>OY770108.1:23468078-24850578 GCA_963669365.1 Verbascum thapsus
GGACAGTTTTACCCTCCATAGCTTCAAAATATCGTCGACTAGCACGAGATCCGAGTCAAGGTAGATGACACGTGACACGCACGTGTCGAGAATATCGCCCAGATAATTGCGTGCGTAGTTTAACGGATTCTCTAACGCCGTTCGAATGGATGAGGAGATTAGGTTTATCACCGTGTCCTCTCGAAAGATGTACACCTTGAAGTTGAGTGACGGGAATATGGACCTCACCAATCGGGTGAGGACACGTGGACTCGCCGCGTCGAATTCGGCGGCGATGAGGTGGAAGAAGATTTGCTCCGGGCACGAGGCGTGGCGGAGGACGGAGTGAATCGCGGCCGTCGATCCCCGGAGGTACTCGGAGTCGAGGGTCATTGCCACGTGGATTAATGAAGGGTCGCATGACGTGATGTGGGCGGTGGATGACGTCATCGACGGGCATTCGACGCCGTTGCGGTACTCCGGCGCCTCGGAGAATCCGAAGTGGGTGTTGATGTCTGAAGCCGTTAAGCCGTCGTTATTGGGGAAAGACCGGATGCCTAGACACATCAACGGTGAGTGGAGGATGAGGATAAAGAATCCGACGGCTGTGATTATCCCTGCACCAAATCTTGAAAAAAGAACCATTTTTTTCCTCCAAAAAATGGTTCTTTAACAGATTAAAGAAATGGGTTTTGCTTTCTATATCTATAAATCACAATCTTACACTATTTTGCCTGCATTTTCTTGATAAAATGGATATGAAATTTGGAGTAGAAGAGAGAAGAAATGAAGGAAACAGTGATGATACAGAGATATACAGTAAGAATGTATATATATATATATATACAAAGTGGATTTGTTTAATGATAGTGGTAATTATAGAGTAAAAATTACGCGGTTTTGATTTGTTTCTACAAAGGGCCACTCAGTCAAAAAGAGTATGAGAATTATAGGGGGGTTATGAAAAAATATTTTTACCTGCTAAAAATCAGCTTATATTAACTATGAGATTCTACTACCATAAATATTTGGTAAATAGTCTTAGTTAAGTTTTGATTTGGATCAAATTTTGGACCATACTCTATGAAGTAAATTATGTTAGATTTAATTGTAAATGTGTCCATCCAAATCGCATATTTAACTTTAATGGTGTGTGACTTAATTTAAAATAGAGCTCTATAGGTGTGAGATTTCTCCAAAAATACAAAAAAAAAAAAAAAATCAAGATGGCAATTTTATTTCCCGATGTATGTAAATGTCAAAATTGCATCATATTATCATTAGCCATTTATTTTCTAATAATTCAGCTATAATTTTGCTGTAATAATTTATTTATTTTTTGAATATTTATATTAATAAAAGTGGTGTGTGCCAGCTGGGAATAAATAGGTGCCAGCTGGATATTATAATACAGTGGTGCTGATGGAGAGTTGATGTTGACGGCTGCTACCAGTCTTTCTGGCTATCACGTGATCGATCACGTGCTTCCTTTTTCTTAAATTCCTTTTTTTTTTTTTTTCGGGAAAGGATTATTTAGTGGATAAAACTGAGTTTGAGGAATATAAATTGGAAATAAGAAAATTAAAAAATGATTTTGTTATTTACTTACTTAGGAATATACAGGTGAAAATATTAATTATCATCAGTCCCAGGATAAAGAATCTGATTATATGAATTGGGAAGTGCAAATGCATTTAAGTGATGGTACAAGTGCCTAGGATTCCTTAAACTAATATATATATTTATGTAAATTAGTATATACATATATTAATATATGTATATATATATATTTAGGGGCAAATGTAAATAAATAAAATTATATTGGCACCAGAACTTTTGCAATATATTAATAAGGTCCACGTGCTGCTATTGGTCAGACGATGTTGCTTACCCTGTCTGAAAACAGCATAATATTGCCTGGTTCGTTCAAAACTGAAGTTCAATAAAGTGAATTAATTCAAAAGTTTAAAATGCATAATTCATAGTACAAACTATAATATGTATTTTATTCTTCAAACAAATTGATTCAAAAGCCCTTTTACTCTGTTCTGAAATTATATAGAAAAAAAAGGTAAAATGAACTAGCAACAATTAAATAGACAAATTAATTAATAAAATATCTCAAAAATCACCAGAATGTAAGATCAATTGCAGAAAGGCACAGGATAACTGCAAAAATCAAGGCTTTCTCAACCCAAATAATCTACAGTACATATTGATACACATTCACAAAATAAAATACAAGAGCTTAGGAAAGGCTTATCCATATTCACGGTTTAACACGTGACTAAACCCGTCTGCAAAAAACACACATCCAACAATAACACAAAATGCAAAGAAAATCTTCACATGACCCGGAAAATAAAAAAAGAAATGTAACCAAAAAATGAAAAAAAAAAAAAGCTTTTATGAAGAGCAATTCTTATTATCTGAGGATGATTCTCTTTGTTTTATTGCCGGTTAGTCCACATATAAGCGCTGGCATTTTCAAAGGTTTGTGAGTGTTTCAAACTCATGGAAGTACAGCTCTTAATTCTTTCCTATCTGCCCCAAATGCCTGTCACAAAATACACATCTCAGTCAAATTACACATGATATTTTGCTTAATTTAGGATCTTTAGGGAGTTTGGAAGACAATAACATTGGTACTATATTGAGTTTCTATGAAGGCTCGTCAAATTTATGGTTGGGTTAACCCAAGGACCTTTGGTCCCGATACCAAGAAGAATCCTATAATCAGTATGCATATATCCTGTATCCGAAAAAAGTGTAACTATCTTTCATGCATTATTAAATCAGAGACTCCATCTGATGCAATATGATCATTTATGGTTTAAATAGAAAATATGGTCTTAGTTTATACAAGGAGAAACAAGAGAGTATCTAAATGCCAGAAGTAATTGCATTTTGCAGCTAAGCATCAGCAATAAATATAGTCCACTAATTGCATTTTACAGCTAGCTAATGAAAAAGACGAGAGATACTATTAAACGCATTATAAATAAAGTTAGGTAGCACATTGTACCCAGTTAGGAAAAGGCAAGGCTTTGACACCCAGGATGAAAGAAAAGAATTACACTAGACTTGCCCAATGTTAAAGCTATGATTAAACCAACTAACGAACTCGTTAAGTAGGCATATAGAGAAGAGACAATTTCAGTGCTTAAAGTTCAAACAAGGAGAGTCTACAGATTTTCATAGAGCCCAAAACATAAATGAATATGATAAAAGTAATTTGTACCTCAACACCATAGCCTTTGACATATACATTAGTAAAAAGATCAGAAGGATCAGGCAAGGAGCTCTCCTGCAAAACAAGATTGATAGTAATGATACAAACTGAATTTCATCAACTGTTCTTCAGGATCGACTTTAGACTAAATAATGGAGTGTCAAGCTCCTAACCTTAGCTTTGGCGATGGCTTCATCTACCTCTTTCCTTATTTCTTTCTCAGTATCCTGAGATGCAGAATATAAAAATTAAAAAATCACACGTCCTTATGGGGTAATTAGTAATTACATGCACCCCCACCTCTGATTTACATCCTTTTTGTTAATTATGAAGACGCCCCAGGTCAGATTCTGAGAACTCCAAAATAGGAGGTGTAACTATGATATGCTTTCTAATTCTACTGATAGGGATTAAATTATAATATGTTTTTACTGACAAATATGTTATTGTAAATTCTCAAAACCTCATGGTGCTTTCCATAATAGAATGTCTACGCAATTTGCCCTAAAATGTACTGAAAGAAACTTGTCGGAGACTTAATTTCAGAAAAATAATAGAATACTCCAAGAACTGGAGGTAAGAAATGAATTTAAAAAGAGAATTGCCAACTTACCTTTAGTTCTTTTTCAGTGGCTAGATCGTGAGCCAGTATAAGCTTTCTGATTCTCTCAACTGGATCACGCTCCTACAGAAAGGAGAACTAAGTGTGAACACCACATAAGGATACAAGTATTTAATCATCAAGAGACAATAGTCATTTTACACCGACCTGTCTAACACCACTAATCTCATCACGGGTACGATATGTGCTTCCAGGATCGGACATGGAGTGCCCGTGATACCTGTAGGTGTCCATTTCGAGGATCTGAACAGAATCAAGTGGAATATATTAATGTTATTACAATGTAAAACTGGACAAGTGAAACTGACTTCTTGTGCAAGTATCAAAGACAAATAGCAGTGGAGCACATAATAGGAGAGCTATTTACAAATTTACTTCAAAATAACATATATCCCAGAACGAAAATAAACATGCTTTGGCAAAATGATACTCCTTGGCAGCGTATCATGGGTTCCTACTCATGTATTTAGTGGCAAAACAGAGGGGAAAGGAGTTGCTTTAAACAAAGTACACGAAAGAGAAGTTAGAAGTTAGAACTGATAATAACTAGAACACTTGGTTCTATGGATAGTTTTTCAGTGGCATTGCTCACTCATAAAGCTCCATATTCAAATTTTGTATAATTTGCTGCTCAGAGTATCAAATGCATCTAGCCATAGCCCATATATAACAACCTTACAACCATCTAGGTCATTGCTTTTGAAGCATCATCAAACAGCTCTTCAAATTTTAATAGACAACATGGCGAATGTCGGAAAAGGTAGATTGGGGTGTACAAATATATCCAAAATTGGTAGGAAACCTAATATATACACTCACAATTGGTCCATTCTTCAGTGCGTGTTCCTTTGCGAACTTGCATGCTTGTTTCACAGCAAAGGCATCCATACCATCCACCTGTCACAATACAAATATGCAGCAACATATATGTCATCAACCAGAATTTATATGTCAACGAAATAAAGATATAATCTTTTCTGTAATTTTAAGTTATAACGAAACAGTTCCCGCTAACAGATTATAAACAAAACAAATTCAAATACAAATACAGCAGATATTGAGAAATAAATTTCAGAAATAGTGAAAGAGGCAAACATTAAAGGACTCCTCATTTTCATTTCCAAGTTCACCATTTATCATGATAAGCAAAATATGGTTCTCTATAAATACCAATTAACAAAACTATCTGATGGCAGGGTCAGAATTTAATCATGCAATCTGCAATCAACAATAAGAATGTGAAGAGAATACTTTTTTCTTTTGGGAGTCAACTGCCATATAACGATTACTTTCATTCCTTTAGACCTGAGCTTGGTTCAAAAGCATGGTAACGTAGCAAAAACCAGAAAGCATTTTGAATTATTAGGATATGACAAGCCAGAGAATAAACATAAGTGACATCTCAACCTATAAAATAAAAGTGACTCCATCACTTTGACCTGCTTTATGTTTTGCACATTATTAAGTCCCTGCTTACTGATAACATAAAAGAGATAAGCATGCATTAAAGCAATTTTTAGCCTGAAAATGAAGGCAGGTTAAATAGCCTTGGAACTGAAACAGCTAAATCAGAGTGTGTACCAGTATGCATCAAGCAACATATATCAACACATAGAAAACAAATACTACATTTATGTTAATTAATGAATCATTGTAAATAGAGAAGCAAAGCTCCACTCACCTTCAATCCTGGAACATAATCTCCTCTTTTGTAATAAGCAGGACTTTTTGCTGCCCTCCATTCTGCTGTACCCATTCCATCTGTACACGGTACACCAATCTAATTATGCAAACGAATTATCCATGTATACGGGTGCAATTATAACCATGTAAGCAAATGTACTTCAAATTTCAAAAAAAAAAAAAAAACATGCATAGACAATATACAGTCTCATCAAGTTCCAGTTGAGTTTTGTTATTTGAAAATCCATAGAGCATCAATTGCTCGATCTTTTGGTTTTCATTATAATCCCAATCCAGTTGAAGGAAAACCAATATGTTGAAGACTTTCAATAATTCATTACCACAAACATCAAGGTAAACTAAGCAAGTCCGGTGATCAGATCTAAATAGATGGTTCTAAGTTATAATTCAATAATCACTTCAGTTTGTAGTTTGCAAACACTACCTAAATCATGTATAGTACATACTAAAACTAAAACCATCTTTCTCATTTCATCTTACAATGATTATTCTCGCAGACCAAAATAGCAGGCAGATCCCAAAGCGCCGCCATATTCAAAGCCTCAAACAACTGCCCCTGATTCGCCGCGCCGTCTCCGTACAACGCAAACGTCACATTCTCGTCCTTACTGTACTTCTGCGCGAACGCCAATCCACAACCTAATGGCACCTGCGCGCCAACAATACCATGCCCGCCATAAAATCCACCTTCCTTCTTATAAAAGTGCATCGAACCTCCTTTCCCCTTTGAGCACCCGTCCTTCCTCCCCATGAGTTCCGCGAACGCTTCCAGAAGCGTTCCGCCGCGCCCTAAGAAGAGACAGTGATCTCGGTACGCGGTAATTATGCAGTCTTTCTTCGTGATAGCGGCTTCCATGCCGACGGCGACGGCTTCCTGGCCATCGTAGAGGTGGCAGAAGCCGCGGATCAGTTTGGCCTTGTAGAGTGAATCGGCAGCGATCTCCATGCGGCGCATGAGCGCCATGTCGCGGAAGAAGGTGAGGAGTTGTTGCGGTGAGGTTTCGACAGAGCGGGAAGGTGGATCGATGTTGTGGGCGGTGAAGGGGAGGGAGGTCTCGACTGTAATTGGGGTGGTGGAGAGGTGGCGCGTGGTGAATATGGCGGTGGGTAGGGTTTTGGCTAGGGCGGGGGCGCGGTGAGTGAGGTGAGAAGCCATATTGGCCGTCGGATTAGACGGACGGTGGGGATTTTGACGGTCGCGGGAGGGAAGGGGACGATTGGGGGATTTGGTGGAGAAGGAGAGTACAAAATGACGGCGTAGTGGAAATGTATAGAAAATAGATAGAATAAAGTCAATTCATTTAAAACTAAAGAAACAAATAAAATATATTTTCTTTTTCTTTTTAATTTTCCACAAATGTAGTTTTTAAATTACGGAAATGTATGGAATTTCTAATATTTTTATTAGCATTAACTTTGAAATATTAGCATTAAGATTTTATTTTTTAATTTTTTTATTAAATTTTTTTTGAAAAGAAAAAAAACTCTTTCACTTTGAATTAAAAAAGTTAAATTATATAATTAGTTGGAGGAGAAAATAATGTCATTCTGATAATAAAAATAAAAATAGAAGCAAGCATCTCAAAGTTAAAAGTTCTTTAAAGATATGGCTTCGTATTTTTAAAATTAAAAAATATTTTAATATCGAATCATTGTAAACCTAATATTAATTAAAATAGTAAATATTCTCTTATACTTCACTTAATATGAACAATCATTAAATATATATATTTTTTTTTGGAACGATAAGCGGTATATTTCATTTCAAAATGTCAAACTGTACATGTATCAAACAGAACCTCAACAAACTCAATTACCAAATCTACAGTGGGTCATAGCCACTATACTATCAACAATCGTCTTTGGGTGTCGGTTAACCTGTTCAAAAATTCTTCGATTTCTTTCTTGCCAAATCGCATACACAATATTTGCAAACATCCCTCTTCGGATTTGGCTCCAGCGAGTTTTCCCCACACTAATGCATCTAACCCATTTCAGAACATCCATCCAATTCTCATATTTACACTTCAGCCCCATCATATCCCAACAATGCTGCAAGACTTCCTTTGAGAAAACGCATTCAAAAAATAAGTGGTTTCGTGTTTCCTGCCCCCCGTTACATAACACACATTGCTCATCAAGATCATCTCTCCATCTGCCCAACCTGTCCTTCGTTTTAAGCCGATTATGAATGGTCAACCATAACAAAACTCTATGTCTTGCTATAGGCCCCCTTCCCCACACCACTTGCTTCCATTCCACCGTGTCATGATGTTCCGTAATATGCTCATAAGCTGTCCGGATTGAAAATGTACCTCGCACCCATTGATTTTGCACAACATTAATAGCGTCCATGAATCTTGTCCGAATTCCAATCAATCTTTTCCAAAACCAGGAGTCATTACATCTTATTCGAACATTCCAAATATTTTGTACCTTGAGATAATAAGCATTAACCCACCGAATCCACAGTGTATCTGATTTTGAAGCAATGTTCCAAATGATTTTAAAAATTGCTGCCATATTCCATTGCTCAACAGAAATTATCCCTAATCCACCCTCCTCTTTCGGCCTACAAACGTCGGTCCATTTGACAGCTGCGTGAACAGCCCCTGTTGTCTTTCCACTCCATAAGAAGCTACGGCACATACTTTCAATTTCCCGAATAACAATGATTGGCAAAGGAAAAATTTGAGCCCAAAACATTTGAACTCCAAAGAGAACAGCCTTTATCAACAAAGCCCTACCTGCCATCGATAAAAATCGCGCAGTCCACGACTGAATACGACACATGATCTTATCAATGAGGCTTTGACAAGTTCTCACAGTAAGCCTAGAAGAAATAAGCGGGACACCAAGATACCGCATAGGTAACTCTCCTTCCACAAAACCAGTCACAGTAAGAATGGCCTCCTTTTCCTCATCCGAAACGCCTCCAAAGATAATCTGGCTTTTCTCCAAATTTGCCTCCAGTCCAGTCACCATTGAGAAGTTCTCAAATACTTCCTTAATCATTAAATATATTGAGGAGCCCTTTTGTTATATTTAAGTTTGTGTGTTATTTGGCCTTAATTGTTTTGTGTAAGTTTGGTGCATTTTTAATTTTTTAGTATGCATGCATTTGGTATTAAGATAGTACATATGTTTGTACAAATGTTTGGTGCATTTGTTTATTGTATGTTTGATGCACATTTGCCATTGTTTGTGTTAGTTCTTTTACTCAATTTAAGCATGTTAATGGGGTTGTCTACTAATACAAAATAGCCTAGACATTGAACAAGTTTAATTTCAAATTCATGCAAAGAATTTCATATAAAGTTTTTCGCACATTTCAACTTTCCTAATTTAAAAGTTTTGATATGACATTTTTATTTTTTGAATGATCGTATAATGATCATACCAAATGAAATACCTACAAATTTCGATATGTTTTAATGTAAAATTGAATTAAATTATAATGTTACCTACAATTTTGACATTTTTTAAGTAAAATTGAATCAAATTATAATGTAGAAGTTTTGAAAATATTCAATGTAAAATTGAATCAAATTGTAGAAGATTAAAAGATGGACAAAAATGTCACGTTTGTATGATAGAGAAGGCGAAAATGAAATAAACTGAACAATTATCCAGAATTATCTTCACATGAAAATATCCTCCTCCATTTATATATAACAGAAATAGAACACATTGAGAAAATCTTCTCCCGCCATGGCCACTTTCTCCATTTCTCTCTCCTCTCTTTCTCACTCCTCCCCCACTCCATTTCCTCTACTCAGACCTTTCCTCCAGTTCCAACCTCTGCAAATTCTCCAATCCCATAAGCATTATCGTTTCAGAACCTCGTACAAATTTCCAAACTCTATTTTCCCAATCGATTCGTCTTCGCAGCGTTCCGATGACGAGGAGGAGAAAGAAGCTGAATCTGACGAGGATGACGACGTGGCGGCCGAGGAATACGACGATGTCGTCGTTTCGGGTGAAATCGATGATGAAGAAGAGAGTGAAGGAGAGGAAGATGATGACGACGACGTTTTAGAGGACAGTGATGAAATTGCTGGCGGTGGTGATTATGAATCGAGATTTGAGGAGATGAAGTGGCAGAGAGTGGAGAGGATTAGGAATGAAGTGAGGGAGTTTGGTGAGGAGATCATTGATGTCGAGGAGCTGGCTTCGGTTTACAATTTCAGGATTGATAAATTTCAGGTCTTTTTCCCCTTTCTATTTTGTTTGCTATGAATTAGGTTTATTTGTGCTTCCGTGTTGGCATTGAGTTTGAATTGTTGTAGTGGTGAATCATAAATCACCCATCATGAGTCTGGGGGAAATATATGCCTGAATGGCTGAATCACATAACTATGTGTTTACACACAATACGACTTTACTGTATGAGACACACACACACACACACACACACTCTTAGGACCATTGCACTTTGTTTAACATAGATTTTTCCCAGGGCTGAAATAGTCATGTACAGTGGATTGCTGTTACTTGTCTTAAGCAAGTTATGTGTTTGCAAAAACGTCTAATGATAAATAATGACCTTGGATTTTGGTGAAATCCGAGTTCTTGGATATCATTGTGTATATATTATTATGGGGAAAACACTAAAGAAATGCTCGTGTTCACACATCATTATGAGAAGCATAAAGAAACTTATGCATTTATTTACTTTCCTTTTCATGTTTTTCGACTATATTTTTGTGATTTAATTTGCATTATGTTCTAAAAGCAAATGAGATTAAAGATCATCTCTAGCTGATTTTGACTTTCCTTGTTACTCTTCTGCATGGCAACTGCCTGTTAATGTAAGCCTCAAGCTTTGTAGCTATGGATGAAGGGATGCTCGAATCTTTTTGTATCCATGCGTAACTCTAGCTGTATATTTGGCCTTCGCCACTCCAAACAGGAGCTTTGCATCTTTTTCTATTCTTATAGCAGATTTTATCGATTGGTCCATGTTTGGTTTTATCATTTATGTGTAAAATATGACTAGGTTCTTATCATACTTTCATCCTAATAGATATATTCATGTATCAACTTACAGACTTTCTTTCTTCTTTTTTTTTTTTTGCTTTATAGAGATTGGCAATCCAAGCATTCTTGAAAGGTTCATCAGTTGTAGTTTCTGCACCAACTAGTAGTGGCAAAACTTTGATTGCTGAAGCTGCAGCAGTAGCTACCGTGGCCCGAGGAAGGAGATTATTTTACACTACACCACTCAAAGCTTTATCAAATCAGAAATTCCGCGATTTCCGGTAGGAATATTAGTTTTGTTCACTTGTTATTGATAAAATTTCGTGCATTACTAAGTTCACTTCTTATGTGTGGTTATACAGTGAGGCATTTGGTGATAGTAATGTTGGGCTTCTTACTGGAGATTCTGCTGTTAATAAAGATGCTCAAATTTTGATAATGACCACAGAGATTTTGCGCAACATGTTGTACCAAAGGTGACTGAAAAAATTTGACGCATTTCTTTGGCGTTTGAGCCTTTACATAGACTGCAACTTTATATTTCAGTTTCGTATTCTAACATGTAAGTTCTGTCATTAGTGTCGGAATGGCTTCCTCCGAAAGTGCAATTTCCCATGTGGACGTGATTGTTTTGGATGAAGTGCATTACTTGAGCGATATATATAGGGGTACAGTTTGGGAAGAGATTGTGAGTAGTTCTAGACCTACAGAAGTTGAAAGTTTTACTCATTTGCACATGTTGTTAATTGGTGCTTATGTAGGTAATTTATTGCCCTAAAGAAGTGCAACTTATCTGTCTGTCAGCAACTGTCGCGAATCCAGATGAGTTGGCAGGTTGGATTCGTCAGGTACTAGTACTACTGCTACTCATGGTTTTTCATGCAACTGTTGTGCTTGGCAGTGCCTAATAAAGCACTGTTCTTAGAGTACTTGGATTTTTAGATCACGATCTTGGTTAAACAGTGTTATACTCAAATACCATTGTATGTCATCTTTGTTAATCTTTCATGGTTGTTCCCTTGTACAATATTAAAAAGCAGCTTTATTTTCCAATTTTCTATACTTGTAAGTTTATCTGCATAACTGACCTTTTTTATGTTTCTTGTTTATAATTCTGCATTCCTTGTGATGCTTCAAGATTCATGGAAAAACTGAGTTAGTAACTGCATCTAAGCGTCCAGTTCCGTTGACTTGGCACTTTTCGACAAAGACTGCACTATTACCACTTCTTGATGAGAAAGGCACTGGCATGAATAGGTAATTCTCTATGACAAGGTTGACCTTTTTGATTCATTGTAGTAGGCTTAGATGCTATTCCTCCTTTGTTATGTTTCCAAGGTGGAACTAATTTTACTGATAAAGACCGACCATGGTGTTTTCATATTTAAATGCTAATGTATTTAATCACCTCTTATGGGATGAACTCCATGCATGCTCAGTAATTGATTGGATAGATTTTCATCTACATCAGTGGAAACATTTGTAACTCACAACTTTTAGTATTTTCCCTGAAACAGGAAGCTGTCACTCAACCAGTTACAACTTGAGTCATCAGGAGCTAATTTGTACAAGGATGAAGGTTCTAGAAGAAGGAAATCAAGAAAGCATCAGTTTGACGTGCCAACAGTTTCAAAGAATGACATGAATTCTCTTCGTCGTTCACAAGTATGAAATGATGTCTACTTAATTTTCAATTGAGAAAACTATAGTTGATCATAGATCATCTTTCATTTCGCTTTTTGTGATTTTATTGTCATAGGTCCCTCAAGTTATAGATACATTGTGGCATCTCAAAGCAAGGGATATGCTTCCGGCAGTCTGGTTCATCTTCAGCAGAAAAGGTTGTGATGCAGCTGTTCAATACGTTGAGGACTACAATTTATTGGACGAATGTGAGATAACTGAAGTTGAATTAGCCCTAAAGAAATTTCGTGTTCAATATCCTGACGCTGTCAGGGAATCCTCTGCAAAAGGCCTTCTTCGAGGTGTTGCTTCACATCATGCGGGTTGTCTTCCTTTATGGAAATCATTTATTGAAGAACTTTTCCAAAAAGGGCTTGTGAAAGTTGTTTTTGCCACGGAAACTCTTGCTGCTGGGATCAACATGCCTGCAAGAACAGCTGTTATTTCGTCTTTAAGCAAAAGGACTGAAAGTGGCCGTACTCTTTTAACTTCAAATGAATTGCTTCAAATGGCGGGACGTGCTGGCCGTAGAGGCATTGATGAAAAGGGTCATGTTGTTCTAGTTCAGACTCCAAATGAAGGGGCTGAAGAATGCTGCAAAGTTCTCTTTTCTGGTCTTGAACCTCTTGTTTCGCAGTTTACAGCTTCATATGGGATGGTGCTTAATCTACTTGCGGTGTGGTCTTCTAACACTTCTGCTCCTTAGCATATGTGAAAATTGCATTTCTTGTCCCTTAACTTTGCACAGTTTCATATTTGGTCCTTTTCATTGCAATTCTCACATTTAGTCCCATAACTTTCAAAATGTCTTGCAACCAAATTTTTTTTTTTTCCCGAAATTTAACGGTCAAATATGCTCTGTTAGTCAACAACTTTGACCGTGTTTTTGGAGAGATTTTGTGTGTGAATTTGAATGATTCTCATAGACGAATACTATTCAATATCATGGTGTTTCTATCTGATATCATGTCCATATACACACAGATTTTTTCCGCAAAAAATGACTGAAAATGTTAACCAACAGAGCAAGACTTGACTGTTAAAACTTTGGACAGAAATTTTCGTTGGGACTAAATGCAAGACATTTTGAAAACTGTAAGAATAAAATGTGGGAAACTCATAGCGAATGAGACCAAAATTGGAACGGCGCAAGGTTGTGGAACGAAAAAAATGTGATTTGCCTTCAGCATATATATATATATATATATATTTTTTATCTTACAAAGATCATTCAGCATTCATTCTATGCAGGGGGCAAAAGTTACACGCAGCTCGCCTGAATCGAATGATTCAAATGTGTCACGCTCTGGACGTACATTGGATGAAGCAAGAAAGTTAGTTGAGCAAAGTTTTGGAAATTATGTAGGGAGCAATGTCATGCTTGCTGCAAAAGAGGAGCTTGCTAGAATACAGAATGAGATACAGATGCTTGCTTCACAAATTACTGATGAAGCTATTGATAAGAAAAGCCGGAAACTGTTATCACAATCAGCTTACAAGGAGATTGCCGATCTTCAGGAAGAACTTCGGGTATCTCAATCACACTTCATTATTTTTAGGGAGAACGGCAATTTTTTCAATTTCGGTCCCATCCGTTAAAAAAGGACGGGATTCCTCTGGTGAAATGCACTAGCTCTTAAATTTAGTACTGATGACTTGCAAGGCACGTGACCAATCTAACGGTTTCCATCTGTTTTTTAACGGTTGGGACTCATAATGCAAAAAGTTGCATCAAGTGGGACTAATTGTGCAAGTTTCCTTATTTTATGTTCTGAAATTATATACTTCTTATGCATGATTTCACTAAAAATTATTACGTTTTTTCTTCTCAGGCAGAAAAGCGTACTCGGACTGAATATCGGAGAAAGATGGAGCTTGAGAGAATAAATTCCTTGAAGCCCGTGCTAGAGGGTCTTGGAAATGGACATTTACCTTTTATGTGTCTGCAGCATACTGATTCAGATGGTGTTCTACAGCAAATCCCTGCTGTTTATCTGGGAAATGTTGATTCTTTAAACTCTCCAAAAATAAAAACTATGGTAAGCTTAACCCTGCTTCTCCCATCTGCTTAACTCAGAATATCGCTCTCAACTTTATAACTAATCACTAGAAGGCACGTTGATGTGCCCTATTGCAAGGTCCTTTGAATCCATGCAATTAAAGAAAAGACATTCTCTAGCACATTATACCTATGTGTATTTCTGCATGATATACCAGCATCTATTTCGAGACTTACTCCATAATATTGTTCCTTTCTTGATATTATTGCCTTCAAAAGGTTTCTATAGCTGATCGGTGATACGACAGCGTGTTTACTTGGGGTCAAGTATGTATGTTTATATTTTGAGCAAATTTTCAGAATTCTTTTTGGGGAATGTATATTACTGTATTTGCGTGAAATAAGGTTTTAGAAAAATGTTTGAACGTAATAAAATATGTCAAATCAAATGTGATTTGTTGATGTGTGATGTATAAAATGATTGAGTTAGTAATTTCGGTAATAACTGTGTAATTAAAAAATAATGAAGTAAGAACGAGATAATAATTAATAGTTGGATTAATTGATGAGTGAATTGATGGATGTGTTGATTGAAAGATAGGGAAGTTAAAAGGTGAAGTTGAAAAAAGATGTTTTTGTTTGAAAATTGTGATGTAGAAACTGGAAACTGGTATTAAAAAAAAAACATAACTGTAGTATTATTATATTTTGCAATGAGGATATCTAATGGTTATAGGAAACTAATATCAAGTTGTAGAATATTCTGGTTGCATGTTTTACTTCTATTTCATTCTTTGTTGAGATCTCTTTTTCTAATATTTCACATCATTACAGGTTCAAGAATCTGAATCTTTTGCACTAAATAAAAAGATTTGTTCAAATGATGCCGTTGAACCGTCTTACCACTTGGCTCTTGGTTCAGATAACTCTTGGTATCTTTTCACAGAGAAGTGGATCAAAACAGTCTATAGAACTGGCTTTCCCAATGCCGCCTTGGCTGTTGGTGATGCTTTGCCTCGTGAAATAATGACAACTCTGCTGGATAAGGAAGAAATGCAATGGCAAAAGGTTGTAGAATCAGAACTTGGTGGGCTTTGGCAAATGGAAGGATCTCTTGAGACATGGTCTTGGAGTTTAAATGTGCCAGTCTTGAGTAGTCTTTCTGAAGATGATGAGGTAAACTCGTTAACTCATAAATTCCCAACATGGTGTTTCGTAATAGGATAAGTTACAGTCATTTAGTTAGTGAGATCCTAATTATGAAAGACACACCGAGGTTTGCGAAATTACAATAACTTCTTCCTAATTATGAAAGACACTTTGGGTGTGTTTGGATTGAAGGATTTGAAATCTATGAACTTCAAATTCGTCAACAAATCCATGAAGTTCGTTTGGATGTATTCAAGTTATAATGGATTTCAAATCACTCGACATTCACTTTGAGCTATTTTCTTCATAACTATGGTGAATTTCAAATGACTCCATTTTAGGTGTCATTTCAAATCCTTCCTCCAAATCCCCTACCCAAATCCAAATTACTCAATCCAAACACACCTTTTGAGATTTGCTGCATTACCATAACTTCTTCCGATGTCACTAAAAGCAGATTACAATTTCGCTTCTTGTCGTAGTACATTTTCGCCTTCACCCGTGCAGTAAAATCATATTACCATTTCACAATAAATGAGGGATTGTGCATATTCTTCTTCCTTGAATATCTGTATGGCAGTTAGTTGTTTAATTGTACTCTTGTCTTCTGCATCCCTTCTGAAATTTCTTACGACATTTCTTACCCACCTAATTCATTTGAAAATAATATTCTTATGCTATTTTTTAAAATGTTAATCAAGCTGTGAAAATAAGAAAGTTTTGTGGTTTTAACTTATTTTTGTTCTCACATGTTCTCTTACTAGATCTTGGAGTTGTCTGAAATGTACAAAAATGCTGTAGAACGCTACAAGGACCAAAGAAACAAAGTTTCCCGTCTGAAGAAAAAGATAGCACGTTCAGAAGGCTTTAGAGAATATAAGAAGATTCTAGATGTTGCTAAATTCACCGAAGAGAAAATACGGAGATTGAAGACTAGATCACGCCGTTTGGTTACCCGTATAGAGCAGATTGAACCATCTGGCTGGAAGGAGTTTCTGCAGGTATTTGTATAAATCATTAATTTTTTAATAGTTTATTAGATTTAATTCTTTTCAAGTGAAAACACAGTTTTGATTACAGATCAATTTCTAATTTCTTCCAGATCAGCAATGTCATACATGAAATTAGGGCACTGGATATAAACTCACAAATTATATTTCCTTTGGGTGAAACTGCTGCTGCAATTCGAGGAGAGAACGAACTATGGTTAGCAATGGTTCTTCGAAATAAAATTCTCCTGGATGTGAAACCTGCACAGCTTGCTGCTGTTTGTGGAAGTCTAGTTTCTGAAGGAATTAAAGTTCGACCTTGGAAAAATAATAGGTATATATGCTTTTAGTCCATAATTCCATTTGCTTCTCGAGGTAGACTGGTATACTAGTAGCTATAACTCCTTAATGTATGGGCTTCGTTTAGTAGTTAAAATGTAAGCTTAGTGAACAGTAAAGAAATATATTCGGAAATCCTATTTTCTAAGAAGTGTATTACTTTAGACTTTCCCTATTGCACATTAGATAAAATCAATTGCTTATCAACTTCAACTATACTTAATATTTGATTCTTTTTTCCTATCTGCAGCTATATATATGAACCTTCCACCACAGTTATGAATGTTATCTCCTTTTTGGATGAGCAAAGGAGCTCGTTTTTACAACTCCAAGAAAAGCATGGTGTGAAGGTAATACTATTACCCGGATAGGAATATACATACATATTATATTATATATAGGTATGTATATTCATTGCTTAATTTTTCATTATATTAAAGCATGATCATGGTATATAGATCCCTTGCTGCTTGGATAGCCAATTCTCTGGCATGGTTGAAGCCTGGGCTTCTGGTCTAACTTGGAAAGAGATTATGATGGATTGTGCCATGGATGAAGGAGATTTAGCTCGTCTTTACCGACGAACAATTGATTTATTAGCACAGGTAAGCATGCCTTCGGTTTTCTGCATGCTAAGTTATTCAATCACATCTGAATTTCTATATATTTGGATGTTTTTGTTTTCATCTAGTTATGTCTCTCATTCTAGTATCAAGAACTCCTTAATTGTACGTAAATTGCACCCACTCATGAGACTCTAATTACGGAAAAAATCCCAAGTTTTGAAACATCAGTTACCATAACTTGTAACTTCCTTTGTCAGTAAAATTAAATTTACCCCATTATTGAAAGCAATTTAAATTTTACCCCGGTGAATAAGAGCAACCATTGAAACCGGCCTAGCATAGAATTTCGCGAGGTTCGTGTGCATTTAATTACCACAATTGTATTGCTTACGCCGCTTTTGCATATTGCTTCTCTAATTTGTACTCCTATCATTTGGTGGTTGTAGGTACCTAAAATGCCTGATATTGACCCTGTGCTAAAGAGTAACGCAGTGAAAGCATCCAGCGTTATGGACCGTCCACCAATAAGTGAGTTAGTAGGATGAAGAATTGCTGCACGAGCTATTGCTAAATTCGGTGGGTATTAGCCATATTATCGAGATTCGAGTTTAGTTCTTCTACCACCAGGCTAAAAATCTCATGGATCGGGTTACAATACAAGGATTTTCCTTAAGAGGCCAATTCAAGGGGAATTATCCTCAGCTGGTTGGGTTGAGGTGTTTTTCATGTTTTATACAAGGTAAAATCAATTCTTTAGATTTATCATGTGATTTATTAAGAACATTATTATATCTAGTTTATTGTGTAATCAATGATAGTGAATTATATAGGAATCAAATACATAGATGCACCTTTGTATGCAGCCCCGATATATCGATTGTTTAACAGTTTAAGTTGAAAAAATTGATATCCCATTTAGTATTGATAATAAAGCTATGGGTATTTTGAATTTAGAACTGATAATTGCGCTCTAACATGGCATTATATGGTATTACTACTACTTAACAAGGAAAACAAAAGAAGTGGGCAATACGAAAAAAAATGGCTCACTTTGGTTGAAAAAACGTTTTTACTAGAGTAATATCCTAAGCTAAAATCTAATATAACGCAGAAAAGTGCTATCAATGATATAAGAATAAGATGTAGACATGCAAGCAAGCATTACCCTACTTAAATACAGACGCCACAGAAAATGAACTGTCTCACAAAAGGATGGTCTTAATTACTGAGAACAAAAGGAACATATTTCTCCATTGTACCTTACAAAATAACTTAAAAGAGTCCAACATAAATAGTGCTGAAATTAAACAGAAAAAAGTTCACTGCATTACATTAAACTCGAGCCGAAACCTTAGTCTGCTTCTGGGGGGGCGAAACCACCACTTGTTTCCTGCGCCTGCAAATCAATGGAAGACGAGTTTCATTATAAACGAAATTACTTAACAAGTGAACTTTTGAGGCTTAATTGACTAGAACATGAACATTATATACCATAAAAACATCTATATGAAACAATTGGTGCAAATGGTTATTGTGTATTTTGCACCTTTATCAACAATACAGTTTACTGTGTGAGAGAGGTAATAACAGAAATGAAGAGACCATCATTATAATTGCGGTGTAACATAGAATTTCATGTTATGAGACAAATGCCTACCTTGATGTTATCTTCGATTGGGAAAAGTTTATCAACTAAACATTAACTTGCGACGTTTAATTCCACTAGAACAACCGTTGGTAGCTCCACCATTCGAAGCATTATTGCGATTCAAAACCCTTCTCACTCTTCTTGGATTAAACAAGAAATCTTCTGTATCTAAAACATAAGAGACCTATCGCATACCAAACAAAAGAGTTAGCAAAAACTTCGTTACAATAGTAAATAATATCGACCCCGGCCTGAGATTATAACTACGAAAAACACCCCAAACTTTGAGAAAAACACATTAAAATTTCACCCTATCTTTTAGCAGTTTTATAATTTGTAAAATCTCAGTGGTGAGAGGGTGTGCATTAAATTATCCCTAAATTAGAGCACATGAAGAGTATGGAGTTCAGCAGAATCTAACCTTATACGTAACAGTATTCATCTTCATCTCTATACCATTTTGAATCACTAGTCTTTCCAAGGCTTTGCAAGTATCATAGCCTTCATCTCCAGTTAAACCAAGTTTTCTTAAGTTTCTGCAAATTGAGGTTTAGGATATTAACATATCTAAAAACACAAAAAACTTACAACATTCTTTGTCACATCATACCTCTTCAAGAATACCCCAGGCCTACTTACAGTAACAGGAGAGAGGAATTCATTCAAATAAGCTGCAAATTTGGGGTCCATGACAGCAGCTGGTTTATAATACTCGTTTTTCATGAGCTGTATGGTCAAACGCATTGGACAAGGCAACTGCAAGAGAAGTGCATAATCATAGTTTAGGATACAGTTTGTGTATTTTACCTAGTAAAATAGAAAGATGATTTCACTAAGGCTACACTTGATTCTTGGATTTTGGCGAGGAAAAAGAAAAAGGAAATAATATGCATGCGTTAGTTTACAGTATTTGTGCTTTATTTTTCTATTATTCTTATTTTCTTTTCATTTACTTGCCAAGATCCAATAACCAAACAGCGCGTAAAAATTTTAGAATAGAAAGACAGAGCAAGAAAAACCTACACTTTCAAATCGATACAAGTTATCCTCCGGAAAAAGAGAACGGGCATTCACATGATAAACCGCATCAGAAAAGTTTTTAGGATTTCTTGATTTTTCATATGCGTAGAGTTGGAGGAATTTGTAGTCAATCTCATCGGTTGCAATTGTTTGTAGCTAGACAAAATAACAGGAAACAAATATTTGGTCACAAACTGCAGAAAAAATTAAGTAGCCGAAAAAGAAAAAACAATATTAAAAAAGAATCTAACTACCTGTTTCACAAGTTTATGCAGTAGCTTGTCCAATGTAAAAAGGATGTAAGATTGAGAACCAATAATAGCTCGGCACTCATCCTCAAACTTTGCATTATCAGAGGATCCATTCAGCAAACTGTGTAGTGCATCCTTAAAGCTGTCCACGTTACGAGTTAAAGTTTATCAGTAATGTTTGTAATAATCTTTATCCAAAGAAGGGAAAATTGCAGTATTAGTCCCGTAAACTAAGTTTGCAATTTTGGCCCATTGGTCATAAAATTGTAAAATTTGCCCCAGACAAAAGTTTTTGCATTTTTTAGTCCCAAATGTTTAAAATTCATGAACATTGTTAGTTTGTCACTTGTCTTGCACGCGACTATTACTTGTTATGCATAAAGTTCATAAAAGAAAAAAAGAAAAAATACCTAGCATATGAATCTGTTGGATTTTCTTCATTCGAAACCCTCCATTTATTTTCAGGAGACAAAGAATGCAGCTTGGCGCTCTGCAGTCTTTCATACAACATCTGTTATGAGAAGATAAATATGTTACAAATAGGTTAATGATTGTAATAGGAACCCCAAAAACCAGAATTATAAAAGCCTATTCTAAAATAAACATCATAAAATATAGATGCACTTTTATTACCTGGTGAAGCCTGAAAAGCAAATAGAAGGAATCATTTCCATAAAAGATCCAAGTATTTGTCTGCTCTTTTCCAGTAGGGATATATACATTAAGAGGCTTACAGGTTTGTAGATCACAATCAGAAACTGGCACATTCTCAGCCTTAATATTCTCCAGACAGGACTCATCTTCAACCGGATCTTCAATAGTCGACTCACTTGCAGAAACGTTGCCAATTTCAGAAGCATTTTCACAGTCTGATGAGCCATGAACAACGTCATCACCTTCATCATCACCATTACCATCAATTTCTTCGAGATTCCCGTTTGGAGATAATTCACCCTCGTCTCGTTCGACTTTGGTGTGAGTTTCAGTTTCTTCATGTTCGGGTACTGCCATAATTGAAGATGGGGTAGGTTTTCTAATAACGCCATCCTGCAGCATATTATAGACCAAATATAAAGATAACAAAACTAATAAGATAGAGTAACACGTAAGAATAATTATCGGAACTTCAACGAATCATTATCCAAAAGTTCCAATTTACCTGTGATTCTTGACGAGGCATTCCGGATTCAACGTTGGCATTGTCAGCTCCTGATAGAGGAGCAAAATTCCCCACAAATAGAATTATTTTTAATAATCCAATTGTAAAAATCTCGAGAAAGGACCACATATAGCAACACAACAAAAAAAATAAACTTACCATTTTGTGTATTTTCCTCATTACATGGTAAATCACTCTTACCACCAGGAGAAGAATTATCTTCACCAATATTTTCGACATTTTTGGCTACGTGATTTGTGACCTTAGGATCTTCTTTTTCCTCAGTATTGGGAGGACGAGAAGGAACACCAACCATTGGATCGAGTACTGTTCTCCAGATCTGCAGGACTTTTTCACGCAATTCGGGTGTAAAACTTTCTCCACAGGAATTTTTCATGAGCTGATATAAATCTTCTTGGATGTGTGGATCAGGATACTCAAATACCATGTGAGGTTTAATGGGTTGTCTATAACAAGCAGCAATAGAAAGGAGAACTTCATCATCGCTCTGATTCTGTTCACTCATTTCTTTGATCTCAGCTAATAATGCTGAATGGTGAGAAAATCATAAGAAAATAAATGGTCAGGAAAGAATCATTTATTTTGCAAGAGAAATCCTCAAAAAGAAAAAGAAATTTCATACTAAAATGAATCAGGCTATTCTAATACTGTAAAAGTTTAAACTCTATGGAGCAAATCTTTATAGTTACTCTAATTTTATTCATGCTGCAAAAAAGAACCCTGAATAGAAAACTCAAGGAATAGCTAAAATTGACAGCTAAAAGTTCAGAACCGATACTAACAAATAGACGGAGAGGCCTAGTGATCACGTTCCATAAGTTGACAAGTGTACCGTGGGTGGCAATATGGTTCTAAATTCATTTGTTTTGATGTCAACTTGATTCTAAGTTCGATCCAACTTGGTTTCAAGTTGGGCCCAAATTGTTTTGTCCCAAAATAACAAGAATCCTAACTACAAGAACAACATGCAAGGAGGTTGGGTTGGGTTGAGAGTGGTTCCCATCTGGGTTGAGCTTGGTTCCACCTTGAAACAATAAAGAATCCAACCCATTTAAAACCAACCCACGAACATCAGTAACATAAAGAAAAAAAATAGAGCCATGAAAAATTCCCAACAGCTAGAGAGAAATCAATTGGCTAGCCTCGATGAGATAAGGCTCCCTGCTACAGCTTTCCACTAGATGAGAATGCTCTTTCTTCTCATTGCTTAAATCAATTTCTTGACAAATTGCATGAAATTCACTCAAACGCATCAATGTGACATCAATATAAGAACAAAGTTCTTCATTTGTATGGAGAAAAAAGGTAATTTCCTATGAATGTATAAAAATTTAAATTTTTTAAGAAAGATCTTAACAGTTAATAGCTCCAACAGTATCAACCATTCAAAAAACTGTTAAAATTTAAGCTCTATTCTGGAAAATATAGGTTATTAATCTTGGTTCATCCATTTGGCCATGTGAGTCACATCCATATCAAATATATGATGCAGCAAGCATAAAAAGGAAAGTTTAGTGTGTAAATTTTCAAGTTACTGAAATTAAATCGAAGTGTAATCTTAACGTGGTATAAGAGATCTAGTGGATTAGGCTTTATTAAAATTTCATTTCTATTTAACCAACTTATTTGTCATGAAACTCCTTTTGGTCCGTTCTTCAATTTAGTCAAAGAGGTGCGGAAAAAAATGAGTAGGCATCAGTAATTGCAGTTTTTAAAACTCCTTGCTTCTAATCTGAGTTGTACATGGGGTACTCATGAGATATTTTTGATAAAAAGAAATAAATAACACTTGAATAAAATTGGCATAAACCACGGAGGAATAAATAAGCAGCCATTTTTCCCAATTCTGCTAAATGTTGACATTTTAGCATTGATTCGTAGCTAATTACAACATAAAAGATTACTTCTTAAAGAAAACAAATAAATCACAACTATTCACCAGACAAAACAAACAATACAAATCAAGATGTTTCAGATCCCATGTAAAGGTAACTGGACAAACAACAATAAGGAACACCACTGAACTGTGTGGATCTTTATTAGATCTCAAAATAAATTCTCAATTCACTTTAAAAGGAAACACCATGTGAGACACATACTGAAATCAGAGCTTATAACAAGCAGGATAACAATTTAAGGTAAAAAAATGGAAGAAACTAAATGGTTCAGAGGTACCTGAATCCGAAGAATCAGTGTCATGGACATATACCATTGCCATATAGAATGAGAAAGGGATCAGATTAGAAAAGCTGGATGCTAAATAAAGCAGCGGTGGAGGTTGCTGAAGAAAAAGAAGGCGATGAAAACAAGGGAGAATGGAGAAACTTAATGACAAAAACTCTGATGACGACAAATAATTACAGCGATGAAATATAATAAATATCTAAACGACAAAAAGAGAAAATATGAAAACTAATGTGGAGTTGTGACTCTTATTGTGCAACAAACTGCACCATATTACCAAAACCCCTTAATAGAAAAAAATATACTTCCCAACAATTAATAAATGTTAGCTAACACAAAGGTCAAACCAGTAAAAAAGGGATCAACTGACCAAGTTTACAGTGATGGAAAAAAAAAATCATCACTCCGAGAAACCCCCAGAAAGCCCAACTTACAAACAATATATACACATAAAATGCGAGAAAATCAAAAGGCGTTAACATCAGAAAACAAAGGCATCAATAAAGATCGCATGGAAAAAGCATGCAGTGACGACAATCTGCATAAGATTCAACCAACTATTTAAAGCAGCATACGTTACATTGCCTGAGAAAAATTGATGCAGATTTCACTGCTATAAATGGAGTTGCATACATTAGTTGACAATCTATATATTTATGCGATCTCATAAATTCTAACCTGTGCACAATGTGATTAAATTAAAACCAATCATTCAACAATGTGTCTATAATGATGAGAACCATAGCTGCGTATATTATAATAAGAGCCAAGCCAACAAAGTATTAACCAAAATTACCTTTGGCGCTCAAGTTCTTTGTATCCTGCTGCTTAAAATAAAAGCTCCTATGATCGAGTGATTTGTGGTAGTTCTTAGCATAAATTTCAGCCCAAACTTTATTAAAATCAGCACGGCACCTTGCCCATTCTTCCTGTTTCTGCTTCAACCGAGTTAATATAACTGGCAGGGCCATAGGTGCATTCTTTTTCAATACATCCATTACATCAAGCCCATGGTCAGCATATAAACGTTCAATGCACCGCAGGTGAAGAGCTAAGAAACAAAAGGAAACACTTAAAAGAGTTGTTAACTAACAGCACTAAAAAAATATTTTGATGAATCATCAGTCATTCATGGGCTAATACCTGTCAAATGATCTCCGATACAAAATGAATGCTCTGTCTTATATGTAGGGTCGTTCATAGTATCTAATAGTTCTTCAACACTCTTTGCGGTTGCGCTCACTGATTCCAACAACATGTCAAGCTCAAACCTGGAATCGTAATCAGACCGACTGCCAGTTTTAAAACCCGGAAATAAAGCAGACCCCCATTTAATTTCCATTTGAAGAACACTAAGGGAAAAAAAGAACCTCAAAACAGTGAAACATTGTTTTAGCAACTTAGACATACCATGTGCGAAGATATAAATTGGTTTCTACTAAAAGCTTATACTAAATAAGGTGGAAAAAACACACACTATGACAAATGGTAAGGAAAATGTAAAGATAGATGGGAGTAAATTTCCAAGGAGTGAAATCATGAGAAAAAGAGTTTTGAGAACTATTACCTATCATCCTCACATCGGAACAAGCTTTCTTCATATTGGTTCTTGCGCATGTGTTTGAATGAATAATCCTCACTTCCTGAAGTAACGGATACCCAGTGATCATTTAGCACTCCATCACCAATATCTGTCCGACGGCTTGCTGCTGGAATTGGGTACTGTCTTGAAAATGCCGATGGGATAAGTAAAATGTTTAGAATACTCCATTGAAATACAGTAACTAAGAAAACCTACATTTTCTGGAAGAAGTCGATAACTAGGAGTGCAGCTCTCACAGTTAGAGAGATCAAGTTCTTGAATGGGTTTCGCCAGAAACTTCTCTCTCCTTGAGTTAAAGACAAGACCTCTATCGTATCTAACCCTTTCTCTGTTATCACGATCTTTATGCTTATCATCTTCTTCCCTGTTAGGATCCTCTGCATCTCGTTCCACTTTCGAAGATCTGAAAGTTTGTTTATTGTTCCTTGAGCATCCTGACATGATAATTTTGGATGCAAATTTACATGTCATTCAACATTCTTAAGGCGGCTACTGTGTCAAAATATTCCAACAAATCTTTTCTTCTGCGAGTTAGTAATATAATTCATAAAAATCATAAAAATAGGTATCGGTATGACTGCTAAATCTTTTTACTATATTTCTATAAAAATAATCTCATACTGGAAAAGCTCAAGCAGATGAAACATCCAGCACAGATAACTTGAGTAGCTAGCCAGATAGAAGAATGCATTAGGGAAAGTAAAAGTACTAATAAGACTATAACATAATAGTAGATTACCAGTCTTCTCGACGTATGTCATGACATCTTCACACTCTTCAATAAGGTCTGGATGTGCGGAAAGTAAAGTGGCTACCTGACAATAAAAATATCCATCCAGATCAATGACCTACCAAGAAAATAACATTGCATATGACTAATGGTTGACAATTCTTTCAAATGACATCTCGAGTTTGATTGGACGCCTGAATAAAAATATCCATTCGTTTCCTTAACTGCTGGTTTACGGAAGCTCTCAAAAAATATACTGCTAGCGATTTGCCAAACTCATATGGCTATTCTAGAAATACCAGATTGCTTACTTGAGCAGCTTTCAGAAATACTCAAAAAAGGAGGTTCAAGAACACATGCACCATCATAGAATTGTTCTCTTGAGGTAAATATCCTTAGTTTTGCATATGATGTATTTTCAATATCAACAAGTAAACATTATAAGCTAATGTTAGTGAACAGGTTAAATTGATTTAGTATGTAATTTACCAACAACTTGGTTATTCAACTTTTGTCAGAGGGGAGAGCTGAATATTCATCCTCTCATTGAGTTTTAGGGGAACCATGGAAGTTTGGATTCACAACCTCAAAAAAGTTCAATTCACATGCAAATTACTCAATCAGAGCAAATGATAATTTCAACCATAAGGTGAAAGAATTAGGGTAGAAGTTCATTACTTTAAGCTTCAAACTAAATACAAAACATTATTTATATAGCTCAAACATGATAGTAGAAAAATACGATGTGCCAGTGCAACAATAAGATAATGAGGCATTACTTGGGAAATATAATTGGTAAAACATAGTACATATTTATATTGGAGACAAAAAAACAGTTGACAGTAATTGAGTGCAAATTTACCAGCTTCCGAAATTGAGGCGCTGTGACAGCCTTGCTTTTGAAGGAACGATAACAATCTTCAAATTTCTTGTAATTTTGAGGATCTTGTAATCCTTCGCTCACTTTATCACAGAAAGATTGACATGGGTCCTGCATCCCTGAGTAAAACTCTTAATTAGCCATATCTGATAACTTGCATTGATTTTATACTAAAGGGCTACTCATGTAGCATAGTCCCTGTAGACATATATTCTTCAGAAAGAGAATAACAAAACGAAGATTTCGTTTATTTATTTTTAAAAGTACTGGTTGTAGGTATATTATCTGAGCACCTTAACAGGAGTTCGCACAAAACAATTAATTTGTAACTGATTGTGAAAGAAAGAAGTTTTGTAATATTGATCAGTGATGTTTTCAATAATTATAACTACAATGGAAAAAGAGAATAATGATAATCACTTGATCGTCTGATACTAGATGGTACAAACTAAGGATTATAAATCGACAAATATGAGTGATTTGAGGTTGAGTGTGCTCTCAGCATCTTTCCTACCTCGATGAAACTGATCGGTCACAAAATCATCTCGAAAAGCAATTTTTCGTGTTTGATCCAAGGTATCATCATTTCCCCATTCATTTTTATCTTTGTCTTCTCTTTTCTACTTTTCTTTCTTAAAGTGATCCCTTTCATCTGAATCAGTGTGGCCATACTGGTCACAAACAGCATATGAAACAGCACACTTGTGAGGCAAGTAAGCAGAAAGATTACATATTACCATCAAGGAACCATAAAAAAATCACCAAAGAGAAACTACTTTTCCAACAGGAATGGGCCCTGTTGTGGTCATTGGAGTGCATCTACCATCCCCATATAGGATGTGATTTCTACCATACTGGATACAAGCAGAGCCAGAAGTATCAGGTAGGAAATGAGTGAACTCTACAAGTAGGTCAGCATGGTCCCGAAAAAGAACTGAAACCTACAAACAAACAATTTACCAGTCATGACTACTAAACTTTATATCTACTGAATTATAAATTATTCAAGAATATCACGATCATAGTAGCATACATACCTCCTGATAAACCTCTGTAATAGACTTAGTAGTTTTTCTGTACATATCCAGAATGTCAAGGAAAGCTTTGTACACATGATCATCGCCTTGAAATCTCGTCTGCCATGAGTTTAAAAGTTTTTTAGTCTAAATATATGGAAGTGGAGAACAGAGGACTGCAGTTGCTTGATGCTATAACAGAAGCACCTTGATTTTGGTTACAAAACTGAATGCTTCTTCAAAATCTACTGGCTTCTTCAGAAATGGTTCATCCTCCACTGGCAGTGTGATTTCATATCCCTTCGGCAAAAAGGTATTGAAACCCAAAATTAGGTGTCGATTACCTTTAAATAATTCCTTTACCCTCAAAATAACACCGGAGGTATCAGTTCTACAAATAACCACACAAAACAGAATTCACAAACATTGGAACAAGAAAATCTAAGTTAACAGAAGTTGAAAAAATTAACAATGCAAAAAGATTTTACCTCTGAGCCTTGAAATCTTTCATAACCTCAAGAAACTCATCATATTTACCCTTATTGTCTTGAAATATTTCCTTAACGGTTTTGAGATATGTCAAGGCATCAGTTGTGGTCAGCCTTTGTGCACTGCTTGCAGTTGACAGCTGGGCTTGACCGGGCCTTCATCATCCCAAACATGTATATTTCAAGTCAATTAGACTAACTATCCATACAACACCAATAACAAGGCAATGAAAAATACATGACTATCCATTATTTCATATAATCCCAACGACAAGGCAACCTTCATTGACCCCAATTCATTCCAATAAAGATTCATACCTTCTATATAATGCATAAAACATCATCTTCTGGAGTTTCAATAACAGAAGCAAATTCACCATAAGATGAGAAGATATTACTTAAATGACAATCCCGAGTAATCATATTGAAATAAATTTACCTTCTTTTATGTTTTCTAGAAAATGATCATTATCCCAGACCATCAACCTCCATGGAAAAAAAAAAGAAAAAAAAAATAAACACAAAAGCAAGTATGAACCAGAATCAATAAAGGTCTAAAATGTCGGATATTAACAGCCCAGCACATGCACACTGATTATTAGAACCGGTTTAAAGCCAACATTTTGCTAAACTATAACTTGACCATAACAATCTCATTGTTAACAGAAAGTGGGAGAAAACACTGTCATAATAAACACTACTAAACCACGAAACTACAGTATATACATTTATATATCAAAAAATAAAACCTAAATAGGAAAGATAAGAAAAACTCACGGTTCAAGGCGTCCTGAAATAGCAGGGCGCTTGAGTTGAGAACTCATGAACATATCATCAGAATCTCTAGACCTCTTCATCTCAATCCTCTGGTTGTTCCTTATTGTTTTATTCACTCCAGTTGCCAAAAGCAAAACAGAAAACTTGATTCAATTTCAACAGGCCTGCCAAAAAAGTAATTAGCCAAACCTCAATATTGATAATTAGATCTACTAATCACGCTCGTAAATAAATTAACCTCAATCTGTAATGAGATCACCTCCAAATTATTATTATCATTGAAAAATCCTGCAAAAATGGAAACCTGAGTACACAGTCACTTGAATTACACGAAAGGTATAATTTGAAGAAAACGTACAAAATTTTAAGGAGTTTTCAACAGCAACAGAGATCTTGTTTCAATAAATGAATGAGTGTAATACAGAATTACAGATTATCTCAGCTATATATATACACATATAAATATATATCGTATCAGAGAGAAATATTGTGAATCTTTTCCATATGTTTTGAATAAGAGAAGAACAGAGAGGAGAGAGTTTTCGTGTATTTTTCATATGGTAAGAGTCACATTTTTCCATTTGATAAGGAATAATTATTGATTATATTGAATTTTAATTTTTTATTTATATAAATTCATATAGAAATATTAAAAAGTTGATATAGATTGGGAAGCAAAATCACATCAAAAACTTCAAGACTTGGACTCCTAGAAATCTACTCATTAAAAATATTATAGGCATAATTGAAAATATAAATTAGGATTAAAAATATATCGTCTCTTGTTAGATAACTTAATTACGATAACAAAATCGTTTTTTGGTATATGAATTTAATAATTAATGAGGGTGTGTTTAGAAATTTTATTTTTATGTGAAGATATTCATGTGTTTATGGGGTACTAATAAATAACACGTGCAAATATGTGCAAGTGGTAAAGTTGTATGATAATATATTATACTGTAAAATTATTTAAAATTTTGCACTTCAAAGTTGGAATTTTGTTTATTAAACTTTCTCGAAGGACTATGTATATATAAGTTATTAATTTTGTAATTCTTGATAAATTAAAAGTATATTGATATATGATTAAATATATATCGTGTGAGGATGAGATTTAATTCGATCTATAATAGACCAGTTGGTATTTTAATAAATTGTGTCATTGTGTGTTGTATTTGATAATTTCTAATTGCTTATGTATCTACTTTGATAAGATCAAACATTTTAGTCTTCAGTCTCGTAAGACTCGAAGATTAACTTTTTAGCAATTTTTAAGTGTAAGCTACATAAGGAGATTTTCATTAATTAAGATGGTATTTACGCATACATTTATTCGGCAATGCCTCATTATACAAGATCATGGTATATTGAAATTGTTCTTATATAAAATCTGTTTTACTAAATTACGAGAGTAATTTTGCTATTAGTAAACTATTTTAGCTTTATCTTATATTTTTCTCAAGGAATATAATCCTAGACCGTTTTTTTCAATAAACTTAACATTAATATATTATGAATGTCATTTGTTATTTCATTTTTCCTACTTTTATACGTTACCTTTAAATCTCCTTTGAAAGTGCATCTTCATTGGACTATTAAAACTCTTAAACTAGTTTTTGTTTGCAACAATTCATCTTAAAATTGATGTTTTACAATTTATGCAATATTTTAAGTGCAAAAACACTCTTATGTGTGGACATAACTATGTTAATTAATCATCTAATTAAATTACTTATGGGCATAGTTTTGATGCAAAATACTATTCTTATTCTATATTAATTTTAAATCGTAAACTAGAAAAAAAATTACCATTACTTTACTTATGTAACTATGATTAATTGAACTTCAAATTTTATTTCCTATGTGTGTAATAGTGTGATTTTGGGATCCCAAAATCACGTTTTATTTAGCAAATATAAATTGTTCTTTTTATACTTTAATAATTTAACAAATATAAAGAGAAATATTCTAACGAATTTTACTTTTATACAAAATTGTAGTTTTTTAATATATTTTTTAAATTGTTGATCCATACAACTGATTTTTGTTATTTATTATATACTTTTTTGCCATTAAATAATAATACATAAAGTCATATTAAGTAAATTAAAAAATTTAAAAATAATGCACACTTTTATAATAGTATATATATAAATATATTTGTAATAATAATTGATAATACAAAATATTCAGAGTGGAAATATGACGTTGTAAGATTTATCACACGAAAAGTGATTAATATCGAGCTGTTATGATTTTATTAAAGAGTTTTAATGCATAAAATGTTTTAATTCCGCATTAATAACAAATTAACAATATTATGGTAACATATATTCCACATGATTTTAATGTTTCGTGCTCAAATAATTAATGGGATTCTTGAGCTAATCAATAGATTAATATGGTGTTAATTTGGGAGATTAGGATTAGAACAAAGGGTTAATTGGGCTCTAAGTCCAACCCAAAGAATAATAAGCCCATTAAGAGTACTATAATTTAATCTTTGGATCTTTTAGTGATTTTCTCAAATTCATAATTACAATTTTATGAAGGCTATGTGTAACCCCAAGGCCCAAAACCTTGGGAATGGGCTTGGCCCATCTTTTGGGTAAAAACTTGTACACTTAAACTATGGGCCAATCATCAATTCCAGGCCCTTACATGTTACAACATTAAATTTGAACCAATAACCTCCATAAAAATTTTGATTTTTTAATTGAGGAAAAAAATGAAACTATTATGCTAATTAAATAAATAATTTTGGGTCCCCTTACAAATATTTAGATAAATAAACAAAGCTTATCTAAATAATAGTAATAATAATTAATTCTTAACAGGCTGTGCATACATAGCTTTTGTTCTGTTCCTTTTGTCTTCTTTGCCTCCTTTATTGGCCGGTTATTAAATAAAAAGAGTAAATAGTTAATGATAAATGAATGATTAGTCAATTATTAGTGGATAATTAGTCACTATTAAAGATGTTACATCCAAAATAATTATTGTTATTAAGTGCAGACCAATATTTAAGTTCCAAATGGAATGACATTAGAAAGCTACTCAATACCAGTATGTTAACCACCATTATATATAATTAATTAATTATAACTTTTTTGGTGAAATATGTCAGCATAAAATATCAATGATAATGAATTAAAAACAATTGTTCAATAATAATAATAATACCAAATATTACAAGGGATACAAGAAATATAATTTAATAAACATTTTTAATAGGATTCAAGCTCTAGCTCTATAATTTTGAAGCTCTTGAACTACATTTCATTGATTATATTGATTAGACGAATTTTAAAATACTTGACACTCGTTTAGAGCTACAATTTTACTATTTTTACATAAATTCCAATTCATGTAAATATTCAGTATTTATTATATCTCGTCAAATACTTATTCCAAAACAAATTATTTTAACCCAAATGTGACATTAATTTCTTTATTTGACGTAACAGGATGAAATTCTTTTACTAAGAAACCTTTCACATTTAAACAAGAAAATCATAGTACAAATTGAGTATGATTAAATCGATCCATCACAAAATAAATATTCAAAATAATAGTTACTATTCTTTTAAAGAAAAAAATGCCACTAATAATATTCAATTATTTTGGAAATATCACTATCTAATCTCTTATTCATTGTCAGTGTCATAATTTGTTGTCATCAACTCATAAAATGCCACAAATGTTAGAACAGTATGTCTTTTGTTATGAGCTTATTTTGATTTTTTTTATAATTAATTTATAGCAAAATAATTCAAAAAGGGCTAATTATTTGGAAATACTTCGATTGTTTAACATTATTGATATTATATATTTTGGAAAAATAAATGTCCACTTCCCGAAGCAAAATATAATTATATTTCCCATGTATATAATTAAATAACAGTTCATAATTAAATCTAGAACAGCATAAGGACCAATTGTTGTACTCAAAAGCAAGGGCATTATATAGTCATGCTTTTATAATAAAGTAATAAATGAACAATTATTGTACAATAAATTCAAGTTAATACAATTATATTTTTTGATGTGGATTTTGGTATAGTTTGGTAAAATAATTCCTTTAGTAGCCTTAAAAAAATACTGAAGTATGGTGATATTGACCTATGCGGCAGACCCGATAAATTTTTTGACATTTTTCTTTTTATTTTCTCTAAAACACATTCAGAATAAATATAAATAATATCAAATCAATATAAACACAAAAAAATACATCAATTTTTTAATAATTTATTATTCATATCATTAACAATAATATAATAAATTCATTAACAATAATTTAAGTTAAACATCTCTTAGTATAAAAAAATTCATCACATCTTATATTATAATAATTTCTCCTTCTTACAAGAGTCAAACTTTAAATCCCAACCAATAATACTCCACCAACTTGCCATTAAACTACAAACTTCTAATAACACCCAAATTTTCACAATCACAAACGGTCCAAATTCAAAAAAAAAAAAAAACAAAAAAAAAAAAAAACAAAAAGACAGGTTTATTCTTATCTCTCCGACATTTACTGGATTACCGGAGCTACAAAAGCTTTAAAGTTAAAAGAGAAAAAACAAAGTAGACAACAGTTGTCGGAACATACACAGATCTGCACAAACAATTTTCATTCTTAATCTCTGTTTTACAAATCCTTAATCCCATTATCCAAACCCACAAAAAACAATGAATTTGTCAGATCAAAGACGCAAGAGAAAACGGATATTCAGACAATCTACACCTCTTCTGCACTTATTGTCTGTAAGATCTCTTGTCTTGTGTTTTGGTTTCATAATCTTTCTCTATCTGTTATCCTACACAAATCCCTTTAGTTCTTCATCTTTTCACCCTGTTTTAGTTGTTTCAAGCTTATCTTTATTCTCTTCATCAATTTCAAGTTCAAACAGTGTTAAACCGGTTCAGGATTTTGGTGGTTTTTTGAAATTTTCGTCGAGAATAGAGAACCGGGTTTTGTTCCCTGATCATGTTTTATTATTGGTGAGTGGTGGAGATAAAGATGAGGTTATTAAAAAGAGTGGTGTTGATGTGTTAAATTGTGTTTATTATGGTAAAAAAAGTGATCTTGTTGTTGAAAAAGTACTATCTGTTGATGAATATGATGAGTTTAGTTCAATTGTGAGGTGTCCAATTCCACCTGCAAATTACTCATCTGAGGCAGTACATTTGATGTGGCCTGGTAAAAATGGTGTTTTGGATGAGGGTAAAAATGGGTTGTCGATGAAAAATCGAACGGTTGGATCGTGTTCTTGGGATAACGTGGCGTATTCTGCTACGTTAGATGGCGATACTGCAGTAGTTTTTGTCAAGGGATTGAATTTGAGAGCCGATAGGGAATCGGATCCAACTCAATTCACTTGCCATTTCGGGTTTGGGAAATTTGAAAAAACCCGAAGTTTTACGCTCACGACGAGGGCTTTAACCGCCGCTCAAGAGGTTGTTCGTTGTTCATTGCCACGTAGCATAAGTAAAAATCCCGATAAGGCTCGAGGTATACGTGTCACTATAGGAGTTACACACTATGTTCATTCTCGAGCTAAAAAACGTGTACTTTTTCCATCCGTGGCCAAGATTTCGCTTTTCGGGCCCAAGCCCGAAAAGCCCAAACACGACCTTTGCGTGTGTACAATGGTGTGGAACCAAGGTTCCGCCTTACGAGAGTGGATTATGTACCACACTTGGCTCGGGGTCGAGAAATGGTTCATCTATGATAACAATAGCGACGATCGGACGGACGAGATTATCCGACGCCTCGAGATCAACGGTTACAACGTGACGAGGCACGTGTGGCCTTGGATCAAGACTCAAGAAGCCGGGTTCTCTCATTGCGCTTTGAGAGCAAAGGATGAATGTAATTGGGTCTCGTTTATGGACGTGGACGAGTACTTTTACTTCCCACATTCGACCCATAGACACCAAAATTCGCTCCGTACATTAGTGACGAATTTGTCGAGTACGATCGGTGAAATAAGAACTTCATGCCATAGCTTCGGGCCATCCGGGCTGAGTTTGCGGCCCCCACAAGGGGTCACGGTGGGGTACACGTGTAGGCTTCAAAGTCCCGAGAGGCATAAATCGATTGTTAGACCCGATGCGCTAGACCCCACCCTTCTTACCGTGGTGCACCATTTTCGCCTCAAAAAGGCGTTTACTTACCTAAATTTGCCGCAAAGTACAGCTATAATCAATCACTATAAATACCAAGTGTGGGACGTTTTTAGGACGAAGTTTTATAGAAGGGTTGCTACGTATGTGGCTGATTGGCAACAAAATCAGAATGAAGGGTCGAGAGATAGAGCACCCGGGCTAGGGACGGAGGCCATTGAGCCGCCTGATTGGCCACAACGGTTCTGTGAGGTTTGGGACACGGGGCTGAGAGACCTCGTTTTGGCTAACTTGGCTGATGGGTCGACCGGTTTGCTACCATGGGAGAGACATTTGGCTTTAACTGGTTAAGTTGAAGCTTACTTGCTACAGTGTATAGAGAAAGTTCACATACACTTGATTGAGACATTGGTTTATATCACATTTTGTGTATTTTGTCTTTAGAATTTTTTTTGATAGAAGATGAAGAGAATATAGATTTAGATACAGGGTTTTACATAGGTGTAATTTTGAGCGTGGCTCGTGTATAGCTTAGTTTTACATGGGTTTTACTAGCTCTTATATTCAGCCTCGTCAAGCTTGAGCATGGCTCGTGTATACCCTAGTTCTTACAGTATATTAAGCTCCTCATCGGATAACACATACAATACACGAAGTAAATTCGTTTCAACAAACATACATGTTTAGAAAAAATATATACAAAATGATTTGGCATTCTATAGTATTGGAGGTATATGACATCTCTCAGAAGTATAAGAACAAAATCCATAAACAAAAATTATATATATATATAGTGAACAATAGCATACTTTATGACACAACTTGGCTTGTAATTTGTTTCATCAACAATGGCAAAAGAAAGCTCCAATATGTTCATATGCCCTTTGAAGCTTAACCATTGTAGCAGGTCTCAGTGTGACTACATTTAGACCCTTGTGTTGCTGGAAGCAATAACCCGAGAATGCACAGTTTTTACGATAAATCGGAAGAAGAAAATGACATATCGTCCAGAAAATAGTAAATTTGAAACATTAATTTCTTGGTATGAAAAATATTTAGAAAGCAAGAACAACCTGTTATCAGTATATAGAAACGGCACTAGATTTAAATTCAAAGCACGAATAAAACGATGAAATTATTTCAACAACACGCAACTTAATCTAAACAGTGTAGTCGATAAGGAATTTTTAACTAGTGCGAAAAATTACCTTCAAATGTGATTATCATGCATCATAAGCTGACAAGGATTTAGATGCTGTAATGGATTCTTCAACTTTGTTCTTGCACTTTCAACGGTGATGTTCTATTTACAGCTTTTGCAAGAGTTGAATCCAATTTCTCTCCAATTAATGTGATCCATGCCTAAATTTCACCAACAGAAATGTATGAAATGTGATCACTAGGATATACGAATTTGATGAGCGAAATATTATTTACATCAGGCATTATGTCAAATGATACAGAAAAACTATACAAGATAAAATCTTATCGATAAGTATTACAAATTAAAAAAAATACCTGATCGGACGTTGTGAATCCCCTAATTGTGTCACCACCAATTATTGCAATTCCTTTATCTCCAAGGGGTTGCAAGATAACAGCCTGAAAACATATTATTTTTCTAGAATTTCTTAAAAAAGATGGATGCTCTTTACTGCTTAATATCCATATGAACGTTGATAATATACGATATTTATTGCATAAAATCAAGTTACTTACAACATGGATAAAATAGTTTCTATTTGAAGACATTAACTAACACAAATACCTGTGTATTCGAAGGTAGAAATGGAAGCTCAGATTTTCCGGGGTACAATGATAAGTTGGCCAAGTAACTTTCTGAAATACAGATAAAAAGATTCCTCTTCTCAAAATTAACAGTCAACTAAAGCCGCAATGAAAGCTATGGATTTCTTACAACATAACACTAGGATAGAATCTGACGTGATCTAGATTTTGCAACACCATTGTAAAGAGATCCTTCCATCAGTTTGTTGGCATCTACAAACACGGGTTCACCTCCATTCGAGTAAGATACATCAGCAAACCCTATTTGCAAAATGCAGATGCCATCATAAACGATAACAAGAGACCTGCAGCAAGTAACATCTGATAGAGACTCCCATGCCCTGTCAAACAGATAAAGCCATCACAATTATTTGATTTCTTATTGCAAAATGATATTATATTTGAATTTTGAAGTGAATATTTTTGAATTTCCAATCTCGCGGTGTTTTTCGTAACTAAGGTCTCACATGGGGATGTCTATGTAACATACCCTTGAAAATACTGGAGCAGTGAGTATTTGGAAGCAAATTAGCAGCTAATAATATTCATCAGTAAGTATATAAAGTGCAGGAAAATGGAACTAAGAACTCATCTTCATATTGAAGATGCACAAATGGCATACAGATCAATACCATAGTAACTCAGAAATGACAGAATCAGGAAGGTTAGGAGCTATTCTTCGACATTCCAACCCATTGGGATTCACCTGAAATTTTAGTATGAAACTGAAAATATTTCCTATGAGAGCCAAAAAAGAAAACTAGAAGCCGTGAGTCCATAGGGTGAGAGCACAAAACTGAGTGCAAATAAAGTTCCTCACCACAGATATAGATTTTGGCCGAATTGAGAGCCACACAAGACCATTCAAAATATTGGTCACAGCCAAACCAAGTGTCAATAAATCTGCTCTAGATTGTGAACTGCAGATAAACAACAAAGGGTTCATAACTCATTCTATACAATACCTAAACAATAAACAAGAAAAATTCATATAATGCGTCGTTGAAATACAATGCACATCTGTAACCCTAAAGCAAAGTACACTCACGAAATTTTACCTGCTGGCGTCAGCAACAGGAGCAATGCCCGAGACCGTTCGATTAAATAGTACGGCAAGCAGCGATACACCGCCAACGAATATCGGCAAGTTTCTCACAACGTCGTCGTTTTTGGACACCCAATCCGCTACCCATTCTGTCTTTGTCCTCTTATAACTTCCCTGCCATTTTCAAACAGAAATTGAATTCAATTTCAAGCAAATAGATTGGGGATGTGAATTTGGGAACTCAAATAGCTGAATTAGGGATAGTAGAGTTGCCACCTGTGGATTTAAGGAAACCCTAATTGAGGTCGGGCGAGAAGTGAAACGACGTCGTGGTGGGTTTAACGGAATAACCAGACGGAGGAGAATTCCCGCTTCCATTGAAAATTGGTTGGTTTATTTTCCTTTTTTTTTTTCCTTTTTGTAAATATTGCAACTTATAACGACATCCAAACAGACCTTAACCGTTTGGTCCCTTGAGAAATATGTTTTTCTATTTTGGTCCTTCATTTTTCGGTTAAACGAGAAAATGGTCCTAGTCTGAAATCATGGTAAGTAAGATGCATGTTAATGAGTTTTTGCACTGGTTTTAAGCTCGAATTAGTTTACGAGTTGAGTTCGAGTTGCTTTTATTATATCTGAGTTTACTTGTAAAAGGGATAATTTCGTATTTGAATATATTCAGTGTAATTATTATTGATGAATTATTTGAAATATTCTGGTTATTTATTGCTAATTACAAAAATTTAGTAATGATAATCATAATATTAAATAATAATAACAATTTTAGTATCATTATTATTGTGTTATTGACTTGTTGTGTTGTTATGTCATCTTCTAGTATGTGTTAAAATATCGAATTTTATCAAAGTTTGTATTATAAAGTATAAATGAGTAGTTGGTTTGTTTCTTTGTTTTTTTGTTTGCTTCTTATTCCCGTGTAACCAAAAAAAAAAAAAAAGTAGAATTAAAAAGTTTCCACCTTGAGTTTGCTTGAGAGTTGAGACTCACAAAAGTGATTGTTTTTATTTGTGGTCTTATAAGTTTTGTATTTTTTTTGTATTGGTCTCAATTATTTATACATTATGTCCCTTAATTTATAAAAACATTTATATTTAGTCTCGATCGAATTCTCATATTTATTAAAAATATATTCATATTATGATACACAAGAAATTTTAATGTAAAAATCGAACCATCAATAATCAAATAGGGATAGGATAAAAAACTCTACATTGTTAATATCAAATTTTAATTGGATAAATCAATATAGAATTAAAACTATTCTAGTGTCTTTTTCACTTGGTTTGACATGTACTTAAAATCAGACAAAACATCATATATCACACTTATTTTGGTAATACTTTTGCCCATCACTTCATTTATTGACACCTAATATTTGGGACACTGATAATGTTGGGATATCAAATCAATTATGTGGTGTATATTATATCGAATATATTAAACCTAAGATAACATTATTTTTTATCACAAGATTTTCAATCATGGAGCACGATTCTTAATATTTGAAGCAAAAACAATCTATTCTTGTTATTTATTTATATTAATTTTATTAAATTGTTATAATTTTTTTATAGCTCATGTACCAATTATCATTGTTCAAACAGTCAAACCTCATTTTGTTAACATTAAAAAACCAAACCATGAAATTAATTATAACCATATTATTAAACAAAAATATGTCATCCAAAATAGAATAATAAGATGCAAACTTTATATTGAGTATCATGTGGAACATTCCTAATTAAACAAAATCCCAAAAGCACATTTTTCACTAAAGTAAATATAATAAAGTTGAATCAACCAATAAATATCAAAAGAAATTTCACTAAGAAAAAGAAAGTTGATTTAAAAGTGACATTGGTGGGATCTTATTGAAGCTTATCCACACAAATCCAACCCACTACCAATGGTCATTAAACAAAGCAATTCACACAAAAGGATGTACTTGAGGAATATTCCTTTTTGACGGTCGAGATTCATCCTTCTCCTCCACCGTCCATTTTCTTATTTTATATTTTTCTTTTTCCTAATTATAAAAGTTCTTTTTAGATTTATTATTCATTTAAAAAAGATGATCAAATAACTCGAGATCAATTGAGTGGCTAAAAGTTAATTTGAACTCAATTAGTCGATGTAATAAATCAAGATCAAATTTCTCTTTTTGTTTGGTAAGTTTTGAAATATCATTTCTGCTCTGCGTAGTTAATAATAAAATACTAACTTAAATTTGATTACTGTCTGATCTGGCTAAAGTTTATTCAGATTTAGTTCGATTTGTTAACGGTCAAACCAAGTTTAAATATAAAATTTGTAGCTCACTAAAATTTTAAACAAATATGAATAAATTTAGATACGAGCACGATTTAACCAGTTAAATAAAAATAATATGATAATACTATCCGTCTTGAGATGTAAAATTTTTAGTTATTGTCTATTGACTTATTGGGTGAGAATAATTATAATAAAACTTATTTTTAATATTGTTACGTGTAATTAAATTATTTATCGATTGATTTAATTGATACTTAAATATATACAAAGATTATGCATGTCCAAATCAAATGATAGGACATCCAATTCTTTGATTTATATGCCACTAACAACCAAACATTTTTTCACCAATTACTTACCTTTCTAAATCATTACTAAATTAAAGATTAGATTACATTTCAAATCAAGAGAAAATGAAATATATAGCACATTTTTGAATGATGATTGAGCTAAATGTCATCTAATTATTGGGAATCTATTTTGGATAAAAAGATTATTTATTTGATTAATCATTTATAAGTGAGATTCTTTAATCCAAGATTAGATTATATATTATATGTTATAATATATATTATAAGATTAGGCTATTTATTTAGGGTACAACTAATTGGATTATACTTAAATATGAGTAGATAGACTATCACATGAAGAATATATGATTAAAGAATATTATTGCATAAATTTGATAAAAAACAGAAAAATATCGATAATATAATGAAATAAGAGATGCGATATAATATCATTCTAACATATACTATAATATGCATTAACTCGCTATACGATCATATTATACTCTAAAGTTTAAAACCTTTGGTTTTTTTTTTTTTAAATTTAAACTAGTGAGCTCACTCAAAAAATAATTTCTTAATATATGGAGTATTTTATTTTAATCTAATCACAAAATATATCTAAAGTTTAAATCCAAAAAGAGATTGTGAAAATAATGAAGATTATGTGGACAGTATTTTGTGAATACATATGCATATAATTTGTAATAAGGGATTGTTTGTCTGTGCAAAAATTGGTGAAAATATAACACAATAATCTTATTGGACGATCCATACAAACAAAACCCTCATTTGTACGTACAATACCTTTAAACATTTCTCACTATAACTTCTCATCTCCATTATCAAAATCCCATTTTCTTCTCTCCATTTTCCCTCAATTTGTTCATGGGTTGACCCAATAATATCAAAATCAAAATCAAAATCGAAATCGAATTCGAAATCGAAATCGAATTCGAAATCGAAATCGGAGATTTTGTAATTTCTTCACGAAATGGCGACGATCCATAGCAAATGCTCCGATTACTCCGGCGGCCAAAGCTCGGAGGTCAGCGGCGGTGGTAAAGGATTCATGCTGTTCGGCGTAAGAGTTATGGAAGGATCGTTTCGGAAAAGTGCTAGCATGAATAATTTGGCTCTATTTGAGCAGATTCAAGACTCCAACAATAATGATGTCGCCGCTGGTTATGCCTCCGACGACGTCGTTCATCCTTCCGGCAGGAATCGCGAGCGTAAAAGAGGTATTGCGATTGTGATGATTTATAATTCATTAATCCTTTTATTTTCCCTGGTAAATCAAAATTGGGGAGATTGGATCTAGGAAACATTGAAAGTTGCTTAGATTAATTTTTTTCACTCACTTTTTCCTTCAATTTTTCATTTTCTTCTCTCATTTTTCATTTATATTTTGTTCATAAAACTCCATATTCATTTTTATATTTTCGCACATATATGGAATCTGGCTTTACAGACTAGAAATTCATGTCAAAATTTCAATGGCAATCCTATAAACAATGAGATTAAATACATGGTTCAAATCAAATATTGTTCCACATTTCCAAATTTCAATTGCCTTTGTTGGAAATTGATCTTGATTTTGGGGGAAATTTATGATTATATAACAAAAACAGGGGTGCCGTGGAGTGAGGAGGAGCACAGACTATTTCTGGTGGGGCTGCAAAAAGTAGGCAAAGGAGATTGGAGAGGAATTTCAAGAAATTTCGTCAAAACACGAACACCTACTCAAGTTGCTAGCCATGCTCAAAAATATTTTCTTCGCCGGAATAATCACAACCGCCGGCGCCGGCGATCAAGTCTTCTCGATATTACCACGGATGCGGTAAAACTGTACTTTATAAATCGCTTATTTTATATTATTATAAGTTTTTTATAAAAACCAAAAAAAAAAAAATGCTTATATTTATGAATATATTAAGTACTAGTTAAAATTATAGCTCAAATTCAACCCACTAATTATTTTTGGGCCCTATATTCATATATATACTAATTAAATGGATTGAGATTAACTGAAATCAAGATGACCATAAAAATTTGGTAGAATTTTCTCTAATTCTCATTGCTTCTAACCTTAATTTTGATTTGTTTATTGATCAATAGTATAGTAACGTTTATTCTATTCTACACCCGATAAATACATATTACATACTAATTAACGAGATATATCACAAACATTTCTCAATTTAAATCGATACCGTTGTTTACTTACTTATTTTTTGAAAATCGGGACAATTCTCGTGTCTAATCGAGTCGATCTATATCCATATAGATAAAGCTAACAATGCCACTAATTGTCTTGTCTTAATGCTTCCTTTGTTATTTGAATAGGTTGTGGGTTCATCAAATGAAGAACAAATGCATCAAGAGACCTTACCTCAGCCACCATTAATACATCAAAAAACCTCACCAAAAAACCATGAAAATTTCCCAATCTCACCTTACCAAATGCCAATCCAACCAATCACAAATGAGAGTTCAATAGAAAATCTCACAATAGGCCAAGTCAATATTCTCAACAATTCACCAAATCCCATAAGGCCAATCCCTATTTTACCAATCCCTCCATCTTCCAAAATGTCCAATTTGACCCTCGACCCTCCATCTTTATCGCTAAATTTATCGATATCGTCACAGTCATCTTCCAATCAGCAGTCGCCACCTGGACGACGCTCATCGGCCTTCCAAACAATGCCTGCTGGTCTTGATGGGGATAACAGCATTAGTGTTGCTTAATGGATGTTTATTGGTAATTATGATTATGATTGATATATCTGTGGTGTAAAGTTGTGGGAAAAAGAGATTAATGTTGGATTAATTAGCTTATTTATTATTAATATTATTATTGTACAGGGTTAGGAGGATTGTGAATGTTGTAATTTTCAATAGTTTGTGGGGCTTCCTGTTTTGTTTATTGTCTGTAGTTAAAATACTCATTGAATGTAATGTCAAGTGGGGATAATATACTCGAGTTATGTCTCATCTGCTTGTATTTTCCTGTCATTTTTTGAGTATATCAAACTAAATTTTTTATTTATCTATAATTAGGCCACTTTGTTTGTCACATTTGAATACTAGTTCACTTATTTAGTTCATCTTTTTATCGGAGAATTGCAAATACTCACTACGTTCTTACATTAAAAAAGAAATACCATGTAAGATTTAAGCTACAATTTATTTTCTATTGAGTTAAGACAGATAATAGAGTGGAATTAGGATACTTTAAATCATTACAAGTTCTTGTATATAAGCTGCAAATAGTTATAATTTGTTTGGTTTTAATGTGTGTGTTCAAATTAATATTTCTTTCATGCTCATCACATGCATATAAAGACGAATTTAGAGAGGGACTAAAATATGCATATACACATCTATATTAATATATTAATATGATTATTGAAAACATGTATTAGTATTACAGTACTATATATATAAATTGAATTATGTTAATTACAAAAAAGTGGTAAATACAATGTTGATAATTTGAGTTGTGTATTCCTATTCCTATAGTATTAGGGCAATTAATAATTTTCCTAAATTTATTTATTATTTTAAATTTGAAGTTTGAAGACATTCTATTGTAGTTTTAAAACATCAAATTCAGTATCAGATGAGATCTTCTATATTCTACATTTATGCTTTGTTTCGTCTCTTGAAATTCGGTGAAGAATAAATTAAAATGATTAACCAATCATACACAAAACACTAGTAATTAAAGTAGTGTAAAATTTTCTTTTTCTTATCCAATAAACAAGCATATACATTCTTAAGGTTTCACATACAATGGGAAGAATTTCACTGATCTGCACCAAGTCACAATCACACCTAATCACACGATAATATAACTATATATATATATATATATTTACTTCGTTATTAATCACTTTCACTCATAATATATAATAATATATATCAGCTCGATTTTCCCATTCACATAATATGTTTATTCACTTCTTGAGAAGAGGGGGTGGGGGAGGCAACACCAAGGGAACATTAGCCGTCGATGTAGCCAACGAGTAATCTCGACCGTTCTTTTCATGAAACTTTCTAATATAAGCACTAGCATTCCTATTTGTGGTCACTTTGTTCATCTCATTTTGGTTCCTTTTATGGAACTTTTTGATGTAATCAGAGAAACTGTCATCATCAATGGCGTCTTCATGATCATACACCAATGGACGGCTGTGATCATCCCCTACATCCTGCTCCATCAAATAAGTTTGCACCTTGTATTTAGCTTGTGATGATCTCTTCTGAGAGTTTGATGAAACACTTGAGAAGGGTTCAATGGGGATGAGCTTTAAGGGGCTGTTTGGATTGTGTTTATCTCCTAAACTCCTAGTTGATAATGATAATGATGAGAATTTGATGACGTTCATCATCATTTGCATGGATTTCTCACATACAGACTTCTTTCTCATGTTCTTTTGAGTCATGGTTAGGGTTTTCTAAGAAATTGAGTTTGTTCTAATTGAAGCTAATTTTGTTTTTATTTTAAGTATTTCTAAGCAAAAATGAGTTCATATATATAGTACTCAAAAGGGTTTTCAAAAGGTATGTTACTATAGTCAAATATTGGATCACTCGGATAAAGACAAGAGATTTGAGAGACAAAGTACATTTCGAGCTCTTTAGACATCTTTCTAGCATGAAATTGTACAACTCTGATCGAACCAGATAATAATTGCATTAAAAATATTTATAGTCCCTAAAAATTTATATATATCGTATCATTGTTTATCTCAAAATACGAAAAATTCTAGGTTCAAAATAAAACAACCCAAATTTACATGTAACAAATCCGGATTAGGTCTTCTGTAGGTGTTATTGGATGTTATTTTTGTGCTTCTGTATAGTTTGATCCTTATTAATATACGTACCTTTTTAGCAGAAAAAAAATCCGGATTAGTGCTTCTCATCAAAGTACAAATCAATCAAAAATATTCCTCTGCTTGATTAATTGAAGTATGAATGTCAAAAGTGAGAACCGTAAGAATCTATCCACTTTGAAAAATATACTTTCGAAAGGAAAATGGTAGTTCCTTTCACGGCATTTATTCTATGATCAGGCCAATAATACTAGCTAGTTTCTTCTTAGGAAATATCACCCAATAATTGAGAATACGAAATAAAATTTATATGATTTGCTAAAATCGTGTCGTTTTCACATAAGAGTCAATAATTTTAATCGTCTAAGATATGGCGGTAAAATAACTCCTCAAAAATTCAAAATCTCATTATCCGTGTTAGATTAGAGAAAACCCTATAAATAATATTATTAATGCAAAATCTAATTCCAGATCATTATAACTTAATTTGATCATTCAAGTGATTCTAGAATAACCCATTTTGTTTCTCTTGATTGTTATTTTTGCTGCAAAATAGTGTAGCTAAAACGAGTAATTAAACCTTTGTTCGTGGAGGTGTCATTTTTTGCGATATATATAACTAATTGTGTCATGTAAGGACAAATAGAGAGCATAGATTCTACTAGTTACTTGTATTGCAAGTTTTATAAATTAAATTTTTATTAAATGATATCATATAAACAGTTTATATATACAGTTGATATCATCGAACAATATACAGGGAAAACGTGGAGTATATAAGAATTATTCTAATAGTCATGATTTTGTTGAAATGTCATCTTCAATCAAATTGTTATAGCTTTTGTTGAAATTAAATTTTTATTACATTAAACGATTTAAATAAATAAACAGTTTATATACACAGTTGATATCATCAAACAATATACAAGGAAAACTTGGGATATATAAGAATTATTCTAATAGTCATGATTTTGTTGAAATGTCATCTTCAATCAAATTGTTATAGCTTTTAGATTTCTTTTAGCCTTCCTTTGCTATCTTTATGTATTTTTTTCTAATTCTTCTTCCCCACCATTTGTATTTTATCGAATCTAGTTGAAATTGTATTTGGTAGCAAATTGAGGAACTTTTATAATTGGATAAAAAGTTATTCATTTCAAAAGTTTATGGACTTTTATAAGTTTGACATAATTGGCCGACGTATTTAATTATATGTTCAATTATATTTAAAATGTATGTAATTATTGGTGTTTATAGTTAATTTATCACCATTGCCACGAAGTTGAGTTTGTTGTAGTTTTTTCTTTAACAAATGCTCTACTTTCTTGTAGTGATCACTTCAGAATCAAAACTTTTGACCTAAAATTTGTGTTACATACATATTAACTGGATTATGGAAAATAATAATTGTTTACTAAAATGAGATACTAATTAAGTTGTTTATTTCATTAGACGGGGGATGGATAGACAAAATTATATATTTATAATATATTTATTTGTATTATGTAGTAATGAACCCAATCTAAGGATAGATTAGTATTATGAATCTACCTACAAAAATAAATTAAATGCAATAAATATATGGTATATTTATTTTATATTAGTTCTAATGTATATGTTTATTATTTATAATAAAATTAAAATCATATATAAATAAATAAATTAAAAGAATAACCAATTTTAATTTTTTCTAAAGTTTAGGAACCTAATTTTATTGGACCTAATTATAACTTTTAGTAAATATATATACTAAACATAAATATAAATTAAAAAATAATAACAAGGGCGCAAGGGGATGGGTCCACCCACCTATATTTGGCGTATTTAGGACCACAGGGGCCAAACTACAATTACAATAATAATTTAGGACCTATTTATAATATTTCGTATTTCAAAACAAGAGGTCAACAAATTAATTCTTATTCAATTAAGCCCTAACATTTGAGAAGTAGAAGAAAATCACACAGGCGAAAATGGTGTACTCATATACTCCGTCGTTAATTCCACTTCTCCTCATCTTTCTACTCCTATTTGCAGCCGTAAATCTGTCGCTAGCTCCATTTTAGGATGTACGTTTTTGCTCCATTTTCACAGTGTAGATTTTCTTTTGTGGTGTAGGTTAAATCCATCAGAAGGATTGAAAAATTTGGAAACTTATTAGCATGATGTGATAAGAAGCTATGTAAGAAGAAAAACTAACATGCTTTTCTAACTCATTTTATCAAAGTACTTCTTCACATTGTTTTATAAATTAATTTTCAACAGTACACAAGTAAATGTGTTTCTTATGCACTGAAAAATTTGTGCTGTTTTTTCAGAGTGATGAAAAATACCGCTGTTTTGAAACTGGATATCGCATTCGTTTGAAATGTTCACCCTCTGGATCTGGTTCAAAAGAATCAAAAAGTCTAATATTACAGAACACTCGATCTGCACTTGAGAGTATGGAGTCGGGCGTTAATCAGCATGTTGAGGATTCTTCAGCAAGGCAAAGAAAATTAGGTGATTCGTCCAAATCAGAAAATGGATCACGTGCTTATGTTACTTATAGAAGCTGTATACCTGCAGTGAATGAAGAAAAGTTATCGGTACTAGGTTTTGAGGTAAGTTTACTGGTTGTTTTACGTCTTTGACACATCATTTTTTATGTCTAATGAAAGAAGATTTCACTAATTTTTGGGTCTGTAATGAAACTATAGAACTTATTACGTTCTTTTTTATTTAAAAAATTGATGATGACCTTCTATTATGCTAACAATAAGTGGTCTTTACTGAAAACAAAAACTCTATTCTGCAGAACTGATTATCTGATGTCTTGTATGTCATTCTTAGTGCACTCATTCAACATGAAATATTCTTGTCATGTTTAAGTATTTGGGAAAATCTAACTCGTGGGCACGAATCGTAATACAGCTCTTCATCCTATCTTGTATAAAATTTTAATTTCACCCAATTGATGCTTGTTTACTTGAGTTTACTTTTGAAATTACTCTCTATAGGTACTTATGCTGGCTTTGCTGCTAAGCAGTGGATCCTTCATATACTTCAGAAGGAAGCAGAGTACCGTTGCAGGTGGTGTACCAGTTAGGCTCCCGACGAGTTCTAGGTTTTAAGTTTTACCGTTACAGCTCTCTAACACGTTATTTTGATCACGAGCAATTGAAGTATTCTCAAGTCAATATATTTGTTTCATATTTTTTGCCCTTGTAATCAAGATATATTGTGTATAAAGTTGTTAATTTTTTTTTTCATTCACTAGTAGCAAAAAGTAGATCAATTATCTTGGATTTGTAACGAAGTGTAATAATCATGGTTCTAATTTTCCTTCTTTTCCATCGAAAAGTTCGAAAAGTTTCCATTTTTCAACTAAGTGAAAAGAAATAATGAATTAGTTTCGAAATTATAATGTTTACAAATAAACTCGTAATGTTTCCATTGTTTCCATCGGAACATTCAGTGTTCACGAAACACTGAATATTTCTTAATTCTTTCTGGGATAGAGTATAATAGTGAATAAAATTAAAAAAAACAAAAAAAGAGAAAAACAGAAAGGAGTTATAAATTCAATAATTTACTAAATTAAGTCCAAGGATAATTAAATAAGTTCTAAATAATTAATCAACGAAATCATAGACAATTTTGTTTATATTCAAATACGTACGTAAAAAACACAAAAAGTTAAGATATTACAATTTTTCTTATAACGATATATGGGTTATTAAATGATTATTTTAACAAACAACATAATACATACTTATATGAGCAATTTTTTCTTTTAATAATTAAAAAATATATACTATAACATGTTTGTAGTTTTGTATTTTATAGGTTAAGTTGCTTGAACTTTGTCGATTATATGTTGTAAGAGCGCTAAATTTGAATCCAATATTATCACTTAGTTCGTTTTTGAAATTTTTATCAACTATTGGTATACTTGTATACATTTTGAAACAAAAGATTGATTCTTTTAAAAATGAATAAAGATATTTAGAAAATTTTCAAAAGATGTTTAGAAATTTTTCAAAAGATGTTTAGAATAGTTTTTGTAAATATCTAGATAGAAATATTCTAGATAATTAATTACAATTGTTAAATCAAGTTGATCACCATCGTACATTGAGGAAGGGTAGTTGAATAAATAGAAAATAAAAGTTCATTTGTTGTAAGAGCCCTAAATTTGAATCCAATATTATTACTTAGTTCGCGAAATTTTTATCATCTATTGATATACTTGTTTAAATTTTGAAACAAAATATTGATGTTTAAAAATGAAATTTAAAAACATATTGGTGTTTAAAAATGAATAAAGATAGTTGTTTACTTTCTTTCACATTGTTTTTGTTTTTTTCTCGTTTTTTCAAATTTTCTCCTACTTTTCTGAAATCTTTCTAATATTTAACAACACGAAATTTAGCGTCGGCAACCTATGTCGGCATCACGGTGACGGTTTCTTTGGTGTTTCTCACATGTTCATTTCTAAAACTTTTATCACACATGTGACACTTGATGGGGAGCCTTTCAAAAAAGAAACAAGAAAATCAAAACATATAAAATAATAACAATTTCAAAAGAGAACAAAAATTGATAATTAATATGTTAAACAAACAAAACCTAGTCTCCCAGTCATGCACTGGTGGCTCAGGAGGAGGAGGGGTATATGAACAACTTCAGTAGCAGCAGGAGCAGAAGCAGGTGGAGTTTCAACATTTGATGTTTTCTTTCCGATCAGAGATCCTTTACCATGATTGCAAAATTATCATGCCAGTAATTTCAAAATCTCATGTTTGCACTTAAATATGAAGTATCAAAGCTTTGACTTAATTGAAACTAAGCATACCATTTCTGAACAGATGCATTTGACAACTGACCAGTAACAAACCTCCTGGCAGATTGCTGTGTCCAAGTTGACTCAATCGTGGCTGATCCTTTATTTTTGAAAGAATTTGCCCTGCAAAATACCATGTAGATATGACTTAAATTTGAAATGTATTTAAAGGTAATGTGAAATTAGCAACCTGTCCTAAAACCAACAGATTGTCTCAAGCAAACTATCTGTTTAAATGTGTCAATATAATGCACAGTGGACACATAAATATTTGATCACATTTAATAGCAAAACTACAAGAGATATTATATTTCAATTTTTACTAATAAACCCTTAACTTCTACAAACATCAACCTGAAAAGGAACACATGCAAACAGATTTCTCATTAGGGTCTCAAATTAATAACTTATGCATTTAGTAGTTTTATTCCATATTGTAAAACAGACACACCTGTTTTTTCATATCTTGGCTGCTCCTCACGTCGTTGAGAGGATCTAAAATTCAAAAAAATAAGGCATACATCAAATAAATAAAACCTTATAGTGACTTTAAACCTAATGTTCAATGAGTAGTGACGTACAACATACAAACGCATGGCATGACAACAAACAACAAAATAAAATAATAGTTCTTGAGTACATTACATTGAGATAGCAAAATATTGGCAGCCTTATCCAGATTCATTTGACACTCATTAAGAGTGGCATAAATGTCTATCTCAGGACAGTTAACCAGTTCCTTCAAGCTCCGAAATACCTCATTATCTGCCATAGTCAAATCACAAGGCAATGATCCTCATTCATAAACAAAAAATCAACTTTTCTAAATCATTATGAAGACTTTAGTAATCTTGCAGAGAATTAAAAGAAAAGAAAACGTTTACTGTTAAGAAAAATAAACAAGTAATCGCTTTATCTGGGGCAAGAAATAAATATATCAAAATATTTAACAGACTTCAAATCCAAGAAACACACATGAAATTGAAAAACCGTCTGTGTCGATAACAAAAAGAATGAATTCACTACTCAAAAAATCTTTTAAAACCCTAAGTACAAAACCAAACCTCGAGATAGCAATAGACATGCGGCGGCATTAGGATTCATAGCACAGTGCTGAAGGACAGCTTCAATTTCCTCTTCAGTGCGCGTTCCTCGACACCCTTTCCTTTATTTTGATAATTCATATCTAAATCCATATTCCCAAATGACTTTATTTTAACCAAGAAATAGTAAACGGCAGCGATTGATAAACGATTTCTCTTCTTTCCGGCGACTATTTTATTTTGATTTCAGGCACGGGAATTTGAGGGCTTGTTTTTTTTGATTGTTTAACATTTTGTTATCGGCGGTATTTTTAACATTTTTATTTTCTGACGCTTTCTTTGTTTTTTTTTACGCTTTTGCAAGTAACAAACACACGCTTTTGAGTTTGTCCATAACAAATAAGCCCAATCTTGCATATAAGGCTCAAAAGCATGTTGTTGTTCTAAATGGGCTCATCCATATTCCCAAATGACTTTCTAATTTACTTTTAGGAAGTGTAGTGGGCCTGTACCCATCCGACCCCGGTCCTTGGCCGCTCGGATATATTGAAATGTTTTCTTTCTTATCATATCTATTTATTTTGGGCTTATGTTTGAATTTTGATAATAAGAAGACGTGTCTTTATATTTGTCGTTCTCTAGAATTTCATCATAACAAGCCCTGTAATGTTCAGTTAAGGTGGTGTTCAGTTAAGAAAATTTCGAAAAGATGGTTTTTCACTTGTGTTTTCATTTGTGGCTTAGGGTTTTTGTGAGAATATTGTAATTGAAAATGTTATTTATCATCGTTTTAATATTATTTTTATTTAAAGAATATGTATAATGAATTTATTTAAATCAATTAGTTGTAAATGATATCTTACTAACATTAAAACATATGAAGAATCAATATGCATAGCATCACTTTGTACTGTAGTAATATAGAATTATCCTGATTTAATACCTTATTAAATTTTTAGTGAAAGAACTCCTCTTGACTCATGGTGTTTTTGTCTTTTCTTCTTTATTATCTCGCATAAGAATTAATGCAATTAATGTAGTTAGATAGAAATTAGAATTTCATAATTAATATATGGGTTGTTAATAATGCCATTGCGAGGTCAAGTTTAGTATGTATGAGAATACACTGTGACTTATGTGAAAATTTAAAAGTATGAGTTTCAGATTGCAAAATTAAAAATATAGGATTCTTGATGTAGTTTTTAGCAAAAGAGGATACATGTGTACATTATATGACGCTTAATAGTTATTTCACTTATTCTCGATGATTTTGAACAACAAATTATTTGTTTTTCTTAGGTGTATTTGATGTTTACCATCTAATATAATTTTTATAATTCTATGACCTCAATGGTTTATTTCTTAGACAAATTACATTGAAGTAAGAGATAAATATATACCACAAATAAGTTTATTTGTTGAAGCGGGAAAAATGGAGAACCAATTACAAATAGAGCTTTGCAGGTAAATCTAACTCGTGGGCACGAATCGTAAAATAGCTCTTCATCCTATCTTGTATAAAAGTTTAATTTCACCCAATCGATGCTTTTTCACTTGAGTTTACTTTTGAAATTTCTCTATATAGGTACTTATGTTGGCTTTGCTGCTAAGCAGTGGATCCTTCATATACTTCAGAAGGAAGCAGAGTACCGTTGCAGGTGGTGTACCAGTTAGGCTCCCGACGAGTTCTAGGTTTTAAGTTTTACCGTTACAGCTCTCTAACACGTTATTTTGATCACGAGCAATTGTAGTATTCTCAAGTCAATATATTTGTTTCATATTTTTTGCCCTTGTATTCAAGATATTGTGTATAAAGTTGTTATTTTTTTTTCATTCACTAGTAGCAAAAAGTAGATCAATTATCTTGGATTTGTAACGAAGTGTAATAATCATGGTTCTAATTTTCCTTCTTTTCCATCGAAAAGTTCGAAAAGTTTCCATTTTTCAACTAAGTGAAAAGAAATAATGAAGTAGTTTTGAAATTATAATATTTACAAAGAAACTCGTAATGTTTCCATTGTTTCCATCGAAACATTCAGTGTTCACGAAACACTGAATATTTCTTAATTCTTTCCGGGATAGAGTATAATATTGAATAAAATTAAAAAAAAAAAACAGAAAGGAATTATAAATCCAATCATTTACTAAATTAAGTCCAATGATAATCAAATAAGTTCTAAATAATTAATCAACGAAATCATAGACAATTTTGTTTATATTCAAATACGTACGTAAAAAACACAAAAAAGTTGTTTGTTTATGTTTTTGGCATAAAAGTTTGAAATTTTATCGGGAACTGTGTATCATGGAAATTCATGTGAAAATGATAGATGTTTGTTTATGTTTTTAAAATTAGGTTGAAAGTTGTAAAATATGTCAAATCAATAATGATATGTTGATGGATGATGTATAAAATAATTATTTTCATTGTGTATATAATGATTATGTGAATAAAATATAGATAAATATAGATTAAAAATTGTAAAGTATGAAATATAAAGTGAAATAGTGATTGATTTAATTGGTAAAAGTGTGAAATGTTGTATATATGATTGATAGTTATTTATATAGGAGATTGGGAAGTAGAGTTGAAAAAAAGGAGAATTTGGGTGAAAAGTTGGTGTGTTAAGTATATTTTGAATTTTGTGATTTAAAATGTTGAAAATGGATTTTGAAAACATAAACAAACATAGCCTTAAGATATTACAATTTTTCTTATAACGATATATGGGTTATTAAATGATTATTTTAACAAACAACATAATACATACTTATATGAGCAATTTTTTCTTTTAATAATTAAAAAATATATACCATAACATGTTTGTAGCTTTGTATTTTATAGGTTAAGTTGCTTGAACTTTGTCGATTATATGTTGTAAGAGCGCTAAATTTGAATCCAATATTATCACTTAGTTCGTTTTTGAAATTTTTATCAACTATTGGTATACTTGTATACATTTTGAAACAAAAGATTGATTCTTTTAAAAATAAATAAAGATCTTTAGAAAATTTTCAAAAGATGTTTAGAATAGTTTTTGTAAATATCTAGATAGAAATATTCTAGATAATTAATTACAATTGTTAAATCAAGTTGATCACCATCGTACATTGAGGAAGGGTAGTTGAATAAATAGAAAATAAAAATTCATTTATTGTAAGAGCCCTAAATTTGAATCCAATATTATTACTTAGGTCGCGAAATTTTTATCATCTATTGATATACTTGTTTAAATTTTGAAACAAAATATTGATGTTTAAAAATGAAATTTAAAAACATATTGGTGTTTAAAAATGAATAAAGATAGTTGTTTACTTTCTTTCACATTGTTTTTATTTTTTTCTCGTTTTTTCAAGTTTTCTCCTACTTTTCTGAAATCTTTCTAATATTTAACAACACGAAATTTAGTGTCGGCAACCTAGGTCGGCGTCACGGTGACGGTTTCTTTGGTGTTTCTCACATGTTCATTTCTAAACCTTTTTATCACACATGTGACACTTGATGGGGAGCCTTTCAAAAAAGAAACAAGAAAATCAAAACATATAAAATAATAACAATTTCAAAAAAGAACAAAAAATGATAATTAATATGTTAAATAATCATACATTGTCTCTCAGTCGTGAACTGGTGGCTCAGGAGAAGTAGGGGTATATGAACGTAGCAGCAGGAGCATGAGGAGGAGTTTCAACATTTGATGTTTTCTTTCCGATTAGAGCATCCTTATAGCTCCACTGACTGGGGCAAGAAATATGCTTTGCGCTTGTTAGTGATTTACAACTTACAAGTAATTTTTCGATACATTTTATCTTTTTTTTTGTGTTTCAGCATGACGATCTCTATCTGCTGTGTTTGTAAACAATCTCCAGCAACCTGGGCACTCTTCGTCGGCGTAATGATGGCGACTCCTTTGATGTTTCTCGCATGCCTTTTCATTTTTAAACCTCTCACCACATAAGTAGCACTGGATGGGCAGCCTGTCAAAAGAGAACCAGAAAAGCAAAACTTATTTTCAATACAAAAAATGATAATTAAAAATTTCAATACCTTAGTTTCAATTCGTCAAGTGATGAAAGTGGCTCAAGAGGAGGAGTGGGTTTATGAACTTCGGGAGCAGGAGCAGATGCATTAGATGTCTTCTTTCCGGTCAGAGCATACTTATAGCTCCACCCACTTGTAACCATCCTCCCTTTAGAACTTGACTGAACAACTGGCAAATTTTGTATGTCATAATCTTGATACATAACAAGTGTATCTTAATTTTTTTTTAAATATTTGCTCCACATTGTATCCAAACTTTCATAAACCGGAGTTGATGAAGCAAACAACAGTGACGCAATTGCTAAGTAACATTTTTCATTTCCATTCTTTCTGTTTTTTCCTATTTTTAGCATTTGCAACGGCAAATTTGATACATTGTGTATGACAGATATATAAGTGTTGGATGCGAAACTTGGTATTTATGTTGAGTAATTCTTTCCTCAAGTGTTTTGTGAGAACTAACAATCTGTAATCTTTAACTAGTCATTTTCTTTTGGAATTTAATATTTTAAGCTTATAGATTACAATTTGGTAGTTTGAAATTCAACTTTTGTACAATCAACGCAATCACTCTGAGTCCATATGTTAGCTAGCATCTAATTTGAAAATTTAATTCCTAATATGATTATAATATAGTATTTGGTTGTGTCGAAAACCGCACTTTAAATAGTCTTTTGTATATTGCCACATATGAAAAAGATGGACTTGATAGTAGTTGATGAAGTCTGAATTTCTATAAGCTAGAATAGTATCAACATGGTAAAGAACTTAACCACCTGTGCTTTCAGAGGTTATGGTATTGGAACGTACACAGAAAACGTCGCGTCAATGTTGTATAGTTTCAAAAGCAACAGTTTATTTAAGGATTTTAAGCAACCTACACAATAATGTTTGTTCCAATGTTGAGTTACATTTCGAACCAATTATGAATGAGGTCGATTGCATGTGATTTACATCAGGGTTATTCTTCAAATGAAATACAAGAGTATCCAAACTTATGGTGCAATTCAAAATCCTATTTCCATCTCACATGAAAAACAGGGCAATTAAATATAACAGCAAGAAAAATAGCACCTAATTGACGTTTAAGCAACAAATATGGAGCTATATTTGTATGTGTGGACTGTGGTATATATATATATATACTTAGACTTGTCATATCCTAGCAAACCATAATTTTGAAACTTCTCAAATAGTCCATCAAATATAAATAGAATTAAGGTCCTAAAATTCCTAATAAGATGGAAAATAATTACACATAAATGTCTCTAGAGCTAGAGTTCGTGATGATAGTGCAAATATTCCTACCATAAATTTTGAGTCTTTTCTAATTCAACACAAGTAAGATTTAACCACGTCACATAAAATTATAAAACAGAAATCTCAATAAACATATGCCTCGATGAAACGTAGAAAATCAGAAGAATTCAGATCAAATAATAGCAACCATTCGTGTATTGGTAATAAATATAATTCAAAGACAATATTCATAGGTCTACTTCCAATGATATATATGAAGTTTTATTCAATTATTTGTTAGAATATGGAGAGAAAAATAATTGAAAAACTATAGTGAGGAGAGTGGAGGAAACTTATATTTTATATTTCAATACAACTTCATTTTTTTGAGATGATTACAAATGATAAACAAGACCTCTATTTATACTGATACAAAACCCGAATCAACGGTTAAGATCGATTCAATTTAATGGCTAAGATTTGATGACTCTTTAGCTACATGACTTGTGGCCTTTCAACTACCCAACTCTTCAACTTCTAATGAATGTAGACATGACTCTTCAACTTCTAATGAATGTAGACATGACTCTTCAACTTCTAATGAATTTAGACATGACTCTTCAACTTCTAATGAATTTAGACATGACTCTTCAACTTCTAATGAATCTAGATTATTATTATTGTATTATTATTTTAACATTCTCCCTTAAGCTAGATTCATTACTCCAAGAGACATACGCAACTTTCGAAAAATATCAAACTTCAACGACTTGGTGAAAATATCCGCAACTTGGTCTTGAGATTTCACATACTCAAGCTCGACTTCCTTCTTGGTGATGCAATCTCGAACAAAGTGATACTTAGTATCAATATGCTTGCTTCTTTCATGAAACACAGGGTTCTTTGCCAATGCAATAGCGGACTTGTTATCAACACGTACCTCTGTTGGACCTTCTAGTGGTAGATGAAGCTCTTTCAACAAGCTTCTCAACCAAATAGCATGACAAATGCAAGAAGTAACAGCCACGTATTCAGCTTCACATGTAGAAAGAGTTACAATAGGTTGCTTTTTAGAACTCCATGCAAATGCGGAATCTCCCATAAAGAAAGTAAACCCGGTAGTGCTTTTCCGATCATCAATATCACCGGCCCAATCACTATCACAATAACCAACGAGCTCATAATTTTTAGAATGTGTGTAAAAGATTCCATAATCAAGCGTTATTTTTATTTAAAGAATATGTATAATGAATTTATTTAAATCAATTAGTTGTAAATGATATCTTACTAACATTAAAACATATGAAGAATCAATATGCATAGCATCACTTTGTAGTAATATAGAATTATCCTGATTTAATACCTTATTAAATTTTTAGTGAAAGAACTCCTCTTGACTCATGGTGTTTTTGTCTTCTCTTCTTTATTATCTCGTATAAGAATTAATGCAATTAATGTAGTTAAATAGAAATTAGAATTTCATAATTAATATTTGGGTTGTTGATAATGCCATTGCGAGGTCAAGTTTAGTATGTATGAGAATACTTATGTGAAAATTTAAAAGTATGAGTTTCAGATTGCAAAATTAAAAATATAGGATTCTTGATGTAGTTTTTAGCAAAAGAGGATACATTTGTACATTATATGACACTTAATAAATATTTCACTTATTCTCGATGATTTTGAACAACAAATTATTTGTTTTTCTTAGGTGTATTTCATGTTTACCATCTAATATAATTTTTATAATTCTATGACCTCAATGGTTTATTTCTTAGACAAATTACATTGAAGTAAGAGATAAATATATACCACAAATAAGTTTATTTGTTGAAGCGGGAAAAATGGAGAACCAATTACGAATAGAGTTTTGCAGGTAAAAATTAGTCCAATATCAACTAACTTATGTATATCTATATATATACATACATATATATAATGCGAATATTTTATCGTAATATTTTTTTTGATTACGAGAGAAATCTGCTTATTTAATATATATAAGGACGTATCATTATGTATTACATTAAACATTAGTATGAATTTTGGAGCCAAATATTTATTTATTTTCGAAGAGAGAATATTTGTTTTGAATTTGCAAGATGAAAGTTATTTTTGCATGTTCGTTTATTATTTGGAGCTTACAAAATTAATTTCACCATGTGTCTTGAATATTTATTTAAAAAAATATATATCGTATTACTTTCTGCAATAAATTATTTGTAACTTGTGTTCATAAAACTATAAAGCAAAATTAATCTTTGCAACTTATAAAAATCGTGAATTAATCAAGTGAATACAAACCTTTTATTCTCGTGCTGAAGGGAAAATTTCATTTATAGTAAATTTTGTGTGAAATAAATTTTACATCTAAAATTAAGTGTCAAATCTCCAAATAATATAGTAGTTCATGATATCATAAAAATCCTCCACAAAAAACCGATGTAGGGCGACTCCAACATATATGGATTTTCCTAAAATTTTATTTCCAATCAAAAACAAAAATAATGTAATCTTTAATATATTCCTACAACTTAGTAAATTGTCCCCTGGAATTATGGATATGATATGGTGTTATTATAAAAGCAAGAACAACTCAAACCATATGAAGATTCTGTGTTTTGATTTATCATGACAAATATATAATAGTTAATTATTTATTCAGGTGAAAAAGCATGAACTTTTATGTAGTTTTCTAGTACAAGCTTCTCTTTTTGAGCATCTACATATGTTCTTAAGTACAGTTCTTAAAAGAATTACCTCTGCCATGCATGATGTGTTTTTTCATGCCTTTTTGAGTTCTGAAAATCATGCAAATTCATACACCAATCATCTAGGTAAATGTTTTTACAAACAAAAAATTGGATTTGGAATCTAGAAAGATTTTAATTCAAAATAACTATTGTGTTTTGGATAATTTTGAACTCAATTACTCACAACACAAATATTATAATATTTATCATGAACCAAACTCAAATACAAATTATGAAACTGCCCATATTAAGAAGGGAAAACTGACATTGATTCTCAAAACTGCTTCCTAAAAACAACTCATAAATTACAATTATATTAAGTCATCATTACTTTCTCCTACAACCAAAACATGTACAAGACAAAGGGCTCCAGGTAAATACTTTTCAGCACATAGAGCAGATCAAACTCCAAAGAAAAAAAATGATGTACACATTAATCTTCAAATAATAACACTCTCCTCTTATACAGCCACAAAACTCCAACCAAAGGGTTTTTGCACTCACAAAAAATAATCTGGAGTCTTGCGCGTTGTGTCGGGCTCTATCTGCCGAGGAGCTGGGTCAAATTGAAGGAAATTCCGGTCCATATGCTCCCCGACTTCTAGTATTGCAGCCATGTTCCCACAACGGTAACAATAGTTTGGAGCGCTAAAAACTGTCACCACGTTTTTGTCCTACAAATTTATATAGAAAAAATGAATAGTTATTGTTTTAATAGAGAGATCCCCAAGATAGAAATAATGAATAGTTATTGTTTTAATAGAGATATCCCCAAGATAGTCACATGGCAGAGTTACATGATTGATGAAATGTTCAATCACAAAGCTGCCATAGGATTTAATTTTGTCCGGTGAAATCGGGTTTGGGAAAGAATTTCAAATTTTGGGCTTATTCATGATGCATATAAATCACCCAGACTAGTTGACAATGCACGATCGATGCCATGTCCAAGAATAAAATCTAATGCAAAGATATTTCAATTAAAATTAGTTGAGTTTAAATCAAAGGCGAAAAAGAGAAGAGAGAAAAGGAGAGTTGGAAAAATAAAACCAAATAAAGAGAAAAATGTAAGAAAAACTTTACATTATCCGGTTTTGTGGGTATGTGATTGTCATTAAGCCAAATCACCAAAACTACTGTGTGGTGGCATAATATCAATCGCATCACATGTTAAATGACACCTGATTCATAAAATAAAATTGCAGTTTGCGCAACAAAACCATTTGACAGTCCGAAAACAATTCCTATAAAGCCCTCTTTAATCCTCTAAGAAAATAGATTATTGTGGACTAACCTGACACCAGTTAAAACCCTCCATGACGAGCTGGTGTGCTCTTGAAATTAAAGAGAGGCCATTGGTGTGGTTGAATTGAGCAGCTATATCCTGTCCGAAGGTGTAACCAGCCCCACGTGGGGATATGCCCCAACCACAACGATCATCGGGATCAGACCACAAGAGATCGCACATTGGACCTTCATGTGGAACCTTCAAGTCCCCACCAAGAAGTTGATCAACAAAACTTTTTGAAAATAAGATAATAAGCTATTCAATTAAGAAACTATATGAAAAAGAATCATTTATACCTCCTGAATACGATCTAAAGCTCGAATGTTGTCTAAGGTATCAAGTGATGGTGAAAGTCCTCCATGCAAACAGAATATCTACAAGAACACAATGTAAGCCACCAAGATATAAAAGATGCATAATTCAGAATGACGTGGTATGCCTATTTACATCCAGACCTGACTCTCAATAAGTGCTGTCACGGGTAAATAATCAAAAAGATCAGTGAAAAACTTCCACACATTTGCATTGCCGTACTTCCTCAAGCATTCATCATAGAACCCATACCTGGGATGGAAAAAAAAGGTATATAAACAATCCTGGAGACAATGAAATCTAGTGACAAATTTTGAAACACGAGAGTTCTGAAACATAAGCCTTGGATGGCAAACACGAGAGTTCTGAAAGAAGACAGAGGCCTTACACTTGAGTGATTTGTCGACTTTCATGGTTTCCTCTAAGGATTGTGATTCTATCTCTGTAACGGACTTTCAGAGCCACTAAAAGTGAGACGGTTTCCACTGAGTAGTACCCACGGTCTGCATTAAATAAATATTTTACAACAGAATGTTATGGTGCTTTTAATAGAAAGAGCCTTACTATTGATATAAAAAGAACAATTAAAAGAGAAAATCTAGCATATAGTATTATACGAAGCAAACTAATTAAAGACGCAGATTAATGCTTAATTACAATTTCATCTAAATAGATACCTGAATGGAATACTTAATGACAAACCACTTTTTTCTTGAGACCGCCAACATTGAGATTACAATGTGAAAAAAGATAAATAATAGTAAGAATCAAAACTGCCGGGAAATTGCTTTTCCTTGCGTGCAAGAACATACTATTGTTTCGCCTTCATCAAGGACTTGTTGACAGATGGCATCAAAACCTTATATATCACAGCGAAATTGGAATGTTAAGGCAACTATAATTCTCTTTTTTTGTTGGTATTACAGTAGAGTTCATTAAAGTTCGGTATAAACTATCCACGAATAAATGAGATGAAAAGACTGGTCACATGGGAAACACAATATGTTTTGAGCCAAATAACTGCATTGAAACAACTCAGCATTTCAACGTCAGCCATCACTGAACCGAGCACATAACATAATTACGCAATCCAAAACTACGCCCAACATATTGGAACATTTCTTTTTCACACTGTATCCGATAACTTGGTCCCTATATTGTCGACAAAGTAACTATGTAAGCATTATTAATCCTTATTGTCGAATTGCACGCCGTATCCAGCACACAAGAACCGTTGGAGGCCTATCTAATTTATAATCTAATCTCAAATATGTAGCATGAGACAAACTTAGAATAAGCTAAGGAATTAGCTCCCTTACACTTTAGGTGGAATTAAATAATATATTTTGCCAAGGAATTAGCTTCAATGTGCATTTTTCGATTTTACTCTCTAATTAAAGAAGCCATTTTTATCCAATTAGGCATCACTAATATTACATATAATGCATCAATTAACACATACTGAAATTGATTGACAAACTAATTTCTCAGGGAAAAACTAAAAACTCACCAACATAATCTCCCATGAAGAGGTAATTAGTGTCTGGAGCATTGCCGCCAATCCGAAAAAGCTCGATCAGATCGTAAAACTGACCGTGAATATCGCCGCACACAGTTACAGGACATTTAACCGGCTGCACATTCCATTCCTCCACCAAAATCGCACGCGCTTGATCGCACAAAATCTTCACCTCCGCCTCGGATAGCGCCTTACACTCCTTCAATTGCTCTATCTGTCTATCCAAATCACCATGCATTTTCGATTATTATCTATCGAAAAAACAAACAATTTTCACCTCTTTTTCGAATTCTCAGCAATCTCAATCAGATGAAACTTGAATTTCAGATTCCAATTTGAATTTTACAGAAAATTAGATACTTTTTCGCCGCTCGATTCCCTGAGATCTAGAATTGGAAAAAGTTTTAGTGAAAAATATGAAAAATTAAATTGCTTCATGATCTTTTGTTTGTGAAATTCGTTTCCATTTTTGTGAGAATCTATGTTTAGAAATGATTGAGAAAAATAATTATTTTTTATATTCAATTAATAAATATAGATATGTACAGAGAAAGAGGTAGATATAATTATGTTGTTAGTATATTTTGTGTGTATGAAGAAACGGTGGAACTTGAAATGAAACTCAAATGAACTTGAAATGAAGAAATGAAATTAAAATTATTTTCGGCCTAAAAGTGGAATGGGTTCAATTGGGCCAAAAAGTGGAATGGGTCCAAAACTCAAATTTTGACATGTGAATTTGGGCCAAGCCCAATTAACAAATTGATAAATTTTTTTGAGAATTAATTTAAATATTGTGTAATTTAAATTTGATTTGGTAATTAGGATCTATGGTCAGGAATTATGGGCCTCTTAATGTATTAACTGAAAAAACTAGAAAATTTGTATTAGTATGATTTTTGAATAATGAGTTTTGATGTGGGATCTTTTGAGGAAAAAAAAAGCATAATTGGGATATTTTTAGAGAAAAAAAAATTTTAGCTCGATTTTTGTTAACAATCAAATCAACCTTAAGCAAAAATTTCTAACATTGGAAGATAATTTAAACAAACATAAACATGAGCCTCGACATGATTCGTTTGCAACCCGCATTGCATCGACAAAGTTAAATTACATATTAAAATTGACGTTAGTCAAAAAGAATATTTTGTGACGGTTAAGTTTGACGAGAGTTAATTTATTAAAGATATTGAAAAAAGTTTGTTTTGTTCATTTCCTAACTTTAGATTTTGAACCACAATTCATCAATATATACCAAACTAATCTAAATTAATTTATATTATTATGGGAGCTATTAATTAATTGCTTCATACTTAAGGTCTAAGGAAATTGGACTCAAAAAGTATGAGCCTTATATTACTATGTGACAAGTGGTGGATTCTATCAAAATTATATTATCACTTTACTAATAACTAAAGTGAAAATTCTTATGTTAATATAAGAATCTCTTTACCACAAATGCCAAAAAAAAAGATTTAAAAATTTCAGCCGTTAAATGTACAATAAATACTTGGCGGCTGAAACATATTTAATTCCTCTCTATATATTCCTTTTCTATACTTCAGATTTTATGATAATTGCATGATAATTTAAATAAAAGCCATAAATATACAAGCATTTGAAGATTGTAATATTTGTCCATGTTTATACGACAATCTACTTCGTTATTTTATTTCATATTTCACAGTACCATATACTCATAACAATAGTGTGTAATTTCATGTTATTTTATATTTTTTTCAAAAAATATTATACACATATCGCGGATATAAACGTTATATATACTAGGTGAAACTGCAATTCTGCAAACTATCTTTGGATTTTTGAGTTAAGAAATTGAACAAGGGGTGATTTCTGAAATTTAGCCAACAAACCCTAAACAATTCTCATATATATATATATATATATGTATATATATATTTCAGAAAATACATATCAGCTTCCTATTTTGGCTGAAAGCTTCTCAAAACTTGTTCTATTCTTGGCCTGGTGGATGATTTGAGCTTCCAGTTCTTCTGTTTATAGAAAGAAATATCCCAATGTTAGATTTGCTTATTACACAATCACTAATTACAAGAAAATTTGATAAAGACATATATATGTACCTATTTTAGTTAATTACCTTATAAATTTTTACATAATTTTTTTTATATTACGAATTTTTATATTTGCAATTTAAAATTTCAAATTAAAGGCAATGCTAGATGTGGTTAATTTATAAGATGCTTAAGTAGTGTGACAGTAAAGGAGAGGGAACACAAAAGAAAAGACATGCAGCATTAAAAGTTTGAGACCATCAAAAGTGCAGAAATTATAACATGCAAATCTTAATTTATTAGCTTTAATAAATCTGTTAAATAAAGGATAAAGTGATGAAAGTGTTCAGAGAAACTCTTTTTCTGCTTTATTTGCAAGTACAATTTAATATGACATAGCAAATTAACTCTATCTGGCTGGTCATTGATCTTGTACAAAAATTCAAAATTTCGAAACAGTCGTAATCATATCCAATTTGCTGCAAACATTATTAAATCAAAATTAAAAAATGTGACAAAAAGGTGAAAATAATCAGTGATATACATCATGATTTTTTTGGATATGGTACAACTGATAAATGAGCATAAAATCAGCTTAACTTCCCGTATTTAAACAAAAAACATAATTATTTCTATGTCTCAAGTAATTTAACATAAGTGAGAATTACTTAGAATTAAATTAACATAATTGAATGTATTACTTGTTGATTGCAACTATCATTTGTGTACATGCATAATACTCCATATATATTACTATTAACACTATAATAAATGAGAATTTTAATGCATAGTGATTACTTTAGATTATAGAAAAAACAGATTAAAAATATTTGAATCAATTAAACAAAATTAATCACAAACCTGTTATGAATAGGATCTGAGCCATTAGGAACCCTTCTTTTGCTCACGTTGTTGAGTTCAAACTTTGAAAACCCCCTAATATCATGCTTCATATTTTCATTGCTTTTCATCTTTCTTCCTCCATTTCCATTATCAGCTACAACACAAACAATTAACAACCCAATAATTCCAAGCAAAATGATTATCCGAAAAAACGCCTTTGAAAGCTTGCTACTTCTACTAATCATCTCTGTGTACGTAGCTCGATTCAATTATGTCGAAACCCAGAAAAATGTGAGTAATTAAAAGATAAGTAAAGGAAATTAGAGATTTTTGGACATTTTTTTTGTATTTTGGAAGTGGTTATTTGGAGAAATTTTTGAGCTTGAATGAGATTGTAGAAATAAGGGAAGAATATTAGAAAGTGATTGTTGGTTTTGGCAAAGTATTCTCTTTTTACTGCATGGCTAGGGTTACGTTGTTGGTTTAATTTTCTTTATAGGGTTGAGTACTGATTCTGTTAACTTTATATATATATGTATGCATATGTTATGTGTATATATATATATATATATATATATATAGAGAGAGAGAGAGAGAGAGAGATTAGCTGGTACGAACGTGACATGGGAGAACACAATTAAGGCTTTATAATAAGATGATTTATTTAATTTTGCTTTGATGATTTGTGTATTTTTCATGCAGTTACATGTGTGTCAGTATTCTTTGCATGATTCCTTACGTACAATACGCAAATTGGATTCCCAAGTAATAGACGTACGTGTAAATTGTCCATTACAATTACCAATATTCTAGTATAATTAATTAGCTTAATCTATTAATTATTACTTCCAATTAGTAACACTAATTACCCCCTCCAAAAAAAAAAAAGTATATAATATACTTGTATTGCAATTTTCAAGCAACTCAGCAATCAGAGAGGTGATCAAATTTCCAAATATACAGCTTATTGAGACTTTAAATTCTTTTATATATAGAATGAGAAATTACTAAAATAAATAGTTAAGTAAATTAAATAATGACATATTTCCAATGCATCTTCACTTTTTGAATGTCCAATCAACTGATTAGCAACTTTAAAGACTCACTTGAAGAACCACTGTTAGTTGGCATATGTGGTTTTTACTCTTTCACCAATGATATGATCTTATGGAATGCAGAATATTGTGATAGAGACCAAAACCAGATGAAAAATAATTATTCCATTTTAATATATAAACTATAAAGCATAAATAACATTTTATTTGCTAACATATCAAAATATACATTATTTACGCCACTTGATGTAGATACGACTCGAACATGTAAGGATTTTCCTATGAAATAACACACAAATACGTCTCAATTAAAGTTCCGAAAATTTTATAATTAATTTCCAATCAAAAACAGAAATATAATGTCCTCTTTAATATATTCCATTATTCCTACAACTTAGTGAATTGTCCCCTGGAATTATTATGGATATGATATGGTGTTATAAAAGCAAGAACAACTCAAACCATGTTAAGATTCTGTGTTTTGATTTATCATGACAATATATAATAGTTAATTATTTATTCAGGTGAAAAAGCATGCACTTTTATGTAGTTTTCTAGTACAAGCTTCTCTTTTTGAGCATCTACATATGTTCTTAAGTACAGTTCTTAAAAGAATTACCTCTGACATGATGTGTTTTTTCATGCCTTTTGAGTTCTGAAAATCATGCAAATTCATACACCAATCATCTAGGTAAATGTTTTTACAAACAAAATTGGATTTGGAAGCTAGAAATATTTTAATTCATAATAATCGTTGATGGATAATTTTGAATTCAATCACTCATAACGCAAATGTTATAATATTTATCATGTGATTCGTTACTCTCCACAAACAGTACACCAATCATTTGAATTTTAGCCAATTATAATTCGAGCCAGAATTTTACTTAGAAATCTCGATTTGGTGGTAATGAATTTGTAGCAAGAGAGAAAATGTGATGAATGGGTGATCCTCATTTAAAGACACAATTAGATGTGTGGATTACAATTGAGAGATAAGTAGGTGGACAAATTAGTGATTCTCCTAATTAATTGTTGTCACCCTTTATTACAAACAATAAATTGTTATTTTATGTCACATTGAGTTCAATAGGCTCAGTGTAATATACACCACATATTTATGGTATGGTGGGTGATTTTGACTACCCATTTCCACAAATATGTGGTTCATAACGCTCAAAATCTGCGAACCTGGTGTATTATAGAATTTTCCTGCAACAGAATAGATAGCGTTGTATTCATAACTAAGTTTCAATTCTTCATTTTTGATGTTGTCTATAATGATACATGTAAATTGAAATCCTCACCCATCTTCTTACCATGGATGAAAACCCGTCCCACCACCGCCCAACCGGGCCCGAAGGGTACAACCGGTTGAGCACTTTCGAGACAGAGCACCACAGAACCACCACCGCCACCACCAGCACAGACGAATCTAACACAACATCAAACTTTACACAATTTTGGTCCGATCTACACCACCAAATGGAGTTAAGTTGCCAAGAGATCGATTGGGACCGTATTTTCATGACCACATTCGTCACAATATCCATATTCTTAATCCTCTTCGCCTTTTTCCCATATCTACGAACGCAACTCATAGCCGACGAGCAATTCGAGCACCAATTCTCACTACACTCCCTCTCAATCTCAGAGTTCCAAGCATCACAAGATCATGTGACAGGCCAATGTGAAATTGCACTAAATGTCACAAATCCTGGTGATAGAAGTATATACCATGAGACCTCGGTTCTTTCGATCTTCTTGGACCATGAGCTACTCTGGGTCACGAGGACCGGCGATTTTTTCATCGACGTGGCTAGCAATATCATGTTTAACGTGACCATAAACAAGACCACGGTTCCCGTTCCAGCCTCTTTCGTCCCAACGGCTCTATTAGAGAGCCGGGAATTGCATAAACCGCTTCGATTCAAATTGAAGTACGATGGGATGTTGAGGGAGGGCTTGGCCGCGTGGTACGAGGAAAGGGCCCACGTGTACGTCGTTTGTGGTTGGATCGAGATGCAATTCACAAACGAGACCTCGCTTAAAGGAGGGCCCGCAAGTTGTACTATGGAAAATTATTGAGGGCCAGTAATATTTCAGGTTTCAATATAATCACAATCATATAGTTTGGATTGTGATTCTTGGAGCCATCCATTGTACTATAGAAAATTGTTGAGGGCCAGTTTTTTGTAATATTTGGATAGTGATTTTGGGGAGTTTAGAGACTTCGAATCCCAATATAATCGGAATCCTCGTTGCATTGATCTTTTGATGGGTGATTCTATGGTGGATTGAGATTGTTCATTGTATACTTTTGGATTTGAATGGTTTGGTGATTTTTACCATCATATCCTTGTATAGTGTATGCCGAACCAACTTTATTGGACCAAGTCTGTCACAATTTTTACTTGATTTCGTTATTTTCTTAGTTTCAATTACATTGGAAATCAGATTTCGAGAGCCCTTAATAACGATCCATTGATCTAGAAATGTGTTATCGTTTGATCCAATTGATTAGAATGTTAGGTGAAGCGACGTTACACGTTTCTATTATCGGACAGAACAACAAACGATTAATGAGATAAGTTGAGTTATATAACAAGAGAACTTACAATTTTATTCGATAAGCCATTAACTTTGTTATTACACCCCAATTGTAGACATCAATAATAGAAGATAATAACACAAACAATTAGAATCTTTCTTGTGTAACTGGATGCAAAGGCGAAGAAGAAGCAAAGCTTTTCGATGCTCTTTATTTGGTTTTGATGTGAATTTTGTCTTATGATGTTCGTTCAAAACCACCGCCTATCTGCATGTGTAGCCAATCTGGTGATGAACCCCTAACGTATTCTCGTGCACTTTGAGAACCATATCCCATGCTCGATGCATCAAAAGTGTGTTGAGTAAACTGCCACAAAACACATACACGAAAGAAAAACGATGTTAAAAGTGACATATTTGACTATGTTTTCGAGAAAATTCAGACAGCTGAAGTCATGGTTCAAAAACTTACATCTTTTGAAGGATATTCCTCGATCCCTGGTTTTGTATTGACTGCTTCGAGCTTCATTGATAGAAACTGAGACAGGTTGATTGTTATAAGTGCATATATCAAGTGTATTGGTCCAAGTAGAGATATATAGCAGCAAAAACATACAGGCAAGATGAGAGGGTGGATAGAGATAGTTATATACCTCAACCTGGCGTTGTAACGATTGAATGTAATTAATAATTTCATCAAGAACTAGTGCTTTTCCAAATACCTGAACCCAAATAAACCCTTCTTAGACTGATTATTTCAAGTGTACTAAAAAGTAAAACATTCCCATTTAGATGGTAACATTTTCCATATAAAAGAAACAGTAAGCATTTCACACGATAGCGACAAATCCAAGAGATGTTAATACTCACTTTATTACAATTAGGGACTAAATCTTGGAGAATTTTCATCCTCTCGCTTATTTTTTCTCTCCTGGCCTGCAGCAAGAGGGAGAAACAGAAAACATCACTTACCATTGATATTTTTCAGCAATTATTTATCATCAATCTCAAAAAAAATCAACTAACTTATAAAGCTATTTCATTGAATATAACATTTAAATCTTTACATATAAATGAAAGAGAAATGGAGCTTAGTGATTACTCTTTCGGCTAAACTGTGACTATCAGTAGCTTGACCTCTTCTTGCTCGCACGTGGATGTAGTCTTGCTTCGACGGTTCAGATGGTTTTGCAGATTGATATGCTCCCTTGCTTGAATTAGCTTCGACTTCTACTTTATTTTCAAGATTATCATTCGATTTAACCGCCTTCAGCCTTTTACTATCTCCTTCACTCTGCTCCAATCTCAAATGCAAATTACCATATCAGAAATCAAAGCAACTGAGAAATCACCCACAGTAAAAAGAACGAGAATTTTTTTGAAAAAAATAGACAAAATCAAAGAGTAAATCTTGTTGATCAGATCAGAGGAAATCGAAATCATCAAAATTCCAATTAACAACAAAACCATACAGAAAATAACATCAAAATATTCACTCAGGTAACACTAGTAGAACTAGATTAGGAAATAACACAATCAAAATAATTAATATAGAAAACATTTAAGAAATTAATTGAATTTCTCAAAATCAAAGATCAGATCAGAAGAAATCATCAAAAAATTCAACCACGTAAACATTAATTAGCAGTAGACTACAACTTAACACGAGCAAGCTTATAAACATTCCAGGATATTTTAAATACTTTTGAAAATTAACTGCATTTTTCAAATAAAAAAGAAAATCCTGAAAGCAGATCAAAGGAAATCATACAGCAAAAGAATCAAAAAATATATAAATTAGGTAAAACTTTATCAGAACTAGATTACGAACAAACACAAGCAAGCCTATGAATACTGAACAACACCAAAACATGGAGTAGTACATACAAACAAAAATTGAGCTCAAATTTACAGTAATTAATTACCAAGACATTATTAGCGCTGTTACAATTACTGTTGCTAGTGGAAGCACCTCCTTTATTATCATCTTCTCGTCGCTTCCTGGAATTATGATTCATCGATCTGTGTTCCATCACCATTGGATCCAACCCAGCACTCAATCCCAAACCACCATTCATATGGAACTCCGGCCAGATCTCCGCCGCGAAGTTATACGCAGTTCCTCCTCCGTCGCTCATCACTTGCGGATCCATATTGTGGTGTCGTTGTTGATGGCTAGAGTTGACCCGTAGTTCACTTAGAGCTGGAGAAAAGCCTCGGGAGTTGAAAAGAAGTGAGACTTTGAGTGAGCTTTTCTCGGAGCATCCAGCGTTACATATCTTATATTATTATTTATTTTTTTATAATAATAATAATAATTATTATTATTATTAAGGCTTTCAAACTTCAAAGTCTAATTATATTGATGAAATTGAACCCTCAATATATTATAGCGCTTAGAAGTTTGATTTCTACTCTTTGATATTGTGTTAGCAATTTTATATATGTATGTAGTTAAGGTTGAAAATCAAATTAAATTACCTGATATTCCATTCAATCTCGATCGAGCTCTTTTCGTTAACTTGTCAACTCAAGCTTGAACAACTTTTACGTGTTTGATAAGTTTTGAAACTCGGCTCGATTATAAAATATAATAAAAATATGTACAGATTAATCAAACTACTCGAGCTCGACTCTTGTTCAAGTTCGATTAAAATTCGTTTGAGATCGTTTCAATTAACAATCAAATCAAATTCAAACATATTTTTTGAAGCTATATTATAGGTCAAACGACAACTATGTGTCCGGCGTGATGTTATTGAATTAAGTGACACACATAATTATTAAATTTTTATCAGATATGTGTTATATATTTAATATGGATTCCAATATGAATTTTGCAGTGGAAAATCGCATATCTATTTGTAAATTATTTGTATTTAATATTCATTACCTATACCACTTAGCTTAAAAGGTTCTTGATTTTCACACCCCTTAATTATTTATGAAACAAAAAGTTGATTTTCTAGTTTTTCTTATAATAAATTTGAATTGGAAGGTGTTAAATAGCATTTAAAGTCAATGAAGTTGATGTGATTAATTTAGTATAATAATAGTCAATCATAACGTTGATTAATGATTGTTGGGATTGTGATTATGGGTCTATTTGAGAAAAGGTTAGGACATGATTGGTATGAATGAATGGAATTGAGTGGGAATAGAATGATATAAGGAATGGAATTAAGATGGGAAAGGAATGATATTAATTTCATAAATACTATGATTGGTATACTCAAGGAATGAGAAAGGAATTGAATTATTATTCATTTATTTGCTCCAATCAAGCAATTAGTGATAAAAAATGAATTTGAGAAATGTGATCTTTTTTTAATATATTTTATATGTTTTGTATATTCGTATATTTGTGTTATTTATTAAACTTGAATACAAATTTGTATCCAATCTAGTTCTTTTAAATTTAAATGATGTGAGATTTTAAAACTTTCATTTAAAAAAAAAATAACAAGAGACACGACGAAAAAAGTGGAGAAAGCAATGAAAGACGGAAAAATATAGTCTGTAGATGATAATTGAAAAGTTATATATGTATTATTGTCTGTACAATAATCCACGTTTTCTATTACTTTTTAATCGATAAACTAGTTTAAGGATGAGGTATTATTCATTAAACGCACTTATTTTAAATTTTGTCAATGCAATTTTGTATGTTTTCTCTATTCTTGTTACATTTGAAATTATATTTATTATAATTAAAGTAATTCTTATTGATAAAAATATTTTCGACTACATAGGAAAAATAATATGCATCTTTTTTTGTTTTTTCAATGCATTTAAATATTTTTTTAATTTATTAATTATTTATATTATTTTTAAAATAATTTAAGATAATTAATTATAAGTAGAAAATATATATATTGCATTCGTTAATCTTTCAAGACTTTTTTATTAGTGTGAAAAAAATAATTTTATCATAAGAAATAAAAAAAGTTAAGTCACAATAGATAAGAAATAGCTAATACCAAGGGGGATGGAAGGTATCACTATTCCCATACTTATGGGAATATGGATTCCAACAGGAATGACCATTCCCGACATAAAAACATACCAATCATAGTAATGGGAATGAACTCAGGAATGTTGATTCCATTCCCACCTCATTCTAGTATACCAATCATGTCCTTAGTGATAATGATAGTTTTTGGTTTGGAAATTAGCCTTTTAGGGATAATTAAAATCTGGATTCATATAATAGTCTCATCATTTATTAGCTACTTTTTTAGATTTGTTAGTTTGATCTTTTGTACCTAACATTACAAAACATTTTTTCTGGTCTTGTGTTTTAGTTTTTTAGTTTTCCACCCAAAATATGTTTTTAACATACAAATTAGAGATTTTTTTTTAACTTTTGGTCCTATTCATTACAGGATATTCTATAAGGTTTATTTTTTCTTATTTTTTTATTTCATTAATGATTACAATTCAAAAGGTAATGATTAACTTAATTAGTTAATATTTTGGATGAATTTTATGGATAAGCGACATATAATATTGAAGAGAAAAATCATGCTAAATTAAAAATTTTAAATTAATAATGTCCTTAAATTTGCAAATTTTTAAATGTAATGGGACTAATTATGTTAGTTGCTAAAATACATGACCAATTTTACCACCCATAAAACTAAAGAATTAACTTTGTAATTTTCTCCCAAATCAAATATCAATAGTTCGATTTATTTTTCAACCCGAATAATATATCCACTACTAGGCTATTATTCTTTCCTATAAAGTAAAATTGACATTATTAAGTTGGAAATTAACACTAATGATCATATAATGAATGATTAAACACTTAAAAGTTAAAAATATTATACTCTTTTTTTTGTAAAGTTAATTAATTGCAGTTTCCTATGTTTCCTCACCCCAGCAATTTACCTTAAAGATCGCTAAAAACTGATTTTTATTGAGTAATTCTGCAAATGCCAAGACTGGTCAGATTCAATTCTCCTTCATTATTTTATGCAAACATTAAATGCACTCTTTATAAAAAATAAATAAAAATTAAATGCAGTCTAACTTACTAGGAGGATAATATAATATAAGTAATTAAATATTCAAAATATTAAATTCTGAAATATTATTTATAAAAACATATAAATAATATAAGTAGCTTTTAAAGTTAATTGATTTTGACATATTTTATATATATCAAAAAATAGCAAAATAGTAGTATAGGATACTCTTTTATTTTGCATATATTCCAAATTGGTGATATTCTTATTGGGTTATAAAAAAATTAACCACATAAACTATCTATATAAGAATTCTATTTTGTTTTCTATTATTTGTACTATAGTCTATATATCATAAATTGTCTAGAATAAATTTGTTTGCTTAGCTTTGTTAAAGTGGTTAGGCAATGGATAGACCAAAGCTCATAAAAGATGTCTCATTTCTAATTTTCAGATAACTTATCTAATATAGCTAGACATCCTCTATCCATATAAAATACAGAGCCAACTTTCCTAAAAAATGGTATCAAAAATTTCATTTTTTATACCATAATTTAATTTAAGTTTAATTTTAGTTACATTTAAGTTTTATATATTTAAGCATGTTATACTTATAAAATATCCCATATTTAGTGATATGCCCAAAATCTAGATTTGGGTTACAAACTTACAATTATAGGACTCATCAACCAACTTTGGATTCATGAATAATTGTAAATGATCAATTAATAACCAAGCTGTCCAAACCTATAATAGAAGCTATATCTATTAAATAATTACTTGTTCTTGAAAATTGACTATGATAGATGGATATACTTAACTGCAATATTATTACTCTTAAATTAAAATTGTATAATTATTACTTCAATATATACATTAAAGGTGACATTAAAGTACCATTAAATAGTACGATTTAGTTATACAATTGTTACTTGGAATGTTGGTCCCAATACCCACAAAGTCCAAAAAAGAGACATTGCCCCCTAAAAATTTGATATATGCATTACTTTGCCCCAATTACTATTTTCCGGTTAAATTTAATCGGAAATTATTGAAATGATTTTTTCGTCAAGAACATTATCGTCTTTACCATTTATCCGTGATTCTATCACATATCCGGATTTGGGCCCAAAATCGTTGTGATTCTATCACATATCCGGATTTGGGCCAAAAATCGTTGTGCTTCTCTAATATATCATCTTAGGGTTGCAAAATACTCACCATGATCTCATCATGCATTTGATGTGAGTTCCTATTCTGATAAACTTTTTCTACCATTCTTTATATGCAAGATGATATCATGGTGAAAATTTTGCAGCTTTAAGATGATATGTTAGAGAGGTACTATGATTTTGGCTCAAATTCATGCATGTGAGAGAATCACAAAAAATAGTAAAGATGGTAATGCTCTTGACGGAAAAATCATTTAAATGATTTCCGATCACAATTTGGCCGGAAAATAGTAATTGGGGCAAAGTGATGCATATATCAAATTTTTAGGGGGCAATGTCTCTTTTTTGTGTTTTTAGGGGGGAAAGTGCAAAATATACATTTTTTGAGGGGGTGAAGTGCACTTTACCCTATATTAACTGAGTTTTATATTATTCAACACTGATTATATTATTAGATTAGACACTTCCACAATATATAGTACAAAATCGAAGCCTTTAGCACTCCCTTGGAAAGTTGAAATTAAAAATAAAGATGAAAAGTCCCACAAAGTGTTGGATTTTCTGACAAACACTAAGTCATAACTAAGACGGGAATTCTATCCCGGACCCTGCCCAATGCAGTCGGTTCGGGATAGCCACACATTTCAGGTGGGGGCCACACATTTGTATGGGTGGGTGTTGTATTTTTACACCCACCCACCCTGAAATGTGTGGCTATCCCGGACCGGCTGCATTGGGCAGGGTCCGGGATAGACAGACCTACCTGCACGAATTAGAACAAGCCACTAGATTTTCGACACGTGTCAGGACATGATTCCAAGTTGAATCAAACTGCCGTCGCCGCTTTGCCTCTCCTTTTTTGCTTTGTTTTTTTCTTCCATGGAAAAGGCATTTTAGAAACATATTCACTAATTAATGCATAATATTATTTTGTGAATCTTCATAATTAATATGATTATTTAAGTAAATAATTGAGATTAATTGTGTGTGTGGAAGGAGATGAGTCTACCTTTGACTCTCTCTCTCTAGACTTTTATTGAGGTTGATATAATTCGATGTGTGAAATGAAAATATATTTTAGCCCTTTTCTTCTTAGACTTCCATACATATATTTTCTTATACTCTCTGTATAAAAATATACATACATATATATATATATATATATATATATATATCTAGAGAGAGAGAGAGAGATGGGGGCATGTGTTTCTAGGCCAGAGAACTGTGTGGGAGGTAACGTAAGAGGTTTAAGAAAGAAGAAAAGAAAATTGCTCAAGAGAAAGATAATGACCTCTCACGTGTCTGATCATCAATCGTCCGATCCAGTTGAAAAGGTCTCATCTTTGCCGTCCGATCGTCCCTTCAACAATCCCACCCTTCATGGTTCATCTCTCTCTCTCTCTATATATATATGTGTGTGTATATCTGTGTGTGTGTATCATTGTATATTCGATGGTTTTTATGATCAATAAGAGAGCAAAAGATTATAGAAGTTTATTGTTCCAGTTTGGTCTATCAATTTAGTTATACATAATGCTTTGAATTTCAGTTTGGAACATATGAAAAATGGCTGCAAATTAGATTCGTGTGGTCTCCTACTGTAAATTGATGTCAAATTGTCTAATAAGGATATTTTTGTCATTCAACTTTACTGTTACTAATCTTATCAATCCTGTACTATATCTGGTTCCAATTCCAAATTGATAAGAATATGATCCCTCATTAATGTGCTGTTAACTGAGCCTAGTTGGCCCGATTTGACCCGGTCCCGCTGCCCATACCCGACTGCTCTGACCCATTGATGTTTTTTTTTTTTTGTTATATTTTATGTTTATATATATATATATAAAGTTTAGGGGTGAATAATGAGCATAAACTAACACTTACTATTTAAAATAAACTATATTTTTGGGCTACTCTCTTAGGAAGTGTCGAAGAAGCGTGGTTCGATTCTGCAGCAATTCTTGAATCCGACTTGAGCGACGAAGACTTTCAAAGCCTTCCCGATGGTATATAAATTATCAAATTAATTTTAAGCGCTTATTTAACTTATAACGAACAATAATTTATATAAAAATATTTAAAAACCCGACTTATAAACTTTTAATTCTTCGCCAATATAATTATTTTCCTTCTTATATATAACCATTTTTTCTCTACAAGTGTAGTTTCTTCAAAGGCACTACTGCAAAGGCCTATTGCGGGTTCTCAAGTTCGATATTGTGAGTTGGGAAATAGAGTGCCCGAAAGCTGGTCAAAAGTCGACCCCGGGACGTTCAAAGTTAGGAGCACGAGTTATTTCAAAGATCGAAAGAAGGAATTTGCTGCAAATTGTGCTGCATATTATCCTTTTGGTGTTGATGTATTTTTATCTCAGAAGAAACTTAATCACATTGCTCGATTCGTTGAGCTTCCCGTTAGTGATTCGTCGGGTAAACTTCCATCTATTCTCGTCGTAAATGTTCAGGTAATGAGTTCTCTGTTTTATGATTATGTACGATGGAAAATTGCAATATTAGTCTCACAGGATAGAACCACAGTTTTAGTCGTATTGTTCTTTAGGTAATGGTGGAATTTCGCATGTGACTTGCTAAGAGTTTTGTGAAATCTACGCAAATTAAATAAAGGTTATATGTAAGACACGTGACTAAACTAAAGACATTTATCCCGAAATGATACGCTATTTTGAAGTTCAAAATTAAATAGTTTATAGTTTTTTGGGGTCAAAGTCAATGGTCAACTAGTCAAATAGGTAAATTAGGATAGATTTAGGATACACGACCTTTAAACCTACAAAATTAGGCACTAAATTGAAAAAACACTAACCTTTCAAATCCTAACATCTTCAAAATTGGGTTCCAAGTTTGAAATCATAACCTGTGTCAAAATCTAGTTAGCAGATTTAGATTTAAGATAATTAGAGTATTTAGATTGTTTCTTTCTTATTGCGTTGAAATGGTTGACATATTGATAGGTTCCTAAATATGAGTGAGGAACACACTCCAAAAGAGAAAATTAAACTACAAATTAACTCTGAAATATTTTTTCTTCCTAATTTTCCAAAGAAATTCACGTACATAAATACAAGAAATAATGGATCCTAAAAATGGGGAAACACAACCCCACTATCTGAGATAATTATTCCTCCACTAACAGAACTATTACCACTACTAATTCAATAGAAACAAAGCACTACTACGACTAATTCAAGGAATTAATTAACTGGGCTTTAGCTAATTGGGCTTTTGTCTTGTACGGTTGGGCCAATTTGGATAATGGGCATATCACATATACTAAGTTATACGATATAAACTCTTAGGGTCTGTTTGGATTGTTTTTGTTTTTGATGTTTTGCAAAATAGTTTTGTAGAACAGTTTTATCAAAACAATTTTGCAGTATAAATAATGTTGAAATCCTGTTTGGTTGACTATTCTGAAAAAAAATATATATATCGGGAACACTTTGCAAGGGGAGTGTTTTGATGCGAGGAGGAGTGAAATGAGAAGAGAGAAAAGATATTTTTTTTTCAATGAGGGTTTTAGTGATGTGTTTTTTTAGTTTGGAGTGTAAAAGTGTTTTGCAAAACTTAAAAACAGGTAAAACCTGTTTTGCAAAATAGCAGATTTTGGAGTTTTGTTTTTCAAAAACAGAAAGTGAAAACAAGCCCAACCAAACGCCTTTTTCATATTTTTGTTTTTCAAAAACAAAAACACACTTTAAAAACAGTCATCCAAACAGGCCCTTATATTTCTTCTTTTTCCTTCTCTAGATACCGTTACATCCTGCAGCGATCTTCGGTGGAGAAATAGACGGTGAAGGAATAAGCTTCGTTTTGTATTTTAAGCTTTCCGAAAGGTTCGCCAAGGAACTTCCACCGCATTTTCAAGAAAATATTAGTGTGAGTTAATTGCTAAATTCGATATTGGAATATGTAGTCGAGTATAAGATACATCATTGTTCACATTTGTAATACATTGTTTGTACCGATACGTTACAGAGGCTAATCGATGATGAAGTCGAAAAAGTTAAAGGTTTTCGTGCAGACACGGATGTGGCGTTTAGAGAACGGTTAAAGATATTGGGTCGTGTTGTAAATATCGACGAACTTCCTCTGAGTGCCGCGGAGAGGAAGCTCATGCATGCGTACAATGAGAAGCCCCTTTTGTCTCGTCCTCAACACGAATTTTACTCCGTAAGTTTAATTTGAATGGTTTCGATATTATAATCATTATTTATCTTTCTCTTCCATATTTTATATAATTTTTAATTTATTTTTACTATATTTTATTTATTTAATCATTATATAAACAGTCCATCAACCAATTACTATTTATTTGACGCGTTTTACAATTTTCAACCTATCTTTAAATACATAAACAAATATGTACCATTCTCACACGAATTTTTGATGGTACACCGTTTCCGATAAATTTTCAAAATTTTAACTTAAAAACAGAAACAAACAAAGCCTTTTTTAAAAAAAAAATCTAAACAGTTTTCTTTTTTTTCCTTTTATTGCAGGGTGCAAATTATTTTGAAATAGATTTGGACATGCACAGATTCAGCTACATTTCTAGAAAGGGATTTGAGACATTCATGGATAGACTAAAGCTTTGTGTTATAGATTTTGGGCTAACAATTCAGGCAAGTAATTAAATTGTTTCACAGTGCAAAATATATAATTTCAACTATGTTCTTTATACTATTATTTGATTTAATTCTTTGTATAATGATTATTTGTGCAGGGTAACAAAGTTGAAGAGTTGCCAGAGCAGATCTTATGTTGTATAAGATTAAATCAAATTGATTTTTTGAATTATAAACAAATTGGGTTTTCTGAAGAAATTCTTGAATAGATTTAAAAAAGATGTAAAAACAAGAAATTATAAACAAATTATAGTCAAGCATTTTTTTGTTTGAAATGCAGAAAATGGTCTGCAACTATTTGTATTCAATTAATATATTCATTATAATTATCCAGTGTTTAAATGTCTTTTAACACATTACTAGTAACTATTTTTTCAATATATATATATATATTGGTATATGAGCTATATCTGCAAATCATTCGTGGCCATTCTATGCTACATCGAATTTAATAGGTTCAGAGTCACATACAACATACACTTGAAGTGGGGTGGGTAGTTTCACCACCAATTTATCAAGTATCTGGTGTAAAACACATTGAATCTGTTGGACACAATATATTATGGAATTTCGTTCATATATCCCAAAAGAAATGATAACACGAATGGTTTAAGTCTCTTGTTTTCTCAAAAAATGGATTACGATTTGATTGGCACTTCAATGAGATTTTCATAAAAAAAAATCATATTTTTACCGAGACTTTATCGAAGTTCGAACAATTACAAGATTTTGCTTGTCAATATATCAACTACTAAACATGTCTCATCTGAAATTGTTGTCGTGTAATTTTTGATATAATTGATCAGATATCTGAATCTTGTGCACTGGTCTTGGTTTTTTTCAAGGAAAAACTATTTAGTCTCCCTCCTGTGATTTATAAATAGCTTGATTTAACTCTCTTATATATTATATAATTTACAATTTACAGACTATTTCATAAAAGCAAGACGCACCCTAAATATTACGGTTGCGAATTTCCCTTTATCATTATTTTTTTTTGTTGCCATCCCTACCTATAAATTATCTTTTAATTATATAGTATTTTATCCAAAAGTTGAAATATATCTCATTAAAATATCTAATTTAATTGACATAAGCAAGAAAGATCATTTATAGTTGAACTACCCCATTTCCCCTAAATAGAAACTAAAAAGTCTAAAATATGTTTTGACAAGGACCAACAAGAAGACTCATAACCTGTGGGCTCCACCTGTCTTTCTTTCTTAAAACAATATATTAATCAGATTGCATTTAATTCCTAATAATTAAAGATAAATTTTTTATTAAAAAAAATTAATCATGAAACGTCGACGTTTTGTTACTTTTTTCAAAATTTTCTTCTCAACCGCACCTGTGCCTGATCTGCTCGAAAAAAAATTCCATCTTTAAACGCCACTCACCACTACCTGCATTTCCCCATTCATCAGTTTTCTTTTTTCATTTCTTTAAATCGAAACCCACAAATTCTTTGTTTTCATTTATGTATGTATATAAATTTTATATCTGAATTAGTTCATCTACCCAGATGAACTAACCTGTCTTTTTCTGGGGGGAACCCCAAAACAAGCGGAATTTAATCGAAAAATAAGCCCCTGATCTGTAACTGTTATCCTACATTCTGCTGAAAACCTAGAAACCCTGGAATTGATTTAGGTTTTCTGTCATTTTAATAAATGGGTACGATTAGGCGAGCCAAGTTCGACTCGCTGATGTCACTGACCCGGCTGCGATCGATTCAAGTGCTGATGGGTTTATTGTTTTTGTATCTAATGTTGGTGAGTTTTGAGATTCCTATGGTTTTTAGGGCGGGTTTAGGATTAGAATCCTCTGAGCTAGAGCCCACCGTACTACCCCTCATCTCCCATCCAAGAATCATAACCCAAGATGACAATCAGTTCTCAAGAAAAGAGAAAGAAAAGCCTGTTTTTATGGCGCAGGAACGGAAAATGGGGGAGTTTAAGAAGATATCAGGCCTCGTTTTCGACGATAATGCCTTTAATAGTGTGAGTAAAGATGATTTTTCAGAGTTGCATAAGGTAGCTAGGGATGCATTTGCATTAGGGAAGAAAGTGTTGGTAGATTTAGAATCAGGGAAGCTGTCGAGTGAGGTGGAGAACGAAAAGTCGAAGCGGGCAGCAGGGTCAGAGGAGCCCTGCCCGAATTCCGTAGTACTGTCTGGTGACGATGTTGCAAGGAAAGAGAAGAAGCTAATGGTGATACCATGTGGTTTGTCATTAGGTTCCCATATTACTGTAGTGGGGAGGCCAAGGTGGGCCCACGTTGATAACGAGTCGAAAATTACGCTACCGAAAGGGAGTGGGAAGACAATGGTGTCACAGTTTATGATGGAGTTGCAGGGTTTGAGGGCTGTGGATGGGGAGGACCCACCAAGGATACTGCATTTTAATCCTAGGATAAAGGGGGATTGGAGTGGACGGCCCGTGATTGAGCAAAATACGTGTTATAGGATGCAGTGGGGTTCTGCTCAGCGTTGTGAAGGGTGGAAATCGAGGGCTGATGAGGAAACAGGTGAGAGATTTATATAGTTTTAATTAAATTCACAAGCTATATACGTGTTTAATATGTTACTATTGATTTACAGTACCTTGTTATGTTTTCGTTGATAGCTCTTAATTTATATTGATCTTTGATTTCGGTGGTTTATGCTCGATGGAATCTTGTCACAGATGTGTGTACTGGAATTGGATTGTTGCTGTACGTTTAATTATTAGGGAGATAATTGCTATGATGAATTAGTGCGAGATTTTTTACGTTTAATTTTTGCGCAAGCAAAGCACGTGTTTCATATTTTAGTTCTGATTTGAAGTGTCTTATTATGGTATTGCTTTCTGAGATAAAGTGGTTTGATATTGTAGATAGCTGTTAATAGTTTGGATATGTGATTTTCTGTAGTGGATGCTATATGGAATCTTGTTATGAATCAAGATTAGTGGATTAATTGTTGTTTTTCTGTATAATGTTTGTGTATATTGAACAGATTGTTGCTATTTCTTTAAATTTGTTAAGTAGTAAATTTTTGCTATGATGAAATTTTACTTACTGCCAAAATCCAGATTCAGCCTGTTTGTGTAATTAGTTTCTTGAAACCAATTCCAACTTACCTTGAGCTATTGGTAAAAGTTATATCATGACATCATGTTAATTGTATCTTTGCGAGTTTATATGTAACGCAAACTATTGTTTTGGTATTTTATTATGTGTTTTAATGAACCTTTGGATTATATGAAGTTGATGGACAGGTGAAATGTGAGAAATGGATTCGCAATGACGATAGTGGGTCAGAAGAATCAAAGGCCACATGGTGGCTAAAGAGGCTGATTGGTAGGACAAAGAAGGTTTCTGTTGATTGGCCCTTTCCCTTTGCTGAGAACAAGTTGTTTGTTCTTACACTTATTGCCGGGATGGAAGGTTATCATATTAATGTAGACGGAAGGCATATTTCATCCTTTCCATATCGACCCGTGAGTACTTTTTCGCACCATTCTTAGGAGCTTTCGTTATTTTATAGTTTTCAATAAGCTCGACTTAGGTACATGTAAATTGCTATACACTGGATATGGCTTTGATATTTTTCCCCTAAAAGTCTTTGATATTTAAATTTTGCCCCCTCAAAACCAAAATATTGTTTTGCCCATCTTTTCTAATTCGCCCCGGAACCAAAAATCCTCGATCAATTCCAGTATATATACATGTGTCTATAATGAATCACAGCCATCCATTTGGTGGGGTCCACGTGGGGTACCACCATACATAGATGGCTCTTACTAGGTGTGTGCATCGGTTCGGTTCGGTGTGGTCGAAAACCGAACTGAAATTTCAGTTTCCAAAATGACAAACCAAAAACCGAACCGAAATTCGGTTCGGTTTTTAACCTGAAATAACCGGATTTCGGCAAAAAAGAGGAAAAAAGACATTGTTCGGTTCTATTTTTCATTTTTTTTTTTGTAATTTCGGTTTTCAACCTACTCTTATATATATTTTTAAATTTTTTTAATATATAATACTTATTAATTATATATAAATAAAAATAACAATTAATATATATTATATATTTCGGTTTGGTTCGGTTAACCGCGCCTAAAAACCGAAACCGAACCGAAAACCGAAATTTTGAAAAAATAAAACCGAAAACTGAACCGAAATTTTCGATTCAGTTTGGGCAGTTCGGTTTGAACACCCCTAGCCATTACTATAACTAAGACTTGAAATCCCGAGACTCCTTAACAATCATATAGTTTTCTTTGTAGTATCTCTTTACAAAAGTTGACTTATTTAGACACTAAAAAGCTCGAGTGATGTTGACAGGGTTTTACTCTCGAGGACGCCACGGGACTATTTATAAGCGGCGATGTTGACATTCATTCTATAATTGCTGCCTCTTTGCCTACCGCACATCCAAGTAACGCTCCACGTTTGCATCTCGAGATGTTCCCAATGTGGAAAGCCCCAAAACTTCCAACGGGACCCGTTGAGCTCTTTATCGGTGTACTATCTGCAGCCAATCATTTTGCAGAGCGTATGGCCGTCAGAAAATCTTGGATGCAGTATAAAACTGTCCAATCTGCAAATATTGTCGCTCGTTTTTTTGTAGCAATGGTGAGAACTTATAAGATATATGAAATTTATTGTCGAAATTATATTCTATTTGCAAGATTTGTTCTTAATGTCCATTTTTGGCAGCATGCTAGAAAAGAAGTGAATGTGGAGCTCATGAAAGAGGCAGAGTATTTTGGTGATATTGTTATAGTACCTTATATGGATAATTATGACCTCGTTGTACTAAAGACGGTTGCGATTTGTGAATACGGGGTGAGCCATTTTTCCAAGTTCGAGTTTTTTTTTTTTTTTTTTTTTTGCAATTTTCTTCATTTTCATTTAGCATTCGTTTATCTGGTTATTTTTTAGGTTCGTACGGTGGCTGCTAAATATATTATGAAATGTGATGACGATACGTTTGTGAGGATTGATGCTGTGATGATGGAAGTGAACAAAATTCAAAGTGGTGAAAGTTTTTATATTGGGAATATTAACTATTATCACAAGCCTTTAAGGCATGGTAAATGGGCAGTCACATATGAGGTAATGTTTTTTAATTTCTCTATTTTGTTCATTCGATTTTAATTACGTAATCTTTCTCTATCTGAGCTATATTTTTGTTCCTTAATTGTGAATCATACATATTTGTTTTTATCTATGTGGCTGAAGTGAATTGAAGAAAATCTGATTTTTCTACTTTCTTAGTATAAATGTTCTTGCCTTTTCGATCATTCTTATATGTACATTTTCTCATTTTTTCGTGTTCATGTGGGTATGCAGGAATGGCCTGAAGAGGCTTATCCACCCTATGCAAATGGACCTGGTTATATCATATCATCTGACATAGCACAATATGCTGTATCTGAATTCGAAAAACATAAACTAAGGGTACGTATTTCCATCTTGCTTTTCCAACTACTATCGAAATTCAAATAAAAAATGATAGTAACATATTATATAGCATAGTATTGTTCAAGTAAACTGTAAAAATTACTATATTATCATGATCTATACGGATTGAAAAAAAATTGTATTACATGGACAAATCACACACACATACATATTGAAATTCGAGTTTTTTTTTTTCTTCTGATGAAATTGAGCCTCGTCTTTTGATGTGACTCAGATATTCAAGATGGAAGATGTTAGCATGGGAATGTGGGTTGAACAGTTCAATTACTCAAGGCCAGTCGAATATGTCCATAGCTTGAAATTCTGTCAATTTGGATGCATCGAGGGTTATTATACTGCACACTATCAATCTCCAAGACAAATGACTTGCCTATGGGAAAAACTGCAACTCCATGGTAAACCTCGATGTTGTAACATGAGATGACACCTTTTGACAACAAATGGAAAACCCGAGAGAGCCCATAAAAACAGATAAATGACAATTCTTTTTGTTAGATTGTACATAGTTCTTTAGCTCATTATTTTTGTTTCTGATTTAGTTTCTTTTAGAGCCCCATTTTTGGATTTGTTATGGTTTTCTGATGTTAGAAATTTGTTAACTTCTGAAATCAAACGGTTTCAAACGATGATAATCGAGAGTTTTAACATCCAAAACTAGAATATCTGAATGGTTTCTCTTCATTGTATCGTGTTCCATTTAAATTTCTGCATTACATTCTTACATTCTAATTGTGATTTTATGAAGTCCTGTATGGATTGTAACTGAAACGATGTGAGACGAAAAAGTCTCAGTTCGAGTTTGTACATTGTGTTTTATTTATTAAACTATGAAATCGTGTTTGAATTTGGTCGATGGGATTATTTAACTAGTCGAGCCTCCAAATAAAGTTGAACTCAGACTAATGATCTCATCAGCTGAAGGGTGCCATTTAGGCCAATATAATGAACCATGAGAATGATATAATCCCTACAATCACAAAAAATCATGTCAAATTTCAAGAAAAAGGCAATTTTCTAGCAATAGAAAATTGGAAAAATTATTCAAACTCACCAATTTTCCATTGAACCATAGCCCCAAGATTCCCCATATAAACAATCTGTAGTCTTATTCAATCCACCGGGACTGTTACAAGCAAACGTCTTTGATGGCCCGTTATTAAACCCGCAAACTCCATTACTCTTCTCACAACTAGTACATAATGAAGGATACTCATTATTGAAGTTAGACTTAATACTTTATAGCACATAGGAAAAGTGGAGTTGTTTCCATTTGTGTAACAATCAAGAAGTGCAAAAATTTGTCAGCAAAAATTGAATATTCCGTCCAAATTTGTGCTTAAATTGCCAGACTTATCCCACATTAGTGTACTCAAATTGTCACCCCATATTAGTATACCAAACAAACGTGCAGGCCACATTAATGTACCAAAAATGCAATTTTCCCTCTTGGAAGCTAAACGGTACATCCCAGTCAAGTCTTTGCTGGGCTGTGTGCAAGTGCATGTTGACATGGATTGATCAGAAATATAGATAACTTGGGAATTATAGTCTATGGAAGTGATCATGTAGCGTATCGTGAGGGTGGAGAATGTGAACCGTTGATCGGTGCACATTACGTAGGATTGGAAGCTTTGATTGCCACAGACGGAGCTGGGGCAAAAGGGTCATTTCCTATTGCAAGAACTGAATAAAATCTTTCATTAACATGATAAAACCTCACATTTTACATCAAAAACTCCATAAAAAGAAAAACTGCAGATAGAAAAAGCATAGAATGTGGATCACTGATAAATGACCCGTGAGAATGAGCATTCGTTGGAGTATTTATAGACGTTAAAACGTCCTTTGAGCATGCATAATTGCATCGACTTGGACGAACAACTCTGTATACACCGCTCTGTGTTAAAATGTAGATATCTCCATTGTTATCTTGTCCAAAGGAAAATATGTACTCTAAAGCAGGAAGATTGGTATTGGGCACTGAGTCACAGGCAATGGGCGAATCCCGAGCACAAGTAAAAGGGATATCCCGAGTCGTGAAATTTCCACTGTTTTGAGGCGTTTCTGATGCTGCCCAAATATGACTTGCATATAGATCTCCATACAAGTAACTGAACAAGATTGAGGTACATGTACATTAGTTCATGGTAAGAAGATATAATACTGTTTTTCTATTTGTCAAATATGTAATAAAACGGTTTTGTCCATTTTAGGACGATGGCATTTTACCTTCCATACATGCACGGGTCAGTCTGGGCACGATAGACGTACCCGCCTGAAATTGCTGCAGAGCCGAGTGGATTCAAATTGGAGTGGCTATATCCAACCACGGGGAAAATGGGGTCTATCGACTCTGCAGAAGTGTTACCACCCGGAGTTTGCTGAGGCTGAAAATGTTCGGGTCCTTCATAAACACGCCACCCGTAATTTCCACCCTTTGAGATTATATCAACTTCTTCATATCGATCCTGCAAAATACTCGAAAATTTGAGCATATTATTCAATAAGTTCATATAAGTGAAGGAGATTATATATTTTTGAACCTGGCCAGTATCACCACAGATGAAGTAAGAAGGCCTTTGTGAATCGAAGCTACATCGCCAAGGATTTCGTAAACCGTAAGCCCATATTTCGGGTTCCATTTCTTTGTCTTCATGATAAGGGTTATCTTGTGGGATTGAATAGTTTCCCCATAGCCCTTGTCTCAAAATTTCTTCTTCACCTAAAACCCCATCGTGTTAGTAGAAAAGATCGATAAAATTTTGATCCCAATTCGCCATATTTATGATGTTTATGGTGAGATTTGAGAATACTCACTTGGGATATTGTCTACATCAACCCTTAAAATCTTTCCAAGCAATGATTTCTTGTTTTGGGAAAAATTGTAAGGATCACCCTTACTTCCTCCATCTCCCATCATTATATACAGATATCCATCATTGGGACCGAAAAGAATTTGGCCACCGTGATTGGCTGTAAATGGCAGCCCCAAGGTGAAAATCCTTCTTACTTCTTGTGGTCTTCCCTTTTCTGCCTACACTTCCATAATATAACTCAACTCAAGTATATACCAATTTGAACTTTTCAAATAGTACATTTGTAATCTCATTGATTTGCAGAGAAAAAGCTAAGAAAAATCTTGTATGGGATTGGTGTTGAATACATCAAAGGGTCTAGATTACGCCTCATCAGCATATGTCGACTGTCACTGCTAATTTGACAGATCTAGAGAAGAATATTTGAAGAAAACGATTTATCTAGCATTAAGTACATCAAAAAGTCTGGATTATGTCACATCAGCATCAGCACATCATGAATACTATTGCCAATATACGGCACAATCAAGACTTGTTCAACACCAAATATGCAAAAGAATTTTCTAGAGAAAACAGTTTACCATTGATGGGCTTGAAGCAGTTCCATTAGCACTATACTCAGCCACAACTATATGATACTTGCAGTGATCCCCAGCTTCTACAGACCCTAACCGGGACGGGTCACAACCCACATCCGAGTTGCACGCGCACCGCCCACCGCACCCGGGTGACTTCTCTTTATCGCAATTGAAAGACGCAAAAAACCGACCATTGGCTGCAAAATTTGGATGAAATGCCATTCCCATCATTCCAAAGCTAGTATCAAGATGAACTTGATCCGTCAAGTCATCGAACGGTCTAGATTCGTCGAGTTCCAATACTTGGCCCGAACCCTGACCCGGGATATTAGCCAACCATATCCTACCAGCTTGGTTCGAGAAAAAAGCCCGGTTTGAACCATCAGGATGAGCAACCATGTTGAGATAAGATCCATTATCAACTTTCTCCAAGCACATGCCTCTCGGGGGAGGCAATATATCCGTCGTGTTGAGTGAAACGGGTCGCCCGTTGAAGCAAAACGGGTTATTTTCATCCGGGGCCCCACCAAACGCGTTGCAAAATTCGGGTTTTGATTGCCAGAGGTCAGTTAGCTTAGATGAGGTTGTGTTTTGTTGGATTTGAGCTTTGCTTTGTAATGTAGGGGCAAAAGGGGAATTTAAGATCGATACGTTTAGACAAGAATCCCATACGGTCGAGCAAAAGCTGTTGTCCGTAACAGAAGTGGAATTGCAAAGTATTGGAACCGGTCGAGGCTTTAAATCGACATCGAATAGTTTTGCTGAAAATGGATCACATTTCTGCATGAAATGAAGATTTCATTACAAGAGTTGATTTCTTACATATGTAGTGCATTGAAGTGAAGAAATTATTACAGAAAAAAGCATCAACAACAATATTAATCTTGCTCTTTTCATACAAATCATGTCATGATAATGAATAATAGTATAATAGTATGATACTAAAATTTGAATCTCAAATTTATTTTTCTAAAAATAAAAATAAAAGCTGAAAACTCACAGCACATAGAATAGATTTAACAGCAGAAGCACAAGAAGAATCAGCTATGGCCATGCCCTCAAAATGCTTCTGCAGCTGAACATCATCTGACTGGCTGCAACACATTTTCCCATTATATGGACAGAATGTTAAATGTCCCTTTGGCCTTCTAGGTGCTCCTACAAATTCATAAACAAAAAATATTAATAATAATTAATTTCAAGAAAATGGAATTTAAAAATTCACAATTTTTAAAAAAAAAAAAAAAATACTTACTCATATCTGTGCATAAGGGTATTGAAGAAGAATAAAAAGGGAACAAATTCAGAAAAATACATAAAATCTGGAGAATTTTGACAACTTTTTCCATTCTTTTTAGTGCAAATAAATGCTGAAGAAAAAATATCTGGAATTCATAGCCTTCATGAGGGCCATGTATAAGTGGAATTTATAGTGGACTTAATTTGAATTTTGAGCATATAATTCAAGATTTGTGTGGAATTTTTAATGTTATAAAATCTCAGTGGATTGATTGGAAGTGGTTAAAAAGGGAAGCAATTATATGTATGTATGAACGAGATAAAATGTGTTTATGATAACATAAAGTGGGTGATTGTTGGCTGCTTTAAATGCATACTTTGTCATTTATTGGCCATACTTTTCTTTATAAAAGTTCAAAGAGTTGTAAAAAGAAATGTATAAAATGTCAATATTTGAGAAATAGAATAATTTCAGGTCTAGTTTATTTTGTATGTTAACTCTTGTTGTTTTATTAGGCCAAATTTTGATAATCATTACTCAATTCAATTTGCTTTAATTTATTTAATGTTTTGTTAGATAAAAGTTCGTTAATATTATGGTAACATGGGAATGGGTCACTTTTATGAACTTTTGGAATTTGGAAACTCTAGAAGTATTAGCCATTCATAATTATGATTGATGTGTTAATCGTAATATTTTAATAATTATGATTATATCAAATTGAAGTTAAAAACTCTCAAATTACGAAGATAGGCTTTGGATTTTAATAACCAATGTTTATTAATAGATTTTTCATATGAGAATGGTAAATATAATTGAGTTCATTATGGAATTGATAAATATGAATTTAAAGATAAAAAGAAGAAGAAGACTTTGGAGTCAATTTGTTAGCATGGATTTATAAAGAGTTATGGGCCATGGGGACATAAGATTTTGGCTATTATTAAATGCAGAAAAAAAGTTCGAAAAAATGGACAATACATAATCATCACATATCTTATCTGTCAGAAATGGGCATATTTATTAATTAGTTTAGTAGCTAAAAAGAAATCTAGAAAATCATAGTTGGGTCACTGGATTATATAGGTCCAACTCTGGCCCAAACTGATCAAAGCCCAAATATTATCAAAATAAACTCTAGTTACAATCTTTTTAAACTACTAGTAATTAATAAGTGCGTTGCACGTAAAATATATAATTTTATTAAAGTAATTCACGTATGTAAATATTTTTAAATTCGAAAATGTAATATAATTTTAAAACTATATGCTGTTTTAATTAGTTGAATTATTATCAAATAAACTATTATTATTTAAAAATAAAATTTATCAACATGAAAAATCAAACCAACATACAAGATCTAATTTACGTCTTTTATTAATTAAAAAAAAGGTCAAATTAAGTCGAGCTTTCATTGAAGAAAAATCATACCTACTTCCCTCTTTGAAAAGGAACTCTCCGCTCCAATCAAATTCCCATGACTTCCAAAAAATTAGAAACTACATAAAATAAGGCTTAAATTGTGTTTGCATCGAAAAAACCATTTTGGTACTTTCTAGCTGATTAAAGAATAATATATCTTTTGGCATTTTGCAACCGAAAAAATTAGATAGACGAAATGGGGGCAACCCCTAATAGAGTTGGTAGGGCATCTGAATGTTATGGTCTAGGTCACGGGTTCGAATCCTGATGAGGGAATGCCTATTTGCCTTCTCTACTGTTAGTCTATCTTGTTTGGTTTGCAAGCTATTACACAAGAGCGGGATTTACCCAATATGTTATAAACCACATATTTATGGAACTCAGGTATAATATAGAATTACCCCTTTTGCATCCTAATGCATTCTCCCGACAATTTAAAGTTATTGAAAAAATGACCACAAGCAAGAAACTAAGGACAAAATCGTGATGAAAATATATAGGAAAAAAAATAAAACAGACAGGGTCGAAACCTGGTTTGTTTTTAACTACACAATTGTCTGGTGGGGTGGGGTGGGGTGAGGTGAATGGGGGGTAAAAACAACTTATTCACTGTCAAATATGTGGTATATCATATATACTGGCATACCGTGTGCCATAGAATCACCTAAGTTATATTATATAGAGCGCAAATTATCAAATTTGCTGGTATGAAGAGTATGAAGTGTTATTATTGTAGGGATTTTCCACCATCTTTCTTATTGGACTTCACCTACCATTGAAGTTTACCTACCACACCTAACACCTAGTTTTGGTGCTATAAATAGAGTGCTTCATGTTGTTCATTTGTATCAAACACACAAGTGAGAAAAGTGTGTGAAGAGTGAAATACACTTAGAGTTGAAGTGTATTAGTAAGGATTGGTTTTTTGTAATAGTTGAGTGTGAGAGTTTGCTCCTCCTATTGTAATTCTGTTCTTGATGTTGAATAGAAGAATTTTCCAATCCCAACAAGTGGTATCAGAGCCAGTTTGAGTTTTTGATATTTTTTTTTCAAAAATTTTCATAACTGAAAAAAAAAAATCGAGTTTTTCAGTTTTGCTCGGAATTTCAATCTGAATATACCGTTGGATTCGTCTCGTCGAGAGGAGAAAACTGGTATTTTTTGGGAATTTTTTGACCACCGGAAGCCACTGTACGCGCCGCCGGAAAATTCCAAGGAAGAAGACGACTGCCACGTCACCCGCCACGTCAGCACTGTCACGTCAGCACTGCCACGTCAGGTGCCACGTCAGCACTGCCACGTCAGCACTGCCACGTCAGCAGTCAGCCCTCAAGTTTTAAGAAATTGCAATTTGGTCCCTCAAGTTTTAAGAAATTGCAATTTGGTCCCTCAAGTTTTGAGAAATTGCAATTTGGTCCCTCAGGTTTTGAAAATTGCAATTTGGTTCCTCAAGTTTTGAAAAATTCCAGTTTGGTCCCTCAATTTTTCTAAAATTGTATTTTGACCCCGAACGTAGCTATCCTACCATTTTCGACCATTGCGGATTCAACGGTGAGCTCCGTTTGTCCAAATTCGGTTTCGAAAATAAGGTACGAGATACTGTTGAACATTTATTATGGAAAAATCATCATCGGACACCATGATTGCGCTCACTTCCACAAACTACAATATGTGGAAGCCTCGGATGGAGGATTTGCTAAATTTGAGGGATTTAGCCGAGCCTCTTGATAATAAGGGCGCCAAACCGGATAAGAAGACGGATGAAAAATGGACTAAGATGAACCGAAAAACTGTCGCACAAATTCGACAGTGGATCGATCATAGTGTGTTCCACCATGTTGCTCAAGAACAGAGTGCTTACACACTATGGGAGAAGCTTGGTAGCATGTATCAAGCAAAAACCGCCCGAAATAAGACGTTACTAATGAGGCGATTAGTAAACCACAAGTTACGAAGTGGTATTTCGGTGTCAGAACACACCAGTCAATTCCAAGATCTCGTGAATCAGTTGAGCACCACCGGATGGGTTCTCAAAGATGAAGAACAGGCGATACTACTCTTGAGCTCTTTACCTGACAGCTGGGAGACTCTTGTTGTCACTCTTAGTAATTCTGCTCCTAATGGAAATGTGACTATGCAAATGGTCACAGATGCCCTGATGAATGAAGAAGCCCGAAAGAAGGAAGCCGGGACGGAACAATCATATGCCCTCATATCAGAAACTAACAGACGAGGGGGAGGCAGAAATGGAGGAAGAAGTCGAGGTCGAGGTAGAGGCCAAGGTCAAAATAGAGGAAACTCTCAAGTTCGCGGCAGATCACAAGAGAGGGGTATGTCCTTTGAAAACAATACTTGGTTTGAAGGATATTGCAATCACTGTGGTAATTATGGGCATAGGAAAAGAGATTGTAGAAAGTTTCTACGAGAGCAGTCACAGACGAGTCAAAATACTAGCCAAGAAGATGGTGCGACTATGGTTAGTTTGTCATCAGACGTGTTGCTTGTTACACATGGTGAACAAGAATGCTTACATGTAGGTACTCATGATGTTGAGTGGGTGGTTGATACAGCCGCATCATTTCACGCCACTCCACACCAGAACTTATTCACATCTTATAAGTCCGGAGACTTTGGAGCTGTGAAGATGGGAAACACCAGTTTCTCGAAGATTATTGGCATTGGTGATGTGCACATAACAACCAATGTCGGATGCGCACTTGTGTTGAAAGATGTTCGACACGTTCTGGATCTTAGATTGAATCTTATCTCAGGTGCAGCTCTAGATCATCAAGGTTATCATAATCAATTCAAAGAAGGTACGTGGAAGTTATCTAAAGGTTCCTTGACTGTTGCAAGAGGCCATATTTGTGGTACTCTTTATAAAACCCATGTAAAGTTGTGTCATCCAAGTCTCAATGCTGTTGAAAAAGAGACATCACCAAACTTGTGGCACCAGAGGTTAGGCCACTTGAGTGAGAAGGGACTGACAACTCTTGCAAAGAAGGAAGTCATTTCCATGGGCAAATGTGTTGCCCTAGATCCATGCGAGCACTGTTTATTCGGGAAACAACACAGAGTTTCCTTCAGTTCTACCAGGAAGAACCATTCAGAGTTACTCAGTCTTGTCCACTCAGATGTATGTGGACCCATTGAAGAGGAGTCACTTGGAGGAAGCAGATATTTTGTGACATTTATTGATGATGCGTCACGAAAGGTATGGGCTTACTGTCTAAAGAGTAAGGATCAAGTGTTTGATCGTTTCAAACTATTTCATGCCATGGTAGAAAGAGAAACAGGGAAGAAGTTGAAGTGTCTACGTTCAGACAATGGAGGAGAGTACACTTCCCGAGAATTCTCATCATATTGCGCCGCATATGGAATCAGACATGAGAAGACGGTTCCACGAACCCCACAGCACAATGGTGTAGCCGAAAGAATGAACAGAACCATTGTGGAGAAAGTTCATTGCATGTTAAGTATGGCTAAACTACCTAAGCCATTCTGGGGTGAAGCTGTACTGACAGCTTGTTATCTTATAAACATATCACCTTCTGTTCCTTTAAACTTTGAAGTGCCAGAGAAGAAATGGTCAGGAAGAGATGTTTCTTACTCTCACTTGAAAGTGTTCGGGTGCAAGGCATTTGCACATATGTCCAAGGAGTTGAGACAGAAGCTTGATCTCAAGTCAAACCCATGCATTTTTATCGGCTATGGAGATGAAGAATTCGGATACCGGTTGTGGGATCCCGAAGTGAAGAAAGTTATACGAAGCAGAGATGTTGTATTTCATGAAAACGAGTTTCATGAGTGTGCTCTAGTAATCCACAAACAACATACTCCAGAAGACGAAGTCCCTGTATCATCAAACATTCCTCTCAACGACGAGGAGATGCATGATACTACTGAACAAGACAGTGATGGTTCAGTAGGTGATGACGATGCTCACAGTAATGATATTCCTCAGCAGGGGGAGCCTTCATCTGAAGACGAAGCTGAATGTACTCATGTTCGACGTTCTATGTGAGGTAAAGTTCCACAGAGAAAATACTCCACATCCGAATGTATACTTGTTGGTAGTGAGGGGGAGCCAGCAAGCATCGCAGGAACGAGAGAAATAAAGAAAAAGGTGGAGGGGAAGATTTGTAGGGATCTTCCACCATCTTTCTTATTGGACTTCACCTACCATTGAAGCTTCAACACCTACCATTGCCTACCATTGAAGACCATTGAAGCTTACCTACCATTGCCTACCATTGAAGACCATTGAAGCTTACCTACCACACCTAACACCTAGTTTTGGTGCTATAAATAGAGTGCTTCATGTTGTTCATTTGTATCAAACACACAAGTGAGATACCACTTGTTGGGTATTTGGCCTTGCAAATACGCTCCCCCAGAATCTACTCTTTGTGGAAACAGAAAACAAATACGAGAAATAATAATGACACAAGGATTTAACGTGGAAACTCCAAAATCCGGAGAAAAACCACGGGGGACCAGACAAGAAAATACACTATGTAGAAAATTATTACAACTACACAATTCTTCTTCTCACCCCAAACCGACCCCGAACAAGCTTCCCACTAGCAACACTCTCTAACTTAACACCTCAACTCACTATAAGGATATGATTGAAGAATTAGAGAGAAAACTAGATAGCTTTGTTTTTCGGAATGAATTTCAGAAATGAAATGACCTCTATTTATAGGGAATGAAGCCGTCAAAGGAACAGTGATTGTTGGGTATTTGGCCTTGCAAATACGCTCCCCCAGAATCTACTCTTTGTGGAAACAGAAAGTAAATACGAGAAATAAAAATGACACAAGGATTTAACGTGGAAACTCCAAAATCCGGAGAAAAACCACGGGGAACCAGACAAGAAAATACACTATGTAGAAAATTATTACAACTACACAATTCTTCTTCTCACCCCAAACCGACCCCGAACAAGCTTCCCACTAGCAACACTCTCTAACTTAACACCTCAACTCACTATAAGAATATGATTGAATAATTAGAGAGAAAACTAGATAGCTTTGTTTTTCTGGCATACCGTGTGCCATAGAATCACCTAAGTTATATTATATAGAGCGCAAATTATCAAATTTGCTGGTATGAAGAGTATGAAGTGTTATTATTATTATTTGTTGCGATGAAAAATGTTTAATTACTTATGACTCCAACTATGCGCCTAGAATACGCAATAGATAAGAGAAATCTAACGCCTAAAAAGGGCTAATAATCTACGCCCCTTAACGAGTGAGCTTATTATCTTTTGGTTGTTGCAGCTAATAAATACAAATGGTCCATCTCCAATACAACTTTTGATTCTTACAAATGCCAAATAACAACCTTAAATACACGTCTCTATATGGAAAACTTAATCAGCACCACAAATTTTACGTAGATTTTTATATCCCAGCAACCCATCTGATTAGGTATAAGCAGTCATCTTTCATTCAATTTTTTGTCGATTTATAGGTCCCGGCGACCAACTTTTCAGCCATAAATTCAACGTCATTATCTGATACAAAATTCAGCAACTTTTCTTTATTTATATTCTTGAGATTTTCATTGGTTTTTCATTCTCATAGAGCAACAATGGGTTCAAATGAAGTGAAACTGTTGGGTTTATGGGCAAGCCCGTATGTAAACCGGGCTTCTATTGCACTGAACCTCAAATCTGTTGTTCATGAGTTTGTTGAGGAAAATGTTCTTGTGTCGAAAAGTGATCTTCTTTTGAAATCAAACCCTGTTTACAAGAAAATCCCAGTTTTAATCCATGGAGATATGCCTGTTTGTGAATCACTCATCATTGTTCAGTATATCGATGAAGTTTGGACTTCCGGGCCCACAATCATCCCTTCGGATCCCTATGATCGGGCCATGGCCCGATTTTGGGCTGTTTACATTGATGATAAGGTAAGGTTTTGTGTTTTTTGTTTTAAGGTTGTATTATTTCTCACTATTATATATATATATATGATTTATTTAACTATATATCTTATTATTACTAATGAAAAATGGAAGCTTGTGGATGATTGTGGTGGATTCACGTGAAAAGTGTAGATTTCCCGAGAATTTTTTAACATCACACTATATTTTTGATTGATTTAAAATAAATGTTACAATGGAAAGAGAGATCTCAACTATTATATATATCTCTAGTAATATATAACTAGAAAATCAATAAACATGCAGATATATACAAAACCCTAGCTAAACATGCAAAGGTCTCAAAGCACAAAATACATTAATTTTTCTCTTACTTTATTACATTTGTGACATGTTTTGAAGTGGTTTCCAAGCACAAGGGCAATATTAGAGTCTACAGAAGAAGCAGCTAAGAAAAAAGCACTAGAAGAAACAACTGAAGGTCTCGATTTGTTCGAAAAAGCCTTCACAAAATGCAGCAAAGGCAAACAATTCTTTGGAGGTGATAATATTGGGTACTTAGATATTGCATTGGGATGTTTTTTAGCATGGATTAGGGTTTTACAAAAGATGGCTAATGTGAGTCTAATTGATGAATCTAAGACACCAAATCTGTTCAAATGTGTTCAAGATTTTTCTGCACATGATGCTGTTAAGGATGTTTTGCCTGAAACTGATAAGCTTGTGGAGATTGGCAAAATCCTGGTTGATAGAGCTAAGGGTTCTTCTCAAACCAGTTAAATTGTGGTTGGTAATAATCATGATTTGAAATGATTTTTGTTTTGTGTGCTAATTATGAATCATTTGAGGTGTTTTTGTGTTTGTAGTTTGTGGTTTGAGTGTGTTTTTTGCATTATGTTGAGATTTTTCTTTCTTCCTAATAATAATGATTTTGTTTTTATAGAATGGTTATTTTCATTTTCATTGGGTATTAGAAATTGGGTTGAAGCTTAATTAATAATAATAGATAGATATATGCTGCCATCAAGTATCATAATTTTACTTTTATAATTAAGGGTTATTAAATTCACTTAGCCTGTATTTGGTATAAATTACCTCCTTCTATTAGTAAAAATGTTAAATATCTTGTAAATAATATTATTGACCGTGATATCGTTAAGATGTTAAAAAAAACGATAATATTATTTACACTATTAATTTTCTTTATTTTTTCTAATTTATTAATTATTTTGTATTTTCTTTCATTGAAGAAAAATCATACCCAATTAATTCCCTCTTAGAAAAGGAACTCTCCATTCCAATCAAAATTCCCATGACTTTTCAAAAAATTTAGAAACTACATAAAATGACACTTCAATTTTGTTTTTCATAGAAAAAATCCACCTTAGTACTTTTTTTCCATAATTTTTGGTCGTTGCTGCTAATCTATTCTACTATAAAAGTATGGATAACTTAAGTGTTTCTCCCCATTGTGAAAATACATTTTTGCCCATACTACAATTATTTCTTCTCAATTATTAGACTTTAATTTATGTAATCAATACAATAACTCCTTATCAATTTTATAATAATTCCTATACCCATGTGCATTTCCTCTGTTCTGTGCTCTTGAACTCTTGATTCCCTTGTGCCTTTAGTTTAAGTATAGGTCGTCGATTCAATCCCAGAATTGGGTCAATCACGTTTATTAGAAGTGGACAATAGAGTGGTTGTACCAGAAAAAACTATACATATATACATGAACATGGTAATTAAAGACAATTCAAGGTTGTTAAAATAGTTTGGCTACTCCAAAAGTCATATGATAATTATCAATTATGCATTTGTATTCATTCCAAAACCATTTTCATATTGAATGATTCCATATAATATATATATATACAATAATTAAGAATAATTTTTTAATTTACTACATATTAAACCTTTCACTTTCTTCCAACCTTAATGAGTAATAAAGCACACATTCATTCATAGTATTAGTGACTCTTGAGATTGTAAAGCAAGAAAACATGGATGCTTAAAATGAATTAACGTAAGAAAGGGAGAAAATGAAAAAGAAAAACTTGTTGGGAACCTGGAGGTATCCCAAAAACCAACATGAAGTTGGTGAGTTTATATTTTTGACTTATATTTGTTCTATGAATCATGACCACAATCATTTGTTCATGAAATACTTTTATCCTAAATTTATTTGAATCCTCTTGTGGGGGAATTGTAGTTGTTGTTAGTGCGTATGGATGTATCATCATATGTTGTATCCTGTCTCGTATGGTTTAACATAATGAATATATATTCTTTTGCTTCTATAATATACATGTTGGACTTTATTCTTATTTGCCAGCTAGATCAATTTTGTATAGTACTATATTTTTGGATTGATTTTTACATAGTAGAAATATGGTACCAAGTCAAAATGAAAAAAAAGGCTGGTGGTATTCACAAGAAGGGAAAAGAAATAACTCTCCTTGTTTCTTATTATTTTGTATATCATATCTCGAACTTGAGATTGCTATTTTAATGCACCATTAACCTCAACTGGCTTGACGGAGATAATCGTTTTCAATTTTGAAGTAAGAAAGTAATGAGATGGCTGAACCAAGTGAAATAACAGTCACTACTTAATATACAGCGTGGCATACATCTATCTCCGTCTTCTCAAAATCATGGTATGTTTGGCTCGTAGTTCTTAAAATGTGAATATGATCACAATTAATTTTATTAACATGTGCATGCTTCGTATATATATAACAATTACATTGTTATATTTTATGTTATATATTTTTAGGTGGTTAAATATGTGTATATATGTGTACACATGATTCTTTTATTTTTGTTTAATATAGAATATTCATAAGTATATATGCCCATAATTTCATATTTATATGTACATGTATATAGTTTTTATAACTAAATTTGATATCTTTGGCATATTTAAAATTTATTACATATAGCTATTTAAAATTGGTATAACTATATATAACATAAAAAATATATTCTTATATAAAAATAATTATATTTTATGATATATATATATATATATATATATATAATTGGTATAACTATATCTATATACAATTGGTCAAATAAAAATAAATTAAATTAGCAATACTAAAATAATAAGAATCAAAAGAAAATATAAAATAATATTCATGTGTGAGTTTACTAGGATTCTTTCTTGAAATTCTTTTAACTTTCAAAATCATAATTCTAATAACTCTTTAACTCTATCTCATTGTAGAAGAATACGCACTTGTCAAATAGCACATGCACAAGAAAGCGTTGTATTAATTGAAAAGAAAGCACACAAATTATTATGTTAATCATCAATATCACCATAATTGATTTTTTTTAATATTAAATTAAATTAGCAATAATAAAGTAAATTATAACTATTTGTGTTATGACAGATATAATGCATATATATGATGATTATACATATTAAACACAAATAATAAGAATCTTAACTATGAAAATAATATATGAATCTTAACTATGAAAATAATATATGTATATATATATATTATGTGAGTATATATATATAATATATATATATATATGTATATTTAACGGCCGATATTTATATAATAAAATACTAAAATACAATTATATTATCTCCAATATTCAACACCAATGATGATTTTTTAAAATCTAAAAATCACATTTATAACTCTCATTTCACAAAAATCTGACATTTATGGCTAATAACTTAATGGATGTAATCGTCCTACGTGTCTAGATTAAAAATTAAGCAGGTGTAGTTTTGTACAAAAAATTATTAATTTAAAACTCTTATTTAGATAATTGATATAAATTTTGCCTTCAATTTTATTTTCAAATTTTTTAATTTTCTTCAAAATTCTGAAATTTTAAGTCATGTTTTTTAAATAGTTATCATAAAATCTAAAAAATATATTATATAAAATTATCTAAAATGTTTAATATTAAAACATAAATCTTGATTACGCGATTTATCAGCTAGAAAATTTTAAACTAAAACTTTGATATTAAACTTATTTTTGTTGGATTTATGTATATGACAAGTTATTTATAGAGAGCTTTCAGTGTTTTTTCTCTCCCTATAATGCAATGTAAGTAATGTAATTGGCATGTACATGTGAAATATATACTTATTAGTGAAATTATGGGTATGTTTTAATATATGTATATACATATATATCGGCGTTTAATAATATACAAAATCTTTTAAATTACTATGTTAAGAAAAGTTCACAAAAAAAAAAAAATTCAATCATAAACTATATTGTTCATGGTTTTCAAATGAACCATGAGTATATAGCCATAAGTATGAGGACTTGGATTTTCGGAACTTACACATGACAATTTTGATGTTACCCTAATTTATGAAATACATATTTCAAATGAATATGGAAACTTATTATCTAATATCAATTATATTTCCTTTTCATAATAACATATATTAAAAATATTCTTCAACTTTGATTAAAATATGAAACTACATAACGTGATCTTATATATAAACAAACAACTTCAAGTCGTTGCAAAATCTAAAGAAATGATAAAGCGAATATCAGAGCGGAGTTTCCCCCGTCATCCAAAAAAAATATCAGAGCGGAGTTTTATTTTTCTTTCGATTTTCGCTAATTTATACTCATATTGATGATATGTAGAGATAATGACGTACTCGCCATCAAAAGTTAAATGAAATATGACAACTACAATGCAACAAAAAAGAAGGAAAATAAAAAAACAAAAAGAATTAGAGACCAAATGAAATTTAGATAAAAACTTTTAGCTAATGATGAAACATAGACAATAATGTATTAAAGAAAATGATTAAACATTTAGCAATATTTACCAATAGAGATGTCGGAGATTATACAATGATAAGTAATTGACCACCAAGATTAGTACCAGAAAGTTTTTTTTAAAACATGGAACAAATTTCATTTTCTTTACTTTAAAGATCACATGACTGAAAAATCATAATAATGAGAAATTATGTATTTTCATTAGGTATCAATATTTTATAAATCAATAAGTATTGTAACTTCTTATAATATCTAAACGTATTTTGTAAGTTTAATAACTTTTTTATATTAATTAAAATATAAGTTTTTTTTAATTATAGTTTTATTTTCCTTGAAGGTATATGTTTTCAATAATAAATCTTTTAGTAATATAATTGAGTGTCTACGTGCAACGCAACGCACGTACTTTATGCTAGTAAAGACAAATGGTCCATCTCCAATACAAAATCTGATTCTTACAGAATCCAATAACACAACCTTAAATACACGTCTCTTCATGGCAAAACTCAATCAGCACCACAAATTTTACGTATAGATTTTTATATCCCAGCAAACCCATCTGAGCAGTCATTTTTTCATTCAATTTTTTGTCGATTTTTCAGCCACAAATTCAACATCTGATACAAAATTCAGCAACTTTAATTTCTTTATTTATATTCTTGAGATTTTGTTAAACTTCTCATTCTCATAGAGCAACAATGGGTTCAAATGAAGTGAAACTGTTGGGTTTATGGCCAAGCCCTTATGTAGTTCGGGCTTCTATTGCACTGAAACTCAAATCTGTTGATCATGAGTTTGTGGAGGAAAATATTCTTGTGTCGAAAAGTGACCTTCTTTTGAAATCAAACCCTGTTTACAAGAAAATCCCAGTTTTAATCCATGGAGATATGCCTGTTTGTGAATCACTCATCATTGTTCAGTATATCGATGAAGTTTGGACTTCCGGGCCCACAATTCTCCCTTCGGATCCCTATGATCGGGCCGTGGCCCGATTTTGGGCTGTTTACATTGATGATAAGGTAAGGTTTGTGTTTTTTTGTTTTTATAAGGATGAATTATTTCTCACTATTATATGACTTATTTAAGTTGAATAATTTAACTATCTAATTACAACTGAAAAATGGAAGCTTGTGAATGATTATGGTGGATATGAGACCCGGGATTTCTAGATAATTTAAACCCTTCGTCCCATGTTTATATGTACACGTGGGATCCATGTGGATATTCACGTGAAAGGTATAGATTTCCCGAGAATTATTGAGAATCACACTATATTTTTGATTGATTCGTCTCATGCATGTTATAGGGAAGTAATTTGATCAAATTCGCATTAGTCATCATAATATATAACTCGAATAATCAATAAACATGGAGATATATAAATTAACCTAAGCATGCAAAGGTCTCAAAACACGAAATACATATAGATCCATAAGTGTATATTACCCTAATATATAATAGTTCTATAAATTGATTCACTTGGACCCTTTAGGCTGGGAAATTCATATAGATATATGTATTAACGATTATAATCATAACGTTCTTTAATGTTCGTCTCTTACTTTATTACATTTGTAACATGTTTTGAAGTGGTTTCCAAGCACAAGGGCAATATTAATGTCTACAGAAGAAGAAGCTAAGAAAAAAGCACTAGAAGAATCAATTGAAGGGCTCGATTTGTTCGAAAAAGCCTTCACAAAATGCAGCAAAGGGAAACAATTCTTTGGAGGTGACAATATTGGGTACTTAGATATTGCATTGGGATGTTTTTTAGCATGGATTAAGGTTATACAAAAGATGGCTAATGTGAGTCTAATTGATGAATCTAAGACACCTAATTTGTTCAAATGGGCTCAAGATTTAACTGCACATGATGCTGTTAAGGATGTTTTGCCTGAAACTGATAAGCTTCTGGAGATTGGCAAAATCCTTGTTGCTAGGGTTAAGGGTACTTCTCAAACCAGTTGATTGTGCATGGTAATAATCATGATTTGATATTTGTTTTATGTGTTAATTATGAATCATTTTGAGGTGTTTTTGTGTTTGTAGTTGGTGGTTTGAGTGTGTTTTTTGTATTATGTTGTGCTTTTTTTTTCTTCCTAATAATAATGATTTAGTTTTTATACAATGGTTATTTTCATTTTCATTGGGAATTAGAAATTGGGTTGAAGCTTAATTAATAATAATAATAATAATAGATAGATGTATCTATCTTGCCACCAAGTATCATAATTTTACTTTTATATTTAAGGGTTATTAAATTCACTTAGCCTGTGTTTGGTATAAATTACCTACTTCTATTAGTAAAAATAATATTATTGACCATGATATCGTTAAAAAAGAAATTACTTTGAACCTACTATTCAATTATATATAATAATTTGCCCCATCCACAACAAATTAAATTTAAATTAATTTGACTACAAATCATACTCAATTCTAACTTTCCCCAATATCAAAACTCTTAACCATAATTATTTCTAACACCTAACACCATAACCATTAAATATTGCTCCACCATATATGAACCCAATTTATGCTTGTCATCTACTACAGTGGTACCAACTAGGCGGCTAATAGACTAATTAGCCAATTAAGACAACTTAGCCAATAATGCAGCAATATTCTATGATTTCATTAATTTTTCCATCACAAGAAAGCTTCATTTCTCGATGAATCCAAAGTGAAATTGGCCTTGTATATGTTTAAAACATATAACTCATAGTATATATAAACCTACCATCTCAAATCATATTCAAGATAAAACTATATCACATCGGATATGACAACAAACGATGTAAAGCTTTTAGGAGCATGGCCAAGCCCGTTTGTCAATCGGGTCGTAATGGCTCTTACGATTAAATCCATCAAGTATGAATTCATTCAAACGAATCCTCATGAAAAAACTGAGCTTCTTGTTAAAAGCAACCCCGTTCACAAGAAAATCCCGGTTTTTTTCCATGGTGACAAGACAATTTGTGAGTCCCTTGTCATTGTTCAGTACATCGATGATGCCTGGTCCAATGGCCCGCCCATTCTCCCGTTGGATCCCTATGATCGGGCCGTAGCCCGTTTTTGGGGAGCTTATTTAGATGACAAGGTACAATTTTCATCTAATTGTTCTAAACTTCTTGTTATGGCACAAAGAAAATTTTATTAAAGGCCAAATTTGCAATGTTCGTCCTATCATATAGCCTTGTTTTATCCGTAAAACGATGCTTTATGAATTTTATTTTTAGTCCTAATATTTGAAAAATTTATTGCAGACTTAATCCTTACTAAAACAGCTGCGATGAAATCGAGGTTTAAAATTGCATTTTAGTCTCTTTTAACCATACATTTTGTAGAAAACATCCTCTAAAGAAAAATTTGATTGGTTTCAACTTTTAACTACCCCTAAGCTAATTGTATAGTTTAATTTCTAAAGGAATACAAAAACAATAGGACTAACGTCGCAATTTCTTTAAAAGTAAGGGGATTAAAAATAAATTGTGTGATGTATGTTATTAAAAGTACAATAAATTCATTCTTATGGGACAAAAAATTGCAATTTTGGCATAAAAAAAGTATAATAACTATGTAACTAGTGTTTAAATATCCTGCTAACATACACTCAAATGATGATTCTCAGTGGTTCCCATTATTTGGGAAGCTTAGAGATGCACAAGTGGAGGACGAAAAACGAGAAATCGCGATGAAAATACGCGACGGGTTGGTATTATTGGAGGGCGTTTTCGTCGATTCTAGTAGAGGCAAATGTTTCTTTGGTGGTGAAAATGTTGGTTACCTTGATATAGCATTAGGTTGCCAAGTTGGATGGTTAAAGGTGATAGAGCCATCGGTTGGAGTTAAATTTCTCGACGAGACTAAGACCCCGGGTTTGGCCGGATGGGCCGAAAGGCTTTATTCAGACGGTCGTGTTAAGGATGTCATGTTGCAACCTGAGATGCTCTCCGAAGTTCTTAAGAAATTTCAGTCTGCATCAAAAGAAACAACAAAAGTTGTTTCTGAATAAAAATCTCGATCAATGATTGAGATGATAAGTGTGTTAATAAAAATCTCAATCGATGATTGAGATGATAATGCAACAGTTTCAGATTTTTCGGATTTTTTATTTATCTTGTAGTGATACAAGACTAGATTAAATATATTAAGGATGTATGTGAAATAAAAAAAATAGCCTTTTAATATGATGAATTAAGATGGTTTGATGAATTTATAAATTTATATTATGGTGTTTTTGACAATGCCTATCGTTTTTTTGACTACTCAACCGCGTTTTTTCGTTGTCCCTAACAAAACTCCTCCGATCCGATATTGGTCTAAATGATGGTTTAATTAATCAATGACAATGAGAAATAAGTATACCATCGAGTGTTTTATTATGTTTATTCGGAAGGAAAAATTAAAATGCAAAAACAAATAAAAAATGAGAATAGAATAGCTAGGAGATAGTATATTATAGTCTTTCAAAGATAAATATTAACAACTTGAGATTCACATTAATGAAAATTGAAAAGTAGATCATTTATACGCAGTATCGATTTCAATAAAGTATAGAAAATTGAATCGAAAGACATTTTAATAAAATTGTCCAAAGCAGTACGGCAAAGGAAAAAAAATAACAATTCACCTAAATAAAAAATAATATACATTTATAACAAAAAATAATATACATTTATAACGAGATATTTTAATTTAATCATTAAATTAAAATACGATTATCCTCACCACTAATGGACGAATGCTGAGTAAGTTTGACGAGGACACATATTAAATAAACTTTATAAATATCAATAAATCGGTGGTCCAAATTGGCTCTATTATTTTGTTTGGTCGTAAGTCAATGGCTCAATAAATGAATCACAACAAATGCCAAGATATTTACATATCTTATCATATCTTATGGGTTTATTTTAATAGCAATTATCAGCTTTAATTACTACATATAATATCTAGTTTTAGTCTCTCAAAATTCATAGTTGTTGAGTGGTTTTGGCTATGGCAACAAGTGAAGTTCAGCTATTAGGAGCATGGGCAAGCCCATTCTCAAATAGGGTTAAAATGGCTCTTAATCTCAAATCAATTGAGCATGAATACATTGAAGAGAAGTTTTACATCGAGAAAAGTGAGCGCCTTTTGAAAGCGAATCCGGTTTACAAGAAAATCCCGGTTCTAATCCATGACCAAAAACCGATATGTGAGTCGTTGATCATTATTCAATACATCGATGATGTGTGGATTGGCAAAGCCCCGTCCATTCTCCCTTCTGATCCTTATGATCGTGCTATTGCTCGTTTTTGGGCCACTTATATCGATGAAAAGGTATAGTTTCGCTTCATTTTTACCTTTTTCTTTGTTCTAAAATCTTATATTTTTATAAAACTGCGAAATTTTAGAAAGTAGTACTGGCTGAAAAAAGTTGAAATTTAATACAGTATTTTACATAAAAGTTGATAAATAAACCTCAAATATACGTATTTTTTCTCAGTGGTTCCCGTTACTCAAGGAGCTCGAAACGGCATCGGGAGACGAGGCAAGGGCCGTTGTCGTTGGGAAATTGTTCGAGGGTTTGATTTTGTTGGAGGAAGCTTTTGTGAAGAGTAGCAAAGGGAAGGGTTTCTTTGGTTGTGATAATATTGGATACATAGATCTTGTACTAGGAAGCTACATGGGATGGGTTAATGTAATAGAATCGACAGTCGGTCTGAAGTTGTTGGACGAGACAAAGACTCCCGGGCTAGCAGGATGGGCCGATAGGTTTTGTTCACACGAGGCGGTTAAGGATGTTATACCCGAGACACCAAAACTTGTAGAGCTTTACATGACGATGCAAGCCACAAAAGCTTCTTCTACTAGTTGAAAGTGCATAACATGAAAGAATAAAGAGCTTTGAACGATCGATCTCTTGTTAATTTCAACTGCTTTATCTTGTTTGTGTTTTGAACTCTTTCTAGTAGAAAAGAACATGGAATAAATATTGGGTATTTGTTACTTTGGATACATAAATTTGTTTGCGATCATTTTATTACACAAAAATTTAACTATATATTATATCGATCTGATAATATAATCATGGAAAACTCAAACTCAAATAATTATTTCGGTCGGTTTGATTTGTTTACAAATTTATTATGAAGATTAAGTCGAGGAATATGTGCCTTTCGGCCTATCCACATATCCTAGCTAACAAAAACCCTTGAAAAGTTCATTATGAGATGATAAAACTTGCAACATTGTACATTGAGTTAATCGACATAATTAAAGTTTTAATATACTTTAGTATAAGAATCTTGAATATTTCGAGGGATTTGTTTTGTGAGAGAAAAAACAAACAATTCGTCTTAAGGCATCTTTTATAATTACAATCTATATATATTTAAAAATTCTTACAAATTTGTTTGTTTAATTAGCCCTGAGGAGGTTAATAATTACACAATAAGTGGGGGGTCCCATAAATTCATATTTCAAAATAGATGAGGGGTCTGTGTGTAAATATCTTCGTGAAAAGGGTGTAAATGAAATTAAAGAAACTAAATTACAAAATTGGGTGTAATAATTATCATTATCCGAACTCAAGATACGATACAGTAAAGCGACGAAAGAAAGCAGCTTGCGACGGCGACTCATACATAAACAAACCCATTTAGCTTCGAAACGAAATCGAAGAGAAAAAAGTACGAAAAACTCAGACAAAGATTGAAACAAACAAGGAATTAGGAGATATGAAATTCGATAGATGGGGTTATGAAGTGAGGACTTGTTCAGATGCTTGCATTTCTGCTATCAACTCTTACTATCATCAGGTGAATTTTGTGTTCTTTTGATTTCGTGAAATATGTCTGTTGTTTATAGTTCTTGTTTAAGATGATTGAAATTTAATTCGGTTAATTGTTTTTGTTGGGTTTTTAGGTGCTTAGTTATGGAAGGGAAAGATCAGTTATATTAGAAGCTCCAAAGAGTGATCCACAATGTGTTCTTGCCAACATTTTGGCTGCTCATTTTCTCTGTTCTTCTGATTCTTCTTCTGCTCCTATGCTCATCGATGCTGCCAAATCTAGTCTCGTAAGAATTTCTGTTGTTTGAGTACTGATTTAGGTTCAATCTGTATTGTTTATCAATTTTATTTCTCTTTGTTTTGTTGTTGTCGGGATTTGGACAGGAACATGCTAGTTCATATGAGAAGGCTGTGTTTGATTCTGTGCAATATTTGATTTCTCCGGATAGAGATGATGATCTGGCTGTGGACTTGCATTCCAAGGTGAAATTTTGATTTCCACTAATTCATCTTTTTTCTTGGTTTAGTTTAATTAAATTATCCTTTTTAATCTTCAAGTTATTGGATTAACATACCTATATTTATGTCTGGTAGTGTTCAATGTTGATCTTTTTGAGGCTATAATATGTTTCTTCTTCATATTTTTCTCTGCAAAATGTTCAAATTTATATTTGTTATACATTCAAATTATAAAATTCGATCAAACCCTGAGAACTGTACAAAGTACCAGATTATTGATACTATGAAATGCGTATTAGTATCCTCAAATCGACCCCTTTTGTAGACCATGATTGATCCTTGAATTTTTATTGCATGAAAATCGAAGACGCTGCTGAAAACTTTTCGATTTGTAGACATTGTTTTCAGGAATTTCTGCAAAATCTCAAAAGTTTCTGACTATGAACTTGGTTACAGCTGTTACAAGATTTCCCCAGAGATCTTGTATCACTAAAGAGAGCTCAAGTTCTATGCTTTTACATGGGTCGACCCGATCTTTCTCTGGAACTTGTAGAACAGGTATAACTTTTAAGAAACTGAAACAATTTTTCATGAAATATATATACATATATATATATATATATAAACTTCTATCTTGATGAATTTAATCAATGGCAAATGATCAACAGGTCCTACCAGTAAACAACGGTGAGGATTATATATATGGAATGCTTGCATTTCCTTTACTAGAGCTTGGACGAATGGACGAAGCAGAGCAAGCTGGAAAAAAGGGATTCGAGATCAACAAAGATGATCCTTGGTCACAGCATGCCGTGAGTTTAACTTGAGTTTAAATTAGAAATTTCGTTACAAAAGTATGTAAATAGAAGGTTAAAGTCAATTAAGTCCATATGTTTATGAACCCTAAATGTTGGGTTTTTGTATTGCATAGTTTGCAGAGTGGGTTTTTTGAGCTAAAAAACTATGATCACAAATTTTCGGATTTTAAGTTCATTTTAAGGGTTTTTCAGTAATTTCCCTAAAAACCTATAGCTGATTTTTATGGTTTTCTATATGCAGATTTGCCATGTTTACCAGTACGAATGTCGTTTCAAAGAAGCAGTAAATTTCATGATCGATTGTGCAAGTTCATGGACTTCTTTATCATCTTTCATGTATGTTAATAATCATAGAAAAATATATCATAAATCATATTTTGATACTCAATTATTTTTCACATTTTAGCTAGCTAAAGAAAACTATTTGTTAGATATACACACAACTGGTGGCATGTTGCTCTATGTTACCTAGAAGGCCATGCCCCTATGCAAAAAGTACGGGAAATTTATGACGAATGCATTTTGAAAGAACTAGAAAGAAGTGATGCTATGCCCGCAGAGGTTTATTATAACGCTTTTTTCAAAAACAGCTTATTTTAACTCACTACAAAATATATATTACATTTATTTTTCAAAAAACGCTTTTATGCAGGTGTACTTGAATGCACTTGGTTTGTTACTTCGTGTCTATATAAGAGATGGACATGACGTTTTCGAGGACCGTCTGAAGAATTTAGCTCATTGTGTGACAGATCAAGTGAGTGGCTCCGTAACAGTAAATTTTGTAAATGAATTTGCAAATTAAACACTTCCAAGGTTTGAGAAATTACCGTAACTTAAAGTATATTTCAATTTCACTCCCGTTTTTTTTAGTTGTCAAGATGAGACTAGGTTATCTTGATAATTTGCGAAATCCCAGGTTGTTCGTGTTACTTAGTAACACGATAAGTGAAAGCTTGTGCATTTAGTTTTCTCTTTATTATGTAAAAATATATCGAATGATCTTGATGATTTCATGAATGAACTGTAAAGCTCAGGCCTTTTGGTTTCTAGAGTGGCACCTTGATATTTTGATATTGTGGGCCTTATCGTATACTGGAGAAATCGATAAAGCAGAAGATCTACTCAAGGGCTTGAAATTCAGGTCCCGTCTCGAGTTTTTTGATTCTAAGCTGTTTGCTAATTCATTAATTTACATCTGTTGGCAAATACGTTAAAAATCGCGTTTTTTTTTCTTATTTTTTACATTTTTTTTATGGCTCAGGATATCCATGATGACCAAGAAGAAACAAGGATTGATGAAAAGAGGACTTTCGGTTCGTTTCTGTTGTCATTCTGATTACTCATTTAAGTGCACATTCATGCCAATGTACAAGCCAAGAAACTCACATTAGGCAAAACAAATGCATTTATTTTCATTTCAAAATATTTTGATATGTATATATTCGTCATTCTAGCTTGCAGAAGCTGTATATAACTACGGGAAGGGTGACAATAAGCAGGCGTTGCAATGTCTAGGACCCGATTTTGATGCCACCAACTACAAGGTATCAACGAAAAACGCCCATTTTTTGTTTGATTTAAATTTGTTTTCTAATATAATAACGTAAAAAATGCAAACTTTATTGTGCTAGATAATCGGGGCATCTGATGAACAAGTCGATGTTTTCACCGAAATACACATCAGTTTGCTGCTAAATACTGGACAACCCACAAAAGGTATTAACCGAACTTTAACTTCTGCTGGTTGATTAGTTCATTAATCGCGATTTTAAACATTGCAGCTATACAAGCTATTGAGAAACAATTGAAAAAACGGGAAGGTGCACCGTTTTTATGGTCTCTTATGGTACGTTTCAATCTTCTCGAGACCCTAATTATGTAAAACTGAACTATCATAACTTCGTCTATTAGTCAAAGTATATTACAATTTTGTCATTGAAATTAGTAATTATATGTTTACTCGAGATGTCGAATTTGACAATATAGGAGAAAGCGTACTCGATGATGGGAAAGGAGGAAGCTGCAAGTTATGGCCAGAAAGCTAGGGAACTTGAAGCCAAGTATTTCAGTTAGGTGACTTGTATAGAGGATGATCCTTTTGTACAAAATGCTCTTTGTAGAGCTTAAAATGAGAGCCATCTAGTTTCACTTTGTTATCCCACGAGTTTGTTCAATAAATCGCGGAACACTTATTAATGTTATAATAATCTTAGCGTCTAATCGGTGTGCAATGCGTGTAAAAATTATATTTTGTGTGTGAAAAATTGTGTACCGCGTGTAAAGAGTGAGAAATATGTGCAAGTTTCTTAATAAATAAGTTAATTTTCATAAAAAAATCAAGTTAGACGAAACTTATTTTAAAAAAAGCGGGTAGGACCTAGTTTGAACTCAAATTGGAATCAGATTAGACCCAATTTTGAACAGAAATTGACACAGTTTATTTAAATGCAACTCAATTGAAATCAAAATAATAAAAGTTAAGATTCAATTTAATTAAAATTAATTTAATTGAGTTCGTTTCATAAATTTGGACCTAAATTGTCACCCCAAATTGAATTACCCAAAACTAGAAATATGTAAAAGAGATAAGTCACTATAATTTCACTTCAAGTAAAAATATAAGCCATTAGCATTCTATTAATCTAAAATTAAAAATTCTTATATACAAACCCAATTTCATTCAACTTCATAAAATATTAATCCACGTCATCAAACCCCAAACATGGCCACCTGTTACCTTTTCCCCAGTCAAAATTCACCACATGCATGGTCAAAACTCGTCAAAATTGACCAACCAAATCAAAATCTCTATCTTAAAAAAAAAAAGATCCATTCAAACCATTACCAAGTCCCTAGAATTTGAACCCCTCAAAACCCCACCACCGCCGCCGCCCCGGCGGCAGCCCTTTATCCTCCTCAGCTCCGCCACCACCTCCCTTGCATCCGGCCGATCGTCCTTATCCGCCGCCACACATTGAAATGCCAGCTCAGCCACCGCCGCCACCCCCTCCACCGCCTCCCCATCCACCACCAAAACACGATCCACCACCTCATGCAATAACCCCATTTGTATCCTCGGAACAACCATATCGACCAATGTCATTTCCCTTTTCGCCCTCGTGTGATCAACGGCTCTCATTCCCGTTATCAATTCCAATAAAACGACCCCAAAACTGTAAATATCGCTCTTCTCGTTCAACCTGAACGAGCTATAATAATCCGGGTCAAGATACCCCGGGGTCCCTTGTGGGCCCGTCCAAACGCCCTCGGAAATATTGCTCGATGATAGTGTCGTTTCGGAACATACTAGAAGCCTCGATAAACCGAAGTCACCTACTTTCACTCTCATGTCTTTTTCGACAAAGATATTTGGTGAAGTTATGTCTCTATGGACTATGGGGGGTAATACAGAGAAATGTAAATACTCTATCGCCATTGCCGTTTGAAGGGCAATCTCCAATCTTGTGCTCCATTTTAACGAACCTTTTGAACTTGCATTTCCATGGAGATGATCAGATACGGTGCCGTTTGGGACATAATCGTAAACCAACAGTAAGCCTCTGGGATCACTACAGTACCCATTGAGCTTAACCAGATTCGGATGATTGATCGACGATAGTATCAAAATTTCGTTGCAAAACGACTTCTTTGAGAATCCCTTTTCTCCGGCGGCGGCGCCGGGGATGTGCTTGTGGAGATGTTTAACGGCGACTAAACGGCCGTCGGAGAGCTGACCCAGATACACCGATCCAAAACCTCCGCCGCCGATTTTCCGTTTCGGGTCGAAGCGATTGGTGGAATAATCGAGCTCGTCGTAGGTGAAAACCGGCGGTAGTAGGCTGGCGGAGCGGTGGCGGCGGAGGAAAATAAACGGGTCTTCATCTGTATCGGTTAGTTTTTTTCTTCTAGATCGGAAAATAACGACGGTAATCGAAAGAGCTATCAAAATGCACACAAACAAGACAATGATCGATAAAAGTACGTTCCTGTGAGGGCTTTGTTGCTTGATTCGTGATTGAGATGGAAAACAGATGAATTGTTTCTTCGAATCCGATGAATTGTATCCACAGATGCCGTTGTTATTAGCTTTGCATGATTTGCAATTGGAGAAGTAAGGATCTAGATCTTCGTCCCATTCGACTTCGAATCCCATTCTGAGTATGTTATCCAGAACGCCCAGAATGTCGCCCTGGCAAGCAGGTTCAAAATCGTTACGGTGGCGCGTGGCGGAGACGCGGTCACATTCGTGTAGGAGGTGGAGTGGATTTTTGATGAGCTTGCATTCGAAGGGGCAATGGCTGCAGTTAGGGAGGTTTGGAGGTGGGCAAGGTTTGAGGATTGAGAGACGGGAGCATGAAGAATCGGAGACTCGGAATGGTGAATCGGAGAATGAGATTGGTCTGTTGAATGTGGAGATTGAAAGTGAAGTACAGTTGCCGGAGTGGGGAGTTGGGGCGGGAGAGAGGGTGACGGCGGTGGAATTGGGGTGGAATTGGAGGAGGGAGAAGGTAAGATTGTTGATGGAGAGGGTGGCGCGTGGGCGGTTTAGGCAGTGGAATTGGAAGGAGGGGTGGCCGCAGCCGGGGGTGGTGGAGAAGGGGTACGGTGGCGGGGAGGTGAAGGGTGGGCAGGGATGGAAGGGTGGTGCGGCGGAGCAGCTGTGGATGGGTGTTAGGATGGTGAGAAATCGGAGGACGGATAGGAGGATTACGGCGGTGGGAGGTGGCGGCATGGTGGTGGTGGTGGAATGGGGATTGTGGACATGAATGAAAGAGGGAAAATATCTAAATGTTGATGTAGATTGGGTTTTCACGTGAAGACAAAATGAGTCTAGAAAAGATGGAATTATTGGTCTAACTTTGAGTTCCAAGTGATTTCATGTTTGATTGCTTGCTTGCTTTTCACATTATTGTCCCCACATTTTTTTCTAATTGTGAAAATATTTGTCACTTTGATGTGATAATAGTGTGTGTATTTATATTTTTAAAAATAATTATTAATATTAATTATGTAAATTTATAATGATTATATGTCAAATAATTGTTAAGTACGAAGAAGAAAAAAAATAATTAACTGAATAAATAACTACTATAGACAATTATATGGAATGTTGAATGTAATCATTGACATATAGTTATATAAGAGATTGCAAAAATGTGATTTTGAATTAGAATAAATTGTGTTCAGATTATTTTGGATTTTGTATCAAGAATTTGACCCCAAAATTTGATTTTCCCTACTTTTCTTTCCAAAAAGTGAGGAAAATGTAATTTTTACGGATAAAAAAATATGGTATGAGATGGATGTTTGGATGGTTTCTCTTGAGAGAAATTTGTAATAATTATTTTCGATTGATATATTTTTGTTGTGAGAAACTTGTTTGGTTTGATATTTAAATACATTCTTTATTATATATTTTTAGTCAAACTCATCGATTTTTAGACATAAAAAATAGTTATAATGAATCTTATTTTAAATGTTGTGTTATTTTACATTAAATGTTTTATTAGTTTGATTTTTCATGTTGAAAGATAGCAGAAAAATTACTTTTCGGCATTAATTGTGAAATCATGATTGGTGAATAGTAAAAAAACATTTGTAAGTTGTAACATATCAACCAAATGATATTTTTAACTTTTTTTTAAAATTCTTAACACATTTTTTTAGGTAGAATTTGCCAATTAATTGAAGCCTAATCTCCCCCAACCTCAATTTAGTTGACTAATAATTGACTACATGACTAAAATTGAGATTTTCTTAAAAACATAAATAGAGATTCTCATAATGAACAGAACTAAAAAATAAAATCGAACAAAATTATGAGACTATAAATACAAAGTTTCCTAACAAAAACTTTGCGTGTTAAAAAGATCTGAAGAAGCATATACCTAACTAAATATAGAAAAACAAAAACAAACAAGATTGTATGCATTTCCTAAACCAAGTTGACGCAATTCTCTTTTGTTTTCTTTACATTTACTTATCTTTTTGTCTTAATTTGCTCAAACATTTTAGCTCGTATTTGGTTTGATTGAATACAAGTAAAATTCATAAAAAAAAAAGATCAATTATATGAAAAGTGAATTTAATCTCCCATAAATTTAAATTATGAAACATTATTACATATTTACAATTATATCGACTCAATTTTCTTGATTTCAGTTGACCTACTACCAAATTTTTAATTTACAATATTCAACAATAAAATTTAAATAAGTAATATATATATATATATATATATATATATATATATATATAATTCAACTTGCTTTGGTCAATGACTCTATGTCTTTAATTTTATTTTTTTCACTTTATTGCTAGAGTTCTGTAAATAAATCTCCTAAATAAAACATGCACAAATATTCAATGGTAGTAAATGAATACTCTTGAACTTGCATCCATATAAATAAAAAATATTTCAAATTTTTGATAATTTTGAAATGGTAGAGGAAACAAGTGTTTATAGACAAGATTATCAAATCCAAGTTTGCATTGACTACCAATTTAAGTAGTCAAGGAAGATAGCTATTAATTATAAATATATTTTCACTTTGTTAGATTTCATGTGGGACATGGAATTCATCTTTTTTTATATAAAGATAAAAGGTTTCTTTCAATTAATAGCAAATGTATCTTTTAGATAGTACTCATCAAACTAGACAAAGTCATCACTTTATGAATTAGAAAATTTCTAACATATAGTATTTGAAAATTTCTAGCATTTAAAAATGTTGATGTGAAGTACTAGAAGCAACACTCCTAATGCATCATATAAATTTTTGAATTTTTTTAATACTTCATAAAATACGATAACTTACATGTTACAATCCCTTTCAAACAAATAAATAAAAAATTGTATAATACATTATGTCGTTGATTAACTCGTCATCATAGTTTTATTATTATTATTATTTTTTTTTGATCAGGTAAAAAAATGGTATATATGATCAAAATATTCTGTACAAGTACTGGGTCATGCCCAGATAAGACAGCACTATGAAAGGGTAGCCACAGATTTTGCCTCCTCAATCTCCAAACAAAAGAAGGACATTTAAGTCCAAGATAAGTCCATAGTTTTATTATTCACATATGGTATGGTATATGATATTATTCAAATGAACTGCATTAACCTATTTTCTTACAAGCCAAAAGGTGACATATAGATGATGAATTAAGAAGTCACATTATATTATTTTACGAGTTTTGTTGGTAACCTATCTTTTGTGGATAAGTATATGAACGCTAATGCATGCGCATGTAATTTTTAATTTAGTTAAAGTAAATATGGGCTTGTTCTAAAAAAAATAGAAGTATATAATTTTAATATAGGTTTTCGAAAGATATTTGTGTTAAAGTTGAAATTGCTAAAACCCATTCTCTATTAAAAAAAAAGGCAAATAGGCATAACTCCATTTCTTATCTTTAACTATATATAAAATCCATTTTTCATTGGAAAATAAGTGTATTGTTTTATATTTTTTCACATTTACTAACACTATTTACCTTTTAAATTGAATGAATAAGATATAAAAGGTTAATAAAAGTTAAATAGCATGAAAAACACATTCATTTTCTAAAGAAATGAAACTTCGCGGAATTAAGACGAGATACTATGCTTAATTTTCTAATTTATAATTTTCTTAGCAGAATTGAATTTAATTATATTAATTAAATACAAATAATATTTATCAAAAATAGGAGAAGTGAAAAAAATCGATAATATAAAAATGGTGTTATATAACAATACTCTCTATATTAAAAGGGATTATCCACCTATTTTTCACTTCTCCTATTTTTAATAAATAATTATTTATAATTAATTAATATAGTTGAATTCAATATATTCATATTTTTTAAATCAAAAGAAGATAAAAATTATAAAAATATGTAATATATGTTTTTTTTTGTTACAATTTTTGTAATATATGTACTTTAATTTAATTTGAATTTATTTAGTACTTATCCACCCATTCTTAAAAACATGTCTATAGTAAAAGTCAGCATTCTAGTCAAACTCGTTTTAAACACGTGACGCCATGTCAAACATAATCACCGCGTCAACAAAATCCAATCCAATAAGCAACCCTTCCTACTGGCCCTTACTGTCATTCACCACTGCAAGAAACTTCCTCCATACCTTACGTTTCATTTCATATAAATAAACCCATTTTTTCTCTCATTAATTTCCCATTGTAAACCAAAATCTCTTCAATCCCTTTTCTCTTTTTCGATCTCACAAAAAACCCACAATCAAAATGGATTTTTTCCGATCTGCAAAAGCTGTCCGTCTCAAAAGCTCCCACGACAAGTACTTAACGGCGGACGAAGACGAAGAGTCCGTTATACAAGGCCGTAACGGATCCTCCAAATCCGTCAAATGGGCCGTCGAGTTTGTCTCTCACTCGGACAACATAGTCCGTCTCAAAAGCTGCTACGGAAAGTACCTAACGGCGTCAAACCAGCCGTTTCTGTTGGGCATGACCGGGCGTAAGGTGCTGCAGACCGTCCCCAAGCGTCTCGACAGCTCCGTCGAGTGGGAGCCGGTCCGCGAAAACGGAGCCGTTAAGCTGAAGACGAGGTACGGGCAGTATCTACGGGCAAACGGGGGGTTGCCGCCGTGGAGGAATTCTGTGACGCACGATGTGCCGCATCGGACGACGAGTCAGGAGTGGATTTTGTGGGAGGTTCATGTGGTGGAGATTCTGGTGGCGCTGTCGCCGGTGGGGGCGCCGCCGCCTTTGCCGGTGGTGGAGAAAGTGGAATCTTTTGCTTCGGAACCAAAGTCGTCGCGATTGAGCTTTTCTGCGCTTGCTGCTAGCTTTACTAGACAAGAGGTAATTCATTAATCTGATTATTCTTGTTTTTTGTTATCTAATTAGGAATTTAATGGAATAATATTCGGATTTGAATGAAATATTATTGGATATTCAAAGCGTAGTATTAAAATTTAGGTGGAATTTAATCGGATATTCATGGAATTTGGAATTTGATTAAGAATTGAAGTAATAGTATTGCCCTTTTTTCCCCTAAAGCTTTTCTAGGGATAATTACATTCACCCCTTTACTTTTGATGAATTATCATAAACTCTCATTTTAGTTACAAATGATATTTTCTTGCTCTATTTATGAATACTAAATATAAAATTGTGGGAATTTTTGTGCAGTCAAATGATTCATTCTCAAGTTCACCCCCAAAGGATGAAGGGAGATTAATATACTTCCATATAGCCGATGAACATGGCGTAATCGATGAAGGGTTCGAAGAGATGCAAATTACATTTAAGGGCAATGATGTTCACGAATTGACTATCCGATTGGAGGACGAACTCGGAATTCACGGTATAACGGTATCTACACGAAGCCCGTTGAACGGGAAACTTTATCCTCTCCATTTGCAGCTTCCTCCCAATAATTCGACTATGCACGTTGTTGTGGTCCCACCTTCGTCACAAGGCGATTCATCGATCCAACGGAACTGAGGTGGTCCCACCTTCATCACAAGAAAAATATTCGACTAGATCGTATTTTGGTGTATAAGTTGATCGAGATTTGGATGAGATACGAATTGCATTAAAGAATATCGAAGAATCGACCAATTTTGCATGAGTAAATTGTATATTGTGGTAGTCTCAACAAACTGGATTTTCTGTTCCAGAACGTGTTTCATTTTGCGTTCTAATTATCGTAAACATGCCACGTGAATTAGGTTTATACACGTGGCGATGTTCGATTGGTTGTTGGTGGGTTAGAAGCATTTTGCTCCCTCACTAAGAAAACACAAAATGCATCTCTTGTATAGAGTAGGGTTGCACTTTGCTAGGCTAGCGTTATTGTGTATGGTCTCATTCTTTATTCTTTTTTCTCTTTGTGGTTTGTGGTTTGTGGAGTGCTTTTATAGTTATCTCTATGATTGTATCTATTATATTCAATAAAGTATGTATTATGGTTTGTAGCAAGTCGATTTTGTTGATTTAACGAGCTCGTTATCGAATTTATATTTAAAACGAATTAGATTGCACATTACATTTATAGACATGTTTACCTCTACTTTAACACCATGCATTGTGTTAGAGTAGAAATTATTATGGCTCAATTTGAATATTATTTGAATTTTTTTTGGCTCAAAGAAACATCCCTTATAGAGAGATTACTCAAACTTATGGGCAATTCTAAGGGTTCATTCAATTATTAATAACAATTATCTATATATAACAAACCACTTTCATTAAATCTGATTGATTTAAGAATTTTTTTAAACTTATAAGTTATAACTGTGTGTTAGTTGAAGAAAAGTCAGTTGATTTTTGAGCTGTTTAGCATAATGATCAGTGGGTGGAGAAAGTGGGGATTATATTTATATTTGTTTCTTTTTCAACATAATAAAAAAGAAAAGATTGAAATATACATATTACCAACTACAGATTACTACTGTTATTGCAGGCTGCCAATATTTTAATTCACATATAAATAGTCCAAATGATTAAAAGGGTTGAATTTTTTGGTCTCTTTAGTGTCCACTCTGATATTCACTTTTGACCAGAATTTATGCATAGATCAACTTCTTTTGGTATTAATATTTCATCCGCAATGTGCACCTCTCCACATCACGTATTTGGCCTTCGCGGATGACTTGATGCTCCTATCTCGTGGTGATCCTATGTCAATTCAAATCCTCATAGATTGCCTTAGGAATTTTGATGCGGTCTCGGGGTTGAAGATGAATGTCACTAAGTCCAACATCTATTATGCGGGGCTCTCCGAGCAAGGGGCTTTGGACATTTTATCTTCCACTTCACTCATTGCCGGTACTATGCCATTCCGATATTTGGGTATCCCCTTGGCTTCTCAACGTTTGAGAGTGACTCACTTCCAACCACTTATTGACAAGATTCGAGCTTATATTGATGGTTGGATTTCAAAGACACTTTCATATGCCAGGCGGGCGGAGCTTGTTAGGGCGGTTCTTCAAGGAGTTGAATGTTTTTGGCTCTCTATCTTTCCTATACCTCACTCGGTTAGAGAGCAAATCACTCAACTATGTCGAAAATATTTTTGGGGATCGAAGAAAACACTCGTGGCTTGGAAAACATTGTGCTTACCGAAAGAGGAAGGGGGCGTAGGTTTTCGAGACATGGAAGCTTGGAATTTGGCACTTCTATCCAAATCTCTATGGAACTTCCATGATAAGAAGGATACACTTTGGAATCGTTGGATCAACCATGTTTATCTTAAGGATTCATCGATTTGGGAGTGGTCGATTGGAAAGCGAGAGTCTCCCCTCTTGAAATACATCTTTGGCATACGGGACTTGTTGATTGAAAAGTCGGGCTCCATTGCTAATGCTACTAGTTTGCTTCGGAAATGGAATAGAGTGAGTTCGACTTCCTCGCCGGCAGGACTTGCTTATGATTATTTTAGGCCAAGGGCTCCACCACGACCTTGGGCCTCGGTTGTTTGGAGTTCACATATAACTCCAAAGCACTCGTTTGTCTTGTTGTTGGGTATTTTGAATAGGTTGTAAACGAAGGATCGTTTGGATTACTTGGAGATATCTAAGGATTGCATCTTTTGCAACACTTGTGACGAGACACTCAAGCACCTCTTCTTTGAGTGCTCTACTTGTGCCAATATTTGGCAAAACATTCGCGATTGGCTCTCCTTCCCACGCCTTATGTCTACTCTACCGAGCGCATTGAAATGGTTGAACAAGGAGGCTAGGGGTACCTCATGGAGATTGAGGGCGGCGAGGATTGCATTTGCCACCACCGTCTATCATATTTGGTCCGCTAGGAATGCTTGTATTTTTTATAGTACTCGTCCCCATCCGGAACGTATTGTTTACAAGATCAAAACACATATGTACACAGTTCTTTATGCTTTATACCCTAATGTTTTGGACTTTCTTGTTCTTGGGGATTAGGATTTTTGTTTTTCTTGCTTTGTTTGATAGGCTTTTCTTTGCTTTATCTTTTGAGACACGAGGCATCATGTTGATGACCTCCTTGGTCTACCTGGGGTATGCCCTAGGACATATTGTATAGTTACTTTGTGATTATATATTATTTTTTTACCGACCAAAAAAAAAATATTTCAAATGTTTAGTCAACTTTAAAGCTTTTCTATGAAAATTTGTAAATTCGAATAATATATGTTGAGTAGAGTGGTTGATCTTATCTAGTTTTGTATTCAAGTTTCGTAATATAATTCTCATCGTTGTGTGGGAAGATGTTTGTTTACATTCTCTGTTATGTATGTTTGTTTATTCAAATGCATTTTTTGGGTATTTTTTCCCGGATTGTTAGTATCTTCTGGGTTGAATTTTAAGATATATTTAGATGGAAGGATTTGAAATCCATAAATTTTAAATTCATTAATATACCTATTGAGCTAGTTTAGATGATTTAATTTAGAATAAATTTCAAATTCATTAGAGCTTATGTTAAGCTATTTTTTCATTCATTATAGTGAATTTCAAATGACTTTAACCTTCAATCTAAACGAAACATTTGCTGGATATTCCAAAGCATATGCAATCAAGTTGAATCTTTTCGCTTCTAATTCCACTAATAATTAAAGTATATACGTCTTTGTTGATTGTTACGTTGATGGTTGATATTCGTATTTACAATGATACATATAACTGATTCACTCAAAAAGTATAATTTACGTAATTACGTCCAAACCGTCGTAAATTACAAATACATTACTTTGATCAATAATAACAAATACATTACACACCATATATAGTTGATAATTCTCAATGGAGGCCATATCTCCACATATGAATTACACACAAATGAAATACATAATAATATTAATATTCAAACACAATGCATGAAATTATTAATCTTTATGTTAAAACCTATGCTTCTCAATCTTCTTATGAATCTCTTCCTTTTTAGCCCCCACAACTTTATCAACTTCTTTCCCTCTCTTTATGAATAACACAGTTGGCATTGCTTGAACTCCAAATTCTTGTGCAACATCCTATTTATATAGTTGAGTTAATAATAAATCGATATAATTAAAAACATCGATTTTTGATATAATAAAATTATCTAAAAAAAATGACTTACATGCAACTCATCGACGTCAATCTTGATGAACTCCACATCGGTATATTTTTCCGCAAATTCGTTTATTGCGGGCTCAATGAATTTACAAGGGCCACACCAAGACGCCGTGAAGTCGATAACAATCTTCGAAAACAAGAGAAATCACTTAGAAAAATAGTTATTAAAAAAAGAATTTGAAATGAGAATTATAGTAGCAATGTGAAAATTATACCAATTTTGAAGTTTGTTTTGAAGCTTCAAAATGAATTTTCCACTTTGATGAGGAGTGAAATGCAATAATCTGACCCTTCTTGGTTTGTAATCCATTGTATTTTGTTGCTGGTTGTACGCTGGAATGGTGAATAGTTGAAGCATGAGCACCCATTTTGCAATTTATATTAAATTTTGTAATCTAAATTCAATTTTTTTTAATTTGGAATATATTTTTTGGCTTGAGATATTAGCTTGGTGGCAATGGTATTTATAGTAGTTGAATTGCAATGAATTTTATTCAATTAATTCATATTTTATATACAGTGCCATGCAGAATATGTTCTTATTGGGACCCTTTATTGTGTCGTCCGCTCATGATAAATATCGAAAGATTTTGTTCCAATTTTCCACTAATGAAAATTAAACTATTAAAAAGTTTGTGTGATTTGTTGACTTGGTATTTTCTTATAATATTCTTGATATTATAATCAGTTAATTAATTCAATTATAATTCAGCGCACGGCCCCTTACATAGTTCCGGAATTTCTACGCGAATCAAGATCGAGAAAAGGAAGTTTTCCAATCACTGACTCAAACCCATTGTCGAATTGTACTCAACAGAATATGGAGGTACTTATGGCAGAACGGGCCAATCTGGTATTTCACAATAAAGTGATAGACGGAACTGCCATGAAACGACTTATTAGTAGATTAATAGATCACTTCGGAATGGCATATACATCACACATCCTGGATCAAGTAAAGACTTTGGGTTTTCAACAAGCTACTGCTACATCCATTTCATTAGGAATTGATGATCTTTTAACAATACCCTCGAAGAGTTAAAGTTTCTTGAGAACTCTCGACAAATCTAATTGTATAACGTTTCATATTGTATTGTATATATTAAATCCCCACGTCTTAAAATAAGACACCAACATAAATGAAAGTAGTTATTAACTTGTATGTGTAAAACCAAACATAACGACCCTATGTATGTAAACACGTTCAATTGGACTGCTCAATTCGAATCGATCTGACTAAAAAGAATCATTATTTTTAAACACGTTTAAAAAAAATAGTAATTATGCTTTGAATATATTGCTAACCGTCACCTTCAGTCGGGTGATAGGTATAATAATTGCAACTCATCTAATTCACAACCCAACACTTATTATACGTAAAATAAATGTATAAATAACAAGCTTTAAAAATGATATGTATATATATACACTATTTAAAAATAGTGATTTATTCATATTCATGTAACATACTAAAATGTTTTATTTTGACAAATATATATCTATTATTTTCATATTTAAAGAAAAATATTTTCATATTTTACTATATATATATATATTATGTTCATCTTTAAAGAAAATTATTCTAAACATAAAGCATAAATGAGCACTGAAAAATGAGGCTAAAAACATATTTCAAAGGTGAGGTTCCCTGTCTACTTTTTCCACACATTTAAGAAATGAACCACACCAGCATTATCTGTTAGGGCAAAGAATAAGCATAAAAGAGAAAACTTGTTCATTACAATGTACTAAGAATTATCTGGAATAAATTGAAGTGATGTCAAAGGCTCAAAAAACAAATGAATAATGTGTCTATATATTTGATATTTTCTGTCTTTTTTCACATTGTACAAGAATACTATGTGCCCAAGTGAAACTTAGCTGTCTTTAACATTCTTGACATATTAATTAATACTTTAATTTCTTCATAATCATGTTTTTGTTAATTACAGTACTTATAGCATAAATTTGGGATTCGGATCACATTATTCACGTAAAAGATTCGTCAATAATAGTCCACTTTATGATGATGTTATTATGTAATTAGTCTATAAAACTAGGGATAATGAAACCCGAATTTATCGACCCGGGCTTATTAATAATTAATAACCATAGTTTATGATGAAACATTAGAACCTATGTGAATTCTATCATGATAGCTGCAAACTCGAAATCTTCAAAAACGCGTATAAAATATTCAAACTACTCGAGCTCGACTCAATGAACAATCAAACCAAGCTTTAACACGATATTTAAAAATCAATTGTAATTCAAACAAGTTTGAACACATGTGTGTTCGGTTCGAATCGACTCATTTTCATCCTTAGTCCAGACAGCATAAACAACATCAAAGATAAGACTTAGTAATGTCATTCACCGAACGAGCTATTCAACATGACCTGTAGAAAGTAAGGTTTGCATAGTCACCACTCATAATCTTCCACCTCGGCCTCTGTAATTACTAGTGTTCCTCGGTAATTGGCTAAGGGTGTGTTTGAATTGAAAAATTTGAAATCTATGGATTTCAAATTCGTCAACAAATCCATGAAGTTCGTTTGGACATATCCAAGTTGTACTCGACATTCACTTTGACTTATTTTCTCCATAACTACGGTGGATTTCAAATGACTCCATTTTAGGTGTCATTTTAAATCCTTCCTACAAATCCTCTCCCCAAATCCAAATCACTCAATCCAAACGCACCCTAAGACCATTTTCATAACCATTTCTATTACTGCCTAGCCCTCACGGCCATTAGCATATCCTCTGCGTGGCCCCCACCAGCACGACCAACGCCTCTATAGTTTTGGTGTGAATTTCGGTGGGTATTGTATGGATCCTTTAAGTCCACATTATGCCTTGATGAAGTTCTTCGCCAAGGCCAGTTTCGTTCCTTATATATTTTCAGTGTCGGGGGAGTTTGGTGATTCTTCTTCCTGCAAGAGATAAAGAGGTTTCTTTATAATAAATATCGATGAAAAAATATTGCAATGCATATAGAAAGCGACACATATACTTCCTAGATTTTCATGGAGAAATGAGTAATGATAGATGCAACAAATGTCAAGGATATCCAGTCCAAATTGGCTAACTACCAATTATGAGAATTTTAAGGAAATTTCATGAACAACCATTAGAAATGGAAACAACAAATCATAGTTGGTACAGTTCACTCATAATCATGAAAAACACAATGTTCTTCAAGGAATAAAATGAATAAGAAGACAGTAAAAAAAAAACAAGAACTAACATGGTTAAATAACTCCACAGTGTTGTTGAAAAATACCAGCAATACTCAAGCCTAAGATTAATAAATTAGTGTGAATTAATGCATTGTTACTTAGAAACTTCCAAAACAAAATGCAGCCAAAAGAGTAAGGTGCATAAATAATAAACTGGCCTCATAACAAGAAGCTCAACTTACATGAATATCAACATCTTATGTCACATATGCAATTTTAAATATTAGCCATCCTTAGCATGAGGAAATGTCACATTGTATTATCTTCAAAGGCTTAAAATTATGGTCGAAGTCTTCTTTCCCTTAACTGTCTTTCGTCTACTTGTCTATCTTCCAAGCAATTTCAATGGAAGGATAATTGGAAGAAAAAATATATGCAGTTAATGTTAAGACGATTTTCTAATCGTCTGAATATGTTGTATTTAACTAGAGGTTTTACATATCTCTATAAATTTAGCATAGCAAAAACACATTGGAAAACAAACTTGACAATATAATCCGGTATGTCCAAATATTTTGTGATAAGTTAAATAAACATCCTACAAGCTTGAGCTCCCAAATGTGCAGTCGACCAGCACAGTTGAAGGTGAGTTAGAACCATCTTCTTCGCCATATGACCTAGTAAAGTAACATCACAAAAACAGTGATCCCATCTAGTCAATTTAGCCAATGTTTGGTTCTTGGATTTTGGCGAGGAGAGCGAAAAGAAAAATGTGAACGAACAAAAAGTAAAGCAGAATGTACTCAGATTGAAGCAAGCATATATTTTTATTTCTTTTTCCTTGCCAAAACTTAAGACTCAAGCATAGCTTTACAAATCCAGGCAAAATGGTCCAAGGAAAGTAACTATCATCAAAAAATTGTCTATCGACACAAACAGCAGGAATGCATTATAATCTATTATGACATCATGCTGGCATAACCTTATTTACAATAGAAAGCCACAAGAATTTTATACAGAAATCAATATTACCTCTTGATCATAACTGCCAACAGCTGCAGCAACTTCAACGGGATCCTTTATTTCTGGAGCCGTTGTGAAGTAATCCGAAGCCATGATTCTTTTTAGCTTTTTCCTCAAGAAGGCATCTACAAAAACCTCCATAAGTATAAAAATATACAAGACACAAGAAAAAATCGCAAGACTTTGATAAAACCTTGTGACAATTAACATTTTCCATCAAAACCAAAACAATGTTGAAAAGCAAATATGCAACAAGTAATTGGACATGCAAACATTAGATATGGCAAGATCAAAATCATACAAGTGATACTCGAATTCGGCTCGATGGGCTGCTCCGAATTAGCAATCCACAGCTTCGCGTGCTCCATGCACCTCTGCAAAGAGTCCTTATGCGACAAGCTCGAATTCACCGGCCGGGAAACCAGCAAACTTCCGGTCATGGCAATCAAGTCCAAATCCGCCTCTTTCAAAGGATCACCTGCATCATCATCATCCGTAACGTAATCATACGTGAGGCAACAGTGCCTCTCATGCGTCCTGGTCAGCAAGTTCTCGTGCCCCCTCATTAAGCTCTGCACATCAAAAACACTACCCAAATACACCAACCCTAGCAGATCCGAAACGATTGAAGATTCATCATTATTCGATTCAAGATCTGTAATTTCATCCTCAATTGAACTGTTAACAGTCGATTTTTTAGGATCTACATCGTTTTTCTCGAACGCCAGGTGAATTTCTTGATCCACGGCTTCCGAGAGAGGATGCCGGAGCTTTTCGAGCTCGTCTATGGCTGCGATGACGGAGGATTTGGAACATATGGTTTCTTCCTGCTCTTTGTTGAGGATTTTACCTTGGGAGCGAGACTGTTCCATCTGCGATATGCGGTTGAGTTTCTTGCGCAAGGCGCGGAGGCGCTTGTTGATCACGTTGAGCACAGGGCCGTCGGCGGTGGTGGTTTCGGAAAAGGAAGGTGGTGTCGCCCTCGTATCGGCCATTTGTGCTGTTGAGGGTGGTGATTGTGAGTGATTTTGTCAAAGCACTCTCAATTAGTAATGATTTTATACCCAAATTCTGTTTTGATAATTTTGTAATCAATATTAAAGATTTATAATTTATTCAGTAAATCTAATATGTGAATTTGCTTTATTTAAGAAATTTAGGGATTGCATGTAATTAGATTCATAGAATAAAGGGATAAATGCAAAAAAAAACCCTGTGAAATAATTTATTGGTTGAAAACCGCCTGTGAAAAAAAAATAGGCTAAAAACCCCCTGTGAAATTTTTTCATTGCAAAAAACTCCCTCGCTTAGTTAGGTCAGCTATCCCATGTGAAATAAATGCAAAAAACCCCCCTGTGAAATAATTTATTGGCTGAAAACCCCCTGTGAAATAAATATAAGCTAAAAACCCCCTGTGAAATTTTTCGTTGCAAAAAACCTCCTCGGTCGTTGCAAATATTTATTTTATTTTTAGTAAATATGCCTCATAATAGTAAAAACAATAATGTTAATGATCTATAATATTTAAATTTAAATATTATGAGGCATATTTACTAAAAATAAAAGAAATATTTTATGAAAAACTATTTTTAATATCGCTTTTTTGTGTAAATATGAGTTTATTTTATTTTTAGTAAATATGCCTCATAATAGTAAAAACAATAATGTTAATGATCTAAAATTTAAATATTATGAGGCATATTTACTAAAAATAAAAGAAACATTTTATGAAAAACTATTTTTAATATCGTTTTTTGTATAAATATGAGTAAAAGTGTATCCCAAATGAATATATAAGTACTTATATGTTAATGATCTAAAATTTAAATATTATGAGGCATATTTACTAAAAATAAAAGAAACATTTTATGAAAAACTATCTTTAATATTGTTTTTGGGGGTTTTTTGCAACGAAAAAATTTCACAGGGGGTTTTTAGCTTATATTTATTTCACAGGGGGTTTTCAGCCAATAAATTATTTCACAGGGGGTTTTTTGCATTTATTTCACAAGGGGTAGCTGACCTAACTAACCGAGGGGGTTTTTTGCAATGAAAAAATTTCACAGGGGGTTTTTAGCCTATTTTTTTTTTCACATGGGGTTTTCAGCTAATAAATTATTTCACAGGGGTTTTTTTGCATTTATCCCTAGAATAAATGTAGTTGTAGTGACGTTGATTTTCATTTACTATTCATGCAGAAAGTAAATTTGATTTTATTTATTGCATAAAAGTTAGATTGCCAGAACTAGCTTACAGATTCTGTGAATTAGATTACAAATTCTATTGGATTTTAACAAAATTAATAAATTTTATGAATTTGATTACAAATTCATATTAATTTTGTGAATTTGATTACAAATTCGATGCATTCGATCAAATCATGAGTTGGCCCGGAAAATCTAATTTAGTTAGTGAAATTTTAGTTTCGATCTGATTCGATAAAATTTTAAAAATAAAATTGTAAGAATAATCAATTGTATCACAAAAGTATATATTTAGGCCATTAGATAATTACTTTGGCAATTTGTTTGGAAAATATTTAATTGGGTGATATATCACATTTTTTTTATCTCTGATGGAGAATTCCACAAACAAGAAAAAGAAAAATATATAATACTACTTTTCTATCGAAAAGTTCGAAAAGTTTCTATTTTTTAACTAAGTGAAAATAAATTACGAAGTAGTTTCGAAATAATAATGTTTCTATCGAAACATTGAGTGTTTCTTTAATTTTCACGAAACACTGAAAGTTTCTTAATTCTTTTCGGGATAGAGTATAATAGTGAATAAAATTAAAAAAAGAGAAAAACATAAAACAGTTATAAATCTAACAATTTACTAAATTAAGTTCAAAATATAATCAAATAAATTCTAAATAATTAATTAACGAAATCATAAACAATTTCGTTTATATTCAAATACGCGCATAAGAAAACACAAAAAGCTAAGATATTACATTTTTTCTTATAACGATAAATGAGTTATTAAATGATTAGTTTAACAAACATAATACATACTTATATGAGTAATTTTTTCTTTTAATAATTTTAAAATATATACCGTAATACTTTTACAAATTTGTCTTTTCTAGGTTAAGTTGCTTGAACTTTGTCGATTATATGTTGTAAGAGCGCTAAATTTGAATCCAATATTATCACTTAGTTCGTTATTGAAAATTTTATCAACTATTGGTATACTTGTATAAATTTTAAAACAAAATATTGATTTTTAAAAATGAATAGATATGTTTAGAAAATTTTCAAAAGATGTTTAGAACCGCCTTTGTAAATATCTTGATAGAAATGTTCTAAATAATTAATTACAATTGTTAAATCAATTTAATCACCATCGTACATTGAGGAAGGGGAGTTGAATAAATAGAAGATAAAAATTCATTTGTTGTAAGAGCGCTAAATTTCAATCCAATATTATCACTTAGTACGTAAAATTTTTATCAACTATTGGTATACTTGTATAAACTTTGAAACAAAATATTGATTTTTAAACTTTGGATGTGCGATTGGGTTCGATTCGGGTGTGGGTAAAATAATTTTTTTAGGTGAATCGGGTGTCTAATTTTCTTATACAATTAAACTTGTATTCTATCGAACTGTTCAAAACCACCTCAATACTTAACAAGTATTAATACTCATCCATAAACCCATCCGACCCCGGTCCTTAGCCCATTCACAACCTCAATACTTAACAAGCATTAATACTCATCCATAAACCCATCCGACCCCGGTCCTTAGCCCATTCACAATGCTAGCATGATTTTTAAATCAGGGATAGGGATCTTCATAGAGACACCAAAAAAACTTAATGCACTAGAATTTCAATAGGCATGGAACAGAGAAGTTATCACATTAATATATTTCTCACGAAGAATGATAAGAAATTGCAAAGTTATCACATTAATATATTCCAAGGAAATTGAAAAGAAATATAAATAACTCTCTTTCAAAAATTAAAGATCTATAACAAAAAGAATGCACTACTCAAAAAATCTTTTAACACCCTAAGTACGAAATCAAACCGTGATATAGCGAAGCGGCATTAGAATCCATATTGCTAAGATCTCCACCAAAACCACTTGTGCGCGTTCCTCTTTCCCCTTTCCTTTATTTTTACTATTGATATCTAAATCGCTTTTTCACCAAGAAAGCTAGTAAACATTGAAGATAAACCTCTCTTTATTTTGATTTCAGGCCAGGCTTGTTTTCTAGGGCTTGTTTAGTGGCGGTCTTTTAACATTTTTAATTTTCTGACGCTTTCTTTGTTTTTTTTCACTACAAATCTCAGATAGAGGTTTATTTATAGTAAATATCAATGAAAAATGATCTCAGATAGAGGTTTATTTATAGTAAATATCAATGAAAAAATATCGCAATGCATATACAAGTGCATATATTTTATTTCTTTTTCCTAACATTATAATTTATAACTTTTGACATCATGCATAAGCTTATTTAGACCATTAGATAATTAATTTGGCAATTTGTTTGGAAAATATTTCTTTTGGTGATAAGACATGAATAAAATGATGAACTTAATTTTGTTAATACAATTATATTTGTATTCGATCAAACTTTTCAAAACAACCTCAATACTCAATACTTAACATCATTAAAGTCGACATCAAACCATTCTTTTCATCATCATCATTATCAATTCATCCTTACTTTTAACCAGAAACGATTTCACCAATCCAAATAATTTAACGATACGATATCATCGAGCAAAAAATACATAAAAAGGGCACATAAAATCATATACATTTCATACTCAAAAGCTTATAAAATGCTAAATTCATGATCTTTATTATAATTCCAAACCAAAGATACCCTGTAAAAGACCCTCTTGATGAAAATCAACATCATAACTAACCTAATATACAGTTGACAAAATCTCACTACTAATTTGATGGGGTAAATGATTTTTTTACACCCCGAAGAATACTCCACATAAACGTTGAGATAACGAATAAAACGACACCAGTTAAAACAGCATATTTGAGCCCAAGATTAACCAACAAGTTTACCAAAAGCCCCGCCAATACAACACCAACAAAATTTGCAGATACGCCATGCCAAAACGGCATATCCAATATAGACGCAATAAAGGCACCCGTCCAAGCTCCAGTCCCGGGAAATGGCACTGCAACAAATAGCATTAGGCCAAGCCATTGAAATTCCTCCACGGGGCCCGCCTTCTTTTTCGCCCTTTCGAATAACATATCGAGGAATCGAGAAGCAGCTTCGTTTTTTCCCGTGAGAAAAATCGCAACATTTTTGAGGTATAGTATGATGAAGGGCACAGGGACCATATTCCTGTGGTTGAAGCATAAAACATTACAAATTCGAACGAAATAAATTTGAAGCTGACTTTCGTCATTAGCCCTGTTTGTAAAAACTCGAACATAGTGTTTATAGGATTTTGTAATGTAAACAAAAGTAATGTAATTTTACCAACAAAAGAACAAGTTTTTGCAAACAGGCTTATCATCCCAAAGGCGAGAAGTTTTCAAACCATATACTTAACATAAGTAATGTAATTTTATCGTCCTAGATCAAGTTACATCTTTCATATTTGAATAAAGGTCACTAAAGGCAACTAAAACTGCATAAACTAGAATGTCGATAACTTATTGCTAGAGTTCATCTAATTTGTAATTGAAAATTGCAAGCTTTATACTAATGAATCTGAAATTAGACCCATTCTATGTTCTCTAGCAATAACCTCAACTTGCTTCATTTCTAAGAGTTGACACTCATTTAAAAGCGCGAATTTTTGCAAGCAACCTCATCAACATGACCACAAAATCAGCTAGTAAAGCATCAATTGATAACGCGAAGCAGCATAGCAAAATCGCCAGAAATCATCATCAACTATAAGCTAATATTCAAATAGCAGCACAATTATATGTAAATCAACATCTACAATTCTATGAAGAAACAGAGAAATGTGAGACTAACCCAAGAACAGACAAGACAGTTAACAATACAGGCTTGAGCTGCAACCAATAACCAACAGGAATAGCACCACGTAGCTCAATCACTGGCAGTGTGGCTAAAGCAAACACTACAGCTTCATCGGGCCAGCCCAAAGCCCGCAATGAGTTAGCAACTTTCACACCAAATCCCGAAGCCCTAATTGAATCAGCCGCCGCCGGCGCCGCCGGCGCAGCAGCTTTAGCATCCCCTGAAAAAGCATACAACCCAATAGACACAGAAGCCCACAATACCACCCAAAAGAGATATTTCAAGGGATTTTGTTCAGAGCCCAGTAACGATTCATCTTTTTCCAAATTTTCAAGTAAATCATCTGATGAAGCTCTTGTTACAGTGATTTTGGGATGGCCCGGATGGGATAAAGCACGAAATAAGAGAAAAGTGTGTGACTTTATTTGAATTGGGGTTTTATTAATTGGATAAAACTGGGGTTTTGGAGATGAGAAATGGGGAGTAAGATGGCATTTTGTGCGAGAGATTGTTGAAAGGGATGATGGTGAGGGGCATAAAACGGAAGCCATTGATGAATGTGAGGAGGCTTGAAGAACTGGAGAAATACTCTTTGAGCTGCTTTTGCAATTCTAGGCAGGCCCACAAGTAACAATTGTGACTTAGTATTAGGAGTGATTAACAAACAAAACTAAGGGAGGATTAATCGAGGTAGGATTCTAAGATACTGATTTTGGGCTATATTAGGCCTTAATATGATCAAATCCTTTTAAAGAATTTATTAAGAATTTATAATGAAACGATAAAGCGACATGAGATGTCACCCATTTTCCCCCAATTTGAGTACATTTCGTTAGTTTTTAAGAAAGTTAAACGCAAAGTCCAAATTTAATTAAAAAATTAATTATTTTGGACTAAATTTATCAAAGATGATAAATATAGCACCAAAACTATTGACTGTTCAAATTTGAGGGACCAATATTGCAATTCTCCATCAGAATCTCATTAGCCATTACAAGACAAAGCAACCTGACTATACAAATGTAAAATTAATGGAGCAACAAGAAATATGGAGCTGGGGCGCAGGTACAGACGGCCAGCTAGCGACGGGAAAGCTTGAAGATGAGCACTGCCCGCAGCTTCTACGATCACTTTCCGCCGCCGTTGGTGGGCCCATCACTTCTCTCTCTTGCGGCGGCGCCCATGTCATCGCCCTCTGCCCCGGTACCACACTCTCTTCTACTCTGTATTCTATAACCAATATCTTAAATTTCGTTTTTTTTTTCGGGATTCTAAACTTATGGAAATTCCAATTAAAATTTTGAGGATATTCGAAATTTCGGTTTCGACTCCAGAGAAATCATTGAACTTTATAAAAAATATTTGAATCTTCAACAAAATTTTGGATAGCTTTTATTTATCATACTTATGCATCTTTTACTAATGTAAAAAATATTGTATATATAATATATCTATAGGGAGGTTTGTTAAGTACAAAAGCTGCACAACTTTTCAAACTTATTTGAATCATTATCTAGCTTAAAACTTATGTTTGAGCTTGATTCGATTGTAAATCATGGTTAACTTCAAACGAGTGTTAATTGAACCAAACACAAGTCCAACTCGATTATCTTGATATATTTGCAAATATTTTATCATATAACCAAGACGGGCATCGAAATTCGTTAAACACAAATGTTGCTCAATCTTGGTTTGAATGTTGACAATTTGACCTCAAACGAGCTTTTAACCATTGATCAGCCCTAATTATGTATATGTTTTAAAAATGGGTTTTGTGTTGATTCAGGTGGAAAAGTGTTGACATGGGGTAGGGGCACTTCTGGCCAATTAGGCCATGGAGAGATGGTTAACAGTTTAGAGCCCAAAATCGTAAAGGCTTTGGAAGATTTCGTTATAGTTCATACTTCTGCTGGATGGAACCATTCTGCATTTGTTTCAGGTTGTTCTTTTTCTCCATTTATTAATTGTTCATTGTTTGATTTGCTTGATTGATTATTGGTCGAAAAGGGATATCGAAAGTTGTTATCTTTATAGATTTCGCAATCATTTTACTTGATATGATAATATTTATTTTCACCTTCTCTCGAGCTTATTTAATTGTGATGTTTCGTATTATCTTTCATACAGCTCAATTTTTCTTCCCTTTTTTTGTTGAAATTGATTCAGATAATGGCGCCGTTTTCACCTGTGGAGATGGTTCATTTGGTCAGCTTGGCCATGGTGACTATAAATCACAATGCTCTCCATTACAAGTCTCGTTTTTTAGTTCAAAGCACGTTCAGAAGGTCGCTTGTGGTATGCGCCACACTTTAGTCTTACTCAAAGGTAGTTATATATTTGTATTTTTTTCATTTCACTAATACTCTAATCATGAAGTTATCGTTATCATTATAAATCATACTCATATTGTTATATTTCTGGTATAACTAGTCTCGAAAATAGGCCGTTTTTTATAGATTTACTTTTCTAATGCAGACAATCAGGTGTATGGATTTGGGTCCGGAAAGCGAGGTCAACTAGGTATATCGACAGAAAAAGTCAAATCATCAAATATACCTCAAGTTACCATTGGATTAACAAATCTTAAAGTAGTCGATATTAGCGCTAATGGAGATCATAGTGCAGCATTATCTGGTCAGTTCCACAAATGTTCTTAAGGTAATCTTGTATGAGTAACTATGTTATTCTCGTCGACTGATTCGATTATTTTGTTGTACCTTAAATTAGCCGATGGGAATCTATATACATGGGGAAGAGGGTTCGGTTGTGCTTCGGATACTTGTACTCCTCGCCATTTTAACGCAGATTTGTCGTTCAACGAGGTTGCTCTAGGATGGAATCATGCTTTATTGTTAACAAGTATGAAAAATTTTCACAAATCACAGTATAAAGAGAATAACATTTTTTATGTGTAATTTAGGTGTTTGCTCGGTTTTGCAGGAGAAGGGGAAGTATTCATGCTTGGTGGTGATCATCATGGAGCGCTTGGTGATCCTGAGAAAACATCCTTGATGAGTGATACATCTGGTAAGGTCGCTAATCTTAATTACGAAATGTACCTTGACTTTTAACAAATTACCATAACGGCTCCTTGTTTTTGGAATTACCGGGACGTTATTGAGGATCTTTTCGTAATTTGCAAGACATAAGAGAGCCTGTGTTATTGAACCAATAAGTAAAGGGATGTGCATGTAATTCGATCAGTTAAGATAGGCGGGGATTGCCCGGATCTGGACCCGTTCAATAGAAAACTTACCCGACCCCAGCCGACCCGAACCTGACCCAAACCCGATGACACTATGTAGTTCGGGTCCGGGTTGGGTCCGGGTCAGGTCCAATATTTACTCGAGGTTGTCCAAAATTTATCCAAATTTTCCCTTTGAAAATACCCGTGGGTCTATACCTGAAGTTTACCCGTGGACCTTTGCCCGACACAAACCCGACCCAAAAGGTACCTGGCCCGTTGTGTCTAACTTTTTTTTTACCCGTCATGTATGATATCGAGTCTGCGTAAAATATTTTTTTGTTGGTCCGGTTTGGGTCTGGTATTCTCCGCCCCCATTGACAGTCCTAACTATTTTATGTATGTTCCGTAGGAAAATCGATTGAAGGTATCATCATGCAGACGATTCCCGATGTTACGGGAACAAAAGTTGGGCAGATTGCTGCAGGAGCAGAACACTCTGCCTTAGTAACAGGCAAGAAATGAAGCTGATTTTTTTTTTTGGGGTTCGAAATTTATCGATGTATTTTTCAGATGGTTTTGTTTTAAATTGTGCAGATGATGGATCAATAATGACATGGGGTTGGGGTGAACATGGTCAGCTTGGCTTGGGGGATACAATCGATCAAACTCGACCCAAGATCGTGTTTTTAGGCCATAGTTCGACTCAGAAACACACTATTTCTAGAGTGTTTTGTGGCAGTGGTTTTTCGTTTGTATTGAGGACTTTAGAGGGTTCGATTGATTGAAATAATAGCGAAAATGAATGTCAAGACTTTAGAGGGTTCGATTGATTGAAATAATAGCGAAAATGAATGTCAAATGATTTGAAATTCATTGTAACTTGAAATCATTCAAATAGCATAAAAAATACTTTTAAATAACAATTTTTTCGGTTTTTTTAAATATTCTGTTTTCGGTATACTTTCATTTCCTTTTCTCCAAACACAACTCATGTACCTCAACTTACAAGAACTTTGGCAATTATGATTTGGAGCAAAGAAAAATATACACAAGAAAGAGTAGCTAAATTTTCTGAGATGCAATAAATGTCTGCAAAATTACAAAATAAGGCAAAAAAAAAAATAGATTCCCACAAAAAATTTAGCGGTAAATCGTTAAAAGCAAAAGAAAGAAAAAAGGGTTCACAAACCTAAGTATATACAACTCTATTCTGCATACAATAAAATGGTAGTACTTACTAGGTATACCAGTTCTTAAGTAGTTCTTTTTCTGTGTAAAAACTATTTGTGAAACTATCTTCTTTCTCGTGCCATCATTCATGTGACGATAAGAAGATTATTTTCATATCCATTGTTATTGACAGTGGGGCGTAGAGGATCGATTTTCCATTTGCCATCAACAATAAATTTGATCTGCATGGATTTATATTAGTCTTTCAGTGATGGTAATTAATGGTAAATGTGTAAAAAAATAGATTAAGTATGACCACCAAGCTACCTCATATCGACCGGGGTACAGCTTTAAGCATACAGAAAAGATGCCGGTCTTTGATTTCTCCATCTTTCTCTGTAATTTAGTAAATGAAATCGTTTAATCACATTATCAATCAAGAATTACAATTCATGCATTGTTGACAATCTGTTTTCCTTTCTTTTTTTGTGCATCCACAAATTTCATTATGAAAAAAGAATATTGGTGGAAAACAAAAAGGCCCATATAAAACATTGAACTCAAAACTACAGCAGGATGTTCTATTAGTAAATAACAGTATAACAAAGTGTGCAAGCCTTTATAACCATTTGCCTTAAACCTACTATGATTCCTCACATTGGACAAAGTTCTCTTCATGAAAGCTTATTCAAGTTCAGTTAGCATTGCTAGTAATCTCATTTATGATATCAAGTAGAGCTAATATCAGTCATAGCTTGCATGTTTACTAGTTAGAGCCCGTTTGACTCTGCAGTTGAAACGCCAAAATCTGCATGTGGAGTGTGTAAACTCTAGTTTGGACCTTTTACATTACAAAATCATGTTTTCAAAACTGGAAGTTTAAGCTTTTGTCGTAATCCCTCCTACACAAATCAATTTTCTTGTAATCAACTATGCAAGAGTTGGCCAAACACACCCTTAAAACTCCTAAATCCTAATGCATTCCACTAGGGGCCAATCTAACAAGAAAGCAAACATGCATACAACAAATCGGTAAGAACAGATATGTTTCTTGAATGTACTTAAAGTAAACGTGCACTCCAATGAACTTCAAAACATTTAAGAAGAATCTGACCTGAGATGTCCATCCATCAAACGATCCTACTAAAAGAACCTCTGAAGCTGAATTAGGCCACACTATGCAAGTAGTCCTAAGAAGTTGCATGGCTCTACGAGCACCGTCTATTCTCTTCTGTTTCTCTTCAACTATCTTTTGTGCATCACTGCAGGAATACACTAGGGAAAATCAAGATTTTTGCTAATAAGAAGCTAGTTCATATAGCTATGCTAAACGAATTAGAGAGCGTACATTATTGCTAATGCCATTTTTCCCTCTAATATAGCCAGCTTGGCTCTTATTGATCTTAGTCTCTCCTGAGAACTCATGAACTCATTCTCATGGAACTCATATTCATCAGAAAGCTTCTGCAAATCGCTAGAGTTTCCAATCACCTGGCGAAGAATGAGTAAAATGATCAACAAAAACATTTGTTTCATAAATGTGTAATAACATGCACTCTTTACTTAATTATGTAATTACAGCAGCCCCTGAGTTTTTGCAAATTACCTATCAGGAAGTGAAATCGTAATCTGCTTTAGTGACAGTGGGTGAAATTGTAATTTGTCCAGGAGTGAAATTTTAATCTACTTTTATGGGATGTTATATTAATATCTCAAACCTCGGGGTGTTTTCGCAATTAGTCAATGAGAAAAACTGGGCATTTTTCCTCCTTTCTACTTACAGGTTACAACTTAACGACAATATATTTTCTCCGTACGTTCATATATTACAGACAGCAGCTGCTTACCTCCTCTGAATTGAACTTATCCTTTTTGGATCTCAAGGAACGAAGAGCTGTGTTAAGCTCAAATTCTAGATGCTGAAGACGAGTTCGTATTTGACTGTGATTGATATTTCCATGTCTGTCCGAAGCTTCACCACATTCTTCAGTGGTTACAATAATTCCATCACGATAAGTTTCTTTATCACTTTCCACTACGTTTTTGCCGAAAGAAATCTCAGCAGCTGCATATTCAAAGAGTTGAAAACACCATAAGGAAAATGGTGAAATAATAAAAGAAACCTTCCAATGATTAGTCCACAGTAATTACCTTCAAATTCTTGATATTGGAATCCTGCTCGCTGATCGCTCCAAGTTCTCCACGTTTCTGGTTCTCTATTTGGGCTAATTTTGCCACTAGAGTTATTCAATATGCCTCTGGAGTTATCCAGCATGAGTCTGCTGTTTTCTCCAACGTCAGTCCTGGCTTTTACAATTCAAAAATCACCATAACCCATTTTTTAGAATGCAAATATAAGAGAAATGAAATTAAATTGAGACCGTGTGAACAAAATAGACGTCAGTCCAGGATTTTACAATAAACATCAACATAACCCTCATTTTCGAATGCAAATTTACGAGCAATGAATTAAAATGAGAAAAAAAAATTAAATGTACGCCGGTCCTGGCTTTTCAAACTAAATCGATGATTTAGAATTCAAATATACGAGCAATGAATTAAATTGAGACAAATATGTTATTGTTTCTTGAATGGACATCACATTTAGACATACAGCTGATAGTAACAAGTTCTTCGTTCGGTATTCCAAAGTCACATCATATGCATCTTCATAAGTAATTCCGCTATACTATCTGAATCAATGCAGTACTTATTAAGCAAAATTGACTTACCAACATCGATAGAGGCATTAAAATGCCTGTCATCTCCCTTGTTTTCACTTGCTGTAAGAGCTTCATATCCTTTTTTCTCTAAGTTGATTCCTAATTCTCTATTCCTCTGTTTCTCCAATCTACTCAATATTCCCTCAATCCCGGTATCTTCAACAGCACCAATTTCTCTACGCCAGGAAAGACAAGAACAATAACCAGAAAATTAGAAAGGTAAAAATTCAAGCTAAAAAAGGTATATGATCATCTTGGATCTTTTAATAACAACAACCAGAATATTAGCATACATTAGTGACAATTTAAATAACTTAAAATTTAAGATGAAAATGGTATGTAATAGCCTCTCTATCTCTCTAATTTTTACTTCTCCATTCATGTCCATCAAGACCTAGCACCATATGGCTCGACTAACACTGAGTTCAAAAATTGTATTGCACTGCCGTAAGTTTTGTGCTGAATGTAAAAGACGTTCACGAAATGGGTGGTGTATACTAGCACAAGATAATCAAGCATGTAATAACATTCCAACAAATATTTATCAAATACAGAAAAATGATAAATAATCATAAATGAAGCACATTGTAAGGAAACTCGAAGAACGGAAACCTCACATTGATCTAGCCATCGATGAGGAAGTCCCCAACTGCAAAGGATCCAAATTTCCAGAATTAAAATTCGATTTATCTTCCTTTTCATGCCCATGCAAAGAACTATCATAATTTTCTCTCAAAGATGCAGTCTCTTTACTATTCTCCACTCTCCTCTGAAACTCCCCCATATCCAATTCCACTGCTTCCTCAACATTATTTCCCACATTTTCATCGTCCCACCCCAGCGAATACCACCCACCTCTCTCCTTTATAGCCATAACCAAATCCATTCTTCCACCTCTTATTAACTCATCCTTCGTGGGAAACATCGTCGGTTTCTCAGATTTCGCCATGAAATCCATTAACTCCTCCTCCAGTTCTCCGTCCCCTTCACCCTCTTTACACCAACAGCACCAAGAACTACCAAGATTTGTCTCAAATTTCCTTACTTCTATGAACCCTAATGAACGGTTCAAGATAGCAACTCTCTTAGATTTTCGAGGCCATTTTTCGGAATTATACACGTAAATCGAAGATAGGTTGGGAGGATAATTCAAAAAAGAGATGGGTTGGTGGAAATTCGTAATGTGGGTATTGGTGGCAATGTGTGAAACCATCGTTCAGGCATTTCGTCGAACACTTGGTGTGTTTCTCTTTTCCAGATAGAAATTGTTGGTCATAGAGAAAGAGCGCGAGATGTAGAAGAGGAAAGAGAATCAAGCAACGAACAATATGATAAGACTATAAAGCGCATTTAATGTTTGCTAAGTTTATACTTCTTTATTTCTACTTTCTATAAACAAAATTTTAATAATTATAATCCATATTTTTTTAATGATAACAATTAAAAAGGTCCTTTTTCTTGTTCAATATTTATGGGATTCAAAAAGTGCATGAAATTAAATAATGGGTTCAATCATGACATTGCATTTATTGATGTTTAAATGTCTATTTACTTATAAAATTGATATGGCTACATTATATATAGGAAAATTCTAATAAGTTCGATATAATTAAATTCATTGAAATGATTAAACAAGATTGAGAATAATTAAAAATTCGATTTTTATTTCATTACAAAACCAAATATAAGTTTGGAAACTTACCCTATCATAGTATGTCTGAGTCTCGTTTGGAAACTTACCCTAGTATATTAAGTGCAGTCTTGCAATATTTTAACTGTACAATTGAATATATTTATTTCTCCATCATATATATATATAGTCATATTTAAAATAATATCAATATAAAGTATAAATTTCATTGGATGTTTATTTATTAAGGAATGAAAAAAGTACCCAAATCCAATCTATCATGATGGAACACAAATAAAGTCATACCATTTAAAGAAAGGTGTTGAATTTATTCTCATTTCTTTTGCAGGAATTATTGGGTTGTAGAAGGCTACTTGGCTTGGGTCCCCATCTAGGAATATTTTATTTTCCGGACTTTAAAAAACAAAATAAATAATAATTTCACTTCAATGAAATTTTGGTAAATTGAACTATTATCAAATGTATACACCAATCAATGCTATATACATCTCATTAGGACCATCACAATTCACAAGGGTGATAGATAGTTTAGGGACCCTTTGGAGCAAGATCAAAACCAATTGAATCGGTCTTGTAAACTAGTCACCAGCACAGGTGTAAATGAGTCGAATCGAACGCATAAATGTTCAAATCGACCTTTGAAAATTATATTTCAGCTTGATTTGATTGTTAGTCAAGCGGAGCTCAAACGAGCTTTAATCGAGTCAAGCTAGAGTAGTTTGTTATTTTGTACATGTTTTTATTATTTTTTTACTTATCGAACCGAGTTCAAACCAAATTTCAAAATTTGTCAAACACAAAAAAGTTGTTCAAATTTGCTTTGGTAAATTAATGAACCAAGCTCGAAACTATCTTTAGTGATCGAGCTCGAGTAGAGTATTGAGTAATTTGGTTCAATTGTTATCCCTAATAACGAGAGATACATCTGATATGAAACGACCACCGATTCGGGTCCAGACCCAATAATATGTTTTGGGTCTGGGTCTGGGTCCGGCCCACCCAATGCCAGACCTAAAGTAACACCCTTCTCCTAATTTTGAAAAAAAAAATTAAAATGTGAACAAACAATCGAGCAACTTACGCAAGCCCGGACTGGTGAATAATGGGCAGGAGCTAAGTGGGCCGAAGATGCCAATTGGGCCTAAGTAAAAAAGACGGCCCAAAAATATTGGAATAGACCCGTGAAGAAATACTTTCTTTGCTAACACGAGTTTATTAAAATTATAACAAATAAAAGCCTGAAATACATATTAAAAAAATTAGATTATTTTCCGATAATTCGATCATTAATCAAAGAAAAATCAAATACAAAATTTCATATTTTAATAAAAATTGAATTGAGTTGTAGAGAGTTGAATTATTTATTTGCAAGCCTAAATCCCTACAAAAATCATAATTAATTTTTCTTGAAATAGAAATTATTTAAAAATAAAAATAAAAATTAAGAAATTATGAGAAAAATAGTTCATCTACTGTCAGAGGCTTACTTGTAAACTTTCTGCGCCAGTTCACACTCTCCGATACAGATCCAGCGAACGCTCAATCTCACATTTTCATCTCACTGCAGACCGCCCGGTTCACAATTGAGCCGGGTCGCCGCTGCTCCGACGAATCTCCGATCAGGTGAATGTTCCGATCACCTTTATTATTTAGTCCAAACTGAAATTAGCATTCAGTTCAGAAGTATAGAATTTTCAATTAGTTTAGAAATGTTCTGAGGTGAACTGAATGCTTGAACGAAACCTTAGGTCAATTTTTCAGAATCAGCGGGTTTATATTTGTTGAGGTTTGTGTTTTATGTCCTGATTTCGTGATACAAGTTTTATGATAGTCGCGTTTTTTCAAATGTGTATGTAAATAATTTTATTAGTGGTATTAGATGGTAAAGTTCCAAATTCTTTGATCTGCTTACATGTGTAAATAGAAGCTGGAAGTTTCGGTTTAGAGACTAATTTGCCTGGGGAATGGAGTGTGTTATTCTTTAGAGAGTATATATATGTGGATCGTGAATTAGCATTTGAACTTGAATTGTTTGGATGATAAATGAGTTTAACTGAGAACTTATTTTTCTTTGTCTTTTTTGGCCCAAGTATGATAACAGTTCACTTTGGGTTATGATTTTTCTGATTTTTGCAGATCAAATTTTCGTTGGAAATGAATTTCCGGATTCCGAGGCCTCATAATCAGACTGTGGCCGTTAAAGAGACTCAAGCAGCGACGAATTATGTGTCAAAAGCTGCTACCACATTGGAGGGTCTGATTGCGGAGGATCCAATTCCAAAAGATGCATCTTCTGAAACTCCCTATGCCGAGAGTGATGAATTCAGGAGTGAGAATGGAAGAACGGCGGGCTCAAGCAGAAAGAGTATCTCTCAAGTTGATAGTCATATAGATGTTACAGATGATGATGGATTGCTAATTATTCCATATAGTATGATTTCTTCTTTGCTCTTCATCTTCATTGTCTAATTTGTTTTTAAAATGCAATAGTTCTTATGTTGCTGCAACGCTTATTTAGTATAAGTTTAAACCGGAAAATAAAGGTGAAAAGATTGAAGTTGTGATCAGGATTGATATCACATCCATTTCTGTAATACTAGTGCCGTTTTCTTTATGGGAACTAGTCTAGTAATCTACAACTAGATGCAGGTATGGAAATGAACTGTTATCTACGAGGAAATTGTACCTCCCGAGAATATTCCTATTAGAACTCATTACTTTATTTTCTCAGAAGAAATTCCTGACAAGTGGACAGAGGCACCAGATATCCATTCATTTCGCTCCCTGGATCGCAGCTTTGTATTTCCAGGTATGCCAGTTTGACTTATTCTCCCAGATAGCATACTGGGCGCTTAACACTCGTGTGTTTTCAGTCCATGAATTTTGCTTTCTTATGCGTTTTATGTCCTTATACTAGGTGAACAAATTCGAATTCTTGCATGTTTATCGGCATGTAAGCAGGATACAGAAATAATTACACCATTTAAAGTCGCTGCAGTCATGAATAAAAAAGGGATCCAACAAAGCCCCATGAAACAAAATGGAAATAATGGAGGAGAGACAAATTCAGCTCCTCAAATAGTGGGTGCGAGTTCTGGTGATGAAATCAATCAAAACGGTGATATTGTGATGAAAGGGAATATTGAATCACAAAAGGATGTCCCAAGTGGTGAATCTCTTCTTAGGATGGAAGTTCACAAAAGACAGACTGAACAGTTGTTGCAAAAATTAAAAAATTCACATTTTTTCGCTCGGATCGCTGAGTCAAATGAACCACTCTGGTCTAAAAGAAGAGCTGAAGATGCATTGGACGAATCTTCTGAGGCATTTGAAGAAAAATTGATGGGAGATTCGTCAGAATCTGTGAAAAAGAAGAATCCGATTAGTGCTGCAATTGACAGAGGGAAATTTGATGTGCATACATCTGGGGGAATGGCGAGAGGTGCTGTCAAGTGTTGCTCCCTTTCAAATGGAGACATAGTGGTATGTTTCCAAGAAATTGAAAAAAAAATGTATAGGTCTCTCTTTATTTAATCTGTTTATTTTTAACACTAGAAGATAGTGTTGCTGGTATAAATTATTCTTATCTATTAATATCTTAGTTATATAAGATTCAGATTCAAGGGCCATTATCTGGTATTCATTAACTACCCAGCAAAGAATAAGAGCTGGGTTATATATGAAATTTCTTCCCTTTGAAGTGTGGGTTGGGGCATCTTTTGTAATAGTTAACATCGAGATTCCTGTTATAGCTATTGTGCATGGTACTAAACTGGATGCATTAATCTAAACCTTGCTCTGTTCAGATTTCATGTTAGTTGTGCCAAGTAGGGTCATGGTAATAGTTTATATTGAAATGGAAGGTAAATACATAATTATGCTGCCTTATTGAACTAGAGAAAAATCTGTGGCATTTTAGCTGATATAAAGTTGTTTTTCTGTTGGTTCCTTCACCTCTATGCGAGTGGGATTGTGATAGATATTTGGCTTTTTATAAGTTTCATACTTGAAAAGCAGAACAGGAAGGTGTTAATTTCTCCAAATTAGGAGTAATATTTTTCATTCCAATACATATGCTGATTATGCTTTGTTGTTTATTCAGTGTTTTACACAATATGTTTTGTTATTCCAGAGTTACTTTTTCTCAGTGGCAGGCATGCCTTGTATGTACTGCTGATTCGAATTTCATTTTCTTTTTTGGAAGAATGCAGGTGCTTTTACAGATAAATGTTGGCGTTGAGTTCACTAGAGATCCCATTCTGGAAATTCTTCAGTTTGAAAAGCATCTTGAAAGAAACCTTGCTCTTGAGAACCAGAGCATTCCGGAATCTTCTAATCAAGATCCTTCAGGCGAATTGTTAAAATGGTTGCTTCCTTTGGACAATTCTATCCCTCCTCCAGCTAGGCCTTTAACTCCTCCTAAATTGAGTTCCAGTTCAAGTATTCGTAGCACAACGACAAAAACTACAACATCTGGTTCTTCTAGTTCTCAGCTTTTCTCTTTTGGTAATTTTAGAAGTTATTCTATGTCGGCACTTCCACTAAATACAACACCTCCACCCGCTGTCACCACAACTCCAGATTCTGAACCTATCTTCGACCCAGAAGATTGGGATCAATTTTCATTCAAGAAGTTTGTGGAAATTGAACACAATGGAAATGAAGGACTATTATCTTTTCGAGGTGTACCTCTTCATCAACAGAGATTTTCTGTTCGTTGTGGTTTGGAAGGAATATTCACACCTGGAAGAAGGTGGAGGAGAAAAATTGAATTAATTCAACCTGTAGAAATACGTTCGTTTTCTGTTGATTGCAATACAGAGGATCTTCTTTGCGTCCATGTAAAGGTTGGTTTCTTTTATCCTCTACCCCGCCCCTCTCACTTACCTTCCTTCTCAGTTAGTTTAGCTGTTAACTACGGATGGGCATTGAGTCGAGTCGGCTTGCGAAGAGCGTGGTTTGACTTCGAGCCAAGCCTAACAATTCGGGATTGATCCTATTATACCTAATCTGCAGTCTCGCCAGCCTATATAGATAATTATATACGTACATATATATTATATTATTTTATACATAGAGTAATATATGTGATGCCTCTTCTTAGGCTTTACTAAGTGGGATCAAACTTTTCTTTGCAGAATGTTACCCCTACACATGCACCAGATGTTGTGGTGTTTATCGATGCCATAACAATAGTTTTTGAAGAGGCATCAAGAGATGGACCGCCATTATGTTTGCCGATCGCTTGTATTGAAGCTGGAAAGGAGTACAGTTTACCGAACTTAGCACTCAGGTTTGTCTGCTTTAAATCCTAATTAAGCTGTTGCAATTTTTATGCTCAACATTTTTGCAATCATCCTGGATAAGTTAAGATCATTCAGGGAGTTTCTGCTCGAACGTTATTATCTTTTTGAATATTATTGGAAATTTATCTCAGTTGAACGTAAAATCCACAGCTGTCCTGGTTCTAGAATATCAGCCTACCTCCTTGCTTTTCAACCATTGTTACATGAAAAGCCTGAAAATGTAAGATTGTGACTTAAATCCCTCATCCATGTAATAAACAACTTGAAAATGGATTCCAATTTGTAATCATGTCAAAACTTATGCTGCTTTTAGCTGTGATAAAAGGGAAATAGTTGCATTATAAAATAGCACCTAAGCACTCTTAAATCCAGGCTAAGTTTGCAATTAGAAAGAAACAGAATATTAAGCCTTGAAATAAAGTGTCAATATGAATTATTTCTTGAAATGGTACTGTTCATCCATATATAAGTGAAAATCTTGTTCACAATATGTAATGAGATTTGATCATTCTTTCACTAACAGGTATTTCTATAACTAGAATTTGATCGGAATTGTCTCTTACAGTTGATTAAATGCTATGATCTCAAACTTTAAGGGGTTGAATGTGGTGTAAAATTGGCAGGAGAGGTGAAGAACATTCTTTTATTCTCAAACCAGCAACTACAATGTGGAAGCACGCCAAGGGTCATACTGAAAGTAATTTACAATCATCATGGATACCAGCTGGAAATGCTGCTGATCAGTATGCAGTTCTTGTGTCATGTCGATGCAATTATACTGGTACAAAACCAGAAATTACATAATTTCTTGTGATGAGGGGTAAAGAGAGAACCTCATTTTATTGGTGCTCATGTTTTGTTTACATAATTGTAGAATCAAAATTGTTTTTCAAGAAGCCGACAAGCTGGCGACCTCGTATTTCAAGGGATCTTATGATAACTGTCGCGTCTGAAATGTCTAGACAATCTCTTGGATCTGACGGAACTCAGATTCCAGTTCAGGTTATATATGGATTCAAATTATTAGTTCTTTTATAGTAAAGCGATAATTACATGCATGCCCCCTGCCCCCGTTACTTATTGAGTGATTACCAACAGCCCCAAGGTTTTACAAATTACCAACACACACCCTGTTAGGGGTGAAATTGTAATCTGCTTTTACTAATGGGGAAGTTATGGTAATTTCTCAAACTTCTTGGTGTAATTTACCCTATATCAAATTGCAGTTTCATGTCAAGTGGTTAAAATTTCAGGTTTTAACTCTTCAAGCATCAAATATGACATCAGACAGTCTGACGTTAACCGTTCTTGCCCCAGCTTCATTTACTTCTCCTCCTTCTGTAGTGTCCTTGAGTAATTCACCGTTGTCACCTTTGAGTCCATGTGCTGCTTCGTCCGAGTTAACAGAGAGACCAAGTAGTGATAGGCTGAGCTCAGTCTCCCTGAGTCAAGGACACAAGGTGGAAGACAGTACAGTATTAGCTTCCATTAATGAACCATGTGTCCCCATATCTGATGTAGTTCCAAACAGTGATCTGGGTTGCACACATTTATGGTTGCAAAGTAGAGTTCCGTTAGGGTATACTCTCTCTCTCTCTCTCTCTCTCTATATATATATATATATATATATATATATATCACACACACACACCCCGGGTGTTTGTTTCAGTTTCAATTTACTTGGACTTTATTTCGTTATGCACCAGATGCGTCCCTTCTCAATCAACAGCAACCATCAAGCTCGAAGTACTCCCATTAACAGATGGCATAATCACTCTTGATTCTCTGAGAATTGATGTTAGGGAGAGAGGTAAAAATGTGGTCATGGTTCTCAGTCATCTCTCGCTCCCACTATCTAGATCAATTTTCACAAAAAAATGACAATGATACAGTTTTCACAATAAATTGAATTTCGAGGTGGATAATAAGAGTGTTGCATGGAAGATATGGTTTACTATGAGCAAAATGTTGAGCTTTTATTTTGTGCTTCAAGCCTTCAACCAGACCTTGGTTGGAATCTGTCCATTTATTATACTTTTGTAGATTATTCGTGGTACATATTCATAGTCACACAACAATTATGAATCACTAATTTTCAGTATCATATTATGTTGCATTCAGTATGTTTATAGTGTATTATTTTTGGTGTTTTTATATCTTATGAGTTCAGTGCTATAATCTTCACAGAGCTCGTAGGACAATTTTACCATTGTTTGGATCTACACAAATAAAAGTACATATATAAATATCCCCTATTTTGTATTGATGGGCACGGTCCGCAGAACACCTGTATTTGTACCAACACGTAAAGTGCTGCTCATATTGTCTTCTATCTTAGATGTAGAAATGACTACTGGATGCCTTGTTAATACTCTTTAAGTTGCTTTATTCATATATAGTTGCCAACACCATATCCTTGAGCTGATGATTGGAAATTTATTTCGGTAATGTGACAGGTCTTAGTTACATTCCCGAGCATTCTCTGAAGATATATGCGGCTTCAAGCATTGCCACCGGTATAATCTGAGGTGGTTTCAAGTTTTTATATACTTATTTTCATTGTAAATTCATGGTTCTTATAAGTATACAATTTGATCATGGCTATGAGTCTAGCATTTCTTTTTTCTCTCATGTGTAAATTTGGATTGATATGGCCTATTTCATACACGTTTAGAGCATGGAAGTTTAGAGGAGGGCAAGTGATATTGGCCCTTATATGTGAAAAACGTTGATTTTACATCTGATTTTAGGACTTGTTTAATGTAAGTTTTGAATTGATTTTTGAGATTCGGAGATATAGTAAATGGTGAAAGCAACTATTGCCCTTCGATTGCATTTTCATTAGAAATGATTGCCTTCGAGTTGAATGCTATTTCTGTATGTGATTTATGTCATCCTTACCAAAATCAGTTATCCTACATGATAGATGATGGATTATGATTTACATTCTGCTATTTCATTCTGCATTGTGATTTTGCTACATATGCAAATATGCATTATCTTTGTTAAAGCTGCTTGATGAAAATTTGCTCTAAATGTTTTTACCCTTTGGTGTATCACTTTGTTAATAGTTTATTATGATGCTCCATCATATATAGGGTCACAATGTAGAGTCTGGGATGCCATCTGGAACCTGATAATCGCGACACGTAGTTGCAATCCCTTTTCAAGAAAAATAATGAATTATTAGGTCAATGAGAACCCTATAATTGTGACATCTTTGCACTTGATTAAGTGGAAAAAACATGACTATCCACATATTTACGATATCTCTGTATTAATTAAGTTGTCACTTTCAGAACATGCTTGAGATTTTGTGCAAATATGTACTAATTCTCATAACAGATATTATATCCCCAAGTGAATTTTGGCTGTGACAGCTTGCTACTTCATATCTCCAACCTAATATTGGTTAGGTAATTGAACAACTGGAGTTTTGACCTTTTAGCAAAACAGATTGAAAGTGATAGTGTTTTCATTATTAAAAACTAGTTTATTTGCATGTGAAAATATGTTGTGCTTGTGAGTTTATTAATGGACAAAATTTTATATCTCTATAAAGATTTTTCTTATTTTCTCCCCCTATTTTTAACGATGAAACTCTAATCATTGTAAGTGATTCTTGCAGGCTGTCACGATTTTTTAGTCGAGAGATCATCCTATCATGTGACAAATCGGACCCATTATGTCCCGAGACTCACCAAAAACTATTTTATTAGTGTATATATGTGTAATGTTTAGATGTTTCAAAGATGTGTTCTTATTATAGATGGTCGTTATTTTGAGATTACGAGAAATTTTATAACAAATCGTGTCCAATAGTACTTGCATGGACCATTAGATAAGTAGTTGTTTTGGTAAAACGCTCATGTGCCCATATTCAATGGATTTCTTAGATCAGCTCCATTGGATTCGATCTTTTGAGATAGAGATATTTCCATATTCAATGGATATGCTTTCTTTTTCCCTATTGTTTTCCATGTGATGGTAAAAATGTTGTGTATCATGTTAGAAATATATAAAATTGGTTTCACACTTAGGAAAATAATCTTTTATTTTTCACCAATTAAGTACATGCACATTCAAAATCATTTTAGATTCCATGCATTGCAGAAGTCTAAAGATATAAATTTTCCATTGAAATTAACTGGAGAAAAGTCTAATAAGGCAACGTGTGTGGAGAGAAAAATGACTGATGTGAAAGAGGAAATGTAAAAATTCTCATTCAATAGGATATGAACATATATATACATATATAATATTTATTAACTTAAACTAAAATATATAAATTATATATTTTTTTTTATCAATTTTGATATAATTTGTCAAAGAAATAAACCACGAGGTTATAGAATTATAAAGTTTATATTTGATTTGTAAACATCAAATACACCTAAGAAAAACAAAATGCTCAAATATATTCTCTTTTGCTAAAAACTACATCAAGAATCTATTTTTTTAATTTTACAATTTGAAACCCATACTTCTTAAATTTTTGCATAAATTACACATTATTCTTATACATATAAACTATTATCAACAACCCAAATATTAATTAATTGCATTGATTCTTGTATGAGATAATAAAGAAGAAAAGACAAAAACACAATGAGTCAAGAGGAGTTCTTTCACTAAAAATTTAATAAGGTATTAAATGAGGAAAATTTCTATGTTATTATAGAGTGATGCTTGCATCATTTTTTTTAATATATTATTGATTCTTCATATTTTTTAATGTTATTAAAAATCATTTACAACTAATTGATTTAAATAAATTTATTATACATACTTTTTGAATAAAAACAATATTAAAACAATGATAGATAATATTTTCAATTACAATATTCTCACAAAAATCCCTTAAATCACAAATGAAAACACAAGTCAAAATAGATAAATAACAAGCAATAATTTTCTTGGATTTTATAATTACAAGAAGATGCATACACTGCATCATTAATAAGCACGCGCCATAAAGAGCGTGAGCCAGGGATAGAAGAAAAGACACGTCACCGTAATGGTGGGTCCCGCCTCTTATTATCTCTCATGCCCGGGCTTCCCACAATTCGCTCCATAGAAATATCTCACTTCCCCAATTTATCCTCAACTTTTTTTATATTTAGTTTTATAAATTCAAAATAAAACAAATAAAGAGTTATATTTGTTTAAGTAAAAAATATATAAACATTTGTATAATATAATTATTTTCCAGATACATCAAAATTATACTCTATCTCTTATCAGATACAAATATGACATAATTTCTCACACATACTAATATATATATATATATATATATATTGAGGGGTGAGTTTTTCGACAATATTTGAATCGAAAGTTAATTTAAGATATCAAACATTATTGTAGAGATAAATTAGAATGAATTCATACTTATATTTTCTTAATTGAAAATGAATAATATTATTATACTTAGAATTAACTTATTTCAAACTTTTTAGGTGGCATCCACTTCCCTTCCCTATAAAATCTGAAGGTTACTTTCGGCATTGAAATTTCCTGCCCGTGTTCTTCGGGCAGCCTCCAATATGCTTGAATAGTCTTTAGATTCTATTTTAAAAACTATAAAGTAGGAAGTGATAATTCTTATATTTTAAATACTTTTCTTCCTTTTTTTTAATAAAATAGATAATATTACTAATTCATCAAGGACCAAAATGTCAATTTAGTCCCATAACTAAGGTGTATTCTCATTTTGCCCCATTAAATTGTTTTTAGGAATTTATAGTCCCATTTTCACATTTCTCCAATTTACTCTAAATTTAAATATTTCATGACTTTTGAATGATTTGTAAATTAATTTACAATCCCACTCTGGCCAATTAAGTATCATATTTTTTTCTCCATAAACAAACCAGTGTTTTGAATCTCAATCCAGTCCGACCAGTTGAATCAATATAACTAAAAATTTGATAATTTCGACCGCAAGAGTGTTAAAAGATAGTTCAAAGTATTTAATTTATTATCTTTCTTAATAGGATCAAAATGCACACACCCTAAGTTGGGGGACTAAAATGGCAAAGTTGGTTCATCAAAAACAAAAAGAAAAGTGAAATAGAATATATTAGTACCATTATACTATTTTTATTCTTGAGCATTGAACTAGTCAGCATATTTCGAGTCTTTTGTTGAGATTTTGATATCTTTTCTCAAGACAAGGCATTTCTAGGGTGGTGTCATCAGTCATCGTAATAATACTTATTATTATACTTTATTGAACTGAGATTAGTATCACTATATTCTATATTTATATTAAATTATTTTTGTTGTTATCTGATTCCGTCTTTGCTTGTAGCACAGTGCCAAGGGCAAATTCTTTTTCCCCTTATTTGTGTGATCTGCAATCACTGAGCTCTTTTGTACCCTCTCCTTGTAATTTCTGATCTATATTTTCAATTGGGTCCGAGATATTTTGTTGATTTTATTATGGGTTTTAGGAAAAATTTGTTCTTGTAGTGGAAGAATATCCAGTAATCTTTTAAGCTTTTTGGGTTTTAAGCTGATCTCATGAGCTTTTGTTTTTCATCTCTCTAGGAATTTGTTGGATTGTTTTGTATAAAAATCAGTTCTTGAGTGTAAAACAGTATTATTTTCACCTTTGGTGATTTGGGTTTCTGAAAGGTTGCTGCTTCTATTATAGTTGACTTATTTTGTGAAATGGGTTTGAGTTTTTTTAGGTGATTATGTGGGATTTGAAATGAATTTGGACTGGAATTGAGGGATTCTTTTGGTACAATTTTATTTAAGAGATGGGTTTAAGTGATCAAGGCTTAAAGGTGGAGTCTTGGGATGTTAAGAAATCAAAGGGAAAGAAGACAAAAGATGATGATGATTGTGTTGAGGATAGTGGCTGTTGGATTAAGTTGAGGTATATTGGGAGCTGTATTTCTTCAAGATCTAAAGTTGATAGCTCAATTAGTGGCATCAGTACTCATGGTAATCTCATCATTTTCTGAAAATACTCTGTGTTCTGTTATTTGATTTGTTTTAGCTTTTGTTATTTGCTTCTATAAGTGTTCTACTTATCTAAATAAGCTCAATTAGTGGCATCAACACTTATGTTTATTGTTTAGCACTTGATTTTATAGAGTCCCCCATTTGAGTTGGTTGTCTGTTCAGGCCAAAAAATCTTGCTTTTGATGTATTTTAGTATCTGGCTATTCGAAAATTCATTGCTAGCAATATTGTGCTATTTTCATATTATAGTCACCATTTTGTTATTTCGGTAACTTATGTTGTGAAATCATTCGTTACGATATTAGATTAGTGTATATCTTTCTCATCTCTTGATTCGTTTGTGCGTAATAACAGAAAGTAAATTGACAAATGGCCAACCAGCTGCACCCGTGATCCCATCCACCACAACAAGCAACGGTTCGAGCTCCAAACTTGAAGATGAGCTTAAAGTATCTTCTCGGCTTCGAAAATTTGCGTTTAATGATCTTAAGTTGGCAACAAGAAATTTTAGACCAGAATCCCTTCTTGGTGAAGGGGGTTTTGGTTGTGTGTTCAAGGGATGGATCGAAGAGAATGGTACAGCACCAGTTAAACCCGGGACAGGACTTACCGTTGCTGTTAAAACCCTTAATCATGATGGACTTCAGGGTCATAAAGAATGGCTGGTTTGTATCTCTCTCGATTCTTTTATGGGATAATTGCATGTATGCCCCCTCACTTATTGAGTAATTACCATGAGCATGCTGAGGTTTCATGAATTACCAAAACACACCCCCTATGACATCTTGACAAGAAATTGCTAACATGCTTTTATTAATGGGTGAAATTGTAATTTTTCAAACCTGCACGTGTTTTTCGTAATTAGAGTCTCGCGCATGGGGTGTTTATGTAATTTATCGTTTTTTCCTGGTTATTGATTAGTCTGACTTTTTCTACTACTTGGCAGGCCGAAGTAAATTTCCTCGGCGACCTTGTTCATCCTAATTTGGTCAAATTAATCGGTTTCTGTATAGAAGACGACCAAAGGCTACTCGTTTATGAGTTCATGCCTAGAGGAAGCTTGGAGAACCATTTATTCAGAAGTATGTACCTCTAGTTTTCTTACATTACATTTTCAGTTAGGGTGTGTTTGGATTGAAGGATTTGAAAATCCATGAATTTTAAATTCATCGACAAATCCATTTAAGTTCGTTTGGATGAATTCATGTTACGATGAATTTCAAATCCCTTGTCATTCATTTTGACCTATTTTCTCCATGCCATAACTACGGTGGATTTCAAATGACTCCATTTTAGGTGTCATTTCAAATCCCCTCACCAAATCAAAATCACTCAATCCAAACACACCCTTAATGGATTTACAAAGTTCGGTTTATCATGCAAGATTGTGTTGGTTGAATATTGCTATAACAATTTACTATCTCTTCGAGTGTAGTTGAAAAAAACTATTTAACAAGTTCGGTTTATCATGCTTATATGCTTATTAGCTTCAATTCTAACCATTGGTACTTGTAGGGTCTTTACCACTCCCTTGGTCTATCAGGATGAAAATAGCTTTAGGTGCTGCAAAGGGGCTTGCTTTTCTTCACGAGGAAGCTGAGAGGCTTGTGATATACCGGGATTTTAAGACGTCTAATATCTTGTTGGATGCTGTAAGTTTTCAACACTTACAAATTTTAAGTATAATTATGTTTATACACCAGTATCGGGTAATTATCACGAGCCGCCTGAAATTTTGCAAATTACACAGGCATTTCCAGATAAATCGAAAAACAGGGTGTTATATTGTAATTTGTGTTTACGAAATATGGAAGTTATTGTAATTTTCAAACTTTCAGGGTGTTTCTGGTGATTTACCCTTTAAATTATATGCGGTCCTCGTACAGGGTGTTTACTAATATTTATCGAAATTGTCGTTATTCTTTCAGGAATATAATGCCAAACTTTCTGATTTTGGACTTGCTAAAGATGCTCCTGATGAAGGAAAAACTCATGTTTCTACACGCGTCATGGGAACTTATGGTTATGCGGCCCCCGAATATGTAATGACAGGTGAAATTTCTCATTTTTAATTGCAATTTTGCTTGTACTGATATAATTTCTCAAACCTTTGATATTTTTCGTAATAATGGAGTATTATTTTGGGATTTCATGACAAAGCCATGCGACAAACGGGTATTTTGTTCGTACTAAGATTGTCTATTTCTTACAACAGGACATCTTACATCAAAAAGCGATGTATACAGCTTCGGTGTTGTCCTACTCGAGATGCTCACGGGTAGAAGATCAATGGACAAAAAACGCCCCAACGGAGAACATAATCTCGTCGAATGGGCCCGGCCCCATCTCCTCGAACGGAAACAATTTTACCGTTTGATAGATCCCCGTTTAGAAGGCCATTTTTCGATCAAAGGTGCCCAAAAAGCTGCACATCTGGCAGCCCGTTGCATTAGCCGAGACTCGAAAGCTAGGCCGTTAATGAGCGAAGTTGTTGAAGCTTTAAAGCCTTTGCCAAACCTTAAGGACATGGCTAGCTCATCTTACTACTTTCAGACGGTGCAATCTGACCGGGTCGGGTCCAGCCCAAATGGGAAAAACGGGTTTAGAACGAACGGTTCATTCTCGAGAAACGGGCAGCAACAGCCAAGAAGCCTCTCGATACCAAATGGGGCCCATGCTTCACCGTATAATCAATCGCCAAAACCGAATAGTAAATAAAATCGAGTAAATGCTTCACCTATCTATTGCTAGTATCTTCCAACTTGTTAGGTCTTATGATGTCTATTAGAAATGTGTCTTAATTGTTTCTCCTCTTCATGATTAACAGATAAATCTTGTTTCATCATTCCAATAATCAAGACTATTGCATATTTACCAAATCATAATCAATAAAACACTATCATTCAAAAAAAAAAAAAAAAATCAAACAGAAATTGAATAAAATACTTACCACACCATTTGAAGTGTAGGTAGTGAGAGTAAACTTCTGATCACCCTGATAATCCTTGTAAAGTAGATCTAAAAACACACACAAAGAAATTAACACCAACTATTTTTCTCATTTAATAAATCACGTAAATTCGACATAATATATATACCAATTAAGAATCACTTGCCTCTAGCTCTCTTGCCAATGTCAGAGTAGAGGCCTGGACCTTTCACGAACACCATCTTGATCTTGTTAATCTTGCAGAGAAAAATTTAGAGAGAGAATGGGGAATTTTCTAGAGAGAGAGAAAGATTAAGAGGTGAAATATTTGTAAATCGTGACCCTATTTTTAATGCGCTGAATTATCTGGACCGTCTGAAAAATTATGGATTGTTTTCTCTTTTTTATCCGATTAAATTAAATTATATATTTTTTCAATAGAATAATCACATCAAATTTGATAAAATTAACTTAAATAGATCATTTGCACAAAAGTATTAGAGAGAAAAATTAGACACTGATCTATCATTTTAGTGTTAATTAAAAATAGTCGTCCTTTTATTACGTACATATATATATATACTAGTGTGTGCCCCGTGCTACGCACGCTATCATTCTAAAACTTTTTTTATTAAATATGATCCAATGTATAAAAATATTGTTTATCACATAATCAAAGTCATCTATGTAAAATATGTTTTGTTCTCACTCATATTATAAATAAAAACTTATTTTCTGCAAATAATAAAAAGTTATTAAATTGCATACTCAATTTTTTTATTATTTAGCTGACTTCTACAAACTTGAATTTGTTATAATAGTGGGATTGAAACCGATGGTTTTTTCAAAGGAATTGTAAGTCTACGGTATTTTCAAAGAAATTGTAAATTTTTCTCGTTGAACACCACCTTCCAAGCATGTTAATGGAAAATAGCATCTCATGCCACAATGGCCGTTGCTAGTTTGAAAGAAATTTTAAAATTATATTTTTGGTCCTTAGGTGAATTTTTTTTATATTAGTTTTAGAAAATTATTCAGGCATTTAAATAAGAGAAAATGATGCATATATTTTTTGTTAGTTAAAACTAAGAAATTGTAAAATCTACTAATAAAATATATTTATGCACAAAGTTTTTTAAAGAATGTTCTCCATTCTGATTTTGAATCTAATGAATGACACTCATGTTTTTACGTTTAAGCATTTAATACCTAATTTACAACCAAAGAATTCTATCGTTGTAAATCTAATGAATGACACTCATGTTTTTTTTAAAGATTATCGTTTTCAGAATATTTTTTTGTATTATTAGATGAACAGTTAAAAACCCTTAAATACTGCCCAAAAGTGTTTTCAATGTCGGCTTCATACTTTATGTATACAACAACATGGTTTTTTCTTTTTCACTCTTTGTCTAGAAATTTAAAATGTTTAACAACACATTTTTTGTTCCACATGTTTCATAATTTCTTCACCTTCAAATTCACATTTAGTCAAAATCTGAAAAAGCATAAATTTATAATATAAAAATCTGAATAAAATTCTTAACAAAACAGAAAAAGAAAAAAAATCACATATATGAACTCCACATACATAAATCACGCGAAATTGATCTTTAGTGTGCGTCCGTACACACATCGTGAACGTTACTAATTAGAAAAAGGGATAATTTAGTGCCGGATCCAAAATAGGAACCATTGTCCTCCACAGCGGCGAAGCGTGACATTAGGGTTGCTGCTCGTGACAGTGATATACGCTTTGAAAACACCACCTGCCCCCCGACATCTTTCTCATTTTTATTATACCTTTCTTTTGATTCTGAATGATATATATACATATAAATATAAAGAGATGCTCCTGCAATGGAAGAAGTCCTAATTATCATTACTGCAACCTTCTTGCAAACATGTTTACCAATTTTTCTGATATATTCTGGGGAAGAACATCAGCAGAAATGCAAGAATCAAATTAGACAAATGCATACTCCAATAAACTGTTGCAAAAGTCAAAAAGAAAAACTTAATTTTTCATTAATGCAAAAAAAGGAAGTGAAAAAAGATGAAATGGAATTTAATGAAATAGAAAAATCTTATCTTCAAAGTTCTTTACTCTTCGTAGGCTTGTGCATAATTCACCTGTAATCACCTCTTTTCCATCTGCACATATATCAAAACCTAAATACATTTGAGATAAAATATAGAAGATGCCCAAAAGAAATTCTTTGAGAGAATAAGAATAGAATTACATGGAGTTGGCGAGTATGGAGAATTACCTGGATAAGAATAGAATTATTGTAAGTTTTTATATATACATTCTTATCAACACAGCGGAAATGTATAGAAACACACAATTATTGTTCTCCACTTTAGCACCTAGAGTATCTTTTGTCACCTTCAACAGTTATTTATAAACCTAAATTAATTTCAAATTAATAATTATACTATAAAAAAGGAGAAAAGACATGTATAATTTCAGTTCTAATTAACTAAAATTTGAAAAATTCATTACCTCATCGATCATGGAAAGGTATTCACTGGCAGGCTGGCAAAGAACAGCTTCAGCACCCTACTCATTTCAAAGCAGAGATAAAATTAATTAAAAAAATATAATAAACTCATTAAAAAATCAAAAAAACTACTACAAATATGACAAAAAGAAATTAAGTATTTAATATTTTTTTTTTAAATTACCTTTTTATAGTTGGAACCTTTTGATGGGCCTTTTATGTCCATGCCATGGCTTCCAGCATGCTCTGCCAAACGCACAAAATTATACACCTGTTCATATAAATAGACAAACAAATTCATAAATTTTTCATCATTAGTACTTAAATTGTTGAAAATTGTATTAAAAATAACTATATTATATTTACCTTGTCTCTGCACCTCCCACTGACTATGGCAGTGGGAAAATATCTAGCAAGTTTCCTCATTGTTGCTCTCATCTGTATACAGACCGAAAACCATTAAAAAATGAAAAAAATTAAAAAAATATTACGAAGAATTATAATTAAGTAAAGAAAAATACTCACTGCTTCAGACATGAAAGCTCGATCAGGATCATCTACAATGGGGGAAAGAGTGCCATCATAATCTAAAAACATTACTATTTGTTTTCCTTTTGAAGCATTTGTTATTTGCTCGAAAAATTCAAGAGCTGATGGATGATCAGCCTGTTCCAAATTCAATAACCATAATTAAATTAAATTTATAATAGAAAATATCTTCACTTTCTATTGTAATTACCAAAAAGAAAAACCCTGATCTCTCAAAATTACATAACGATTGTTATAATTTCAACCTGTAAATCTTGCGAGCCGGTCTTTTGGTAATTATGGAATAAATGAGGGGTGTGTAGGTAAATACGTAGACGTGTTTGTATAAATAATTTGACATATACTTACAGTCCAAGAGGAGTTTTGGTCATGATGGGAGAGATATGAAGAAGATTTGATGTGCGTCGGAGATGAGGCCCTCATCGAATCGACCCATGAGTTAATTCTTGCGTCGGCGTTAATTCTTGAAGCAGTTTTTTCTTTGATATGGTGATGTAAGAAGAGTCGGGGATTAAATCTGGATGTAAAGTTCACCGGAAAAGATTTTAGAATTGAAATGAATTATTTTATGTGGCTACGGGATAAGAGAAGATAGAAAAAAACCCTTCACGTCTTTCATGTTAAGAATGTATTGGTGAGATAATGGTAAATATTATAGGATATAATTAAGATCACGTTAGGTTTAGGAAGTATATAAATTAATTAATGTACAAATTAAATAATTTATGGAAAGTGAATAATTTGTTGAAATTAATTAATGTATAAATTAATTAATGTACAAATTAAATAATTTATGGAAAGTGAATAATTTATCCGTGATTCTATCACATATCCGGATTTGGGCCCAAAATCGTTGTGCTTCTCTAATATATCATCTTAGGGTTGCAAAATACTCACCATGATCTCATCATGCATTTGATGTGAGTTCCTATTCTGATAAGCTTTTTCGACCATTCTTTATATGCAAGATGATATCATGGTGAAAATTTTGCAGCTCTAAGATGATATGTTAGAGAGGTACTATGATTTTGGCTCAAATTCATGCATGTGAGAGAATCACAAAAAAATAGTAAAGATGGTAATGCTCTTGACGGAAAAATCATTTAAATGATTTCCGATCACAATTTAGTCGGAAAATAGTAATTGGGGCAAAGTGATGCATATATCAAATTTTTAGGGGGCAATGTCTCTTTTTTGTGTTTTTAGGGGGGAAAGTGCAAAATACAATTTTTTTGAGGGGGTGAAGTGCACTTTGTCCTAAAAATAAATTCCAATTCTCGTAAATTCTATAGTAATATACACACACCATGCAATTCTATGTAAATTTTTGGATACATAAATTTCTAAATTAGGATAATTAAATCCCTTTATTCGATATCAAACTTTTTTTACGATCTCCTCAAAATAAATTAAAAGATCTTATGACCCAAAACAAATGGCAAGGGAGAAATATAGAAGCATATCATATGAAATAAAAATATTATCACACTATATAAATTGCATTACAATGAAAATCACAATAACCTGCTGCATTTTTATTATCATTGAGCAATTTGTGACATATCATAAAAGTTTTCTAATACACAACAATAGGACTTCTAACAGAATGAACACCATCAGACCACACCAATGCTGCAGAAATCATCGACTTCATTCGATCCCCTTTCACAGTCACGACAAACGATTGTTTCTCGTTCACGTCCTTAAACGACAGCCTATCGGGCTCGACTGTGATCTCACAGTCTGTCGTTTTAGCGATTTCAGCGGTATACGTTGAGTTTGCTAGGCCAACATTTGTCACTGTTCTTGTGAACTTAACCAACAATGGCTCACTTGGTTCTTTTACTTGAATGGCCATTGATGGGTAATTTAGGTCCCTTTTTGTCACCTCTTTGCAGCTAATGCTGTTGTTTTTGAATAACTTTTGAACAGTTTGATCTGTTGCATAGCCACTTTCACATAGCATTTTCATGTAATCTTCGTTGCTCGTTTCGTACACGAGCCCGGGATTTGTTGCGTTTATGGGGTTTAAGTGTCCCGACCCGTATGAAAATTCTGCGTCTTCATGTTTCGTGGGGTCCATGGGCCAAGCTGTGACGCAAGACAAAAGTTTACTGTCTCAAAATTGCACAATTATCTTTTCAAACCGAGCGGTTCTGGTCAGTCGGGTTTAATGAATTTAACGGGCGGGTTGGTGGGTTTTAGTTTTTACACGATAAACTAGTCGGGTTTTATGAATTTAGCTGGCGGGTTGGCGGGTTTTAGTTTTTATACGATAAACTTGTTGGGTTTAATGAATTTAGCTAGCGGGTTGGCGGGTTTAGTTTTTATACGATAAACTTGTCGGGTTTAATGAATTTAGCCGGCGGGTTGGCGGGTTTTAGTTTTTACACGATAAACCAGACGGGTTTAATGAATTTAGCGGGCGGGTTGACGGGTTTAATGAATTTAGCGAGCGGGTTGGCAGGTTTTAGTTTTTAACGATAAACCAGATGGGTTTAATGAATTTAGCTAGCGGGTTTTAGTTTTTACACGATAAACACTAGGTTTCTGCATGTAATTAAGGGAAAAAAACTTATATAGCATATGTATTGGTTACCTGTTGTCATAAGAGCAGATTTGATAGCCGAAGGCGACCAATCAGGATGCACGGATTTTACGTAAGCAGCAGCTCCAGCGGCGTGTGGACAAGACATAGACGTCCCCGACAAGATTTTGAACTTAACGGATCTTTTGTCGGATTCGTAGTTCGAAACAGGAGCTATCGGTGAATACGCGGCCAAGATTTCGACTCCAGGTGCTGTTATATCTGGCTGTAGCATATGATCAACAAATGTCTTAAATATAACTATTATCCATAAACACCCATATAATTTAGAAAAATTAACATTTTTTTTTTATCTTAAGTATTGTATTACCTTCAAAATATCTGGAAGTAAGGGATTTGGCCCTTTTGAAGAAAAAGAAGCTACCAAAGGAGCATCTTTGTTTTTGATTGATTCACTACTTAGTATGCTTGCTTTGGATGCTCTATCACAAAGAACATTATGAGTCCAAATAAGGGATAAACTTCATAGACACCATTCCGAAAGACGAAAAGTACCGCTAAATTTGAGAAATTACGTATTAACATTTTAGTTTGTGTCCATAAAAAACAAATTATAATGTTCATGCGAAACCTCTACGACTTTGTGGTAGTTATCGTTAGAATATATTTAGGCATCTTCATTAGTTTTTGGCAGGATCTTTATTTGCTTATATATTATATTTCCTTGTATTTATATTTTCCTAGCTTAGTTAGTTTAACTTTAACTGTCGAATCTTGTAACTTTATATGTATATATCTCTTATCATCAATAGTAATATAGACAGGGTTTAGAAATCTAACTTTGTAGAGTTGATGTAGGTTTGGACTAATTTTATGTTGTCGTTACTCAAAGCCGATGCAGGCATGGGAACAATGAACGAAGTGTCGGGTACTAGGCCAACGTTTGTAATTGCTCCGAGGGCGCCAGCTGCAAGAGGTCCTCTTACGTCTTCATCATCGCATAATACAATCTTTCCATTAACTAGGCTACTATCTAAACAACCTACATAACAAAGCCTGCAAATGGAACAAGAAAATATTATTTCTTCAAGTTGTATTATTTATAAACCACTAAGGAAAAAGTAGTAGGGTTTGGAGTCTACTTGGCTTCCCATTCGCTACATTTGCTTGTGACGTCTTTTCCGTATACTAGTGGGAATTCGGTTCCATTCATTGTGAACGAGTTAACTCCTTTACCCTGTCACAAATGAGGTATTAGGATCATAGGTATGAATCTAAATCAATTGATTAAGGAATTTGTTGAGTAAAGTTGGTTGGCATTTATTGTTCAACGCCATTCTTCGACTCTGAGATAGAGTAATTGGCTAAGAACTAGTCGTGCGCCTCATGAAACGCCTAGTATATATGGCGTTTCATGTGCCAGTTATACGAAGAAATAAAGCTGCACATTTTTTTGGTAATTATAGACTTTTGCATGGCGGTAGGTAAAGATGTCAAACGGGCCGGGTCAATCCATCCGAATAGAAAATGGGTCCATGTCCTTTTCGGCATGGGCCCGATTTGGGCTAGGGCTGGTCCTTTACAAATTTGAGATGGACGATGGACCAACCCGACCTAGTTCACACCTTAAGAAGTAGGCATTTGATCTAGGGGTGACATTGGGTGGGTCGGACTCAGTGAGTCTAAACCAAAGACCTCAGATCCAAATATATTATTGGGTCTAGACCTAGACCCAAACATAGACAAAATATTATTGGGTCTGAGTCTGGACCCAATCATACCCCTATACCCATACACCAATGAAATATTTAAAGTAAAAGTTGATTTTTTGGGTCTGGGTCGAGGTCTAAACTCATAACTTCAGGTCTGTCGGGTCCGACCCACCCAATGCCACCCCTAATTTGATCCTAACACATCATACAAGTGAGTGATTGATATTACTTACAACTATCGTCTCGCCATTTCCGAGAGCAACTTTATCGATGATCCCACGATCCGTAGTGCTAGCCGCAACGGTAAGCAGCCACGGCGCCACACTCGCGACCGTGGAAGGTCCAAAACCGTTATTTCCCGCCGAATGCACTGTAAGAACACCCTTTCTTATTGCATGAAGTGATCCAATCGAAATGCTGTCCGATTTCAAGTCGATTATAAACGTCGACCCTAACGAAACGGTAATAATGTCAACGCCATCGGCTATGGCGTCATCAAACGCCGCAAGTATATCCGCTTCTCTGCACCCCGTGTCGCTATAGCAAACTTTATACGCCGCGATTCGGGCAGAAGGGGCACCTCCTCGGGCAGTACCTTGGGCAATGCCGTAAAAACTTGCATCTTTTATAGGGTTACCCGCTGCTGTCGAGGCCGTATGAGTACCGTGGCCAATGGTGTCTCGGGCTGAATCTGAGGCGTAAAAACGAGCTCCAACTAACTTTCTGTAATAAAAAGTTCGAGAAATTATCATAACTTTACACAAAATCATATCACAATTACAAAAAAAAAAATACAATTTTCATGATTTACTTGTTGCAAGTGAAGTTTTTGCCACCATTACAAACTCCTTTCCATTTGTTTGGAACGGGGCCGAAATCTTTGTCGTTGAAACTCTCCGATTCGGGCCATATCCCAGAATCGATAACGCCTATTACAATGTCACTTTCAGTTGAGGATGTTCTTGGAACATTTTGAGGAAAGCCCATGAAATCCCATGATCTTGTTGTCTGAGGCCAAAGGATTCTGCTTGGGAAAATCGATACCACTTCATTAAAACCTGCGTTTTTCGTAAAAAAATTGCGATTAGATGACTGATATTAAACGGATAACGGTAAAATGCAAGAAAACATATGAACATATGAACTCACTAGCTAGCTTTTGCTGCTCCTGATGAGTAAGATAGGCTGAAAAACCGTTGAAACTCCGTTTATAACTTCTAACCAAGGCATTCCGAAGAAACCTGAGGAAGAAAAACGTAACACGAATCACAGATTTTCGTCACATTAATGGTAAAATTCTCAATAATATTAAATATGAATAATGTAACATAATTTTTTTTTTTACCTTCTATCAACTACTTTTTGAAGCATATTAATGTGTTGTTCTTGAAGCTTTTGTGGAAAATGTCCTTCTGGAACTGATCCCATGTAAACTACATAGACCTGGAGAAATTTCGGATAATTATAAATATCGATAAAAATCATCATAAATATCATACAAAAACGATAGAAAATAATGATTTTTATCGAAAAAGTTACTTGCCTGTCTTTGATCATCTGCAGCGTCACTCAAACACCGCGAATTTAGATTGTAAACGACGAAGAAAATGAAAAAATACGTAAATATACTGAGCCAAGCCATCTTTAATTATTTCTTTTTTTACAGTTAGAACAAAAATAAGTTGATTTTTTACACTGCATTTGTACCTCGTTATATAATTATCATGATTTTCCTTGTTTTATATAATGGATTACTTTGTAGGTATCAATAAATTTTCTTTGGCATTTTAAGTGAATGGAATAAAAGTTGGAGATTGGAAAGGGTAACTTTGTGGTATTTTTAGGGATGATTTTATGACATCACGAACTACTATATTATTTGGAGATATGAACACTAATATTTTATGTAAAATTTATTTTACGCAAAATTAATTATAAATGAAACTTCCATTGACCACGAGAATAAAAAGTTTGTATTGACATGATTATTTTACGATTGTTATATAGGTTGTAAAAATTAATTTCTTGCTTTATATTTTTATAAACACAAGTTACAAATACTAAGTCATCACAACGGATAAAATTTGTTAGTTTATATTAGGAAAAAAGTTGCAATACTTTGTCTCAAAGATCATTTGTAGCTTTGAAATCAACATATGTAACTCAATTAATTTTGTAAGTTACAAACAAAAAAGACATGCAAAAAGAGCTTTCATCTTGCAAATTCAAACAAATATTCTTAATAAATAAATATTTGGGTCCAAAATTCATACTAATGTTTAATGTAATAATACATAATGATATGTCCTTATATATAACAGAAGCAGATTTCTCTAGTAATCCGAAAAAAAATTGCCATAAAATATTCGCATTATATATATGCATGTATATATATAGATAGATATTCATAAGTTAGTTGATATTGGACTAATTTTTACCTGCAAATCTCTGGTAATTGGTTATCCATTTTTTACGCTTCAACAAATAAACTTATTTGTGGTACATATTTATCTCTTCCTCATATCACCCAATTTATTTTCAAGTTTTATGTATTATATAAAGCAATTCTCATGCACAATGTTAATGTGTGAAATAATTGTTCACCCATAAATCAATAATTCCCCAATTTATTTCTTTTGATGGGGCTCAATAATCACATATTATGTGTCCTTTTCTTCTTCTTCTTCTACATTTTATCAGTCGTGGTTGCATCACAACCTGAATCTTATGGTACCATTGCGGAATTCGATGTATATTTACAGAAAAAAGCCAATGAATCATATGAGGAGTCCTTGCATGCATATAACCCTGATCCCGAGAAATTATCCGAGGAACTGAATGAACAAGTTACCGAGTAAGCTGATTTATTTTCCCATAATAATGATTTTTTTGAAAGTTTCGATGAGATTACATTTTAATCAAACTCAATGATTTGTTTGTAATGGTATTTGTCGTATAATGAGTCATTTAGCTAATCACATGGTAAGAGTCAACCCCCCAAGCTGGTCAAATCAGGTCTAAACTAGAATTTTCCGTCATTTTCTGCATTCTGTTTGATATAAATCTCTATTAAAATACTCGGAAAAGAAAACTCAAGGGAGAATATCAATAAAAAAAAAAGTCATTTCTTTCACATAAAAGGTGAGGAAAATGAGACAAATGATTACTTATTCATTTTTCAAGCTCAACAAAATCAATCACCCCCTCAAGTTTTGATATTATGAACTTAATTTGAATTTTGAACCAAACAATAATCAAACTATTAATGTATTATACATATAGGACCTTGCTCAAGCAAAAGAAGAAAAAACATAGGATCTTGCTAAGTGGAAATGTAACAAGGAGGGAACTTGGAGAAGATGATGATGATGATGATGATGATTGCAAGGCCACAAACCCGATAGACCGATGTTGGCGGTGCAACCCCGACTGGGCCAAAAACCGTAAAAAGTTAGCCGATTGTGCTAGGGGCTTCGGCCACCTCACCGATGGGGGCAAAAACGGAAAATACTATGTGGTGACCGATCCATCGGACGATGACATGGACAACCCTAAGCCCGGAACCCTTCGCCACGCGGTCATCCAAACCGAGCCCTTATGGATCACTTTTGCCTACCACATGGTCATTAGGCTAAGACAAGAGCTAATCTTTACAAGTGATAAGACCATAGATGGAAGGGGTACACAAGTCCACATCGCGTATGGGGCCGGGATTACACTTCAATTCGTCCACAATGTCATAATCCACAACATATGGATCCACGATATAGCCCCAAAAGCGGGCGGGATGATTAGGGACGGGCTCGACCACATCGGTCTACGCACACGGAGCGATGGAGACGGGATCTCTATATTTAGCTCGAGCCACATATGGATCGACCACGTCTCTATGTCGAGGGCTAGTGATGGGCTCATAGACGTGATCGAGGGTTCCACCGCAATTACCATCTCAAACTGCAAATTCAATAATCACAATACTGTAAGTTAAAAGCCACCATCTTTTTTTGGATGACGGGGGAAACCCGCAGCCGCTACCGTTAGGTGCGCACTGGGTAAACATCGCTCTTGTGTAATAACCTGCAAACCGCATAAGAGAGTTAAAAGCCACCATCTTCATTTCATATTATACTGAATAAAGCAAGATTTGACAAGGATTTCATGTTCATGGTGTATTAGGTGATGTTGTTGGGTGCACATGATAATACTTCAAAAGACTCAATCATGCAAGTCACAGTGGCGTTTAACCGGTTCGGAGCCGGTCTGGTCCAGAGGATGCCGAGGTGCAGATGGGGTTTTTTCCATGTCATCAACAACGACTACTCTCGTTGGCAAATGTATGCCATTGGAGGTAGTGCAAATTCGACCATTTTCAGCCAAGGCAATCGGTTCAAGGCTTCAAATAATCCACACACCAAGCAGGTAAAAATAAAACCGAATCATAACGAAATAATACCATAAAAAGACATCTAAAGGTCTTTTTTTTTTGTTCTTAAATCTTATTTGTGGATGGGTTTTTTAGGTGACAAAGAGAGAGTATTCGACCGAGAGTGAGTGGATGAAGTGGCAATGGCGGTCCGAGGGTGATAAGTTCTCAAATGGGGCCTACTTTGTCGAGTCGGGGCCCGCAATCAGATCCACGGTAACTCCATTGAACAAGAGGAATTTGATCAAGTTCAAACCGGGTTCATATGCAGGCAGGCTTACACGCTATGCTGGTGCGCTAAAGTGTCGTACAAACAAATCATGTTAACGGCTATCAGTATTTGCTTCATTTATTCATGAAAAAGCAAAAGGCATAGTAGAAATTCTACTGCAGTTGTTTTTCCTCTGTTTTGTGCAATAAAATGAAGCAAAAGAAGGAGATAGAGAGAAATAGCCTTTATGTCTGTAATAAGATATATACATATATTCAGCAATGAATATCACATAAAAGGGTAATGCAATCAAGTGGAATTTATGGCAAATATATTTGAAATTGGAAATATTTCCTAAAAATGCAGAATAATAACCTTCAATCAATCTTCGAGATTTCATTGAACAAACAACCATAGATGTGAAAACTGAAAACAAAGATTGAAAATCAAGAATTTGCAGAGACCTGGGCTGTAAATCAACAGCAAATTTCAAACAGTTCATCAGAAGAATCATATCCCAACTGCAACAAACAAATAATAGACTAAAATTACCTCATAAAAGTGAAAAAAAATTGAACTTTAGCAAGCAAGAACACAACTTCTATGGATTTTCTGAAAAAACCCACAAGTGAGTGAGTGCGGATGAGAAGAATTTCACGTGGGGTTATTTGGAAGATGCGTAATTATGCAAGTCAAAATAATTCTTCCTAAAAAAAATTCTCAAAATCTTAAATAATTTAAAAATATCCTTGAAGAAGAAAAGAAAAGTAAATTTTTACTATTAAATAATTTGAAAATTTACTAATTAAAAATAGTTTTCCGCTAAGTTTGTTATGTCAGAAAACTAAATTTATCAATTAATTTAATATAAAATACCGTGAAGTTTAAAATGACTATTTTTTATACTTAAATTGCTAGATTTAACTAATAATATATAATAAAATTTATATTTAAAATTAACCCGAATAAATATATTAAATCAATTTTAAGCATTATCTATTTTTCTTTCTGACCATATTTCTTTTCAGTTTTCACTAAACAACGCTTTTTTTCTCAAAAAAAAAAATGTATTTGAGATGCTTTAACTGAGGTCTAATCAACTTTCTCACGCTCTTCCCCAAAACCTCTGCAAAACCCTCTCCATATTATTTCAACTTTCCAAGGAAAAGAAGAGCTACAATGGCGAATTTCAGTCTATCTACAACACCAGCAGTTGGGGGAATTTCATTTCAGAACATAAACAAACTATCCTCTTGTAATTTCGCCATACCCACCTCTGTTTTCCCCCCTAGAAGAAAAAATGGCGTTTTTTTCACCACCCCATATGGAAATCACTCTAAGAACACCTCACTTAATGTAAAAGCTCAATACTTGACACCTCAAGAACAAAATAATCAGAAACAGAAGTTTTCTTCTTATGACTCTTCTGTTCCCGCACAGCCTGGTGAGTTTGATCTTTTTTTTTTTCTTTTTTTTGTGAGTGGGCCTGTATTTTGTTAATTTTTTACTTTTGAGACTTAATTTTTCTGTATGGGTTTTGCCAGGGATGATGGTTTTCGTGTTGCTATTTCGTCTTAATTCAATCTGTTTGTATGTTGTTATGTCGCTTATTTTAGTTGTCTTCTTGGACATGTTTCACATTATCTTCAATAACCAAAAGTTTGTGCTTTAATATCCCGTTTTACGAGCACAATCTGTTAACTTTTTTGCTAAATTAGCATTTATATATCTTTCATATCGATGTATGTAAAATTGTAAACAGAAACATTGGTTTAATTACCTGCTTAAAATTGATATACTTACAGTTGAGTTTATTCTGAAATTTGCTTAAACTTTATCGAATCACTAACCGTGTGCTCCTTTAATATATTTCTTTGAGAATTTATTAATGTCTTAAAAAACAATGAAATAATTTAAATCTTTGTTATTTGTATGACAGGGCAATTGCCACCAAGGGTTTATGTGGCTTACTCTATATATAAAGGGAAATCTGCTCTTCAAGTGGAGCCGAGGCTGCCAGAGTTCTCTCCTTTAGATGTATTTTTCTTTTACAATGCTTCTTGATTCTCATAGTTAGCTATTCCTGTCATTATAAGCATTTTGGAATTTCATGGTTATGCATGTATATTTGATTTATGGAACAGTCTGGAGCATTTAAGCTGTCAAAGGAGGGCTTCGTTTTGCTCCAGTTTGCTCCTGCTGCTGGTGTTCGTCAATATGATTGGAGTAGGAAGCAGGTAAAATATTCAGTAGCTTTGTTATTAGATTTCCTATGTATATGAGCATGTGTGCATATAAGTGCAAACTATTATGAGCGTGTAGGATGTATTTTCGGTTGGGTAAATTACATTAGACGTGCGTGAGATGCTAATTACGAGAAACACCCTGAGGTTTGAGAAATTATCATAACTTTCCCGGTAAAAGCATATTACAGTTTCACCCCCCTTTCAGCAAAAGCAGATCACACTTTTACCCCCTATTCTAATCGTTTTTTCCTTTTTGTAATCTGTAAACAAAGAGAGCTCGTGATAGTTACTCAAATATGTGAGGGGTATGCATGTAATTATCCCTATACGTTTTAGCATACGACTTGAGTTAGAAAATTGAGTTGATTTTGAGCTCATGATCCAAGAAACTAGTCTCTTAATGGACAAATTTTTCCTTGAGAACATTTTCATTAACGTTTTCATTATTTAGAGTTGGTATGAGTATAAGGCCTGTGTAACACATTGTGTTATGTAGTTTCGATCATAAAAATCGTGGGAGAATATGAAATTGGCTATTGATCATTTTTGATTTTGTCTATCTCCAGGTTTTCTCATTGTCAGTGACTGAAATTGGAAACATAATGAGCCTTGGAGCAAAAGATTCTTGTGAATTTTTTCATGATCCTTTTAAGGGAAAAAGGTAAACTCATCTCCTCGTGAAGTCCTTTATTAATCTCTTTGTTTAGATATGTATTCATCCTAAGTTTTCTTTTGCGAATTTATTTGTGCAGTGATGAAGGTAAAGTGAGGAAAGTTCTGAAGGTGGAGTCCTTGCCTGATGGTTCTGGCCGTTTCTTCAATCTCAGTAAACTCTTAATTCCTCTTGAGATCTTTACAAAAGCTTTTCGAGAATATCATATAAATCTTAGATTCTTGATTTATTGGATTATTAAAAGGTGTTCAAAACAAGCTCATAAATTTGGACGAGAGCATTTATATCCCCATCACAAGAGCCGAGTTTGCTGTTCTTGTATCATCATTCAATGTAAGTTTGCAGCCCTTTCAGTTTGATTCAATCAATATCATATGTCTTTGCAATATATATATATATATATATATATATGTTGTGACTTGTGACAATGCTCATTGAAATAATAATTTCAAGTGCTCATAATATGTTCACATTATTGCCTGCAGTTCATTGTACCATACTTATTAGGTTGGCATACTCTGGCAAACTCCATACGGCCTGAAGACGCGAATAATACAAACAACGTTAATCCAAGATCTGGTGGGGACTTTGAATGGAGCAGATAGTGTGAAGCTTCACTATGAGGTTTGCTAGGTAAATAAAGGATAATCTTTCTTTTAATCAACTTTTTTGATAGTTAGAAATTCGTCAGAAATCATCATTTAGATTTACTTCTCCACCTAAGTAAGAAGTTGATGAAATCCCATCTTGTACTGTTATTATATAATAAATCCCGTTGAATATTGATATAATTGAACTTATGCAAAACAATTCGATCACATTCACCAAATTGTAGTTTAGGTTCAATACAGGCTCGGGTCAATGCGATTCTAAAAAGAAATACATTGCCAAATATTCATTTCCTGTACTTAGTCAGCATCTATTGACTTAGTTTCAATATTTTAACTACTGATTGATTTTGTTTACTTAAGAATCTCACTGGATTCTGCATTTTTATACTATCAAAATGCAGTTTTCAGTGGGATATTATTGACTATTATCATACTCAATGCAAGTTGAAAATGGATTAAGCTTTCATCATGCATTATTTTCTTTATGGATGAGTTCTTGATCTTGTTGACTTGCATGCATATTATATTCTTACAATTATAGATAAAATCACATGAAAATGTCTAAGTAGGGTCATTCTTAAGAGCTTCAGTTACGAGTAATCGCAACCATCCGTTCGTGCAATCCAATAGATAGTTGTAAATTGTATAATTGGGATTTTGTGTTTCGGGATTTTCTGAGATTCAATCTCAAGTTTATGTGCAGATGTTCCTCTAAAACAAGATATGAGTATGATTGTTGAAAATTTTCAGTGTTTTTTAAATGCAGGGTTTTGAAGAAACGAAGCTCGACATTTCGAAAAATTGGAGGATTTTTGTCTATACAGACCATGGCTCCTGTATGTTATGTTAACAAACATATGAATGGATTTTTGTGAATTATTAAAAAAATGGATTTTGAATAGTTTTGGCTCGTTTATGTAGTGATCGACTTGTCGAGAAAAATCGGATGCTTATTGTCTATATAGCCCATGACTCCTGTATGTTGTTTTCAGTCTAAAAAAATTATTTGAATGGATTTAGTAAATTATCATTTCCCATTTGAGTCGATTAATATATATCACATTGAATTCCAGAATAATGTTTAAAATACTATACACAACAATTTTATAGAAAACTCACAAGGTATACATAGCTTTTGCTTATAAGCATTAAAACTCTTAACAAAATCCATAAATGAACAGTTGCAGAACCACACAGAATGAAGTGTAAGAACAATGTACCCTTCATCAAACAAATCATGAAATGCTATCTATCAATAAGGGTCTTTTGTTCAACTTACTTCATAGCTCAATCTGCAATTTTACTGCAAAATGCCTCCATTTTAGCAGTCTGAATCTGAAGCACATAAACCAATATGGTTTTTGAATTAGTATTAATGTGTTGAGAAACATTTAGTGTTCTTCCTGAAATCCAAAATTGATCAAATTAAGCTCCTATTGAAATGCTGTCACATAAATGTTATTGTTACACTCTTCTATGCAGAAAAAATGGCATATCAATATTAACTGCATGGAACTCACCGTCAAGGACTTCATGGCTACACGCAAGCCTGGTTCACCTCTTGCCAGTGTGATAGACACATTTTGAATCCAAGGGAGTTAACAGAATCTATGTCGTCAATGGCAAGGACAATGAAGATACCCGTGTAATAGTATCGAGGCTGTGTTTGGATTGATAATTTAGATTTGAGATATGGATTGGGAAGTAGTACTTCAAATGACTATAAGGTTGTGTTTGGATGGATGAATCTGGATTTGAGGAATAGATTTGCATGAAGAATTTCAAATGACTCTAAAATTAGGTGATTCGAAATCCACCATAATGATTGAAGGCTCAAAATGTTCAAAAGAGTTTGAACTCTATTGTGACTTGAACTCGCCAAAAGAAGCTCAATGGATTTACTAATAAAATTTGAAATCCATCCTTTCAAATTCTTCAATCCAAACGCAACATAAAGGAGTTGAAAACCGCTGTAACTTGAAATCACTAAACAAGCTTAATGGATTTGTCGATGATTTTGAAATCCACCATAATGGTAGAAAACTATCTCAAAGTTCCAACTTGAAATCCATTGTAATTTGAAATCATCTAACAAGTGCAATGGATTTGTTGATAAATTTCAAGTCCATCACTTTCAAACCCCCTCAATATAAACACCTCCTAAGTAATCACCAAACGACATTGGCCTGTAACCAAGCAATAGATTGCGTTCTCCAAGTAAGACACACATGCTTTGTTTTTCATGCAACTTGTGTTGAACTAAAACCCGGGACTTTTTTCAGTCCCTTCATGTCCATTGACTTTCTTATCTTTTCCACATCTTTCCATTTCTCTTGTCCAGCATATATGTTAGACAAAATCACAAAAGGAATCGGGTTTTCAGGCTCTATCTCCATAAGTCTCTCAGCCATTTCTTGTCCTAACCTCGTATCTGAGTAATGATTGGAAGCTCCAAGCAATGAAGCAAAAACAGTGTTAGAAGCTTCATTTGTTGCTTTAAGGAGTTCAATGGCTTCATCTAGCCTGCCTGATCGACTAAGGAGATCAATCAAGATATTCATATGTTTCGAAGTTGGATTTAAACCATATTTTACAGTCATCAATCTGAAAATTTGAAATCCCTTGTCAACCTCGCCCGTGTGGCTGCACATAGACAAAAGGCAACTGAAAGTAACTAAATTGGGCTTAATTTTATAATCAACCATTTGATTGAAAATACTCAAAGCAGCTTCACAATTTCCGTTCTTTCCATACCCAGAAATCATGGCATTCCAAAATGCTGGATCTTTCGGTTTTATGTCAAACTGATCGAAAACATTGTGGGCCCACGACGTTTGCCCACATTTCATATACATATCTATTATTGCAGTTGCCAAAAATTCATCGTCAATGATTTTCATTCTTGCAACATATGCATGAATCTCTTTTCCGTAGTTCTGTGATGATATAGACGCACAAGATGCTAATATACTAGTTATACATCGAACATTTGGCATTACACCACAAGATAACATCTTTCTGAAAAACAAGAACGATTCATCTGCTTTACCTACCTGAGAGAAACCACTTATCATTGAGTTCCATGTTGCTGAGTCAGGTTCCAACCCGTCTTCACATTCTAAATCAACAAAAAGATTAACAGCGTTTTCACTTTGATTATTTAACATCATTCCTGCTATCATCGAATTCCATGTTATCAAATTCCTGTTACTCCCCATTTCGTTGAATACAGTATACGCACACTGCCAAGAACCGCATTTCGAATACATATCCACAAGACTAGTGCCTACATTAGTATCAAATACTAATTCAACTTTCGCTATAAACCCATGAAGCTGCCTACCAAATGTTATGCACTTACCATTTCCACAAGCAGAGAGCACAGAAATCATTGTCACTACATCGGGTTTCTCACGTAATAATCCCCTCATTTCCTTAAACATGCATAACACCATTTCAATAACCCCATTCTGCGCAAGCCCTGATAGATAAGCATTGTAACACACCAAATTCTTGTCATCAATCAATCCGAACAATTTTGCAGCAGAACCCAACTCCCCACAATTCAAATACATCGTCATCAGCGATGTCGCAGCATAATCATCATAATCCACACCAATCTTAATCCCCAAACAATGCACTTGTACACCATTCACTACATTCCCACAACCCGAAACCACACTAGCCACCGTGACCGAATCCATCCTAAAACTAGGAACACTAAACATCTTATACACTCTAAAACTCTCTTTACAAAGTCCATTTCGTGAAAATCCCGAAATCACAACATTAAGAATAGACAAATTTGGTTGAGGAACTTCGTCGAACAGTTTCGATGCACTATCAACTAAACCCAGTTTCATGTACATGTTAGTGAGGTCTGTAGTGGTATGTTTGGTAATATACCCGGCTTTGAAGAGGTGGCCATGTAGTATTTGTCCATGGGATATAGCTTTGAGCTCGCTACAGGCTTTGAGGATATAAGGAAAAGTGAAATTTGTGGGTGGGATAGAGGCAGAATGGTGTTGGGAATAGAGTGTAATGGCTTCTCTGTAGAGTCCATCTTTTACTAGTTTTGCTATTTGATGCCTCATAGGCAGCCCTCTAATTTTAACCCACCATTGCAGACTGGTTCAGACCTATTTTAAGGGGGGATTTGAATGACAGAAATTGGAGGCTGTGTTTGTATTCGAAAAAAGGAGGGTTTTTTATTTTGTTTGAAAATGTTGTTTAAATTTCTTAATCTTTTGTGTGCTTATTATCAACACACTAATTTCTAAGTATATTTTGCTTTATGATTGAAGTATTATAATATTGAATAATTTGCGTAAAATGTAATAAATTTTGTTAAAGTTAAAAATAATAATATTATTAAATAGAGAAATGTTATATACCACCATTTTCAATTTTTCATACCACTGATTTTTCACCACCCTTTAATTTAGAAAGTATGAATCTATTAAATTCAATTAAATTTAAGTATGAAAACGTTGGTATATAACATTACTCTGTTAAATATTTCTTATTTTAAAGTTGAAACGTTAGTATATAACATTACTCTATTAAATATTTCTTATTTTAAAGTTGATTGAGTGAGTGACAGTGGCATCATGTCGAGCTCGCTCGCCAACCTAATGCGCCAATATAAATAGAGTTTTATTCAAGGTCGAGCTTTATCAATCTTAGACAATTATACGTGTTTGAAAGCTCATACGGCCATTTATATAATGGTATATTCCATCGTATATGATTAAATTTATTTTTATATATAAATGCTAAATCACTAATATTTATTTTTATTTTTTCTTCAAGCTCGATTTAAAAAAAAAAAAACCATGATAGTACAAACATTACAACATGTTACTAAGTTCTAAGGTTGCCACTAAGATTTCCACTGAGGTTTCCACTGCTTGTCCATCCTTCTTGAACTTGAACTGAGTACTGCATATGCCACAGCACATCCTCCACCGGGGGTCGACCCGTTGGATCTTTGCACAAACAGTTAACGGTAATTTGAACGACCGTTTTTAGTGATTCGTACGCAAACGTTCCACGCATAGACGGATCGATCAAGTCTCGTAATTTTGATGCTGATTCTGCTAAACTCCTCTCTAGCTGTTGTAACATAATAACAAAAACTCTGATAAAATTTCACCACATTTTCGAAAAAAATGGAAATTTGGAACTCGAATTACCTGAAACTTGAGGTCTTGTAATTCACTTTGTGAGTTTATAGGTCTACCAGTTATAACCTCAATCAAGATAACTCCAAGCCTATAAATATCTTCCTTTTCGGGATTTTCGCTGCTTAATAATGGCTATATTAGGTACATTTACGAAGGTAAAAAAAGGATACGAAAAAGAAGTTTTTATTCACTTGATAGACTGATTCGAAGCGGCTTGTCCATGAAGTGGGCTTTCTGCACCAACCTTGACGTGTAAAAGCGCGAAAAACCGTTAATTTTTTTTTTTTACGTTTTTTCGTATATTTATTTACCGTTTCTAAAAAAAGTACCTTTGACGGTAAATTTATGTTGTAGCTGCTTATTTTTGCAGTAAGGCCCTCGTCCAGCAGAATGTTGTCGATTTTCAGGTCATTCCCGAGAATTCCCGCAGTATGCAAGTACTGTATACCTCTTGCTATTCCCATTGTAACGGACATTCTTTGTGGCCATTTCAAAACTTCCCGTTTTCTCCAATCTGCAACATGCGAAAGATATCAAGTTTGCGTTTACTCTCTAACACCTAAGGCACTGTTTGGTTCGTTTTTCTTACCAAAACCCGATAACCAAACTAGGACTAAACGTTAAGGTAAGTGGTATACCGATAAGGTGATCCCTTAATGAGCCATTGGCGATATTTTCGAGCACGATAAAGACGGTGCTAGCTGTATTTGGATGGTCCTGGTATGTGACTATGCAGTGCCCGAGTACACTTACCAAATGCCGGTGTCTAAGTTTCGATATTACATCCATGTGGTGTTGTAGAGTTTGAGTTGAAAGCTTTTGTTTGAGTTTCAGACATTTCACTAGGACCACTGAGCCATCTCTAAGCCAACCTTTGTAGATCTGTAATAAATTCAAACATTAATTGTCACACAAACATTAGCCCGAAAAACAGATTGCAATTTCACCCCGAAATATCTTGGTAATTTACGAAATCCCTTTTCCTTATTGACCTCGGGGATCTGGTTTCGAGGCAATCACAACCGTCCATCTGGTGCAGACCACATTAAAAGTTGTAAATATCCCATGAATAAAGATGGGGTCTTTATTTACCTGGCCCTGTGATCCTTCTCCAACTAGATTAGTCGGATCGAAGTTATTTGTAGCGTCTTCTATTTCGTCCAACGTGAAAACGAGATACGGTGGGAGCCCAAGAGACGTCATTCGCATTGGCTGAGGTACATGTCCTAAAAACATGCATAATAAATCTCACATCAAAATTGAATCAAACTCTATAACAAAACATTAGCATAAGCCATATATTGATTTGTAGAATCGAAGAAAAATAACGGGATTTCGATATAAGGGCTTACGTCCAATAGGAGAGCCGTGAACCGGGATTTTTTGTATCACAAAACTATCACATTTGTACTCATTCCTTCTTTTCCTTTGGACCATCTTGAAGATAACCAAAATCAACACCCCTAAAAGGCCTAAAATGGCTACAATGCCACCAATAATACCAAGCACAATCCCGAGCTTAAGAGTTGATTCATCTTTCTGGCTTCTTACAGGGGGCTTAACAGCTAATGCATCCTTTTGGCAGTAAGAATAAGATCTTTGATACTTTGAGGTTGTATTAGACAGACAATTCAACATAACAAGAACCGTTTTATTACCCACATTAAGGCAAGGAGGCAACTTTCCGATCAAAAGATTGTTCGAAATATCCACATATGTAAGATCACTATTACATGTAACATTTGATGCAAGTGCGCCACTCAACTGGTTTTTAGCGAGATTAATGTAATGAATCGATGGCATTGAGAATAAGAAAGACGGGATTGGGCCCACGAGCTTATTCGACGAAAAATCAAGCATTTGCAGCCTATCCAACTTGTTCAAATCTTGTGGAATTTCAGATCTGAATGAATTATTCTCAAGGGATATTTTCACAAGATTTTTGCCTAATGATGGAATATTAGGCCCTAAATAGTTATTACTCAAATCCAACTCCTCAAGAAGTGACAGTTTACTTAAATCTGGTACACTGCCATTCAATAGATTATTACTCAAAACAAGAGATTTTAAGCTCTGGTAAGTTGAAACAGATTGAGGGATATCACCATATATGAAATTTGAGCTAATGTTCAACACTTGAAGTGATCTAAACCTGTTGATTTTCCATGGCAATGGACCCCACAATCCCAATGACACTAAAGATAGCTTTTGCAGGCTTGAAAGCTTAGTTAAGACAGTGAAGAATGAATCAAGTGAGAATCTTTCGGACAGAGTTTCAGCAGAAACAGCAAAGGTTTGTGGAGACAGCTTGGGAATGTGAGAAGGGGAGCTTTTGTTTCCAACTATGGTTAGCTCAGTGATGTGATTACCTGAACAGATGACTGTAAGAACAGGGGTTGGGGGTAAGAAACAAAAATTTGTCCAGTCATTCCATGATTGAAGAGATGGTGGATATTCTAGAAGCTGTTGAACTTGGAACAAGATTCTGCTTTCAGATGGAGATAATTGTGCATTGGAGAATGGGGAAAATGTACAGAAAAAGATGGCGAAAAACAAGAAATTTAAGGGATTTTCCATTTTTTTTTTCTGGGTTTTTGGGATTAATCGAGAAAAAGGGTGACTTGGATTTCACTTGAAAATCCCATAAAATTCCAAAAACATACAGCAGAAAACAAGAAATTGGTGGGAATACAAAAAAGTTCCAAACTTTATTTTTCTGGATTAGTATAGAAGGTAAAAAGTGGATTGGATTCACTTGAAAAATGCCATAAAGTTGAGAATCAATGTGCTGCAAAAAGTTGTGATGATTTATTATCTGAAATGAAATAAAGTAGCTTACCTTTTGCCTATGCAACTTGCTGGTTGTAAATGGAAAGGTTTTATGGGAAAATGTGTGAAAAATGACAAAAAAGAAGGAAATTTGAGCCAAAAAAAAAAAAAACAGATAGAAGTTGAAAAGAATTGAATGTGGTTTCAGTAGGTTGTATTGATTATATAGAAGAAAGTTCAATTCAGAGATCTGGAACTGAAAAGTTTCCATATAAAATGAATTCAATTTGAGCATTCACATTCCTTCTTGTTAACTGCACAAAAATAGGGGGCAACCCCTGGTAGAGTTGGTAAGGGCATTTGAACTTGTGGCCTAGGTCACGGGTTCGAATCCCACTGTGGGAATGCCTATTTGCCTTATCTACCATGAGCCTGTCAGCTATGGGCAACCTAGGCTGATTTACCTCTCTTGTGTGGTTTGCAGGCTATTGCACAAGAGCGAGGTTTACCCAGTGCGCACCCGAAAGGGTAGCGGCTGCGGGTTTCCCCCGTCATCCAAAAAAAAAACTGCACAAAAACAGAGGTACGAATATTAAATGCAGTTTGTGTTTTATACCGTTGATCTTGCATGCAATTTAACGGTTGTGATGTGAAAGTCAACTTCAATACTTCATATGTGGGGTTTGACCATTGGAGTGTGGTGGACTTTCAAGTATATGAAAAGAATTTAATCTGATTTTATAATAGGCTGGTTCCAATAATATTGATTTAATGTAATGTATATGATTGGATAATAGCGTGTAGGTGTATATTATGTCGACTCTATTGAAATCGATTTTATATATGTGGGGTTTCAACAAGCCATTCTTCACTAGGCCGGTTTTAAAAAAGAATTTATGTTAAATCGTTGGATTTAATGGTATATATTAAACTGACTCAATTAAAATTGAAATATTAAAGAATTTTTTGAGTTTGACCATTGGGGTGTATAGAAATTACAAGTGGAGGAAGAATGTTTACTTTGAGCCTATGGGCATGTGGGGTTATTTGTGAGAATTTTTGACACTTTTTATATGGTATTATTAGTTAGAGATCTCAATGTCAAATGATGGTTTCAATATCAATTAAAATGTTAAAATAAATTCTTTTCATTTATTATAATATTGATTTGTCACAATGATTGATTGTCACTATCATCACACTATTGGTAGGGATCCAATAGTATGAATTTGCCATGTGATTACTTCACAAAAATAATTGATAATCTTTGAACCTTTGTGCATGGATCAATGTGAATTGGATGAATAGTAACTTAGGTCGACCATGAAAATAATTGGAACTCAATCCAAATGGACATAATATTAGAAATTATCTCTTATTAGTCAAAGGAAATTTAATTTTATGATTTTTAGAATTTTACTTTAAATCATTGACTTGGACTATATAATGTAGACCATAATTCATGAGATCTAACTTAGTAAAAAAAAAATTATTACACAATCGTATTATATATTATGTAGTTATCGTTAATGGCTAATAATTAGATATTTTCATCCAATTTTTTATCAAGATCGTTCATAACTTGCATGAAAAAACTCGAGTATTGAATTTATTTTATGAATTAATGGAGAATGAAGGGGTTATTATGGTACGTAGATTTGGTTTTTGACCCGCATAAATTGAAATTTCTTTGAATACAGAGCTAATAAATGCACTCTGAAGTTAATTTTCTCACTATATAATTAACTTAAATTTTGGAATATTTACCAATTTCCAACATATTAAATGTGTGTGACAGTCGAATTATTAATTTTCAGAATATTTTAGTTCTTTAAAGATACGAATTAAATTTGAAGCCCAAGTACTTACAGTACGACATTACAATGTTTTATTGTTATATATTATATAGACAGTGTTATTGATTTTATTTAAGAGCCCATTTAATGTTGCATGGTGTGTAACCTAGGAAATTAGGGTGAATCTAGAGGGAACCATATTTATTTGTTAGATAAATAATATGAAATTTCATAATCATGTAGCTATATGATGTCCATATGTTTTAAAATTGAAAAGACAAGAATTAAATACGAAATACGTGTGAAACATTATGTGATAGAATTTTATGTTGATTTCTCACATGAGGGACATATTAAATGTTAGTAAACGATGGTTGGGGTATTAAATAATTTGTGAAATAATAATGTTATGTATGATCGTTTATATATTATAATTGTGTTATATACAATAATTTATGAAAAAAATTTAGGATAGTGGAGGGTGTTTGATGTAGTATTTTCAATTAATATATTAAAAAATATTTTTCAATTTATTCTCAATGTTATAATTTTTTTTTTCTAATTTGAAGTATAGCATTCGCTGATACACATATAAAAAAATTTATGAGTTACCAAAAAAATAACCCTTGGCTACTTAATGGATTATTTGAATAGACTGAATTAAATTTGAATAAATGTTTACCTACCCTACGTTGATGTTTATCCATGTATTAGTTGTTATTAGACTCTACTTAGTGACAATTAGCCACATCTACATAAAGTTCCAATTAGTCTTAATTATTAGGCTTTTGCCAAATCCTTGTTAAATTAGTATGCAATTTATTATATAATAATTAAATGATCAAAGTTTGGAGCATTGTTTGGAATAGTATTCCTTCTTTAGTGTATAATAACAAAAAGGAAAATTTCAAAGTCAAACTAAAGTCATAAATTTATAATTAAAATGAAACAAAAACTAAACTTAATTACAATAATGATTTTGACAAGAATATAGAAAAATCTAAAATAATTTATTTAATAATTTTCATGATATTAAAAACAAAAAATTGGCACCCAATAATAGTTTTTTGGTAATAATTGAGATAAAATTGAATAAAATTTTCTTGTATTGGGTGTGTAATGTGTTACCCAAGACGCCAAGATCCAAGAGGCCTAGACGATCGAGGCCCAATAAAGACCATATGAATAGTCATTGGTCCAATGGGCCTTTTGTTAAGAAAGCCCAAAATCAGTTATGTCTCGTGTCAAGAAACCACATTTAGTTCTGTCTTCGCTAATTTTAAGTGGGGGGGAATATAAATAGATACGACATCGTATGATTGAAAATAAGGTAATATCACTTCACCCCCCCATTATTTACCTATTTATCAAATCACCCGTAAAAACACTTAAAAGTACTTTTAACCCTTCAACTTTTCTATAATAATCACATTGCCCCCATAATAGATAGCTTAGCAGTTAGCAGTAAACTTTTTGTCAACTGAAATACACCTTAGGATTTCCTTATAAAGTGCTTAAATGGATGAATTTGAGGGGTCATATGCTTTTAATTTCTTTCTTGGGCTAATTTTCTAAAACTGTAAAACTTTAGGGGTGAAATGCAATTTACCTTACCCCAAAATAAATTTTAATTATGCAGGCATCTTCTTTCTCTGCTTGCAAGTTCCAGGGAAATTCTATGCCAGACCTTGACCAATAGAGCCGGTCATTCTCCACCACACAATTGTGGTGGGGTGGGTGATATTTTACCTCCACCACCCATACAAAAACCACCCACCCCACCACAATTGTGAGGTGGAGAATGACCGGCTCCATTGGTCAGGGTCTGGCATAGAATTTTCCTTCCAGGGCCTAACCAAACCAGAGTGTCTTGTCTGCTCACTGCTGTCAGTATCTCAGAGTTGAGGTGTAAATGCAGAACTCTTGAATGGTACATTAAATTAAACCTATTTTTATAATTTTTATTGTATATTTTCACATGCAAATGCTCACACACAGAGTTTACACACATTTTAAGCAAACTATTGTCGACCCATTTTCAGATCTCTGAAAAAAATTGAATCTTTGATGTTAAAAATGCTTTTTGTTTACTTACAGGTGCATATGATTAAGGGGCTTTGAAGCAGCTCGAAGTTCTAATTGAGGGTGGGTGAGTTAAAAGATCTACTTAAATTTCTTGATTTTCAACAGTTATTAACTTATTTATTGTGTTTGTTGCGATAAATCTTTATGGGTTCTCATTAAATATGTTTAGTTAGTAACAATTATGAACTTTTTTTGGAGCTTGAATTTTAGCTCATTATGGGTTTTACCATGAAATTTCTTTTTTGTGGATTTTATTATCTTTTTTTGTTGCTATTTTTGTGTAAAATACTAGTAAATATCTTTTAATTAGAAAATATAGTCTTATTTTTATCTGGTTAATTGATTTAGTAGAGAAGGGTATTTTTGCTGGAGAAGTTAAATTCTGCATATAAAAGTGTTTGGAGATAACACTTTGTATTTTTAGCACAGTTTTGATGATTGTTGAGAGATCAACGAAATTGCCCTTCAAAAGCATATAGCAGAGGAGCTCATATATATATATATATATACACTTAGTTGACTTAATCTTATTCATAATTAACAAATGCAGATCTAAGACTGGCATTTAATGTGATACAGTTATGGCTTATATTGTTAATCTCTGAGGCATAAACTCAAAAGACTCTCGCAAATCGTTTTTTTACTATCAACATATCATTGAGTGATGCTTGACCAAAGCTTCATCATGTCACTAATCAACTACATTATAGTTATTTATCTACTTGATCTTGTTTGCCTGAGTATGCTTTAATTTCTTTTACTTAGATCTTAATTTTTTGGTATATTACAGGTTCCCTAATTCTTAATTTGTAAAATATCAGCCTCGCCAGAATGGGAAAGTCTCCAGGAAAATGGATCAAGGGCGTTTTCAGCAAGAAGACATCAAAGTCAAATTTGTCTAAAGGAAGTGAACTTTCTGTAAGTTTTCATAAGACATTACTTGTACAAACATATCATTAAACATTTTGAGTCATTGATTTTTTCTCGAGTATTTTTCTCAAGTCTTACATTATAATTTGTCCTGTGTTTATTATATATGTAGAGATCTGCAAGTGAGAAACCAGCCCGAGTTTCCTCCAAGGAACCTATACCCATTTTAATACAAGAAGAGCCAATAATTTCGAGCCCACTTCCTGTGGCTATCGTGGATAAAATAGATAACTCGAGCTTTGAGAAAGTAGAGGCTGAAAAAACAGCAAATGATGGAGTATTATCGTTTTCAACAAAGCAAGATGAAGTTATCGCAACAGTCTTAGATTCTGGTCTACCAAATGACAGTGATAAGCTTAAGCTTGAGCAAGCTGTTATAGTTGTGCAAGCCTCTTTCAGGAGTTATCAGGTATTTGTTGACTGTATTTCTTAATCTTTTTGTTCTTGTTTGTATATTTCTTTTTTCCTTATTGTGTTAATTTCATCACCAATAAGAGAAAATTGCAGCATTAGTTTTATATGATGTATTACTTTGCATATTTAGTCCAAGCTAATACAATAGGACGAAACTGGTTAGTTTGATCGCATGCAAGGTACTAGAACTGCTAAAAAAAAGAGTTTTAAGGGACTATTTTTCACAATTTGAAAAGAATGGGAGTAAAATTGCAATAAAGCCTATCATTAGGACATATATTGCAATTAAGGTTTATTCTCTGATATTACCTGTTTAATGGCTTCTAGGCTCGCCGTGAATTTCAAAATCTGAAGGGAATCATAAGGCTTCAATCCGTTATTCGTGGTTGTTTGGTTCGAAAACAGGCTGTTGCTACGTTATTTTGTGTGCAAGGTATTGTCAAATTTCAAGCAATTGCCCGTGGTCACTTGTTAAGACAGTCTGGCAATGGAAATGAACACTGGAAAAGACAAAGATTTGTTGCAAAGGTAATTGTTCGAATCAGTTTCCTATTATTTCATTCCAGAAAATTGTCAAAGAATTGAATTTTTTTTTCGTGTCAATGGCGTATTCTCTTATACTAGGATGCTAAACGAAGGGATTCTGGTGAAATGAACAAGTATAGAACAGCTGATACTTTGTTGAAGAATGCTTTTATTTACAAGGTAAGTGCAGTTATATTCCGTGCCATTAATTTTCAAGATTCTCGATCGAATAATAGTTTTTTTTCAAAGATTATTAAATTTTTGTAACAAGCATAAGTAATAAATTGGGGGAGGGGCAATTTTTCTTTTTTGGTAAATTGTAAACACCTTTTACGACACTATAATTACCCAAAAGACTTCAAAGTTTGAGAAATTACCATAACTTCCCTTGTCGATAAAAAGATATTACAATTTCACCCCTGCAATAAAAGCAAGTTACGATTGTAACCCCTGTATTTCGAGTTCTCCGGATTTGACAGGGTGTCTTAATAACTTGCAAAACTTCAAGGGGCTTGTGGTAATTACCCGATAAATGAAATGTGCACGAAATTATCCGTTTTCTTAAACTACATCGTTATTCCCTTCTCTTGGACTAATATTAGTATTTAGTAATATTATTGTGAAAATATTATGATTTTCTTGAATTTTCAGCTACTTTCTTCATCTCCAACTGCAATGCCATTACGCCTTCAGTATGGTCCAGGCGAACCGAACTCTGCATGGGCTTGGCTGCTTAGGTGGTCAATATCACAAGTTTGGGCACCTAATTCCAAACAGAAGGAAATTCATGACTCAAAGAATCAAATATTTGAAACAGAAGAAACTAAGCCAAAGCGTAATCTTAGAGTTCGATCAGACTCTCGTAAAGAAAAGCTCAAGAACAATGGAAGAAAACCCTCCATTCAGCCTGTCAAATCTGCTGAAATTGACGTTGAGAAACCAAAAAGATATCTAAAAAAGCTGTCAAAATCTCCATCACCCAACACTAAATCTGATATTTTAAGTAGTGATATTGCTTATGAAGATCAATCTAAACATACCAATGAAGAAAACGAAGCAACCTTTGCTATAGACAAGGATTTTAAGGATGTTTTAATCAGCAGCGATGACTATAAATCCAGTCGAAGAATTTCCTTACCAGCTAAACATGATGAACAAGAGACAACACCTGAGAATGTAATAAGGGTCCCGAGCTATATGGCGAAAACCGCTTCTTCAAAGGCAAAAGTGAGAACTCAAGCCTCCCCGAGGCTCGGGCTAGATCATGTAGCTGAGAAAAACGGTTTAACGAGACGTTTTTCTTTGCCATCTTCAACTAATGCAAAACCGAGTTCATCACCACGAGTTCATAGGCTAATTCAAGTTAGTGCTAAAGAAGGAATCAAAATTGACAGATCTCTATCCTCGTCTAGAGATGTTATTGGTAAGACTTAGGCCATGAATATTTTGTTAATTAATTTTCCGGCGAAAATCGAATATTCCGGTGAAAATCGAATTTTCCGGCAAAATTTGTATTCAAATTGCCATACATGCCCCACATTAGTGTACCCAAATTGCCACCCCCATATTAGTGTACCAAATAAACGTGCAGACCACATTAATGTACCAAAAATGCAATATTCCCCTTATATATAGTATACTATTCACATTTTGACAGCCTAATTTGTTTCATGTTTTCAGATAAGGTGATTCAAGCAGACTGGAAGAGGTAAATTTCGAGAAGTTCAGTTAATCGACAGGTTTGGCTATATATCTCAACGGGGGGTGATAAAATTTAACTTACGATTGTGTTTTTGAAGTGCCTAAATTTCAAGGAAAATGTCGAAGTTGACTAAGGTTATGAACCATACTGAAATTTGTGGTAGCTCACATGCTTCCTTTTTCTTTTTCTCGGTTTTCTATTTTCGTGCATGTCATTGTAATTGAGTCTCTTGAACAAGAAGTGGTATATACTGAGCTTGTGACATGCACAGTACATTTTCCTTGTGTATTTGACTCGTTTTTCGTTTACATGCTTTAGAATAGCCTTTTTATGCTCTAGCTATTATTATTCCTTGAGAAAATTACAAATTTCCTAGAACCCTAATTACGAAAAACGCGTAGAGGTTTGAGAAATTACCGTGACTGCACCTAAGCGTATTACACTTTTACATTTGTTTTTATGGTTGTCACAGGAACTGACAAAGGGTTTTTTTAGTAATTTGCAAAACCTCAGGGATTTCATGGTAATTACCTATAAGTGAAGGGGTGTGCATGTAATGATCATTTATTCCTTTGCATAAGATGAATGAATATGTGTTATATCTAGGGGTGTACGCGGTCGGGTTCGGGCGGTTTTGAAGGAAAAAATCAACCCGACCCAACATGAGCGGGTAGACAAAATATCAACCCGAAATTACATATTTATTTTTCCAAACCGGGCGGTTCGGTTCGGTCGGGTTAATAAATTTAGCGGGCGGGTTGGCGGTTTTAGTTCTTTTTTCATTTTTTGTTATTGTTAACTAGTTAGTAATACACTAATAAAATATATTACTTTTTGTACATTTAATTAAAAAAATTGAGTTGGTAGGATGTAAAAAATCAAGTGGTGTTATAAATAAAAATCATATGATCATTAATTTATAATGGGTGAAAACTCTAAATTTATTAAAAATGAAATATCATAAAATTTAATTCATAAATATGTAAAATATATTTCGTTAGTTGAGAAAATAAAACTTTGTTCAAATAAAATAAATAAGTGTTCAAACAAGGTTTATATTTTTCCAAATAAAAGTAAAGTGTGTTATATATATAAATATGAATAAAATCATTATTGTCTATATATTATTTTAAAGCTTGTTATTAACCTCTATAAAATACATTTGTGTGTATTTTATATAATTAGCGGTCGGGTTGCGGTTTAGCGGGTTACAAATGTTAAACCCACCACCCGACCATAAAGTGGCGGGTGGCAAAAATATCAACCCACCACTATTTTTTAAAAGTTTAAAACCGACGATTTGCGGGCGGATCGGTTCGGTTTGAGCGGTTCGGGCGGGTTGAGCGGGTTTATGTACACCCCTAGTTATATCTATACTCAGCGCTCGTTACAGCTCGTGTTAATATCAGAAAAGCTGTGTTGTGGTATCAAAATCATAACGAAAAACAGTGATTACTGTACAAAAGTGAGTTAACTTACAGGCTTAAAAACTCGACAATGCGAAATCCACTTTTGTTTATTTGGTTCGTGTTTCAGTCTTATATCAGATCATCACAGGAGTTCCCCCAAACACTTCAGTGGGTAATAACGAAAAATACGCTTCAATCCAATGAAGCGATTGAGGAAACTCTAGTGAAAACCTGATGGCTCGTTTTGATTATTCGATGATGAATGAATACATATAAGCTCTAGTATTTACAGTGTGGTGATATATATATATATATATATATATAACCTGGAAATTTTGTATCTGTGTTTAGAATGTATGATAAAAATGGAGATAAAAACACTTGCCTCGTTGAACCTAGTCGTAACTGTGGGATAAGTGAAGAACAGAACAGAGATATGGGAATCACATTGTAAGAATATATATATATATAATATATATTCTCTGCAATATCTCCAAGTTGTTGCATATAAATGTTCTGTTAGAAGGTTTTTATATATGATGAATATATGAATTTAATGTGAGGGATAGAAAGCTGGAAAAGTGATGGGCCAAAAGATGGAGATGATGTATTCATTTATTCTTCTAAAACTTTTATTCTCATTTCATTACATAAAATTTTTCACTTATTGTATTAACTATTTTGGGAGATTAATAAAGAGTCGATGTTCCATAATATCTACCGTCTAGACACAAATTTGATTTTATGAAAAGAAAAAAAAGAAGAGATGTGGACTATATATATTAGAAACCTTAACACAAACATGAAAAAAAATATATGTACGATTAGGGTTTTTTATTTTGTGAAATCATTTTCACTCAGTTAAATGTTTCATTGTGTCTGGTATATATCTAAATATTAAAGGGTATGAATTCAAAATATTATTGAAATACTATAAACATGAGCTTGTTGCATACAAAAGAACCATATATATTGCTAATTTCAAACAGCAATATGAGGGATCATATTGTGTATAGTTTCTTAACATTGCAGCATATATTTATAATTCATGATTTCAATTAGTCACCAAAACCATATTTTTTAACATTGCAGCATATATGTAAGATGTTGTTCCCGATAAAATGTTGGAATTTGGATTTACATTTGTATAATTTTATCCAATTATTTGGGCAAGTTCCATTTGTAGAAATTGGAATATCTTTGGATAATATTAAACTACTTCTTGTGTAGATTAATTTGGTATATTTATATTCTCAAATCCAATTAGGGATGAATGAGAAATTAATGTCCAAAGTTAATAGAATTAATTTGAATATTAATTCAAATTAAATTCTTTATTTTTATTTTAATTCCCAAATTAATTTCTAACCGTTGGATGAAGTTTTAATACGGATGGACGCGTCTGAATGTGATTTATGGCCAAGATCGCATACGAAATAATGCACCCGGTCCGTACACACCCGTTGGATAAAAAACGTACCTGTTGAAATGAAAATGTGTCTTTTTGTTCTAAAAGGTGTCTTTTTGTTCTTAAAAGGTGTCTTTTTGTTCTAAAAGGTGTCTTTTGGGGTTGAAATGAAAAGTTGTGTTTGCTAGCCCACATCTTTTCATTTTCTATAAATAGGTCCCCATAAATCCGAATTTATCATCCCATTCACAATTCTTTTCTTTCTTTTCTGCATTAAAATCATTAGTGCATTCTTACAAAATTTGAGAGTTCAAAACAAAGTTTTGTTCGCCGAGTTTCGAAATTTGTAGTGCTACTATTTCGAAACATTATAGTCGTTGAATCTTGGGAAACGATTGCCGTCAACCCGTAAGCACCGAGAGCGGGGCAATTTCGTTTCAAAGACAAAGAGTAGAACTCTTGCTTCGACTACACACATTCTAAAGACACTATCCCGAAGTGCTCTCACATAAATATTTCCAACATTTTTGAAACGAAATTCTGTGTCTTTGAGAATGGCGTCATCTTCAACTCCTCCATCCAATGTGACTGTTGCTATGCCAACTGCGGTTCCCCATGTCCCATCTCAAGGGGAAAAACCGGGCAAATTTGCCGGTACTGATTTTAAGAGGTGGCAACAAAAGATGTTGTTCTACCTAACAACTTTGAACCTGGCGAGGTTCCTTACTGAAAGTGCTCCGACTATGTCTGAAGACGAGACGGACCCACAGGCTAGAAATGCTGTGGATGCTTGGAATCATTGTGACTTTTTATGTCGCAATTATATCCTCAATGGCTTGGACGATACACTGTATGATGTGTATAAGGCGTTCAAAACGGCAAGGACTCTATGGGAGTCTTTGGACAAGAAGTACAGAACCGAGGATGCCGGACTCAAGAAGTTTGTTGTCGGGAAATTTTTGGACTTCAAGATGGTTGACTCTAAGACGGTTATGAGTCAAGTGCAAGAGCTTCAAATCATTATGCATGATATTCATGCTGAAGAAATGACGCTCAGTGAATCCTTCCAAGTAGCAGCCATGATTGAGAAGCTACCACCGGGGTGGAAGGACTTCAAGAATTATCTCAAGCATAAACGCAAAGAGATGAGTCTTGAAGACTTGATTGTCAGACTTCGAATTGAAGAAGATAACCGCTCTACTGACAAGAAAAACACCAAGTCGTCTATGGAGGCGAGGGCAAACTTAGTGGAGCCAAATGCTGATAAGAAGCGAAAACGTCCCAACAAAGGCAATAAATTTGCAAAGGCAAAGAAGTTCAAAGGGAACTGTCACAACTGTGGAAAGCCGGGTCATTGGGCTAAGGATTGCCGAAAACCGAAGAGGGAACAAAACCAAGCACACATAGCTGAACTTGGAGATAAGAGTGTCCCCGTGGATCTATCTGAAATAGATCTCAGTGCTGTTGTGTGGGAGTTCAACATGGTTGATAATCCAAAAGAATGGTTTATCGACACTGGAGCTACTCGCCACATCTGCTCAGATAAAGAGATGTTCTCGAAGTATCTCCCAATCAGTGGAAGAAAGCTATACATGAGAAACTCTTCTACCTCACCGGTTGTTGGTTTGGGACGTGTGGTTCTGAAAATGACCTCGGGCAAAGAGCTGACTCTGGTCGATGTGCTACATGTACCAGATATTCGCAAGAACCTGATCTCCGGAGCTGCTTTAGTTAAGACAGGATTTAAGATAGGGTTTGAGGCTAATAGAGTAGCACTCACTAAGAGTGGCATGTATGTAGGAAAAGGTTACCTTGATAAGGGCCTTTTCAAAATGAATGTAATGACGGTCAAACGTGACCTTGGTGATTATGAAATAAAAAATAATTCTTCTTACTTGCTTGAGTATTCAAATTTATGGCATGTTAGATTAGGACATGTGAATTTTAATACTTTACGAAAACTTGTGAGTTTGGAATTATTACCGTCGTTTAAAATTGATGCACATGAAAAATGTGAAATTTGTGTTGAAGCTAAATTAGCTAAAACATCTTTCCACTCGGTGGAAAGAAATACCGAACCTCTAGAACTTATTCACACCGACATATGTGATTTAAAGTTTGTGCAAACTAGAGGTGGTAAAAAGTATTTCATTACTTTTATTGATGATTGCACACGCTACTGTTATGTATATTTGCTAAAAAGCAAAGACGAGGCCGTTGAAGTGTTCAAACACTACAAGAATGAAGTCGAAAATCAACTTAATAGTCGAATAAAAAATATTCGAAGTGATAGAAGTGGTGAATATGGAGCACCATTCGATGACTTATGTCAAGAATTTGGCATTATACATCAAACCACCGCTCCATACTCTCCTCAATCAAATGGCATTGCTGAACGCAAAAATCGTACTCTAAAGGAGATGATGAATGCTATGTTGATTAGTTCGGGCTTACCACAAAATATGTGGGGGGAAGCAATTCTTTCGGCGAACTTCATTCTAAATAAAATTCCTCACAAAACTAGGAGTGAAACTCCGTATGAATTATGGAAAGGTCATAAGCCTAACTATAATTATCTTAAAGTGTGGGGGTGTTTAGCAAAGGTTAAAGTACCTCAACTTGCTAAGCAAGTCAAAATTGGGCCTAAAACTGTTGATTGCATATTTATAGGATATGCACATAACAGTAGTGCTTATAGGTTCCTCGTACATAAATCTGACATTTCTGATATACATGAAAATACGATAATAGAATCAAGAAATGCAGTATTTTTCGAGGAAATCTTTCCTTGTAAAGATAGGAAAGAATCAAGCTCAAATAAAAGAGCTACAAGTGATTCTCGTCAAGAGGACGAAGAAAAGGACGAAGAACCAAGACGTAGTAAAAGGACAAAATTTGCAAAAAGTTTTGGTCCTGAATTTCTAACTTATATGTTAGATAATGAGCCTAGGACAATTAACGAAGCATTGTCTAGTCCAGACGCACCACTCTGGAAAGAGGCTATAAATAGTGAAATAGAATCCATTATGCATAACAACACTTGGGAATTAGTTGATCTTCCTAAGGGAAGCAAGCCATTGGGCTGCAAATGGATTCTAAAAAAGAAATATAAAGCTGATGGCTCTATTGACAAGTACAAGGCTCGTTTGGTTGTAAAAGGTTTCAAGCAAACTGAAGGCCTTGATTTTTTCGATACCTACTCACCCGTGACAAGGATAACGTCTATTAGAGTACTGATAGCAATCGCTGCATTGCATAATCTCGAAATACATCAAATGGATGTTAAAACAGCCTTTCTAAATGGTGAGTTAGATGAAGAAATATATATGGAGCAACCCGAAGGTTTTGTAGCTCCAGGAAATGAAAGCAAAGTGTGCAAACTTGTTAAGTCATTGTATGGACTTAAACAAGCGCCAAAACAATGGCATGAAAAATTTGACAAAACAATGATGTCAAATGGCTTCAAAATAAATGAATGTGACAAATGTGTTTACATTAAAGGCACTCCTGAAGCTTATGTAATTGTTTGTCTATATGTAGACCTAATAATAGGTAGTAGTCATGATATTATCATGAACACTAAGAAAATGCTAAAGAAGCATTTTGAAATGAAAGATATGGGAGTAGCAGATGTTATACTAGGGATCAAGATCTCTAAAACATCTGATGGAATAGTCTTAACACAATCTCACTACATTGAAAATGTATTGAAAAGGTTTAATCAATTTGATTGTAAACCTTCTAAGACACCTATGGATAGAAGCTTACATCTAGCCAAACACCATGGTGAACCCGTATCACAATTAGAATATTCACGGATTATTGGCAGTCTAATGTATATTGTAAACTGCACTCGTCCGGATATTGCTTACTCGGTAAATAAACTGAGTAGATTTACAAGTAATCCAAGTAGTGACCATTGGGCGGCACTGACTAGAGTTCTAAGATATTTAAAATATACTTGGAATTATGGATTACACTATAAGAGATATCCAGCTGTATTAGAAGGATACAGTGATGCTAACTGGATATCTGACACAAAAGACTCCAAGTCCACTAGTGGATATGTCTTCACGATTGGTGGTGGAGCAGTGTCATGGAAATCTTCTAAGCAAACATGTATAGCTCGTTCCACAATGGAATCGGAGTTTATAGCATTAGATAAAGCTGGTGAAGAAGCTGAGTGGCTTCGTAATTTCTTAGAAGATATTCCTTGTTGGCTGAAACCTGTGCCTCCCATACTTATACATTGCGATAGTCAATCGGCAATTGGGAGAGCACAATGCAGCATGTATAATGGTAAGTCACGACACATACGCCGTAGACATAACACCATTAAGCAGTTGATCTCTAGTAGTATTATCTCAATTGATTATGTGAAATCAAAAGAGAACATTGCGGATCCGTTAACAAAAGCTTTGCCTAGAGATCAAGTATACTGCCTATCAAGGGGAATGGGATTAAATCCTACAACTTAAGGATCAACATAAGGGTAACCCTACCTTGTTGACTGGAGATCCCAAGATCTAGGTTCAAAGGGAAAAACAAATTATGTTAGATTCAGTGTCGCACTTGAAGGAGATAAATCTCCAACCCATTCTTAGGATAGACAAGTGCTAAAAATAAATCCTGCAGAGCGTAGGTGAGGTTAAGCTAAAGAAGCTTTTAATGATTCCTATACTGTCTCAAGCATGGTGAGACGTAATAAAGTGGAGTAAGGCAGGGTACTCTTAATAGGAGATCACCTATATAAGTGTGAAGTGAGGGCCGCTTCAAAAGGTAAACACTTATGAATCCAAGATGATCCATGGCCAAAACGGACACAACAGTGAGAACTAAAAACTTGTTAGAGAAGTTATTGTGTGTGTATCATTGTCTTGGTTTACACAAAACGCTGATCAATTCAAGACATCGCGTTCACTACCCAGCAAGTAAATCCGATGGTATTACACTAGGGAAGGTTCAAAGCCAAAAACTACCTATCTCGATGCAATTGCTTCTCGCTTGAACTCTCTTAAAACATCCGCATGAAACTTTGCATCCGCATGAAACTTTGCATAATTTTCATTCATGTGGGGGATTGTTAGAATTTGGATTTACATTTGTATAACTTTATTCAATTATTTGGGCAAGTTCCATTTGTAGAAATTGGAATATCTTTGGATAATATTAAACTACTTCTTGTGTAGATTAATTTGGTATATTTATATTCTCAAATCCAATTAGGGATGAATGAGAAATTAATGTCCAAAGTTAATAGAATTAATTTGAATATTAATTCAAATTAAATTCTTTATTTTTATTTTAATTCCCAAATTAATTTCTAACCGTTGGATGAAGTTTTAATACGGATGGACGCGTCTGAATGCGATTTATGGCCAAGATCGCATACGAAATAATGCACCCAGTCCGTACACACCCGTTGGATCAAAAACGTACCTGTTGAAATGAAAAGGTGTCTTTTTGTTCTAAAAGGTGTCTTTTTGTTCTTAAAAGGTGTCTTTTTGTTCTAAAAGGTGTCTTTTGGGGTTGAAATGAAAAGTTGTGTTTGCTAGCCCACATCTTTTCATTTTCTATAAATAGGTCCCCATAAATCCGAATTTATCATCCCATTCACAATTCTCTTCTTTCTTTTCTGCATTAAAATCATTAGTGCATTCTTACAAAATTTGAGAGTTCAAAACAAAGTTTTGTTCGCCGAGTTTCGAAATTTGTAGTGCTACTATTTCGAAACATTATAGTCGTTGAATCTTGGGAAACGATTGCCGTCAACCCGTAAGCACCGAGAGCGGGGCAATTTCGTTTCAAAGACAAAGAGTAGAACTCTTGCTTCGACTACACACATTCTAAAGACACTATCCCGAAGTGCTCTCACATAAATATTTCCAACATAAAAGAGAGAGCAATTGGAGGTAGGATATTAAACAATAGTCAAATATTATTGTATTATTATTATGTTGGAACTGTTGAGATTATATCTTTTTTATATAATTTGATTCAGTGATCGAGTAATTTTATGGGCAAATTTTTTTAATTTTGTGCCCCATATTCAGTCTCTGTAATCATATTAGCACTAATGCACTGAATCCCATCAAAATTTCGAAAGAATATACTTTTCAATCAATCCGACATATTTTTATTGATCTCATTTCAATAAAATCCACTAATTTCAATATAAACACACACATATATATAAAAGAAAACAATAAAAGTTCCAAAATAATGCCACCATTATGATCATTTATTTAAATACATACACATGCAGTGCATATATACCAATTATTATTATTATTATTATAACTATAAGATCATAACACAGTTACATCAGACTGTGATGGCTAAATATATATATATATATATATATATATATATATATATATTAAATACTTCAGCTTTCAGGCCCAAGAGTAGCATCGTCCAGCGAATGCCCGTGAGGAGGAAACTTAAACGACGGGAGATAAAGTGCTTACAGACGCCATTGTTGCTCTGTGTTTTTTGCTCCAAGTTTGTATGGATTAATGGAAGATTATTGAGTGTGGGTTTTAATTAGTGAGATATGAATCTGCAGCTTAAATAGGAGTTAATTTTCTCATGCTTAATTTGTTTACGCCATTGGTTAAGAATTAATTTAATTTTGTTAGGTAAAGATTATACTTTTGTTGTTAATTTGTTAAACGCTGATAAGTTGTGGCCTTACGGCAAGGGATGATGATGTTGTACCAGATTTGTTTTAGGGTTAATGCATGGTTTTTAATATTCATAAATTCGAATTAGATTTTCTTTAAAAAAATTTGTAAATAAACTTTTTATTTTTTTATTTGAACTAAATTGGGTTTTACACTTTCTTATATTAATTATACGAGTTTTTATAAAATATATTTAGCATTTTCCGACAGGATATTTTGTCGGAATTTGAGAACATGCATTATATATAATATAACCCTTTTAATGATGAAAATAATTTTATCCTTCCAAAGTTGAAGTGATATTTTAAACAAAACAATTAAAAATAATGAAGCCACAATAAAACGTTGTTTCAACTTTCAAGCGATAAAAATACCACATCTATTTATGAAATAATATGCTGAAAATACTGAAAAAAATAAAACTATATAAAAATTAGTAGAATTTAAATAAAATGTATAAAAATAAAAAAAGTTATTTTATAAAATTACAAATATCCGGAAAGTTTTAAGGAATTATAAAAAATATTATATGTAACAAACATTAAGATTTCATTAGATACTTAAATAAATAAGATAAATTTTTTAATAATGATTGTTGCTGTTGAATCAAACGATAACAATCAATCCGATCACCCAAGATATCAAATAATCAAATAACGCAAGGAATTAAAGAATAACCCAAAACGAAAAACAGTAAGACAGGATTTACGTGGTTCGGATTTAACAATCCTACATCCACGGGAACAATAAGAATCAATTCACTAATCCACCGAAAGAATACAAGAGTTTCAGAAACGATTACAAGCTGTGAAACCTAGCTATCAATTCAACTCTCTCTCTCTCTGAGTCTCTCTTATCAAATCCCTCACAGAAACATGAAAGTTATCTTCTAAGTAACTAACTAATAACAGAAATCATTTATAATACGCATCTGTTCAAGTAACTGTCCTCTTTTCTCAACAAAACGAAGACTTTGTTATTTCAGTGCTCAAGATCCTTCCCAGCCGTTAGATTAGAAGCCACAAATCAATGGTTCTGATTAAAGACAAAAGAAACGTGTTATCACTTGTAAAAACGCACTAACTTTTCTACAATTCTCCACCTTAGTGAGTTTTTTCTTTCATCATCCTCTCATTCCAGTTCCTAAAGTTAGAACCATCCCTTGAACTTGGTTCCTAAGGTTAGAACCACTTCCCCACTTATCTTTTAGTTCTCTACAGCAGATCAGTCACAGGGCTGCTGCATTTGTTCACCAATGTACAACAATACTCAAACTTTTCTGAGGGCAAAGCTTTTGTTAAGGCATCTGCTGGATTTTCAAGTGTTGAAATCTTTTCCACCTTGATTTCTCCTTTTTCCACAATGTCCCTTATGAAGTAATACTTTACATCAATGTGCTTGGAGCGTTCATGAAACATTTGATGTTTCACTAAGTGTATTGCACTTTGGCTGTCACAGTAAACAACTACCACTTTCTGTTCAATACCAAAGTCCTTAATCATTCCTTTCAACCACATAGCCTCTTTTATTGCTTCTGTTAATGCCATAAACTCTGCTTCAGTGGTAGATAGGGCCACAACTGGTTGTTGTACTGCTTTCCAGCTTATGGCAGTGCCATACAGGGTAAAAACATAACCTGTAAGTGACTTTCTACTGTCTAGATTAGCAGCAAAGTCTGAGTCTACATAACCAACCAATGCAACAGTGTTCATATCTGATTTTCTTTCAAATTTCAGTCCATGTGTAGCAGTTCTCTTCAGGTACCTCATAATCCACTTAACAGCTTCCCAATGAGCCTTACCAGCACAGCTCATATATCTGCTCACCACACTCATTGAATGAGCCAAGTCAGGCCTGCAACAGACCATTGAGTACATAAGACTCCCAACTGCACTTGCATAAGGTATCTTTTCCATTTCAGCTTCCTCTTTAGCTCCTTTTGGGCATTGTTCCAATGAAAGCTTTATATTTTGAGCCATAGGTGTTGAAACCACACTGGATTGGTGCATATAGAATCTGGATAACACCTTATTAACATAGTGATTCTGAGATAAGTACAAGACTCCATCTCCAGGTTCCCTGGTGATGTCCATGCCTAAGATTCTTCTGGCATATCCCAAATCTTTCATCTCAAACTCCTTCTTCAGCAAGTTCTTAACCTTGTTTATTTCAGACATGTCATTTCCTGCCAATAACATATCATCTACATACAGCAACAGAAAAATGATTGAGTTATTTGTTGAAGAGAATTTATACACACAACTGTCATAAGAGCTCCTTTTGAACCCAACACTGATTACATAACTGTCAAACCTTTTATACCATTGTCTTGGACTTTGCTTCAGACCATAAAGGGATTTTAACAGTAAGCATACTTGACCTTGACTGGTTTTTGTCTTGACTCCATCAGGTATGGACATATAGATCCTTTCATCTAAATTTCCATGCAAGAAGGCTGTCTTCACATCAAGCTGCTGCAGAATGAGGTTGTTGTGAGCCACTAGAGCAAGTAAAATTCTGATGGAACTGTGTTTTACAACAGGTGAGAATATTTCAGTGAAATCTATTCCTTCTCTTTGGGTGAATCCCCTGGCTACTAGTCTTGCTTTAAACCTTATTGATTCACCTTTCTCACTTGTCTCCACCTTCTTCTTGTAAATCCACTTGCACCCAACTGTCTTTACTCCTGAAGGTTTGTCCACAATTCTCCAAGTACCATTCTTGTTCAAAGAGTGTAGCTCATCATTCATAGCCTTCACCCATTCTTTGTTCTCACTGCAATTAATGGCTTCATAATAGTTCATTGGCTCATAGTTCTCAATGTCCTGTGCTACACTTAAGCAACAGGCCACAAAGTTAGTCCACCCAAATCTCATTGAGTGTTCACCTGCCCCTGCTCTTTTCTTTCTGTGTTGAGTTAGGTTCCAATTCCTCAAGTCACTGGAACTGGAATCTTGTTCATGATCAGATAGGTGATGTTCATCATCATCACTGGTGCCTGAATCATGAGTATCACTGTCAGAAGTTTCTCCTGTTATATTAACTTCAGAGTTGTGATGACCAGTCTCTTCCTCTGTCTGCAGTGTTCTGTCTTGAGAATTATCTATAGTTGGATCACAACTTGTGATCTCCACCTCAGACAATACACTGTGATTTTGAGAATCATTAGCATATGTGTTGTTGCTGGTTTTTCTGAAGGGCATCTCAGCTTCATTGAAGGTAACATCTCTGCTTACTATACATCTTTTTTCTTCAATATTCCACAACTTGTATCCTTTAACACCTTTAGGATAGCCTAGAAATATACACTTGATTGCTCTTGACTCAAGTTTGTCCTGTTTAATGTGTGCAAAGGCAGTGCAACCAAACACTCTCAGGTTTGTATAGCTTGATAGCTCTCCAGTCCATAACATTTCAGGGGTTTTAAATTCTAGGGCACTAGATGGACATCTGTTGATCAAGTGACAGGCTGTGTTAACAGCTTCTCCCCAGAAATTCTTAGTTAGACCTGAGCTTAACAGCATACATCTTACCCTCTCCAGTAGTGTTTTATTCATTCTCTCAACAACTCCATTTTGTTGAGGAGTGTTAGCAACAGTTCTATGTCTCTGAATCCCCTTCTCTTTACAGAAATTGTTGAATTCAGTTGATACAAATTCAAGGCCATTATCTGTCCTCAAGTGCTTCAGCTTCTTGTTTGTCTGGTTCTCCACTTCATTCAGCCATTCCTTAAACTTGTACAGGGCTTCATCCTTTGATTTCAGTATATACACCCACAGCTTCCTACTATAATCATCTATAATGCTCAAAAAATACTTTCCCCCATTCATAGTTTGAACCCTGGCTGGTCCCCACAGATCAGAATGAACATACTCAAGAATCCCTTTAGTGATATGTCTGCCAGCTTTGAAACTAGCCCTATGAGCTTTCCCCATTATACAGTAATCACAAAAGTCCAGTTTGGAAATCTTGTCAGTTCCAAAGGCCTTCAACTTTGACAATTCAGTCAAACCTTTTTCACTGACATGAGCTAGTCTCTTGTGCCATAGTTCAGTGGGATTAGTCTCCTTTGTAGCATTCACTAGTCCTGTGATGGTGGATCCCTGCAGATAGTACAACCCATTTCTCATTAGGGCTTGTAACACCACTTTGTCACCCTTGATTAATTGTAGTTTACCATTGGAGCCTCTATACTCATATCCTTTTCTGTCAAGAACTCCTAGAGATAGCAGATTTCTTTTCATGCCAGGCACATACCTCACATCAGTAAGTTTCCTCACAACTCCATCAAACATTTGTATGTGTATGCTTCCTATTCCTTTGATCCTACAGGCATGATCATTACCTAGCAGTACATCTTCTCCATTAAAGACCTTTAGTTCAGTGAACCAATCTTTGATAGGGGATATGTGGAATGAGCAGCCTGAGTCCAATACCCACTGGTTCTCACAGGGATCACATGAGGTAACTAGAGCCTCTGCATTTTCATATGAGATACCTTCTGCAATGTCAGCTGCATGAGAAGCAGCCTTGTGAGTTGTTCTGTTCTTGAGCATAGGGCAATCCTTCTTTAAATGACCAACCTCCTTGCACTTGTAGCACTTTCTCTTTTCTAAGAAATCTGTGCTTCCATTTCCTGGTTCCTTCTGATGTTTAGACTTATTGGTGTGTCCCTTATACTTGGAGTTTGAATTCTTCCCTTTGGATGCTTTTACAGAGAGGCTTTCTGCACTCATCTCAATATGTTCTCCAATACCAATGCTCTTTTGATCCAGCTTGTTCCTCAGTGCAGTTTCCACATCCTTAGCTGTCAAGTCATCAGGTTTATTCATTACAATTGCATCAATGAAATGTTCATAGCTTTTAGGTAAAGAACTAAGCAAGATAACAGCTTTGTCATCTTCTCCTAAAACCATATCTCTAGATTCAATATCAGAGCACAGTTTATTGAAATCATCAAGATGATCAAGAATGGACTTATCTGGCTTCATCTTGTAATTGAAGAACATCTGCTTGAGTTTAATCTTGCTAGCCACTGTTTTGACATGATACAGCTCCTCAAGTTTGTCCCACACCTCCTTAGCAGTCTTCAATTTTATGACTTCCCTTAATGCTCTATCCCCCAAGGACATGATTAGGGTGCTCCTTGCTTTACCAATTATCCGTTTCTTATCAGTTTCATCATGTTCCTTCGCGAAGCCAGCATCACCAAGAAGAGCTTGTTCCACACCTTGTTGAACCAACAATGCCTCCATTCGGGCTTGCCACAGGGTAAAGTCAACTTTCTCGGTTAGCTTCTCTGTCTCGAATTTTGCTATAGATGCCATTGATACTTCGATCGAATTCAAGGTTCCCCTTTTCCCACAGACGGCGCCAATTGTTGAATCAAACGATAACAATCAATCCGATCACCCAAGATATCAAATAATCAAATAACGCAAGGAATTAAAGAATAACCCAAAACGAAAAACAGTAAGACAGGATTTACGTGGTTCGGATTTAACAATTCTACATCCACGGGAACAATAAGAATCAATTCACTAATCCACCGAAAGAATACAAGAGTTTCAGAAACGATTACAAGCTGTGAAACCTAGCTATCGATTCAACTCTCTCTCTCTGAGTCTCTCTTATCAAATCCCTCACAGAAACATGAAAGTTATCTTCTAAGTAACTAACTAATAACAGAAATCATTTATAATACGCATCTGTTCAAGTAACTGTCCTCTTTTCTCAACAAAACGAAGACTTTGTTATTTCAGTGCTCAAGATCCTTCCCAGCCGTTAGATTAGAAGCCACAAATCAATGGTTCTGATTAAAGACAAAAGAAACGTGTTATCACTTGTAAAAACGCACTAACTTTTCTACAGTTGCAATATGACCAATTATTTAGGAAAAAATTACATTGGAATCATAAGGCATTGTATTTTTTCTAGCATTTCTATTCTTTACAATGCACAAGGTAATTAACGTATTTATTAGACTTAATAAGTCAATATTTTAAACCTAAAAAATAACAGAAATAAATATTGTGCTCTATATGCTATCCAATAAAAACTGGTATTAGTAAAATTAGGTTTATTACATTATTAAATATAAGGTAAGTTGGGCACCCTATCAGCAAATAGTAAGTTGTCTCCATTGTACTTGTAGCTCCGAGGTTGTACAAACTATCGGAAAATTACATTTTTCCTTTCATCATTTAGCGCTAATTTAATTGTGGTCACATTCTTTATAAATTTATCACGTTTAATTAATCCCATAAATTTTAAAATATCTCATATGTCGATCATATAGAATTTTGCGATCATAATTTTATAATCAACTCAACATTTTAATCGGATTTTAGAAGATTATGTTCATAAATGACAAGCAATATTAAGTAGAAACCTTGTAATATTGAGTGTATTTATGTGTTCGTGTGCGTTTGTTCATGAATTCTTCAAAAAAGAATCAACCAAAATGTTGAATAACAAATATGATTGTTAATTTTGAGAAATAAAATTTCATTTGTGATTAAATATAAGATTTTTCATACTTATGAATCTAATTTGAAAAATCCATAACGAATGTAACCAAAATTAATTTAATTTTGTTAGGTAAAGATTGTGCTTTTGTTGTTTGTTAAATGCTGTTAATAGTTGTCAACTTACGGCAATGGTTGTACGAGATTTGTTTTAATTTAGGGGGTAGTGATATTTATTAATCCGAATTTTAGATTTTATTGTAAATTAACTTTTATTTTTTTGCACTTTATTATCTGGATTAAATTGATTTTAACACTATTTTATCTAGTTTGTATATATTAACACTTTCTCTCAACTACGAGTTTTTATAAAAAAAAAAATATTTTTAGCATTTTCTGACAGAATATTTGTCAGATTTTCAAAACATGCATTACATGATATAACCCTTTTAATGATAAAAATAATATTTAATGACAATTGCTTCACTTTTTTATCCTTCTAAATTGATATTTTAAATAGAATAATTAAAATTAGTGAACGACCATAAAACGTTTATTGAATTGTTAATTCTGCTAGGTTGTGACCTCACGGCAAAGGATAATGTTGTACGAGATATGTTCTAGGGGTGATGATATTTATTATTTTATTAATCCGAATTAGATTTTCGTTTGTAAATTAACTTCTATTTTTTGCACAATTTTATCTGGATTAAACTGACTTTTACACTATTTTATTTAAGTCTGTATATATATTGACACTTTCTTATATGAACTATATGAATAAAAAAGTAAAAATTTACATTTTTCGATAGAATATTAGTCGGAATTTCAGAACATGTAATATTGCAAGTAACCCCTTTATAAAAAAATATATATTTAATAACCAATGTGCTTTATTTTTTTATCCATTTGAGTTGAAGTGATATATTAAATAGAATAATTAAAAATAGTGAAACCACAATAAAACATTGCTTCAATTGATAAAATATCACATCTATATATCTATAAAAGAATCAAAGAATCACATATAATGTAAATGATTCTCGGTGAAATAATATGCTGAAAAGGCTAAAAATAAAATTATTTAAAAATTATTGTAATTTAAATAAAAAGTATATATAAAAATGAAAAAATTAGTTTATAAAAGTACAAATATCCGGAAAGTCTGCAGTTGAATGAGTTAATAACATTACTTACTCCTATATTTTATTAGCTATATCTATATCATCTAACTTTGAAAATGTAATCATTAACTCTTATATTTAAAGTTCAAAGGAAAATAATTTTTTACAGGACAATTTAACAGTTTAATGGGATTTATTGCCAAGTTTTATAGCATCTCTTATTGCAAATTTGCAATGTACCAAATAATCCACACATATATCCAATTTAATTATTTAGGAAAAAAAATACATTGGAATCACAAGGCACTGTATTTTTTCTGGCATTTTTATTCAATTCAACCTTTTATGCCATTAATTTTGATCTTAAAACATTATTTATGGAAACTTTTGGATTCACATGTGTGATCGAGTAATTTTATGTGTATAGTCGTTGAGAATTTTTCGGATGAGTCTATATTCAACCTCTGGTAACGCGTATTAGTGTAAACTAATTTGGGTTAAAGCACTCATGAGGCAACCTTATTATCATCATAAAATTCATCACTAGATTTTTCGAAATGTTAGGGCTTATGGTGTAAGAAAATAGTAATTTCGACTTTTTTTTTACACTTATTGTATTAACTTTTTTTGGAGATTAATAAAGAGTTAATGTTCCATAACATCTCCCGTTTAGACATAAATGTGATTTTATTAAAAAAAAAAGAGCGTGAATTATATGACAATAACCTTCACATGAACATGAATAAAATTATGTATGATTAGGGTTTTGTTTCGTGTCACTTTCACTTAATTGCTTCATTTTGTCTGGTATATGTCTAAATATTAAAAGGTGTGAATTCAAACTATTATTGAAACACTATAAACGTGAGCTTGTTAGCTAGTGCTAATTTGAAACAACATTTGAGGGATCATAATGTTTATGGTTTTTGTAAAATCACAGCATATGACAATAATTCATGATTTCAATTAGTCACCAAAACCATATAAGATGTCTTTCCCAATGAAAGAAAGAGCAATCCGAGGTAGTATATGGAGTAAGCGTCGAATATTATTATTATATTATTATTATTATGTCGGAATCGTTGATATTATATTATTTTTTGGGAAAATAGCATTCACCTCCCCTCAACTATGCGCTAGCATCCACCTCTCATGTTTGATTTTTTGGCAATAACCTCCCTTCCATCCAATTTTTTGATATTTTTTTCTTCTTATGACTAAAATACCCTGTATTTATTAATTGTTTTATAGTGGGAATTAAAACTGTGGGAATTCTTTCATCAAAATTATAAAAAAAAATTATCACCAAAATTAACTTAAATGCCATTAGTCATTGTTAAAACATCATGATGGATTCATGCATGCACTTCAACGCTCTCGATTTGAGAATATTAGTCTATACTCTCCATCAATTTATATAATTAAATAATATCAATTAATTTCGGGCGCCTTATGTTGTTTTGGACTTTGAACTAGTATTGAGTATATCTCAAAATTCTTCCAAGTAATTTCGAAGATAGAGAAATACCTATTGTGATGCTGTAACAAAGCACTAAGGGGAAACTACAATTCATGAATAGGTTATAAGTGGATGAAGTCAAACTTAATAATATAGTGTTGGAACTTGTTTAAGAGTTTGTCCAATTTTATAATTAATTGTGTTTATCCTTCATTTAATAGTTAATTGAGTTAATTGAATAAGTTCAATCAAATTAAATTTAATATAGATCAAGATTGTATAACTTAATATTTTATATTTATGCATTATTTTTTAACTAATTTAGTTGAAATTGAGATCAAATTTTGAAGTAGAAATGTATTAACTAGAACTTGTTTGTTGTATTATTCCAATTAAATTTAGATGATTGTCTATCACTTTTTAATCGAATTTCAAATACCTTAGTTTGTTTTAGATCATGTTGATCGATAGTAGAATTCTTACGATAAGCATATGTTTCTATATTTATGGTATATAATTAATTAATAAAGGGCATTTGTGTTAATTTTGGTGATAAATTTTTTGTAATTTTAATGAGAGAATTCCAACTATCATTTTCCATTACAAAATAATTAATAAAGGGCATTTTAGTCATAAGAAAAAAAATGACAAAAAATTGGATGGAAGGGAGGTTATTGCCAAAAAATCAAACATGAAGGAGGTGGATGCCAATAGCCAATAATTGAGGGGAGGTGAATGCTATTTTCCCATTATTTTTTATATAATCCAACTTTTTATGCTGTTAATTTTGATTTTAAAATATTATTTATAGGGACTTTTGAATTTACATGTGTGATCGAGTAATTTTATTGGCGGAGACGTTGAATTTTATGCCCCATATTCAGCCTTCGGTGATCATACTAGCACTAATACACCGAATTCCATCAAAAATCTTAAAATATATATATTTTTCAATTGGCCCGACTTTAGTTTTAGTGATCTTATTTCAATAAAATCCACTAATTTCAATATAAACATATATAAAACAAAACAACGAAAGTTCCAATATAATGCCACCATTATGATCATTTATTCATCATTTATTTAAATACATACACATGAAGTGCATATATAATACTTATTATTATTATTATAATAACTATATGATCATAACACGGATGAGACTGTGATGGCTATATACATATATATCAGCAGCTATATAACACTTCAGCTTATAGGCCCAGGAGTAGCATCGTCGAGGGCTTCGCCGTTAGGAGGAAACAATGGCGGCAAGGGAGGAAAGTTAAACGGCGGGAAGTTAGGAAAGTTAAACGGCGGGAAGGTCAACGGCGGTGCTCCGGGGATCGGAATACTGAATTTTTCAGTGGGATTATCAGTGATGAATGTATCATCTGCGACAATTGCTTCTTCAAGGTGACGAGCATTACAGTTCATCATCATCATGCTGATGATCATCAGTAATAATCCTGTTGATAAAGTTCTTACAGAAGCCATTGTTGCTGTGTTTTTTTTTTTTTTTGTGGCTTCAAGTTTGTGATTGAAGAATTGAGTGTGGGTTTTAGTGAGTGATGAATCTGCTTAAATAGACAACTGATGGAATTATAATTTTCTCATAAGCCATTGGTAAATTAATTTAATTTTGTTAGGTAAAGATTATACTTCTGTTTGTTAATGCTGTTAATTTGTGACCTTACGGCAAGGGATGATGTTGTACGAGATTTGTTTTAGGGGTAATGATATTTATTAATCCGACTTTTAGAATTTATTTTTTTTGAATTTTTGTAAATTAACTTTTATTTTCTATATTTTTTATTTGAACTAAATTGGGTTTTCCACTATTTTATCAAAACTTGTTTATTTACACTTTCTTATTTGAACTACACTAATTTTTGCAAAAGTTTATACTTAGTAGCATTTTTATCATTCGTAGTTTTAATGCATACATTAGCATGCGGCATTTTTTAAGGATAAAAATAGTATTTAATGACGACTATGGTTCACTTTTTTTTAAGTTGAAGTGATATTTATGTAGAATAATTAAAAATATGAAACCACAATAAAGCATTAAGATTTTATTACATACTTAAATGAATAAGATTAATTTTTAAATAATGATTGTTGCAATATGACCAATTATTTGGGGGAGAAATACATTGGAATCACAAGGCATTGTATTTTTTCTAGCATTTATTGATGTGCCTAAACCGCAAGCGCACGGCTTCGGTGTAGTACAAAAGATATCGTTCCCACGAGGACCGAATAATCAAGCACTAGTCTATCAATTATCAGTAATCTAAGCCTAATCAAAAGCACGAGATAAATTGTAAAGAAAACTAAACAGAACGCAAGAAAACTGATTCGAATTATATATGATTGGAAATTCCGGAATTAGGGTTCACCACGATAAACATTATCGACTCAATTATATTACCGATTAAGTTACGATCGCTACTTATGAAGGACACTATCCAATTGTAATTACTATCTTCTGTCGAAGTATAACAAAATACCCAAGATAATTAATCAACTACTTTCGTGATGATTAGACTAAGCTCAGATTCATTAATCTCTATGATAGTGTATCGATTCCTCAAAAGACCTAAAACTACTTTCGTGATTTAGGATCCTAGGTTTGAATTCTAGGGTTCTGATATAGACGTCACCTTTCAGAATTTTCGCCTAATATCTATGAACATGCAAATAAGTGGCCAGCAAATTCACAAGCATTAATAATCAAGAATTCAAATCATAAGCATACGCGATGTAAATCAACGATTCTATAATCTATATCGATAACATATTATCGGGCTATTCCCGGTTCCAGAATAAGATGGATTACTCCATAGATACGAAAACACGATAAACAATTAATAATGTAAACATGATAAAACGACAAGAATTAAAAGAGATTAAAGAAAATAATTTCGATTAAACCCGTTGTCGAATCAAATTGTCTACAAAAATCTTGAATCTCGTCTCTCGATCTCCAATCCTTACAACTCAATTCAAGAAAATAAAAGTCGAACCCTAAAATAATGTTTGGAGGGGGTATTTATACCCCAAAATAAGAAGAAAAAGCCAAAAAGATGGATCTGGGCCGCCGCGCTTGAGCGCGGAGCGCTTGAGCGCTCAGCCCTGTCTTGAGCGCTCAAGCGCTCATCCCTGTCTTGAGCGCTGGAGCGCTCGGGGCAGTCTGTTTTTGCCTTCGGTGTCTTCTACAAAGTTGTAGATCTGTGTCTTAGCTTCAAAATCTCACTGATTTGGATCCAATCCAAGTTGTATAACTCGAGTTATGATCGTTTTACCAGGACTGCGCCATTTGGTTCGGAACAAAGCGTATTTATAACTTTTGAGTCTTCCGGATCTTGTCCTCTTCATAAGACTTTTAGGTAATTGTCTTAGCTTTCTAACCATATAAGGCTCGTTAACATTGGAGGTTGGTAGCCCAAGATATGATTGTATTTCCAAACAGCGGTCATATATCTCCTTTCATACGTTTTTTCGTCATTTTCTCGAAGTTAATGATTTTACCCTGCAATCATGTAACAAACCTATAAACATATATGGGGTATAAATCATGATATAAAATGATATAAAAATGACTAATCTTAGGCTAGAAAACACGTATAATTGAGGTTTATCAACCCCCCCAAACTTACTTTTGTTCGTCCTCGAACAAACGGTTAAGCAAAGAAAACAAAAAATAAAAACTAAAGATAAACTCATTTTCGTAGAGTACACGATTGCACTTAGCATGTGCAACAAGCCTTTAAACCTTTTTGTTTCCCAAAAAGGACGAGTTATAGTCTCGTGAGGGTTTGCAGAAGATGTACCCACAAAATCAATGAAATTTGAGCTATGTCCAGATAATACAACTTATAAAAATTAACAAAAGACTAATGGCATAACAACATTAACAGTTAAGCTCAAAAGTATGTACATATCTCTCAATTTTGCCACATATTAACACTAAGAGTCGAATTAACTTCCAAAGTGGTGCATTCAATCATAGGCATTATAGTCGAGTGGCATCCTTACCAAATTTTGGATATAATCCCCATTTTTATTAACTTTCAAATTCAAAGGCACTAAGTTTAATAGGCAAAAATACACTTCAAAACTAAAGCTTTTAAGAATTTTTGACTTTCTACACAGTACGTGTGGATTTCTGTTTAGCTCATTAGACCATGTGCAATGCTTGTTCCCTTAGGCTTTCTATGACACCCATGTAACGAGTTTTGGGTCAACGACTCCGAATCTAGATAGCTTTAGGGCGTTGAGTGTTGAGACACTCCTTTTGGACTTAATCACTCGAGTGTCAAAGGTCACGAAACAAGCTAGGTCTTTATTTGAGTTAGCTTCACATTGTCATAATAATCCAACACATCAATATTTTCAAATTTTAAGCATTCATTATGAAGCGTAACTATGGAACTCTATACCTTATGAAAATTTTAGTTAATATCTTTGGGAATTACTCCTTAAGTGTCTCAAGATGTAACATCCACTCAACTCCTCTCCCATAGATTCTGTGTAAATATCTAAAGAAGCAAATCCTAATCTTAGGTCGACATGAGCAAAAATCGAGATATGCTTGTTCCATTAGTCCAGATTATATATTGAAGTCATGCCATCTATCTTAAGTTAATTCTAGCAAATTGTACAATTTGACAAGCTAAAACTCATAACAGAAAAAAAAAAAATTGCATGCCATATGAATAGCTCAAACGCCCCCAAACTTAAGCGAAACAAACTCATATGATATATAAATATGCTAAATCGAATTCCACCCCCAAATTTGAACTATAACATTGTCCTCAATTTGATCAATCACACATAAGTAGTGGGAAAGAAAAACTTAACCAAATGGGATGTTGAAAAACATGCCCGAATACCGGAGGAGAATTTTAGTTCCAAGTGAAGGTGGTGTAACATCTTTATCCATCCAACGAGAGCTACTCATGTACCTTGTATGACAAAACAAAAACAAAGCATGCAAAGATTTTTTTTTTCATGTGTTAAAGAAAAGAAAAAACAGAAAGAAAAAGAACAAAAACAAAAACAAAAAAAAAAAAAAAGGAAAACACTTGGGTTGCCTCCCAAGAAGCGCTTGTTTATAGTCATTAGCTTGACTTTACCATGTTAACTCAATTTTGTAGATCCCGAATTGGACCCGATGACTTCGCAACTCTCCAATCGATTTTAGAATCTCGATTTTTAGGTAAAGAAAACTCAGGTGCTTGTCGAATAGAAGAACTAAAGAGCCCCTTCTTGAGTTTTTGTCGAGGGATCTTTTTGTCGTGCAAAGCTTTAATACCTTCCTTTTCAATCCTTGCACTCTCATGCGCATCAAATTTGAACTTATCTGGTTCACGACGTCGAAACCTCCTCTCCTCTCTAGTAATGTTTGATGTCAACGATGGATTTCCCTCAAACAGTCGAGCAATATTAGCGACAACTTCATCTTCCTCCTCAATCGAGCCATCACTCACCAGTCGTGCTTCTAATGGATCTTTATAGTACTTCCTAGCAAGCTTGTCTTTGGTTATAGCCTCGTCAATCCTGTAACAAGAGTTCTCGATAGAACAGTTAGCAACAGATTTATATAGACTAAATTCAACTCTCTCATCCCCAATATTCAAGAAAAGCATTCCATTTTTAACATCAATAATAGCTCCTGCTGTAGCTAGGAATGGTCTACCAAGAATAATGGGGATTTGAGAATCCTCATCCATATCGAGAACAACGAAATCTGTAGGAATAAAGAACTTACCAACCTTGATGGGTACATCCTCTAACACACCTATCGGATACTTAACAGAACGATCATCTAATTGCAAAATTAATGTCGTAGGCTTTATATCATTCATCTCTAAATTCTTCGCCATAGACAATGGCATGAGACTAACACTAGCTCCAAGATCACATAAAGCATTGTTAAAACTCATATTACCAATTACACAAGGAATTGAGAAACTACCGGGATCTTTAAGTTTTGGAGGTAATTTATTTTGAATTACAGCACTACACTCCTCAGTTAAAGCGATAGTCTCATATTTCTCTAGCTTTCGTTTGTTAGAAAGAACTTCCTTCAAAAATTTAGCATACGAAGGCATTTGTGCAAGTGCATCAGTGAATGGAATATTAATATAAAGCTTTTTTAGAACTTCTAAAAATTTTCCAAATTGCTTGTCTAATTTTGCCTTAGCTAATCTTTGAGGGAAAGGTACTGGTGGCTCATACGGTGGTGGAGGTACATAGACTGTTTCTTTTTCGCTTTTATCAGTTGTTTTGTCAATAGAGTTGTCGGGATGAGACGATTTTTCCTTTTCGACCTTCTCAGTTGACTCAGTTTCACTAATCCTAGTAGGCATTTTTGGACCTTCATAATCGGTTCCACTCCTTAAAGTAATCGCATTATAATGTTCCTTCGAATTTGTCTCAGGTTGTCCGGAAAAAGAACCGAAAGTCCTATTCGAGTTGCTAGCCTGTTGTGCAATTTGAGTTTCTAGCATTTTATTATGAGTTGCTAAAGAATCGACCTTAGTTGCTAGTTGATTAATTGCATCATTTACTATCTCGTTTTGCTTAGTCTGGGCTACTACAAAACTCTCAAGAAGCGACTCTAGGTTCGATTTCTGTGGTGGAACAGGGTTATAAGGCTTTTGTTGAAATCCCGGTGGTGGTCTAAAACTAGATGGTGGGGTTGCGTTTTGAGTCGGCTTGTATGAAAAATTGGGGTGATTTCTCCAACCAGAGTTAAAAGTATTTGAAAACGGGTCGTTCTTTTGGTTGAAGTTATTCACATAATTGGCTTGCTCTATAGAGAGATCGGTTGGTACACTCGCAAATTGACACCCTAAACCGCAAGCGCACGGCTTCGGTGTAGTACAAAAGATATCGTTCCCACGAGGACCGAATAATCAAGCACTAGTATATCAATTATCAGTAATCTAAGCCTAATCAAAAGCACGAGATAAATTGTAAAGAAAACTAAACAGAACGCAAGAAAACTGATTCGAATTATATATGATTGGAAATTCCGGAATTAGGGTTCACCACGATAAACATTATCGACTCAATTATATTACCGATTAAGTTACGATCGCTACTTATGAAGGACACTATCCAATTGTAATTACTATCTTCTGTCGAAGTATAACAAAATACCCAAGATAATTAATCAACTACTTTCGTGATGATTAGACTAAACTCAGATTCATTAATCTCTATGATAGTGTATCGATTCCTCAAAAGACCTAAAACTACTTTCGTGATTTAGGATCCTAGGTTTGAATTCTAGGGTTCTGATATAGACGTCACCTTTCAGAATTTTCGTCTAATATCTATGAACATGCAAATAAGTGGCCAGCAAATTCACAAGCATTAATAATCAAGAATTCAAATCATAAGCATACGCGATGTAAATCAACGATTCTATAATCTATATCGATAACATATTATCGGGCTATTCCCGGTTCCAGAATAAGATGGATTACTCCATAGATACGAAAGCACGATAAACAATTAATAATGTAAACATGATAAAACGACAAGAATTAAAAGAGATTAAAGAAAATAATTTCGATTAAACCCGTTGTCGAATTAAATTGTCTACAAAAATCTTGAATCTCGTCTCTCGATCTCCAATCCTTACAACTCAATTCAAGAAAATAAAAGTCGAACCCTAAAATAATGTTTGGAGGGGGTATTTATACCCCAAAATAAGAAGAAAAAGCCAAAAAGACGGATTTGGGCCGCCGCGCTTCAGCGCGGAGCGCTTGAGCGCTCAGCCCTGTCTTGAGCGCTCAAGCGCTCATCCCTGTCTTGAGCGCTCCAGCGCTGAGCGCTCCAGCGCTCGGGGCAGTCTGTTTTTGCCTTCGGTGTCTTCTACAAAGTTGTATATCTGTGTCTTAGCTTCAAAATCCCACTGATTTGGATCCAATCCAAGTTGTATAACTCGAGTTATGATCGTTTTACCAAGACTGCGCCATTTGGTTCGGAACAAAGCGTATTTATAACTTTTGAGTCTTCAAACGTTTGAACCGGATCTTGTCCTCTTCATAAGACTTTTAGGTAATTGTCTTAGCTTTCTAACCATATAAGGCTCGTTAACATTGGAGGTTGGTAGCCCAAGATATGATTGTATTTCCAAACAGCGGTCATGTATCTCCTTTCATACGTTTTTTCGTCATTTTCTCGAAGTTAATGATTTTACCCTGCAATCATGTAACAAACCTATAAACGTATATGGGGTATAAATCATGATATAAAATGATATAAAAATGACTAATCTTAGGCTAGAAAACACGTATAATTGAGGTTTATCATTTATTCTTTCCAATGCACAAGTTAATTAACGTATTTATTAGGCTGAATAAGTCAATATTGTAAACCTAAAAAATCACAGAAATAAATATTGGTATTAGTAAAATTAGGTTCATTACATTAATAAATCTAAGGTAATTAGTTGGGCACCCTATCACAATAGTAAGCTGTCTCCATTGTACTGTTTGTACTAAGTGATAACTTCTAGCTCCGAGGTTGTACAAACTATTGGAAATTCCACTTATAGTTACATAATTTAATGTTAATTTAATTTTGGTCTCACTTTTTATAAATTTATATCACATTTAGTCCCGTATATTTTGAAATATCTCACATTTAGACCATATCGAATTTTGCAATCAGAATTTAATGATCAACTCTGATAATCAATATTTTAGAAGATTTTGTGCATAAATGACATGTGATATTAAATAGAAATATCATGATATTGAATATAATCAGTGTTTGTTTCTGTATATTCGTGCATGGATTCTTCCTGAATAATGTATATGATCGTTAAGTTTTGGAAATAAAATTTCAGTTGTGACTAAATACACTTATGAGACTAATGTGAAAAATCAATAAAGAATGTGACTTGAACTAAGTTACGAGACGAAAAAATATAATTTTCGACCTCTTAAGTATGCAATAAAATTAATGTTGAACATTAATTGTGAGTGCCTATTTTAAACTATAATTATGACAAATATTTTTTTCGAAATTATTAGTAGAATAATTTTACTAAAATCCAGTGCCTTTGTTATCGACTTATCGTTGTATGTAATCACATACATAATCAACAATAAATAGTTGTAATTAGTTACCATATAACACTTGTATAAGAAGTGTTATTCACCTTAATGATAAACCTGAAAACCTCTATTATCACCTTCTTGGTGACAAATTTGAAGAACATTTCTTAAAACTGTAACTAAGATCACATTAAACCATTAGAAATACAACAAATCCTATACGAAAACTCGAGATTATCACCTTTAACGGTGACCCTTTACGGAGCTTTAATCGTGTTTTATATCATATCACTTCAAGAGTTCCCCCAAACACTTCAGTGGGTATATAATAACGAAAAATACGCTTCATATATAATTCCAATGAAGCGATTGAGGAAACTCTAGAGGAAATATGATGACCCTTTTCGACCTTTTGATCTACTATAAACGTGGAAAAATTAGTAGTTTATCAGATTATCACTGGAGTTCCCCCAAACACTTCAGTGATCATAATTTTACGAAGAAAATACTCAATGAAGCGTTGTAGGGAACTCTAGTGCTAAATCTGATGGCTCGTTTTTGTTATTCGATGATGAATGAATATGCACACGAGTTCGAGTATTTATAGTGTGGAGACTGATGTATTTTTGTAAAAAGGAATGTTTGAATCTAGCCTCAACCATGGGTAGATTAAGAACAAAGATATATATATATATATACACATGAGAATATATGTATAGTATTCTCTGGATTAAGATATTGCAACATGAGATGCAATAGGGTTTTAATTCGCAACAGAAGATGCTATACGGGAAAAGTGATGCATGGGCTAAAAGATGAAGATGATGTAGTCAATTATTCTCCAAAATTTTGTTCCTATTTCATTACATAACCTATATTTCAGACCAGGTTCAAAACATTCTCATGCTTTTACATATAGGATCACATGTGGTCCTGTGGAAAGCTTCATTTATCCATTTTTTCGTTCTTTTTCGTATTCTGTCATAACATTGATTGAGTTTTTACAATAAACCATTGCCAAAACTAACATACAAAAAGGGTTTTGGAGATGAACATAAATTATTTAACTCAGATTCACTTCAAACAATTTTCTCTCTCTTTTTCTTCCAATTTTCATTATAAAACAAAATCATCAGTGTGACAAATTTATTAACGTACTGATAAAATCCACCATTTATCTTCTTTATAACCTTATACTTTTAAGGAATGCAAAAGGCAAATACATATTTCCCACTATTCCAAGTTGGATGGAATCTTGCCAAACCAACTGAATATCCATGGCCAATATATACGCAGCCGTAGCTGGCGGCTGCTCCTCCATACACGGTGGCTCCAGTTTCAAACGACCAAATTATAGCCCCCGTTCGAGCATCCATGGCATAGACGGGCCCACTAGGGGCCACAGAGCCTGCAAAGAGGACCCCGTTCACAAGGGTCACTGGCCCGTTGGCGGTTTCGTTGCTAGGGTTTGCGGTGGTCCAGAGGATTTTTCCGGTGTTGGCGTCCATTGCCACCCATCCTCCGGCGGTGGTGGTTCGGTTTGACGGCTTTAGGGTGAACGGAAGATTGTCTCCGTTGACTATGTTGGTGTAGATACGGATCCCGTCGGTGGCTGCACCCCATATTCCTCCTCCTTCTAAGGCTCCGGGGCCGGCTTTCTGCATGATGTTATTGCGTTAAACGTTTAAATTTTTCGAGTAAAAAATGGTGATGATTGAAAAGCGAAGGTTTCAAATTGACTAATCGAATGTGGACGAGACTAAAAAGAGACTAAGGGTTGGTTAGCTAGGACTGAAAATTATAATTTTAGTCACACAACATATCGGTTCTAATTTTATTTTCACAATTTACGTGATTTTAAAAAACGTCATAATATTTCACACTAGTATTAATCATTTTTTTTAAATAAAAATGTTAGACCCATGTTTTATTATTGTTATTATAAATTGTGTTATGCTCTTTCAATTAAACAAGTTGTATTAAACAACACTTTAAACAAATATTCTTTATCTATTACATTTGAAAAATAATTTAAAAATTAAAAAGGTGAACATATTGGGTTAATGGGGACGTTCATATAACATGACACAATCATCATCATTCCCAACTATTTTTTATTGTTTTCTAATTTTTCTGGAGGATAAGTGACAATGATATTTTTTAAGGGCGTGTTTGACACATTTGTATAATTTAAGGGGAAAAATGCAATTTTAAATAATAAAATAAAGTATATGATTAACATTAATCGAAAAAATGACCAACGTTGCAACCTTATCAGATTCTGTTTTCAAATCATAAGGTATGAAATCAAAACTAAAATCGTGATATCGTGTGAGATTGAATTTGCAATTCCCACTAGAGACCGAATTCACATTTTTATCCTCCATCAATCATGAAATTAATATAACAAACTCCTATATGACGATGATCATACGTGATTCAATTGAACTAAGGCTCGAATACTCACATCTATTACTAATAACTCGATTAAATTGGCATGATAATAAAATACTAACCGTAAACCAAACTATATCGCCATTCCCACGATCCAAAGCCCATGCAAACCCACTTTTCTGAACAGCCACCACAACATCTCTTAACCTTCCATTCGAAAATATAGTAATCATCATCGGCGCCTCTCCAAAATCAGCATCCAGGTTCGGGCCCGGAGGGCAATCCGGATTATTCAGTTCCAAACAGGCAAAGTAGAAAACATCATATCCTCCAAGTTGATTAGCCCACACAACCCGACCCGTATTAACATCAAACGCCATCAACGAATCAAAGTGAACATCTGACCCGAAACACTGATCCGGGTTGCTTGGTGGTGTTGTTTGATTGTTCTGTCGGGCCTGGCATTGGAGCACGTCTGGTGGAGCAAGATAGAGATTTCCAGTTCCTGCAAAAACGAGGCCTCGGGTTATGTCGATCGAGGGGCTGCTGCCCCATATGGCGGCACCGGAATAGCCGCCAGGCCTGCCGCCGTTGTCTGGAAGAGTATATGTTTGCCATAGGATTTTTCCTGTTCTTACATCTAGTTTTAACAGGCTTCCACGGAATACGCAGCATTGGCCTGGTGGTAATAGTTCTTCTAGGGATGATACTCCGACGTAGTATGCCCTGGGAAAATAGGATGTTGAAATCAGGTTAAGATGGTCTTGAAGCAAAGACTGATGCTAATATTGTGTAAGTTATTCGTAACTTAATTAATAGTCCTTGTTTATAGTTTGTAGTTACTAATAATAGTTTTTTTTCGGATATTCATTATAATGAAGTAATATTTACGTTAAGAAAAGAATAGCATGGAATGATAGGATGAATGAAGAATTGCGATTTTGGTTGCATGGGATATGGGCAATACAAAAAATGGTCTCGAGGGTTACATGATTGCAAAACTTGTCCATGATGCATGCATGGATACAAATATGCGAATATGAATGCAATACTAAATATGATATGAAATATGAAAAATTTCAAAATTATAGAATACCATTTCAATAATAACCCGAATTAAAGCAATAATTGAAATGGGTTGGGCACAACTTGGATATATAATACAATTATAGACTGCACTCAATTATGCCTACATACAAATATTATAGGATAAATTGTAAGGTATTCAGTTAAATGAGTAGTATCTATTGTAATAGGACATGTAAAACAAGAGTTCCTAAGAGGGTATATCTAAAGTCTAAACCACCATCCTAGCTATTGATCAAACAGAATAGGGATTTATTTATACAAGAGGGATGCTATATACCATCAATTTTTCACCTCTCTAGTTTCGATAAAAACTCACTTGCAATTACTTGATTTTAATGAATTTATTACATCTAAACTTTCCAAATCAAGAGGCTGTGAAAAATCAATAACGTTAAAATGGTGGTATAAAGCATTTTTCTTTATACAACGCACTATTGAGAGCATTTAGAGACTAAAACTCTTGAACCCACAAAAAGCATATCAAGATTGATCTCCTAAGGGCTTCAAAGTTCTAAAGAAACACAAAAAAAAAAAAAAAAAAAAAAAACATGAGATATGATCTACTAACCCCCTATAAACAGTTCCAGATTGTGTAACAATGCTCAAGGGCCCTGGATCCACCATAGTCGACCACACAAGTTCACCAGTGGCTCGTCTCAACGCCGCCACATAAGCCGGCCCATAAACCCCAACAAGCAGCAGATCACCAGCCACCACCGGAGTGGCTCGAGCCACTGTCGCATTTCCATATCGACCCGAGGGAGGTATACCTGTCAACTGCCCTAAATCTTGTTTCCAAATGAGATTTCCATTTACAGCATTTACAGCATATATATTTCCATTCCATGATGGAAAATATACCACTCTATCTGCTACTGCTGGTGTAGCAGTTACGTCAAATCCTGTCGAAAATTTCCATCTCAATCTCAACAGGCCTGATCTTACAGTCAGTGTGTTGATCGGCCCTCCGATTGAATTTCGTCTGTTGGTTAAATCGGGTCCTCCGTGGTTAAGCCACTGCATGAAAACATGGAAAATGGGTACTTATATATAGTTGTGTAATAATTGTTCATAATGTGATAAAAATATTGGGAAATGTGTTGAAAGTTGCGTACCTCTGAAGTGGAGAATGAAAACGATGATAAAAGAAGTGTAAGAATAAGGGTTTTGGTGTAAGAAAATGACATAGTTTGATGACTGGAGATGGCAGAGATTTGAAGGTATTTATTACAAGGGATCATGAAAGTCAACTTTGTGTAATGGATTACCAGAAGTAGGACTAGCCGTTAGGGTTGCCATGCCAACCCTAAATGGCAAGGCTTGAAAATGCCATAATTTTGCCAAGTTGTAAGAAGTCAACTAAAATGTTTCAACTGTAAGCTATTGCTTGGACAAAATTATTTCATGCGAGCTCAAATGGATTTAAATTTTATTGTTAGCCGAGTTTTAATTTACTACGTATTGTTCACACAACTCGAGAGAATTTTCTTATTATATGATATAAAAAAAATACATAATTAAGTTAAGCTAATACTTTGCTATGAATAAGATTAATTTTAATTTTAGCTATAGTAATTCTATTATGATAATATGAAATTGATGACGTTTTGACTTAGGATTTAGGGTTTAATAAAAAAATTCACAACATAAATACTTCAGCTAACAAACTTTAGTACATACTCATATATTGTGAAACTTACTAAACATAATATATTTCAATTATATAATATATATATATATATATATATCTTGTTTTGAGATTTTAGATATCTAGTTATGTAATCATTATCATTTTATGTGGAAATTACTTTTTCAAGTTTTGAAATAAAATTACTAACCTACTTGTAATCCAAATTTAAAATAAGAACGAATTTATTTTCCTAAAGTTTTTGAAATATATAAACATAACTGTAGCTTGTCGGCTCGATTCCAGCTCCGGCTTCATAGACTAGACTTCTCGATATCGAATTTGTAGAACTATATTATGTTTGAATTTGACTCCTTTACCGTAGTAGCAAGATAAACTAATTTACATAGTAATTATACTTTAAGATTGGTACTTAAAATCTTGTCATAATTATAAATTTTCTTGCATTTACGAGAATTCCTAATGATTTTGCTTAGAGATATATATGTTGGAGAGAAATTATTGTTACTTTCTGTTATCTTTATGAGTTCCAGTTCAGAAGATGATGAAAGCAAGTTAATCATTCATGTGCAAAAATCAGATATTCCTGGAAAAAGCAATGGAGACTTTGTTACATATAACAAACTTTAATTGCGTCCAAAAATAATAAAAAATCAAAGCCAAGTTGTGCAAGTTGCATTATGGCTACACAGGCATAATTTTATACCACGAGTCAATTAACAAACTTATATTACAAGTACGATACAAATTTTGTCTCACATACAACACATACCCACACAAGTTACAATCACAACGATCAACATACATACATACATGGTATTATATCTAAATCTATCGAAACTCAATAAAAACATTATATAAACATACTATTTCATATATAACTGGAATGGTTCTGAACAGGAAAAACTATCGAGGAAAATAGAAACAACTGAGTCTATATATATATTCAACGCGTTTCTAAATTCCCTTCTCTAGCTCCTCCCATAATTTTATTTCATCTTTATTTTATTTTATACATATTTTATACAGTAGTATTTATAGTCTCACGAGCTTAGAACCAAATTTCAAATTTCCTTGAATTCGACCAACTTCTTGGAATTCGACCATGATTCCTCCCACACCTTGGCCTCGTACGCCCTGCCAGCGCGCCCAACCCAAACTTTGAATCTTATATAGTACATCATCTTGCATGCCGAGTACGATGCATAATCGACCTCCCTAAATTTCAATGCCCATGCCCCTTGCTGAAATTTATGAATATTGGAAATTTAAAAAATAATTATAGAGAAAAATAAAATCAAACATGTTAATATCATAAAAGATTATAAGGGAAAAAAAGAATTAACCTTTTCTCTCTCCTTGTTGTATTCATCGATTGCCCAATGAGTAAGGTCGATGACTTTGGCATTGTGCTCAGCATCTAGAATCGGGGTATAACTACTTGTCCCGATTGGGTGCTTTGGCTCATTACCTTGACGCGCTCTATATCCGTCAATCGGGCAAACAACGTCGGTACTCATTTTTGTAAAATAAATAATTAATTCCTTCGAAACTATATATGATCGAATTCAAATTGATGAAATGAAAGGTAATAATGATTCTTATTTATAGGTACTAGCTATGAATATGTGTGAATCAAAGGTTGCGAAAGAATCAAGCTGTCCACACATTCTATCAATTTTCGAATCATATTCTTAAAGGATAAGATTCTTTGGAGATTCAAATTCAAAAAGAAAATTCCTTCCAAATTTCAGCGACGCGTGTACATTCCTATATAATTACGAAGATATGTTTTTTAAAAACATATTTTTTATCACAATTTTATTTCTAGTCGAACCATATGTAATATGTTAGAAGGGTTTTAGTTTAAATATAGATGCTACTTAGGTCAAAGTACCAAAACTAATCATATTTTACATATTACTACTTTCTATAAAAGTCCATCCCCCTAAATGAACAATAACTTTTCATCACCCTCTAACTTATTATATTTCCTTTTTCTTTTTGGTCCCAACTCTTACAAAACGACGTAGCCTTTCTATATGTTGTTTCTTACTTATGTGGACATTGCTAAGCATTTTTTAAGATTCTTGGTGACTCTCGAGACTTTGAATTCCAAAATGAACTATATCGTTCACCAAGACAAATATATGGGCAAAAATAATACGTATTGTATAGAAGAATCGAGAAACATAAAAACTAGTCAAATTGAGGGAGAAATTAGTTGAAAACAAAGATTAGATAAGCAAATTAGATATTTTTACCCACAAAAATAATTTATTAGTTTTTTAGGGGTCTAGAATAGCCTATGTTTGTGGGCATTTTGACCAGAATTGCTAGTGAATTTTTTTTGAGACACGTTTATATTTGGTGAGTTTGTGTATTTGGTTTTATTTTGATAGTTAACTTTTGAGTGAATTTTTGGTAGGATAGTGTTTATTTTTGTTTTAAACGGAATATAAATTATTGTAGCAGTCAAATCACATGTACTTTTTGTCTGTTAATATTAATTAGTGATTGAAAATTATTATATAATATTAAAATTGTAATGATTGTTATATATATAAATGTAATAGTAGGTGTTATATATATATATATATATATATATATATATAGTGGGCCAGGAGAAGTGTATTAAATTTTAGAATATGAACACAAATTTTGGACCAAAAACTTATGAACTTTTTCTGGTTAAAATTGTGAAAACCACACACAATTTCGTCAAAATTTCAGCCCAAACTGGCCCAATTTGATAAACCAAGCATAGCATATATCTGGGCCTTATGCCCAATAGCCCATTGCTTGAAGAGGTCCGATCCGTGTTAATTTTAAGATCCGATCCAGACCCGCACCCATATTAGGCAGACCACGTAAGCCGGTCAAAGCAAGAGTCCGCGTCCTTGCAACCAATCACATTCCAGCTCTACTAACTTCAACCAATCACATCTCTCCACGTGTAAATCCACGTAGCTTCCCCTCTGTTTAAAGCCAAACGATCAAAGTTCCAGAAAAGTAATTCAAAAATCTTATTTAGGCGATCTGAGGAGGAGGCTTCGCACGGCGGCGATCTGGTGGTTTCCGGTGCTTCGATGGAGTCTCAAGGCCGCCGCGTATTTCTCCTAACCTTTTGCGTCGCCGGCATTTGGACGGCGTATATATATCAAGGCGTCCTTCAAGAGACTGTGTAAGCATTTTCAATTAGGTTTCAATGAGATTTTATTTTTATGCATGTTTCAGTAATTGAACTTTGTGTTTAGGTCGTGATTATTACTTTTAGGAAATTTGATACAAAAGTGTAAACTTTGAGAATTTCCTTGAATTGAGAATGTTATAGGTGCTTTTTGATGTTAATAGTTGAGGTCTTTAGCACATTGTCATAATGTGCTTGATTTGTATGTTTGAATTCTGATTGTGGTGAATAATGTTAATTTTAGGTCGACGAAGAGATTCGGTCCTGATAAGAAGAGGTTTGAGCATTTGGCATTTTTGAACCTAGCACAGAATGTAGTGTGTTTGATATGGTCTTTTTTGAGTAAGTTTATGAGGCAACCATTGTGTATAATATTAGTATTTCTCAATAAATATATTTATGAAGGCTTGTTAATTGTGGTGTGTTCTTTGAGTAGTGATAAAGATTTGGTCCAATGGTGGGGATGGTGGTGCTCCCTGGTGGAGTTATTGGAGTGCTGGTATTACGAACACTATTGGACCAGCTATGGGGATTGAAGCATTAAAGTACATTAGTTATCCTGCGCAGGTTTGTTTTATATTCTATGTAGTCTCGGGTTTTTTCGGTGTTTTCATTATGCTGTCAATGGTCAGTTGTACATTATTCAGTTTAGTTGTTTTGGGATAATGTAATTTTGTTATATTTTTTTATTGAACTTCTGACTGAATTGATCAGCAGTTATGTTGTAGAATACAAATTAAAATTTGACAGACGACGATCCATGAGCCAATGCACTATTCGTTACACCTTTCTTACTTCCGTCATAGTATTTCTGTAATTTCAGATAAAAAATATGTTTTTGAGTATTATGACTTGTGAACTAATTCTGGCATTGTTACTTGTAGGTGCTTGCGAAATCCTCGAAAATGATTCCAGGTTAGTGATGAATAAGTTTTTCCTTATGAAAAAGCGAAGATATCATGTGCATTATCTATGCCCATTCATAGAGAAAGGAAATACCCTGTTTGTAATGCTTCAATTATGATCAGAACTAATATTTGAATGTACTCTAATTTTGGTTGCAAAGAACAGCTCTTTTTATTTCTCTAAAAGAAACTGAGTAAATTCTCTTTGTGCAGTGATGCTGATGGGTGCACTAGTTTATGGGATTAGATATACCTTTCCCGAGTATGTTTGCACATTGCTTGTTGCTGGAGGTGTATCCACTTTTGCACTCTTAAAGGTAATTACCATCTGAAAGTATTTTATCCTCCCTCGTGCAAATCAGTTTTTGGTCAGCTAACAGAAAAACCTTTCCATTAGGGACCATATAATCCTATTGAGAAGCTCATTAATTATGACCTTGCATTCAAATTGAAAAATGGCAAGCAACTTGCATTACTTTGATGTCCATTTATTGTTTTGCTAATCTTTCGTAAATCCGGAGGAATGAGAAACAGATTATATTTATTCTTCATTAATCAAAATTTGCTACGCGCAACAGCGTTTGGTTTTATAGGGTCAGAGATTTCTGTATTTCTGAAGGTAATATCATTAAGTTTTTAATTTTTTCTTTCATGCAGACGAGCTCAAAGACAATTAGCAAACTAGCCCACCCAAATGCTCCACTTGGTTATGGGCTTTGTTTTCTGAACCTTGCTTTTGATGGATTCACCAATGCGACTCAGGACTCGATTACAGCCAGGTAAACAGACAATATTTACCTCGATCTCTTAAGTTCCATAACACTGAAAGGGGTAATGAGAGTCAACAAGTACTTGAGTTGGTATAGTCATCAATACTGCCATATCAGAAGTTCATCTTCAATATTCTATCAACCCCCCCAATTTCTCGAGTTGTCAAATCAATTATGAACCTGTCAAATTATAATTTCACCCCATTTTTCAAGTTGTTAGCATCTAATAGAGGTGGTCTTGATGATTTGAAAAACTTCGCATGCAAATTATCTGTTTATTATGCTAATTTGTTACATTAATGAAAATATTGCTATATCATCCAGGTACCCCAAAACAAGTGCTTGGAATATAATGCTAGGAATGAACTTATGGGGCACCATATACAACCTCGTATTCATGTTTGGTTGGCCAAGTGCCATTGGATACGAAGCGATTCAGTTCTGCAAGAACCATCCAGAAGCAGCATGGGATATTTTTCTCTACTGTCTATGCGGTGCAGTAGGCCAGAATTTCATATTCTTAACCATTAGTCGATTTGGTTCCTTAACCAACACGACCATTACAACAACCCGTAAATTCGTGAGCATAGTAGTTTCTTCTGTTCTGAGTGGAAATCCCCTCTCTGAGAAACAATGGGGAAGTGTTATCATGGTGTTCTCGGGTTTATCTTACCAAATTTACCTAAAATGGAAGAAATTGAAGAGAGTGCAAAAGAAGAGGAAGTCCACGTAACATGAAATTGTGGACGTTATGATACAAAATGTGGTGTTTTTCTTTTTGTTTCGTTTCTGATAAGATGTTTTAATTATACATAGTCGTTATGTTGTTAGTATTAGGAGAATGTATTTGAACAGATTTTATACAAAAATACCATTAATGGAAGTTTTTCGGGTCGATTTTTGTCACAATCGACCCAATTATGTTGCGATTCAAATTAGAAGCATAAATGAGATGAATCACCCAAAAAGATGAAAAATGGTGTTAATAAGGTGGACCAGCAGCAATAATCCTACACACTTGGTTAAAAGTTGTCTCCAAATAATTGAGGTCCCAAACTTGTAGACCCACAGATTTGAGCACAAAAAACATCAATTTACCAAATTCTCCTCATTATTCAACACTAAAAACTCAAGATCTATACAGGTTTATCAGTAAATTCAAAAGCTAAATCTTGATGAGTAACTTACCAGTTAAAGCAAACTTTAATTTGTACAGGCTTCCCTCCATTTCTTTTTACCAATAGCTTTTGCTTTTAGTGATCATCACACCATCCACTTCTCACCATTTTATTACACAAACATATATATATATATATATATGAGAGAGAGAGAGAGAGAGAGAGAGATGAAGAGAATTCAGACAAAGAAGAATGAAGTTTTACTCATCTGTAAGTTCATCTTTGTGTTTTTTAGCTTTCAATCTTTATGCAAATAGTCAGCAATGGTGTATATATCTCAGACAAGTTATCAAACAAGAAATGAAAAGAAATGTTATGCACACGGGTAATTCTATTGCATTCTCCAATCCAATAAAAGTATGGATTTACATTCAACACCATAGAAACTTATTACATAATAGTACTCTCTGCACGCTAAAACATGGCAAGAAAGGTATCGGGTTGATCGTCTCTTGCCCTCCGACTCTTTTCTTTTACTTTTTTTTTTTCGGGTTTTTTTTTTTCCTATTTGTAATCTCTATAAACGGTAGTAATCTTTGGCGAGGTGCCATTGTATAGTTAACACTTAATAACTAAGAAAATTTTAGTTTTTGGTTCTATTCTGTACATTAGGCTTATCTAGCCCGTTTTAGAACAATGGATATCCATATCCGAGTTCTATTAAGACACAATCAAAAGAATGACACACCATAAGAAAAAGCACACTGTGAGATCATAGCCGTTGATCTAGGGGGCAAAAAACTCGGTTCTTCTGATTGGCTGCAATCCAAGAAGAAAGAACTCCAAAAGGGTATCAAAATTCTCTATACTTAAACGAAAGCTTCTGATTGGCTGGCTAGTTGTGGTTGATTTCGAACTCTGCATATTATAATGTCTGAGATAAGTCATAGGCAATGGAGAAGGGACCTCTTGCAGAGTGGAGGTTGTGAAGGATTGGTGGTTGGGCTTTGTGAAGTTGAATCCATTCCTAGTGTTTTCATTAAGAAGTGTTTTTCCTGCAAAATGGATGGTAAAAATGGTCAATAAGAAAAAAATTCTCATTTTGATTCATAGGCTTTATGATCACTTATTACATAAACTAACATATTAAAGAAATTATTTATGCAAAATGGAACTTTAATCAGAGACTTTTTATATAACAAGGATATGTCTTTTGCAGGAGTCTTTATGGCCCAAGTTCAGGTTGAACAAAGTGAGGTTAGGGGCATATCTAGCATCAAACGAGCTCGTGGGCCCAACATACGGTGAAGGTATGTCGTTTCCGTTCAAAATATTGATGTCAAATAGGACAACTTTTGAAACTAGTAAACGAGAATATAACGACAATTAGAGGGCTCTTAGTGAAGCCACACAGCTCTTGATTGGTTAAGTTTGAAAATAATGTCAAATAAGAAGTGATTAGAGAATGAACATGTCATATATAATGTACACACACAAAATTGTAAAAATTTACATTACATATGTATTCATTAGGCCAGACACTTTGGTAGAAATTGACTCCATAAAATTTTGTTGCATGATGAAGGCTTTCAATGTGATAATAAAACCGGTCTCCTTATACTATGGTCAAAATGCAGTGTAAATTCACCAATTATTTCATTGGCAATGCTATTATCACTGAGCATGATATATATATAATTTATATGGTTTGTGCTATGGATTAATTCAAAAAGATCAGAAAGCTTGAAATTCTTACACTTTCTGAAAATTTCGGGGTTGGAATTGTTTCTGCTAATGCTCTGAACAATGGAGTCACGTGAAGAGGGGAATCGAACTCTGTATTAGAATACTCACATACAGCTCCATTAGCTGCATCAAAATGGAAATATTACAAGCTTTCAACAACAGTTCATTAGTGTACATTCTTCAAGATTGAGATAATAGTTAAACGAGCATCCCTTTTTTCCCCTTTAAACGGCAATGAACTTCTATATTAAGACATTATATTTTTCACGGTAAATTACATAAACACCCACCGGATAGCCTTAATTACGAAAATTCCCTGAGGTTTGAGAAATTGTAATTATCCCTATATTTTTCATACCTTTATTTGGACTTCGAGCATGGCATATAGTATTTTCCCGAGAAAGACAATGCTGATCATCTAATTGATCTGATTGCAATTCATGCAGCAAAGAAATTTCGGTTTGGCATTCTTCAGTTTTATCACAAGGTGTAGTTGACAGCAAAGTTGATCCTGTACTGTACTCGGAGCTGGCGGGGGACGACTCATATGTATCAGGTTCCCTACAAAACTATTAGTTAGATACTGAGAAAATTGCAATATTGGTCCCCTTGTATAGAGCCAATTGCAATTGTAGTCCTATTGTTGGCAAAGTTGCTAAAATAGTCCCATGTGATTTTTTTGTCTATTTTTTGCAATCTTGGTCCCAAGCGTTGAAAAATAAATGAATTTCACGCATGGGATTTATGTGTTGTTAAGGGTTTTGTGAATTTTACGCAAATACGAAAGTAGTCATATGGATTCATTTTGCAAAAAATGTTAGCATTGGGGCTAAAGTTGCAATTTTCCATTAAATTTACCTCCAAGATTGTCTACTGCCTTCACTTGTGCTCCTTAATTCCTCCACCAACTCTTTGAGCTTCTCAAGTTGAAATTCAGTATCGGGATTTGCAAGTTTACGCGTATCACTTTCTTTATTTTGTTTTAGAAAATCTTGTAACACCTGGACCATGTATTTTTCACAAACTTAGTTTAACAAAAAATATTAAATTTTCTACTAAAGAAGCATAATTCAGTGTGATATATATAACAAGATTTGAAGATATTCATGAAAGACCGAAAACGACCCTCTACTTACCGTCCAGGCACTTTCAAGACTCTGATCTGTCTTCTCAGAATTAACTTTGTTTGCAAGTGAGCTGAGCAATTCTGCTTGTTGAATCAATGCAATCACCTTTGGATCATCCTTTTTAAGAAACGATCCTTCGATATTCTTATATTCAGCTGCATTATTATCAAACAATAAACCATAACCAATTTTGGGTTGTATTTGGATTAAAGAAATGGACTTGAATAGGCTTTCATGCTAAGCTAAGAATTCTAAAATGACTTCAATATAACGTGGAATTGAAAAACTCCATGATGATAAAAGGAATAAAATCGTTCAATCAAAACGTGACCGAATAAAATTGTTGGTCACTCGAACTCACATCCATCAATCGAGGCCTCGTTTATGTGGCTCAGATGCATCCGAGAGGGAAAGTTAAGTTCACAACTATGAACATTTTGAGCTAGTACTGCAAATGGAGGTCTAAGTAGATGATTTTCTCCTTCGTTTTCTCTTGTACTTGAGATATATGTCCTAAATCACCAAAATCATTTTATTAGACAATTAATCCCATAAGATTTTTTCGATGTTTTATGAAACCAAAATTCAAAATACCTCATCTTTTTAAGAGGTAACACATTTTCAGACCCTTTATCTGAATTAGGGAATATAACCCTTTTGTTGTTTAAGTTGATGTAAGATGTGGCGTTGTTTTCTTTCGCTAAAGCTTCGTGCTTTGCTTTCTTCTTGCACAGAGTAGTGAATCGATTCTTCACAGCATTATCGGTTCTGAGAGATAAAGGATACTTTTTTTTAACAAAATATGGCCTTTTCTATAACATCAAGAAATGGAAGATATTTCTTAGTATTTAACTAATTACCTGCCTGAGACAACCTTTGCAATCTCAGTCCATCTATTTCCAAACATCTTTTGTGCCTGCAAGTCAATTTTATGATTAAATCAAATTCAGTACATAAATGAAATGCAAATTTTCATTGGATTCATAAAAACCCTTTTAGGCATTGATGTGATTTACTAAAAATGAACTCAACAAATCCAAATATAAGTACATATATATATATATATTGCAAGTTTCGAAGATTGTAAAGAAGGCTTTGAGATGGTATGTACCTCACATAAGAGCATGTCTTCCTCAGGTGACCATCCTCCTTTCTTAAAATCCGAATTCAAATAAGTGAACCATCTGAATAACAGAGCATAAATCAAATCAAATAAAGCTAACATTTACAAAAAATGCACCAAAAGGCAATAAAAGGATTCAATAGACAAAAAACAGAGGAATTTGGCTATATCAACCAAAACCGATTTCTACCCACCTTCTTCGACATTGCCTTGTCGTTTTATCCTTGAATTTCGATGCGATATGTGTCCAACTATCACAAAATCAAACCCAATAAGTTTCACTAATTTATAAAAAGAATTCACAAATAATCATATCATAAAGGAATCAAGATTTTTACTTTTCAGTTCCATGTACTCTAATTTGCTCCCTCAGAATATCATCCTCCTGAGAACAAAACAATCACATACCCTTTAATCAGATAAATGAATCAAACCAATTGAAAAATAATTAAAAAATGATCTAATTAAAATCTCACCTCTTGAGACCAAGAAACAATATGCCTTTCTTTCTGTTTAGGCACTTCACCATTATTTGCATCACTGCTATTATTTACCTTTTTCTTCATATTCTCTGTAAATTTCTATCCCTTCTTGCATGCTCAAGAGCAAAGATTCTTTTTTGAGAATGGGTTTTATATAACAATAGAAAAAAGACCCAAAACCCTTGAAAAAGATTAAATCTTTTTACCCCTTTTCTCTTTACACAAACTGTGTAGCTCCCAAAACGGAACAAAGATTGATCTTTTACACACCCCTCAATCAAAAAAATTAATCTTGCCTAGGATTCTAACTTTACAAAAAAACAGTAAACACATCAAAAACCCTTCTAATTAGGATAGGATCCCATTTTCAATCCATAACATATTAACATCTAAATGATAAAAAAAAATAGATTTATGTTACATTTAACCTCAATACCTGCCTCGAGATTTGAAAAAGAAGAGTATAGAACTTGCAATCCAAGCATGTATATAAGAAAAAAAATTACAGAAATTAAAACATGGGATTGGTTCTTTAATGGGGTTCAAAAAGATGAGGGTTGCTTTCTATCTGTCCAAAAGTTTGATGCTTTCTCTCTCTCCAAATGAAAAATGGATTTTTATTATTTCAAAAAACAATCAACGGATTCTTGCTTTTAGGCGCGGGTATGAAGGAGAAATTTGAAAAAAATAAATAAATAAAATAAACACTGAAATCTAGAAAAGACTATAATTAATGAAACCCCACTCTCAGTGTCACTATGTGTGTGAAATGTATTTCAACTGTAATTCTTGCTCCATAGATATATATATATATATATAGATATATATAGATTGTCTGATTTGTTTGGCTAAGTTTTGAATACTTGACAATATTCGTGAAGTGACTGAACTATAAGGCGCACTAGCTCTCTCACTATTTACATCTCATTAAAGATGGGATTTTTTTTTCAAATTTTGGAGGAAAATCTTGTTACATGTAATTTGATTGTGTATATTTTGGGTTGGAAATGATTCATATTACTTTATATAAGATTGTTTGAATTATTATCGAAGTTTATTTATATAATATATGGTTCGTATATGTATAGACAAAAAATACATATGTTTCTTACACGTGTATTTTGGCTTAATTGAATTTTTTTTATCGTAAGTTATTTTGTTTTTATTTTTTTGAATTAGTCTGAGACGAAATAACATTCAACTTGATTATTGGTTATTAGGGCATATTGTGCAATTTGAGATAGAGAATGCATGAATTGAGTCCATCTCGAGCTCTCGAGCAGGGCAAAATCATTAAATTCAACCTAATCTCGCTCGTTTACACTCTATAATTAACGGTGATCAGTCTGTATTGTTGGATTTAGTGATTAGAGCTTATTTTATTAAAAAAAATTAGTAGAATTATAGTGATCAACTAAACTATATGCCTAATAAAACGGCGAGCTCTTACATTTTTGACGAGTTTGATATAGTGACACTAGTACCATAAATCGTCAATGGTATATTGCATTTATTTTAATGGCAAAACATATGATCTCACACAATGCTTGAGCTCATGAAATCCAAGTAAAAAATCAGAGAATATACCAATATTAAATTGTTATATTATAATGTTTGTATTTGGTAGTTTGAAATTCAGTTGAATGTGACAACTTTTGGGGGTGATATTTAGGCCATGAAATGTGTAACCTAATGAGAATAATTGGACTCTATGCATCATGTGTCAGTTTTCAAAATATTACTTTGATTTTGGTCATGAGCCAGCCTGTTTCTGACCATTCACAAATCTCTTATGAGTAAATGTTAATTATGGATTTTTTTTTAAATAAAATAAATTTTTTTAAGCACTTTCTATTTATTTTTCATTTCACTTTATAATTAACTAGATTATGGAAATTGAAGCATCACATAGTCAATGTTTATGTGAATTTTATCCACTAATTATTGAGTCTTACAATTAATTAGGTGATTGATTAACAAAAGTATTTCATGTAATAAGATAATTAAGAATCTTAACCACAATTTCACCATTTAGCAACCCACAAACACTATGAAAGGGTACTATTTAAACAATTCAAGTATAGAAGTTGTGATAAATACCTATTTAATCATAATTCTACGATGGCTTTTGTTATTAAATTCATTTATTAAAAAAAAGCTTTGATTTTGCTATCATAAACTTGAGATTAAGTCGATTTATTTATCTCTTTTCTTAGAGTCAACACTTATGTCTGCCGCTTTAGGGAAATAGGGACTTAAGCATGATTATAATAATTTGATTAATAGTATGTGTTTTAAATTATCTAAATAATCTTTATTCTTGTTTTTTCCTTTGGTGTGGGGTGAGGAGAATTAACTTCACAACATATTTAAGAATACTTAATTCCAATAATACCAAAAAATGTTTATTATTATTATTATTATTATTATTTTGTCTTATATCCTATTCAAGTTCAGCATAAAACAAAAATAATCGATCATCTGAATTGACATAGAGAAGAGAAGAAGTGAATCGTCATACAAGAAAACAAATATATATAAATATAAATTCAAAGACATTATTTTTCTTCAAATTATCCACCAATAGCCAAGAGATGTCATCATATTAGAAAAACAGTGAGAATTAAATGAATTTGATTGAATTTAAGTAATTGTATTACACTTCTCATGATCATACAAGTATCATATAATTTAAAAAGAGATATAAAACACTTGACGATTTTATATAACCAAACTCATTCTCAATAAGAAAATTTGACTCACAAATATAAGAAGGCAAATTAAGAAGAAATTTTATAACAATTCGAATTTAATAAGATCAATTTAACCATTCAACGAATTAACATATTCAATAAATTATAAATTATAATTGATCGACTCTATTTAACCTGATTTTTTTTAAAATTGCCAAACCTAACCATGTTTCCACCAAAGCTAAAAAATCTAGTGCACTCTAATGAATTTGAAACTTGAGTAATACAAGTGGGGTGTAGCCAATAGGTAATAAGACAATAAAGTTGTGTATTAATTCATATTAGACACTACATCAATAAGGCTAGGCCCTCCACTCTAAGAAAATAGGTGTTTTTAGATTGGATTCCAAATCGATTAAAAAAATTCAAATTTATTGATTAATTACTAGAAGTGAAAATGACAATATTATTAAAATATACCATGTCATTTTCCTTTAAGTTGTTAGGGATAATTATATATCCTATTAATCTAGGCTACTAAACTATACTAATTAAAATATCATTTCCTCAATATTAAAAAATATACATAGCATATTATCCAAAACCCTAGATTTTAGCTTATATTTTATTTCTGAACTTTCTTTTTTATGACAAGGCTGGTTACATTCTTCATTATTCATCTATCTCAAGTATTTTTTGGACTCAATAATTTTTCTACTTAATATAAATCCTATATATACCTAACTAATTTCACATAAAGTTAAATTAAATTAAACGATACTTTCATAGAAATCAATATATTAGTGATCTTGGTTTGGTTTGAGAAGTAAATAAACAAGACACATATCTTATATATATATGAGAAATATGTTCTTTGTATTACCCTTCAATTTTTGTGAATAGCAATGGTGGGAGCCAATGTGCCAGAAGAACCTGCAATATGGCCATCTTACTCGATCATTCCCGCCAAAAAGAGGGTTTATATATATATATATAAATATAATATATATATATATATCAATATGATAATAATTATTTTCCACCACAAAGTTTCTCCATATTATCGAATTAAACTAAATATCAATATGTAGAATCGGGTTCAAGTTATAATAAAGTTCAATAAAATATATGAGTAATTGATCATTAATATATATATATATATTCGATTTCTCATTTCTTGATAAAAAATTACTTGTAATTAATTATTTTTAATAATTTTATTCTATACATGTTTTATAAACTAAGAGGCGTTATAAAATTGATTATATTAAAATAGTTATTTATTACATTTTCATATATATATATATATATATATATATATTACTCTTTTGAAAGAGGAATCTAAGTGAACACATTAAAGGGAAGTTTGTAAGATTTAGTGGTGCAGAGAAGAGTGAAAGGTCGGTGTTGGTTTGTCCCACAAAGCCAGCCTTCAAATTTAAAGACAGAAAAAATATAACACTTAAAAATCTATATGAACCCACAAAAATACCTACTTCAATGGAACCCTATGCAAAAGCTTTGTTATTCTTTTTACAAACTTGATAGTAAAAAAAAACCCTACATTCTTATCCATTCTTCTTCTCAAAAGAAAATTTAAAATATAATTTTTGAAAGTCGACATATTTTTGTTATTATTTGCAGTATACTAATATCACTATTAGACTATCGACTCGTCCATAAAAATTTCAAATTTACTATCACCTATTACTCATGATCACTAATCAATATCATTAGTGGGCTAATCTTGTGGTAGTCCAAGATGCCTAATATTCTTTAATTCGTTCAAACTACTCATTATCTTAGCCGATTACCCTAATGATGATTTTGAACGCAGTTATATATAATTTTCGGTTTTGATATTTTTTTCACGAGCATCACTAAGTGATAAAACATAAAAAAAAAACACGAATGACGGGTCTTTGTACTTTCTCGATCTCTATAATTATTTTATCGAGTATGTTTATTCACGATTTGTGCCCATAGACTACAAAATTTAACATCGATTTGACATGAATAAATGATATGTAATCATTTTTTTAGGAGCCTCTCAAACTGGCTAACAAAAAGAAAAGCCAATAAATCATTAATTTGAGCTTTCACATAAAAATGGTAGGGCAAAAATTAAAGTTTGAGATATGTTATCATTTTGATTCAATACTTAGCTATATTATTGGGAGGAAAAATGAATGTGACTGGCCTAGATAGCTCATATGGCGCTTCCCCACGTACCCTAATGAAATTATATTTTTGTAATTAATCATATATGGGTTTTTTTTCCTATACTTTTTCTCTTCATGATAATTTATTTTATTTAATTGTTCAAGAAATTAAAATCCTCATTTTCAAGATCATCATGTCAATTAGAGCGTCCATCCCACAAATAGGAATGCGCCAAGTGTCCTAGTTTAAGGATTGAAACATATATATGGCCCTTTTGTGGCTAAGATTAAGAACTTAATTAAGAGATGGTAAACAATCACTAATTACTTTTTTTTATCTTGATTACATATAAGCTTGTAAATGAAAGTACATAGATGATTAAAAAAAAAGCTACAAAAGATTAATAGCTAGAAAAAGTTCTTAACTTTTAATTGTTTCTCTAATGCAAAGTCCTTAAGCTTTAATTTTTTTTAATCAAATGGTAATCAACACTTAAAGCTTATTAATATAAGTCAATCATATATGTTAAGGCAATGTCGACTTGTCAACATATAACATAGTTAAACCTAATTTGAAAAATAGTTACAACTAAATTGGAAAAAATACTTCTTTTAAGAGCTCTTATCTATCATAACATCCATTAGAAGCAAGTATACAATAATTTATGGGGGCAACCCCCGGTAGAGTTGGTAAGGGCATGTGAATGTTGTGGCTTTGGTCACAGGTTCGAATCCTGACGAGGGAATATCTAGAATAGGTGAAGGATGGGAATATATCATGAAAATTCATATCTAAGTCGAGTAAAGTGTAATCTATAAAAGTATCTGTGATGTTTTCTATGGTTGGAATTTTCTGATTGAGATCATCAACTATCATTTCATCAACTTGCCTTCTCTACTGTGAGTCTGTCAGTTATGGGCAACCTAGGCTGGTTTACCTCTCTTGTGTGGTTTGCAGGCTATTGCACAAGAGCGGGGTTTACCCAGTGCGCACCTAACAGTAGCGGCTGCGGGTTCCCTTGTCATAAAAAAAAAAGTATACAATAATTTATTGTTAGTCAAAATTTCGTAATCCATGCATCGAACATATTATTAAGTGAAATCGAACATGTTATTAATCTAAGATCAAATATCGAAAGAGAGACGCCAAAAACGTTCGATCTCAACCAGAAGAAACTTGTTTTTCGATTCTTAAATCTAACCCTTATATAAATGTGTGAATAACAAAATTGTTTCGTCCTATGTGAAAAGACATAATGCCCCTTACTATTAATTAATAATTATTAATAATTAATAGTTAATTATTAATAATGTAGGAAACACAATTTATTAGGATTCCACATAAGCATTAATTCTTTATTAATTAGGACTCTAATTTATTTATACTATTGTTATTACTATTGTTATTAAATATAAAAGTAAATATAATCCTATTGGTATTAGAATTCCACCAACCACCAACCGTAAGCATGAATAAATAATATATGTTTACACGGTTGGTATCATTAATAATTAAAGATTTCTAGAATTAAAGAATTAGTTGGTATAAAAATTATTATCATTAATAATAATAATTAGACTAATACTATGTGTACACGGTTGAATAATAAATACCAATACCAGTAGGACTCTAATTTATTTATACTATTGTTATTACTATATATGAGAAAAAATAAAAATTCATTCGTAATTAGATACTATTAAACTTAATCGTGCTTGGGCTTTTCAAGTGATAACAAGAATTTTATAAATTAAATAAGATGTTTGTGGTGGCTTTTTAGCAAAATAATACAAAGAAAATAAAACAATCTCAAATTAATCAGATGACAATAAAAGGTAGAAGACTGCATCCTGAAGCCATCTTCAAATTCTTAAAAAAAAAAATAGCAATAAATGTTGCAATATTTTCGATGCCATCTTTATTGTAATTTGGAATGAGAGAATGAGGAAGTGGGTAAGTGTTGTACTAAATTTGTCTTTATTTCTCAACTTCACGAAGCTTTGTAGGTTTTTTAACAAAACAATATAAAATACAGTTTTCTTCTTACTTTTTTTAATTTAAAAAACTAGAAGACCATGTCATCTAATTTCTTAGAAATTTGAAGATGGAAATTATAATCTATATTTAGTTCGATGACAGAATAAATTAAAAAATATGACAAATGCAATGGTCTACCATTATGTGATGAAGATAGACTAATTACATTTTGTGGTTACTTAAATAGAGAAATTATACATTAATTTAGGATATAAGGCATTTATTATATATAAAGTGATGACATATACCTCTTTTTTACATACAATTAATTTTTAATCACCTATAGTTAAAATCAGAATTAATTAATTTTAATAAATTTATACAATATTATCACTATCTTTAGAAAATAGACTAATTACTCTTTATAATTTAAAAAATGAGAAATAATACAAATAATGTCAACAAAACCTAAATATAATAATAGTAATATATATAATAATAATAATATTCCTACATGATATTCGTAGACAACAGAAAAAAGAATGAACTCTTATTCAATTTGAATAAATTTCATATGTTGACACGTCATTCTAAAAGTCATTCAATTTGAAAAAGATCAGCTCAAATTTAAAGGATATTTAGAAGATCAAAGTTGACAAAAATATTAATTTCATTATTTGCGTAAGTTCAATTCATACTAAAAAATTTAATAAACAAAAAAAACCTAAGTAATATAAAATTGTAAATATACTAATAAACAAAACTTTAATAATATCATAATAATATAATAATTATTATTATAATTACTCTCTCTTCTATATAATTTATGAATAACAAAATGATTTTTTCTTATGTGAAAAGACTTTCATACATACTATTATTATAATAATTGAAATTACTATATAAAATAATTCTAATAGTAATAGGAAATCATTTATGTAACAAAAAACAATCTCTACAAGAAAATGAACATATTTGTATCATTATTATAATAACTTAATTTATCATATAAAAGAATTCTAATGGTAATTGAAAATTATTTATGTAGCAAAAACGATCTCTAAAATAAAAGAGCCATATTTATAGTAAAATTCTATTTAATAAATAAATAAATTATATTCCTAAATCTTCACACTACCATGCCTATAAAAAATATTTAGTTGTCTAAAGTTTAACTATACTAATGAAAAAAATATTATTCTGGACATATTATATATTATATTATATATAGATATAGTAGAAAATTATTTAGTAGTAGGACTTTCATTGTATTAATAGGACTTTGTATAAATAGTAGAATAAATTTTCTGGGACTAACATAATGAAAACATTTAAATTTTTTTGGACTCATATTTACAAGTATTTATATTCAACTAAAAATTCTCGCAACTCATTATATGCAACTATGTGAACTCAATTATGTGAACTCTAGGTATGTAGTGGTCAAGTTCGTTTAACAATAATTTCACTAGAATTTGGATCGAAACATTATATGCAATTTACCGACATTGGATTCAACGCTTGAATGAGAGAAGTGGCATGCTGCTTTTTAGTGCACCAAGATAATAAATTGTTAAATAAACATCACGACTGATAGCGAGCGTAAGACCACTGATTGGTGAAAGTAAAATTGACTCATGCAGAGAAAGTAAAATAAACATCACGACCGATAGAGAGATGCGACATTAGGATTAACGATAGTGTAGGGATGTCGGGGGTACCATTTTTGAAATGAAGATTGAGAGCCAACAATAGTAGTTAGGTAATAAAGCAGAGAGATTGTGTAAGAGAGTGTGATCGAGAAGGATGATAGTCTTTAGATGGTGATGATGGTGTCGATGTTTATATTAAAAAATATTATTGTATATTAACCATTATTAGAAAAAAAATTAGATTTCTATAAGGAAGAAGAATTAAGATAGTGATATATTTTACGATGATACCTAGATTAATATCTTATGCAGAAACGAAAATGTTAAAATAAAATAGTAATATTTTTTTTTGTCAAAAGTTTATTTTACAATCAAATAAACAAAATAAGTTATTAAAAACTAATAGGAAATCATTTAGTAAAAGAAATTTAAGTACTTAGGTAGTTGCATTACTCAAAATTATATAAACAATGTGTTAAGAAAACTTTTTAATGCATGAAGAAATATAACAAAATATGTGATAGAGATCTTAATTTCTTATATTTTGAAATTAATTTCTTATGAATTCTTTGAAAAATGTGCATTATATATTCGCGTAAAATGATTGATTTTGAATTTTGCATATTTTTACTAAATAATTGGAATTTATGAAATGTGTCAAATCAAGTGCGATTATATTAATAAATGGCGCGCAATTTATTGCTTAGTTATTTTTGTCATGACTATGTGATTAAAAATAATAAAGTAAGTAGAAAAAAGAAAAATAGTTTAAATATGAAATTATTGATGTGAGATAGTGTGAAATAAGGAGAAATAATGTGAAATAATGAACGTGTTGATTAATGAGTAGCTATATATAAAAAAGTTACTGATTTGTTTTTGTTAAAATATGTCATATTGAAATTTTCAAAAGTTGCAATAAATTTTTTTGCAAATATAAACAAGCATGTAAAGTTTTTCAGATATTAGGTGGAGAGCAAGTAGAATAAAAAAAGATAAATATACATGTGTGGAGTTTAGAAAAGAAAAAATAGCGTTAAGATAAATTTTAAAAAGATGCATAAGTGGATAATTGTATACAAAAACATGCTAGAAAAATTACTAATATTTTTTGTCAAATATTATTTTACATTCAAGTACATAAAATAAGTTGTTCGAAAAATAGATATAAGGCCAATTAAGGGGAAAAAATCTTTTAATAGTCATTTATCGAGTAAAATTAAATATTTCGATCTCTACAGTGTTTAAAGTTATATATGACAAATACAATAAAATATATGAGAGATTTTAAGTTTATAGGTTTATTGTATTTTATGTTTTGAGATTAATTTTTCAGAATTTCTTTGAAAAATGTGATATATATATATATTCGAGTGCAGTGACTAATTTTGATGTTTTTTTGTTCGTGTTTTTACAAAATAATTAGGATTGATGAAATCTATCAAATCAAGTGTAATTTTATTTATGAATGACGCGTAAGTTAATGCTTTGTTAGTTTTGTGATGATCATGAATTATAAAATATCAAAAATAAAGAGAAAAAATAGTTTAAGAATGAAATTGTTGATGAGAGATAGTGTGAAATTATGAGGAATAATGTGATGTAATATATGTTGATTAATAAGTAGTTCATACATGAACATAATTAGTATGAAAGTAAATGAATTTGATTGAAAATAAGTTATATTTGAAATTTGAGAAAGTTGTGATAAAAGAAATAATCTTTGCAAACATATATATTCGTAGTTTTTTAATATAAGGTGTTAAAAAAAACTAAGAGAAAAATATAAATTAATAATTAGAATAGACTCATCTTAGGATATAACTCATTTTATTCCAATTTTGTAAGTTTATTCATGACAAGTTTTATGTTTTAAATGAGATTTAAAAACTAAAAACCGCTAGAATTTTGCAATGATTAATAAGAATTGAATTTATTTAGCAATAAATTATATAATTATAAAATTATTAGATAGAATAATAATAATTTATTTTAATTTAATTCATTATTAAAAAAATCATGTGCTAACCACGTGCGTTAAACCACGTGCAACGCACGTGATATTTTCTAGTAAGATAAATGTCTTAAAGTAAAATAGTGATTTGGTTACAATATTACTTGGGTCTCATCAGTTCTACTTCTAATCAAGTTGACTTGATTAAGCAAAACACACTTTCGGAAAGGGTGTAATAAGTGTGTTTTATATATAAGCACTTTGTTGTTTGTGCATATTTACCTTGACAAAACACCAAAATCACAAAAGTGAAAACACGCTTTTCATTCAAAATGGGACCCCATGAAATATATGAGTAACGCTCCCAATCTCTTTACACTAAATTAAGTTGGACCTTACTGAAAGATTGGGCAAAAAGAATGATTTAGAGGAAGAAAAGTGAAGGCCATTTTACCCTATATACAACTAAATAAATAAAGTTTGTTTTTGAGTAACTAAATAACTTTTATTGAACAAGACTAAGAGTACCAATTTACTTTCTGTTCTTTCTTTATCATGTTACTATTATTTTGTCTCCATTTAATTAGGCCATTAATTAATCACATTCTAGTAGTGTATGTAAACATTTATTGAGGATTATGTATATATGTATTAAATATGTACAAATACGTATTATTACTAATTTGATGAAGTTTCATCTTGTTCTCTAAGTTTTGTGATTATAAATAGAAAATTCAATTTGTGGGTTGAGTTGATTCTTACAAAAATTATTTTGATTTCAAATTCATGGTTTTGTATACTTTAATTTTTCATTCCCTTTATATCTACAACATGCAATGTATAGTTGTAAAAATAGAGAGTAAGTGAAAAAGACCCCATTTGGGGAATAAAAATGGAGCTTATATTTATTTTTATGGCATCCTAATTTTAGCTTTACATGTGAGTGTAGGGTTATTATAATGTGCTTGGGATTCCTACATTCTTGTGGGTACCCTATTTATTTGTGACAATATATAATTATGTTAACTTTTTAAGGTCATAAGGTGTTTGCATTTTCACTTCAGTACTTTTTTTTTCAATCTTTTCTGCAATTGTCACTATCAATAAAGAAGGATTATGAGAATCCTATGTGCCCCCTCGTGTAACTGATGACTAAATTCTTCGATATCATAATTTATTCATTTGTTTATGTAGCATTTTTTTTAATCTTTATTCATATTCATATGATCTTTACATGAAAGTTTGTATACTCATAACATTAGTGTTGAGAAAAATAGCTCACAATCGGAGAATAATTCACGATTAGACGTAGATAAATTACACAACGTAATTAATCGAATCATATAAATCGTTTTGTTTTCGTGCATGCATGATTTGAAATCTAATTGTGAATTATTCTTCTATTGTGAGTTCTTTTCCTCGACATTAAAGTTGACAAAATTCTTGATATATGTCTCTGTAAACCAAATAATACTGAAATAAAAATAAAATTGTTATCATCTAAATCGTGAATCAAGTATATATATATATATATATTGAGCATTGTTTTTTAAATGAAATTAATTATCAAATTTATTACTATAATTCTTCTTTTATTAGCAAACATTCAACTATATAAATAGTTGAAGAAAAGGACTAGCTATTAGTACTTGCGATGAAAGGAGCCCAACAACTCTCATGCATGTAAAGTATATATGTTTTCTTAAATATTAATTCGATATTATTGTTATGATTTAAAAACATAGTTACTATGAGGAGCCTGCATGCGTGATATATTATTTTTAAGTCATTTAAAATCATTTTATATATTACTCAAATCATATTGCTGAGAGACTCAAAATACAATGCTATGCCCGGGTACCTAATTCATCAAAGAACAAACAGCAAAACTAGGAAACATATAAATCAACATAAAAACACTTGATCATAAGAAAATTATATATATTTTTATATAAAAGCATTGAATTTACATACATTCTCAATAACAAAAAACCACAATTTATCAAAATAAATAATAAAATCCTCAAAACCCTTTAGCACCAGTCTCCTTCAACACCACAGGCTTGTCAGCCATGGACAAACAGTACTTTGCAATCTCCCTAAACTTAGGCACACTTCTCAAATCCACTTTGGTTCCATCTGTGAGGGTTATGATAATGTCACCCCACTCACCAATAAACCTCGGTACAACCTGAACGTCTTTGATCACACTGTATGAGAAGTCACTTCTGTCTTGCCCCGTCAGCCCAGATATAACCGTAACCCTAAGGTTAGTGAACCTGTACCTGAGATAAAACGCCCGGAAAACGGAGGCTAGGGTTAACGGCAGCCAGAGAAGAGTGAAGCCCAGAAGAAGGTTAGCCAGGAGGTCGCCGTAGTGAGCGCCGCCGTCGAAAAATATGGTTTCTTGGGTTTTTCCGGTGGTGGTGCTGGTGGTGGTAGTAGGGTTTGAGGAGGATGAGGAGACGTGGCGTTTGGTGATTGGGCGGTGGTGGGTTTTGGAGGTGGATTTTGGGAAGGGTAGGGTGGTGGGTAGATGGAGGTGGTGGTGGCCGGAGGTGGTGGCGGTGGAGAAGGTTATGGAGGCGGTGGTGGAGGTAGGGGTGGTGGTTATGGCCATGGTTTGTTAGTTTAAGATGGATAGATGATAATTTGAAGAATTTTTTTTTTTTTGGAAATTTCAGTGGTTGTGGGGAGCTGACGTGGCGGATTATGTTTGGTGGAATTCTTAGAAGACACTCATCTTTGAATTTTAACCTTTTTATTTATGATCTTTAAGTATTAATTCAAATATTTTGTCACATATGATATATGTATATACGAGTGATAGGAATGTGGAAAGAATAAAATATATATCATAAATGGAAGTTGAGATTTTTCTCTTTACATTTTAATCGTTTGTGTATATACACATCTCATTTCACATATATAAATGTGCAATAAAAACAGAAAATATAATATGAAAGTGTAAATATCCCGAATGATCATCAGGTACATTCTATCGTCTATAGCATTTCAGAGCATAATCTTAATATAAATAACTAAAAATAATTTAATTTCCAAAATGTGATGTTATAAATGGGTCATTTATGTTGTAGACCATACAACTTTGTTAAGGATGAGGTCCAAATCCAAGCTGGCCTACATCATATTGGCCCAATATGTCCATTTACTTGTCTTTTCCTCTCTTATTTTACATCCTTAATTAGTTTTAAGTTTGGACTGTGTAGTAGCCGTATAGGCATACTAATAATATGCATTAATTAATGATATTTCTCATTATGTCATAAAAATAATTTTCAAACTTTAGAAAGTAAATTTAAGAAATAATTTCACATCACTTGGTTATTCACAAAGACATTAAATTTCATGATCAATTTGAATCATCTATGTATTCCAATTAACTAGCTATTTCATTATGTAAGCGTGGTCATATTTCATGACATAAATATTTTTTGAAGTAACACTAGATCGTATAGATTATATTCACTTGAAATGTATACGTGAAATAAAATTTAAAATGTGAATTATATACACTTGACATGTATATGTGAAACGAAAATATAAAATGAAAGTGATCTAGGTCGAAATTAACGAACCAAAACAGGCCGAACCACGGAGTACAAGGTCCCCAATGTAGGCTCGGTAGTAGAGAGGTAAGTACTAGTCAATCTTACGTAATCGTCCCGTTTCCCAATGAACAGTGCAGCTATTTATAGAAGAATCACACTGTACGGATGATACAGGTATACGAACGTGTGTCGTACACGTGTCCTTGATGTACGGTCAGGATATGTCGGGTCCTTTGTTGTACTTGACCCGTACAGTAAAAACACGCGGGTCATGTAGTGTTTTGCAATTAAAGGACTTATAGGGGCTTGGAGTGCAAACTTGGTCCACGTCAGCCCTAGTTGTTTATGAAGGGTCGTTCAGAGGCCATATATGGTTTATGGGTCGTTCAGGGGTCGAGCCAGGGATGTACGACCCAATTCATGTATATCAGAAAGAAATTAAAGATTGGGATCAGAGTTAATTAGATTGAAAAGACTTAGAAGAACAACACATTGTTGCTTTCAGAAATAAAATGCATGTTATCATTTGAGTGTCAGATTAGAAGTTAGAACTCTTTGCAATATTCTAATTCCCCAGATCTCACCAATTTTTATATTTGAAGTAAATCATGATTTGGTTCTGGAAAAATAAATAATTGTTTAGATTCGTTGACATAATTTGAGTAATGTCGTAGTAAAAATATTTTAGAAAATGTATGTTAGGATAATGATTTTTATAAATTTAATAATGAAATGTATTATATAACAATTTTTTAATATTTTTGTGCTATATACATAGTACATACATAACTTATTATCATGAGTTACTTACAAGTTAAACATAAGTATTGCCACTATCAATTAAGTTCCTGAAAATAGTGTTTTGTGATAATAAAACCGTTCTTAAACATATCTCGAAATAATAATCTTGATATCATTACTTTATATTTTTTCAGTAATTTTATTTTCATTGAAAATCTTGAGTGAGTTTTCTCAATATTATTCTCGGAAAATGATTCAAAAATATTATTTTATCTAATGTACGATTACAGAATGCATGTGGCCACTTGACTAGCTTTAATTAATAAAAATAATTATTAATATTTCCACTATATTTAACATTTGTTTTTTGTAAGGATGGAATCTCAAACTGTCATCAAATGCCAAAGTCTTACAGCCATTTTCAATTAAATTAGCTTCTGCACATGATCCCAGATTGATCTTCCTTTTCTAATCTCTTCTTAATTACTTATTTGCTGTCCCTTAATATTTAATTAAGGTTTTAATATCCACTGTTTCTTCGTACTATAATATGTTTGTCTTATTTTTTTTAACTCTATAGGATAACCCTAATTAAATATTTAGAAATAAAAGTAAACCAATGTTCATGACAGATGTTGCAAATTAATCCTGCAAAATCTAATCATGATCTGAAATATATTTAGAAATACAAAGTGTGTATTATTGAATAAATAATACAGTTTTTTATTGTTTATTTTTTTTTTCTGTTCCCATTTTTATTTTCCATCCTTTTTACTGGCTAAAGTCTTGGTCACTTAGTAAGCCGTTACAACTACAATATTCCATATGTTACGATTTGTCCAAAATTTATTATAAACGAATGATAGTGATATTACGAGACTTGAAAAATAGTGCCAATTATGCATGCATATTCTGAAAAATTCAATGTTGAAAATGTTCACATGCAGAAAATAAGCCAAAACTTTTGACTATGTAATTTGAGTCCTAGTCAAAAAAGAAAAGGTTGGATTCAATACTCTCCCAAAATAGGGTTTTTTGGTTCATGCATGTCTATTCAAACACGAATATTTGTTCATCGATCTTCACTAGTAATTCACAACACTTATCGTAAAAATCGCACTTTAATTTAATTTATATTGTATATAATTCGATTCATCATTTATAAAGATCAATTTCCCCAATAATATAGTGAAGTCCCATAAAAAAAGATGGTCACAATTATTAAAGGGAAAAAAACCCTAAAAAAACAAAATCAAAAGAAAAAAGAGTGCAAAAAACTCAAAAAATATTGTCAAAAAGTGATGATTTATTAAAAAAAAATAGTTTGTAAGATTCAATTTCATTGTCACTTGTGATCACAAGCAAGAAAGAAAGGTCTAGCAAATGTCATATTCACAAGAATGACCATTTTGCATGTCCTCTTGTTTTCTTCTACACTTTCATCTCTTTGTCCTCTTCTCTTCCTTGGAATGTGTGATTGATTCTATCCTTTCTTTATAAACACATTTTCTATAAATTTCTACCCATATTTTCTTACCATTTTCTCATTGATTGATTGGTTTACAGCTAATACAGTGTAACATATACCATATATTCACATTAATGATGGTTTTTTCTCATAGATGGTGGAAAAAATCACCGTCAAATGTAAAATCTGTGGTCTATAATATATTAGATCTGTTGGACCTACTGTATTATAAAATTTTCTTGAGTATATAATATCCCTAGCTTTACATCCATGTATAAATATAATACTTTTGATATGATTGAATTTAGTGATAATATGATCAAATTACCTTTTACATTTGAGAAAATCATAATTAACTACAAAAATTATATTTGTTTTTGTTTGGGCATAAGATTGTGCACTTCGATCGATCTTATTGATTGACCATTCGAGATCCACACTCAAAAAAGACGAGCTTGAGTAGGAACGACCCCTAACCTAGATCTTAAAAAAGGTCTATTTGACCCAAATTAAGTTCCTATTTGTGAATTAACCTAAATCTCATAAAATAAGCCAACATAATTATCTAGGAATTCATGGCATTGATCAAAATAATCGGACAAAACAACTATTTTATATGGTTACTACTTTGTACATCATGAAAACAAGATTTTTTTTATATAAACTCATAAAATATGCTAACTTAATTGATGATTTAAAGCCAATAATTAAAAGAAAGAAGTTAAAAAAAAAAAAAAAAACAATATATTTTTTATTAATTTCATAATTAATTGAAATGTTGTTGCTCAAGCCATGGCCAAAATCCAGTCTGGTCATCCATGCCAACAAACATATTGCACAAGCTGCTCTCTTCCTTAACAGTATGGTGATCCATTTTCGGGTTGGGTCGATCCATTTTCGGGTCGGGCCTGGGATCCGAATTGTGGAAGAGATGGTGTGTCACTCCATTAGGCCTGATTAGTGAAGATGAGAATAGTGGCCTGTTTGGTTGAGTGGATAAGGGGCTATCAATTGCTGGATTAGTAATTGAGATATCAAGCTTTATTTCTGAGCTGTTTTCACTTCTAATACTGCATGATCCTTCTGTTTCTTTGTTCAGATTTATGGATTCTGTTGGCTCCCTTGTCTTCAGTGCCATTATCTGCAAAAAAAATTAATTAAATTAATTTTGTCGATTTTTCTGTTAATTCGTCAAAATTATATCCAAACGAAACACTATTCACTTATATCTCAGTTAAATCGCGAAACATTGGATTATACATGATGATAAAATTACATATTGAACAATTCATTAATGATCTTATGATATATAGTAAAAAAAAAGAACATGAAATTGTAATTAAGACATGTCATATAGCACCATTAGCAAGTAATTTAATGTTTTTTGGATCTAAATTTGTAAAACTTTAAATCAATTGTAATTCAAAATTATCACAAGCATTAGTACAACTAAATTGTTTACAAAAATAAAAATGATTAATTTTCATTATATTCAAGTAGAAAACATGAAAATTGTAAAACATATTTATGGCAACAATTCTATTTTCTTCATAAAAATTTAGTGTCACTTCTGATCCATACTTATTCAATAATACACCATTATCACTAGTATCATTACAAACTATATAAATTATTTATATAAAAATAACCAAAACCCATAAAAAATTCATATATATATATATATATATTATAATATATATGTAAAATATCCCATAATTTAATTTACCTCTGCATGAAGCTTCTGGTTTTGTGCCTGAAGTGCATCATTTTCAGCCTTAACAGCTTCAAATTGTCTCTTTAGAATCTCATAATCTTTCTCTAATTGCTTTGTTTTCCATCTTGCCCTTCTATTCTGAAACCAAATGGCAATCTGTCGAGGCTGAAGCCCGAGGGCCCGAGCAAGCTGCATTTTCCTTTCGGGCTCAAGTTTGTTCCCAAGTTCGAAATTTTTTTCTAGGGTTTTAACTTGCTCCATATTAAGCCTTCTTTTTTTCTCTCCTAATTGTGATCCATCATCTGATAAATCATCTTCACCATGATTGGTATTATTCATCTCATCGTGAACGTCCATTCCTGTCGAGATCAATGGCATGGATGATCTCTTCCCTAGTAGTGAAGCCATACCTATAATATAATGTCATGAATATTTAGTTCAAAAAAGAAAAAAAGTTCATTTTTAATTGATTGGTTTCTAGTTTTCTGTAAGAACCCTTGATCCAGATTCCAAATATAAGTCTGATTTTCACCAGCTTTTTGTGTATCTTCTTTTCTAAAAGTAGGAAATTAATGAAAATTTCAAGATTCATCAATATGATCAAAAAGTTGTAAAAGTGAACAGGAAAAAAAAACCCTCTAATTATGTAGTGTTGTTTTGATGAATTTTCAGAAGAAATGTGTAAAAAGAATATAAAAAGAGAGACAATATATAAAGAAGAATATATATATATATACATACCATGAAAATCTTGGGGATTGCAAGAAGATGGATTAAGAATTGGAGCAAGAGAAGTGGAGGGCTGATTCAGATCATCATGATGAGGAGTTTGCAGCATGAAATTTGAGTGAAAAAAGTCCATTTCAGTACAAGTCATGATCTAGAACACTGATCCACCACTCATCATTTTCTTTGAGAAAAAAAAGTGACACCAAAAATTATATATATATATATATAAATAAATTGAAAGGGTTTTAATTTCTATAAAAAAAAAAATCACATTTACTTCCCTTATTTCACAGAGAAAAATAATTTGGTCACTTAGAAGGAGATGTGTTCATTGCTTTGATGAATATATATATAGCTTATATACCTTATCAATAGAAAATGGTTTTCTCTTTTTTCTGCAAATTGTGTGTGTGAGTATATATAATATATATGTGTATTAGCAACTTGCTTTTATTGCAAGATAGATAAATTGGACAAGATAGTAATAGTTAAATTAATTAGCTTTAGAAGAAATAATAATAATTTAAAAGTTAAATATTTTATATATTATATAGTGTGAAGTGGGCTGCATATTTTTCTACATGACAGTTGTCATTGAAGTGCAAGTATATATACATGTGTAATTGATAAATTATATATACCTCATAGCCTTTATATGTTCAGTTTTCCTAAAATTTCAATTTTTCACATTATTGATGGTTAGCACTTAGGAGGATACTCAATGGGTAAAGTAATTAGGTTATGTTTAATTTTAGGGTCTAAGTGTGAAAATGAGAGGTTACTTGAGGAAAATATATATATATATATATATGTATGTATATTTTATAAGAACCTTTTTTTTAATTTGTATTTAAAAAAGAACCATAAAAATTATATGATAATTTAATTACTTAGGAATTACGATGGATTTTATTATATGTAAAGTGTGATATTTTAGGAGGTAGTAAGATTTCGAGTTCAAGGACATTTCATCTAATAAATCTCACATCAGCCACTTCGTATCGTGAATATATTTTACAAACTCAAAGTCGGACATTTTTCATATAATCCCATTCAATCAAATACGCAACACACATGGTAAGCTTCATGTGTCAAATTTACATACTAAACAATCATTTTCATCTTTCATTTAAACCAAACTAGTTCATCAAATATCTCCATTATAAGTACACTTCACATACATAGATATCAGACAAGTGTCTACTAAGATGAAAATTATATATATATATATATATATCTCAATAACGTTGTTCAACAAGATGATACATCAAAAAATCTTGCCCGCATGGGCAGCCCAGTTGGTCACAGAAGGGTGAAATTTGGACAATGACCAAGGATCGAGTCCCACCAGCGGCAGTGTGGGAGCAACCTCTCAAGTGAGGGGGGCTCCTTGTGCGCAGTGGGCACTGGTCTAGCCCCTGTGATTGACTGGGTTACCATGATTTATTCCTCCCATAGCTCTGTCGGGCCGGGGCATGGGGGGCCCTTGGGGTTGGGGATTCAACCTTTTGGACAATACATCAAAAAATCTGATCACTAGAGACGGGTTTTTGTCACGAACGAAAATCGAGAGATATGGGGTCCAATATGGGGGCAGGGTTTGCTACCTAACCCACCAACAAGCATCGTGCCCCCTTTCCCATTTCCCTTTATCTTCTCTGCAACAGACTATGAGTAAAAGAAAAAAAAAACTTTGAAAATTAAAAAAAATAAATATTATAGGAAGCCCCCAAAATACTCTATTTGATTTAATTACCCCACAAAACTGTTCATATTTTGTCTTTGTGCCCCTCCAACTGTTCAACTTTTGTAAATAGTGCCACATCACCCTCTCAAATGGCCCCCCTTCAATTGTCCTTTCTTCCTTTATTCATATATATCTTTTCTAATGTCTATTCAAATCTCTTCAATATGATAAGAGGATAAATACTAGTTTGAGTGGAGTCGTTTTTGTAGTATTGGCCACGATTAGAATGAATTTTAGAGTTTGGTACGATTTGAGATCTTAAATATATGAATTATTTCGAAAAAAAATATGACCATCTTAAGGCTTATTGGGATGAATATATCAGAGATGAATCTCTATGCTATAAGTTAACGATGATTAAGGTCCATAGAATTATAGGCCGCTAGAAGGAGATGTCATGCATGTTGTTGTGATCTACGGTCCTGATTGACATAAAAAGATCGATATGAGTTGAGTTGGATAGACTTAAATAATAACCCGTGAAACACTAATTGTTTGGTAATTTTTTGATCATTTCTTAACTATCATAAATCCAAAATAAGATGTCTTTTCACAAATTGAACCATGAGGAATAAGACTATAGTGAGTGATTTATAAGGGGGTTTGAGATTTCAAAATCATGACATATATCAAAATTATTTGTGAAAAATATTTTACTTGAGCCCTAAATAGCAATATCTTCTATATATATATATATCATGATTAGTGAGAGTATATATTGCATGGTAATAGGAGGTATATAGGACCTATCAAAAAACACATATGAGGAAATGTATTTAGTAGATGTGGAATATTCCTTCCCATGATCAAGAAATCATTAGTAGTTAGTTGCCAATATGCACAATTTACAAGTTTTTGGGGATTATACCTAAATATAGATACACAATATTAAAATATGAAGAGTGGGACCCACCAACCTTGAAAATGGATGATTATTGGTTGATGTGGGACCCACTCTTGCTATATTTTATTTATAAAGGGCCAAAGACTGTGTTAGGATCACTGCATCACACATGACTTATTATTTCATTAGTTGGAATCTCAAATTGGCTTTCCCCCCCATTGGAATGGGGTTAAATCCATGTTCTTCCAGTCCTGCACAACTTTCTAATATTGTATTCTTTAATATATATATATATACAATTCTAATCTCAATTACCCTATTTAATTTTGGTCTAACTTGTTACATTTTCTTCAAATTTAGTTTTGTAGCTTTAAAAACATTTTGCCCCCAATCAAAATTGAACGGTCAGCTCCATGATCAGACTTTTAATTAAGATTTTGTGCATAAATAACATATTATTTTGAGTAAAAATAGTATAATATTGAATATAACCTGTGTTTATATACAAATTCTTTCAAAATCAATACACTGTGTGTGTTAACATCCTTTTGTAAGGTCGTAAATTTTCTTCTGTCACATAGCTTTAGAGTTGTGGTTCAATTTCAGCTGAAGAAAAACTGAACGAAGCCCATGTGCCCTTTTCTATGCTTGACATCACTCTTTTCTCACTTTCTTCGTCTTGAAAGTGATTTTTCAACCACTGCATTCGCTAGCATACAATTTTATACATATAAAAATATTTTTTGTTTATTTAATTTCTTGGTTTTTTTTTCAATTTTTCACTTGTGGTAGGGCCACTTCAAAGTTCAAACATTATATATATATATATATATATCATTCATTTAAGTGGTTCTCTGTTTAAAGATTTAATGCAAATTTTGTTGAAGAATGAAACAAATTGTAGAAGAAAATTGTACGTGAACCCCAATACCAAAATTCAAAATTTATAAAATTTGAGCATGCATGAGGCTGTGTATGGGCGATCAGCAACACCTTGTCATCTTATTATTAATGCGTCTGTTTTTTATATATCTCACTGGCAATATGTACAGGACCTGACCCAATAATATAATAATAAAATATAAACCAAGTAAAAAAAGGTGCTCATTTTATCTTCTTTTATTTTATTGATTAAAAAGTGGTAATTTTCAATTTATTGCAAAGAGGCAGAAAAACAGAACATTAATTGGAAAAAAACTGCTGATTTATTTGATTTAGGTTGCATTTGGACAGAGGAATATGGAGCTAAGAATTAAGAATTTCACAATCATGGTAGATATCTGCTTATGATATTCTATGTCCAAAAGAATGGATAGACAACTAAACTTTGTTCAAATTACATCCTTAACAGTGTAAAAATAGGTCCCTCGAATCGATATCCTAGTATAAAGCCTTAAAATACCTTTCTCTATATCACATAAGTGAATTACAGTAATACATAACCTATATCAGTCCTATGTTTTCTTCTAATCTCCAAAAACAGATCTACTAGAATAGTGTATGCTTTTCGTATGTAACAATATACATAATACGTACGATAAAACTCACTTCCCGTGATGAAAAAAATGAACAAATGTGTGGAACTTTTAACTCTTGGAGAGAAATAATACCTTCATGCTCGGGCTGATGAGAATGTATAGTCTTTGTCCCGTCTGGAAACTTGTGGGTGAGTTGAACGGTTATGCAAAATTGATCAACCGAAATGGAAACCGGTTGATTTAAACGAATTACTTGAAAGAGTTGGAAGCTTTTGGACTGCAATAATGCCCCCTACTAAGGCAGATATTGAGGCTAAGACAAAGGCGGGCATGTTACCTCCACCGAATAAGGCATCCCATGGACCAGCACCAAGGGATACGATCATCTAATATAGAACAAATATCATCATGATTAACCACATTTCAAGGAAAAATAAGCTATGTAATATATAAAAAAAGATAAATTACATAGACACTCGTGTGTATCGACCCTAACTATGCAAAGGACCCGAGGTTTGAAAAATTACTAAGTTCACCTATCAGTAACAATTTCATCCTTTATTCAGGAAAAGTAAAGGTTGATTACAATTTCATTCAGTTTTTCGAGTTGTAAGGAGCCGATATGATTGGGGTGTTTGGTAATTGGCAAAATCTAAGGGGCAAGTAGTAATTACCCAATAAGTGAGAGGACGTGGGATTATCCATATAGAAAAAGATAAACTAATATAATAAATTCATCAAGATTTCAAATTTAAGATAACATTGATAAGATGGCTAGAATGTTGGTATTCGGATGAGAATCATTCAAGAGTATTAGTTTAGGCAAGGATATGAAGTGAGGAAGTAGAGCTGTAATTACCTGAGGTATCACAATGGCAAGATTTAAAACTCCAATAGCCAATCCTGAACGAAATAATATACTCCATTTTAAATCAAAGAAAGATTTTTCAAATAAAGTAGAGAAATGAAAGGTAGATATATGTACCTTGGCCACCTCCCGAATCAGCAGTCAACTCGGCCGTGACAGAGAAGGGTACACTATAAGTGATCTACAAACATAACCACAAAGAGTTAAAAGAAATATCTTCGGTAGCTGTACATCATCTAACATAAACTGAACTTGGAGCCCAGAAAGTAAAGTAAATTAAGGGTGTGTTTGGATTGAGTGATTTGGATTTGGGGAGGGGATTTGGAGAAAGGATTTGAAATGACACATAAAATGGAGTCATTTGAAATTCACCGTAGTTATGGAGAAAATAGGTCAAAATGAATGACAAGTGATTTGAAATACATCATAATATGAATTCATCCAAACGAACTTAAATGGATTTTGTCGATGAATTTGAAATCCATAGATTTCAAATCCTTCAATCCAAACACACCCTAAAGCATCAAATCAGATGCTTACTGCAAGAGGAAGACCGAGAATAGCAAAGACAACAAGAGAGGCAATCTTAGTATTCCCATTTGCACCAATGACATGTTGAATCCCTTCAGAATCAGATACTAAGCTAATAATGGCTGTGCCAGCCATGCACACGAATACAATAAAATTGCTACTAGCCCAAACCAGTCTAGATCCCATCCGCTGGCACATTGGTTCAATAAAAAAGGAGCTGATGCCCAAAACAACCTGCAGTCGAAGAAAAACGAAATTAAATCTGGAACTCAAAGAAAAACTGCAATGAGTCCCACAGGACAGAGGGCTATTGCGATTTTAGCCCGATTATTTTCAAAGTTGCAAATATAGTGCATGGAATCCTTTTTACTTTATGCAATTTTGGTCTGATTCTTTGTAAGGTGGAAGAAAGCTGCTAGATTAAGCAGTGATCACGTGCAAGACACGTGAGCAAACTAAGGGCTTTTATCCAATTTTTAACGTCGGAGATTAAAAACGGGAAAAATTAAATTCGACGGGGCTAATTTTCTAAGCTTGTAAACGATGGGACTAGAATTGCAATGAGACCTATCTTATGGCCTAATGGCTCCCGTCCATTTTAACGGTTTGAGACTAAGAATGAAAAGAATTACAGCCTATAAACTTATTGTCTAAGTTTGTAAACAATGGTTTTAGTTGCAGTATGGGACTAATGTAGCAATATTCCCAGAACTCAAAATAGTAACACAATTACAAGAGGTATATAATATTGTGATTGTATAAAATAAGATTTCATAGAAAGTTAAAACCAATGATGCTCAATTTTGAGTTCTTACAGAATTCAATAGCAAACCAAATGCACCTTCTCTGACACCTTGATTATAAGCTTGAATTTCTGCAGCCTTTCCCTTTGGATCACCATGAAAAACTTCTCTCCCCATCCAATCAGTGTCGAAAAGAAAAAAGGGAAACCAGGACAGCTAATTGGAACAGGAAAACGATGAAAATTAGCCAACAGAAAACGTGCGAAAAAAAGCGGCAGCCAAACAAGGACTTACCCACGTCAACGCCATGACTACCAGCACTGAATGCATTGCTGGAGGTAAATGGCGTAAACTGGTTAACAAATTAACCAGAACTGCTCCAGGGCTGTCACTGAAACTGTCACTTTCGTTTTCCTGATTCTTCTGTTCTCCGATTCTGGTATCCGTTGCATAATGCCTCTCAGACTTAATTTCTGATGCATAATGATTGAATTCTGCATCCATTTTCGATTTGGGAAGGTCTGATCCATTTAGCTGAGGATCATCCAATAGTGGAGCAGAATCTGATAGGCGATGATTTTGCTGTGTCTTTAATGGTATTTCCTTTGCAAAGTAGAGAGTTACCAGCGTACAAAACACGAGGAAGACCTATGCAGGCTCAAAATTTTAGAATTATATACTAAAAAACTAGAACAGCTGGATTAGAACGTCATACACGAAAACATACACTTCTGTCAAGTCAATTACTCACCACTGCAACCAAAAATGCTGCCTTCAGATTCCCACATGGTTCACAACAAGCTCTACTTGTCAAAAAGGGAAACCATCTGATCACAAACACAAATAAATGTGTCAATTCATCAAAAGACTAGGGTATGAAACTTCCAAAATCCCGTACATTATATTTTAAATCGAAGCTATGTACCTACTTGAAATGTGATGTTTACTGATTATATAATGTCATGATCTTATCAGACGTTTGAAATAATAAATCAAATATGGGTCAAACAGATAATGAACTATTATTAGTTTTTGCGGAAGTTATCACCTGTGCCAATTACCACTAGCCCCGGCAGAAAATCCTAGAATGTTCCCAACAGCCATCCAACAGCAAAATACAGCATTTGCTGAATTTCTCTGGTCGGGACCTAAAAGATGGAGAAAGATTTTGATTATCCATGAAAACCGTGCATTTACAGGCAATTCAAATAAAATAAAATCAAAGGGTTCATGTTCTTCCCCTTGATTTCTCTATCATGGGTTCCACATCAGTGTTGATATCAAAAAGTAGACTGATGAATTCATATTTGCCAAATTATTTTGATTTATGAACATTTCTTGCTTCACTGGTTGACATTTTATAACATTACTTGGGGTTTCAGAAAATTGGGTAAATCAAGTTAATCTAAGAGAACATGTGAGCGCAAATGGTGTTTTGAGATAGAAGAAGAGAAGCTAGATGAAGGTACAGTGGCAGTGCAAGAATAACGACATGCTCGAGAAGGGGAAGGACATAGAGAAGAATGTTGGCGAGGGATTTTATTTTTTCGATTATTGATTTTTGAATGCCAAAATAACTGAACCCCAAAAAAGAAAACGAACAAAGTTGAAGTTTGTCGCTCATCTTTCTCCGAGCAACATGTGCAAGTAATACTAGATCTTCTCTCAAAGTTCATTTATGGAAGTTCAGTTATGCCTATTGACTTATGCCAAAATAAGCTGTCATTGTGTACTATCTAGATGATATACCAAAAAAGCGAAGCCGTACCTGATAAATCAGCAAGGAGAGCTCGAGCTGGACCCTGCAAACAATTTAACTAATCACTTTTCTGTTTGCAAACATACTTGCAGAACTGTGAGGTCTCTCACATGCGTAGTTCAATATGACTTTTTAGAAATTTACCTGCACAGTGTTGTTTGCAAGGTCCAGCATCCAAAACCCAATTACAAAGACAAAAGCTGCCCTTGTACGAGTACCTTTAAATGTGCTGCATTTTTAAGAGTACTTTAAGCACATATTTACATTGAAAAATAAGAGTAAATGAAAATGATAAACGACTGAGAAGTTGAAATAACCTGCAATGCTCTTTTGTATCCCCCAAAATGTAACCAATGTCTGCAGAAAACCCGATTATTATGACCTATATTAAACAATTTTGTTCAGCCTGTATGATGAATAGCCCTCAATCAAAAAAAGAAGAGCATGATGGTGGCAATGTACTTACGGCTACTGCGATCATCAGAGATCCAACCAAAATAAAAGGCCTCCGCCTACCATATTTTGAAGAACATTTATCACTCCATATACCAACACAGGGTTGAACCTGCAAGCCAAAGATCAATAAGTTTATTCCAGCCATTGACAATTAAGATGTAATTGGAAATATCGAAGTGATTTTTATTCAATCTTCAGTTTAGATATTTATATCAAACAAGTTAGCCTTTTCATTCCCCAATTTTCATGTTTTTCATGCACTTCGACACCTGCTTCGAGCTGACTGATATATACATACTAAGCACTATAAAACTGCATAATTTATCAGTCCAAACTGTTCCCTTTTCAACAATTAAATCCACAGCTGACAACGAGAAATTTAAGAATACTACTGATAAATTAGTTTACTGGAAGCATTGAAACTATCCATTTTATTAATGTACAACTCAACGGAATCAACGGAAACTCGCAATTAAGCTTCTTCAGATACATAAGGCAGAACTAAAACAAGAACGTTTAAAAGTTCAAAGAAAACTGTTACCACATACCACTAGGCCTGTTATTGGACCACAGAGCCATATAAAAGAAGAAAACTCATGCCCTATACCAAGCGTCTGCGAGGAAACAGAAAAGAAAGTCAAACAAAGATTAAAATAAAAGGCACAAATGTAAACAAATGAATTCTTGTATATACAGAAACTGATAAGACATTCAGTGAAGATTTACACTGCACTTATCAGTAAAGTTACATAACTGCTTAAGCAAGTGAAATTTCTCTCCGAAGATAATCTTGTTAGAAATGCTATAGGAAATGGGAAATAAGGAACTATCTAACAGTCTAACAAATATACAAGGGAATATAAATAAGTTTATGATTTTAGTGGAAACAGGATGCAACTAAAAGCTTTACCAGAAAATAATACCCAACTTGCCAGGGCCTTCATGCAACTACTTTTTCCATTAACCAAGCACAAAAGAAGAGGTACATAAGTACGGAATAAATGATCTACAGGAAGAGAAAAACTAAATTGAAAAACTAGGGAAGTGTTTTAAGGAGTTGAAGATAGAAACAGAGTATCAAATCACACTCCGCCACATCTCATAGCATCAAATCAAGCGCTTCAAATTGCACAAACACTCTCGAAATTGCCTAGTACATGCAAAAATAACTTTAATTTACAAATTTCAATACTGTCTCAGACCTCCTACAATTTCTTCACTAAGTTCTGTTAACAAAATCCATAAGATTCGTAGCTTGTGGACAATAAAAATGCTCAATTTCAAAACAATAATAACAAACCGCATCATTCATTTACCGAATCAAACCACACAGCCACAAACATATAAAATCCACAATAATTCCACCACATCTCACACTATCAAATCAAGCGCTTTCGTGCAAATACTCTCCAATCATATATGCACCTGAATGTAAGGAGTGAGGAGAGAGAGCTGAAGCGCCCAACCAAACTGTACACCGGCGGCGATCGTACAGCTCAGGATCAACGTCAACAAGCTGCAATTTTGCGGCGGCTGCTCATCATTCTGACCAGAATCCGACGGCGAATCTCCGCCTCCGTGAGATAACCTCCGCGGCGGCGATGATGATGCCTGGATCTGTAACGAGCGGTGTTGATTCGATTCTTCGACCTCTACTAGCTCCACTTCCTGCTTCAGGTTTCTGTACGGTACTCGGATCGACACCGCATCCATTGTTTTCGTGTGAAATGACCTCCGTTAATCAAAATCTTACATATGCGGATTCAAATTGAGTGCTGCTGATCTGATCAATTGAAACCAATTCGAAGATGTGATTTCCAGCTGATTTGTGAAGAATGTTATGATTACAATGTGTGTGCTTATGGTTTTTTGGGGGTTGAGATGATGTTATGCTATGAAGCAGGAGGAGTTTAGGACTATCTGAAATGGCGTATGCTGCTGGTACTGGGTACTCCAATGGGTCGGGTTAAATGTATACTTCAATCGAGTTTTCTTATTTGAGTTTAGTTTATTAACATTAAATTTGAATGATAATATTTGCGATTATTAAAAATTAGTAAATACGTGTTTAAAAAAGTTTATAAAAATTCATTTAACAATCAACCCAATCTCAAATATAAATTCTAAAACTCAATAATTATTTAAATAGATTTAAATATCAACTTACTAGATGGATTTCGATTCGACTCGTTTACAATTAGCAACTCTTTGACCAGGAATAAGTCGAATTATGAATCGTAAGCTTTATTTGACTTCAAAGTCTTGTGTGAATGCGTAAGCGTAAGGCGTGGCTTTCTCACAAAGGAAGCATTAGATCACCGACCGACAGATAGGTGCACAAGTCGACAAGTTTGAAGTTTCTATCTAATTAAATTATATGCTGCCAAGTTTTATTCAGATTCGGATCTTTCACAATTTACTTTATATATATTCATTAAATAAATAAATAAATAATATCTTTAATTATAAAATTCATATAAATTATTATGTACTTGATGCATAAGTCCATGCATAGAAAAGTACTAAAGTTAGAACCTGGAATAAGACATGGCAACCTAAAGTAAACAACCTGCCAGAAAAGTAAGACGAAAGTGAAACTAAATCTACAAATAGTACAATTATGATGCTATTTAATGCAATTCCAGAATTTTTGTGAGACATTTTGCTTATTTGCACAAAAACGAGGTGAATTCTATAAATGTGACATATATTATATATACATATATAGAAATTACCCAATCTACATTAGAATTTTCCCAACACAATCCTTAATTATCGATCTATCGATCATTACTACAATGTGTAAATACACGACATAAACCATGTATCAACAAGCCCACATAGAACAAAGCTTCGTTTTCGAGATTTCATTTGTTAGCACCACGATTAGCCAACTCACCGGTGACTTGAGCAGCTCTGTTTAGAGCACCCGAGACCCAAAGAGCTCCTTTAGCGAAGTAGCTACTATTCACCACGGCATTTGCAGCAGAAACTGCAGTCCTACCAGTTGCACATACAGCTGATTTTGTTGTACCCGTGATATCGTATTTTTGATCCACAGATCTAGCAGCTTCAACCCCAGCAAATATTTTATCAGTTAGCCCAATTCTTTCGCTCAACTCTGCAACCTTAGCTACTGCAGCTGCTGATACACCGTGAGACTCATCGAAGGCTTTTGCTTTGCCCAATGCATCTTTTCCTAATATGTATCCTTTGGCTACCATTGTTTTGACTACATCTTGAGCCAAAGAGACAGCTTCACCAGCTGAAGGGACAACCTTTAGAGCTTGTGAGTGCTGGTAAATTAGGCAATGATTGTGTTAAAGAGTTATTCTAATAGTTAGCCAATATTTAATAGTATCAGCAGAGCAGAAAAGAGGAATTACACTTTCGCTGCTTTCATCTTCGATCTTCCATGTAGAACGGTTCCAGAGATCATAATCGTCTTCGTAATTTCCCCATCGGGTTATGCATACAGGTTGATCCACAATGGTAGCTCCCTAATATAAGCATTCAAGTTCAACGTATAAAACTCAAAAGTAACACAATCAATGTAAACAAACCATGTGATCTAGATGAAGAGAATACAAAGCTATGTTTCTTTCTTACCTAACGGAAATGGAAGTCATAGGTAACCTTTGCACACCAGGTATTTACAGTCATATCATATTAAATCGTTGATGCAACACCAAATCATTTACAAGCAATATAGAACATCTACAAATTAACTTACACTTAGCAGGACAGCAGTTTCCAAAGCATGAGAATTTTTGAATGTCACGTAGGCTGTGCATGCATATTCACCGGCTCTGTTATTGTTCATCAATCACAAAGAGCATATGCAATAAGGTAATGGCAAATTGGGATAAAACAATAATTATTATTAGAATGTACAAAGAACACTTTCCAAAAGTTTTAGCAATAATAAAAAAAACAACTCTGCAAGGGAGAGAACATTTTTGCTATACGTGGAAAATTATCCAGTGACTCTATTAAGTACTCCATTAAGTACTGAGCATTGATATATTTCTTCACCAGTCCATATGCAGGTTAAGAAAATTTATGGATCTTAAAGCTCACGTTTGTCTATCAGGGCAAACTCCGTAGCTACTGTATTGGCAATTAATAGAAAGTTTATCTCATAATAAAAAACATTCATTGATATTCTCACACCCTCATTTGTAATTTAACTTTTATTTCTCAGTTGGTGATCAATTGTCTTGTCTGTGATGATCCTAGAAAAGATAATCTAATTAATTAAAGCCAAAAAAACATGAGTCTTGGTTAAATATAGTATACAAACATATGGGACCTCCAACTTTGCGAAGGCAGAAAGAAATAATGTGTGTTATTCTTGATATTCTTTCTTCCCCCTCTCACTGAAACAGGCAGTTGTGTGTGTGTTATATCATTGAAGAGGGAGAAGCAATAGGCTCTCTATTAGAAGGAAACTGAAACTGTTTTACTAAAGCCCTTTTCAAGTCTGAAGGTGAATGTTTGGAAAAGAAGAAGTGATAAAAAAAAATTCATTACTTATTAATAAGTTATAGACACACACAGCTTAACAATGAGATCATGTGGGTTATTATTATCTGGAGAGTACCTGACAATTTCTACTTGATCAATTGTGCCACATAATGCGAAAAAATCAGTGACATCCTTCTCACTTGCATTAGGAGACAAGCTTGTAACTTCTGCAATATAACCACCTGGATTCATCTCGCACAACGTAAAGTGTCCCTGGAAAGCAAAAAATTAATCAATTGCCTTATTATGACATTCTTAGAAACATTAGTCTCTGACTACCAAAAAGGTAACGATCTCACAATCATAAACTAAAGGACACTCCTTAAAGATTAATGTGGCTTCCTTGTTCCAAGATAAGTAAAAGCAACAATTAGCCCTTATGGAAAATGTAGCTTTGCAGGAATCCGGACTAAGGCAACATAAATGGAATTTTATATGAGATACTCGCAACAATCTCAGTCTATAACTGAAAACAAATACGACTAATGAACAAATAATATGTTGAATGGATAAATGTTGTTTGATCTTACCCAAAACCAATTTTTCACAGATACAGAAAGTCTCTATCATGCCTGCCCCCATAAATATGATAACCAAACAGAATAATTTCCGATCACAATTGATACGGTTTCATGTGACTGACATATTTAAACCAAAACCAGCCAATAAATGAGAACATTAATCTTTAAGCTGATTTCTTGCCTACACTAGTATATCTCTTCAAATAAACTCATTAAACTTTTGCCTTACAGTAGTATCTTCCATGTACATTTGATAGAATCTTCTAATAGAAAAACGATAAACTGTTTGTAACATGTCTCTGAACCGCTATAGGAAATTGCAATAAACTAAGAGCAATCGCAACAGCTCACATACACCAAAAAAAACCCTAAAATCGAAATTACAACAATTCAAGCAAGCAATATGAATGATTCAACGCAAACAGAAAGTTGTCATTGATAACTGAAAAATAACCACTTAGAAAAAGGCGAATTAAAAAAATAAATTAAAATCATAATCTGAACCGTAGAACAACAAAAATAAGGTCATTTCATCATCAAATTATCAACGGATCATAGCATATAAATTCAACTTTCAAGAACTAAAATAATTTCGTGGACGTACCTTTCTTCAATTTCCCAAATTAGAGTTAAAATTTGGGTGAACGAACAGAAGATGAAGTTTCGTGAAGAAAAAATCTGAGTGTGTGAACTGTTTTCCTCGCAATTTATCACGTACGTCTCCAGATATTTCCATTTTAGTCCCTTGAAATTTGTTCTTTGTCTATTCTATCCCAGCAAAATTTGAAAATTGCCAACAATTTACACCTTTTTTTTAATTGAAAAGAAACAGAGACTCAATACCATTAAAGTGTGAGAAAATTGCATTTCTGGTCCCATAAATGTTGAGTTATGGAGCCTGAAAGAAAGACTCTCGTGGTAATCACGGATCTCATCAGAAATATAGTGAAAATCCTGGCTTGGCAGTGCCCCCAGACGTAGTCAAAATTGATTTTGACGAACTGGGTCAACAATTCTCGTGTGTCCTTTTATTGTTCTTTTCTTTTGTGCGTTTATCACCGGCATCATATTCCTAACAACTGGTATCAGAGCTCCAGGTTGAGCGGGAGCGAATATGATGGGTGTAGGAAAAACGTCGATTGAAAAAGTTTGATGGGACGGACTTTGGGTTCTGGAAGATGCAAATCGAAGATTGCGTAAAGATTTGTATGAGCCCCTTGGTGATAAGTCGTCGGATATGAAAGACGAAAAGTGGAAGGTGCTTGACAGGAAGACGATGAGTGTGATTTGATTTTGATGACGAGGTTAGAGCCCTAATTCTGTTGTATTCTCTACCAGAAAGTTGGAGTGGAACGGTTACCGTCTTCAGCAAGGAAAGAGAGGTTCTCGGAAAGTTGGAGTGGAACGGTTACCGTCTTCAGCAGGGAAAGAGAGGTTCCCGAAAAGTTGGAGTGGAACGGTCACCGTCTTCAGCAGGGAAAGAGAGGTTCCCGGAAAGTTGGAGTGGAACGGTCACCGTCTTCAGTAGGGAAAGAGAGGTTCCCGGAAAGTTGGAGTGGAACGGTTACCGTCTTCAGCAGGGAAAGAGAGGTTCCCAGAAAGTTGGAGTGGAACGATTACCGTCTTCAGCAGGGAAAGAGAGGTTCCCGGAAAGTTGGAGTGGAACGGTTACCGTCTTCAGTAGGGAAAGAGAGGTTGAAATCTGACGAAGTAAGATATTTGATTATAAGCGAAGAAATTCGCAGGTGAGAATCAAATATAGCTTCGGGATCAGTTCTGAATACAGAAATTAGAGGCAGATCGGAATCAAAGAAATTGAAGCTATGAATAGCTTCAATTGGCCTCAGAACTTGAGGTGAGAGGCTTGGCGATGCCGGGATCATATTGTGGGCTACTGAATGAGAAGATCGAGAGATGGATACATTGTTTGTTGAGTTCAGTCTCCAAGTGGGAGATTGTTGAGTTATGGAGCCTGAAAGACTGTAAATAGGCCCAAAAGTATTTTGATGGGCTTATGTCATTCTCCTATTAGGGTTAGGTATATTGTATTATAAATAACCCTAATATCATTGTAACCCTCAGAGTCCTAAGACTCTCGTGGTAATCACGGATCTCATCAGAAATATAGTGAAAATCCTGGCTTGGCAGTGCCCCCAGACGTAGTCAAAATTGATTTTGACGAACTGGGTCAACAATTCTTGTGTGTCCTTTTATTGTTCTTTTCTTTTGTGCGTTTATCACCGGCATCATAATCCTAACAATAAATTTAGTCTTTTTTCTTTAATTTTGTCTCATTTGTTAGAAATTCTAATATTGTATCTTGTAACTTTTAAAAAATTTCAATTTGGTTCTCATGTTCATCCAAAAGTAATGGTCAACTCTGTTAGTCAATGCTTCATCGATTTTTCATTCAGTGTCATATGCCAACCACTTATGCACAAAATTCCATCAAAAGCTTAGTTAATATCGAGTAACATAGTTGTCTGTTATTCGGCAACATAGCTAAAAATGAGAAAATGATGGTTATAGGATATAATTCGAAATCTCATAATAAATGAGATCAAATTTGAAAAAGACGAAATTATGGAACCAAAGTATAATTTTCTTATTTATGTGTTTATAAAGAAATCAAGTAAAACAAAGTACACTCAAGATTATTCTATTTGTACCTAATTTAAGAAAAAACTAGGTATTAGCTTGGTTATATATATTATTATATCGAACTCAAACAAGAATTACTCTAGTTAAATGTAAATCAAGTACCAAGTGGTTGATTTTCTTAACATATTAAATGATTTTATTAAAGTAATCGAACAAAGTACAAATTGAGTTTTAATTTTTATCAAACTTAATATTTCGCAAAGACAAACTTCCAAGTCAAAGGTGGAATGATTTGAACATGTAATTATGGAAGAAAATTAGGTCAATCTTAGATGAAGGAAGCTATCAAACCATTTGAAACACCAATGACTAAACATTCACCTACTTTGGACTAATTCACCTAATTTATACTTGTTAAGTAATCAAATCATTAGGCTAATTAAACACTCGTGATATGTATTATGTTTATTATTGAGATATAAATTATTCTTTTCACTTCACTTGGGAGATTAGATGATATATGTAATAATTATTGCATTGGCATTGGTAATATATTTATCTAATTATATATATATATATATATATATATATATTCTTCCCAAAAAATACCATCATGATGTAAGAAATATTTTAAGATATTATTTTCAAGGGCTCAAACCTTTTATCTTTATTTTTTTATGTGACAATATTTTCTTTAGGGTTCTTAAGAATTAGTGTTATGCTTATCCACAATATAGGATTTGGTGGTATGTTCTATTTTGGACCAAACTTTATTAAAATTCATGTCTTGAATTCAAAATCTTTTTAATACTTAATTTTGGGCCCGATAAATTTCATGGGATTTTATGTTAGTCGCTTGTGAATCTCGTTATTTACGTGCATGTAAAAGATGAATTGAGTTAGTCCGCAAGCTTAATGAACCACTCACAAGAAATCATTGGATTATATGTTAATTGCCACTAGCTAATTATTTTTTATCTCCAATTATTCTATATTAAATAATATATATTATATATTAACGACGACAATGGTATCTATTACATAATGAAACGACGTTATCAATCTAATGGCTTGAGCAAGTTCGAGGGTTCAATCTCATTCTATTTAAAACAAGCTTGAGTTCGAGTTCTATTTAAAACAAGAACCTATCTCGAATTGGAGCTCGGGTTCGACATATTGTACTCGAGCTCAATTCGAACCTGCAAAGTTTTTCATGCTCGATCGGCTCAATCGTTTGCAATAATTTATAAATTGGAATTTTATTGTTATAGTAGCTATTTAAACAACATGGACTTTTAATTTTTTGGTGCTTTAATAAATATATAGAGTATACCTATGGAAATTAATCAAGTGGTGCAGCAAGCAAATGTGCATGAACAAGTTAAACATAGGTTTGTCCACTTAACCATCCTCCATTTAAGGCACTTCCATGCATGTATTTATTGTTCCCATTTCTTGCTTGTAATTAAATTTTCGAGGCTCTTTAGAAAAATTATGTCCCAAATAAGGGATAAATGCAAAAAACCCACCTGTGAAATAATTTATTGGCTGAAAACCCCCTGTGAAATAAATATAGGCTAAAAACCCCCTGTGAAATTTTTTCGTTGCAAAAAACCCCCTGTGAAAGTTAGGTCAGTTACCCCCTGTGAAATAAATGCAAAAAACCCCCTGTGAAATAATTTATTGGCTGAAAACCCCATGTAAAATAAATATAGGCTAAAAACCCCCTGTGAAATTTTTTCATTGCAAAAAACCCCCCGATCGTTGCAAAATATTTATTTTATTTTTAGTAAATATGCCTCATAATAGTAAAAACAATAATGTTAATAATCTAAAATTTAAATATTATAAGGCATATTTACTAAAAATAAAAGAAACATTTTATGAAAAACTATCTTTAATATCGTTTTTTGTGTAAACATGAGTAAAAGTGTATCCCAAATGAATATATAAGTACTTATATGTTAATGGTCTAAAATTTAAATATTATGAGGCATATTTACTAAAAATAAAAAAAACATTTTATGAAAAACTATCTTTAATATTGTTTTTTTTTTTTTGTAAACATGAGTAAAAGTGTATCCCAAATGAATATATAAGTACAATACACAAAAGGGACATAAAAGTAAATGAATAAGTCATTTAATGTCTAATAATCACAAAAAAAAAACGCACATACGGCGCGTGTAGCTCACCTAACTGATCGAGGGGGTTTTTTGCAACGAAAAAATTTTACAGGGGGTTTTTAGCCAATAAATTATTTCACAGGGGTTTTTTTGCATTTATTTCACAAGGGGTAGCTGACCTAACTGACCGAGGGGGTTTTTTGCAACGAAAAAATTTCACAGGGGGTTTTTAGCCTATATTTATTTCACAGGGGGTTTTCAGCCAATAAATTATTTCACAGGAGGGTTTTTTGCATTTATCCCCCCAAATAAAGTCTTCCATTATATATAAATTTGGTTGTAATTCTCTTATATATAAATTTTGTTGTAGTGTATGTGGAAAATTCTAGTAAATCTGGTTCTTGCTTGGACCAAATTAAATCAAGTCTCAAATATAATTTTCTATTATATATATATATATGGAAATCTCATCATCTTTAAAATTGAAATGTTTCCAATATACCCATAAGCTTGGAACTGAAAAATGGACCTAGCTAATACATGCATGCAATTTTTTGCAATTTATATATGTATTTATGACTAAACAAAGGCAAATTCTAAAAAAGCAATAATATTTATCAATAAGGATACCATATACAAATATATATAGCACCCAAAATAGCTAAAAGTACTGTAGGTTGGCCTAATATAGTGACCAAAACCCTAGACAACAATATTGAAAAATAAAATACATGCATAACTAATTATCACAAGCTCTATTATATATATATATATATATTACATTAACAAGCTCCTAACTATGGCTGCTTGATCACTGTCTGTCGATTCCAAAAGCTCCGATAATCGATCACTAAGATTGTCGACTTCTCGGTGCAAGTTTCTGATGTAGTTGCAAGTCTCTTGTAACACCTTCGAAGCTGAAATCTGCGACAATATTTTATTATATTGAATTTATTTGTTGGTAGTAAAATTCATATATAAGTGAAAAAGAAATATAAACTACACATTTTTAGATTTTTTTTTTATTTAACGATCAACTCATCTGAAAGTTTAATTGTTAAAAATAATGGGCGTCTAATATGCATTATATACTATATGTGTTGGATAGTTGCATAAATTGACTATATATATGTGTATATATGTGTGAGTATAGTCATTTTAGTTATAATCGACTCATTTATAATCTTAATTATTATAAAGAACAAACATTTGATAGGGCATATTTTGCAATTTGTTTTGCATAAGATGGACTATCTCTTAACTTGGAAAAAATGGAAAATTTTGGAAAACAATTTAATATTTAATTATTACACACATAAAGAATATGTACACACACATAACTTGGTATGTATAAATAAGTATATACACAGGAAACATTAGAGTCCCACAGCACAAATTGTGAATTAAATGAGAGGGTTGTGGGCATACCCCAATAATTAATTATCCCTTGAAAAGAAAATGAAGGCCACACACACACACACATATATATATAAATACAGTATGTATATGTATATACATGTAAATACAGTATGTATGTATATGTATAGTTATATACCTTGTTGGCACGCCTGTTTTGAATCTCAGGGATAAGTCTTTGCAATTTGGACACAAGATCAGCAATCTGATCATCACTGATCCTTGAAACTCCTGACTGTCTTGAACGTGATGATCTTCTGCTAGACATTTTCAGCATATATATCTATATATATATATATAATTATATTTGTTGAATACAAGAAGTGTAAAAAAATATAATTGATTGTTAAGAGAAAACCCTAAAATGATTTTGTATGATAGGATGGAAAATGGGAAGTGGGATTTAATGAAAAAGATAAGTACTGTTTGGAGATATATATATATAAGGGAAGAAATATGAAAATTGGAGAAAAACAGATGAGAAGTAGTGTTGGAGATGATGAAGACAAGTGCATGGGAGAATGCTGTGGGCTATGCCTGTTGTTATATAGAGAAGTTTGAACAATTTGAAGAGAGAGATATTCAAATTTTTTGTGTTTTGATTAATTATTGTATTTGTAACACATATAAATATACGACAGGTGTATACGTATGTAAATGATGACGTGGTACGATAAAAACTTATACTTTAGAGAAAATTTTGAAAATTATCTTTTAATACCCTAATCATTATATTTATCATACATTTACAAAAAGCGTTACATAAGAATGTTATATAAAATTTGTAAAATAATGTTCAAACTGAATGACAAGTGATCATTTGATTAATAACACGTGTATTTATTAAATTTTTTATCAAATCATATAATATGAATTGCAATATGATTTTGTAATGGAAGATTTTTATTTGATGGGGAATGGAGACTAATAGTGTCCTTCTCTATGTGTTCCCCAAATTGCAAAACTTATGTTAAGAGATTAAATAAGTTAAGGCAAATTTGCTTGTTTATTAGCCAACTTTGGGGGCCTATTTGTTTCATGCTAACCACACATCTCCATGTTATCTTTCATTTAAATGTTTTAACTACAACTGTCTTAATTACAAAAATATCAAGTTCATGAACAAAATAAAAACAAGTGTTTGGATCTGATATATGTAGGTTTAAAAAATATCAAGTTGCAGAGTTATTTATAAGATTCAAAATTTGAGTTAGACTGAAATTTTTGGATTGAGACAAAAATCTGATGAGTTAGGACTATGCATTACGTTGACTGCATCCATTATTTAATTATCATAATTTGAGTATTTAATATTGAACTAATTACATTTTATATCTTACGTTTTTTTTAATCAAAACTAATAGATATTACTAAACTTAAATATATATGCTAAATATATATATGCTTGATGATTATGCCACCTAATATATTTTTATATTTAATCATTAATTCCATTGTTTGGGTTTAATTACTTAATCAATTATCACGTGCAGATAATACTCATGTAATCTCATGTCGGCAACAAATTAATTAGACTATTTTAGTTTATCTACTAACCTTAGTAGACACGTATAATAATAATAATAATAATAATATATGTGTCTAGTTATATTAATTTATGTAGCCCATAAGGTAAGAAGGATCCAGAGTGGAGTTTATTTAGGAGACTCGTATTTATACAAATTAAATATCCAAATTATATATATATATATATATATAAATTGGAGAAATTAATTTTTTTTTTTTTGCTTTTTAATTAAATATCATACGTAAGACAGAATATCCATTTGATGTGGTATTTTCTAAAAATCAAATAATTGAGAATTGGATTATCAGAGCATAGTATTTGTGACCCAGCCAACTTGTGGGCATATCCACAAACTAGACCCAATACAACAAGTTCTATTAACAAGTACACTAAATTCATTCTTATTTTGACAAAATCATTTGACCAATTAATTAGTTTATTTTATTATACTAATACATGTATTAGTCAAACTTGTAACAGAGTCGTATTTAGTCCAATTAGGTATTTTTAAGCTTATTTGAATTACCATCTTATTTCAAAAATTATGTTTAATGTTTGTCTGTCAATTAAATTGAGCCCAACAATCTTTAAGTATCTTTTGCACAAGATTTTATTTTCTTTTTTAATTGAGCCGAATTTAAACTTATCAGATAAAAAAAAATATTCAAATTCAATATATTAATTTAACAAACCATGCTCAAAACGAACTTTTAATAATTGAATATACATCATCCATTTGTTGCTTTCTACATCAATGCATATCACTAGTCGAATCCATATTTATATTGATGCCACGTTCTTCAAAGTGACTATTGAACATACAATATGAAAAATGTTTTAAAATATTTATTAGTAGCTTATTTGTTCATATGTATTAATGACTTTGAGATAATATATATTCTATGAGAGTATAATTCATCAATGTAAATTTAATGCAATCTCAATTGGACACCACAAATAACTTCTGAAAGACCTTAAGACTATTCCTACATACAATGTGGTCCATCCACCGGTCACGTGATTTTCATTCAATGAAAATCAGTGTCGTCTAAGAGACTTAACAGAGGTTCTCAGAATGTTTTTGCACTTTAGCCCTGTAAAAATCGACCTAAAATACCTCTAGCTAGTCGGTACAACCACTTAAATCGATCGACAAATTCATTGAGAAATTGGGTACCACTTAAATCGATCGAATTATTCATTGGCAAATTAAATGATTCTTGAGAAATTCTAAGACGAAGTTCCAGTATAATCACAAATATCTATATATATATAGACTCTATCTATATAGATGATTGGATCAAGACCGAGACTTAAATCAAAGAAATCGTAACAATTAACCGCTCCAATATGGGTTTTTTGATATATTCTCACTAATTCCAACGACACTATGACCTTACCTAGGCGTATAATAATGACACCGTTAAAGTCGAAAATTCAAACAATACACATACACATTTCCATTAGGATATATCATTCTTAGGAGCTCCTAAAACCACAAGTACGAAAAACCCACATGGGGCCCACCAATCACGGACTTAAAAATACGACTCCTCGAGAGTCACACTAGTAGATATAGATACATACATCCACAAAATATACGTTTATCCAAAAAACATAACGATAGAGATGCCCATACCTGCGGAGAGTGTGAAAACAAGTAGTGTAGGATTTGTATTCATTTTCTTGAATCTCCATATGGCTGCTGCTTTTACATGCCCCACACAATTTGCTACCATAGTAGTGAATACACCCAACAACCCATGTAGATGTACATAACTGCAAACAAGGCCAAAACATGGACCACCCTACCCCCCCCACCCCCCATCCCACAACCACAGACATACATATATACATACACCGAAAAACACACACAGACTATAACAAAGAATCGGTTATATTATCTTCAACCATGTGATGTGTTTTCGTCTAGCTCATTAGGTATAGATTCAACATCCTCTGATCTCAACAGGCATAAATGTCTATAAACATTACTAACATCTTATTATTACGTTCATTTATATAAAGGGACGCGAAATTTTTTACATCAACAAGAGGTAACCAAGAATGGTGCCATAATATTAATTTCCAATCATTATTGCATTTTCCTGTGGGATCATTAACAGTTTGGCCAAGAAAGCAATGATACAAATACAGGTAAATGACAAATAATGGAAAGAGCAGTAACTCAAAGAAAGATACTAGTGTCCTTATATAGGTGTCTATAGCAGTGTTAAGGTTGTCATAGATCTTAGGGTCGGGTCTACGTTTTAACAACAGATTGGTACAAATCATAACGAGATGCACAATATGTTGCTGCTGCTTTTGGGAACAAAAGATTGTGATTGTTCATGAACACATGTTTTTAATTAAATAGATAACAGACAAATGATGTAGTGAGATTTAAAACTAACGATCAAGAGTCAAGACAACAACCAGACTTAATTAATGAAGACATTTATCTATGTATTTTATGGACGACATTTCCTTGCTTAGTCTAACACGCGATAAGATTCCCACTTAATGTAAATAAGCCAATTATCAATAACTCTAAATTGATGACAAGATAAAAATAAAGACGGAATTTTTCCAACCATTGTAATGGGATTTTAATTTTTTTTTTATAATTTGGCTTCAATTTATATCTCTACATAGGAATGTATCAGATAACAAAACGAGTTCTATTTTTTTTTTCTCCCCAAAATTCACTCTTTCTATAGATATTACACGCTAGCATGATAAACAATGATTGGATGTGGATGCCCTATATTAAAAGAAATAGATTTATGTTTTCATATGTTTGGGAAGATGATATGAAGCTACATACTGGAAAATGCAGAAAAAGTAAATAGCTTGCTAAATCTTCCCATCATTATATTTTGATTGCCAATCAAAATTTGAAAAAGATTTTTATTCTAGATACGACAAACACATTTGTTGTATTCCATATGATAAAATAAAGATGAGGTTATCATAAAAGGAGCCATCATATCGATTTCCAATCATTTAGTTGTTTCTACAGGTCCATTTCAAAATAAGCAATCAGTAAGCTTTTCGGCCAGATAAATACATTTCCAAGGTCCCATACTTCTGTAATAAGGACACAATTATACATCAGCACGGACAAATTATGCAAGAGCAATTTCATACAGAAAGGTCCTGGTATATCTACAGAAAATGGTAAGGTTGTAATAGATCTTAGATTGGGGACTATATTTAACAGATAGATACAAATCAGATTAATTTGCACGGCATGATGCTTCTTGTTTTGGGAACAAAAGATTGTGATTTCATTAAACATGTTTCATAGTAATCAATGAATGCAGATGTGATAATACCCACACTACACACTAAATAACAAATGCTATATAAATTACAATTTCACGTTAAGTTTTTTGTAATTAGTAACTTATCAATTGAATAAATTATTCATTTAATAATCCATACTAATAAAATTTTGATTATAACATCTTGGATGCCATGTATTAACGTCATTATCATAATATAACAGTACTAGTAAAAATAATATTGTTTTATTTTATTTTAATAAACAAAGTCAATAGGCAAAAGTTCTTTAACATTGTAAACCTGCCCAGAATACCCCGTCATCTCCAAGGAGTATTGAGAATGAAGATTGTGCACTGTCTGAGGCAGAGTATCTACATAGAAACCAATTGGATTTGAGACAGTTTACATATAAATCCTTGTATGTTGCTACTACTAAAATTACGATAGCAATAAGACGATAATGAATGAATAAATAGAAAATCACTTTTATTTCTTTAACTAGACTGTGATATTGATCATACATAAAACCACTCAAAAACCTCACTTCAAACGATAATTTCACATTCCAATGAACTTTGTATCACATATTATTCATTCTTGCTACAATAAGCATACATTGCCAGAAATTATTGGACAAATAACCTAACCAACAAACAGAAATATACTGCAAGGTAACTAAGTGAGATAAAGTTGAGTTGAAGACTGACAATGTTAAACAAGTTATGCAGTTGGGTTACAACTAAATGCTTCATCATTAGGTGAAAACTGAGATGTGTTATAAAGATTTCTAACTCTGTATCACAGCATCCAAACTCCATTAATTAAATCCAGTTTTTTTCTGCCACTTAACTCAGCAAAAATTGAAGTGAGTATTTTCATAATTCATGCAAAATTAACATTATGGTTGAACACAGACCATATCCAAATTCAACAACTTACTACAAGCATAAAAAACACATCACTCAGTTAAACTCAATCAACTCCGCAAAATTTTACTCACTAACAAACTTATCACAGTAAAGTAACACAAATCTTCAAAACCTAGAAAATTACTGATTAACAAATTTAATCAAGATCAAAAATCACCAATCATCGAAAAATCCAAACCTGAAATACGGCGCGCGCGGATCCCAATTCAGGATCGTGCCATTGGCATTGCACCGCGAACGCTCCGTAAAATTATTCGATCGCAATTAGATCTTTGATGGGCCGCGATGTATTCCTTTTTAATTATTCGATGAAAAGCCCATTTCTTATTAGTTATTAGTTTAGGATTCAAATTGGGCCTTATTCATTTTATTTGTGAATTATTCATTTTATTTGTGAATTATCTATCAGTCTCATAAAATTAAAGATTTTTTTTATCAATCTTTGTTGAAAGTTTAGTGATTTTATTTTTTGTTTGCCTAATGTGTTTTTGATTTTGAACACTAATTTCTTTGTTAAATTGAAGAAAAAAACCGTCGTTGATAAGTGAGATCAACATGATCATTCATTCAATTTAATAGAAATAAAAATTTCTAACATACTCACAGACTCAGAGAAGAAAATCGTACAGAAAATCGTGACATTTTATACTTAAAAATCACAATCCCCAAAATGCGAACTTAATAGACGCACTGGCAGTGGCACTATTATTTCACACATATTGTAACTTAAACGGACAAAAAATCCTCGTATTTTTATAATCAGAAACCTGAAAAGACGTATATGGTAAAAAAAATCACATAATAATGAGTACTCAATAGACAAAATAAATAATTTGAATAGCCACAAATAATGTAGCATATCCAAATATGGATCATTCAATAATCTATTCAAAGTAATCAATGTCTCAAATTTCAAACCTCATTTGTGTTATACTTATAAACTTGTAAAATTAAATTTCCCTTTTAAGGAAGGACCCCAAAAATAATTTAAAGTACAAAAATTTAATCAAATTATTGCCCACGTCACATTCCCTAGAACTTTGTAGTAAATAAAATTTTCAATAAAATGCACATATTTCACCATTAGAGCAAAAAATAAATTATCACATATAACTTTATTCCAAAATAAATAATATATATAGTTAAGTAAAATGGTACGATGTGACCCTAAAAAACAGTAGTTAAGGGTCATTTCAAGAGAGTTTTAGGGTAAGGTGATTGATTATGGGTGTGTCTATCATGGACCGAGACCTTTGGTCCCGATCCATATACACCACACGTTTATGGGGTGGTGGGTGGTTTTTCACATACATCCACCCATGTGTGAACCACCCACCACCCCATAAACATGTGGTGGGGGATGGACGAAAGGTCTCGGTCTATTATAGAATTTTCCAGGTGATTATGAACCACAAAGAAAAATTAAGTGTTCAATATTAATCCACGTAGTGTTTAGTAATTCCATATATATATTAATTTTCAATAATACAAAGTGCAACAAAATGATTCATTGACTTATTATCTGGCATTAATCAAAAAGTGGTTTAGCACCTACATTATAATGTGCCTACATTATATAGTTTCATCATTTTAAAGTTTACATCATAGTCATAGCTAGCTGGTGCTTTTATTTTATTTTTATTTTTTTGTATTTTTTTATGCACAACTTATTGGACCTGGAAAATAATTTTGAAGAAAGAAAAACAATTATAAAATTTCAAATATGAGCAACGTTACATGTCACAGCTTGATTTTCACTATTTTATTCACATTACATAATTTCGACCACAAGTAAATTGCAATTGTTTCAATTTAATAAATTTGTCGAAATCGGTATTTTCCATTTTAGATCAGAGATGTATAACATATTAACATTTCTCTTCAAGCATATTTTATTCGGTGATATAGTCAATATGAATTCGAGTAATATTTATTTATTGTAGTTGTTTATTGACATTTTCAATATGAAGAAGAGTAATATTTTATACCGAATAATAAGTTATAAAACGTTCATAGTATAAAATTGGACCTTGCAAATTAAACATTTACACATAGAGTGAGTTATCACTATTTGTGAAAATTAAATTTTTAGTTACTAATTACTTTATAAATAGTCACCACTTTATAAATATTAATTTAATTGATTCTAGAAATAAACCACTTTATAATAGATATTAATTTTATTGATTCGTTATATAATGCAAATTGTGTACTTTTGTTATTCTTTGTTACTTTTATCCTCTATTATTTGGGCTAATTTCAACATTATGTGTTACAAGCATCAATGCTTCATTTATGAGAAGCAAAAGGTTAAAAAGAAGCCTAGTTACAAGATTATTCCCCTTTTATATGTAGCTATGATCTCAAAACTATGGATCTTCACTTGAAACCATTTATTTGGAATAGATAAAGGATAAAATTATATTGCTATTTAGTACATGTACTTCTTCATCTAATGAATATTGAAGTACAATCATTTACTATTATACAAAAAATATGAACAATTTAGATTGATTCAGCTATATTGTATGATTTGTATGTTATTATATAAGTACAAATTTTGTGATGTATGTGATTTGTATGCTACTACACAAGAACGAGTTTTACGCAGTGCACGTCATAAATTTAATTATTGTTTCAGTATTGTATTAATTTAAGTTTTTTATGTTTCGAAACGTAAGGTTTTATCTCTTTCCTAATTTATAGTTAGAGTTTTTTTTATTTACCAAAGAGTGTAACTTTATGTAAACATTTTATTATCAATAATATCAGTGGTTTGTTTAATCAAATATGGTATTAGAGACATAGTTTGGAGTTATGGAATTTTGACACTTGCGTTATTTCGTCATCCTCAAGTCGCCAATCCCATTTACAACACTTTATCTAGTTCAGTTTAGTTTAATTTTTTTTTATATATTTGTTTATGTTATCGCCGCCTTATTTAATGTTTTTCTGATAAAAGTGCTCCAAATTGAGAAGCGTCCTTATCGAATCGCCGTCTTATTTGATGATTTTCTTGACGAAATTACACCACCTTGATAAGCGTATTCGTCAAACTTTTAGATTTTCTTATTTACCATACATTGTAACTCGAATATTCTTTTATTCAAAATAAATATTATATTATTAATAATATTTACAAAATGTTCTCTAATCTACCACAAATGACACATATAAATGCCATATTACATATTCCTAAAGAACCAGATTCCTGGTATTTTGATGAATATGGATGCTATTTTGTCTATGTTCCTGCGGAACTCTTTCTTTACCAACTTTAGTTGCAGAATCAAGACATGTTTAATATATATATATATATATATATATATATATATATACATGTATCTAATTATATATATGTATATAAATATTTGCATGCATGTTGACAAAGGAGACACTAAAATCCACGTATAGTAATTAAGGATAGTGAACGGGTCGAAAACGAAAAAAAAATTTCTTAACTCCAAATTTGCCATTTGTGCAGAAAAAAAAAATTATTTTGCGCTCAATTTCACATTAAACAAAAGGAATAGTAAAAGAGTTTATGAGATTTTCTATTACAAAAATAATGTTGTAATTATATTGCATTTCTTTATCATTAAAAAAAACTTGAATTACTAGCTAAAATTAATTCTCCAAATATAATAGAATAAACATTGCATTTCATAATAAATAAAAAAAATAAAGTCGAATAAAAACTGTTACACACACCATAAAGATTCCCCAATTCTTGATGCCTCTAACAGATGATTAAGAAAGGTGGATGATTTTAGATTGTAAATTTGGAATCCATCTTTTTAAATATTCCAAATTAAATCTTCCAAGTATCTGTGTTTTTGCAGTGTAACAAAGAAATATTGGTAGATAAAGTTTCTGATTCACTATAATTATAACATGGCATTTAACAAGGTCATATATGTATACAACTTATGAAATTTAAATTTTTGGTGAACTGAGTATCCAAAATATTATAGTTTTTTTTTTAATTTTAATTTTTCTTCACAAGTATTAATTTATTATAATGGTTGTTGATTGAAAATCATCGTCAATTTAATATTCATGAAATGTATCATATGACCCAATATTATTTAAGAAAAATAATAATTATAAGGCCATATGTACATAATAATTTATAAGTGATCAAAACCACCAAACTTGAGGGAATTTATGCAAAAAATCCATAGTTACTAATCAAAATCAACCACTAAAATTTAAGTGAAAATAATTAAATTTTACTATTCAATTAATGTGGATCCCTCTTTAAAGAAGTTTGTTTTGTTTGGACATACCAAATTCTTGGAATTCTTAAAAATGACCTTGAAAAGGGTTCAAAAATTGACAAAGCCCAAATATAACATATTGAACCACCAATTAAAAAATAATTAACTAAAATAAAGTACTAATTAATAACCAATAGAAAACTCAAGTTTGCAACAAAGAGATGTGTACATAATATATATCATTTTCATGAATATGGGAAGTCTAAAATGACTTGAATTTTGGTTTTGTGATCAAAGTCGGTTGCTTTTGTTTGACGAAACTCACGGGTTTCTTTTTTTTTTTCCATCTTTTAATAAGTTTGAAGAGGACATAAAGGTACCTCATACGGGTGAAATAAATTAATAGTTACATCTAATTTATTTTTGGGTAGTATAAATATTTGTATTTCTATTGGAATTTTGTTATTTTAACATTTTAAAATTGATAATTCGTATAGTATATATGGACTTTCATTTTTATTTATTAAAAAAAAAATTATATAATTTACGTTTAATTTTAATATGGTAAGTATGAAAAAACTTTTTGATTTTTAAAAAAAAAAATACTTAAAGATTCATTACATATTATCCAAAACATAAGTTTTATCTAGGACAAAGTGCACTTCACCCCCTCAAAAAATTTGTATTTTGGACTTTCCCCCCTAAAAACACAAAAAAGAGACATTGCCCCCTAAAAATTTGATATATGCATCACTTTGCCCCAATTACTATTTTCCGGCAAAATTGTGATAGAAAATTATTTAAATGATTTTTCCGTCAAAAGCATTACCATCTTTACTATTTTTTTGTGATTCTCTCACATACATGAATTTGAGCCAAAATCATAGTACCTCTCTAACATATCATCTTAGAGCTGCAAAATTTTCATCATGATATCATCTTGCATATAAAGAATGGTAAAAAAAGCTTTTAAAATAGGAACTCACATCAAATGCATGATGAGATCATGGTGAGTATTTTGCAACCCTAAGATGATATATTAGAGAAGCACAACGATTTTGGGCCCAAATTCGGATATGTGATAGAATCACGGATAAATGGTAAAGACGATAATGTTTTTTACGAAAAAATCATTTCAATAATTTCCGATTAAATTTAGCCGGAAAATAGTAATTGGGGCAAAGTAATGATATATCAAATTTTTAGGGGGCAATATCTCTTTTTTGTATTTTTAGGGGGGAAAGTGCAAAATACAAATTTTTTGAGGGGGTGAAGTGCACATTGCCCTTTTATCTATTACCAATATAATATTTTTTAATGGATAATTTTCTAGCAAATTTATATTCATCAATTGTTTATCAATCCTAAATTTCGGATTTTGTTTGTATAAAAAGTGGGTGGAATGACTTTTTCGGATTGACAAATTTTTTATGGGTCTTTGAAATATAAAAAATTATTTTAGAGTATTTTTAGTAATTTTCCTAAATTCTAGTATATTTTTCTTAGCTTGAAGGGGGTCAATTGAAGGTGACATTGGCCTAACAATATTCTCAGATAAAAAGAAGTGCACAAGGAAATACGTCTCTTCCATTGACCTTTCAACTTAATTGGCTTTTCATGCTAATGTGTTATATATATATCAAATGTTCAATCACATGATGGAATATATCATAGTATTATATTATTAATATATATATTAATATAAGAAAAAAGTTTGTAAATGTAGATATATTCATTGAATCAGGCAATATTATGATGATATTTCTCATAACTAATTCTTTGTTGAGAATCATATCAATAAATATTCCGCAAATAAAAAGTATGTCGCGTTCAATATACATCAACAATGTAAACAAAATTTAATATTTTTGGTGCTTATAAAAAATCACACATGCCACACAAAATTAATTCACTTACATATAATAGTATTTATAATTCATAACCATTCATACTTTTTGTTAATAAAATACTTTTTAAAATTTAAATGTGACAAATACAATGTTAAAACGTTTTAAAAATATTATAATTGACAAAAAATAATTTGAGATAGGGAATAATATCAAAAGGGTTCTTTTATATAAAATTGAGGCATTTTCAACTCAATATGAACGAGACCCACGTTATATTAGGAAATTTATAATATATCACTTCCAATTAAATCAATATATTTTCATATTTAATATATTATAACAGACCGAATTTTTCTTAAAATTGCAGTTATATATTATATTAACATCACATGATTTACACTTTGCAATTGGTGCATTAACCTTTCTCAATACCCAATAATGCTTCACATGACCACAAGTCTTTTGACAAGTGGTGGACACGTGGAAGAAAATGATTGGAGGGATGGTGCCTCGAGATTAATAATTAAGTGATTAGTGCACGCCAGAATCTTATAATGGAGTTGCTTGGTTTTGAAGTTTGTTTTATCATTGTATTTTTTACACAAATTTTTTCTTAATTATATTTTGTACCCTAAAGTTGATGTGTGCACGTGCCTATGTTTAGTAATGTTTTCATTATTTTTTTTTTTTGTAATTTTAATAATAAATAATTAATTACAATGTGCCATGACTTTTGCTATGATTAATTGTAGAGCCATATATTATATCACAACCCATTAAATAAAGTAAAAAAATCGAGCATACAAATATTAATAATCGGTTATGAAATCTTCTATAATATATATAAGATCTATAAAAAAAATGCTTTAACAAAGTTTATCAACTTAAAATATAATTAATGGGTGCCACTTACATAATACCACTATCACATGATTGTAGTGATTAAAGCTGGAATATTATGATTAATAATTAAATCAATATTAATTAAGTAAATTAAATGGGAACTAAAGCCGGCACAGGCGGGCATTCTCACATCTGTAATCCTACTTAATTAATTTTTAATTACTTGTTTGTTTTCTAATGGAAAAAGTAATATAGAGATTAATAGAGTCTGCCATTAGTTAATTATTCGTCATATAATAAACAAATAAGGAGTAAGACAAGTGTAATTGTTAGAGGCAAACACTTATTACTAAGTTAAAAGGTTTTAACTTATAGTAGATGCATAATTTTATTTTTTTTATATACTTTTTATATCAATGAGGTTGATTTGCCTACATAGATTGCATAATTACGAATAATCAGCCTCAACGTCTACATGGATCGAATATGTATCACGTGAATTATATAAATGGATTGGAATTTGTGTTCAGTAACTTCTAGCTGCATGCGTACATATTTCGATAAAATCAAATTTATTCGTAACTCTCAGATATTGTAATAAGAGTATTTAATGTTTCTAGTTTTTAGAGTCTAAATCAAATAATATAATTAATCCTCTTTTTAGTTGATTACTATGGTACTTATAATATCTTTATTTTATTCGGCTCGTCTGACTGGCCAGGGCCCACGACCTCGATTTAAGGTCCAAAATGAAAACATACATGTATTTAATATCAAGCTTACTTTATTAAATTACGATAATACCCCTATTATTTAATGGGACTTGTAAAACATGCATGAAAATTTTTAATATACTTGATCGCTAAGCATCACATGACGATGAGGTGACGGCGTGATTATAAACGTTGTATTCCGACTAGTTATTCTACATAATCAAAGTCCTCCAAAATAAAAAAAATAATAATATAATTAATGGATATATAATCAAAATACTAACAAAAAATTCACATAATTATATTTGTCAAAAAAGCAAAAAGAGAAAGAAAGAGTATATAGTGCTTTTTCAAAGAAAAAATAATATTTGTGATGAAACCCCCACGTGTGACGACACGTGACTCAGGCAACGAGAAAGACTTTAATGAGTCTTCACCGTAATTTATGCAATTTGAGACTGATTTTAGATTGGATAAGGGATTTTTTTTTAAGCAACTGGATCAAGATATACGGATGAAAAGTTTCAAACATATCTGGTTTTAAATAAAAATCTAAATATAATCGTGAGATAAATAATTTTAGTATAGTATTAATCAAATGTTGTGCATAATTTTTTTATGACATATAAACACAAGTATACATATGAATTTTTTAACTTCGACATGATTTATTTCAACTTATAATACTTAAGTTTTGTTGTTGTTTAGAGAAGTTATTAAAAGAATATATATATATATATATATATATATATGATTTCAAATATTTGAACCTCATACTTACCAAAATAAAATAAAACATTACAACCTCTTAATCTACTTCTAGTGCTCCTTTTATTTTCCTTTTTTACTTTTACAAATTTGTGCTCTAAGTTTATACTATTATTGTATATGGATTTGTATGTTAATTAATAATCACAAATCCCCACTTTTAAACGTTATAAGTATAACTAATCATTTTTTCTTTATATCTTGCAAAAGATATATATATATATATATATATATATATATTATGCATTTATACTAATCCTAAGATCCTTGGTGGGATTATTAAACAATTAGATATTGTGTCTCTTCTCTCGTTGATTTGTTTGCATTTTATTGGTCTAATGTTGCATTAAAGTTGGATAATTGTCACTTTCATAATAAATATTACCTGATCACAAATGCACCAATAAATAAATAATAAAAAAACAATCAAAAAGGATATTGCTAGGTTTATCATGATTGTGTCATTTTCTAGACGCAACTCGTAATGTGATTTAAGTCAAAATATTATTTATCAAAAATTCATTAGCAAATGACGGTACCGACCACACAATTAATATTTTATTGTACTTTTTCGTTGATTAATGGATAAAGTTTCATATTAAATATTTGGTCTTTTTTTAATAAAATAAATTCATAATAGGGCGGCGCCTAATACTACTAAAGAAACGTAATCACATCAAGGGTCATTAATATCCAATGAGACCACCAAAACTCATTTTTGCCCCCTTTTTTTTTTTTTACCTTTTTCTTGTTATTGACTAGGAGTTTGGTTAAGGATTTAAAAGTACAATTTTAATTTGAGTTTTGCTATATATCTATTATAATTCAATATTTAATATGGTAAGAATTATGTACAATAAATGTATATAACTTGATCTTTTTATTATAACAAAAAAATATTTTTATTATATCAAGTGACAATGAAAAATTGCTGAAAAGTGAATGATGTTATATATCATTTCTCTTTTAATTTTTAAGATATATTTAAACAGATACGATACAATATGAGATAAAATATGTGGTAGTTAAGATATATACTAGAATTCGACTATAAAAGTTCAATTAAAAATAACAATATTGGCAAGTATTAAATTTGAAGTACAAATAATAAAGTATGATAGAGATTTAATTATTTAAACGACCATTAAGTCAATAGTAAAAGATATATATTCTACATTTTATGTTTTCTTAATTGTTCTCATTACGTTCCCTAGCTAGGAGGATTTAATTGATTTGAGTATTTGGCAAGCAAACATCTAATATGGCTCATCCAATTTATAGAAAGAGAAAGAAGAAATTTTCATATTAAAACAACAATTTTGTGGCTACAACAATGTAATTTGAGAGTCCTATAAAGAATTTTTAAAATTGAATTTAAAACAATAATAATAAAGGATTGTATTTATTCAAGGAAATAAGGGCACGGTTAAAATTGACTTTGAATATATACTATAATAAATGTTTCATGAAGTAATTTATTAATGGATACAATTAGGTGGATGTGATGATTATTTTTAATGGTGAAAAGCAAGAAAGTTATCACAACCATAGATATAAAGTATGTGAGAGTAATTAAATTAAATATTTAATTAATTGTTTGAGAATCCATGGCATGCATAGTTCAAAGACAATCAAAATATTTTAATTTGACTTGCTTAATTTGACATTTTATAATTTTATTTTTTTTCTCAATGCTAATAAGCATTAATGCAAAATTAGACCATTATGCACTTATGTGCAATTCACAAGGAAAAATCTTGGACAATAATGCTTAAAACTATTATAATATAAGTCAAAATGCAATCTTTTTCCAATAAATTCAAGTAGTATGAACTTTAAATGCACATTTTCATCATTGGATTTTAGCCACTTTTGACCTAACATAACGTATTGAATTTGTCCTTGGATAGAGAATTTATGCACTACTTTTTTACCATTGTTTAAGGCATTTTGATCTTATCTCTTCACTACTTAATAACTTTTTTTCATTATTTTTCTTTTTGAAGTTGAATGACAATTATTAATGAAGAATAGTTTTGGTTTGAAAAGTACTATGGAATTTAAGAGCTTTGAGAATTTCATAGTAGTTTTTGTTTAAATGTATATTTGATATTTGTACTATTCAAAATGTTCGATATTCTTACTTCGATTTTTCAAAACACGTTACTTCACATTAATTTGGAAGTGTAAACTCGAAATAAAACTTTTTTTTTTCCTTTTTGGAATTAATTGACGATGACTATAAATAGTGTGGTTTAAATATAATATGAGGCCATATGACGTGCATGTGATTATTTCACTTATTTTTTGAAATTCATCCCACATTTCAATTTTGATAAAAATGTCCCTTTAATGATATCACAAGTTCCATGCATTGAAATCCGAGAAAAAAATATTTTGAACACTATTCAAGTAAATGCAATTAACTATATTATAAAATTTATATTGTCAAATAGGACAAAATATATTTTAGGCCCTATTTTTAATATAAATATTTTTTAATAATTTCCATTTTCCCCCTTAATTTTCCATATTCACACAATTTACTTCTAATTTTTAGACTAGAATCGTGGAGAAATGGGCTTGTACAAGTAGCCTCACTTTCTATTCCGACGGCAGACACACGTGTCACCGCCGACTAGATCCGGTCCAAGGTGGGCCCACCACCACCGCAGAAGAAGCGGTGCTAAGCTGTAATGGGTCCCACACCACCTCATCAACATAAATAAAAAGTACTTGTAATTTTCACATATTTTTAATAAATAAGAGAAGAAATTGTTAATTTGTTTGAAAATAAAAAGAAAAAATTTTGTTTTCTTAATAATCTTTTTATCACAATCACAATTCAGAGCGTCAAAGCTGGTTAATGGTGGTTAATATAAATTTAAAAAATTCCAAGCTTTATATCTACTTTTTCTTTCTAATATTTAGTGAGAACATAAATCATACTAGAAACCATTTCATCATCAACTAAATATGCTAGAAATATATAATTTTGGACATTTTGGTAGGAAATGATTGCATTATGGTTAAAATAGTAATAATCACTTAATAAACAAATTTTCATGCCAAGAAAATTACGATAAAGGTTGAATTTTGACCGTTGACTAATAACTCTTCCACTACAATTACATAGAAGAAAAATGAACAAAATCACAATAATAAACACACAAAATTAAACAAATCGGTTATAATAGATTCGATTTATTTTAAATTTTTCATAATTGTTCGTATTATTAAAAGAATTTGAAAAAAAAACCAAGTTTTTTTTTAAAAAAAAAATTCCTCTAAAATTGCCAAAAACATTAAAATTCGGTATGCATTAAAGTCACAAAAAGTTAAAGCATGAATTATTTCCATTTGTCACAACTAACATATTATTTTGCCAGCAAAACAAATAGATTTTACTTCTATCTTTAAATAATCTTACTAGAAATAAAATAACAAAAAAAAATATAAATAGAGATAAAGAGGGACCTCCAAAGCCAAACCCCAAAGCCTTTGCTTTGATTTGCAGTGAGAATCCAAAGGATTTCTCTTACAAGAACGCCAAGAACTGCAACTGCAAAAACAAAAAACAAAACAAAAAAGGGAATTTTTTTTTGAAATAAATACACATAGCAAAAGAAAAAAAAATTTGAGACAAAAACTCAGTTATATACATGCATAGGTACCTGTAAAGGGAGAGATAAAGAAAGGATTATTGTTTGTATACTTGTATTCAATCAAGCTCTCTCCATTTCCTCTTCTTATCCAATACATATATGTAAGTTTCTTTCTGTAATTAATCTTAATTTTATGAATTTGTACTCTATTTTCCTCCTTTATTCTCATTTATTACATGGTTATTATTGATGTTTATGTTACTTTCTTTTTGTGGGGTTGGGGATTTCAGTTACTATATGTTTTACAGTGTTGAAAGCTGTTTTATTGAGGAGTACTTTTGATAGATCTAATCTGAGTAAATATTTGGTGGAATAATGAAATCAATGCTAGATTGAAGGTATCTTTGGTTTTGATGTGTTGATTTTTGATGATTTAAGCTACTGGGTATTGTTTGATCTGGAATTTGAGATCTAATACTGCTGCTTTTTTTTTAGCTATCTGCATGTTTTAATTGATCAAAAAGAATTGATTTTTATGGTGTTTTGAGATATTCTGAAATCTGGGTATTTCTTGAATATGATGTATATATCTATTTCAGAATGCTTTTTTGAGTGATTTTGCAGTTTTTGTCCAAAGATTGGTTTTTTACACTGGTAACCATATGACTCGAATGAATTTTTGTTATTGGATTTGGATCAATGATGGTTAGTGATACAAAGTTTGCTTTTACAATTTTGTTTTAAAGCTCTCTGTTTTATTAAAAGAAACTCACTTTGAAAACTTTTACTGATCAATTGCATAGAACCCATGATATATTTTTCTCTAGTTTGATTTTCTTTGAACATTTCATGTGGATATATTCTTCTGTCTTGTTAAAAGTTATCACTTTGAGTACTTTAAGTGATCAATTAAACAGAACCCATAATATATTTTTCTCTATTTCGATCTCTTTGGACGTTTCTGATACGATTTCATAATTTCGAGTTGATGGGCGATTTTGCAGTGGGCTGGATTTGGATTGTAATTAACAAGAAAATTTGTTCTTACATCGTTTGGATCAATAAGATATGTTGGAAGATCGAGCTTGTTTGGTTTCAAGAGAGTATCCTAGAACCTGCGAAAGCTCAAGCAATTGGCTGATGAATTGCAAAATCGAGCTTCATCAAAGCAAACGACCCTTAGAGCCAAACGAAGAAGAAGAGAATCTAACCCGAAAGATATCCAAAATAGATACATCTTTATCCATTGGTGGGATTTTAGTATCCCTTACTGACCAATCAGGTAACAAGAAACACGCCGGTGAAAATTCTGATTCGAGTTCATTAATTCCCGCTATTGGTCGAGACAACTCCATTAGTTGTCTCCTTCGATGTTCCAGGGCCGATTACGGTGCACTAGCGTCACTAAATCGTAGCTTTCGGTCCATTATTAGAAGCGGTGAGCTCTATAATTTAAGGAGGCTTAACGGGGTCGTTGAGCATTGGGTGTACTTCTCTTGCCAATTGCTCGAATGGGAAGCGTTCGATCCGATTCGCCGCCATTGGATGCACATACCGAGAATGGACCCTAACGATTGCTTCGTTTTTGCGGATAAGGAATCTTTGGCCGTTGGGACCGAGCTTCTTGTCTTCGGACGGGATCTAATGTCGCACGTGATCTACCGTTATAGTCTATTGACCAACACGTGGACCACGGGGATGAGAATGAACGAGCCGAGATGCTTGTTCGGCTCGGCTAGCCTCGATGGGGTCGCGATCCTAGCCGGCGGGTGCAACTCGGTTGGCGATATACTGAGTTCGGCCGAGTTGTATGACTCCGAGACGGGGACGTGGCGAACCCTACCGAGCATGAACAAGCCTCGAAAGATGTGCTCGAGCGTTTTCATGGATAGGAAATTCTACGTCATCGGAGGGATCAGAGGGGCGAATTCGGAACTTCTCACGTGCGGGGAGGAATACGACTTGGAAACCGGGACTTGGACCGAAATACCGAATATGTCCCCCGTCCGAACGGATAGGGAAAACGACACGCCCGTTACGTCAGAAGCGCCGCCTTTGATCGCCGTTGTAAATAACGAGCTATATGCCGCCGATTATGCTGACATGGAAGTTCGAAAGTATGACAAGAATAACAGGGGGTGGGTTACGGTGGGGAGATTGCCCGAAAGGGCGGACTCAATGTTGGGTTGGGGTTTAGCGTTTAGGGCGTGCGGAGATCGGCTTATTGTGATCGGAGGGCCTAGAAACGCCGGCGAGGGTTTCATCGAAGTCAACTCGTGGGTCCCGGGGGATGGCCCGCCGCAATGGGAAATGCTCGCGCGAAAACGGTCGGGGAGTTTTGTGTATAATTGTGCCGTGATGGGATGCTGAAACATCGAGCTCGGGGTTGGAAGTGGGTCCCGGATGCACCGGAATCGTTTGGTAAAAAAAAAATTCGAACTTTTTTATTTAATTTTTTTTCTTTTTTGGGGTGGAGGAAGATAGGAAGAAGGATAATCAGGTTTTTACTCAAGATGCAATTGAAATGTGTACTTTTGAGATAGTCTTGAGTACAATTTTCTTTTCTTTTTTTAAACAATATTTGTATCTTTTTAAAGGAATAGGTTTCAATAACTTTGGTTGTTCATGTTTTTTGCTTAAGCTTTTTCTCAAACAAAGCATAGAATTTTAGTGTTTTTTTCGTTTTTCAGGTTTCGTGATCCTTCACTTCTTGGTATAATCGAAAAAACCCCGATAATCTGAATTGTTGTTGAAAATCTATGGCTATTAATTGATCCTTTTCTCCATATGTTTAACCATAACATGCTCAATATATACAATATATATGCATAGATAGATACAAATTTTTGCATCATTGTGTGTATACATTGTATCGGTGCATCAGTATGTGAAAGGGACAATATTTTTTTAGCCCTTTTCACCTTCTTGTTAGGTTGAATGACTATGGCAATTTAGGAATCTTTTGGCATTAAGACAACGGAAAATCTGAAATCTATGATGTCTGCAATTTGTTTGTATGTTATGAATAGTATTTGCTTTGCTTTGATCATATCTCGAGTCCTCATCTTCACTAAATACCAAGTTTTGAACGTCGAGAAAATTCTAATATGCATCGGGTTTTTGAAATTTTAATGATTTTGGCGGTGAAAACGTATATTAACGTATATTACAATGATGTGACCAGGTTGTGGTTTTACGATTGTGAAATTTGCCTTGTTTGGTAATTGAATTATTAGTTATTTGTACTTAGAAAGTGAAAATAGGGAAGCAACAAAAATTTGCCTTTGTTTGGTAGCTTAATTGGTGGTCAATGTACTAGAGAAGTGAATATAGGCAAACAAAAGATAGGGACAAGCAAAGTAAGAAAAAATGGAAGCAATTTTTTACCTTATTTGTGATGATGGAATTTCATTATTTTGAGTTTTTATTTGTTAATGAAGTCCGATTTTACTCAATTTTTCGGGTTTATTGAACTTGAAAGGCGAATATTTCAGTTCATAGACGAGTTATTGGGTTCGGTTCAGTTAAAAATCGAATTAAATTTAGTGGCCGATTACTCGAAATGAACAAATATACTGGATATGCGTAAAGAGAACGTGTTTCAAAAGATTTTTTTTGTTTTTTCAAGTGCGAGTTTACTAATTAAAAGTGTGGTTTTGCCAATTCCTAATATTGAAGGCAAAAAATTTATCAAATTGAATTAATATTGGATCTCATTGATTTGGAACCCACAGTTAACTGAGTTGTGTACACTGTTGATGAAATGATAATAATTTGGGCCGACTAAAGTACTTGCTTTTGTCTCATATACTAATGATTTGGGCCGGCCCAATAGTTTTTATCACTTGACTCAGATTCATGGGCCTTCCTAGTTCCTACAAAGTTGGGCAGTGAGCTCAACAATGTGAGTGGGCCTATTCTATCGTGAATGAAGTCCTTATGTTTCAGCTTGGCCCGTTATAACTATTGGGCTTATATATGGTGGAATAGCCCACAAAGCAAGATAAAAATTAATGACTTGATAATAAAGTCATTATTATTATAGTGGAAATGATATTCCACTATCAAAGTTAAGTAAAATATTTAAATAAGATCTGGTTTCAATTTGTATATATGCTATTCATTTTTCTTTAGTGAATCTTAAGTTACAATACTCTTTTATATATATTTAGGGCTTCAATTGTACTAAACGTAAATACTCAACTTCAAATATTTGAATAAGCAAGTAGAGTGCATAAAATAAAGGTTTGAAATATATTTATCATTAATATTCTGTCTATAGTACTAAATTAGTTGATATTTTGAAGGCCATCATTTTAAAAATTGAGAGGGGTGCATAATAGTTGAGTTCTAATCGAGTTTAAAAAAGTTATGTATTTAACCTCGATTAATTTTTAAAAAAATTAATCAAGGTTAAATACATATAATTAAATAAATTATTAATTAGGAAGCTCGATAGACGATTTGATTCATTTTGCACTTCTAAATAAGTTATCGCAACAATATATATTTCGTGTTAACTCATTATTTATTTTACTAAAAATAGAAAATAGTATATGTTCTTCAATCATGCACCTAGTTTTAAAAGTTGAATATCATAAGCTAAAGTTGATAAATTAAATAAAGTGTAACCAAAAAAAAAGATAAATTAAATAAAGCAATAAAATTTTATTATGTTTGTACTAGGAAATCATATCTTGACCTAACAAATCTCCTGATGGAATATTTTTCTTCCAATTTGAACCCCCCATATTGGGAACCACATAATAGTTTTATTTTAATCATTAGTTTTAGTATCTTAATTAATTTTCTAATAGTTCAATCAATTAAAAGATGGGCTGTAAAGATCAAAAGAAAAATATTGATAATGTTTTTACACGTAATAAAAAGTATGATTATAGCTATTTCTTAAGCTAATTATTTAAGTTATTATATTTTACATCCCTAGATTCATGGCATAAATTGATGGTTTGGTTAATGCTGTCCTTTCTTTATTTTTTTCTAGATTATAAAGTGATCCAAATATCTTATACACAATTTAGTAATTGGTTTGGTTAATGCTGTCCTTTCTTTTTTTTTCTTTTTTTCTCTTTTTTTTTTTATCAAATACAATTGATTAAAGAACATAACTTAAGATTAAAGGCAAAATCATGTTATTTTAGATATGATATTAGCATAATTGAACCCCATGATCCCATACAAAAAATTATCACAAAAATGATCCATATGTTGAGTGGTTGAGGCACAAATAATAATAATAATGGTAACTTAATATAACAGAATTCTCATGCTTTTTGGGCTATGATTTAAGTCTTCTTTTTCAAATGGACTAATAATTGACAGATCAAAACATTAAGGCAATATAGTATACTTGTTCATAGTACTAAGCTAGTTGTCACTTTTGAGGCAAAAATTCCATGTTCTTTTTTTTTTGTCGGTAAAAATTCCATGTTCTTTTTTTTGGATGACGAGGGAAACCCGCAGCCGCTACCGTGAGGTGCGCACTGGGTAAACCCCGCTCTTGTGTAATAGTCTGCAAACCACACAAGAGAGGTAAACCAGTCTAGGTTGCCCATAACTGACAGGCTCACAGTAGAGAAGGCAAATAGGCATTCCCTCATCAGGATTCGAACCCGTGACCTAGGCCACAAGTTCAAATGCCCTTACCAACTCTACTGGGGGTTGCCCCCTAAAAATTCCATGTTCTTGATCATATTATATGTATATTAGAATGAAAAAAATATATCAAATGCTACTATTGACACATTCTTCTAGTGATGAATTATCAAAACTTTTTATTTAGATATCACGATTTTGAATCACTAGAGTACTATCTCACAAGTGTTCATTTATTTGAATAAGTATTTATAATTTATTTTTAAATTGACATTTGTTAATCTCAGATTAATGTGACACCATTATGAGATATAAGATTTAAGTATTTAACCTCCATAGTTTTAATTGAGTGTATTATAAATTAGCATTGTGAAAATTATAATGCGTAACACAGTAAAATAATGATCTATTTTTTTAAAATATTGATACGATTACATCGATCAAGTTGGATTACATATATAAATACTATTTTTCTAAAATAAATAATTATATTCTCTTCTTGTAATAGTCATTAGAAATTGCTCACTATCTAACTTTTTTTTTTCTTTTGGAAAAAAAAAGGGAACAAGTGCAAAATTAGGTATACTAACCACGTGCATGCACTTCTTGTATATCATGTGATGTTCTTATAATTATTTCATGTTTGTTCATAAGCACATGTACATAACTTGTAAATCCTTCCTATTATAGAGTTTATGTAATTGATATTTTCTCAATGATTAATGTTCAAAATAATGCAAAATAAACGAATCAAGACCCTATCTGCTATTTTGAGAAATGGGAAAAATATCATTTTTCGTCCTCAATTTATACACCTATATTTTGGTCTCCTAAATTTTAGACTCATCAAATCGATCAATTACTTGTCTAATTTTATTGATTTTGATGTTTAACACAATATTTTTTATTTTATATATTAAATTTACTTTGTATTTATAATTTTTTTCAAAAGTGGTAGGTTGGATTGAACTCGAAAAAGCTCATTCTAATTTTCAAACATAATTCATATTATAGAAAAATGACATACAAATTTAAGTTTCGATAAGAAAACTCGCATAATATAAAAAAAAAATATGAGGCTATTAAAATTCAACTAAATCAACATATTTAACATGTCAATGAAAATTTGAAAAGAGGATCAAAAGAATAGTAAATGTGAGCATCTTGTCAATAATTAGGTTTGAGTAAATAATACTTGTTAATTATTATACTATAAAATTAATGAAAAATTGAATCATAGGCATGAAACAACACGTACCAGACAAGACCCACCTAATCAGCTCATTATGGCTATTAATTAGTAATATTAAAATGCAGTTGATTAAATGCACTTGAGAGCGTATATTTAGCTCATTATGGACTTATTGTTACACAATAAATATATTTAAAAATTAGTTGAGTTGATGCTATGACATGTGCATTACAAATCATTTTTTCTATTTTATATTCCATAAATATAATAATTTTTTTAAATACGTAGTTAGATGTTTATCATTTACATTTGACTAAAATTAATAAATAAAATAAAATATAGACATCAATTAAAAAAATAGAGGATACAAAAATCATTGACAAAATAATAAATAATAATTTCAAAAGGTTGTTTCTACCAATAGAATGTGTTTAGTCTCATTCAAAGTTTGTCCAAATTGTTATAAGTGACAGTTAATATACATGTATAGCTATTATTTAGTGAGAAGATAAATAGAAGTAGCAATTTCATGTGACAATTATTCATTGACATTAAGTTTCACTAATTTCAATAACTACAGTTTTCCAAAATTATTTTTTTAGTAGTTGTTAACTAGTACAATTTATTCCCAATTTTGTTACTATCAAACTTGTGAGATTAGATATTTTGACATGATAAATTTATTTTTACTTAATATACATAATTAATGATAATTTTTTTTATTATCACTTTCCCTTTTATTTATAATATGCTTTCTAAAGGTTCTCCAAACATACTTGTTACATTGAACATGTCTGAAGTTGAATAATCAAAATTTATGGTTCGATAAAGCGCACTCACACTTTTTCATTAGAAAATGAACTCAAATTATAATGTTTTTGCTGATTTCTAATAGAAAAATATGAATCGAAATTAGATTAATATTTTATATATATATATATTTGTTATGTGTGTTCCTTGTGGCACGTAATGGATCCGTTTTTATAGGTCATTGTGGTTGGAATATGCATCACAAATAAATACAATAATGTGAAATATTTGAAGAAAAACATTAAAAATATTTTGCACATAGGTCCACAAAACATGCAAATAAATTACTTAATTTTAATTGCATACTTTGTATTTGTCTTTGTTTTATGGTAGTCCTTGGAAACCTCTTCGATGTAGTCAAATTTTATCTTTCATTGAATATATAAATTACGATGTTGGTCGATGAAACGTAACGACATTTAAATTATTTAATTGATTTTTATATACTCTATTATTGATTTGTAAAACTAATGTATTTTATTCTGTCGGTAAGTCAATTTTTGTGAATCCGTCTTAAATTTTTATAAGTTCGAGTCTTTTCTATATTTCTCTTCGATTTTAAATTTACAAAAATGACGAAATTGCCCTCCATGTTGAATAAAGTCAACAAATAGTGATGGGGGATGTCTATTGTAAATATATAATAGATGTGGGGTCAATTGTAAAAAGGGAAAGTTGGAGGAGGAGAATGTTATATATATCTCATAGGATTCCTTTTTCTTCTTGAATTAAAAGGTTGTCCCTTTCACATTTCCCCATATCATAAATCTTTCAAGAATCAAGGCCATCTACACGAAAGGAAAAAAAAGAAGAAAAATTGAAATAATAATATTTAAAAAAAGAAAGTTCCGTGTTGATCACAACCACACATTTAACAACTCATCATGACCATTGATTAATTCATCACTATTAAAATAGTAAATTTGCTGGTTTCAATACCTGAGTTAGTAAATTTATAAAAACTTTAATGAAAATTTCGAGAATATTCAAAATTATGATTTTGATTTCAAAAAAATAATAGAAGTTTATTAGAAATATTATGAAATTTAGGTAAAATTATTATTATAATTATACATCTTTATATTAATAATATTTCATTTATAATGTATGTTTAATAAATCTAGTTTAATAGTATGACTAAAATAGTGTTATTCTCATCTATTGTCATATGATATTATCAGATGAATATATATTGATAATATTCATTGGAAGTTTATAGTATTTAATTAAATTATAGATATTCGATATTCATAATTATATAATAAAAATAAAGGATAAAGATTTCCTAGAAATGTGAGGACTGAATTTAATATTTGAGATTTAGATCCTTCCCCAAGTGTGTTGTATTATAATCCTGCCATGAGTCAGTTCACACCTGTTTCCCAATCTTTTCTTCAATTTTATTTTATTCTATAGTTTATTATTTTTCCTATCTCTTGTCACCATCCAACTTATTTAAATCTAAAAAATAGTTGATGTATGTATTTCTCAAAAGACTGAATTTAAATCTGACAGCGCAAGTGGGGCACATCTCGTTGTGAAACATTAACCTAATTACATGTTTGTACCTAAGAAGAAAGAAACAAAAATTGATTACTTAGGATATTTAAATTTAGATTTCATAATTATTTTTGTTGGGATTAACTCTATTATTTGATGTGAAGTTTGATTAGAGTTCTTATTAGGTATCTAGTTGTATGCATTTTTTAATGATATTTATTTAATAGACAAGTGAAATTTATAGTCACGATTCTATTCTTATAAATTACATACTGAATACACATGCAAATCATATAAAATAGTTAAATCAGTACAAATTCACAACACAATAGATGATGCCAAATATATATTTTTTTTCAAGGAGAATCAAGATGTGACCAAACACATATATATTTAATTTATTATTTCATTTTTACTTATGAAATATACATGTTTGGATATATTGTTTTCAATTATTCTTTAGTTTGATATTCCCATTTTAGTATTTATGATAAGTTGATAACTTATGGAAAAAGATTAAAAGTCTAGTAGACTCAATTTTACCAAACCTAGTGTAATGAGTATAACATAAATGACTTAACTTTTCACCATTTTAATAGGGGTACTTGAGTAACCAAAATCATTCACTCAACCATAATTTAATGATGAAATGTAGACCATATATTCTACACTATTCACTATGGAATAATTCAATTCTTCATAAGTATGAATTAAATTATTTAATAGTTGACTCAAACTCGATCGTTCGTATTTGAGCATTAACATATTAAATAAGTTTCAACTTTTGTATTTGGTAAATTTTGTAACTTGTCTCGAACTCAACTCAATTTATTAAAAAATTCAAAAACATAAAAAATACAAATCAAACTCGTTTGATCTCGATTCAAGTAACAATTAGAAACTAAAATTGAACAATAATTTAATTAACTTTACTCGACTGAGTTTAGGGTTTGGGTTTAGAGTTTACTCGACTGAGTTATTTGCACACTCATGCCAAGCCTTTAACTTTTCCATTTACTTTATTATTATTTTTTTCAAAGCATCATCTTTACTTCCATTCTCTCTCTTACACACACGCACACACAAAACCCTAGAATATAAACTTAATACTTTTCTTGGTTACACAAAAAGTTTAAGTAAGATAAGTTTGGATTACCAATAATAGAGTCAGAAAGTATATATTTTTTCGAGCTAGATTAAATGTTATTTATTAATATATTTATAGACCACTCACTAATATAATTATCAAATCAACATAAAAAAATTATACACACAACTACGTAAACGAAAGTGACATATTCTTATCAATTAAGCCAACTAATATCTAGTTTTTCATGGGATTCCAATAATACAAACTTAATACTTAATAAACAATATTATTACTATTAAATTATTCCTTTTTTTCTTTCTTTACTCAAATTTGACCACAACTCCCACTCTATCCCATCCGAAAAATCTCTATATAAACCTTTCAAACCCCTTCTCTCTCCTCATCCCCTCTTCACTTTCTCTCTCTAACCCATAACCCTAAATCTCTTTACATCATTTCAATTCAACCCCTTTATTTTCTCTTAATGGCAGAAACACCCCAAAAACGCCCTAGAGATGACTCAAGCTTTGAGCTTAAAGACTCAAGCTTAAACTCAAAGCGCCAAAAGCCATATAACAACGTGTTAGATAATCTCCTTGATGAAGAGGTTGAGCCGAGCCACGAGCCGAGCCTTGAGCTGAGCCAAGACTTATCAGCCATATTCACAACCCTAGAACAAGAGCTATCCTCTGATGACTCAACTTCAACGACCACCACCTTTGACTTTGACTCTCCGCCGTGCATGGCGGCGGAGGAGGCTGAGCTGTCGGCCGTCGGCGGTGAGGAAGATGAGGGTGTGAAATCTGTGATGAGACATCTTCTTGAAGCGTCGGATGACGAGCTTGGGATACCCAATGGGGGAGATGATGTAAATAGAATAAGTTATGGGGAAAATTTTGAATTATTTAATTTTAGTGATAATGGGTTATGGGAATTTGAAGATGAGACTGCTAATTACTATACTGTTTTGCAGTCTGAGCTTTTTATGTAGTTTTTAATGGTGGGGTTAGAAATGAGAATTAGGAAAGATTAGGGTTTGGTGTAAAAGTATAATATGAGGCAGTTTAGGGTTTTTCATTTAGGCCCTTATTTGTTTGTAAAATTGCAGATGGCACCCCAAGTTCATACTAGAATTTTCTAAGGATCTAGAAGATGGAAAATGAAATTTTATTTAATTTACATGTATTCATATAATAGATTTTTTAATGTTTTGAGTCTTTTGACTAAGCATAATGGCAAGAGAAGTGATATGAAGAAATATAGTTTGACTTTATATTTATTGAGATTTAATTTTAAAATATTATTTGAATAAAAAACGAAAATTAAATTAAATTTGGTGTTTAACCTTGTCCTAGAATTCAAATTTACATGTAACATATATGAACTCCACATGTTCTATATATATAAAAAGATTTTCATGTGTAATATGTATTAAAAAATACAAGATTAATCATTAATTATAGACAATTATCATGACTTACATATTCTACAAAAACTTGGCTAATACACATTACAATTTACACACATCCTATAATATGTAGGTTACAACTATAATTCAAGATATTATATATATATAATTGTTTTTTTTTTAATATTTTGGCACATTTTCAGAAATAAAATTTCTCTTTCTGGAGTACAACAAAATAAAAATTCATACCTAAACTATTTTTTGAAATATTCAAACATCATCATTACATATTTTCAATTATATTATATTATTAGTCATCATTAATTATTTTATGTGTGATAATTGCATCTAACTAAGTATTTGATAATCATATTCCTTACGTTTGAGACATTGACATGAACTCTACCTCTAATTTTTTTATATCAATTTTACTAGTAATAGACTAAAATACCTTCATAATTATCTTTAGTTTGTAAAGTTAATAAAAAAGTTGAATAAGAGGATGTACATATCAATTTTTCAGCCGTGGCCCGTGGGGTATGGTCCGTATGGATGTCAAATATACATAAATCAAATTAAATGAATTTAATATTTTCTTTTATTCACACTTTTAAAATTATTCTCTATGTTACTTTTTAACTAATTCAGTCATTTCAAATTTCAATAAAGTATTATATATATATATATTATATATCACATTAATAATACATTCAAACCGTCTTTTAAAAATACAACCGAATATATACTACAAATTTCAATATTTTCACGCAAATACTAATAATTTGACTAACTTAACCCTAATAAACCAAACCACGATTTATGTCAATTTTAGATTATATATTTAATTGAGAAATTAACAACTTTAAAATTTGTCCACTAGGGTTTTGGGTGGGAATGATTTGCCTTTTCCAAGCAAAGGTGCCTTCATTAGATGCAAATATTGAAGTGTCGGTATAAATCTTACCTTTTATTTTTGCTTTAATATTTTTTTTTGGATGAATGTTTTGTTCTTTTACCTTTATTTTTACTCATCTTATTGTGGAAAATTCGAATCAAAGCATGTTAGACTGACTCGTGATATATGCCCACATTTCACATTATCAAAAGTTTTATATTTTGAATCTTTTTGATTTTATCTCGAATCTCATTTTGTGTATGCAAATTTTATGAAATCTACAACCAATATTATTATTATGTCTATAAAAATTTATTATATATTTATGATATGAAATATATAATAAAATATAAACTGAAATAATAGGAGATACTTTCTACCTTATGGTAACGACCAAATTTTTCTATTGTGGAGAAAATGCTATAATACTTGATGATTTATCGTAGTTTTTAGTGTATATGATGATAAGTGTATTATATAATTAATTAATGGTGTAATACCAAATCAAGTTAAGACTTTTCCATTTAGAATCTTTTAAGATAGAAGATAAAAAGGTAATAATAAATTCAAAAAATAATTTAAAAAGAAAAAGAACTAGACTAATAAAGGGGATTTTGACTTGTAGTGCTAAGGGTTCTTTTGTTAGTGCTCCAAGTTGATTAATATGTCTGCCTTATTGATTAGAATTATATTATCTCGATTAATGATACTTAATTGTTTATTGAAATGAATATTTAGTTTTATTAATATAATAAATTATTATTTGATAATTGTTGTACATGACTTCATATTCATAGTGAACCCTAATGGACTTCATGATGTTCCCACTTTACGTGATTATCTTAGTCAAATTCAAATTGTATATAAAAATGGAAAGGTAAGTTTTTTTGCAGATCAATCCATAAAAAATTTGATATTCACTCAAGGGGCCAAAACTTTTACTAAATTCCACTCTATCCCATAGAAATCGCTAGCACATGAATGATTATTGGGGTCTTTTTTAGATATAATCATTTTTTTTAAATCATAATTATTCGTGGAATTAGAATGTGTCAACTACTATATTACTCACAAATCACAATCATCTCAATATGCAGAATACATGGAGCTTTTGAAAATGACGAAGTATGTATAGATTTTATAAGTTTTTCATGCGTATTAATATCATATACATAAATATGATATATTCAAATTCAAAATATTAGCTCCTAATTTCTATTATATGTAATAAATGTAACATTGATGAATTATTTTTGTTACCCTCCTTTGAATTATCTTGTTTCCAAGGTACTATACTTTGCTTCATTGTATGACAAAGGACACAATTATGGGAAGAAAATACTATTGAAGACATACATGATTCTATATGTCAAACTAGCCACTTGATGATTCTTGTTTTAATGAAGGAGCTACATAAATTGTTATATAAGTATTAGCTATCAATAATTAACTTTTAATAGTTACCAATAATTAACTATCATTCATCAAAATTATTATGAAGTAAAGAACTATAAGTATGTAACCATTAATAATTACCAACAATTGACAATCAAACATCTAAATTGTCACATATGAATACATCTAAATTGTAAATTTCCTAACAATTACGTTTGTGATGTAAATTTTCGGATGTCACGTTGGGTCCAACAGTTCAAATAAACAATCCAAATATGTGTTATATGTTATATCAAAACCTGTTTTGACATATTCTAATCAAATCAAATCACATTTTATACAATCAAACACATTATCGCCATTAAATTCTCATCAAATAATTTAAAACTTCTGTCAAATAATTTAAACGAGAAAAATGAAATATTTATTAAATCGTATTCGATAAGCATTTTTCCTAAGTAACAAGTTGGTCCCAATCAAAAGACTATAAAGCACAAATGAAAAGGAGAAAGATGGGCCCCAGCCCAATCCCTTTCGATTTAAGTAGTACCTTACGCATAAATGGGCTGTCTGCCAATGGCCATTTTCATCCATATTTCACTAATGACAATAACAAGAACCAATCATTTAGATATTTAGGTTTCAAATTTATATGTTACACTTCTATACAATAATGGATAAAAAATTAGTTATTGATAGCTAATTGATATACCAAAATATGATATATATATATATATATATATAAGTGTAAGAATGAAATGTTATATAGTATGAGAGGTTATGTGTTTTAAAGTGATGCGGATCGAATTATTTTGTAGATACGAGTTAAGATCTGAAGTTTATAAAAATTTATAGACACCAGGTAGTATTATTTTGTAGTCTCGTATGCAATGATTCCATAACTATAGACTCAAAGTATGATCTCAATATACAAATTAGGGCCATATTGCCTTGTACACATCATACGACTGTATGAGTCTGCACATAATTTGATTCTGTACAACTTTAAATCCGTCAATAGTGATAAAGATGCATATATTCAAAAATGATTCATAATACAGAGTATGTACAATATATATAATAATATAAAACGAGCCCCCAACTATATATAAATGGTCTGAGTAGATATACTATAACACTTAAATTCATAACACGTAAATAAGTTATGCGTAATCTCCGTGTTAGTAAACTACATAATTCCATAATACTAAGAAAGTCGAGTAGTGGTAATATAAAATAACTAAAATATAATTATAAAGTTATCTCAAAATTTTACCAAATAAGAGAAAATTGAGTATGATTTTGATTGATTTAACACAAGAATTTGCTAGACACTACCTAAAATAATTTATTTTGGGCAAATGATTGATGGGTGAAATGAATAGACAAACCAAATTGTACAAACTCTAGACAGTTGGTTGATAGAGATAGGTATCAACTTTTGTGAAGAAGCATCAACCAAATTGCAATACAATTTTCATGACAATAAATCTACATCAATGTTTTGGGGTCCCAAATAATTTAAAGTTCTGATCCCAAAATAATTGAGATATCCCCACCACTTGTTAATTATATATATATATATATGTATATATTGTACTATTGTCTCCATATATTATTTATCATCTTATCAATGATAATGGCTGGCCCATTTTGATATTTATCATTATATATCCATGTTGATGTATATATGGTCAACAATAGTACTAAGGCTACATTTTTTATATAACTATTATAGGACTTACAAACTCTCTTATATATATATACATACATACATATATATATATATATTAGATTTTGGTGAAGCTAGTCAAAATGAAAATAAAAAAGCATTAGAATCTTAAGCATTTGGAACTTCATCTTTTCAGAGCATATCTTAAAGAGATTTGAATTAAAGTTCTTTTCTTCAAAAATGTTACATATTAATATATTCCCCGAATGGGATTCCTTAGAAAAGAAAAATTAGACATCTTTTGATGTGCCATATGGTATAGTTAATTTAATCAAATATCATATAAGAGACTCAATATGATGTAAAATTTCTCAAAATATGAAATCTCGTTTAATTGTCACACATTATTGTTAAACTCCAAAGTCCAAACAATTAAACACAAACCACTTGTCTTGATCCAATTTTTCGAGCTTTGTTCATCTCCATAATAGAAAAGTTAAACATTTATATTTAGAATGCAAATAATATTATGATTAATGTTGACCCCAGTTTATATAATTTTATATTTAAAAGCAATATTTTGGCAAAGTTGAAAAATCCTAGGAAAAAATGCGTAGAAAAGACTTTTAAGTCCATTATAAATATAAAATACATTATACATGTTCAAAGTGAACTTTGCAATTCGAATATTTATTAATTATATGATTAACATATATAATCATTTTTAATCTCGAGTTACATATTAAAAAATAGTTAAATATAAGTATTGAATGATTTATGTAACAAAATAATAAAGAACCACGGGCCTCCACAGCTTCAAATTACTGCATTCTTCTATATTTTTTGGACTCAAATTATGAATGTGCATTGAGTAGGGTTTTTCAATATGGGAAAATTACTCAATTATCATCTCAAATTCTCAATATGCTATAATTGTTTACAAACCCAATTTCCAATTAGTGTCCTTATTTAAAGCTTCCAATAAGATAGGCTATCACTATGATTATTTTAATTCAGTAATACAAACTAAATATATAAATCAAAACTTCTAAATCACTCCTAAATATGAACTGCAGCTGAAAAACAAACACAAAATCAAAAAACCATCTCTTGTAATAACAAGGCCCTGTAGTCGAGTTTTAACGTACAAATAACAGAAAATAGTGAACACGAATATTTCAACAAAAGTCGAAGATAAGTTATAGAAAACGGTCATTACAACTCGAGCAGTAGATAACTAAAATGCTAATTCCTAGTAATAAGTAATATTACAGCTAACTAAATATAAACTTACACCTCAGTCCTCATCATCTTCATCTCCATCACCACCTGAAGCCTTCTTTGCAGCTGCCTTCTGGTTTCTTCGCTTAACTCTACCGGGCCGGCCACCACCAAACGGACTTGTGAGGGAGAAATCAATATGTTTTTGGGAGTCAACTTTCACTAGGAAAGACGGCACATTCACAACTTGTCTTCCAACTCTGTTATAGTGAAAATATAATGTGTCGGTGAATAAAACAGCTACAACAAGTTTCCAAGAAGAGTTTCAATGGTGTTTAATCTAAGCAACTACAATGAAAGCAAGGTCTATAAGATGTTTTAGAAACAGGGCCAGCATATGTAGTCCAAGAAAGTAGATGGTTCGGTTTTTGTCGAAATCTGTTTCTGTTTTGTAGATTACAGTTTTCTGAATATTATGTTCCCTATATAATTACATATGATTTAATACATCCATCGTTTCACACTATACTCCAACTACTTTTCCTTTTCTCTTTCATCTTTTACTATGTTTTTAATTACATAATCATTACAGATAAACCAAATCAATCATTAGAAATCATATATTAATGATAAGATTGAAACGAAAATCAATAGTGAGTTGTGGAAACATATTCAGAAAATATATACCTGATATGCCTTTGCCTGATAAGCACTCTGGCATGGTGGATAGACTTGGCCATTCCCGCTTTAAACACAAGGGTTTGAAGACGGCGTTCAAGGAAGTTCTCAACAGTAAGGGCCAAGACATAATCAAGCTTGTTCTGGCTCTCATCAAGCAGCCCATACCGGTTCATCCTCCTCAAAAGGGCTTCACCCTCGAAAAGACGACGAGGGTCCTTCTCGTCAAGAGTCAAAAGATTTCTGGCATTATTTCTAATACGGCTAAGTGCGTACTGAACCCTCCACAGCTCTCTCTTGCACCTCAGACCATATTCTCCAACAAGTTTTAGCTCTGCGTCTAATCGCTCCTTCTCATATGGACGACGAGGCTTTTTAAAAGTTTTTCCATCTATAATAAGCACATTTTAACAGCTTTAGGCATAGGCTCAAGCAGAGTGCCACAATTGATTACTTTGTTTCATGCGATCTTACTTCATTTAAGGTGTAAATCAAATAGCATGAAATAGTGACTCATGCTATGGAGGATCAAAGATTTAGGTCATACAACGTACTGCCTTATGCAAAAGATTGAGACTTTTAATGATATAAAAGTATGCAATACTGGTAAATTAGTATATCTTTCATTGTCAGCGAACAATACATACAAATGCAGCTATATTTTGCAGAATATTAACATAAGACCAATATGCAAACAACCCTTATTCAATAACTACGAAAAAGCACAGCAACATTAAGAAAACAGAAACAAGATTATTGAATTTAGATTGTGAAACATCAATGACCTGACCTTATAGAAATTTGTCTCAAAAACTATTTTTCTTCGTTTTATGGAAATTCGTCTCAACTATTTTTCATCGTTTTATATGAAAATTATTTCATGCTTTAGACTATCAAGGATCATATGAAATACTGCATTCTCCAAAAAACGCAGAAAGGAAATCTGATGCGACTACGCTTGCTGGTAAATTAGTTAACTTCGGATTTTACTGCACTATACATACTAATGCAGCTCTATACTTTGCAAAATATATTATAAAAACAACATACAATAAACAATTTCAAAAAAAATTACAAGCAAATGATTCTAACAAGTAATGAAAACAGGAAAAAGACGGTTCAATTTAGATTATGATCATAAATGACCTAATCATAAACGAAACCTCATCATCTAAAGTTTAACACCTTATCAGCAGAATTTTTCAGTTTCAGATCAAAATGAAAGAAAATCACAACTAAACCGAAAAACACGATACAAAGTCATGATCAAATAAAAAGTACAACTTCCGCAGATAGAGAGGTAATTGAACTAAAAGACTGCGAATTTCAACAATATATATATACGAACAAGATAAAAGCAGAAACAAGACAAAATTTCAAAGTATACGCATTGTTTCGTTCGGTGAAGAAGCTTACAGTTGCGGTAAAAGGAGACGTGCACCATGACTTTACGCCGGCGCCGATGAGTTCAGGATCGCAGCAGCAAATTAAAGCTAGGTTCTTGAGAGGGAAAAATATAAAATTGCTAGCTAGCCAGCTATATACTCCTTACTTATGGGCCAAAACCCTAATGGAGCAGCTAAGGTTCGGCCCATTTAGGATGATAATATTTGGGCCTTTTGTGATACAACATTACGGCCCATATTTGATCTGTCTGTGCTGTGTTTATTTTTAGTAAGACTATTTATGCAATATAAACTTTTGGGAATATAAATTTCCACTAAAAAATGAATCAATTTCAGAGACTGACCTCAGTCCTCAAAACCCCCATTCTCCGCCCTAGCGCCGCCGTCACTTTCCGCCCTTTTTCCACCACCAAAACCAAAGGTGAAGACCAGTGGAACGACGCGTGGGAAACCGCCTGGCTCCCTGACGACCTCTCTGGCAAATCCTCACGCGCCCCATGGGAATCCGACGTCGCTTTCTCCCTCCCAACCACCACCGCCGCCGATACTCACCAACCCTCAAATGCGTCTCCTTTGCAAGAAGGAGTAGACCCGGAGACGCAGGCCTTCGTGGAGGACATGAATGACAATTGGGATCAGCGGAAGGGCAAATCGGGCAAAAGAGACGCCAACAGAAATGTCGTCGCGTCGGAAACGTCTTCTTCTTCGCTTTATAGCCTGGAGAATATCAAGAAAGATTATAGATTGACGAAGCAGAAGGTACACGCGGGGCTGTGGGTGAAGGAGATTGAGAAACTGGAGGAGGCTAAATTGGGGGATTCGGTTTCTGGCGGTGATGATATTGAGAAATTGCTCGATAGTGCCTCTGAGTACGTGTCCTTTTCGACGCTTTGTTTACAATTCGGTTCGTAAATAAGTTGAGTCAGTCGAGCTGAACAATTATTTGTTTCAGTTTGTTGGAATCATTGACGACTTTTAAAACCTATTTTCGAGATTATTAATCTAGCCGAGCTCAAATGAGCTTTCGTCAAGCTGTTTATACATTTTTTGTGATTCATTTTGAACTGCATGCGTCGAGCTAGAGATGAGTTTCAAAACTCATCGAACACAAAGTTTTGTTCAAGTTTGGTTTGATATGTTAAGACAAGCAAGCTACGAGCTTTGAACAGTCAATCTCGAGACTAATATGGAGTAGCTTCTTTCAACCCTGTTTATGTTTTTGGATTCTCATGAAATGATGAATTTTGCAGTTCATGCTTAGTAAGCAGTAGATGCATTATGCTAATTAAATAATGAATCTTTTATTTGGTGAGTAATGCTTGTGAAGTATTGAATTGAGTGGTATGAACTAGTATATGTTGATCTAGGTGGTGGTAGTAGTAGACTAGTAGTAAAAGAGGGGTGGTTTGATTGTTGCTTTAGTATTTGATTATGGATATGAGTTTTAGCACTGGGGAAATTGCTTTAAGCTCTTTTGGTTGTATGCATGACTCTTATGATCTTTTATTTTGTATCTATGTTCCTGATTTAGCATCCATCTCTTTTGGTCATTTTGGATTCAGTGATAAACCAAGCATTATATATGGATATTTGATAATGTAGGATATTCGATTCTGCGAACAATGAATTTGGAGATCAGCAAATCCCCGGCTCTGAGTTCAAAAACAAACCCGATGGATGGGAAACATTATCGAAGACCCCAGATGGCAATATATGGGATATTTCACAAAGAGAAGAAGACATTCTCGTTCAAGAATTTGAGCGTCGAATTGCCTACAATAAGTTTCAGGTACATATCCCGGGATAATTGCGTTTACACCCTAGACTTATTGAGTATTTAAAACGAGTTTCCCGAGTCTTTGAAATTGCAAAGATACCCCTGGCTAGATGCCCGTCACAGAGAGTTATGATAATTTCTCAAACGTTACACAAGTTTTTTTTTTCACTTATAATTTTATTTAGTCATTTTGATGGATTTCAGATTGCAAGTTTTATAAAAACGCACATATTTAGTCGAAGGAGGCCGATTGACGGATGGAAATACATGATAGAAGAAATCGGGCCGCATGCGAAGAAAGGGAAAGGAAGTGTTCCAAGGTTGGCTAGTGTATCTGATGAATCAACTCAGCCTTTCAGAGAGGAAAAAGCTTCATTTGTCACCAATTACCCTTCCCATAAGGGCAGATGATGATATATGTGAGAGTTTTAAATCATTATTATTAGGATCATGTATATTATTTGACTACATTTTCTCTTCATTTTGGTTCATAGATAAACTTATTGTTCATAACTTATGTAATTTCAAAAGGATCATGTTTTTTCTATTGATATGATAACTGAAAATTTCTCAATTGATAATTGCCCTCAAGTTTTACAGCTACACTAGCAAATTCTCACTATAAAAATGAAAAAAGCCTACTAGCCCCTAGATGTGGGATTCAATTGCCAAACAAAACAACTAAGAAATGAATTTACAATTACCAGCAGAAAAGATGAAAATACCGAAGCATTAGCCATGATCGATCGATGCAAATTTACTTCACGTTATTGTAAAGTTGTGATATTGTGTCGTTCACATACCCTCGTCCCGTTTTCAGCCCACCACTTCTCAGCCTGCTCCTCTGTGAAACATTTCCTACTATAGTAAATCACAAAAATGCTCAATTAACCAAACAATACATCTTTGTACTTAGCAAAAGTTTAATTTTATCGTTAATAATTGCATTCAAAAGTAGTAGTCGAGAGTTAGCGTTGTCATATTATAATTACTATAAATTGCATATAAATACACCTCAAACTGACTGTTTGTAAAAGTATATTACAATTTCACCCCGAGTTGTCAGGATTTGCTTGTATCTTGATAATTTGCAAAATCTCAAAGGGCTCGTAGTATATACCCTATAGTGACGAGTATGCATGTAATTATACATTAAAACAAGTTACGATTTAAGAGAAACATTACCTAAAACGAACTCGTCTGAGCTCATTCATGCCACTAGGCAAGGAGATAAGAGTTATATACACACCGGGCTCGTCTTGTATAATCCGCTCATTTTTATGAGCTTGAGCCTTAGTTCCATTTGACGGGAAATTAAAATCGTTGGCCATTTGCTCATTAGTATCAAATTGGCTACCGAAAACTTGTTCCTCGGGGGCTCGTTCATTCATCTCCTTCAACTGCAAGAAATTCATAACCTTGATTTCATTAGACTTTTGGATAATTATTTGGAGGATAAATTACACGGGCACCCCTTGCATTTAAGCTTAATTACGAAACACACCCCAAAGTTGAACATTGAAATGAACCTGAGCAGTCAAAGACTTGATCACTTCTTTTGCAGCTTTGCTTTTTTCAGCTTCATCTGCTGCTAGATCAGTCGCCTCCTTCAGTTGCTTCGAATTTTTCTCGAGTTCATCTTCGAGAAGAAGAGATTTGCTAGTAAGTTTTTCTACCTACAAAATGTACAAAGCCAAATTCTACTAAGAAAATTGAATTGATATCAACTTCTTATGAGATATTTGTATGTATATGTACGCAAATAGAACATACCTGCACTCTTAAACTCTTAACCTCCATGCATAAGCTATCATTGCTACTCTTTACATCATCTATACTTGCTTCCGAAAATCGAAACGAGAGAGATGAACTTGCAGATCTCAAAGGGGTTGTCGATCGAGAAACAATCATAGAATCGGGGATAGAAAACGAAACAAAACTAGGCGAAGATCCAAACGGGCTAGTTAGTAATTTCGACGAAATGCTCTGCCTATGAATATTACTACTATTTTCACTTTGAATAGGAAAAACCCGACTATCCTTCGACTCAAATCTTGCACTAAAAGTCGAACTTTTTTCAGACTTGAACGACTCTGCAGATGAAAGCCTCGAAATGCTTCCAAGTAAACGAGGTATCCCACTGTCCTTTTCGGTCATTTCACTTGGCTTATATAGTAAAGATCCATTTTTTACGGTAGGTATTCGAGGAACGTATATAGAGTCGTGGGCTTTTTGTAACTTGGCAAAACAATCATCACATACACGATACGGTTTGTTCATAGTAGGGGCTAACGAGGCTTTAAGTGACTTTTTAGTACTACAAGCTTTGCAGAAAACGAGGCCACAGTTATAACAGTTATGTCGTTTTCTTCTGAAACTAAACGGGTTTTGACAACTGGAGCAAATTGAATTATCAGCACTCGAAATCCATTTATGAAGACATATGACAGCTGTAAAATTCGAGCCACAAGCCACGCTCTTCACTTGTTTATCTTTCAAAGACTCAACGAGTGTTGGAATATTCCGGTCATCTTTGTCGCCGTGTCCTAATTGCCCGTTTTTACCCTTACCCCACGTGTACACCTCCGCCTTTGAAGTCAAAACCGCAATGTGATGTGAACCACAAGCAATTTCTTCGACGACTATATCGCCCTTTACAGTAGTTGGATTATTTCCATCACCCATAGTGTATACTCGTCCCGAGGAATCCAAAGCAACGGTGAGGTGGTCCCCACATGCGACCCGTGAAAAATTGATTTCGGCCAACGAGGAGATGCGCTCGGGGACGAGTCTCGGGTTTTTATTGCCGTGCCCGAGCCGCCCCTTATCCCCATCCCCCCAAGTGAACAACTTCCCGGTCAACGATTGGTCGGATTGTTTTTCCCCGGGATTGGACGGCCCGGATGTTACTTTGACAACAGACGCAGTGTGCCATACACCACACGCGACCCTCAAAGTCCTCAACCCCTTTAGAGCTTCCACTTCTCGAGGAACACTACTACCACTACGATCGCCATGTCCTAACGCGCCAAAAGTTCCATCGCCAAAAGTGAACAATTGGCCCGTAGACGTCAAAAGGGCCGTATGCCATGGCCCACAAGAGACAAAGGACACTTGTAAGCCCTCGATTAGCCCACCGACCCGTTTCGGGATCCAATGACTCGCCCCATTTCCGTAACCCAGCAAATCGAACGACCCATCGCCCCAAGTGTAAAGATCGCCCGAAAGTGTAACAGCGCAAGTGTGATATTCCCCACATGCCACCATTTCTATACTTGTGCCACTCAGAGTTTCTATAAGCTTCGGATGGGGAATATCCGCTTCTACCCCGTGCCCGAGCCTCCCACACGCCTCTTCGCCCCAACTAAAAATTTCGCCTTGTTTAGTGACCAAAACGGCGTGTCTTTGACCACAAGCAATATTATCTATATCGAGAACAACGGTCGATTCCAATGCCTTAGGCAATAAAGCGTCGATTTTTGCGTTTGATGGTGTGTGTAATTTGACCAAACCGCCCCCCACGAACCCGTCACTCGTTCCTTCACCCCATATGAAAACATCGCCTAAGCTATTGAAATCCTCAGTGCATGAGCCTTGGCTCGATGAACTTACGGCACTCGAGAGGCTCACACGGATTGATTCAGCTCCGGATGTTCGTGGGGCAGTTGAGTTGTCGGGCTGTGAAACGGGAGAATATGTAACGGGTTTGGTCAGCTGAGGATTTTTCGATGTTGATGTGTATGATACGATATCAGCAAATGCTTTTCCCAATCTGCTCTGTGAAACACTTTCGACCTGATCTTGAGGAACCTATATTAGTCGAAACGAAATGAGAATTAGTTAAGTAAGAAAAACAATATCACATATGTAATTTATCCTATCTTTTCAAGAACATGAGATGAAATATGATAATGGAACTCACAGATGAACTTGACTGGCTATCTGAGAATGCACTCTCACTCTTTGTGTCGTTTTTCGATTTTTTGTTGCTAACACGTCCGATTAGAGCTTTTAAACCGGTAAACCAAACCTCAGCTTCATCCTTATCTTTACATATCTGTCGATTTTTTGGAAAAAAAATATTAGACCAGACATGAAGAATGTCTAAGCTTATTATATTCCAATCTCATAGATAAGAAAAAACCATCAGAAACTTACCAAATCCAGAGATCTGTCTCCATATATAAGAGAAAATGATTGGTATTCCTTCTCAGGCCGAGGATACCGCTGGAAAATTTGCTGATAAGAGAAAAGGCATCATATCATATTAGTCAAATGTTCGATCAACTACATATGTGTGTGTACTGTATATATATATATATATGTATATAACTTTTACACTTTTGATTTTATACACATGAGAAAATACTTTGAAATACTTACAGTCCTCTGACCAGGAATTATCCTTGAAACAAGACGTAACTCGAGTTGTTTCTCATCTTTGCCATAATACCATATCAATGTAGACTCATCCTGAAATTTTGCCACAAATACCATTTAAATGGAATGATATCAATAACAATATATGTTCAATACATGAAACTCAACTTACACTCGAAAGTCGAAATGGGCAAAATTTCGGCTTCCCTCTTCTCCCATACTTCAGCAAGTGTGCCCCTTTCTTAAGGGCTATAATGGCCTAAAGATAAAGACTATGTAAGAACATAATTGCACTCAATCATCAATACAACGTTACAATCTACACATTTCTTCAAAGATTACAAACTTTCATCAAGAAAATCACATCAGGAAATATATTCATCAACAAAACAATCAATAGTAGTTTATGGAAAAAATGGTAAAAACAAGAGTACCTGGTCAAGGTCTCTTTCGACTAGACTAGGCCTCTGTGAATCAGCCATTCACGTTGCAATATAACAACTAGGTGCCACAGCCCAGCAATTAAACCAAAACCCATCTGAATTGTCAACAAATGATGTTTTATCCCCACTACTCAGCTCCATATATCAATAGCTCTGTACTCAAATAGTCAAAATTTAATTGCTTCATCCACCTCACTCTGTTTCAAATCCCCCGTAAACAGTCCCACAAAAATCCAAATCCCCACTCCTCAACCCTCTTAAACTTTATATCAGAATCAAGAAAATGAATTTTTCAGCTCTAATACAGCTCCAACACTTGTCAAGAAAAAAGAATAATTCTTTAACCCTAAAATAAGAAAACTATATTCTCAATTTTCATTCACAGGCATGCATAAAATCTGGTGAAAAACTACAGAGACAATACCTAATCTCGTGGAAAAAACACAAATTCTTGAAAATGCGGATGAAATTAAGAACAGAAAAAAAGAAATAGAGTTTTATTATTTGTTTCTTTCTCCTGAGCTGAAAAAAAAAATCTATTCTTGGGCTACAAAAATGGTAACAATTGCTGAAATCGAAAAGGGTTTTTTAGGAAGGGAATTATGGGATTTGGGGAAGGGTTGAATTTTCAGGATGAGAACCCTCAAACGTGCATACCTTCTGTATAATTTTTGTGTGTTTTCTTGGGTTTTTTTTTTTCTCTCTATGCAATTTCTATTGCTTAATGTTCCTATTATTCCGGGAAAATGCCACGTCATCAGCTGTAAGCAGGTTTGTATATGGGGATTTGATGATTGTGATGGTTTTTCACTTTTGTCATTTTCTTGTGTCTCTTTATTTGTTTTGTTTTGACTAATAAAAATAATAAAGCCAAAAAGCAAATCTATTTATCCAAAGTGGATATATGATTAATTGACACTTTGTCCCCATTGGTTGTTTCCATGTTTGGCTTTTTTTACTTTGCTTCATTTTTAAGTGTATTTTGGTGTATTTCAATTATTATTATAGTTCATTTGGTGTAGTATATTCTATAATCTTCATAAGATTTGGATTAATATCACTTTTATTCGATAATTTTCACTTAAAGTCATTATATAATTATTCAACTTTTAATCTCGTCAACTACTATCCCAACTGAAAATTAGTTTTAATGTGATCTATAACTTCAATTTTCTTTCAATTTTAACTGATCACTTGCAATGCACACTACCAACTTTAACGTTGACATTTTGTAATTAAGATTAAGAATGAAACGAAAAAATAGACGGGCAAATTGAAACAAGGTACACTCATTCGGAAAAGAAAAAGAACTTAATTGAAATATTGAAGTGACTAATTGATATAGTATTCAATATACACGCACGAAATTGATTTTATTACGAATGAAAAATGCACGTTTGTTAGAAAACATCTTGTTTTCTTCTTTTTTATAACATGAGAACTTTCTATCCAACTCAATCTGTATGAAATGGATAATACTCTTAATCTATAAACTAAGCGTTATGTGAAAAATGCATGTTTTATTGTTATTTCTACTATAACTCCTAATCCAAATAAGTAAATTGGAATCAGTATGTATTTTGAAGTTCATATAGAATCGAAACAACATTTTTATCTTCGAAACGAATAAAGTTGACCAATGTTTTATAATAGTAATAAGTAATACAAGTCATAATAAATTAGGATTGAAGTAAGTATCATCAAATCAGAGTGGCGCAGCGGAAGCGTGGTGGGCCCATAACCCACAGGTCCCAGGATCGAAACCTGGCTCTGATAAATTGTGTATTTGAAATTTCAGATGCAAGCTTCCCATAACCACTTTTTTTTCACCCACCCGTTTCCCTTTTCGGATCGGTTAAAGTTAAAACCCGTACCCGACCCATCATAACCGTAAAGCTAACACCACCCTTTTACAACCTAATTATGTTTTTTTCCTATAATTTTTCCGTTGTTTATTTTGGTAATAATTGAATTTTAATGCTGTTTGAAATGCTATTCACGATGTTTAGTTCAGTTTGATCACTACTATTAATATTGTATAGGGACTAATTTGCAAAGTAGTGAAATTTAAAAATAAGATTGTAATGTATCCATGATACAAATAATATATAATAATGCAATTTTTCCCAATAATTGTTTTCATTATTTTTTTCAAAATACCAATAATTTGTTTTTGTTTTTGTGTATTATTTTGAGAAGAAATGAAGCAAACAACCCTAATTTGAGTATATACCAATTCCCTTTACTCCATTTCCCTCCTAACTCACCCGCAAAGGCAAGCAAACTACTATCAAATCCAACACATAAACCTCTGCAAATCTTGCATCAGATTTATACCTATCTTCACTCAATCCAATCGAAAATTCCTGTTTTGTGAATTTTCTCCACATACAAACAGCTCAATCATTCTTTGTATTTTCCCATTTCAAGCACTTAAATCTGCAATCACGCTGCCCAAAAGTTGTGTAGAGCCCTACGGTTCACAGATTATTTCACTCAGTTGTTGATTCCGATCTGAAAGGATGAGCGGCGGACAGAAAAAGAGGAATTTTCAGATTGAAGCGTTTAAACATAAAGTTGTGGTGGATCCTAAGTATGCTGAGAAAACCTGGAAGATTTTGGAGCATGCAATTCATGAGATTTACAATCACAACGCTAGTGGACTCAGCTTCGAAGAACTATACAGGTTTGTTTTGTTCTTTTTTTTTTTTGAAGTATTTTTCGTATTTTGATTTTCAATTTTATAAGTCTATTACTGGTTTTTTGAACAACTGATTGTGATATCCGTGAAGCTATCAGTTCGAAGTAGATTTATTGATGAGTTTATCTAGTGCTAGGATTACTTTTAATTTTCAATTTATCAAGTGTGTTCTAGATTAAGTTAGACAGACTGAAACACAGATCTCTAACTTCTAATTTCTTTGCGAACAGAAATGCATACAATATGGTATTACATAAATTTGGGGAGAAGCTTTATTCAGGACTTGTATCCACAATGACTTTCCATCTTCAAACGATGTCCAAATCTATAGATGCTGCCCATGGTGCTTCATTCCTGGAAGAGCTTAACACAAAATGGAGCGAACACAATAAAGCACTACAGATGATTCGTGACATACTTATGTACATGGACAGGACTTTCATTCCGAGCTCACACAAAACCCCTGTTCATGAACTTGGGCTAAATCTATGGAGGGACAATGTAATTCACTCTGGTAAAATCCAAACACGCCTTCTGAACACACTTCTTGAACTTATACTTAAAGAACGCACAGGCGAAGTTATCAATAGAGGGCTGATGAGAAATGTAATAAAAATGCTGATGGATTTGGGACCTTCAGTTTATGAAGAAGATTTTGAAAAGCCGTTTCTTGAAGTTTCAGCTGATTTTTATAGAGCTGAGTCTCAGGAATTTATTGAGTGCAGTGATTGTGGGGATTACTTAAAGAAAGCAGAGAGGCGTCTGAATGAAGAAATAGAGAGGGTTTCTCACTACTTGGATGCAAAAAGTGAAGCGAAGATAACTAATGTCGTGGAGAAAGAAATGATAGTCAACCACAAGATTAGATTGGTTCAAATGGAGAATTCAGGGTTGGTAAATATGCTTCTTGATGATAAATTTGAAGATTTAGGAAGAATGTACAATTTATTTCTCCGTGTTTCTTATGGACTCTCGACAATCCGCGAGGTAATGACATCTCACATCAGAGACACTGGCAAACAGCTCGTTACAGACCCTGAAAAATCCAAAAATCCCATAGAATTTGTTGAGGCACTCCTGGAGAAAAGGGACAAGTATGATAGAATCATAAGCTTCTCATTTAGAAACGATAAGATTTTCCAGAATGCGTTGAGTTCTTCCTTTGAATATTTTATCAACTTAAACCCTCGTTCTCCCGAGTACATATCATTGTTCGTAGATGATAAACTGCGACAGGGTCTGAAGGGAGTGAAAGAAGAGGAAATCGAGGTTATTCTTGATAAGGTGATGATGTTGTTCCGTTATTTGCAAGAGAAAGATGTTTTCGAGAAATACTACAAACAACATCTGGCGAAAAGACTTCTGTCGGCAAAAACAGTGTCTGATGATGCTGAGAGAAGTCTGATTGTTAAACTAAAAACCGAATGTGGGTATCAATTCACTTCGAAATTAGAAGGCATGTTTACAGACATGAAAACCTCCCAGGACATGATGCAAGGCTTTTACGCAGCCTGTGGGGCCGAGTTAGGAAACGGGCCCGCATTGGTTGTCCAGGTTTTGACCACTGGATCATGGCCCACGCAATCTAGCGCCACATGTAACCTTCCAGCTGAGGTGTCAGCTTTGTGCGAGAAGTTTAGGTCATATTACCTCGGCACTCACACAGGTCGAAGATTATCATGGCAAACTAATATGGGCACAGCTGATTTGAGAGCCAATTTTGCAAATGGCCAAAAATATGAACTAAACGTTTCGACTTATCAAATGTGTGTTCTTATGTTGTTCAATAATTCCGATTCTCTTAGCTATAAAGAAATCGAACAGTCAACTGAAATACCCTCTTCTGATTTAAAACGCTGTTTACAGTCCTTAGCGTGTGTGAAAGGCAAAAACGTGCTACGAAAAGAGCCCATGAGTAAGGATATTGGTGAATACGACGTTTTTTCTGTTAACGACAAGTTTAGTAGTAAACTTCGAAAGGTTAAAATAGGAACCGTTGTGGCACAAAAGGAATCTGAGCCAGAAAAGCAAGAAACGAGACAGAGAGTTGAGGAAGATAGAAAGCCACAGATTGAAGCTGCAATTGTTCGAATAATGAAATCGAGAAGGGTTTTGGATCATAATAATGTTATTGCTGAGGTAACAAAGCAATTGCAGGCTCGGTTTTTGGCTAATCCTGGGGAGATTAAGAAGCGGATTGAGTCTCTTATTGAACGAGAGTTCTTGGAGAGGGATAATGTTGATAGACGATTATATCGTTATCTTGCATAATGAAATTTCTCGTTTTAAGTCTATAAGTTTATTGAGACGTATGTTTTATTCGTTTGGTGAAAACGTATAATTTATTCGCTTACTTGTTTTCATCAGCTAATGAGAGTATGTTCATGGTTGGGGAAATTATGTTTTTTTTCACTCTTGTTGCAGAAGATGATTTAATTATGTGAAGTTAAGAGGTTATATGTTCATGGTTTTGAAGAACCTTAAATTATGGCTACATAGTATTGATTCTATAAAAATAGGTACATAAATAATTTTGATAAAAAATATATTCGAAATATTCACATGTTAATATCCGATTTTTTCAATATAATAAAACTATAAAATATTAAACTAACTAGGCTTCTTTCTAGCTATATAACACCAGCTTCATGTGAAAATTTACATGATCCAAGTTAAATTTTAGGTGACCCTATTTATAAAAATCCATATAATTTACCTCCAAAATTTTACCCTTTTTTTAATTTTAACTTTTAACCACACGGGCCCACAGTTCATTTACCGTTGGCGCCAAATAAAAACATTTATTGGCTCCAAAATTTCAAATTACTACAAACCCAATCCCGCCATTAATAATGCTTATTCCATTTCATCTGTTCCACTACTGTAAAACCTAGAGACATTATAGAGTACTGAAGAATTCTTGAAAGAAATGGACATGTCTGAGATAGCTAGGAAATTGGGTTTCTCTGAATCCAAACAGCTCATACGTAAGGCTGCCGAGCTCAGACGCCTAGCCGATATTCAATTCGATTCATCTGTTATTGGCGTTGTAAGTTTTTTTAATTTATTGTAGTGCTGTGATTTTCGCGAGATTAGTAGAGTTGATTTGGGTAATCATATATTGATTTTCAGGGTGAGATTTGTAAGGCCATAATTTGCTTGGAGATTGCCGCTTCCAGGTGAATTGATCTCATCTCGTGTACATATTTCCCTTTTGGTCATTGATTCATTGATTTTTGAGTAAATTTTTTCTGATCATTTTTGGTATATATATATATATGTTAGTATGGAAGTTATATTTGATCGACAAGCAGCGATAAAGTTGAGTGGGATGTCTGAGAAGGCTTATAATAGATCCTTTAACTCAATGCAGAATGGCATTGGTATCAAGTAAATCTCATTGTCCCTTAATTCATTCTTCTTTGATTTATGTTTATTTGATAGTATTCAAGATATTGATGAGATTCCATTTTTCTTTCTTTGATTATCTATTTGGGGGATAGGAACAAACTTGATACAAGAGAACTGGCTATTCAATTCGGATGCATTCGTCTCATCCCGTTCGTTCACAAGGGCCTCGCTTTGTAAGTATTGGTTTCATAGTTTGATTCTTGGATCATAATTGTAGTTCTTTTGTTTGATAAAATGAGTAGATTAAAAAAATTGTTCCCTTTTCTTAACCCTTCAATAATTGTAAGTTAGCGTTAATGGATACTTGGCATCTCATCACAGTTTGAATGTTGATTTATTTGTATCAAATGATGAGGGCTTCATATGACAAAATCCTTATTGGGTTTCTAAATTGAAGGATTCATAATTGTAACTGTTAATGGAATTTCAGGTATAAGGACCGGTTTCTTGCTTCATTAGCCCCTTCTCGTAGGGGTAATACTGATTTCACTCGACCGGTTTTTACTGCTGTAGCATTCTACCTTTGTGCCAAAAAACAAAAGGTGTGCACATTGGATGCTTATTTCTTTTACATTCAAATTCTCATTCATATGAAATCCCCTGTCGACAATTTTATTGATTGTTATATGCAAAATTTTCAGCTCAAGGTCGACAAATTTAAGTTAATTGAGCTTGCAGGCACATCAGAATCTGAATTTTCTAGTGTAAGAATCTTATTTCCCTAGATACAAAATTGGACTGCTTTTCTTAAGGAAAATATTGCAACTAATGATTTACTTATGAAATTTTAGGTATCTAATTCCATGTTAGACCTATGCTTTGATGTCTTTGGGACAGCAAAGGAAAAAAAGGATTCAAAAGAAATTAAAGGAAACCGAGGTGTAACATCGATTTTCTTGCATACCCTTCTATACTATATTGTTCCATACATGTGAAGTTATTCTTTGTCGGGTTTCATGCAGAGCTTCTAGATGCATTACCAGAAAAAAGGAGGATTGAGGATGGTGGCTATTCTTCTGATGATGGTGATGAGGTATATATCTGTAAAGTAAAGATAAATGTCTCTCTTGCAAACTGGAACTATTTTTCATTCAAACAACTCGATTTTACGACTTTGCTTGTTTGGTATTTCATTTTGTACATAATTTTGAGTGTGGATTATTGTTTTATTTCTATTCTGAACTTGATGATTTGATAAAATTGCAGCCTTCGGCCTATAAGAAACGTAAGCTAATGGACAAACACAAGTATGATGAGTGGAAATCTGCTGTTGTCCAGTCTAATAAGAGCTGCAAAACTACAGGTATATATATATCCACATATATATATATATAGTGAATGAATAATTCCTTCATCTCCATGTGTTGAAGAATTTCACTTAATTCCATCAAAATGCTGATAATAGTGAACATTTAACACTACAGGTCTTGCAAATCGAACCACGAGCAAACAAGGAACACTTGATTTCCTGAAGAGACTTCCTAAAACTACTGCAGATGCCTCATGATTTGCATGAATAAGTTATTTGGAAAAGATATAAAAAAGTTTGATAATCAAACTTATACTCACTTTAAATCCAACTACATAATGTGTAATATTACATACTAAACGCTATAGTTAGAGCTTAAATATCTTGTTTGTACTTTTAGGAAAAGCTCAGTGTTTACTTGTTCTGAGTTCTGAAATTTTAACTCATCTATCATACAAATATGTAACAAGTTTGTAGATTAACAATAATAAAAAGAAATGTTGAAAATATATCTCCATGCAAGATTTTGAAAACTCTGCATTAACACATCAATTATCACAAAATAACTAATGTGAGACTAACATTTGCACAGAATGCCAGTTTCATCAGACACAACTTCAAAAAACTAATTTAAATGCAAGTGAGTCGTCTCTTCCTATCGTTGGGGCAGATTAGCTACAAATTCTTCAAAATGCGACAAATAGAATTAATGTTACAACTATAGTTCAGTCTATATAGTTTAAAAACGACTTATATAACACCATCCATCCTAACCAAACACCCCTTTTCGTGGCAAAATTATTGCCTGTCCTTCAAATTTGCAGTAGAAATCGAAAAATTGCAGCTCAGAGATTTAAGATTAGGTGCATTTGTTGGGCTTTTCATTGTGCAGAAGTAGAGTTACCAACCCAATATTGCTTAACTGCAACGAGTATTTTCTCGGGAACAAGGGGCCCATCCTCGTGATCCATCATTTTGGAATCGTATCTCATAGCCCCAATCATCTTTTTCACCTTCACGAGCACATCAACTTCATCACGGAATATAATTGCACCTTCAGGGCGTAGGATACGGTCCATCTCTAACAAAATGTCTTCAAACTCGCACCTGTACATTTGTTTTGAATCAAATATAGTTCCATGGCTTATTTTCGCAATCAAATTACACACATTATTGAACTAAAATTGAACACATTCAATGCATAAAACAATAAAATGTGCAAATTTCTAGCAGAAATGGTAGTTTCTTTAGAAGAAAACCGTAATTTCTGTAAATTACCAAGACACCCTAGAGTTTTGCAAATTACTAAGACACCCTCTATACATCTATGTCTTAACTCGAAAATTAAGGGGAAAATTGTAATTTGTAATGAGAGAAAGAAATTGCATTATGTTTTAACTAACAAGAAAAATTACAGTGTTTCTCAAGCGTTTAGGGTGTTTTTCGTATCTTATTCAAAGGGTGTCTATATAATTTACTTCTAGACTAAAAGGTATTGTCTAAGCATTAATTTTAGAAAATCAAGTGATACGAGATACTTACTTGTCCTTGTACAAGCTAAAAACACCACTAGCATGGATGAGGTCATAAGTCCTTGGGTATGTGGAGAAGGCCTCACACCTAAGCAATGGAATAAAAATAAGCAAACATTAGTAAAACTAAATAAAATTCGTAAATCAATTATTCAATTAAAAGCTGAACAAGAAAGTAAATAACAGTCAATTTCTTCAAAAAATTTAACAAAAGAAAGCACATAGCCCGAAAAAGACATACCAGTCATGATATATGCCAATCAATCCTCGTTCATAAATAACACCGAGGGTATTTTTCTTGGCAATAGTTGGTACAACATTCATAACCCAAAATTTTGGAGAATGAAGTGCAGCAGCAAAACCACCAAATCCAGCATTCATGTCCATAATGTTTCGGTACCTTCCAGAGTCAATAATCTTGTTAATCTTTCTATAGGCATTGACGTGTTTTTTCCATTGCCTATTATCTTCAAGAAAAGCCTCGGCAGAAACTCCAGGAACCGAGCCACTAGCAATTCTCGGGGGGACTGCATTAAGCCTCTCGGGAAATGGCTTGAGTTCCCCTCCATCAGTGTTAACACTGTTATATGAAGTAATACATTGCTCCATCTTCTTGTACCTGATAAACAAGAGGAATTTAGAATGGGATTAACTACATGAAAACCCCTTAGTCATTTACTGACAGAGGGTGAAATATAATCTGCTTTTACTGAATTATGATAATTTCTCAAACCTCATGTGTATTTTGTAATTATGGTCTCATATATGGGGTGTGTGACTTAGTCATTTAGAATCGCAGGTTCAATTACAAACCAAAACGTGCAAGTATAAGCACGGTTTTGTTCATTCCATCGGACTAGGCATGAATTCAAGTGGGGTTTTGAACCGTTGGAACACACCTGGTTAAGAGACGTATGACCAAAAAGCACCAACAAGAAGAGGAATATGCAACTACTAGATTTTTACTACTTGCTAGTGCAATTAGTTATCCATACCAGACATCATCGGGATCTTGAGATTTGCAAAATGTTTCTCCAGAATTCTCTTGTGTGGCACGGCAAGAATCAGTATCCATTGTCTTCTGCCATACTGCAGTTTCACCATACTCAGTCTTCTTCTCCCAGCAGAGACGTTTAGCAGCCTCTTCAATTTTATTTTGCTCGTCCTCAAGGTCTTCCTTTGGACGTTGCCATGACTTGTAATTAGTCTTCCAATTGATGGGAGGGCCTGAAAGCACCCAGTAGCCACCAGGTCTCAGCACACGATCAACTTCCTTCAGATACAGCCCATCTGCAAAGAAAAGGAACCAGATAATGCTATTATATACAAAAATACGCTAAAAATGATAGGAATCCTTACACCAGATCTTTTTAATATCAATTGAGCAAAGAAATACTCAAATACATAATGTATAATTTGATTCTCACCATTTACACCCCAGGGTATAAGACAACGTGAACAATGAGCCATATCAAAAGCTCTAGATGGATATGGCATTTTTATTGTTCCAAGAACGCCAATGACAGCGGGTACACCCCTTTCAAGAGCAAACTGAACCTGGGCTTCATGTGAGTCTCTAGGTGCGAACGACATTGCTATAACATTTCTTTTCCAGAGATATGCCCCCCAACTAGCAACCTAAAACAGTAGCATAAACATTAAAAATAACCACAGATTAACCAAGAGACAATCTTGAATTCACAAAAAAACTAACATATGGAAAGTGCAAAACATACCCCACAACCAGTGTCCAACGCTGTCCTAACAGTTCCATTTTCAATAGGTATAACCGAAGCAAGCTGGTCAATGTACTTATCAGCCCCCTGAGGAAATTGTGTTCCTCCACCAGGGAACCTAAAAACGTTGCCCTCATATTGAACCCAATTCTGAATAGCCTTCTCAACTGTCAAACTCTTATATGGAGCATTGGCATATGGCACGTAATCACGACTCTTTGGCCATGGAAATGGAGTCACATATCCTTTGGGGGCCGGGATAAGGCAATGCAGCTTCTCTCCTTCTGGAGGGCAATGCCTCTCACGGTAGTTCATATTTTCCCTCGGGAAAGTCATTGCACGTCTTTGATCTTGGCAGGGCGTGTAATCAGTGAACTGAGAATCACATGGCTTGTAAACTGTCACTTGAGAATTGGAATCATCAATTATACCAGCTTCACCAGCATGATGAGTTTCGAAATTGAGATTTGGTAGGATATTGCAGTTTTCTCCACTCTTGGTCATCTCCAAAGCTATACTGTCCCCCTTTCCAAATCCACTTCTCTGCCATGCTCCCAATAGGTAGAAGAAACAGCACAAACCAGCTACGATAAAAAAGGATATAGAACTCCTAGTTCTACTGTCACCTGAATTAAACTTGTTTGCCATCACGGGCCTGCAACATGTTAAATTTAGTAATGACCCGACTCAAAAGTCATTCTTTTGTAATTTTCAATTTCTTATATTAATATAGAAAGATGCACGACTTCAAACAGCATAAATATGCATACTAAAACAAGCCAGACCCATATCGAATCTGAACAATATGGCAAAATAGTTATAGATCACATCCAGAAACTCATTTTTGTTTCTGTTTTCGATTTGTGATCCGGAAGCTACTAAAAAAGCTGGCATTGATGACTCTTTGGACCAATGTATAAGTGAACTACAAGTCCAAAAAGTAAATTTTCTTCGGGAAAATTTCTTGCATTGCCTGAGAACTTTGATCCACAGCCGCATTACCAAGATCCATATCCAATAGTGACAAATTTAATGTAAGAGGATCTAGATGATCAGTAATGCATTAAAATAAAATCAAAAAAATATATTTTTTGCTTGAACAACATCCAACAGTATGATTTGCTAAATAAATGAACAGGGGGTCTACAGACACAAGAGTATATCAACCATTACACAAAATCGATTGCACAAATCGTTAAAACTTCACCAAGACTCCACGTAAATGAGATTCCAATAAAAGACACTCACCCAGCGAAAAACACAATGAATCAAACAAGACGCTAGATGCAAAACAAAAAATGGGAAGTTTTCAATTCGAGATCATAAATAATGAACGAAAAAAATAAATAAATCCCATACCAATTGCATCAAAAACGATCTAGAAAGCTCGAATCTCTATGGCGTTTGTTGTACTTGGAAAATGCTCGATACAGATCCAATCAAATGAAAGGGATTTAGATCTTCAGAAAAAAATCAAAAAATAGAATTGTCTCCCTCACCCAATAATGATGTGGTATAGATATTCAATCTTTTGTGTGTATATATAGATCCACCATACACGTCTCTCTCTCTCTCTCTCTCTCTCTCTCTCTCTCTCTCTCTCTCGATCACATACGTACGACAAATAAATCTTGGTTTTTTTTTTTTTTTTTTTGCTTTTGTGTTATATTTAATGCGTTAATCATGGAACTGGAATGTTTTGGATTGGGGTCCCTAATATTGGCGTTAATATCATTTAAGTATATATTGTTTGTTTGAATTTACACATTGGACCCCATTGAGTTCATGGTTTTGGTTGGACTCAAAATGATTTTAGGTGATTATGTATAAAATACATGAGTTTTTGTGTTTATTGTAATAGGAAAGGTGATGACTTGATAAGTACACCTTTGAAATTAATTTGTAAAAAAAAATTCTGCTTATATTTTGTATTTCAATATTATTTTTTTGGGTCTTTCATGTGATGATATTGAAGATCCAAAATTAATTTTTCTAGGTATTTCTATACACGAATGCATAGTGGCTCGAGCTTAATATTTTTTGCTCAATAGGTTGGAGTTTTTCCCTCATTAAAATCACATCTTCTGTATAACTTAGTGATGCTTTAAACTTTGAATATTATATCAAACTGACTTAATATTATGAATTATAAATAATGGCCATAACGATAAGAATGATATTGAACCATGGTTCTTAAGAATTTAAATTAACTTTTTTAATCATGTATTTTTAATGAATAAATAGAGATGGTGGTGCCAAACTTATAGTTTTTTTGGATATTTTACCTTGTAAAATCTAAAAATCAATGATTTGCCCTTAATATTTTACATTCGCCCCATCCCCGTTGTGAAGAGACAACAAAAGAGGTCAAATTGACAATAAACATAAAGTGTAGGGACGGAAATGAGAATGTTCCTTGTGTTTTCTATTTTTAGGGGAAGCATGGTGGGGTTTACACGAAAGGTCTCACCAAGTCCGCGTCCGCTATAGTGCACGGGGGTGCGTAACACTCCCCCACAGATCTGCTTCTAAGTTCGTAGGGCCCACACAGGCCTGATTTTTTGGAGATGGGACCCATAGCATCATCCACGTGGTTCCAGTAAATGCACGTCCACTGAACTGATCAGGGGTATGTGGAAAAGTCAGCATAATGAACGGCTTAGATCATGGAAGGTTTAATTATTATTATAGAGCTTACAATATGTTTATCTAAATTTAATTAAGTTTTGGAGTTTAAATAAACTCTTTATGCATGTATATTTATATGAATTTCTCTTATTTTTTTTTAAATTTGTTTTAATCATTTTTGAATATCTAATATTGAAATATTAAAAATTGATCTCGCCAATGTTTATTCCCCCTTAACAGATGTAAAAGCACGGTGAGTTGAATTAAATTAGTATAGAATAAGATAAAAACATAAATTTCATATGAAATTTAAAAAAATTAGAGCTTGAATAATCAAACGTTTGAACCCAAACCAAGATCCGATCATATCATATATTTGTGTATATTAATCGATATAAATTCATATTAAGGACATAAATATTAATGATTAGATAAACTGATATCAATTTAAATTTAAGCTCAAATTAATAAATAAAATTAAGTAATATGATGATTTTAGAAACTATGAACTAATACAGTAGCGGAACAGATTTTCTACCTCATAATATTATTATTAATCTGGAAAAATATATTGTTTCATATGGTAGTCCACCTTTATTTTATGTCCCTTAGAGTAGGCTAATTTCCTCTTTGTACTAGACACAATAATATCTTGTCGGTATTTTAATATATTTTCAAACATACTTTAATTAACTAAGATATGACTTTGAGAACATTAGGTGGCCATGAAGCTATTAATAGATCCATTTGGAGGTTTTTTGTGTAAATTGACCTTTTTCTTTATTGATCCTTGATTTTTTCTTCCTATTCAATATGGTCTTCTATATTTTACTTTTATAATATTGGTACAACTAATAAATAGAAAGGAATATTATGGGGGTAACGATGAATTGAGATAATATAAAATAAGGAATAACTTTACTAGTTTGTGAGTTCTAGATTAAATTGATATAGAATAAAAATTCATTTTGAAAAGATAACCACTATTCTAGTAAGATAATTAGATTATTTGGCCTACATGTCAATCAAAATAGTGTAAATATCTTATATAATTTCGAATACTAAATACTACTTACAAAATTAACTTTTAGCAAAATAAAAAAATTTATATTCATAACTATTTAACTAAATTCGTCACATCTTGACTAAACTCATAGTATTTGGATATCGTTTCAAATATGGTACAAAATTTTCTTCATGATTAATTACATATTTTCAGAATTGATCTTTTATCCCATAATAATATAAAAACACATCGATGGTGAAATGTGCATTAAAAATAAATTATAAAATATAATTTAAACAAATAAATATATATTAATTATGTAATAATATGACACTATTATAATATTTATAGTTGCAATTTATTTTGTTATATTTCAACCACCTAGTCCTAGAGAGTAGACTAAGATGCATATGAAAGTAGACATGATAATAAATGAAACATTAAATGTAGCGTGAGGCCCCATTACTTCTAATGACACGCCTTATTTTATTTTTTTTCTCTTCAATTAATGTCAAGTACCCGAAACAAGGAGAAAAGGGTGCAAAAAAATTGGCCACCTAATTATGAAATTTTATGTTTAAGCCATTTATATGTAAAAAAACTTCTCAAAAAAAGATCAACAATTTCACCTAAAAAGTAAAATCCTCAATAATTAATTTACGTTAAAATATATAAATTAATCTTTTTATTCTAATTTAAATATGACTAGTTAGAGAAATAAAATATAAGATTGACTATTGTTCATTATAAATTTGTATTTAATTTGTAAAGTTCTATATGTTTGAAAGAAAATAAATACTTCAATTTTTAAAATCACAGAAATAAGTGAAATAACATTAAGTGTTACAAATAATGCATACATAGTGGACATACACTCTAAGTGCATCCATTACTTTGTTTATATATATATTTTTTCATTTTGTTTAAGCAGACAAATTTATTTTTATATTGGACACGGTGTTGGAGAGTATTGAACGAGTGTTGTGTCCGATCAAATATCCAACAATACGTTGAGATTTTTTAAAGTATCCGTGAATTAGAGACGACTACAAATTTCAGTGGCAGTAAATAAAACTCTAAATATGATTGCAACACCTTGATGTCCGGGAAATTCTATATTGATCCAGCTCAATGGAGCCGGTGATTTAAAACCACACAATTGGACTGGGGGTGGGTGGTGTTTTACAACAACCACCCATACAATAACCACCCACCCTAGCCCAAATGTGTGGTGCTAAATCACCGACTCCATTGGGTTGGGATCAATATAGAATTTCCCTTAATGTCCCACTCTTGAATGGCATTAAATGAATAAATTAAATGATGTTTCTTAATATTATTATAAGAATAATAAATGAATGCTATAGACTATAATCATTATCTACTCAAAACCATCATTTCATGATGTTTGTTAGTCAATGTAGAGTAGATTAGACATCAAGAGAATATTATTGCTTTAATTATGTTGAAAACTAAATGAAATATTTTGTTTAAATTTGTCACACAAAGCACTCCCACGAATAGGTGAAATTATGGATTTATGAGTTGTATTTTTTTAGTGAATGCGCCATGCATGTATTTTGTTTAGAACAAAAGAATATTAATTTTTCTTAATAAGATATCGGAATCAATAAAATTATGTTAAGGTGTTTTGATAAAATACTTCATATTATCATATTTGACAAATTTATTGATTTTATTGGACCTGATTTATTATAAAATTGGCCCGAGACTATGTCATTTACTTGGTGCAATAAATTCTAAATTGGCTCAATTATATAAAAAAAATCTATGTATTGGGCCTTCTTGTATACTCTTGTTGGGCTTGGACAATATATTTGAACACAAACAAAATCAAATAAGAAGATTCAGATTACATGCTTTAACGAATATTAATTTTGTGCTTCTTGTAGAGATGTAGATAATTATTTATATCTTGACTTATAAGACGTTAACAGAAAAATCAATTAATAAACAAATAATATGATGAGAAAATAAAATTTAATAGAGGAGAGAAATATGATAAAAGTCAAAAAGGATAATAAACGAGAACTTATACTTAATAAATAATATATATTTCAAAATTTCTATCTCGCAAGCCCCCACGGAAAAGAACATGTATACGTTTTGATGAAAGACTTTTCTATCCTCTTTTGTGTAATAGGTCCATAGTAATAGAAAGGGTACTCTCGTAATTTAATTAAATAATTTTATATATGTACAATATTAATGATAAATATATAATAATCTTGGCTTGGGCTATGTAGTGAGTTATGGTCTTATCAATAAAATGAGCCCCATGACCCAATAATATATGTTTAATAAACGAAAATCTCGTTATCTGGTTTACACTTTAAAAATTATCAAAAAATAATTAAGTACTCTTAGTCTTTCGAGATCTATCTCGAAATACAATATTTGAGAACTACGAAGACAGACTTGATCTTATCCAAATTGGTTAATAAAAATAGGTGCATGGATCGATTGAAGTGACCAAACACAACCCAAAAATTAATAAAATACTACTTAATTTGTCGTGAGACAAATCATAATATTATATTTGATCTTCACCTGTTATTCATATGATACATATATCATCCAACATCCGAGTTTAAATCCACGGTTTAAATGGTTATAGGCCTAAGAATTCTTTGGGTTGAAATGAAAGAACAATTTGAACACAATTTTTCACATTGCACGTTTGGGATACAAAGCCCTAGGTCAAAAATAAGAGACAAAAAAGTCTCAAAACGAGGGGGGTTAGGTTTTTGGAGTTTGATACAATTTTGAAGTCTCCAAGTTTAGGCCATTTTGACTCAATGAAATTAGCTCACCATTTAATTGAGGGTACTTTTCTTGTCATCCACATTGAAGACATAATTTTGGAAAAACTTTGGTACGAGAAAATATATAAATTAGAATAATTGGTCTATTAATTATGTTCACTTTGAAAATGGGATTTTTTTTCTTCTTTTTTGTGCAAGAAATTCAAACTTTTATGGGCTTTGAAGAAAGTTTTATATAATTGCTTTTCTAGAAAAAAAAAAGAAAAATTTGAGGAAATCCATGCCCTTGATTTCCGAAGGGGCTACAATATCCAAGATAATTGACTTATGCCCTCCAAAAAAACAAAAAACTCAAAAATCAACCCTATAATTAATTAGTTTCAAATTAAATGTATGGGGAATTACAAAAGGGTTTTATAAAATAATTGGTGCTAGATATAATGTATAGTTAAAGTACACGTAATTGTGTTCTAATATTTAATTTTTTAACACCTCATAGATCATATATCATATCTCATACTCTAAAATAATGTATCATCTTATACATTAATATTTTTCTCATTTTTTATTATGTGTATATATGGTACACATCATCTTTATATATTTTGAAATGTTATATTTAACGAGTATATATAATGTAAAATACAAAATGAAGCCTAATTTTATGAGTGAAGATAATGTCAAAGTTAATACTATACTTAGTGCTCTTTAAATAATTAGTTTGTGGAAATATTTATGGTTGCTCTTGGAATACTAGTTAGGTTGACTTGACCACACTCCGGGAAGGGCTTATTTGTTTCATGGTAATTGTATCTATTAATTAGGTTTCTCTCAATTTAAAGTAACATTAATTATGAGCTTCATATAAATAATGTAACACCTTTTCTTAATTAAAAGTTAAAACCCTAATTACAAATAAGGAATAAAAAAGTTGATATATATTTGAGCAAAATAATCGATCTAGGCTGGTTGCTTCATAAGCAAATCACTAGTCTATATTGTTCATAACGTTTGAATGTGGAAAATAAGTTGGTGAAAGTTAAAGCTTAAGCTACTTCTAATATTTTTCATTAATTGTCCATTTTTCCCTTATTAAGATAATGGTCAATTTATTTCTTGAGATAATATAATAAAGATAAAAGAAAGTATTGAACTATAGTTTGTTTGTATAGTTATGCCCATTGGAAATAAATCATCAATTTGACTGTAATTCATATTCTTTATAAAATACACTTGAATTCGAATAAATTAAATCCAGATTAGCCACTTTTAAGTTGCAAATATATTTCCAAAGTATTTGAAGGACACTATAAGGATATCTATGCAGATTTTTACAGTTTGATTGACCATTATCACTTCTCAAATATGTGTGCATATATAAATAATACAAAGGGCAAATAATGTCACATACTAAAAATGTAATTAATTTAACCTTTTCTTCTTATAATTAAGGCAAATAATTTTTGGAAATAATGCCATTACCAAAAGTGGTCAACTTCTAGTTTCTTAAGAACCCATTAATTAGGATTTTATATATATGGGGTCCATAATTATAATTAACCTTTTAGACCTTAAATTAATCCTATTGCTTAAAGCATCTTTTAAAACTTAATTAGTCAAAATCTGACAAGTCAGTGGAATAGAAGCTTGGGAATGGAATAGAAACTGCAATTTTGGATCCTGAGACACTATATTGACTCCACTAATAATAATAATAATTAAACTCTGAATTTAAACTATAGTTCATAGGAATTTGACAGAGATTAATATAATTTTGAGCTTCTGCATTGGAAGTTGGTTTTGGTCCACATTTTCAAACAGCCTTTCAATATATATATATATATATATATATATATATATATATATATATATATATATAAAACCATGCATTTAGAAGCATGCTAATTTGTCTTGACATGAAAAATAATTAATTAATAAGATGTACTCCTTATCATTATAACTTCATATTTTTTCATGAATTTTGAAACATGTCAAACGTCTAATATACACATATACATATAAATGTAATTTTAAACTCTGTTTATAAATAATTGAAATGTCTTGGAACCGAACAAATCTAAACCAATCTTTTAAGTGTAAGAAAAACCATTATTATGTTCTAATCTCCATGAGGGTTAATTTAGTTGTCCTTGAGATTCCTTAATTTGGACTTTTAATCAAATTAAACAAACTACAATTTGGTTGATGAGTCATTATTAAGCAAGAAAATAAGAGTCTTCGTAGTACTATTCCATACACATAAATATTTCTTGACTTGGGGGTTTTTCTTGGTAATTGTTCTTGAACTTATTATTGGCCTTAATTAAACTTTTCAATATTATTTTTTTAGACTATATTTGCAAAAACAATCTTCATTAAATTCACCATAAAAGTCGGCTGATCCATAGGAACTAGACTCCTCCTTGGGACACATGCAAATTAAGTGAAATTTGGCCTCATTCTTTTGAGTTCATCTTCTTGTATTGCATACTTTTTAGCTCACATTTTAAACCTTTTTAGTGTCTTTTAGGGTTTTGTTCAAACCCTAGTGAAATTTCCTTTTTTTTTTTTTTAGTAAATTGTGGGTATAAATTTGTATTATACTCTCCATAATACAAATACATAATTAAGGATCTATTTTTTGAGAAATATTGAAAATTATGGAGGAAAAAAACCATGAAGTGGATGATAAGAATATTGATGAAGTAATGTTACCAGGGTTCAGATTTCATCCAACAGATGAAGAATTAGTAGGGTTTTATTTAAGAAGGAAGATTCAGCATAAACCTCTCTCCATTGAACTCATAAAGCAGCTCGATATCTATAAATACGATCCATGGGATCTTCCAAGTAAGCGCGAAAAGATGAAAAAACCCTTTAAATATGATTATTATTTATGTGTTTTAATTGTTTTTTGAATCCCATATATTAGTTTTTCTTTTCTTTGTTCATGGTTTTCTAGGGTTTTTCTCAAACTATTTCAAGAAAACTATCATAAAGTTGGCAACAACTGGACTTAAAAGAAAGAAAAAAAATCCTTTTAGTTAGTATATAAATGTTTATTTTTCACAAAACAACCATTTAAGATTCTTCTTTTATATTTATGGAACTTACAAATTCATTTTTTCTTAAGTTACCTCATTTGGGATTTTTCTCAAACAATTTTTTAAAATATAATTATTGTAATGTTTCAAAGTATTTGCATGCAAATCTTCAACAACTTGTAATATCTTCAAAAAATAGATATGCTGTTTGTTTTTTCTATCAAACTAGTTTTAGAAAATTATCATAGAGTTGGCAACAACTGAACTAAAAAGAAAGATTAAATCCCCTTACTCAAGCATAAAATTGATTATTTTCATAAAACAACCACTTAAGATTATATTTCATAATATTTATAGAATTTACAAACTCATTTTTTCTAAAGTTGCCTCATATGGGATTATTCTCAAACTATTATAAAATGTAACATTATTGTAATATTTCAAAGTATTTGCATGCAAATCTTCAAACTTGTAATATTTCTAACTTTATAAATGCTGATTTTTTTTTCAGAGTTAGCAACAACTGGAGAAAAAGAATGGTATTTTTTCTGTCCAAGGGATCGAAAATACAGAAACAGCGCACGGCCAAACCGAGTAACCGGAGCTGGATTTTGGAAAGCCACAGGCACTGATAGGCCAATATACTCTTCTGAAAGTTCAAAAATCATTGGTTTGAAAAAATCTCTTGTTTTCTATAAAGGAAGAGCTGCAAAAGGAACCAAAACCGATTGGATGATGCATGAATTTAGGCTACCTTCTGTTATAGACTCATTTTCACCTAATAAGAGATTTTTGGACAAAAATATTCCTGCAAATGTAAGTTCATTTTATTCATCATAATGTTAAAAAGTATAGTTGAAAACATATCTGTTTAATAGTATGATGGTATATATATATATATATGTACTGTATAGATAATATTTTTGTCATTTTTTGCATGTAATTTGAGAAATATTTTGGTCATTTATTTATTTATTTCATTAATTTTCAGGAAGCATGGGCAATATGTAGGATATTCAAGAAAGCCAACTCAAGTACACAAAGGGCAATATCTCATTCATGGGTTTCTCCAGTTTATGATAATCATTCTACTGCAATAAACACACTAAACCCTAATTCTGTCACCAATATTCAGTTCAATTCCAGCAACATAACATCAATGCCAAACAAAACTACAAATCAACCCCTTCGATTTGGTTTTTACGAAAATATTATAGAACAATCCATATTTCCCACAAAGTTTCTTCCAATCTGCAAGCCATTTTACGATCAAATCGAAAATAAACCATTTTCAAATGGTGATCATTTCATAAACCAGAGCCAAACTATTTCATCCACCGATCAAACATCCTTAAAATGCGCTACCAACGATGCTTCGTCGGTGTTTATAGACATGTCAACGTCGATTTTTGGGGATCTTGAGAAGGGTTCTGAGAATAATTTGGATTATTTATCAGCAGCTGTTTTTCCTGAGAATATGCATGAAAATCTTGGCCACGGAGAACACTATTTTCCATTGAGTTTTCCCATTGATGATGCATGGAAATCAAATTTGGTTTATTGGGATTCATCTCCTTGTCCTAGTGAATTGTCAACTAGTTATTCTACTAACAAATCATGCTATAATTGAGTAGATAATACTGATTATTTTAGTTCTATATTCAAGTTTTTTATGTTCAAGTTGTTGTTTTCAATTAATTACCTTCATTTAGTATCTTATTTGCATTAATTTTTGGATTAGATATGATCTGATAGAGCTGTAAAAATTTGACCTCTTAGGACTAATCCTTAGGTGTCTGATTTTCTTTTTATTATATTTTATGGTATTGTTTGGATCAAGAAATTTAATGTGGAGATCGAAAACAAAAATATTTAGAAAGTAATTAAAGTTTGAGTTCTTTTTTATTTAATGTTTCCTCAGTAAAATTTATAATCCAAATACAATTTCACATATCATACTTTTGGAGACTTGATATATTATTTAATTCCATTTGAAATATAAATCCACAACCCCAGATCAGAAATTCAAGTGCATTGTACCTTGCCAAATATGAAAAAAAGTAAAGTACAATATTGAAGTGAAAATGAAATGTTAATGTGGTCAAAGGTACAAAGAATCAATGTTTGAACATCTAGAATCCAAATGAATATGTTATAGTATTGAAGATAAAGAAATATAGGATATAATTATGGCATTTAAAATAAGGTTAATTTGATATATATATATATATATATATTATTTTTGAATACTTCCAATCTTCCACCTAATTATCTGATGCGTGTTTTCATGTCAATGCTGAGATCAATTTTATAAATGTTATTAAGGACAGATTCAGAACAAAAGGTAAAGGGCAAGTTGACAAGGAGAAAAATTTGCACAATTTTCAATCACAAATAGAATTATTTACAGTTTAGATACGTACTGTAAATAAAGATAAAAAGAACTATAAGAAAATATTTTTACTTTAACAAACAATTATATTACTTGATTAAACTGACATATATTTCATGTCTATAATATTTATATATATATATATATATATCTCATGATATGTACGTACAAATATGTTCAAATATTCCATATCTTGGAAAGGCTTGGGCCCTTTCTTGGACCCGTTAAGCTAATCTATTAACATGACATGTATAGTTGTAACCAATTTTTATTTGGTTATAGTATGATTGTAACCATTTGATACAGCTAAATAGTTAAATTTTCACCTATGTTTTACCAAGAATAGACACATCATATAGTTTCATTCAGTTAATGCTCACGAAGCTCCAATTCTGTCCTTAATAACCACTAATCTAGAGTCTAAACATCTACCAAAATGCTGAGAATTTTGTATAAAATACTGAGGACGAAGCTCCATCCATCATGTTGATGTTGCTCGATTTCACTCACGCAAAGAAGCTACTCTATTTTTGCTACACAGTAGCAAAACTACTACCTGAATCTTCGAGTAATTCTATAACAGATCGAGTTCAATAGATCTTATTAAAACTGACAAGAGTCAAATAGAACCAATCTGTTGTAGCTCTGTAGCTCATTCTTGAGCACATCAATGATTAATGCTAGGAAAATGGCCTCAACATGTCCTGTTTGAGGGCCAGGGTAGGATTTTGGACTAGTTATTATAGGAAGGATTCAATCCAGTTTTGATGCTTAATAATACCCTATACAGTTGAATCATGAAAGAGTTGTAATTCAAGCTTGATCTTTTTAGAAGCTAACATGTAATTTATCAAAATTTGAGAAAGATATACCCTGATCAAGGGACTTGTTGGGTCACGAGACGAGATATCACAATAACACATAATCATGATTATCAATCTTAGCAAATGCAATCAAAATAGCTCAGACAAAATGAACAATATAGAGACAAAGATTTCAATACTCAACCAAATATATCTTCACCAAAGCAAAACTGATGAATAGTATCCAACATACATATTAGAGTTCAGGAAGAAGATACTAAACTTACATTAAAGCAAATCCAAAATGAGTTTAATTGCCATCAAAAGGCTGCAGAACCAAAACTAACTGTAGAATTCTCGACAAACTTAAGAAAACAAAATCAGTGATACTTCAAATAATCCCTGGGAAATAAAGGTAATAAGCTTTTAGATCATCGAGATATTTTAGCTCTTAGCAGCAAGCTTTTCCTTTGCCTTCTGTATCTTCAACACCTTCTTCACAATCTTTTGCTCTTCGACCAAGAAAGCTCTAATGATCCTTTCCCTCACAGCACCACCAGATAACACTCCACCATAAGGACGATTCACAGTCCTTCGGTTCCTGGATAATCTGGACCTCTTGTACTCGGCAGGTCTCAAGTGAGGAATCTGTAACAGGGAAAAATGTTGAGCACATGATGAAAAATGAATAACAATTCATGATTCAAAAATGAAACATGAGAACAAAACAGGATTTTATCATCCAATACTTTTTGCCAATAAAACTATCATGTTGTCAATATTTCCCTTTATTTTGTAGTTTTTACACCCACAATAAGTGTAGCATGTAATTTGATATAGCAAGAAGACTGTCCACACTAAATATGTGAAGGAATTATTACTATACAAATTTTACCACCATCAAACATGAAACCAGATGATTTTACAGAGTACTACTATTGAGATAATGATAAGTTTAGAAATTCTCAGCAAATGTCAATGTAAAGCAGACAAAATCCAGGCCATATCTTCAAACTCTAATGAATGTTATATAATGATTTGGAGAGAAAAAAACAATCTCATACTGGCCAGTCTTTGGAAAAACTTCATACAAAGAGTAAGATCTAAACTTCTCAATTAGCTTTTCCAAAAAGGTGCTCACAAACTGATCTAAGTATGCTTCGATACCTTAGAGATATGTATACTTGACCGTTCTCAACCAACCAAAACTACATGAAGATCAATCGACTGAAGCATCAAATGAGCTAACCTAGTAAACTAGATAAAAATCTACTCTTATCAGATGCACAATCTTATGTACTACATTGCTGCATCATTTGTCGCAATATGAAAACACAATTCATAACATTTCACTACAAGAAATTAAAAAGGATAATAAAACTTGAAAAGAAAATCACATACCCCTTGGATTCTCTTGCCAGTAACAGGGCACTTTGGGCCACTTGCCCTCTTCTTAGTGGTCTGGTACACTAGCTTTCCTCCTATTATTCACAAACCCAACACGCATTCCATTAATCTCATAAACTAATCGACTAATAAAACATTAATACATTATATAAATAGCTCCCAAAACATATTGAACCAAAAAAAGCCCATCAAACAAACAAAAAAACAACATGCATTTCATCAATCACATTTACTAAATCAACCGATTAATACAATTTCATTACATAAAGCTCCAAAAACAGATTAAACTAAACAAATTTCACTAATCAAACAAAAAAAAAGCATAACACACATTTCATCAACGGCATAAGAAATCGACTAATAAAAGTAAACTCATTACATGAAAAAACTCACCGAAAACAGATTAAACCAAACAAATTTCACTAAACAAACAAAAAAAAGACCAAAACACAAGTTTCATCAACCGCACCAACTAAACCGACTAAATAAACAGTACGAAAACAGATCAAACCAAACGAATATCACTAAACAAGCAAAAACCAAATAATTAGAACGGCAATTACCGGGAGTTTTCACAATTCGGTGTTGATTGGACTTCGTGGCATAGCTGTGCCTCGCTCTGTACGTCAAACGTTGCACCATTTTTGACTTTAATCGGAGGTTCCGATACTTTCTGTTTGAGCGGCTGAGACGACGAAACCTAGTTGGGAGACAAGTAATATAACTAATGATTTAAAATAGCAGCCCTAGATTGGACGGTGGAGATTTCGAATTTTTTATAGTTTATATCTACGGCTGATATTAAGAGACCGCTTAAACTGGGCTTCCCTTACGTTACTTTTGTATCCAAATGGAAATAATATTGGGCTGGGCTTGTATAAACATTTAGCCCAATAAGTTAATGTCAATACTAGTTTATATTCCCACAACTTTTTCATCATATTTTTTAATAATATAATTAGAATATGTTGTAAAATAATCAATTTTTTTTTTGGAAAGTTAAATAGATAAAAATAAAATAAAATAACAAATATAGGAATATTGCATTTTATGGTGCATTTTATGATTTCCTGTTGATTAACATCAGAACTCTAAAGATTGTAATTTTTTTTAAGAAATAAAAATATCTTTGTATTAAGTGAAAGTATTTCAAAATTTGATAAATTATCATAACTATCACTTATCATATTATAAGATTTTAATGCCTATTATATTACGATTTCACCACTTATCGATTAAATAACATTACTCTCTCATTTTTGACGAGATGTGTGCTAGTGTTTTTCATAATTTCATCAAACTGCTAGTAATTACATAATAATTGAACACTTCGTGCATCTAATTATTTTTTAACTATTATAATATATTTTTTTAACCACTTTGAAAGTGCTTTTTCGATATATTTTGGACAATCATTACACCGTTCTACTCTAAAAACCTAATTTGGGTTCATAATATAGTTCACAAGTCAAGTAAATGATAATTCTATACTTGCCTTGTGATTTATATTTGGGTATGTCTAAATTTTTCCATTGCATATAAATAAAAATGGATAAAATATATAATTACATCAAAAAATCCACCTGTCACAGAAACTATTTATTTTTGTTACAATCACAGAAAACAAATGTGAAAAAATAAATTGAATTGAATGTACGAATTTTTTCCCCAAGATATCTTCTCACCAATAAAGCAACAAATGTACATATATTGAAGAGTAGCTTTATAATTTGCACAAAGTAAAACAAAAATAAAATAAAAACAAAATACCGTTACACCTTCTGAGAAACCAAGAAATAATGAATTCAAACTTACCAAATCTTCAAAGTGAAAAATTCCACATTGCATTGTGGTTTTCACAAAGCTTGAGCTCCATTCTAGAATACATCCCTCTATATCGATTTTCAATTAACGCGTGATTTTTATGGAGTTTCGAGAATTTTCAGCACATCAACGGTCATGATTGTTTCATGACTTAAATCCCGTGACCTCATCAACGGTCGTGATTATTTCATGACTTAAAATCCCGTGACCTCTCAAGAATAGTCTTTTGCGAAGAAATTTTGGCTCTATAAGTGTTTCCAAGGCCAACTCTTGTCTATTCTAACACTATACACATATCTCTATATCAAAACTCCAAAAAAACACAAGTGGAAACCACATAGAATACCTTTAATTCTTTTGGGTACAAACTTGGTACCTTTCTTTCAATTTGAAATTCCAAATATGCCCTTTTGTGTCAAGTTCTATTGTGGATGGGATCCGATCCTCTCCGAACTCTTCGTTCGCTCGATTGATTTGGATCGATGGTTTCGCTTATTGGCGTCACTGACTTCTTGTTCGTATCAACGTTATTTGTCTCAACTGCCTTCAACACACGACGACTCTTTAAAATCAACGGTTGATAAGACTCTATACCTTGTTGGAGTACACAGAGCCAATCTGAACGGTCACAATTTCTAACAACTTTTTCGTGTCGATATCTGATATCGCCTTTCGAGCCTCGTTTTAGGACAAGGCTTGAACTTGTCAAGCCACAAACTTCATATGGATGGAATGATAATAGTAATCCTATACATATGAGTAACAAAAGTGCTCTATGGATAGACAAAAACATTTTTTTTTTTTGTGTTTTGTGAAATATCTAGAGATTAGGATGTACAATGAGAGTATAGGGATGTGGGATTGTAACTTGTTAGCCTTCTATTTCTATGTTCTATTGTAGATTATATAATTTCTTATAGAATTTTTTGAAGGGTGGATTTAAAGCATAAAGCAAAGGAGGGCCCAGAATCCATTTAAATGTTTTGGATTCACCCCTAATTAAATCTGCAAAATCTAAGCAAAATTAAGGCTGTTATTTAAAAAAAAAAATAGAAAAAAAAAGAAGAATCTCAATAGGATGAATAAAGATGATTGGAACAACATCCTCGAGAAGCTAAGCATCTTTTTCATTGGTTTTCCCTACATTTCTATCATTTGTTATTGCTTTTGTCTTCTTGAACAAAGACCAATCCAGTCACCTTGGACTAGCAGGCATGTGCCACGTCATCTTTTCTTGCTTATGTGGCATGAAGATCCATTTTTTATATTAATTTATAAGTATTTGATACGCGGGTTTTTGAATGTGATTCTCGGATAGATCAAGTTCAAAGAGTCGACATACTCAAATGGACCGGTGGGATATTGACGCATTACATCATATATAAGTTGTCTTAGGTGGAAATTCGTCTTTGCACTAGATACGAAAATATCATAAAAATACATTCTAATTACGTCACATTAATATATTATGACTCAGAATATTTTGATATTCAACACCAAGTCTATATAGAAAATTCCCTATCTTGTATAATGATTATTGTTAAATGAGTTTGCCTTAGTGATTAAGAAAGAAAGTGAGTATATTTTAGCAGCCAAAACAAAAGATCTGTAAGCAAGTCTATAAAGCACAATTGGAATAGAAATGTGCACTAAAAAAAACCAAACATTAGCTTTATGCCATTGGGAGATCTTACTTTAGAATTCCAAGCACAATTATCCATGCAACTAAAATACCAGTCCTGGTTTATTGTGCTAAATTTGTGTTCTTTATGCTTCTTTTGCCAGTCTTCTTGAAACCCCATTCAACTATCTTTTTTTTCTCTTTTGAAACCAAAAATAAATTAAATAAAATAATTAAATTATTTATTTATTTATTTTCATTTTACCAGGTGGACCAATCTTTTTCTTTATCCACTTTTATTTTTGAATTAATTTTTTTAAAATTACAAATCACATGCAAGTTGGAACATTGTAAAGCATGGGGTTTTGATGCTTTATTTCAAAAAATTTATATGTTCTAGACTAAATAGTATGTAATTATGCAACTTGATTATTCAAATTCGATCTTTTATTATCTCTTAGAGAACACGTTGAATCAGTCTAATTTTAAAAACCATGAAATAATGAAATTAGGAGATATTATTAATCTTTATTTTGTTGAAATGGGGACAATTTCTTTGCTTTTGGTATGTGTATTGTTGTAACTATTATTAGATAAATTCCCTAAAGTGCAACTATTAAAACCTCAAAGGTTTTATCCCTTCCTCCTTTTCAAGTTATGGATCTAATTATTTTAGAAAAAAAGTGAAAGATTGATAATTTTCAAGAAGCACCAAAGAATATGCAAAAGTTTGAGTTTAGGTCACGGGTTCGAATCCCACTGTGGGAATGTCTATTTGCCTTCTCTACTATGAGCCTGTCAGCTATGGGCAACCTAGGCTGGTTTAACTCTCTTGTGTGGTTTGCAGGCTATTACACAAGAGCGAGGTTTACTCAGTGCGCACCCGAAAGGGTAGCGGCTGCGGGTTTCCCCCGTCATCCAAAAAAAAAAAAAAGTTTGAGTTTAGTGATGAAATCTCAAAGAAATGAATTTTTTAAATCTTTTATCAAACAAAAGGGCTCCATAGAATATAAATCATATTTGAACAATTCCATTTTCCAAGTCATTTTGAACCAAATCTTTTATGGCCTCCAAGTAATTTCCATACTTTCGAGATTTGAAATTTCAATTTTTGTATTTGTGACGGATAAAATTTAAGAAAGGTCCCATAAAAATATGGTCGATTTAGGAGGTTTGAAATTTCAACTATTCCAATCCACTTATGATTAATTTGTAAGCGATAATTGTGACTAAATACAGAATTAGAGTCGATAATGCATATAATTCTTGATTGTATCTAAGTTTTAAAAAAATTCAATAATAAGAGTGGAAGAAGCAAGCAAGGAACAAATGTAGGACATAGTTACTTATAAACCAATGTTTCTTTTATCTTAATTATTGACATAATCAAACAAAATAAGAATCAAAAGGCCAAGGACAAATGATACTGTTAAGTACGTACAGCTCTTTTCTTTCCTATTTATTATTCCTAATTTAACATTTATTTATGTCCTAAAGTGTTAATTCAAAAAAAATAATAATAAAGATGGGAAACTGCAAATGGAATGTCCCATAAGGCCAAACTCTAAATTAAAGCATAGCTTTACTTTGAGATCATCACATCATTTGATCAAGATAAAGAGAAAGTGTACCAAAAAGATAAAATACATCTCCTTGTGTATAATAAAATTACCCTTTTAAAAAAAATAAAATTAATAACAAAACAAACATTATCCACTTGTCTCGGACAACGGATTGAATATTTTTTGGGTCTGAGTCTGAATAATTTTATAATTAAAATAATTTACAGGAATAATTGTGATTATATTATAATTTAAAATTTTTAAACGTCAAGTGTCTTAATTAAGGTGGAATCACAACATCAAGACCTTACTATAATATAGTGGAGACAAAATATATTAAAGTGTCACATTATTGTGAAATTAATGAGTGTCAATTTATTTGAATTATTATTTATTATCTATTTTTAAATAAATACTTGTCAATCTCACAATAATGCATTTATATTATGGTATAACAAAGTAGACGCGAAACGAATCTTCTCTCCACGGTGAATGAATTTTTTTGAATAATCATTAAACTTTCATGAAAAAATCAATTCAAGAGATAAATAAATAAAAACCAAAATATAAAAAAATGAAAGAAAAGTGAATCAAACTGCAATGGTTGTTATACATACATAAAATACATTACAAGAAGTACAATTTCATTTTTTCGATTTTCAGAGGAACAAAAATCGATTGGATTATATACCCGATGTCTATCTGGTCAAAATAACGCGCTCAAATTAATATACACAAGAAACATAATTAAGTCTCCGAAATAACAAAAAGGAAAAAAAAATTCATTGCATTTGTTTGATCTTCATCTTCTATTCCGCTCAGTAGAACGAAAGGCCAAAATATTTACTCACACATTTTCCGGGACATGAGCCGCCTGTGGGGCCGGTGGTGCAGCCGAAGCTACAAGTAGACCTCTACTTTGTGCCGACTGAACCACAATTGCAAATTGAGTTGCAGCTGCAAGTGCTGCTGCCTCCTGTTCAGGCAAATAAAAGTTTCAAATTGGGCTGATTCGAGAAGTAAAGGGGGTGAAATTGTAATTCTAGTTTCTAAAAGGGTTTAAATTGTAATTTCAGTTTCTAAAGGGGTTGAGATTGTAATTCTAGTTCCTAAAAGGGTTGAGATTGTAATTCTATTTTCTAAAGGGGTTGAGATTGTAATTCTAGTTTCTAAAGGGGTTGAGATTGTAATTCTAGCTTCTAAAGGGGTTGAGATTGTAATTCTAGTTTCTAAAGGGGTTGAGATTGTAATTCTAGCTTCTAGAGGGGTTGAGATTGTAATTCTAGTTTCTAAAGGGGTTGAGATTGTAATTCTAGTTTCTAAAGGGGTTGAAATTGTAATTCTAGTTTCTAAAGGGGTTGAGATTGTAAATTACATATTCACGTGCATATGTCATTTGTTCGATATTTTACCAAAATATTTCACGGATAACTACATGCACAGTTGCACACCCCTTACTTATAGGTACCACTGGGTCCGCTGAGGTCTTGCAAATTACAAAAATACCCTCCGTAAAATAAGTCCCGACAACTTGAAAAACATGGGTTGAATTGTAAACTGACAGCCGACAGGGGTGATTCTGTAGTTTCATTTTACTAACCAGGAAATTATGGCGATTTCCCAAACTTCGGGGTGCTTTTCATAATTAACATCTAATACAGGAGTGTTTATGTAAATACCTGGCTTTGCCTCCGTCGTTGCAAGATACTGATGGCCCAGATCATGATGTAGCATGGCAAAAGAAATCCAACGGCTCGAAGCAAAAATAGCTGCATTTACAATTACACTAATCATGATCCCGAGTAGCCAATATAAATAATAAACCTAAAAAAAAAAATCAATTTTTCGTGTCGACTTACAGAGAAGAAAGCAGAAGCATCTTCTTCCCCGTCCCCATCTCCATCATCAGAGATTGAAAGTGCATGCCTCAGCAGAAGAAGGGCCATTAACTGCCAACCCGAAAAAATATCGCAAAATTTTATTTTTACATTGAATATAGTGAAATAACATATGAATAGCTGTTTTTTCGATCTAATATCAATTGTGATGGAAAATGACGATTACGATTTTGGAATAACAAAAAAGGCTCACAATTAAAGCAGCTGAGCGGCAGAAGGCGGCCCCACTGTTGTTAGAACCGTTATAATCATCATAATCGGCTTCAAACAACTGACGTTCAGCTTCAGCAATTGCCAAAAGACGAGGATCGTGGATATCCAGTGGCGTCCCAGAAAGTTGCCATACTCCCCTGGAAGACATTAAAAAACTCCATTTATAGGTATTTAGTTTACACATGAAATATTTGAAAATAATTTTGTGGGAACTAAAGAAAGGGATAATTACATGCACACCCCTCGTTTATTGTGTAATTACCAGCAGCCCGTGAGTTTTTACAATTTATCAATATCAACCCTTATGAGACGTCTGTCAAGAAGTGCTTTTGCGATATGTTTTTATCGACAGGGGTGGAATGTAATGTGAGCTACTTTTCCGGACAAGGGAGGTTATGGTAATATCTCAAATCTCGGGGCGTTTTTCGTAATTAGGGTCACATATTGGGTGTTTATGTAATTTACCCGAAAAAAAGTTATATATACACAAATTCAACACGTGAAAACTGAAAACCAACACTTACCCGATATCAATGGTGGTCTCATCTGATGGAGGCCGAGGAGGAGCAGTATAACCAGGCTGATATGGCTGCCCATCAAAGTGAAGATTTTAATGATGTAGATATACAAAGAGTATCAAAAACAATATATATAATATATATATCGATGCATATAAACAACTTGAGTGCATCATAAGAGGCTAAAGTTAGAACACACATGCGAATAATATCATCTAACGGAGAATTAGCAAACTGGCGAAGGTATAAAGTACGATCACATACCTGATGACATATCTCACAAGTAATATCACCCTTCTCATTGCACCAATATTGAACACATTTTCTGTGAGCATACTGCAAAGTAATAGGTCTCGGTAAATTAGATATTAACCAGACCATTTCAAGAAATGATGTCCTGAGTCGAAGAGGGGGGTGGGTGGGGAGGGGGGCACAAAGTTAGCCATAATATGTAAATCATGCCAAAACGAAAACTAAAACAATTCATTACACAAATTAAAACAAAGACAAAGAAACCAATGAACGAAAATATTCAATTGTTTAGAGAAGCTAATATTGACATATAACATAAAATTGATTCTAACTTTTGCTTGCATACCCCATTTTGCATGAGTTGCTTTCTTCTTCAAAAGGCCTATATAGTTCATGTATTTTCACATATCTAGCACCTTATATACGTTGAGAAGCAAATATTAATCCATTGAAACAAATTTTTTTGATTATATGCTATACTGTGGACGTAGACATGAAACATATGATATACCAAACATATCCAGACTGTACTCAATATTTCGATACACATAAAGCATTTGTTTTAGCAACTAAAGATCAAACTTATATTCCACAACGCCTAACACAATAACAATCCCATTTTAAAGAACATCAAAACACAAAACTCTCATTCAAAATACACAATGCATTGGTTATAGCAATTAAAGATCAAACTTTTATCCCTCAACACTTAATAAGCAATCCCATTTGAGAGAAAATCAAAACGCAAAGCTTAAACGTAATAATTTACATGAAGAAATTACCTTTAGACTCCCATTGCAAGCACAAGGACTTTCCAAATTGCTTATAGATTCCTCCTCTTGGCAAATACGGCACTCCCCCATCCCTATAAGTGGGGCCTCCTCATCCTCCTCCTCATCGCCCACCACCATTACAACCTTATCATTCTCCACCGCCATCGATGATGAGGGCCCCACCATTTCAGGCTTCTTTCCAGTGGGCCCACATTGTCGAGGCTCAACCGCCTCGGACTTGGGCAGCTCCATATTTACCACCAAATGCTCACCCATCTATACTTTTTACACCACCACAGCACTCAAGCAACAACAATGACCACAAATATTCCTAAACACAAATCACCAATAAAAATACTTCAAAGATCTGCAATTTAATAAATGCCCTATATTTCTTATGCACAAAATTATGATCCTTTAACCTCAAAATTACAATCTAACAACTACCCATTTCTTCTTTATTTACCAAGATGTGATCTTTTGACCTATACATTCAATGAAACCACCTACAGGGAAAATTTTGAGACTAAAACAAAAGAACCCATTTCAAGAGAGGCACAAAATCCAATTTTTCAGACCCAAAATTCCTAAAATAACAAATCGTTTCCCTTATCCACACAAAAACAATAGAGGGTATTCCAAGAAAACCTAAAATTGAAAGAAAACCCACTGATCACGCTGCAGCAATATACAGCGGATCAGATAATTTCGTAGCTTAGAAAGCCAAAACAACAAGTGGTATCTAATAAAGAAGAAATGTAACAGAAAATAAACAAGAGAAGAATATAACAACAAAAATAGTTACCTGAACGAAGAACAAAGAAATAGAAACCGGAATTAGGAGAAGAAAACGCGAATTTGTTGCCCAACCAAGAACAAGAAATGAAGGTGAATAATAAATAATGTACGATTAAGAAAGTATTTTAGTTTACGCGTTTTATTAGCTTTTGGGTGACTTTTTGGCTTTTATTGACTTGTTCCCAATATTTACTCTATTCTTTTCATTTTTATTTTTAATTTTATAAAATAAAATTTGAACTGACAAATCAAACATAGTTGGTGGCACAGTTGAATTCAGTACTATGAGCTCGAAGAAATATTTATTTGGTTTCATTTGTTGTGAATTTGTAAACTATTAATTATTATACATGAATAAGATTTATCTAATTTTGTACCTTAATATATTGATATTAATTAATATATTATAATATATGTATAGGTTGGGTGAATTAATTAATGAACATAATAAAGTATTGCTATTGTTTTGAATTTTGAGGCTTGGTTTGTGTTTTTTAGTGAGTGACGTTATGCCCAACGGTTCTTAATTTAATGGGAAAAAGGACAAATTTGTTGATTCCAATACTTTTACCTTTTTATGGCCCATCTTATATCCTTTGTTTTGGTTTAATTTGAGACTGTTCAAGAAGAAGAAGCCCATTTACTTTGGAAAACAGGACCAAAGGCTATCGCTAGAAGCCCAAAGATAATCTTGGGCCCGTGGATACTTTGAGCTTTTGGTGTACATTTTCTTGTAATATTAGGCCCCAATTGGTTGGCCACTCATTCTCCCAAAATATTATTTCAGAGTAAAAATCTACGAAAAATTCATTTCTTTAGCATCTCGTAAAAAAAATCTCTCAAAATTACAAATAATTTGAATTTTTTTTGCAACAATTGAATTTTACTGTTTATGATTTGACAGTTAATACAATCAATTAAAAGGGTTTTTCGACTTTTATTCAAAATCAAAAAATAAATTAATTACATATTCTAATGTAAAATAATGCAACGTTTAAAATAAGATCCATTGTGACTATTTTCTGAAGTGTAAATCAACAAGTTTGACTAAACAAATTTAATAAAAATTATATTTAAATATCAACTCAAACAAATTGTTCACAACAAAAAACATATCACATCAACCACAATTATTACCCATTTTTCTTTTAAAAATCTCATCCAATCTCATCTTTCAAACTACATTTTCTCACTTTTATCATGAAAATAAATTCTCGAAGATGGACATGCCAACCAATTGGGCCCTTATATGCTGACTTGATCGTGGATAAATTTATTTTATAAACATCCCGTCAAGTTTATATATTTTTTTATGTTTAAATTTTGGACTTCTCGTCTATTTATAATTTTAGGCCGAAATTTTTTCAGAAAAAGTAACATAAAAGAGTGAAATTGTTATATCAACAATCATCAATTTCCTATTACAAACTATTAACATGGAGTAAGAAGTCAATGATTGGGTTAACATCAATAAGAACACAATGTGATTTTCTACTAATTTTATGTAAAAAGAGTCCTAAAAACAAATTAAAATAATGGGTTGTTAATATAATATCATTTGCCTGGAGATTCCATCCAGGCAATCAATTATTAACCATTTATAATCCATCAGCATATGATGTAGTTTTCACACTGATTCCATTTATTAATGAATGATTATGAGTTAATTATCGTAATTAGAAGATACTTTTAATATATTTCTAGGAATATGCTAAAAAAAGATCCAATGTATAATCCCAAGATGTCCAAAATCCCATACTGTCTCAATCAAAAGAACCTAATTAAAACAGAACAAGGCCGACTATTGATCAATTATTGGTTTCAATTTCACACTCAAAGAAACGTAACAGTTGATTGTGTTCATATTGGAGACATTTAATTTGTTCACATTTCATCCTTTGTGCTTATAAATATTCCAACAATTTATGACTTAATCATCTACAATAGAATTATAAATTAAGAAGAAAAAAAAAAGTGTGAAAATGGAGACGAAATTCATCTTGATCAAACTATTGCTCTTGCAATGTCTTACTATGATGAGTGTAGCACAAGATTTCGATTTCTTCTATTTCGTTCAACAGGTTATCTCTTTTACCTTTCTGATTATGTATTAAACGATCACGACCATCATAATTTTTAGTGTAACTTATCAATTTTGTGTACTTTTTGAATGCAGTGGCCCGGTTCATACTGTGATAGGAAACAAAGTTGTTGTTACCCGACGACTGGAAAACCGGCATCAGATTTTGGCATCCATGGGCTCTGGCCCAATTACAAAGACGGGTCGTATCCTTCAAACTGCGATCCTGACAGTTCTTACGACCAATCTAAGGTAACTTACCTTCATATATTACAAGAAACTCTAAAGCAGACATAGTCTGTTTTTTAACCGCACAATTGTGCTGTGGGACCCACCACTAAAAGTGTGGCATATCTGGTATGTTTGTACCAGTGTAGCATAAAATCACCAACGTTCTTCAAAGCTTCGATGGACCCGGTCTGATTTTGGCCTCACAATTATGTGGTGGAACCCACCACTAAATATGTGGTGCATGTCACACCGGCCTGTTGGTCCCAGTCTAGCATATAATCACTCATATTCTTCAATATTCCGCTATTTTGATGTGATTTTGCATTAATATAAGCAAAAAAAAAAATTATTTTTTTTATATAGATCTCCGACTTAATAAGTAGAATGCAACAAGATTGGGCTACACTTGCTTGCCCTAGCAATAGTGGCTCAACATTTTGGTCACATGAATGGGAAAAACATGGAACTTGCTCTGAGTCTGTGCTAAGCCAACATGGCTACTTCCAATCCGCTCTCAATCTCAAGTCTCAAATCGATCTACTCCAAATTCTTCAAAGTTCAGGTAAAAAATTGAACCAAATTTCTCGATTTTCAATATGAATATTTTGACTTATAGAAAAAAACCCACTTGAGGAACGGTTGTCACATTCAACCCTTTTAATTTTTTCGTGATTTTTTTTTATTATTTTAGTGATTAATTTCTCGTTTTTTACGAAAAATGTTAACAGGGATTAATCCAGACGGAGGGTTTTACAGCTTGAGCAGTATTAGAAATGCAATTAAAAATGGGATAGGATATACACCAGGAATTGAGTGCAATACTGATGCATCTGGAAATAGCCAATTGTACCAGATTTATATTTGTGTGGATACTTCAGGCACTAACCTTATAGAATGCCCTGTTTTCCCTAGAGGAAAATGTGCATCCAATGTTGAGTTTCCAACATTTTAGACTTTTTTTTTTAAAAAAAAATAATCCATAAATTGGTTGATTTTAATTTTTATAATTTCCTTTTTTATTAATGATTAATGGGTCTATACTTGCTAATTAGACCATTTAATTGTAAGTTTGTCATTTTCTCTTGTAATGAATTGTTACTGATTCGGACTTGTGAGAAATGATATTTTTCTTTTTATGAAATTCAGTTATTTTATTTTTTTAAGTATATAACATCATATGAAAAAAATATTGTTTAAGATTAATCTGATTATTTGATTACACCAAATCATATTGGGCTATTGGCTATTGTATTGTAATAGAAAACACAGACGTATTTAAAACAATAAATAATAACAAACTTGACTTTAGTTAGGAATCCCAATGTTTCTTATTATACAATTAATGAATACAAAAAGTATTACTGCCAAACTTGAATCAAAACTTTTTATTTTGAAAACTATAAAAAATTAATTTTATAGTGAAATATTTTGTTATTAAAGGCTTTACATAATTAATATCAATTTTCCCAACTTCGAAGATTTCTTTTTTAATTTCTTGATTTTCTATACTGAGAAACAAATTAAAGGTTACCACGTCAACGTTAATGATATTGGAAAACCATCCATTTGTTTCTAAGATTTTAATTTATTTTATAATCAATTTTTTGTAACAAAAAGGTTAGATTAATTATTTAATTTTTTACGTAACATGCATGCATGCAATAAGGAGGAGGATCTTGACAAAAATTTCAAGAAAAAACTAGAATATAAGATAAAGGAAATATTGAAAAAAAAAACACTATAATTTTAATACAGATCAATGATCTCCAGCTAATTAATAGTTCAATAAAAGATATATATATATATATATATATATATATATATATTGATCAATTTCGATACGACCAAAGATTTCTGCATCCCAATATTTATTATGGTTATCTAATTTACTATTAAAATAAGTTTCTTGTGTTCATTATAATATAATATTCTTACCACTTGCCAGATTAATCCAGAACATGGGATGATGGAAGCCAATTAATTCAATTTTTTAATTATTATTTGTATTATGTGACACTCAATTATGTCTCACCACAGCTTAAAAAATACTTTATCTGTACTTAATTTGTTTTAAGCTTTCACATTGATCAGCTCACATAACGTTTCATTAATTATGAGTTAACTATTGTAATTAAAAAATAAAACTATTTTGATGGACAGCTCATAATTAATATGCTAAAAAGAAGATCTGATGTATGAATAAATTAAAAATATATTAATTTAAAAAATATCGAAATTAAAATGCATCAGATCTTAGTCGAGTTTGATAAATACCTGATAACACGCCTTGATAAATACTTAAATCCAGATAAATATTTTGCATCAACAAAATATACATATAATTAAATTACAAAATACTGATATATAAGTAGTAGTTGCTTGTTCTTGTCTTAAAATTGAATAAACTTTGAAAATCAACCAGCTCAAATATATATATAGGTTTATGGGAAATTATAACATGCATTATACGTCAATTTTCTTTTGAACAAGTTTTTTGAATAATAATCTTTTTTCCCCATCCTTTTCAATTAACTTTCGAATTCCAAACACCATTATAAATTTTTCAGATCCAAGTTTCAATACAATCATATATAATCATTAATTTAAGTTAATTTCACGTAAAATTTATTACAAATATGAATAATATAGTTATTGCAAAATTTGCAATATCTTAAAAAATAAGTGAAATGAAGCAAACAATTGATTTTAGCATTAACAACCCCTATATGTTTCGTAGTCTCCGCATATTTTTATTTGCTTTAAATTTTTAAATGTCACAAAATAAACGAATGGCATTAAGTATTTAGAACGATCTTCATGCTTCTCAAGTGTCATTATAATAAACCAAAAGGATACTCCAAAAGATTTTACCATAAGTCAACAAAAAGGCACGAATCAGATAATGACACGTATCCATTCATACCTATAATAATATTTATTGAATCCATTTTTTTTTTCAATAATAGGTATTTACTGTATAATTTGGATCTTACATTGCCCATATTCTACATAAGTTTTGCCTATAAATACAACTCTATTCAAGTACCAAGTATAAGAGGAAACTATTAATTCAACACGATGATGAGATTCACAAGTTCAATACTAATCGCGCTTTTTGTTCTACAATGTCTATCGACGTTATGCTATTCCCATAGTTTCGATTTCTTCTACTTCGTTCAAACGGTAATTATAGCAACTCGTTTCGAAGTTTCAAAATATGTTTCTTATTATTAATGAAAGTATAAATTGTATTTTTTATAAAATCAATTTACATTTTACAGTGGCCAGTTTCTTATTGTGACTCGAAGCGTGGCTGTTGCTATCCTACTACTGGACAACCTGAAGAAGATTTCGGTATACATGGGCTATGGCCGAATTATAACAATGGTACATATCCAACAAACTGTGATCCCGAGAGTTCTTTGGATATATTAGAGGTAATTAAATTATCACATAATTCATTTTATAATTTCATAATTTATTATTTTTCATTTTTCCGGTCGCTTTTCTTAATCCAATTAAATCAAATAAAATACAGATATCTGATCTAATCAATAGAATGCAAAAGGATTGGCCGACCCTAGCATGTCCGAGTGGAGATGGAATACGATTCTGGAATCATGAATGGCAGAAACATGGAACATGTACCATCCTTGATCAACACACTTATTTTCAAGCTGCACTTGATCTCAAAGAAAAGGCCAACTTGCTCCAAGTCCTTAGAAATGCAGGTACATATACTTGTATAATCAGTCTTTCAAACAATAGGTTTAAACTTTAAACGACTCGACTCAAGTATATTAAAGTACATTCATGATTGCTTGAATTTTTATTGATCCTAAAAAATTGAGCTCAATTTTGTTTGATTACTAATTGAATCGAACTGGAACAAGTTTTAATCAAATCAAGTAAATGATGTTCGACCTTTTTAATCAGAGTTTTTCAATTTTTTCAACCTTCACTTCTTATTGAACTAATTTACGTTTCAAGTTTTGATTTATAAAGTATAACAAATTGAGCTCAAAAGTAGTTTTTTAGCAATCTAATACGTAATATACTGTGATTTGACTTTCAGCCTTACCATTTACCGGTTGAGCTAGTCGCCAGCTCATTAAAGTTAATTGGCCTTAATGGGCTGGCTTGTTAAGGCCCACATGCCTTAACGAGCTAACCAGTAAGGCTCGTGGCTAAACTGGTCCGATCCATTTGGCTCATGGGTCGATATGACCCATATATAACCTTATCCAATCTGGTTAATTGGGACCAAACCCTTTTAATATATTATAATATAATTTATATAATAAAGTGTAGTACAGTTGGAAAAGAGCCAACGACCCAAGTTGGCTGAAACCGGCCTGTCAGGTCTAAAGGGCACGACCCTCTAGCTAGGTTGAAATATATACTTAAGGGTCAGACCGATCTGTCTCTTAATATAATCATCATTAATATATCCATTAGGATCCGTTTGACACCTTTATTTTCATGTAATACGAAAACGTGTTGCAGGAATTCGACCCGGGAATTTTTACACAATGGAAAGTGTAAGACAAGCAATAGAAGAAGGGGTAGGGTTTGCTCCATTCATAGAGTGCAATGTTGATCCATCAGGCAATCGCCAACTAAACCAGGTGTTCATGTGTGTGGATACATCTGCCTCAAGTTTCATCAACTGTCCTGTTTTCCCACATGCAAGACCATGTGGTTCTACAATGGAATTTCCTTCTTTTTTTTCTACTTCTTCTCAATAAGTGCCATTATTTATCAACTTAATTTCTTAGTATTTGATCACTCATTTTGCTTGTTTTAGTGATGATGAGTTCTTAATAAATGTTTCATTTTCCTCAAGTATGATTCATTTACTCAAGTTTCAAAATCTTGCCAAACATAGAAAATTAGAAATAAAGACCGTTAAAAACCCGTTTGAGCCCATTTAATTAATATATCGAATCAACCCTGAACTGCTGTATTTGATAAGTTTTAAAGCTTTCGATTAAACTTGACTTGATTGATAAAAAAGAATTAAAAAACATAGAAAAAAAGATGAAGTTATTTGAGATCTACTCTACTAATAATCAAATAGAAATTTCAAAGTTCGATTACAATTTGAAATAACTTAAATGACAGCTCATCTAGTTCGTTTCGACTGATTTGCACCCTTACCAAATACAAGAATTAGATATACAATGTTCATTGCATTTGTTGACCATCAATAATAATATGACTAAACTTAACATGTAATAAACTCTTGAACTCATTTCATTCTCATATCATATAGAGGGTATATGCATATACAAATTACAAACATTAGGTAATCTACATTCTAATTTCTACAATGTGGACAACTTCCAATATTAATTATTGAATTTAACACCTAATTACTATTTAGTCAAGCATTAAAACTTAATTGTGGTACTTATTTTACCCTTAATACTATTTTCATTCATTTTTCGTTTTCTCTAATTTTCTCTCATCTACAATGAGAAGTGTCTAAACGACAAAGTGAACGTCATATGGTTGACCGTTAGAACCGACCCGTATAACGATAGTAGATACCAAAATTTAATAATTCAATAAAATTTGTATTTAAATTTAGACATCAGTGAAAATGGAGGGCTGTGATTGGATGGATATAAGACCTCTATAGATCTGACCAAATGGACAAAAATACACTTGGGCCAAGATATATCCAATCTCATGTTCTTATTGGGCCAGACCATATTGTTTAATTGGGCCTGGACCCTTCCATAATAACCCAACCCAACTTACAAATCTGAAATTATACTCTGCAATCGAGCATTACTCCTACTCTCATCTCCACCGTCCATCGAATCAGATGTGATATCCTTAACTGATAATTTATAAATACAACTTTAGATGGTAACACTAAAACCCTCTCCTATTTCTTTGTACTCTTCAGTATCGCCTTCTACAAGGTAGTAATTATATCTATATATGTATATATATGTCTATATATGTATATGAGTATATATATTTTACGCATATCTTTGATGATTTTTGAGTTCAGCAAATAATTGTTTAATCATATTTCAAATCGGTCGGGTAAGTGTTTAGCGAGAGCTATCAGATGAATCGGTAATCGATGCTTAATTATTATTTCTTATAACCCTAATTTTTCTTTGATTTCAGTAGAGTTTGTTAATGGCTGGTGGTGCTTCAGCTTCCGGTGGTGGTGGTGGTTCGAAGAATGCTGTGAGAATCGTGGTTGCCGGTGACGCGAAGACGGGGAAATCGAGTTTGATTGTTACTGCGGCAGCTGAAAATTTTCCCAGCAATGTTCCTCCGGTGCTGCCGCCTACACGACTCCCCGAGGACTTGTACCCTGACCGTGTTCCGGTCACGATTATCGACACTTCGTCGAGGTTGTTGTTTGTTTATTTATGTACATTGCGTTTTTATTGAAACCTGAGTAGGATAATGGTTTAGTTTATAGTATGCCAGATAATTTTATGCCAGAGCAAGTCTAATGTTCCGAGAGTGTATTTATGTCTTATCTCTGTTACGAAAGTGTGTCTGGGGAGGACCACATACGGCACCTTTATGGATGAGATATTAGGATTGTTGGACTTGGTTTAGCATATAATATACCTGAGTTGTACTTGGAGCTTGAAAATAGTTTTCTTGTTAGACTACTTCTTGGTCGAAGTATACTTGTAAGTGGTTATGGATTGGATACTGTATTTGTATATTCTTCACTGTGGGTTATCAACTTTACCTTTACCCAAGTGTTAGAAACTGCCTCGGATATTTGAATGTAACATTGTTTTTGATTTTTGTAACTACAAATTTCTTTTGATTGTTATTCATCTAAGTTGAATTTTGATAAAAATATTTGTTGATTGTTTTGGGATGCAGTCCTGAAAATAGAGGCAAGCTTGTAGAAGACTTGATGACAGCTGATGCCGTGGTTCTTACTTACGCATGTGATAGACCTGAAACTCTTGATAGGTTAAGTACATACTGGCTTCCTGAACTTCGGAGATTAGAGGTATTTACTCAAAACCTTAAACTTTTGATTGATTTGTAATTCTGTGACTGCTCTCCTGAGTTCAGATAATTTTTTACTCTTGCTTATTGATCCGGAATGCCTTTCAAGTGCTGATAGGGCATCATCTACTCTCAGCCATCTTGAAATTTTAGTTCAGTTTATGCTCGGTTGATTTAGCTTATGTGCGTCTGTGCAGGTTAAAGTGCCTGTTATTGTGGTGGGATGCATGCTAGATAAGAGAGGTGATCTGCAGCCTCTTACTCTGGAGCAGGTTATGTCACCAATAATGCAACAATTCCGGGAGATCGAAACGTGCATTGAATGTTCAGCTGTAAATCACATTCAGGTTGAGTTTAATTAATATAGCTCTGGCAAATTTTTTTAGGTTAAATGTTGGCATCTTAGAGACTGTTTAATGCATTGTGTTATTCATGTAACTGTAATAACACTTTTAATATTTTCTTGATCTCTTTAATACCACCATTTTTTTCCATGTTTATGCAAGAAAATTTGCTAACTACATCATTAAATTGTTTTATATATCGTGCTAATAATTCTGGCTCAATATGCTACATTGTAGATCTGCTAATGCTTGGATGTTTTGAAACACTTCTTTAGCTTCTTCATGTCCCCCTTTTGGATTATGACAAGTTATGTAAGTGTTTACAGATTCAAGAGGTTTTCTACTATGCACAAAAAGCCGTTCTTCATCCGACTGCTCCACTATTCGATCAGGAGCAACAAGTTCTGAAGCCACGGTGCGTAAGGGCTTTGAAAAGGATCTTTATTCTCTGCGACCATGACAGAGATGGTGCCCTCAGTGACGCAGAGTTGAACGACTTTCAGGTCAACTTCTTGTGACAATGTTCATTTATATTACCTTTATCTTCTGTTTTTTAGGGCAAAGGGTAACAAAGATAAGATTCTGTTGGAATCAAGTTTGATATTGAAAATCATATTTAATATGATTTAGATTATGGATATAAATGCGATTGATGATTCTATTAAATTGTGATATGAATTTGGATAGATTTCCTCCATCATCACATTTATGACATGTTTATTGCACCTTTATATAGAGGTGATTATTGCAATGTATAAATTAGAGAAGGTGAAAGTCTTCTCGCCCTGCAGGCATTGTTCTGTGGATGTAGGCCAAATGCTTGAACACAGTAATGCTTGTGTTTTCTTCTTTTCTGTTTTTCCAATCAAATATGAAACTCAACAGATTCTTCTTTCACTGGTAGACTATCTGAAATGATTTATCAATAAAAATGCAGGTTAAGTGTTTCAATGCCCCACTACAACCATCTGAGATAGTGGGTGTTAAGAGGGTTGTGCAAGAGAAATTGCGGGAAGGTGTTGATGATCGTGGTCTCACATTGACGGGCTTCCTGTTTCTCCATGCACTTTTCATTGAGAAAGGGCGTTTGGAAACGACATGGACTGTCCTAAGGAAATTTGGATATAACAATGAAATCAGACTTCGTGATGATCAGCTGCCACCTCCAATAAAGAGGTATCCTGATCAGGTAACTTCTCATTTGAATAAGCAACCAACTTTGATAGCATAAAAGTTTATTGTTTAAAGATCTCTTTTCAGTTAATGTATGCCCATTCTATTCATAAATCTAGTTAGGTTGCTTGAATGTTGCTTTCTGCTTGATCCTCCATAACATCAATTTGTCAAAACTATCATCATATTAGTTTCCAGTTGTTTCATGCCATGTGCAGACGTGGTGTACAGATTGAATTTAGTGGTCAATTTCTTCAAGATAATGTCTAACTTCATGCGTCGGTGTAGATCACTGATGAGAATATGGTAATAGTTGATTCAACTCTGTTAGATCAGTCAAATGTTCAATTATCCATTTGAGGGGGTGAGGTTTTTCCATACCTAAGGAAACTACATCAAAACTTGTGGATACATGGGTTTTTTGTGTATAAAGTACCTACCGCACCTAAGTGATATCCATTTGTGTCGAAATACAAAATCACCTTTTAGGACTTGCAAATGGAGTACATTAACTTGTTAGGTAAAACAAAAACAAAAAGAAACTTATTATAACCTTTTCTTTTAATGAAGATAGTGAGGTAGAATTTCAAGGCTTGACAGGATTTTGAATATTCTTACTCGGCTTTTCAATTTTTCCTAGACAGTTTGGAACATCACGAACATGCTTGCTTAGTAATAAACTTTTCATGGTAGATGCTGATTTGAAGTCTACTTGGTTGTTTGTCGTTCATCTAGAAAGAAAATTGTTAAAGATTCTCATTATCCAACATTTTATCCTTCTTTGTAATGATGTTTATTATTTCTCTCTGTATTTAGAGAGTACATATTCATTTCCTGTGAGGACTTTTTTTCTAAATCTCTAATGGCTAATTTTCATTATTGTAGAGTGTGGAGCTAACTAGTGAAGCTGTGGAATTTCTCAAAAAGATCTTCTTCACCTACGACGTTGATTGTGTACGTAAAGTATATTCCTAAAGATTAAAGTAGATATATTTGCATTTGCCCGATCTCTTTGGAACATGATGCTCTGATGTTAATTCAGTTGATTCCTTTAAATATTCAATCATGTGAGCCTCATCTATTTGTTAATAATTTAAATGTGTGTACTTCATTATCTGTAATTACTTATTAACTGTTGCATATTAACTGATCTGAAGAAACACAGTAACATTGAACGTGTTTGAATTCTTTTCATGGATTGGTCTGATCTCAGCGTTGTTGTCTGGGCATGGGCTGAGTGGATGAGCTAGTTTGAACATCTTTATGCAGAGCTTAAGTTGGAATAAGACATTCTCATCGCTCATACATTTCGCTTCATGGTTATTTCCAGTGCGCTCTAACCACGCATTGTTTTTAGTTCCACTTTAAAATAGTGGAGTTCATTTCTTGTTAAAGAACTTAGTTCAAATTGAGCTAGTTTGATTTTCTATCCAGGATGCATCTTAATGGTAATATTTTTCAGCTAGTTGAAGCTTGCAATTTACTCCAGTCTTGGTTGTTTACTTGTATAATATTATTGATTCACTACATTTTTCTCATTTTACTATTGTCCCCATGAAGTCACAAAATGATGATATTGATTTTGATGCTATTTAGGATGGAGCTCTTCGACCTGCTGAGCTTGAAGATTTGTTTTCTACAGCACCTGAAAAGTAACATTTTGCTTTGACATCTTCACACCGTTCTTTCGTATAGAAGTCCTTATTACTTTTAATGTCAAAAGATATTTGCACAAGTGCACAAGTACAATAAATTCAGCCTGTTAATTAGTCTTCTCTGGAGCATAATAAGTTTCTGAAAGGAATTGTCATTTTAGATACTTGAAGCAATTAGAAGTAGTTCAAGTGGGTTATATGGCCCAATTTTAGTTTGAAGACAAAGTTTTTTAAATTGAAAGTTTTCATGTCTTTGCTGTTTTTCTACACTTGTTTGTCTTATTGATTTTTCACTGACATATTTTTTATTTTCTGGAATCTAGTCCTTGGAATGAAGCTCCATATGAGGATGCTGCCGAAAAGACTGCTCTTGGAGGGCTGTCACTCGATGGATTTTTGTCACTGGTATGTACTGTTTTGTTATGTTGCGGGCGAAGTCATAACAACCCGTGAATCATTGTAATTTTGAACTTTTTATGAAACTGCTTCTTGGTGTTATATGCATTCCCCAGTTCTAATTCTTGCTGAAACGAAATATTATTAATGACTTCCTAAAAATTTGTTCAGATTATAGTCCGTCCATCCTTATCTTTTCCTTCTTTTCTTGGTGTCTTTCAAGCTTCATCGAATCTCATTTGCAGAAAATAAAATAAAAATATTTGGATACATCTTAGCAAGGAAATACCAAATGATGTTAGATCCTTGTAACTTACTCGTATTGGCACTTTATCTTCTGATCACAAAACATGTAGGGTCGCCTAGAGGTTTATATTCAGCTTATCTACTCAATGTGTTTACAAACAGATTGCCCACTCAACTTTCTTACGCAATGTTATGGATCTGCAATGTATAACAATACTTGTATGATTTTGCTGTTTTTAGAGAGGGCAGGGGAACCAATTTTCCCTTCATAGTCTTATTACTTCTATGTGGAGGAGAGGGTTAACCTAGCATAGTTTAATTAATCCAAATAAATGGCAAAAATGCAATAAAAACAAGCTTCCAAATGATCTATACTAGCTGGCTATTCGAGATCCTCTCTTTTACTCCTGCTCTTTCTCCATGATAGGCAGCGTAATATGGTCTGAGTTTTGTATGTCTCTCTTATCTGGTTCTTAAACTTAGTTGCATGAGCATATAAAGAACAGATGTTTCCTTATATTGTTCTATTCATCCATGGTAGAATGGTAACAAAATGGATCATAATTTTGTATTAGGCTGCAGTAACATGCATATGAGGTGTATCATGACACTTTATAGAATTTCCTATCCGCTATATGTTCTTTAATTCCTGCACTATAATTTCACATTCTGTTATTCTCTATAATTTAACAAACTGTAATGTACTCTATGTTTTGTTTGACTTGAGATCTTGCAAACTACACCAACTTTGCCAAACAAAAATGTACTGTTTGTGCCCTTAGCTATTTCTGATAATTATATGTATCACAGTGGGCACTTATGACACTTCTGGATCCAATCCGTAGCGTGGAGACCCTTATATACATTGGTTATGGTGGTGATCCTGTATCTGCTATACGCATAACTAGGAGAAGACGTTTAGATCGTAAGAAGCAGCAAACAGACAGAACTGTGTATCAATGCTTTGTTTTTGGACCAAAAGAGGCTGGGAAATCTGCTTTACTGAATTCTTTTATTGGAAGGTATTTTCTTTCTGCTACTAATGGGATTGGATTTATTAGCATATATATATGTTTTTTGTTTCTTATGAAACTATGCTCATCTATCTCATAGGCCCTTCACTGAGGAATATGTTTCCACAACTGGTGAACGATATGCTGTCAATGTCATTGATCAGACCACGGTAAGTTCCCTGTAATGTTTCTTGAAAGGAAGACTTGTAGAAAGATGAACAAGGTAGCTTGCAGGAATACTGCCTTATGTATATCCTAAGATATGCTTACGTAACTTTACAGAATTATATTCTGCACAAATAAAGGATTATTACAAAGCTCGCTTGCAGGTGTTTTGGGTGGATTTTATTGATTGTATCAGGATAACATGAATAAGCATTTTGCTAAACGCAGGACATTTTTTCTAGCCCAAATGATGCGCTGGATGTTGCTTAGAATTCTGGGCCTAATTTCCCTTGTTAAAAATATATGGATTTTTGAAAAAGAATTGCGTGGCTTGTTGACAGGGACTTAAGAAGACTCTTGTATTGCGAGAAATTCCAGAGGAAGGAGTGAAAGAGTTACTATCGAGGAAGGATGCTTTGGCTGCATGTGATGTAGCAGTGTTTGTTCATGACAGGTAGCTGATTTATTGTTATTTTATTTTGTTGATTGCCTTGCATGGAATGATGACCTTTTATTTGTTAGGTATAAAGCCTATTTAGATATCTTTTGTTATCTTGAATTTTTCATTCTGTGTCATTGAGATTTAGGTGTTCTGCTGTTTCAGTTCTAGTGAACTTTCCTGGGAGAAAGCAACGGAAATGCTTGTGGATGTTGCCAGTCAAGGGGAAGCTACTGGTTACGAGGTGCCTTGTCTCATTGTTGCTGCTAAGGACGATCTTGACCCTTACTTGACCGAGATTCAAGATTCAACCAGGGTAAAAAACCCTATTACTTGAGCATATGTCTTCAGTTTTTTTTGTGTGTGTGTGTGTGTACCCTTCACAAGGAAGCAACTTTAAATGGTTCCAGCATGGTCCATTTTGAACCCTCTTGAGAAATCTTAATTGAAGCTTGGCACGGATAAAATCTCCATTTCTTACATTGTTAACTTCAGTTATCAAACTTCTCATGTCAAAAGCAGATTATAATTTATTCCAAACATATATGATGATTTAAAAACAAATACAATTTCACCTGTCTTCTGAGTTGTCATGATCTGATAGGGGGTAGCCTTGGTAGTTTGCAAAATTTCAGATTCATGGTAATTTCCTAATAAGTGAGGGGTATGCATGTAATTGTCCCAGACATTTATGATGTTTGCTTAGTTCTCTGAAGTATATTTTCTGTTTACTAAAGCTGATGGTTGAAATTTAACAGGTAAGCCAAGATATGGGAGTGGAGGCACCTATACCTCTCAGCACAAAGCTGGGGGATTTCAGCAACATATTTCACAGGATTGTGAGGGCAGCAGAACATCCTCACTTAAGCATTCCCGAGACATCAGCTGGGAAAAGTCGTAAGCAGTATCACCGGCTTATTAATCGCTCCATCATGTTTGTATCAGGTAACTTGATGTCCACCATCAAGGTATTTTATTCATATATTTACTGAAAGTGAAGTTATGAAAAATTCTCAAAACATCAAGGTATTTTGTTCGTATTTTTGTAATTAAGGACTCAGAATGGGGTTTTATGTACTTTCCTCATTTAATTATGTTCTCGCTCTGTCCTAAAGACACTAATGACATCAATGTAAAGTTTGATTGTTCTTCACCAAAGGTTGTTTATGCGAGCGAATAAGGAGTTTCTAGCTGATATCCCTATTTTGCGAAAGACATTCTTTACTCTTCACCCTCTTTAATAGTAACATTGCTTATTTAAAAAGCTTTATCGAAAATAAATTTTTTTGTTGAAGATACTCTTTTTGTGATTATAATGTTGAAGAATTTATCGTTTGTTACAGTTGGAGCTGCAGTTGCTGTTGTCGGGTTGGCTGCTTATCGTGTGTATGCTGCAAGAAGAAACACTTCCAGTTAAAAAGGGATGAATTTCAAGACCCATTCGACTTTGCCTTTTCTTTTTTCTTTTCTATATTATTGTGCTATGGTGTGGGGAAAGGTATGATGATTGCAGTTTCATGATGTTACAAAATTTTGTTATCATCTTCTATCTTGAAATGGTAACTACTATGGATAGTGTTAAATAAGACTACTACCCTTAGAAGAGTATATTCTCATTTAGAAGTGTTAGCTTTGAAATCATGGGATTTTGTGACTATACTTGCATTTAGATCAGGTGCAATATAGTCGATCCACGTTTTATATTTGATTACAGTGAATGATTTTGATTTTTGTTGCATGTTAATACATCAGTCTATTTTAGAATTACTCAGAAAATACTCATAATACGCGCGTGTATATATATATATATATGTATATACCGATATGTATGTAATAGAAAATATTATATTATTACAAGTAAATGATGAAACCCATTGCCATTACTTTAATAACTTTAATTCAAGTTTAGTTAAAAATCGAGGAATTTTTCAAACCAAACCTAATACTTGTAATAACTAATAAACAATGTGCTCAACGTTCATTTGCTCTCCGAATTAATTAAATCGTGAAAATAATTGAACAAAGAAAAAAAAATGGTTAATAAATGTGAAAATTACAGAACATGGTACCTAACGAATGCGCCAATCCAACCACTCTTTTCTCTTTTTGGTTTTTCCTAAGGTACAAATTCACAATATTTCTATTAATTGATGCACTATCAAATACAATTGTGAGGCCCTTATTAAAATTTAAAATAAAAACTCAAATTTGAGAAGTTTTATTTAAACGACGAAGGCTATCGTGCTCAACCTGACCTCTTTTTATGTACCAAATACATAATGGAACAGAAAAATTCAAACTACAAAGTATGTATTAGAATGATAATTATTATGAACACAAAGTACTTAATCAACAAATTACAAATACAAATTTGAAAAAAGCATCCAACCAAAGGACTATAAAAAAGTCACACGCTTTCCTTTTTTAGTCGTCTACTTTTCTTTGAAAAATTACGACTTGACTTTAATCTATTCCAGCCAGTAGGCATTAACATTGCATTAATGCTTTAATTAAAATAACAAACCAAAATCTTGCTTATTAAGACTACGTAACACCAAACGCAAATCTTTGTCTATTTTTGTTGGCGTAGACTTGAAGTTGAGTTCAACTCTAAATCATAGGCTTCTTCAAATCTGTATGTTTTGAGATGCTTTGATAGGTTTGATTTAGCCCATTTAGGTGTCTTTTTTAAGTGATTTTTCAGTAGGCTTTGAGTTTGTAGTTAATGGGATTTGAGACTAATCTAGAGTATGGCAGTATGAGGGCTCTTTAAAGAGAGATTGTAGGTGGGTTGTGCTACAAGTTGTTCTTTTGTATTTACTGTGATTTGATATGGAAGTTTGAATTTTCTGTGTAGTTTATTTTGGTTACCACTTGTTGATTTACTTCTTTCTAATTTCGATATTCTTGGTGCTCGATTGCTGCTTTCATTTACTTGAGAAAACTTCACATGTTGAGTGTCCCTTCATGTCGATTAGTTTCATGATGATGAAATCTCATAATTCCATATGAATGGAGTTTTGCGTTTGATGAACAAACAGAAATGAAGAAATGGTACAATGGTGTTTTCGCCATGTCTTTGTTGATGTTATTTCTTCTTGGATATTATGTGATTGAAAATCCCATCAAAGAAATTTACTTCACAAGTGCACCAAACTTGAACAGGACAAATCATCTTGAGTGGATAAATGCTGATAATCCACATACGATTCCCAATCCGAATCCATTAAATACTTCTCAAGTGCTTTCTGCTGAAGCTATAGTAGCTGATCTTTTTGCTGAAAGAAATTTCTCGAAAGAGGAACAAAGTTCATTGTACACATGGACCCGTTTAAAGCATTTGATAACACACGATCATATCTTGCCTAATGCTGTTGAAGCTATTAAGGAAGCTGGTCTTGCATGGAAGAACCTGATTCACTCTGTTGAAGAAGAAAAACTTCAAAGTAATAATGGAAGTTCATCACAGAGAGTGAAAACAAAACAGTGTCCTCATTTTCTCAGTAAAATCAATACCTCAAAAGTTGATGATAATGGCTTTAAGTTAAGGGTTCCTTGTGGTTTGACTCAAGGCTCTTCAATCACGTTTATCGGCATTCCTAATGGTCTTCTTGGCAATTTTCGGGTCGATTTGAGTGGTGAACCACTTCCAGGGGAGCCAAATCCTCCTATCATTCTACACTATAATGTTAGACTCAATGGTGATAAGATAACTGAAAATCCTGTAATTGTTCAAAACACATGGACCATTGCACGTGATTGGGGTGAAGAGGAGCGTTGTCCGTCTTCAGACAAGGATAAGAATAAGAAAGGTCGTTTTCATTGTCCATATTCTCGAGGATTTGTAGATTGTGTAGAAAACATGATCTTAGTTATGTTGGATTTTATTCATATTTGTTTTCTTCGTTCAAGCTCTATGTGTCGTTTTTATATCAACCGTTATCATGAAGTATCCTTCAGGTTGAAACTAACTCTTATGAATTTCTCAAAGTTACACTAGCTGGATTGATATATTTCTGCAAAACCTCATTTTAACAGGATATTGTGTTTGGTCATGTTCATATAGTGATGATGTTTGATCAGGTTTATTGTCAATTAATCAGACAAACATGGGATATTTCTTTCAGTAGGTACTTATATGATGCATTTACTGATTCTTGTCAAAAAGAATGTTATTACGTCTTATGGAATACTGTATTGTCCGCGTCCCAAATAAGTCAACTTGTCCATGTTTTTCTTTCATGAGTTGACTTGTTTTATTTCATATCGATTTATTGATGTTTATATTTCTTTTTTTACATTTGGCTGATGTTTACTTATGCTAATATCAGTTGATGAGATGGAGCAGTGCAATCCCTTGGTAGGTAAAGATCATAACAAGACCATCAAAGCTTACCGGCATACAAATGGATCAGAAGATATTTCGATGGCTAATGATGGGAAACCAAGAACGTACTTTCCTTTTAAGCAAAATAATTTATTTGTTGCTACACTCAGAATCGGGCTCGAAGGGATCCAAATGACAGTAGATGGGAAGCACATAACTTCATTTTCTTACCGAGAAGTAATCTCTCCTGACCCATCTTCCACCTTTTTCAACAAAATTTAACTAGTTAATTGATATATATATATATATATTGACTGTATATGCAGACTTTGGAGCCATGGCTTGTCAGTGAAGTGAGGATTTCAGGGGACATAAATTTAATATCTGTTGTTGCCAGTGGTTTACCAACATCCGAAGATTTGGAACATATAATTGACTTAGAATCTCTTAAAGCTGTTCAAATAACTCCTAAAAGACAGATGAATCTTTTCGTTGGTGTTTTTTCTACTGCCAATAATTTCAAGCGTAGAATGGCAGTTCGAAGATCATGGATGCAGTATCCTCAAGTACGGTCAGGACAGGTTGCAGTTCGATTCTTTGTTGGTCTGGTAAGAATTAGTACAAATTAGCATTTCTTGTTAAAGAACCAAGACTTGACATTTATCATGCTCTGCAAATTTTTACTCAGATAGTTGCATTATCATCAGCGTAAAATGATCATAAATATATAAAATGCCCCGAGGTTTAAGAAATTATCATAACTTCACCTATCAATAAATCCAGATTACAATTTCAGCCCGTCTGTAAGATTCAAATTTCACCCATATCAGCAAAAACACATTATAACTAATCTCTGATATGGGACATTGGTAATTTGCATTGATTCATAAATATAATTGAAATATGACATATATCTTGTAGCATAAAAACAAGATGGTGAATGAGGAATTATGGAACGAGGCTCGGGTTTATGGAGACGTCCAACTGATGCCTTTTGTTGACTACTATAGTCTCATCACATGGAAGACCATAGCCATCTGCATCTTTGGGGTAAACTCTTTTTACCTTCATAGCCCATAGAATATTCCTAGTATCTTGTTGAGTTATATTGAATATCTTGGCACAGTCAGATTCTCTGACGAACTGGGTCAATAATTCTTGTTCTTTTTATTGCTTTTCTTTTGAGTGATTATTTTCATCATTGGCATTATATTCTTAACATATCTCTCATTGCCCAAAACTCTTCAATAGACAGAGGTTGTCTCAGCCAAGTTTGTAATGAAGACAGATGATGATGCATTCGTTCGTGTAGATGAAATATTGAGTTCTTTAGGAAGATCAAATGCCACAAGTGGTTTGCTCTATGGTCTCATAAGTACAGACGCTCAGCCTCATCGGAGTTCAGATAGCAAGTGGTATATTAGTCCCGAGGTATCTCTATAACTGAAATCGCTGTAATAACTACTGAATGCACAAGTAAAGCCTAATACTTTGGCACACAATAACTATCACAAGTTATTTCTAAGTGAAACATTGTACTCGAATAGGGATATGTGGAGGAACTTAAAGAATGCTGTTGGGAGGATATAAAGGGATAAAAAATACGTCGGTTTATTAAGATTGTGTACTTAAGTACCTCTTTACTAAGTCGTAATTCTTATTGTGATCTATAATTGTTTTGCAAGTTAAATCTAACGTACTTTTTATTGGAATTTTTTCAAGGAATGGCATGATGACAAATATCCTCCTTTCGCACATGGTCCTGGTTATGTTGTCTCAAACGATATAGCAAAAATAGTCTCAAAGAAACACAAAATAGGACGCCTAAAGGTACACACACTTATTTGCGAATCGTTTTATTACCAATAAATACTCTTACATTATATGAAGAATAGAAAGAATAAATGCAGATATTCAAGTTAGAAGACGTTGCCATGGGAATCTGGATCGAGGATATGAAAAAGAAGGGATTGAAAGTGAGATACGAGAACGATGAGAGGATTATAGCTGATGGCTGTAAAGATGGATATGTTGTTACCCATTACCAAAGCCCCAGAGAGCTAATTTGTTTGTGGCAAAAGATTGAAGAAACAAAACCATCTAATTGTTGTGGCGATTGAATCGTATGATCTGATGAAAAACGAGAGATATTTGATAAAAAAAAAATTGAATCTTTTCGACATGTATACAAATAGGAGCGTTATCGATATATGAATTCATTAGAGTATAGATTTTAGGAATTTTAGTGTGATGGCCAATGCAATGGGGGTATATTTGTATCATATGATGTATAGAGAAGAGAGAATGTGATTATCCATAATTCTTATTCACATGAAACCCATATTATTACATGCAATTTATTCCAAGTTACAAATAAAAACTCAATATTCGAAACTGAAAAACGTGAAAAATAATCGTAACACTTCTATCTTGCACAAACAACGAGACTTGATACAAATCATTTCATGCATAAACAATATATATAGATATATATACATACATATATATATATGAAATGAATATCATATATCATGCAGATACACATCCAATACCATATCTAGTAGTAGGAAAAACCAGAAACAACCCGCTGCAAATAATCCCCACCATTAACGGAAAGCTCTGCATAATTTCATCCATCTCTTTCACATGCCCTGGAAACACACACCCTGTAACCCTCTGATCCGACAAAGCAATCGCAACAAACACCAAAACCGACATTACAGCATGAACAAAATCACTCAATCCAACCTTAAACTTTTCGTCTTTCGGCACCTCAACCCCGAGACCCGCCTTAAACACCGCCAGCCCTTTCGGGGTTACAAACCCGTAATAAACCTTCCCGTCGGGCCCACGAAACGAGTCTGTGAAATGGAAAAAGAAGCATGAGAGAGTACAGAGTGAGAGTAGAGAATAGATCATGTGGGTTTTCACGATCGAGCACTCGCCGGTGGAGTAGATCGACGGGAGGACCATTTCGAAGGTGAGGAGGGTTCCGGTGGGGAGGAAGTTGGCGAGGAGGGAGGTTTTCGAGAGCGTTTTTTGAACGCCGCTTGAGATTGCACGGCGTTTGCGGTGGAGGGCGGTGGTGGACGGTGGTGGTGGTGGTGGTGGGGAGGAGGGGTAGAGCGGCGGTGGGTCGGGGTTTGGGGAGGTGGTGTAGATTTTGATGCCGAATGAATCGGAGGGTGGTTGATCCATTGTCGTGGATGATTTTTTTTTAATTTTTTTTTATAGTGATTTTCTTTTTTGGTGGAGAGAGATTTGGGAGTTGATTTATAGAGGGATTTTGTGATTATTGGAAAATTTGAAATTTTGAACGGTTAAATAACGGTTTGTCGCGCGAGAGGTTGCCAACGGTTCCAAAGTTCTAAGGAAATATCACAAATGACCCCATACTTTCTCATAATTTCATTTTCCTCCATATTTTGGTACTAATTAGTTTGTACTTATGCATGATACCTCTCCTTTATTATTACAAGATTCATGTAATATAATTTAGTGACTTAGTGAATTAAGCGGGCTAGAATTTCTCTAAGATTTGTGACTTCAAGGGTTTCAAATCTATCGAGAAATTAATTCAATTTGTCTGAATAGATTTAAGATACAATAGATTTCTATGCACTCTGGTACCCATTAATTTTGAATTATTTCTTGAATTTGAAATTTCTCGAGATAATTGATGTATATCTTTACTTGTATATAATCATTTATCTCCTCTCTCCATACACAACCAACAAAATCATACATATTCCCCCTCACAAGCTAATACTAAATCAAATATTTCAACAAGAATATAATGATTTAGCTAATATAACTTTATTTAAACACGATTCTAATGAAAAGTATCTTGTTTTTTAAGCGCGCAAATTATCAATACAAGTATATAATCGAAGAAACTTGGTACGATATATCGATAAAGAGGCATCTTTTCAACTTTCAAACACGAGGCTTGCTTGAAACCAAACTGTGATCTATCTAGGCAAGAACCCGTGTCGACTAATGGCAATTTCGAAGGCTTGCATTCGTTCTCCTCGAGCCAAACCATTCCGATCATAAAAGGAAATTTCATCTATGTTGAGATTTACACAAGTCTTGATAAGCTCTTCTCCTACACGTTCCGCTGCCTCCTAAGAACATGAATTTATACAACTCATTAAGCCATATGCATACATATATATATATATATATATATATATATATATATACTACTTGGGTTCGTTTCATTGCCTAATAAACTTGCAAAAACGAAAGAAAATTTTGAATGCAGATAAAACTTTCGAAAGTAAAGCATATATGAACAATGATATTTTGTGGGCTTTCGCAATTTTTGGCTTCAAAATTTCTCTTTGAATAATCGTCCTCTGAAAATTCTCCGAAATCAAATACTTACAGTAGTGGTGCAAGAAGGATCGTTTCGCATTGATTTCTGTAGAGTGCTTCCAAAAAACAAAATCTTCTTATTTTCATCGTCTATCAACATAGCATACAACTGCTTATCTGAGCAGAACACTGAGAGCCTCGGTTTTGTGGCTGTCCCGTTAAACTGGTTAAAAGATCATAATGTAAATTTCTCGATACAAATACATAAACTCACAACAATCTCTGAAAACTCATGCAAAGAGAAATATATTTGAAATATTTACCTTCTTTTTTAACCTTCTATTTCGTATTTTAGCACTCTCTGTTCGAGTATTGGCTCTAGCTTCAATCACCAATGGCTTCATTGCAAAATCTGAAGATAAAAATTGTCACAGATAAATGCAATCCTCAAGAGTTTAACACAATCCACACATATATATAATTATATATACACATATATATAATATATACACGCACAAAAACTATTTTTTTTTTCTCGAAAAGTGAGAGAATTGATATAGAAAAACAGGGGTGAAATCGCAGTTCATTCATTTATATTGCTCACTTGCAGGAAACAGGGGAAGGGTGTTTGAGTTGTTGAGAAAAGTTCCGAATATTCCACAAGCCCTGAAATTTAGTGATGCTGCAACATAAGTACCCATCATCGCCATGAAATTGGAATCGAACCCAGAAGATTACTGTAAACGAAACTAAAAGATGAAGGCCTCAAAGTTCGTTAAAGCATTTTATCAAACATGTTAACTGCGAAGTTGAAACTGGAAAGGCGATACGACGAACCACCTTTAGCCTCCAGAAAGTTGGAATTGAAAGAGATTCGCAATTTATAGTTCAGCTAAATGATTGGCGGAATTAAATGGAAAAAAAAAAAAAAGCTTTAATCCAAAAATATAAATGAACATAATCGAGTCATGATCTAAATTTTAACTCTTTATTTTTTACTTTTATTTAGCAAATGAGGTTAAGTATGTAAATTAGTTTAATTTTGGTTGGCATATCTGGAAGAACCTTTTTCTCACAAAAAATGAGAAAAAGTATTTTTACAAATATATAAATGATTGATTTAGATATTTTATTTTGAATATTATATTATTTTGGTATTAAAATATATAATTAATTGTAAACCGTTTTATGGTGCCAAATGTAAAATTACTAATCGTAAAATTTCATTTTTTTTTCTCAAAAATTTCTTCAAAATTAACTAAAATTCTTTCTAAATAATTATATTTTTAATAAAATGACAATAAAATGCGTGTTTAAGAGTCTTTTACTCAATTTTTTTCACATCCATCTTTATATAAGGAGTATCGTAGTATGTTGTTGTAAAGTAAACATTTATGTTTTTGTTAAAATAAAAATCAACCATCATTATATTAGTAAATAGACCCACCTTTTTTTTTAAAGAAATTCTAGAAAAAAATGCATATTCAAACTTGATAAGTTTAGATCGATAGTTTTTAATTAAATTGTTAAAAATTGCAAATATTAAGAGATTAATCACAACTTATAAGTTATAATAATCCTATTTTAATTAAATTGACTCGTTTATATCTCTAATAATTTCCAAATTAAGCCCACACAAGAGAATAATGCACCACAAAGTACCAAATCCAGCCCCAAGAAAAAATCTTCTAACACTTTCAAATAATTAATGAAGTGTTTAATAAGATAAACATTAATAAATATCTGACAATTCAATCAAGCTAACACTTCCAGATCCTTCTATAACCTTCTTGTTGGCGCCCACATCTCTGCTTAAAAACAAACCCCAAATGTCACCATTCTCCATCTTCAAATTCTTCAATTTCTGTTGATTTTCATCGAAATCTGTAACTGAAATGGCTTCAGAAGCTCCTTCCTTCAACGAAAACTTAATCAACCCACGTAGCAGAGACGCATCACTGTTTTTCCCATTCATCTTCGGCTTAAATCCTTCAAATCAACCTCCAGAGACTTCGGATCACGAATCGCCTGATCGGATCATACTCATCTATCCGTTCACTCAAGGCATGGTCGTAATCGAACGAAGCAACAGCGAAAATAGCAGTAGTAGTAATAGTAGTAACACCTCGTCGCTAGGGTTTGATCATTTCTTCAACGATTTGTTCCCGACGAAGAGCGGCCAGCCGCCTGCTTCGAAAGCTTCGATCGACGCGATGGCGAGCGTCGAAATCGGGGAAAACGAAGATGACCAGTGTGTGATTTGCTTGGAGGATTGGGAGGTTGGTGAGAAGGTGAAGGAAATGGCGTGTAAGCATAGATTTCATGAGGAGTGTATTGGGAAGTGGTTGAGGATCCATGGATCTTGCCCTGTGTGTCGATACGAAATGCCGGCTGAGGAAGGTGGCGATGATGATGAGAAGAGTGGTGGAGATAGGAGGAGAGAGATTTGGGTGAGCTTCATGTTTAACAGTGATAGAAGAACTGGAGAAGAAGAAGAAGATAGTAGTAATCAGGTTACTTCTTAAACAACCACAGTTTATCAAGGGATTAATTTTGTGAGATTTTTTTCAGTTTTATTTTTTTGGGATTTTTTTTTTTTTTTTTTTGTGATTATGGTGGGAATGATTTTGTATATAGAAAGCTAAGGTCTTTTGATGGAAAAGTTTTATTTTTTGAATGAATAAATTCTTTTTTCAGAAGCAAATTATTGTTATGAGATTGAGAAATGATCACAAATTTCTTCATTTCTGAAAATAGATCACAATTTCACCCCTATCTTTTGAGCCTGTAGAATATGGTAGAAAACTATATGAAGAATATGCACACAAAATGGTGTAACTATGATATATATATGAATATACTTTCAGAAAGTTCATCATGGTCCACAAACATAACAATATACACATATATAATATAACAAATCATATTCTGGCTATCAAAACCAATATATTTTTTCAGATTACACATATAACTCAAGTACATATCAATAATTCAAATCAATGATTCTTTTTCCCCTTTTTCCATCTTCATTCTCTGATTCACTCTCTTCAGCTGAATGCATTTCCATAAGTGATAAAATTCTCTTCCCTTTATTAGTTTTTGCACCATCTTCATAATTTTCATCAACTTCATAGCTTTCTGATGATGTTAGAGAGCTTTCAAGTGAACATCCATTATGTCCTAATCCCATGTTTTTTGTGTCTTTTAGCATCGAATTTTCGCTATCTGTTAATACAGAAAATGTCGAATTTGGACAGCCCGAATCGACCATTGATACTAATTGAGAAAGCTGAGATCTTGCATGTTCAACTTCAATGGAGCAAGAACTATATCCAGAAAGAGTCTCTTGTGCTTTTCTCAACACTGATTGTAAGTACTTTCCTTGAGCTTCTATTCTTAGCTGCAAATGTTTTTGCACCTGTAAATAGTAAGATTGGATCAATAATCCATAAGGCCATGTTTGGATATAAGTATATAGATTGGATTAATATTGCAATGTAATGAAATAAGTTACCTCAATCTGTTCATGAAGTTTCTTCTGTACATCCATTTGCATTTGTAGAGCCTGAGATATCTGCAAGCTTCTGATAAAGCATAATCTAATGTAAGTGAATATTCTTTCCATTATTGAAAATTATTTCTTATATCTTAAAAAGGAATCTAAAAATTATTACTCATTAATTTGTTCCTCTGGTCCATCACAAATCTTATTGCTGAAGTGTGTCCTCTGATTTTCTCCACAATCTGAATCGAAAAAAAATGTGTTAATAATAAATATTAATGCCCAATAACTGTTTTATATATTGCATATAATCACAGTTCAAATGAATTAATTCTTACTTTCCTTTTTGTTTTGATAATGGCTTTGAGAATGCTGGCTTCTTCCCAGCCTATATTTCTACAATCACAATACATTCAAAATTAATATAAAACCAAAAAAAATCGATTTTTTTTAAAATTATTTAAATTTGTAAGAATTACCTGTAAATGGCTCTTGAGATGGTACAGAGTGAGTCCCCGAATTCCCATTACCTTCATCAAGGATTTTGGTGTAGCCTCTGCATTTTCACCAAAAAAATACATAATATTATATTATACACAAAATCCAACATATATATATACATACATATATCAAAATGAAATCAAAAAAAGATAAAATCTTTATTCATGTATACTTACTCTCAGCACCCCCAAGCTGATTAATCGCATCAACAAACCGTAAATGCAATTCAGAAGTCCATTTCAATCTGGGCTTTGCATCACTTGACAAAACCAGGTTCATTTCTTTTCTTTGAACAGCCATTTTTGTTTGTTCGATATGAAAATAGTGTATATGTATTGGGTCATAGGAGATTGTCGTTTCGTGCTTGTTGCTCTGCGTTTTGAGTTGAAATGTATGGGAAATTTGATCCTCTTTATATAATAATTGTGTTTATGACTCTCCATATCTGGAAACAATGGTGGGGTTATGTTGGAAGGGGAATATATGCTTATGAGCTGTGTGGCAACTTTTTCCTTTTCTTTTTTCTCCCATTTTCACATTTCATGATTTCAACTTTTTTTATGTGTTTTTTTTTTTTTTTCTTTGTTCTTTGACTTGAAAGGATGGAAGAGAATCTGGAAAAACAGAGAAAGCAAATACACTTCAATTTTGGGTCTCAAAAGGAGAGAAGAAAAATTGGAAAAAAAAAGGAAAAAAAAAAGAAGAAAAAGTATATATTTTGTTTTTTTTATCACTTTTCTTTAATTTTTTCATAGTTTTTGAGTTCGATACAAAAGAAGTATTGTCAAAAAATGGGGCATTTTAGTCATTTTTCACTCATAGTTGAGTAGCCTTGGATATGGATGTTCACGAGTCGAGCCAGCTCGATTCGAGCTGAGATCGAGCCTAAAAATGCATGTTCGCCAGCTCGCGAGCTGGAATAAAAAAAAATTATTTTTAATTAATAGATATAAAAATAAATATTTATTCATGTATTTTTATATGATATATTATAATAATATATGTATAAATAATAATATTTTGACATTAATTATGACTATATTTAATAATATATGTATAAATATAAAATTAATAATATATTTTCACAAAAAAAAATATATTTATGTAAAATATTTTTTGAGCCAAGGCGATTCGCTCGAGTTCGAGCTTACTTTCCTGTAGCTCGTCGAGCTCGAGCTTGGATTTTTGACCTAGCTCGGATCGAGCTCGACTCGTGAACACCCCTAGCTTTGGCTTCATACTAATAATTGCTTCAAGTTTCTTGAAATTTTGTACCTCAACAATCAATAAAACTTGCAAACACATATAAAAGGATATTTTGATCATTATATATTAATTTCAGAGTGTAATTATAAATAGTTCGATCACATCTCTTATAATTTTGTAATTCATATATCCATCAGAATATTGAATGTGACCCTAAATGTAGAAATATTCATTGAAATATGTCGATTTTAGAGTTTTGGACATATCTATTTATTTCGATATTCTTTTATCACTTGTAATATTCTTTTTCCACACACATATGTGATTCTCATATGAGTTAGGCAGTCCCACCATGATAGAATAATGTAGCTTCAACTTTTGCAAATACCTCAACAAGCTTTAATGAAGAAAAATAATAATAATGATGATGCTTTAATGGATGTTTCTTTATAAAAAAATTGAAAGGGAGAGTATATAATTATTTTTTCTCTAAATATTAAAATTCTCATAATATATTTTCTCAATAATTTCCTTTTTGGAGGGGTATATTAATGGGTTTTGCCTTTTCTTTTTGTTTTTTTAGGGATAGAGGAATCAAAGAATCTAGGTTAGATTTTAGGACAAGCAAGTATAAATGTTATCAAGATGTACTTTTTCCTAGAAAGATAAGTGTTGATAATATTGATTTGTTTTCTTTATAATACAATAATTGATATTATTACTTTTGCTAATTTAATTTCTTGCTATATTTTGTCCTGAAAATGTCAAGCACTATCATCCAAATAAAATGGAATAGGTTCTTTAGATTATGCAGAAAAAGAACTCGTGGCAAGAAGAGATATTAATTCATATATAATAAATATAGTATAACGAAAATAATAACCAAGTTTTATTTTTCTATTTTTTGTTTGAATGAAAATGTGTATTTGTGAAAAAGTAAATAAGTGAAATTGTGAGAACACTTCAAAAAGTGGAGAAACGGATTAAAAAGAATTAATGACATACTAAGATTTAAATAATAGAGAACATAGTTTAAGTTTTGAAATCTTTTAGAGTGTCAAAATTATAAATATCCAATTTTGACGCTCAAAAATAACAAAATTGCCTCAACCCCCGCCTCCATCCTAAACTCGTGAATGATAAAAATTTAATAAATCAAGTTGCTATTATTATATTTTATATATCTTATTATTATATTATAACAAGGAAGTGATTATTTTCACTGAAATGTTAATTTTTCAAAATTTTGATTTTCTTTTGATAACAATTAATAATTATCCTTTTCATAATAACAGATTTTATAGAATGTATTTATTTTGATTTTTAATTTTAGAATGATATGTCGTGCGCAACACGGAATACATGCTAGTATGTTGTTATTGGATCATTTTTAGTAGCTCTTGAATCTCCCCATACTTAAATATTAAAAATTATAACCAGCTAAATAATTAACTAGTTAATTACCCAAATAAATATTTAATTTGCATAGTCAAGAGTGGAATTATAAGAAAATATTTCCTCATTGCTTAAAGTCCAAGAATTCTCAGGATTCTTTTTGCATATATACATATATATATATATATATCATTTGTGTGTGTATATATATATATATATATATATATACATAGTAATCAAGTTGATAGAATCAGAAGCCATAAAAAAAGAAAGTGAAATTTCCGGGTCTTGTGCATGGAATAAAACTATCAATTAAATTTCAGATTTTGACTATGACTGAGATTGACTATCCGAATGCGGTTGGGATATTGAAAGTTAAAGTTTATTTGAATTTATTAATGTGTAATCGAATCGATATTCTCTCATCTACAAGTATATGACAAAAAGTAACAATATAATATATATATATATATACACACATATAGATAGCTCTCTTCTTTCTTGTAAACAAAAGCAATCCATGAAAAAGGGAGCATTTAATCAAAAGAATGGAAATTATAATATCTAAAGTATTTTTAATCCAAATGTTGGATACAAAAAGTCTATTCTAGTGTAAGTATTATTCATTATTAAACAAATAATTTTTTTTTTTCAAATGTTTGATTATTTCTTAACTTTCTATTATATCCATGCCTTATATAACAACGAAATTGAATATGAAGAATATTCAAATTAATTGTGTAATTTATAAAGAATAAAGGGAAAATAAAAGAGAGTGAGAATGGCAAACAAACAAATCCTAAAAGCCATTTAGATCAGATCAATCTCTTTTACATTTATTGGATTTTGAGCAAAGAGTTGGATCGCTAGAATAAAAATCTAATGATTGATCCCTAAAGCATTTGGCATACATCAACTTTGTTCTAAAATCTAAATACATCAATAAGGGAAAATTCTAAGAAATAGTTGTTTGGATGACATGCTTTATTATGATCTAATGATATATTATTATGAATAGTTGTTTGTATAATAGCTATTAATGAGTTTCAAAAAAAATATGTTTAATTTTGTTTATAAATTATAACTAATCGGATATTTTTATGTGGTTTACAATTAGTAACTTTGTGGTATTTATAACTTTGTACTGTTTTACGTATGTCTGTCAATCAAATCAAGTGAAACGAACCTGATCATGCTCGTACGTGAAAATTTGTATGGCTTGGTTCAAATTTATTCTTTTCATAGAAACTATAAGTAATAAAGTAATATTTATAAATATTTAACAAAAACAACCATCCCAAAAATATTGAAGTTAATAAGTCATAAAACTTAAATATGCAAAGTTGAAACATTAATAATAAATAAAATAAATCGAATAACCTCTTGTTAGCTTTTCAATCCATTTTTCTTGTCCTATTCCTTTATTATTATGCTTCATAATTCACATGATAGTGCATGTTTGTGATTGAGAGAGAAAATATATTAGGAGCATAAATTATTATTATTATTATTAGTGAAATGATTAATAATATAATAATATATGGGCCAAAAAGTATGAAATGAAGTAGCTTTCTTGTACTTAACTTTAATAATATATTCCATAACAAGTGAAGGAGATTCTAGTATATATCATGATGCAAAACAACCCATTCGAACTTTAAGGACCCCATTTGTGAGTGAGATGAGATCTCACAAATTCAAAAAGTATGAAAAGAAGATGAGAATAATATATATATATATATATATATATAGATGTCCTCAAGAATCAAGAAAAGAGATTGTCCCCATCCAAGAAAGAATAATTGATATTTATCTCGTTAATTTTTATTTATGGAACATATATAATTGATCTATAAAGTGATGCTATAATTATGTCATGTATTGGTTTCTATCCCAACACTATTTTTCCTTATTTATTTCGAATTTATTGTATACTAGAGAGAATGATCACCTAAATAGACGTAAAATATTTTATGCATATTTTTACCTAAAAAGTAAAGAGAAGACTTATAGTATCTTATAGAAACATTAGAGTATGATAAATACACAATGAGTGATAATATATTTTTTGTTGTTTATATAATTATAATAATGTAATTATCAAAATTCTCAAAATTGAACCCCAAAGTTCATTAAATCAACATTACCAAATGTGATTTTCCTCACTAAGACATCTTTTTGACAAATAGACCATTCTTAATTGCATGATGGAAATGATAACATTTTACTTGTACAGAACATTCTCGGTCATATATATTATTTTTACTTGATAAAAAAAATGATGGAAATGATAAGATTTTGCGGAAAATTACTAAATGTGAAATTAGGAAATTCAAATTGCAGAACTAAATATGTAATTATGAGAGTTACAAAATCAAAAAGTGTCACAATTGTATAGTAGTAGCACTAAAAGTGCAATTTTTTGTGTTATAAAATGTTCTACTTCCTCAAGTATTAATATGTTCAATGACTTGAAGCTAGGATGATAAATGAGATCATAAGAAGTATTTTTGGCCCAAATATTTATAAGCCCATTTTGGTCTATGTTAATTCAGGTTTGGACCGTATCATATAAATATCAAGTCACGACTCACATATAATTCGTCACAATTCCCACTATAAATTTATTGCTTTTTTTTTTTTTTTGCTTAATTTATACTATAATTTATTTGAAATTCAATGATAATCTTCAAAAATATATAAAAAAAATTCCCAAATGCACGAAAAAACTTTGTGAAAGATGAAAATGATGGTATTTGTTTGTGGGTGACACGTCTCATTTCCACTTAACACATTATGGTATGTGCTTTTCCATGTTGGTGGATTGTTGTGGCTGTAATTAACATTACATTTTTATTCTCTTTTAATGATTTTAGTTACATTATATATAAAGAACTTCCAATCTTAGATACCCTCATCTTTTTTTAAAAATAAATCTATTTTAAACAATAGAAAAGTTAATTTCTCAATGGATTCAAAATTATGGATTTGCCAAATTGCCATCTTTGCAATTAAATAAGTCTTAAAAGGCAATGTACGAGGTTCCAACATCTATACATTTAGCAAAACCTAGGACACTAATAATATATATCTATAAAAAGTATTACACTTCACATGATTTTGATTAAATTAAATAACCAATATAACCTTTCTCGTATTACCCTGTAATTTAATCATAAATAGAAGCAATTTCACAACAAACTGAATTTAATATGATCGATGTCTTATAATTCATTGTAGTAACAATATGGGTTATTTTATTAAAATAAAACTCATTAAATAATTTTGATTTTATTGAATTCGAAATTTTATATAATTTTCTAAAAAATAGCACCTTGTGCAATAGTTAGTGCGTTTGAAAGAAGTGGCTACCCTAAAAGGTAGTGAGCATTTGAGATTGACACATTGCTATCATGACTCCATTCTTTCAAGTCCAAGATTAGACAACATTGTGCACTTAATTGTGCGTTTTGAGGTTATCTTATGCAATAAATTGGCTTATTTCATATCGTATTTAACATATTCGATATAATATATACCATATACATCAAATTTGAGAATAAAAGGTTGTTAGAAAAATTACTTCAAATATGTGATGTTATGTCAAATCTGACTGACGTAGAATGAAATTTCTCTTATATATGCCAGACGTTATAAGGGGGATACGATTATTTTACAGTGGAAAACTAACCCGCTGTAAATATATGAATATGCTGGATTGTGACTAATAATATCGGTCCAGCATAAACTTATATTCGAGAAATTCTTGTCGGGTCAAATTAATTATTTTTTGTAACATAGCTTATTTTCAAACTTGATAGGGGACCAAATAAATAGACATTTTGGGACGAAAGGAATAATATTCAGAAAATGTTAAAAATTGCAGATAGGAAAAATGGACCCAAGGAAAAATTGAAAAAAGAATTGGAAGGGTTAACGGATAAGAGAGGAAAAGATTTATGCGGACCCAATCTTATCCCTTAACCAAAAAAAGACCCGATTCTAATGGATCTGGATCCGGATCCGGGCAAGCGACAGCCACTAGAATGAAATGTGGGTCCCACCATGAGACAAACGTGTCCAATTCTATGAGCTGGATCGAGAGGGCCTTTTTCACTCACTTTTTCCAGGTGGGCCCCTGACAGTGACACTTGTCTCTTGTTCTAGCTAGCCCCAAGCCTTTTCATTTCTGTTAGAAATTTTAATTTTTTTTTTATTGAATTTATCTAATTTTTTTTAATGAGATGGTTATATTATTAAATTAAATATAAAATTAATAATTATCTCGGTCACATATATATTATAAAGTGTAAATAATTGATTGCTATATAAATAGAGTAGCAATTTGTATATTTAGTAGAATCGAACTTTAACCTTTAAATTATTAGAGCTTCAACCTATCGTTAAGTCAAGACGTCATTTACGAGTTTATCTGATTCTGTTAATTTGGTTTTTGTTTGTGACTTTCTAAGTTAAGAGGAAATTAATTACACAAACACAAAATTTATATAATTAGAAATATATATGTATATATGTGTATCATATCGACTTATAGGAATTTCATTAGTTTTAAATATGTTTTTTCTTCAACAACTATGTTAATTATAAATTAGTAGGAGTAAAAAGAAAGAAAAGGATAGAAAAAGGAATAAATGATCAACATAATTCTACCACATTGAAGTTGATTTTGTGCAATAAAATAAATGAATGTCTACAAAAGAAAATATTATGAACTTAATTAAGATACTTTCAATATCTCAACCTTAAATTTCTTGTATGGCTGAATAATTTCAAGCAATTGACAATTCAAACTTTTTTGCTCAACTTTAAATAATGTTCATTGAGGAGGTTGAGATGTTTTTCAAATTCTTTGACTAAGAGGTTAGGTCAAGAAATTAAGTTTGACAAAATTTCAAGTAGTACAAATAAAATAAATTCTTACCAAATCGAACTTAGTTGAATCCAAACAAATTATATGGTTGGCATTTATTATATTATTAATGTACATATAAAATAAAATATATAAACACATTAAACATTATTGTTTTATTATTTGTCCCTTTTATGTAGCGGAACCAAAATTGCTAAAAAAATATGAGCTTAACAGTTGCAATCCAGATCTTCTATTACACAAGTATATATATATATATATATAGATAATTTGAATAAATTTGAAATTCTATATGTCTTTTTTTTATGACAAGGGAACCCGCTTAATATCGAAAATCTTTTTTCAGTTTAAAAAAAAACTTGATTGATATCTGTATTGATAACTTGATTGAATAAGTTAAAATTAATTCACTTTTTACCGTTGATATAATAAATGTGGCTAATGAAAGAGCATTTATACAATATTTAAAATGAATAATGACTCATTTATTGTATATTGAAAATGTGTCAAATCTTCTTTTCCATTTACTTATATTATATATGCATGTTAATTATATAAAATTCACAATATTTGTATATTCGAATAAACAACTTATATAATTAGCATACATGCATGTAAATGGAATAAGAAATATAATAATGACCCAATCACATATTTAATAAACTTGATTTAATATAAAATTACTCGATAAAATAGAAAAAAACGAGAATATTTTATGATTAGAAGAGCATTTAAGTATATTGCATAGATTTTGGACAGCAAGCACTGGGAAAGTGAAAGCTGACCTGGACTAAAAAGGTGTAAGAGGAAAAATCCAAAGCATCCACCTTTTTATTTATTTTATTTTATTATTTATTATTTAGAACAATCAAAAAACCATCAAAGTCAGTCCTTCAAATCCATTATAAAGATTTTTCTTAAGCCACAAAACAAACTTGTGGCTGTGAATTTATATCCCACTGCTGAGGTGGCACCCCTGCCCAACTTTCTCTCTCCTCCCCCCCTCTCTCCTTATACACCCTGCGAAATCAACAAACAAGATAATAAAATAAAATCAAAAGATCTGAGAGATTTTTCAAAAGGGATAGTGATTTTTTGAAAAAGAAGACTTTTTTAGTAAAGAGAAATAGAAATTTCAGCAGCTAAAGAATGTCTGAAGTTATGAAAGATTTTGCAATAAAATTGTTTGGAAAGACAATATCTTTACCACCAGATCATAAGGATGTTTATGATCACATCACAGTGTCTGAACAGAGACAGAGTTCATCAGAGACATCAACTTCACAAGAAAGCAAGGTTTGTGATTTGTTTACTGTGTGTTTTTAGTGTGTGTTTTGTGTGTGTATCTGTTGATATATTGATTTTTTTGGAATTTTGAGAGGAACCCATTTTATATAAGATGGAAAATTATGATGGGTTGGTTTTATTTTCTGAAGAATAAAAAAAGTTGGAATTTTTTGTGATTTGATAAAGTTTGTAATTTTTGTGTTCAAAAGAGGAATGAAATTGATAGTTATTTTTAGGGAAAGAAGTTAATTAATTTGATGATCAGACTTGTTATAGACCTTAATTTATTACACAATTAGTGTTATCTTTATGTTTTTGAATTATAAGTTTGATTTCTTGGGAAAAATTCAATTCTTTTGATTATCCTGTTTAAATTCAATTGCACTTGGTTTTATGTTAACTGGTTATTTAGATCCTCCATAGAAACTTATGCTTAGATAGGGACTTGGATTTTGGAGAGGAAAAGGAAAAGGAAAATAGATCAAAAAATAAAACAAAATCACAAAGTATTATAAGCAAGAAAACAATTTGTGTTTTTTCAATTAAATCCAATAACTAAATGGAGGTTTCCAATAAGCACTTCTAAGTTGCTCATAGAAATCTCTTATTATAGGGTAATTATGCTTGAGCTCTTTAATCATAGAACTAATCTTACTAAATATAGTATTTTAGTTGCTAATTGCCTCATAATCCATCATGATTTAGCCAAAAAAACAAAAAATCCCAACTTTCATTCCATTTCTGATGTAAAATTTCTTTTGGTCTTACAGGATTTATCAAGAGGATCCTTCACAATGAGTAAACACGAAAATGATTCCATCGATCCATCGATAGAGCCCGCCACATCATCAGAGATCAGTGACGGCCCCACCACACCGTGCCTCGAGAAAGATTCTTCAGACAAGACACTCAAAAAGCCCGACAAATTACTCCCGTGCCCTCGTTGCAATAGCATGGACACCAAATTCTGTTATTACAACAACTACAACGTCAGCCAGCCCCGTCATTTTTGCAAGAAATGTCAACGGTATTGGACAGCTGGCGGGACAATGCGAAACGTGCCTGTGGGGTCCGGTCGACGCAAGAACAAGAACGCCTTGGTCGTGAATTACGAATCGAAAATGTGTGGCCCGAATGAGTTTTATGAACACTCGAGTAGATCACCCGTTTTCGGCCCATTGGGCTTTCCCGTTTCGTTTTACGCTATACCGAGCCCTTGGAACGGGCCGTGGGCTTCATTGGCCCAAAGCCCGAGCCCGAACCCAACTTTTTCGAACCTCGGGAAACATTCCCGAGAAGGAAATATGGTTAGCCCGTCGAAAGAAACGGGGCCCGTTTTGACACCAAAACCGCTTAGGATCCACGACCCGATTGATGCTGCAAAGAGTTCAGTATGGTCTACATTGGGGATCAAGAACAGGAAAGTCGGTTCGCCCAATGGGATGAGTCTATTTAAGGCGTTTGAATCGAAGGGCGATAGAAATGTAAGCAATATAGACAATAGTAAATTGGTTTTGCAAGCTAATCCAGCAGCGTTGTCCCGTTCGATTAATTTCAACGAGACTTCATAACGGGACGTAGAAATAAGAACAAATGATGCTTGATGAGGTGCTGTTTTTTTTTTTTTTTTTTTTTAATAAATATTTTTGGTTCATCTTTATAGGAGAAATAGAAGGAATGTTCTCTAAAATGTGTATTAAGGTAGAGTTTTTGTTGACATATGATCAGCAAATGTGAATAAGAATTAGTTTTTGTTTATGTTGTCTTTAGGTCGTTTCAAATTTTGTATCCGTATTTTTGTTGGTTTTTCAATAATCTATTTACAAATTAAGGCAACATTATAAAATTGTCGTGTAAAAAGGACCCGACTAGGGGTTCCAATTATGAATTAACGACATATAATCATTTTCACATTGTAAACAGATGGCATATAAATAATCACATCAATAATTTATAAAGGGGTATTTTGATCGTTTTACATAAGTTATAGTACACTCAGCTCATGCTATATATAGAGGATATATCAATCTATTCATCTTCCAAAATCGAGCTGTGAAGGATTCAAGAACTTCGACTATGAATAAGACGACATTTTTTTATGAAAGGATATTTTGGTCATTTCATAAGTCGCCGTGTAATCTTTAAAATATAACAAAAATGCCAAAAACCCTTTCTTTATCAAAGGAAAAATATCCATTCAAATGATGCCAATTTTTTTTTAAATATAAGGATATTGGCCTATTTTTATTCTTGCTTTTTCCCTACTTTTTTCCCCCATATCTTTCACAATATTATAATTAAAATTTAAAAAACATATCTAGCAAATAATAACTGGCAATATGGTGTAACATATCTAATCCACACAAAAAGGTATACTTTTGGTGATTTAATTGTTATTGGATTTATTGCAAGATTTGATATCCAACAAATGTGTGTCTCCAAATGATCAAACAGGGAGAGACATAAGAGATATTTGAGTAATGTTATAAACATTTCAAGGCCACATATTTCACTACAAATAAATTAGTTAATTGGTTTGGGACCCTTTGACATGTGATGCTATGCCAACTTTATTATCCTTTATGTTGAAAAATATATAAAAAATTCTTGTCCAAATTCAATAATTTCGAATATTAGTATAATTCAATTTAAAGATAGAGTATATTTATAGAATTGTGTTGTATATATCCATCAAAGAAGGTGCCATATGTCGCAATTGCGAAAGGTCGGTCCATATGTCTCAAATTGTCATTTTCAGGGTGAAGTCTGATATTCATGTTTAAAAAAATTTCGAAAAGTTATTTTTAAATTATTTTTCAAAATTATTAACAAAGGCAATAATACAATCAATAAAACTCATATTTATAATGTAAACACTAGTTTGACGAGTGTTCGATTTAATAGTTTAGTATATTAAATATACTTTTCTTATAAATGTAAGCTAGGATCATATAGCAATAGAATTTTATATGCCTTAATGGGCCTTTTATTGGGTTACCCGCCAGCCCATTTCAGCCCATTAGTCATCATATTTCTCTGAATGGGCTTTCTTGAAAGGACTCCAAAATTATTATTATTTTTAAAAAACAAAAGACCAATTTTGTTGAATATTCTTCTTTTTCAATATAAAAGATAGGGGATAGCTTATAAGTTTTAAATCATGATATCATAATAACTTTTAATAATGATATATATTAATGAATTATATTAAAATAGAGCATCTCATAAAGAAACAATTAAAATAGCATGATATGATAATTATTTTTGGTAATTTGATATGATTGTGTTTAGATATAATAATAATAATTAGTAATATTTTTTTTAATAAAAATATGTTATTATATCATCTTTCTTTTAACAAACATAATTATCATATTCTTTAAATTCCACCTACTCTATCCTGTCCTTTTCCCATTCTTCATTTCTATGATATATTTTGTTATCACACTCTCTTATACACCCTTTCCATTTTTGTGTCACACACATAGATATATATATATATATATACATATATATTATATTATACAAAAGTTTAAATTGATGAAAAAGATAAAAAGACTAAAAGAGGAAACAACAATGCATATAATTATTATTTAAAACAGTACCTTCACAGACAACAAATCCATCTAAATATTTCCATATTCATAAGGCTCCAACCCCAAGAAAGTCTATAAATGGTGGTGCAGTTCTTTCCTCTGCAGTTTGTCCAATTTGTTGTGATGGTGCTGTTATGAAATCTGATGGACTGTGATGATAGTATCCTCTTATTGTAGAAGTAGAAGAAGGGTAATAATGGGAATAACTGCAGTTTAATTCATCATCCCAATATTTATTACTGTGGTTCAAAATGTTCATCATCTCACTTGTACTAGGGCCTGTATGAAAACAATAAAAAATTCATTATATACAAAGATTTTGTTTTGATACTTTAATGAATATAAAAGATTTTGTAATGTTTGATGTCTGTTTACAAGATTGTTTTGTACTAAAGAAATTGACAGCTGAGGAAATTAAATTTAATGATTCATAAGGGGTTACGTACAAGGTTGTATAGTGTTTATATACGTAATAGTATAGTTATAATTGAGTTTACAAATGATTATGATTATACAATTTCCTAAGGGGTTGTTTGATTGAGTTTATAATGTTGTTGGAATATCTTATAAAGTGTTTTAAGAGTTTATAAACTTGACAAGAGTGTTTCAATAATTTTTTAGGCAAAAGAATGAACTTATAAGGTCATCTTTAACTTATTTCTGAAGATCTAAACTATTTAATTAATATTTGACCATTTTATTTACAAAATTACCATTACTATAACATGTTAATGTTATAAATAATTTTTTAAATCCAAATATTTTAAAAACTTAGGCCTTGTTAATTTGTTTATATATTTCAAACTCTATAAACATCCTTAACTCTAAGGCAACCAAAGATTCTAGGTGTTGTATCAGGTTTCTCATTTGTTTTAGGTTTTCTTTGTGTAGGTCTTAATATAACAAAATCAGCATTTTTCTAAACAACACTTTAATGCATCAATTTTTTTGGGTGAAATTGTAACTTTACAAATGAAACTGGGAAATTAAGAAAAAATAAAAGAAATCCAAAAAAAAAAACAAGGTTTAGAAATTCATAATTTCAAAATGCATGCAACTGAAAATCCAATAAAATGAAAGAAATTTATCATCATAAATTAAATCAAACCTGAAAAGAAACCAAGAGATGTTTGTGGTGCCCATAATTCATTGTTGCTACCACCGCCACCGCCGCCGCCGGAGTTGTACACAGAACCACCATTAAAATTTTGTATTCCTGGATAATAATTATTATTATTATCATCTTCCATTTTCTTAAAAACAAATTGTCCCATTTTCCTCCTCCTATAAGCACTAGATTGTTCTCTATATTTTCTTGCCATGATAACATGCCAATGATTTTTCACTGCATTATCAGTTCTACCAGGAAAAAGCCTAGCTATCATTGCCCACTTATTGCCATATAATCTGTGAGCAGCCAAAAGCCTCTCTTCTTCTTCTTCACTAAAAGCCCTTCTGTTTATTCTTGGATCCAGCTGATTAAACCACCTTAATCTACAGCTCTTACCTTAACAAAATAAAAATAAAAATCAGAAAAACATATGAAAAAATAGTATTTAAAAAAAATCAGGAAGAAAAACAATATTTTCTAGTAGTTTTTAAGGTAAAAGCTGTAGATTAAGGTGGTATAGCTTTCAAACATATATATTTCTTATATTTTTGAACCACCTTAATCTACAGATTCTTACCTTAAAAGGGTTTGTCAGGAAAAATATGAAAAAAGTTTACCACTTTAATCTAGATGTTTTAAATGTTTCAGAAAAATATGAAACAAATTGGAGGAAAGATAATCTACAACTTTTAACTTAGAAATAAAAACAATATATCAGAAGATGACTTAAAAAGATTAATTTTAACAAACTTAACCCTTTTACTTATTTAAACATTATCAGATAAATATGAAAAAATAATAATTAATTTATCTGTTACCTGATCTTCCCTCCAATTTTTCTGCAATAAGATTCCAGTTTTGAGGGCCATAAACAGCTACAAGCTCTTTAAGCTTCATATCTTCTGCAGGTCTCCAATGGCCTCTAGCACAGAGCTTTGATTGCCCAGTACAGCTACTTGCATTGTTATTTGAGTCTTTTCCACTGCTAAACCCATGCATGTTAGATTCTTGATCTTCTTCTTCATTTAAGCTTTCATTAAGATCAATCATAATTTCATTATTGTCACTCGAATCAGGGTTTTTTCTGTGATCACTGTAGTAATTGCAGAAAGTTTTAGAGTAATTTTCCATTTCAAATGTAGGGTTTATGGAAAGAGAGCTTAAATCTGCAAACATTTTTCCCACCATTAAAGAATAGCTTAGTGAGAAGAAGAAGAAATTATAAGAGGAAAAAATGAAGATTTTTGCTGTGGGATTTGAGTAAAGATTGGGATTTGGGAGTGATAGATAACAGCAGTGAATATTTGTAAGAGAGAGCTCTACATAAATAGGGTACTCATCATGATCATCTAATTTCAGAAGATAAAAAAATGTTTGTTTACATTTTAGTATAATATTTTGGTGTCACCCTAAACAATAATATTATCAGAAAAAAAATTATTTATGCCTCCATTAATAATTTATTACTTAAATAAGGGTTGAATAATTATTACTTAAATCTTTTACAAGTTCTAATAATGTGTGTGAAGAAGATATACAAGTTTATGTTCCTTAAACTATACCCTATAAGACAACTGAAATCCATCTGGTCAATGGACGACTCAATTGAAATTTCGGATTTAAATGTATGCATAAAGTACATAAAGTATAAGTATATTTGTTCAAATTAATTACGATTTTATTACACTTTTGAAAAAGTGTAGAATTTAATTGTGTTGGACCACGATTATATAATTGGAGACATGCATCTTGATCTCAATACATTAGTTGCATTAATTTCATGGACTGCCTAACAAATGTCCCAATCAGTAACATGTTATACATGGATCTAGTTGGTTGGGTGTCGGCAAATTTTCTCGAATATTCGCCACATAATGTATTAAAATATATTTGAAGTCGAAAATATATATTATATATATATACAATAAGTATATAAAGGAAATTTTGATAAGAATATCCAAATGCCATTAAATTTTTGTAGCTAAATCACAATTATTGTTGTTAAACTGAATTCAGTAAATATATTACCAACAGTTACCTCATATACATATATATGTATGTAAATAAGTTTTTTTTTTAAACTTCCCGTGGTATCCCATGAAGCATGGAGAAATGTCGTAACAAAACTACTGTATGGCTTGAAATCACATCCTATATCATAGGTTTTGAATTACCATAACAAATGTATGGTCAATCAGTCTTTTACCAACAAAAAATCGACTATATTTGAGCACATATTGATGGAAATATCGGGGCCCATAAACATATAACTATTAATCATAAAATGTAATTTACTATTTAACTTTAAATAAATCACAATAATATTCCACATCCATCCAATATTCATGTCAATTATTTTTTATAACTTTTAAGAGTGATTAACTTGATTGGACCTAGAATTTACTCACATTTCTATTATTTTTTGGACCCATTAATAATTAATATTAATAATAGTAATTGTTGAGCAAAAAGGCAGACCCATTTGCCGACGTTTACATTTATTGGTGTGACAGAAAATGTAGTACATTTTTCAGGAAACTCAAAAACATTTTGGTCAAAATATTTGAAACTTAAAACCTTATACTGAAACATCCCAATTGGTTTTTGCCTCAAAAATTAAAAAATCTGTTGAGAATAAATTAAAGGCCATAAATGGATCAGACCCCATCACAGTTCTACTCCATAACCTATTTTTGACCATTATAAGGACCCTAAAATTGTTTGAGGTGTCAATGTTTTCCATGGTTTAATTTGCAATTTCAATTAATATATATATAAACATGAACACAAAAATATATACACACAAGGAAAAATTCAAGAAATATAATCATTTCTCAAATTAATCGTTGTGTTCTTTTACATTTTTTATTATTTCAAAACAAATATATATATATATATTACCCTTTAATTATATAGCATGATGGGATATTGGAAATTTACTGAGGAACGAAATTTAAACCATAAAAACTTGGATTTAATTTCATAATGTATAGAAAATAAATTCCATATATACCTACATGCATGATGAATTTGATTAATTATAGTTATGAACAAGGACAGGTTTTTTTCTGGGAACCCTAAAAGGAGGGCCATACGTGTGTGTATGATTTGAGTTTGTATGATTCAGACAAGGACAATCAACTATCTGGTCTGTAAATTTTGGAACCAAATATATACATATATATATATATTATATGATTATTAAATGTCAAAGAGATAGAGAAAAAGTTAAATTTGTGTACGTGGGGACAAGCAAAAGCAATAAAAATGTGCAGAGAGAATAATAATTGTGTGTATTTTATTGTATTAAATTGAATTGAATCATGTAGTAGTCATCATTTTTCTTTCACCTTTTTGGTTCTTACCAAAAGTTGAAGACTTGCTAACTATTACACGCCCGTGTGCAAGATTCTTTACTCTTGATCACTATTTATTTGTATGTATGATTGTACTAAATTAAATAATTGCAAAATGGATGTATTTTCCCACTTTTATGAATGAAATTCTCAGTTATCAAGAAGAAAAAGAATTAATGATTGATAAGGATTAGTAATAAACTAGTATTTGCTACTTGAGTTGTTTTGTTTTGACTTATTTTGCATGATGTGTGTCTAAGTAAATGTAGAAGTTTTAAAAAATATTTATATTATGTTAGTATTTTATTTAATTATATTACACCAAAGTAAATATTTTTAAAAAATTACAATTATGTACCCTTTATCAAGCATAGATTATGTGTTGAAACAATTTCGTGTCAAGCATGTATATGTCAATTTATTATGGGACATTTTAATCATCCATAATCTAGGCCTAATATTAAATTAAACCCTAGACGATGTGCCAAACTTACGCCAAATCAGGTTCAATTGATTGGTGTGTCATATATCATATATTTTAGGTTTAAGGGCCGTGAACCACTCCGCTTAAAATGTGTGGTGTATGCTACACCAGTTACCTATATTATAGCATAAAATTTTCCAATGGACGATCAAGACTAGCCTGGCCATTCCGAAGATGACATGATTATGCTTCACCAATAAATCCGATATGTTATACATTATATATTTGGGGTTCAGTGTGATGAGTGTATACTGAAAACGAACAACTTCACTTTAAAATATGTGATATATATGATACACCGGTCTGTTGTACCTGATATGACGTAAGTTTTTCGATGAAGACGAGCCTGGCCATTCCGAAGAGGACAAGATTATGCCACACCGAGTTCATCAGCAAACCTGCTGATACATTATACATTACATATTTTGGGTTCGGAATGATGAGTGTGTAATGAAAACAAACAATTTCACTCTAAAATACGTGATATATATATAACATACTGATTTTATTAAACTCGATATGACATAAAATTTTCCTGATCAAACGAGTTTGGCCATAGCGAAGAGGACAAGAGTAAGTTGATGAGATAGATAACAAAAATAGAGCCCACAATATAAATGTAGGACTGCACCCATGAGATTCTGTTGGGTGTGTTCCCTTTCAGCAGGTTAGGGTTCCACCACTCAATACATATATATATATATATAACAAGACAAATATGTAATCAGTAACATGGGATTGCAATCACCCCTATTTCCAATGCACACACACATGCAGACACAATGATAAATAACAAGAAAACATCATTAAAAATATTTGGTACAAATTCAAACAACAATGTGAATTTAATTGTTAGATAGATTTCAAGCTTGTGAAAAAGTCGGTTAATTTTTGAAAATTAAATGGGCAAGTGGGCTAGCTAGTGTGTTCTTGTAACAGTAATATAAATTCATATAATTTTGTAACTCTATTGAGCACATTTATATTATTTTTTTCATTATTTAACCCTAAAAATAATCCACCCCATCTTATCAAAAGAACGTGAGTTCGTTCAATTATGTGCATATATATATATATATATATGTGTAAGGAAATATTTATCTCCCATTTAACAAGGAAAAGAAGTCAATTTGATTGTACAACATAGAGTTCTCCACAGTTTATCTACAAATATAGGCAGCTGATAAGATGTATGCACATGCAGAGTAGTAAAAAGATGATATTAGTCATAATTACTGTAAACTATCCAAAGAAGGAGATGTATTTTACAGCCATCTAATTCCATATTTAGTTTAAAATGTCCTCTTTATAAATTAACACTCAGTCCCATACTGATGCAATTATATAACAGAACCAAATTGATAAAATAATTATAAAAACTTTAAGATTTTAAGAATTTCTTAATTGAAAACTGTGCACATTTAATTTACATATACAATGTTTAAGCAAATGTGCTATATTTCACCTTCATCCCATTTTTTTTCTTCTTTTTATCTATATTTCTCTTTTGTGACACCTCAAAATAAAACGATTTCAAAACAACAGTAAATAATTACAACTTGATATCAAATCAAACAATAGAGTAAATGTTTTAGAATTTTTTTTATTTTTTTTTGGTTGAAGTTTTGGACATACTAAAAGTGGCAAATAAAGGTTGGTTTTCCACAGTTTCCCATGATTTGGTAGATGTTAACAACTCAGTGTGTGTGATGGTAAATGAACACCCCATTTACACGTACATAACCCCATTTACACGTACATATATATATATTATATATATATATATATATATAAATTGCAGATGTTTTAATTATATTGAGAAAGTGAAAGGACTACTGTGAAATATTGTACTATGGGCCCCACTAATGAATGATCTTTGCTGTTTAGGAACAGAAGATAGTTGACGTCAACAGTACTCTATTACATTACTTGGTACAATTCACTTTCAGAGACTGATGTAATTTTGGGTTCTAGCCAATGAGGTAGGGGTAGCTTTGGAATTCATATATAAATTTTTTGGTACAATGATGTTAGAAGATACATGATGTAACCTTAATTTATGTATATTTATCATGGAGAAAATTTTAATTTTAGTCCTATAAAATATTATTATGATTTTAGTTTTAATTTCATAATTTATGAAATTTTAAACTTTTTTACGCAGTCCTTTTTTTTATAAAATATTTAGTCTCTTGTTTTATTTATTATTATAAATTGCATTTTCTGCCTTCAACTAATCAAGATGTGTTAATTATTTTTTTAAATAAATAATATTTTCTGCCTTCAACTAATATATAGGTATACGGGTCGCCTAATCATCATTTTTGACAATCATTTTTTATTTTCTTCTGATTTTTTAGGGTAGGAGATATTTGTTTAGGGGTACATTTTGTATAGTTTAAGAAATAAAATACAATTATAAATAATAAAATAAAGTATAAAAAATGAAAAAAGAACCACAGTTATAACTTATAAGCTTATTATTAGATTATTTTCAATAATTTTGTTCACCTTTTTCTATTGTTTATTATAGTAAGTTAGTTTGTTGAAAGAACAAATAGTATCAAACTAGAATTTTGATCATTTCCAAGAATAAGAAAAAACTCAATTAATAATACTATATATATATATATAACTCAGCTAGCAATAGTGTCAGATTGTTGAAGTAAGCAATTGCATCACTGTAGTGGTCAGAATATCAGATCTTAAGCCCTAACTGAATATAGGCTTTGTCCTTTGTTGCAATTGGAGGCCTAAATTACACTATAAATTCTATGATACTACATAATTTAGTATAATATAAATTTGTAGTGTTAAAATTTTAGGTTTAAAATAGAATTTTTTTTAGTGATTATATAAATAGGAAAATGAACTGAAAAGCCTATATATATATTTAGTACAGGGCTAGATAGGCTGTGATGTATAGCCAAATTGCTTGAAAGCATTGTGACTGAGACATGATCTGAACTTAATTAATCACTTTGACTGTCTCTTTGCATGGATCCCAGATGTGCAGTTATAAAGCACAAAATATTAACAGTGATAATATCAGTAATAAATAAAATATCAGTTCAGCTACTATTAATGGACAATTGCTTCTTATTTTTCTTACACAAAGTAAGAAATTTATTTTCATAAGATTAAAGATATGAAGTCAATAGTATATATAGATAATTTTTATAAAAAAAAAAGTATCTATATATTTATTTGGTGGGATGTGATGGGTTTTTTTTTTTAATTATTTTTTATGAGAAATTGAAATGAATTAATTTTTAAGTCAAACTCATAAATTATATCATTAAAAAAATATACAAAATTGAATTTTATTCACATGTCTTTAAATCAAAGATATATTTGGATCACAAATTTTAGCTTGGCTTATTGCCTTTTCATGGGTCCTGTATATGGGTTCAAATTCAAACTGAATTGGGCTTTTCATGGGCTTTGTATATGGGTCACTTCGTCTCTAAGAATAAAAAGTAGAGAACTAAGGGGTCAATTGGATGGCTACCCTCATTCCCAAAAAATCATTTCAAAGTAAAAAACTACAAAAAATTCATTTGTTTAGCATGTCCTGAAAAATTTCTTACAAAAAAAACTCTCAAAATTACAAATAATTCTTGCAACAAATGAATTTTACTATTCATGATTTGACAGTTAATACAATCAATTAAAATTATTTTTTCGACTATCTTTTAAAGCCAAAAATTAAATTAATTACATATTCTGATGTAAAATGATGCAACGTATAAAATAAGATCCATTGTGACTATTTTCTGACGTGTAAATCAACGAGATTAACTAAACACATTTAATAAAAAATATATTTAAATATCAATCCAAACAAATTTCTCACAACAAAAAATATATCGCATCAACCACAATCATTACCTATTTTTCTCTTAAAAATCTCATCCAATCTCATCTTTTAAATCACATTTTTCATTTTTATCATGAAAAAAAATTATCGTAGATGAATATGCTAACCAATTGGGCCCTAAAGTTTAAAGACTGCAGCTTGTTAAATAGTGTTAAAACATCAAAGTATATTTGGGTGGGTTATTAATTCACATATCTATAACTATATATTCATTAAAACTTGGTTCAATTGTATTTTACTGCAAGCTACCTATTTGTTTTAGCATGAGAAAAAACTTCAGAAAACATATATAAATACACCAGAATCTGTCTTCCTATGTAGTAATTCACAAACTAGAGTAAAAATACACCATTAGAATCTGTCTTCACAGAGCAAAAACAGAAACACAGATTGAGAACTCAAATATGAACTTGTTCAGAAACACACCTATTAGTAACAATTTACAGTTCACAAAGATAACTCAATCTTTCGTTTGAATATTATCGTATTCATTAAACAAGTCAATGTTACAATAAGAGATGATTCATGGGGTTATTAGACAATACATAGTTCCAAAGAAACAGAGCTTTATCATCCTCATCAACGATCAATGTTACACCAATACAAATTCATTTATCAATAGACAATACATAGTTTCAATCTCCGATCAAAGATTTTAAAAATTATCATCGCCAAATAGTTAATCGACATTGTAGTAATCGTAAAACACGTTTTTCGACAGATAAACTCTTGTATTTCAATAAAACATGCACATTTCACAACATAAATCTAATTGTTCAACAATTTCTTCATATACAAGCTTGAATTACAAACATGTAAACTCAATACATAAAACGTAAAGAAAATCGATTGACTTACATAATAAAGCTACAAACGCCTCTTATCCACCATTCTCAAACGCTTCTCAATCAATCGAGCATTAAACTCTCCATCGCTAACCTTCAACATATCCGATAACGACATTTCAAATCCAAACTCCATCAAAACCTTATGACGCGGCCTAATTTTTCGATCCAAACTAAACGAAAAATACTGTGGAAACCTCTTAATTTCATCCAAATTCCCATTCATTTCCTGCAAAAAATACTCCAATTTCGGCCTATAATTATTCTCCACGCTAAACGTTAACAAACCCGGAGACCTCAACACCATACTCTTCACCTCTTCATACTCAAATCCTAACCCTAATAAAAACTCAATCTTGGGAATCAATGTATACTCGACGCTCGAAACCAACAACAATGTGGTTTGAGAAGTTAACTTATTAGCCCCTGAAAAACCCAATTGAGTTAAAAACTCGAATGCGGGCTTCAATTGGGTTTCCGGGTCGGAAACAAGGATTCTAGGGCACCGGATTATCGATTTCCTGATCTCGAGAAATGGGATTTCGACAGTGTTTAGTAAGAAATCGAAAATTGGGTATATGTCATTGTACGGGTCGGAGGTTAGGAGCTCAGGGTACATGTCGAGAATGCGGCCGATGGCTGAGATTTCGAGGCCCATAGATGAGAGGCAAGTGGTGATGGATTGGAGGGTTGAGAGAGATGCAGAGCGTATATTAGGGTTTCTGGTTAGGGCTTTTTCGAGGTTTACTTTGATTGATTGGAGGTATATGATTTTGCGGCGGAAGTTGAGGCCGGTGTCTACGGCGGCGGCGGTGGTGGTGGTGGCGAGGAGGGTATTTGGGGGTTTGTATGTGGTGGGGATTTGCAGCCGTAGGATCATCTTTGGTGGATGGGGAGTTTAGGTTGGGGAAGTGAGAAAGAAGGTGGTTAGAATCAGTTGGATAGGATTGATTGGACAAAAAATATCCTTTGCAACAAAAAAAGGAACATATTTCTATTTAGCTAGAATTGTAATTTGTAATATTATGTGGTACAATATTTTGAAACTCAATTCAGTCGAAAAATTGATTAGCTCATGATTCATTGGTTTAATTGTTGGGTCGAACGGTTGTATATAAAATTGAACGATTTTGAGATTCAAACGATTTTGTGGTCTGACCAACTCATTTTGAAGATCGATTTCAATTTCAAGCAGTGGAAGTCAGACCTTATAATAACTAAAAAGTACCTTATACTTTATTTTTTTTAGAGTAATAGATAATTACATTTAATATTTTGTGTTATAAATAAATAAAAATGGACTAGAAATTTAGCACAATTTATATAATTATTAAGGTAGTTTGAGTTGAGCTACATAAGTAAAAAGGGGAAAATTGCATCGACCTCCCCTGAACTATGTGCATTTGGCATCCACACCCCTCAACTTTAAAAAATTGGCATAAACCTCCCCCCATTCACTTTTTTCATTATATTAATTTTATAAAGACCAAAATACCCTTCACTTATTATTTAAGTTAACTTTCATTTTTATTATGTTGGAAAATGGAAAAATATCAGTAAATAACAATTAAAAAAAATGAGAAATTCATAATTTAAATTTTATAATTATAATTCTAATCTCATAAAAAGGTAATGTATCAATTAATAATGAATTGTCTTAGTGATCTAAAAAATTTGTTGATTAAGTTTATCAATATAGTCTAGACATTTTTCATAAACTTAAATAATTTTAATTTTTCTATATTAAAGAAAACTACAAGTATACAAGTAAGAGTCTAACAAATTTTTATATATCTAACATTCGATTTACTTAAACATGTTTTTCATAAAAGAAATTCAACTTCTTTTGCCAAAAATGATTTTACTTTAGTGGTATATCAATTTGAAACAATAATAGTATGAAAAAAGTAAATGACCTCTAGTATACCATCATGCTTTTGTTATTAAAATGATATATATAGTAATATTTTAACAATGACAATAATTTATGATTATATATAAAAACAGTTGTGTAGTTTAATGAAAGTAAAATAAGATGCATTAGCATAATATTATTTTTTCTTTCTTTCTTGAAATAAACTGAAAAATAAATAACATATTATCATCCTAAATTCTTAATCAGTAATGTGAATTTATTCTAACTATATCTAGATAAGTAAAAATAACTTAAAAAAATTATTGAAGATTACCATAAAAATAAAAAATAGTATAATTAATATAATTATAATACTAGCATATTTTTTCATGAGATTTAACACTTGTTGTATTATGAGAGCTAAATTAATATCTTTAAGTAATATTATTTGATATAATAAAATTATTCGTAATTAAAAAGATTATTATTATAAAATTAAAGAATATTATAACTATATTTCTAGAAACTATTTTAATTTGTTTTATTATCATGGGAGGGGCATTTTAGTCATTTCATTAGTAAATATAGTGAAAATTTGAGAAAAAGGAGGTCCATGCCAATTTTTTAAAGTTGAGGGGTGTGAATGCAAAATGCATATAGTTCAGGGGAGGTCGATGCAATTTTCCCTAAGTAAAAGTTTGTAACTTTGTATTGAGTTTATGTGAATAATTAAAGTGGGCCTATGTAAGGTTAGTAAGCACCTCACATTTTGTCATGGTATAGTTGTTGAAGGCCCAATAGAAATTAAGTTGCAGAGATCATATTCTAGATTAAAGCCCATCTGTATTATGGGCTTCAAAGTCATTATTTAGATTTTACTTAAATGACCTTGAATGGGCTGATAAGACCCGACCCAACGGACCCGGTAGAAGATTCTACCCTTTGCCTACTCGATTTGGGTTAAATCATTACACTCAAATGAATATAGAGAAATGCTATATACTATTGTTCATTTTTTCATCTATTTCTCAGTGGCACTTAATATGTTAAGACATTTTTATATTGGAGTAAAACATAAGTTATGGAAATCAAGTTAAATGCATTTTATTGAATTCAATTCTGACATGTTTGAAAGAAGTAAAAAAATGGTGAATTATAATTCAATTTTGATTATAATCAGTGATATATAACATCACTTATGAATATTATGTCCTAGTTGCACTAAGATGAGGCTTCTATGCCTTAGTATCTCACAACCATATTTTTATTATATTCTTGTCCGTTAGACTATAAATTGGGCAATTTTATGCTGAATTGAGACCGTTATCCCGTTCAACGACCCACATATGAACAATTAATTGTTTTTCCCACATCTAAAAATAATCTCCTATATAACAAATGGTGTTTGATGGAGCATATATAACCCTAATGAGAGACTTTGTATTAGCATTTGTTTTTGCTAAATTTTATATTATCATTTTCAAACTACCTAATTTAGTGCTACTATACAAATTTGTGTTGAATTTCATATTTAATTAGAGTATATAAAAGTATTATTATGCCTTTGAAATGTAAGAGAAGAAGGTACTTGCAAGATGACAGACTTTGAAGAGTCACGGGGCTCGAGACTCTATGCTTAAGGCCAAATGAAATCGATGCAGGCCACAGGTTTGACCCATCAGTCTCACTCTCTTTATTTATTTTCCCCATATATACTAAACTCCTATAGAAGACTACGCCTTTTTTTATCATTTTTTATCCTTATTGACCTAATAGAAAAAATATATACTAAAATTTAATGAGAAATATATATTTGTATTATGAGAATTCATATATAAATATGAAAGCCCAAATACGATATAATAAAACGATAACAAGATGAACTAGGCGCACCAATATTTTTTGGTATATGCTATCAAGTTGAATTCGACTTTAATCAAATTAAATTAACTAGCTGATATCTAACTCGAATTCGATACATAATAACTCATTCGAAATCAAATCGATAACTTATTAAACTAAATTTGAACCAACATTTTTGTGTTCGATTAATTTTGAAACTCAATTCCAGCTTGGCTCGTCAGTAAAAATTAATTAAAAAAATGTACTTAATACAAATTATCCGAGCTCAACTCGTGTTTGATTCAATTAAAACTCGAGAACGAAACTTATAAAATAATGTATTCATTATTTAAAATAAGACTACACATTACTAAAATATAAAAAATTAATGAAATCACAAACGTACAAATTATAAAAACAACTCATTTCATTACTACTAGTCCAATTGCATTTACATCTTTCCTTACTAAAAATTTCACCCACAACAACAAAAAGTACACAAAATAACACTTCACTACTAATCCTTAATTAGAAAGCGGGTAGTAATAAATCCACCTCAGCTACCTTCTTGCCTTTACAACAATTTAGGCAAAAAGTGAAAACCCCAAAACACCCTCAAATAACTAGGAGAAAATCCACTCATAAATTGAGTGTCCTCCATTAGACAAGGACCATTTAAAATTAGTCCCCCCTAATTTTGCCAACTTACCACTACAATAAAAGCCACACTACTAATACTAGTGACCATATAATACTAAAATCAAATACACCTAATTTTTTAGAAATTAAATTCTTAGAAAATATCGAGACTCTGTTTTATTCCGTTTAACGGAACTGGGCCCCGGTGAAAGTCTGGCCGAAGGACCAGCTAGCTGGGGCCACGTTGTTAGAGACGAGGGTTCGACCGTCGCTAGTGGTGACCTTAAAAGAGAGGCTTTGGCCATTGAGATAGGAATTGCTTTGCCAATTTTGGCCCCAATTTCTTGACATTGGTTGCCAATTAGTTTTGGACCCTTTGATTGAGACTGAGTGCACATCACCAGCACCACCAACATTGGTTATGAGTACTAGGTTGAAGTATGAGTGGCCATTGATTGTGAACCTTATGCCCCCCTTTCTCCTGCATGCTACCCTACAAATATTTCAATTAACAAGTGTTATATTAGTTAAAAAAAAGGAATCTATCCTGTTGCACTCGATCTGTTATAAAATCACGCATATCTCGATCGGTTATAAAATCACGCATATCTGAAACATCCCATATTGGGATTATTATCATTGGTACAATGGTACTCATCAATTCAAGAATGACACTTTAGAAGAGAAAACGTAAGGGCACATGGGGCATTGAAGTTTGTAGTAAACTAGTGATTAGCATTGTGGGAGTAAATTGACATTTTTCACATAGTTGAGGGGTCACATGCAAAAACTTCAAAAGGGTCACTTCACTTTAATATTTTAAGGCCTTTTCATCTCTTTAACTCAAAATTTAGGAAGGGCTAGAATTGGAACAAGGGCACTTAGGATTATTATTGTGATTATTGGTACCATATCAATTCAAGAATAACACACCTAGAAGAGAAAAAGTAAGGTCACATGGGGCATTAAAGTTTGTAGCACACTAGTAACTAGCATTGTGGGAGTAAATTAACATTTTTACATAGTTGAGGGGTCACATGCAAAAACTTCAAAAGGGTCACTTCACTTTAATATTTTCAGGCTTTTCATCTCTTTAGTTCAAAATCTACAAAGGGGTAGAATTGGAACAAGGGCAAGAACATGAAGGGCAAAACCGTCCAAATACCCCATTGTAGTGATTAAAGTTGCATTTAGTCATAATCCCACAACCCAAAACGCAATAAATTAACACCATTTGTGAAATAAAAGATCGTTAATTTACCTTCGATAAGAAACGGGTACAATTCCAGCTTTATACTGAGCAATGTGTTGAAAAACAGGCTGAGCCAAGTCAAAATGGTGGAGGGGTGGGTTACACCACCCCCCTGCATTGTTTGGTAAGGCATTGTTTGGTGGGCAGAAATTTGTTGCTGTTACCAAAATTGAACCAGGCAAGCACCATTTCCCATCATTGGCACACTTTATCTCATAGCATGAGCCGCAGCTCAGCCCACTGTTGAACAGGGCTGTACTCAACGCTGCTGTGTTTGTACCGTACCCTTGGCTGTACAAATTCCCATACCCACATGCCCCACCTGATTCAAATTGTGATACACAATTATATATATATACATATATATACTGAAACAATTTTTTGTGAAAAATGGTGAAAAGATTGAATTTTTTTTTCTTACCCATTGTTCCAGAGGCATCACTTCCACCATAGAAGGTTGCATGAGCATCAATCCAGTTTCCACCATAGCCATGAGCATTTGACACCATTGCAAGAAAACCCACCAAAAGCATCCCAAGAAAAGCCATTTTTGCTGCAGAAGAAGAAGATAATCGCAATATTTTCAGTACATTTTTCCAAGAAAATTGAAAAAAAAAACAAAAAAAGAAGATAAAAGAGAAGGAAAATGAAGAGTTAGTTATGAATTACTTTGAGAGATTGTGATTAGAAAAGCAAATGGCAGAGACAGAGAATGTGAGGAGGAAGTGGAATGAAGAGAACGTAATGGTGTGACGATATAAATAGAGGTTTGAGGGGTATAAGGGTCTTTTTAGGTACCGTTCAGTAGTCACACAATTAACTGACTGCCAAACAGGTTCTTATAAAGGTAAATTCATGCTATTGGCGATGTTTTGGCCTTTATTCAAAGTGGGCTCCACTGTTTGTTAGTTTTTAGGGTTACAAATTGAAATAAATCAATTCTTAGCATGTGCAAGGATAGCCCATTTGCCCCAAAGTCTTATCTTTTTTGTGGGTTAAATGTATAAAATATTAAGATTTATGTGTTAAATGGAAAATGCAAAATAAATTATGTGTTAATGAAATAGACTAATTATCCTTTGTTATTAAAAAAATTATGTGAAATTCATTTTATGTGGAAAAAAAGAAAGAAAATATGTATATTTTTCGGTAAAAAAAATATTATTTATCTTTTAAATTGTATATAGAGATACAATTGTCAAATTAATATATTAATAAAAGCAAAAAACGTGTTCCTTTTTCCAATGGAATGAAGGTTCACACACGATTTAATAACAGAAAAAGGATTATGCCTGTTATTTTAATATATATATATATATATATATATATGGAGGATTTTAGTAATTTCGAACTAACACATAGATTTATTTTTGCAATAAACCTTTCTTCTTCCTTTTTTTTTTTGTCTAATACAACTTTTAGATTTTTTTAATTGGTATCGAATAGATTGTTTATATTGCATTTCTCATATACTAGAGAAAAAAATATCATCTTAGTGTACAAATTAAAGTGCATTTTTTGTACATAGGTAGATATGAAGTAAAATATTAAATGAAGTGAAAGAATCAAAAGTATATTTTCTACTATATATCCAAATAGATTTTATCTTCTCTTAATTTCTTTTCTTTGTTTTCTTGTCCCCCTTCTTTAACATACTTTATTATCATCTTTTCGAATTTCCGCCCCTTCTTTAAGACCTTAAGGAAATGTTTATTGCATTAACATTTGCTTTAAATTTGGGATTAATGCAATACTTTCTTTCATGATTTTGAAATTTTGATACAATTTTCTCCTTGAAGAAAAATGATTGATTAATTCTTTTCTTTTTTTAGTAATATATCAATTAATTGTTTGACCATTAATTAGTTAAATCATGAAAGCTTGGTATCACAAAGTCGGTTTATATTTGGTGGGATACAAGAGATTTCTTATATTAAGTTGACATTTTAGTTTTCAACTAAGCTATAGATAAATAAATATATATAAATTAGAGGAAAACAGATTGGAATATATATTATATTGTGGCATAAAAAATAAAATAATTTGTGGTCAAATAGTTCAAGACCTACTATGGTACGATTTCCGCTGCAAATTGTTAATTAATTAAGGCGGCTAATAAATTCATTAAGCTCATGCTTAAAACTAGGAAAATTACAATTAATTGATATTTAATTGGCATAATTAAGAGTCCTTGTTGAAAAATAGTGATTAAGTAATTGCGCAAACTGCATTAGCTTATAATTTCCACAAGCTTTAAATTCATATTATCGGTCTATTTTTCTTGAGCGAGGGAAGAAAAATATTGTACTTATTATTTGGAATTTAAACTAAATTATACTAAAAATTCTCATTTTATAACTATACTAAAACATGAATCCCATGCCATGTACGAATTTTATAACTATATCAAAATAATTGCATTAAATATACACTTAAAACATCTCAAAGTCAGAATTTACTGCTAAATCAAATTGCCCACTTTCCAATTGCACTCTCTTATATTAAAAGTTAAGCACAAGAATCCAAAATTTAAAGTCCATTTCACCAATTCGTTTTCTATGTATTTATTTATTTTGTTGTAGTAAAATATTGTTATTTATCAGAAACCCTAAATGTGACAAATACTGGACGTGACTTGTCTTTTTGGCTGCTCAATTTTGGCCATTCATAAAGGGCTCTTCATGGGAGAATTAAATGAAAATCTTTTTCCAGTAAAACGAATTAAATAGAGCTGACCATAAAACATATATTATATTTGCATATGGTGAAAAGGGGACCAATTTCCATTTTCCTCCATAAAAACATATTTTCACTTAAATATTACAAGTTCAAATTTTCGATGAATATACTATATTTGATCAAGTGAAAATTGAAAATTATTTTTTAGTATAAGAATTATAGATGGGTTGTATTGAATAAATTTTAATGGAAAAAGTATTTTTTGAAAATTAAATTATTTAGTAAGATGTAGTTTATCGGGGATAAATTTATGACACAAGGGGGTCTAATAGTTTCAATGCGTCATTCATCATATGGTGTGTGTTGTTGTGAGTGAGTCTTGAAATTACTCAGCTCACCTAAATATATGGTGTATGCCACACTGAATATGTTGAAATCGATGTGATATAAAATTTTCCCCCTGATCGGTACTGCCAATGAGTTGAGATTTTCCGATAGTTTAATAAAATGGTTATATATAAATATAACTATGATATTAACATATTATTATGTTGTGTTGTGTATTAAGGCACAGACGCTGTCCAGTTCAGTAAGACGAGCTCATGTCCAATAAAGGTTTGAAAAGGTTCATGCATGTTTGTTGCCAGTATCACCTTAGTGAATTAAAAAAAGATTATATAGTTTACACTCTAAAAATTCGAAACACTAAATAATCTGAGTTTTCTAAGATCGATGAATATAATACTGAAAAGTATGAACACGTTTGATCATATGGAATTAGGTACCTAGGTAGCTCGAAGTTATTGAACGCGCGCAATTCTGAATTTATTAAAACGCTAACTAATCTATAAGTTGGATTAAATCTCATCTGAACGTGTTTTTCACGTGATAAATATTTAATTCTACGTCATTCTCAATTCGTGTTTCACCTAACCTAACACTAAAATATAACATTGTTGAAAAAAAAAATTCCTTAATTAGTAAATACAAAGAATTTATGCACAAGAAAAGTACGTGGCAACTAACCTTTCCACCGTTAAACTGGTGAGTAGATAAACAGTATAATGCCTGCACATGGGTTGGGAATATCTATATATAAGGGCTGCTAGTTGAATTTTTTTGAAAAATGTAAAATTTGTTGAAAAGTTAAAGTTAAGTTTATTCGTAAAATTTGTTAAAAAACATAAAAAATATAGAAGAAGCTGGTAGAAATTAGAATATACATGCTTTTAATTTTAACATTTTTTCAGTTGTTACAAGTTGGCATGTAGTAGCCTAGTAGGCTCATAACTAAAAAAATATTAAATACCAACTGCAAGTTCATTAAATTACAATATCTTTATAATGTCAAACATGATTTAATTTTATATATCATCAGATTATTATAGATTGAAACTAGAACAAATTAGATGCTTTGAATAGTTTTCTTTTTTAATTATAAAATATTTGTTAAACTCAAACAATATTAAGATAAATAATTATATCTAGCTACGTGGGAAATGAAATGTGATTATCGACATGATTAGCGAAATAATGGGGTCAATATTCTTGGTATTAAGTTTTTAAAATAGTGTTTATTTGTCGTATTTACATTCTCAATTTTATTTTTTCAACAATTTGATTATCTTTCCAAGTTGACCTCAAAATCTTTTATTGTCAATTTTTAGCTAAGCTTGGTTAGGCATAATTGTTTATCTAACATTTATTAGTAAAATAAATAGATTTATGGTACAAAATTTATATGGTATTATTATTACTCAATTTCAATTGTCAACCACATTATAAATAATTGATGGTCGACTCGAATTAATAAATACGAAACATTCTAGTATGTACCAAATAAAATTTGAATGTTATTAGCAATTTTATAGCTAATCTTATAAAAATTGTAATGTTTATACTTTATGGACCATGCTACAATTAATCTAAATCCAGCTTGAACTAGCATTTTTCGTGAAATAATAACTTTTCTTTACCACCCGTCAAAGTCATAACATTTCTCTTGTGAGAATAAGTATATACTTTATTGTCACATTTAATGAATCACAATAGACTGATTACATTAAATTTGATCTATTATAAAAATTACTTCGTGTATAATTACTAAAAGAAAGAACGTTACATAACATTACAAACACATTGTTTGTCTTATTTATACACAAAAAAGATAAATTAATTTATGTGAAAAATAATAAAAAATGAAGGGCTAATTCCAATTAAAGATAAATGTATATCTTGATTGATGATGCAGTTGTATATGAAAGCGATAAGAGATTGGACGGCGGAGATTGGAGCATCTGCACATGGGAAAATCTGTGTGCACATGCACCTGTTTGGCTCTTAGTTACGTTTTCTAAACATATTTTGCTTTTTCTTCTTTTTTTTTTTCTATTTTTTTTTTCTTCATATAGGATGATTGTGAAAGGAAAGTAAAATTTGAAGGAGAGTGAAATAATATTTAGTTTTCACTTTTTTGACCACATTATGTTGTGTCACTTTCAATTGGGCCCATTTGGGAAAGGTGAATAATGAAATAGTATATGAATTTTGAATGTTGTTTTGCAAAATTATGAATCATAATTAAGGCTGAGCATCAGTTCAAATCGGTCGAAAACTGAATCGAAATTATAATCTAAAAAGATTCGGTTAAGTTAAAAATCGAATAAACCAAAATTTAAAAGAAAGCTTTGTTTGGTTCGATTTATTTGATCTTCCCTATTTTTCCTACTTTTTATGTTTTTAAATATAAATTAATTATCATAATTAATATATACTATAGATTTCGATTTTTGATTCCGTTAACCGAATTCAAAAATCAAAGTCGATCTGAATAACCAAATTTTAAGAAAAACAAAAACCAAATTGAAAACTTTTCAGTTCAATTTAGATTTGGATTGAATTTTCATTTTTTTTCAGTTTGAATCGGATAATTCGGTTAATTCTGAACACACATATTCATATTGTATTGAATTTACTCATGTTTCCATATTAAGGATATAAAACATAAAATGACATGATATAGTTTACTTAATGTGCAAAAGAGTGCATTTTATGAAATAATATAGATACATTATTTTAAAATAAAAGATCTATAATATATATCATGTTTAAACACCTTGTCATTACATTTTGATCCTTTGCGTTTTATTTAATCCTATTTGAACTTTTGGAGAGAAAAAAAATTAAGGGAAAAGAGAAGCGTAGTAGTAGTAATAATAATAATAATAATAATAATAATAATAATAATAATAATAATATATCAATATTGTTTTTTTTTTTTTTTTTTTTTTTGCACGAGAGCTTTGTGAGTGGGCACATTGAGTGCAATTAAAGTTTCAATTTTTGGGTGCATTTAGGTGTCACTTCAATTTCAAATGAATAAAATAACATCATTATTTCTTACAAAAAGTTTTTATTCGAATTCGTATGTGTTGTAAAGTCTAATTGTCTATTGGTAGATAAAACTTAATTATCTTGTTGAAATATTGAATACTTTTGAATATTTATTCATTATATTGTGGTTTAGATTTTCTAGAATAATTCACAGAGTTTTGAAGTTCGAAATTATAGTATCATAACAATTACTTTTTTGTTCCACTTCTTAATTTCTAAGATAATTTACTCATTTGAGCGAGATAGAATATTCTTTTTTTTTTTTAGCCTTTATATATATATATTATATTTTTAAAAAATGAATCACTAAGTTGATTGATAGTTGTGAAATCAGTATATTATGCTTCGTGAAAAATTAATATGAGAAACAATTGAATCGCATAATACAAATTAAATCAACAACATTCATTCGGCCTGTATTATTTTTTAACTTAATTATGTACCTTTTGTTTTCTTGACAATTTTATTAGTGTTACTAGAATTTTGAGTCTTAGTATTTGTAAATTAGACTGAGGATTCTTTAGTCTTAGTAATGTATTAAATAAAGTCATGAATTTATGAAAGCAATCTTAATCGTTTAGTGAAATATATTATATGAATTTATGGAAGAATTATAGGATAAAACTCTGGAAAAAGGCACACATCATTCTGTATTTAATAGATTGTCAACTACTTATCAATTCACTAAATGACATTAATCCCAAAAAAAAAAAAAACATATCTTCTTAGTTGGATCACACTTATTATAGTTCACATTTGACAATACATAAGCTTTCATAACAGCTAATATTAAGATTATTAATAAAAAGCATCACATTAAGAAGCAATAATTCCAAACGCTTTTAGACCATAAAATAATCTAACCGATTAAATAAACGGTTAAAAAAGTAGAAGATTTTAAAAAAAAATTATGTAATCTTTTCTGAAGATTCGTTTCTCTTTAACTATAATTACTATTTAATAACCCTTCAAAAATCTTACAAAGAAAGAAATAATGTGAAGAAGAAGAAAAATAATGATTATTTAAAATGATTATCCACTAATTAATTAAGAACCATTTTGATTCAATTATGATTAATAAAACACTTTTTTCCCTTTACCGACACTAATGCTTCAAGATTACTTCTCATTAATTATATCTAGGTCATTGCTTTTTAAGTAGTTCTAATAGAAGATTAGTAAATGATTAGTGATTAGAATACTTGACAAAGTTGAGTAATTAACAGACTGAATTTTCAAATAAATGTTACATTACCTTGAGCTAGAGATAACTATTAATTATCATAACAGATATTGGATTATTTAGATAGTGATTGAAAATAACAAAGGGAAATAATCCAATAGATAAAGATTGATATATAATGACAAATTTAGATAAGTACGTAATCTAACAAACGTTATTTTCAAAATGGATTTTTTCTCTTCGACTTTTTTCTGCTCTAAGTTATTTGGAAAGCCCATTTGTGATGTTTACTTAAATCTTTGTATTAATAAGTGAACATCAAAATCTTGGAAACATTCTCTTAATTATATTCTATATAGTTACATACATCTTCAGAAAAAATGCGATTCAAATAAATTGTAATATAAGATAAAATACTTAACATAAAAACAACTCATTATTTGAAAAATAATGCCAAAAAATCCTAAACTTGCTTTTTAAACGACAAAGATATCAACTTATAATTAGAGTGAATATATTTTCTGTCTGCCATAATTGTCTGAACAATCGTTAGGTGTTACAAAGCACATAACTGTCTGATTTTTATATAAAGAGAGAATTAATCATTTGGACAAATATATTCATGGGATACTATATTGCAAGTGAATGATCCACGGGCACCATTACTTTTTTCATAATTTAATTATTAAAATTTGAGTAAATAAAAAAGAAAATAACAACATGGTTTTGTAATTTGAAGTATATTATAACAAAGCATGTGCATGCAAAAAGGTATGAAATAGCATCTATGTTTTGTGTTTGTAATCATGATTTAACAACACAAAAGAAAAAGTCTCAAATGGAGTTGGCAATTGGACAATGCATCCATTTAATACAATTTGAGGTGATGGGATCTTTTATCTCACAATAAAGTTGTATTATTATGAAAATGATGAATGTTTTAAAAACGAATTGTAAATAATCATTTAAATAAATGGATATTAGACAATTTCATATTGTTATAATATCGTTATGGTATACTATTACAAGATAGAAAACCTACTCTGAAGTTTGAGTGTGGATGTGATGATATAATCATAGTGTAGGGTTTAATATATAATTTTTCGATGAATTGTGGAGCTTCTATGGATCACAAGTTTAAAAAGCAGTCGAATAGAAATCAAAGAATAAATTACGTTCATATATACATATATATACATATATATGATATGTAGACGAACGACGTTAAATCTTTGTGCTAGATTTATTCTTCGTTCTAGCTTATTTGTACTATTTCGTCGGTCGAATATCTAATTACACACAAATATGGGTTCAATTATAATCAACGATATGGTAGGGTTTCGTTGTTTTGGGTAAACCATCTCACCATCATTACCAAGGGTGATATATGGGCCATATATGGTGCATGCTTGCTAGGGTTACTAGGACCCGTACAATATAAAAGGAAAGAAAAATGAAAAAAAGTAAATGTTAATCAAGGTTTCCAAGTTTAAGCGAAACGAGTTTTATCTTCCGTTTTATTTATTATATATTAGATTATTTTTCATGAAATATTCAAGTGACCAATTTTATATAATTGTTGAGTATATATAAAATAAAATATTAGATAAAACACAATTTTAGAGTAAATAATGTAATGAACCTATTTCATTTCGTATTTCATTCTATGTATCCAAAAAATAATAATTGAAAAATACCTAGACAATTCATATGAATGGAGGAGAGACCTTAAATAAGATTAGATTGCTAAAAGTGAAATGCTTACAAGGGAACATTATCATATGTAAGGGATAACATGTTTAAATCCATTAGGAAACTCAATTTAATCCAATATTTCCTTTATAATGTTACTTTTGGATGTGGATTAACCCATCATTAATCATATTCATGCACCTATAGTGTCACATGCATGAATCTCTTAAATAGCCTCATTAATAAAAAAAAGTACTAACATAATTTCTATTTTTTATTTCCAATTTTAATATCCTAATAAAGTCTTTCGACTCGAATTCCATTCAACAAAATTGTCACGAAACTTCTAAAAATGACTCGTTTTGAATTGTTTCATATTTACTAGCTCGATAAGTAATATTTTACCAAAAAAGAATATCATAACAAATACTTTTGTGCAACTTATAAGTTTCATCTAGGGTTTGTATTATGTTAATACTTAACTATTCAACCAATCTGAAAATATAATTGTGATTTATGGACGTTGTTCTAAAGTTCAAGTAGCACGATCGGGTTCAAGTTTCTTCAAGATAATATATACGAGCTAACTCAAACAACATTGGCTTTTTTTTTTTAATATTTCGAAAAAGTATAGTAACATAAGTCCTTTACTATGCACTATCAAATAATTAACATGGTTATAATAAAACAAAACATTGATATTTTATTATGAATTTGGTACAACTAGAAGAACAAACAAACTCTTTTTACAAAAGAGATAAAAAAGTAAATGCAAACATATGAAACACGAAAATACTTGTAAACCATAAAAATTGAAACACATTGGGTATGTTTGGTTTTGTTTTGGTTGGTTATTTTGGTGAGAATTGTTGGTGAGAAATTTTTGGGGACCCGTGCATTATTGGTGAGATAGTGTTTGGTTTAATTGGAGAATTAGTTTTTGATTGCTTTTTTTGGTAAGATAGTGTTTGGTTTTGTTTTGAGAGGGAACATAAGTTACTGTAGCAATCAAATCATGACAGTTTTTGTCTGTTAGTAATTAAATAATGATTAAAAGTTATATTATAATATTAAAATTCTAATAATTATATTATAGTTATATATTATAATTTAAAATAAATAAATAAATTGTTAAATATTTACATAAATGACTTATGTTAATATATACTTTTGAATATAAATAATTTAAATTAAAATATATTATTAAATAAGACACGATAATTTAAAAAGAACAAACTTAAATAAATGAGACATCAAATAAATATAATGAGCATATATGTTGCTCATTGTACAATTTCATAAAAAAAAATATGAATATTATTTGTGAAATGAATATAAATATGACAATAAAAAAATCAATAAAATAATGGAGTTAGCCAACAAGAAGTGATGGAGAGAGAAAGGAGGAAGTGAGATGTGACATGGGTCAGTAAAAGTTAAAAAAAGTAATTTTGGACCAAAATTTTGAATTTTTTTGGGTCCAGAATATTAAGACCAAACACTAATTGCCGAAATTTTGGCCAAAATCAAATCCAAAACAAAACCATTCATTCTCATTGCTAATAATCAATTTTAATTGTTAATAATTCTGATTATGGACTTAGCTACGTCTTAGCCAAAAGATATGCAAATGTGGTCCAAATTTGTTTCTAATTGTCACAGCCCAAGAGTCTCATCAGTCATTATCATTTATAATTAAGTTTGGACTCAAAATCTATACGTAATTGTGATTATTTATGTGATGGAAATACTTGTATAATCAAATTTACACGACAATTTAGATTATATTGTGACTTAAAGTTTATCTATTATTTATGAGTATGGGTTCTTCCTAGATAATAAAGGATAAGTCTATAGAATTTCTATCCTAAATTTATCTTTTGGGGGAAAGGAATTATAGCATAGAGGAAGATAAAACTTTGACTTGATTGGTTGAGAGAAGCAAATTGTAGGAAAATGACAAGATTTTTGAAGATTTTTTGTGGTATTGGAAAATTGGAACCAAAAATTTGGCACAAGGAAAAAAAAAATACCCAATTTGTGTCATTTTTGTCCCATGTTATGTCAATTATGTCACATGAATCTTGGCAAACTATATGTTCACATTTTATGTTTTGATGAGATTACGTTCAGACAATGATAATTATCCACTCGATAGAAGTTACATAAAATTTCAAATACATGAATGCCTGTAATTACTGTGAGATTTTGGAGTCTCAAAATTTAGTAAAAGTCACTAAAAGACTATAAGATTTTAAAATCCATGTTATGAAATTAGTATTACATGAGTCATTGCTTCATAATACCAAAATAATTATGATTATGTTAAAAGATGTGTTTTAGTGTTTTTCTAGGCCTCAATGATGTATTTGAACAAGATGCCTTTATGGTCTCGGTCTGATTTTGGTGAGAATTATTGGAAAAATATTTTTTTAGGCCTATTAAAAAAGGTTAGATCCTAATATAATTGTAATTAAGACACTTTTTGCTATTTCAGTTTAATTTATGTAATTTATATTAACTATTTGATTGTTTGAAATTCCTTTGGGCCTAGCCCATTTGACCCATTAGAGCCTAGAAACCCATTAGTAGCCCATATGGTAATGGATCACGTCTTAGAGGTTCTAACTTCATTGCCAATCCATCAAGCTTTGGAATATAATGGGCCCATCTAATGGGCCCCCAACTTTATTATCTCTTAATTACCAAATCCATCATTTTACGCTATCTCTCGTTAATAATTATCCACTATAACCTTTTTTATTCGTTTTTCTTACTTTCTTACTCTAATAATTAGAGTCTAATTAATCACATGATTATTAATGAAATAATTAGCCCAATAATTTTATAAATTCATACATTATAATAAACATTTACAACTTCCAACCATTTTTTTCAAAACATATATATATATATAAACGCAGCACACATCACATTATTTTCAAACAAATCCTCGTAATACTCATTTCCCGATAATTTTCCATAATTTTAATTAAAAATATAAATAAACAAAACCTCAAGTCCTTGGGACCAAAATCAAATCTAGCTGTTTACCTTTGTATCCTCCAATTATCCACATCCACATTGATCATATTATCTCCAAGTAAGGTTTCTATATGTGATTGGTACACATTATATTCTTCAAAAAATAAATAGACTTTTTAATACAAACTTATACTTATATATAGAAATATATTATCACTTAAGATAAGGCTCATGTAAATATCATCAAAAAGCACAAATATTCCATATTATTTTCAACAAATGTAAAGCATTTCCAAATAATTGGATCAATGATTGATGCCATTTGGTCTAAAATCAATTAAAGTATAATGCTGCGGTGTACTTTTGACAAAATCATGGAGAAATGATAAATGTCTCCTAAAATTCTCATTCTCCTAACCAAATATATACTCTTATTCTACTAATTATGAGACTTAAATTTGAATGAACATTCAAAATTCTAAAGCCCATAATAATTACAACTATTAAAGTGTTTGATGATTTTAATTTCTCTAATTCTAGAATGACGTACTTTGTATTTTTGGGAAAATGACACATACTTATAATTTTTTTTCGATTACTCCTTATATTTTATTGCACTCTATTCATACTTAAATGACCCCAATCACTCATGATAATCAAATTTGGATAGAAAAATCGAACATTTAAAATTATGAGTTCCACAATGATTTGCAATTATCGAAATGAAATCCTTCTAGAATTTTGCAAATCCCATAAATTAATTATGAGACAAGATATTTTGTCACATATGGACAATTTTTTAAAGTTGGTTTTCAGCAAATGCTCTACGTTATTTGATGCGATTTACTAGTCGTGGACGCCATTGATATGACTATGGTCCTCGACGGGGATATATACTTGACCAAACAAATCGTGCATCTTGTCACATGTCACATGATGAAATTATTGGGAAAAAAGAGTATTGGGTCCTCTATTTTAATAATGTTTATTCTTTTATTGTATTTATTTATGTGTATAATTTTTTTAAGAAAATATACAAAATATATGAACTTTATATATTTGACAGACGTACTATGTACTATATATATATTGATCTTCTATTTTAATTTAATAATTTTTTTGGGATCAATATGGATTAATTAGTTTAAAATCGAGTAACTTTTTTTAAATCTATCAATAATAAAGAAAAGGAAAAGAAAGATCTTCAAAATGAAGCAATATTTTTACATAATTCATTTTGACCAACTTAAAACTTTAATCAACCTAAGCCACTTAGGTACATATAAATCAAAATAAATTCGTTCTGATAAGCTTTAAAATGTCAATATCATATAGATGATGATAAATTGATAATACACTTCATGCATGCACCTGACCAGCTTGTACAAGAATTAATACTATGTAAAATTCATATTCTTAGCCACAAAAATAAAATAAAAAATCTCTTGTTGACTAATTTATATATTATTTTACTTGATTAATTACTGTATGAACTTATTCAACCACCACCAATTAAAACGTGACCCATATTATATATTTTCAGTGTAGTTTTTTATATACTTAATAGTGACCAGTAGTTTAATAATTGTATTTCGAGATATTAGTTTCAAATATTCGGATTTAAAGATAGTTTGCAGATAAAAATAAAGTCAAAGGGATGAATTTTCCTAACTTGGTTAAGTTGATTCTTTACGCAACCTAATGAGATTCATAATTAGTACTTAGAAAGGTTTATCTTTCAAATGGCGGCGCAAGTTGTTTCCGTTAAATTTTATAAATATTTAAGTGTAGCTCAAATTAAGCAACTTTTATTTATTTATCTAATCTAATTTTATCCAATCAATATTTTTTTTAATAATTATAATTTATTAAATAATAATTCATTAGTTAAATAACCATTTTAATTTTAACTTTATCAATTACATGATGAATTATAGGAATCGTGGTACCTCATTATTTTTGTTAAACACAAATTGCAATATTTTATATAGCTTCAAAACAAGAGAACATAAATCTACAAGCAAATTAACCAGATTCAAAAACTATGTTCCATAAACAAAGATAAATTTAACTTTTGCCTAACTCGATTTTCATCGTTTGATGTAATAAATTCTATCTAGGCATGTGTTACGCTTTTGGATCACTACAACTTATTATGCACTTGATCGACATACATTGATTGATTGACTTGAAACTTCATACCATCTGCATATTGTTGCTGCATTTGCCCTAGTTGATGATATTTATCGACCCCACGAGAAAAATCACCATTATTGCTCGCGATTTCTTGATTATCGAAGGTCATATTGTATGAAGTCTCATTCAAAAGTTGAGAGATTGAGCCCATATATTCATAGTCCAATAGATGAGTTAAGGAATAAGTCTTTGGAAACTTGTATGGTTGTGGTTCACTAGGGGTCACAATTTGAGCCAATGAGTCTTCAATCACTACTCTTTCTTCACAAGTTCTTGCCAAATTCTTCTTCTTATAGATTCGACATAGCACCCAATCATCCAACTGAAATACATCAAACGAAAGTTCAATATCGAATGATAATGATTATGACACATCAGCATGTTAATATTAGTAATATCGTATATGGAAAATGAATATTGTCTTATTGAAATAAAGATTATGGTTGCATCTAGTACAACATTGAGTTTGTATAAGAATTTTTGAAACATCTATATATGAGAGAGATACTTGGTTTATTGTTCTAGTGTGAGATTCATTTGTATCAAAAGCACCATTACTCACATTAAATATACAATAAAGGTGACAACTTATCATAAACTTATACAATAGTATAAGTTAAAGAAAAAGAGTTTATAAATTGTTTACTCAATTAAAGACCTTATTTTTCTAGTAGCTATCATATATATGTCACAAGTTAGTCTTCATCATCTTTTACCTCTCTTAATTTATTAAAATCAATTAAGTAACTAACATATGAATCAATACATTACAAATTAAGAAGTTATCTAAAATATTTGAAAAATTGACTAATGATATATAATATTACTCTATATCGAGACACTAATAAAAAAAATTAGGCTTACCCTCATGGACCCATTTTGCTTGTGTGTTTGGGACCTTGATTCACTCAATCGATATTCATGCATGATCCAATCAGTCTTTATACCTTTAGGCGGCCTACCCTTGTAAAAAACAAGTGCCTTCTTCACACCAACGTACTTTGATCCACTATAAATTGCTTTATCCGTTCCCGTGGCTTTCCAATAACCCGACACGGCCGCTCTATTAGGGCGGACCCCATTCGGGTATTTTCTATCTCGAGGCGTAAAAAAATACCATTCATTTTCTCCGTATTCAGCTTTATCTGCACTCAACCAATCACATTCAACGTTAACTATAAACGATAATATTTGAAATCATGCAGAGATTATTATTAAAGTTTTGAGACAATCACAATCAATGAACGGTGAGAATATGGAGATGATATATATATATATATATATATATACTAACCAGGTAATTCCCAAGGATCAAATTTGTAAATTTCAACTTCAGGAATAATGGAAACTAGACAAGGTTTTGATGTAGCCTGATTACGAAGATAGTGCATTATTAGTTCCTCATCAGTGGGATGAAATCTGAAACCTGGTGGAAGTCCAGATGTGTTTCTTCCTACCATAATTTGTGTAATAATTTAATAATTTAGAACACTAACAAGAAATTAATTTGTGTGTGTGAAAATAATAATTTGTAATATAGAGGAATAAGAGTGTTTGAAATGTTTGCTAGAAGATGGCTAATCTATTTATATTTGAGGGTTTTTTGTCATCTTATGTGTTATTACATCATCTTTTATTTGGTTCTTTTTGACTTCCATTTTCACGCCTTTGTATGTAATCAATGAGCAAATACAACATGCCTTGCTTGCGTAATCTGAATTATTTATTTATTTATTTATATAATTGTATTAAATAGTTTTTTGGTTATTTAAAATACACATATTTTATGATTAACTATTATTCTTATCTTTACATCTATTTTCAAATTAAACCATATCCGAGTGCAACATGCTGGCTCCTTTGGCTTTTTTGAGTATAATATAGATATAATATTGTTTATGACTATTAAAAGCTTTTAAAGCATCAAATTTCTATACGATTATAATTATTTATGTATGATAAATCATATATAAGTCTCGCAAAGATTTATTAAATATTATTATTGTGGCGGAACGTATGACGATTCAAATAATAATCCCTGTACATATATAGCTGTATATAATATTTTTTTCGTTGTGATACTTTAACAAACTTGATTCGTATGGTCACTAATACTCATTTTTCCAGTCAAGAGAATAAAACAACATTATCTTAAATACAACTTTATTTTTCGATTTTTTGGTGCCATGCAGCTAAGGTCTTTCTGTATTGAGGAAAACGTGCATACTTTTAAATAATTGATTTAGTGGGTATGTCCTATTCTTCTTCTTCTTCTTCTTCTTCTTCTTCTTCTTCTTCTTCTTCTTCTTCTTCTTCTTCTTCTTCTTCTTCTTCTTCTTCTTCTTCTTCTTCTTCTTCTTCTTCTTCTTCTTCTTCTTCTTCTTATTATTATTATTATTATTATTATTATTATTACTACTTCCGAGCTAGGAATGTAAGAAATTATTCAACAATTTATTGCAACTTACAATATGCATGCAAAAGTTGTTTATTATTGTTATTATTATAATTATTATAATAATAATAATTATTATTATTATTTCTGTTGTTGTGCTGATTGTAAATGATTTCTACATTAAAAGAATTGGATTTATGCTTATTAGATTTTTGAAAGAAAGATTTGTTTTAGTTACTAATTACACATTTAATACACTACATAAAGGCAACTCTAAATTGGTCAATAACGTGAATAGATTGGATTGCTATTTCCTAGGGAAGCAATAATAATTCGCCAAACCTAGTATGAAGATAATATTCTTGGTTAATCATCATCCTTAAGTACCCATCAAAACCCAGTTAAAATGTAGACACGTGTCCTTAATTTTCTAAAAGGGGATAAACATAAGAAAATTATATATATATATATATATATTATATGGATGAGATTACATGTGGTTGTTATCTAGCCACTTCATGCTTTAGGGTTCTTATTGGAGTAGATTAGCTTCTTGATAAGTACATGGGGAATCAATATTTAAAAATTAATCAATCATGCTTAGCACTTAATTATTCAGTGTCACGTGTTGGGCACGTGAATGTTCGATTTGGATTAGCATCATCTTATCAACACGTGGCGTGGTTGGATTATGAAGATAATAAAGAATATTCATGTGGAATCTCATAACTCATAAGCCACAAAATCGGAGTTTTATTGGTCTGTTTAGAAGACATCTTAATTCAAATTTTTATATGTAAATAATATATTTAATCAATAATTTTGCAATTAGCTTAACATTTTTTATAGATTAGCAAATTAAGAAAACTAATCTCGTAAGCGTAATGGGTATTTATCGTTTTTTCTTTGTTTGATTTGTGATTTTTTTTTCTTAATGAAAATTACATTTCAAATTTAATAGAAACTTTTGGCAAATTAGAGGGCATAAAATGGCTTCTTACATTTTTTAAAGGACAATCAAAACTTGTTATTTTGATTGCGAATTTAATTCTATTTGAAAGAAAGTTTATTTGGCATTTTTGTTATGAACTTGTTAGTTATGAGCAATCAAAATAGGCGAAAAATATTTAGAAAGTATATATATTTTCGGAGTATTTTTGGCTTCATTTTATGATTTCCATATTAAAAATTATGCCATGATTCATGAGAGTATGATCTACCTCTATTATAATACTGGATAATTTAGATTTAAAATAACAATTATAAATAATAAATATAGTGTTGATTAGGTAAGTCTAGATGAAGCACATGGCCGTCATGGGTCCTTTTTTTTTTTTGTTCGCTAGTGTGATTACCAAAAGTAGAAGTTTCAATGCTATGGCCAGGAATTTTTATATGTATTATTACATGATAAATCCACGTAATAGATATTATTAATTATAATCACAAAGGGTAGGCTTTCGTCACTTGATTTGAGATGGTTGTTATAATATGAAATTTAATTGAATTTTTTAATCTTTGTCATACTTTCACTCTTTTCATAGTGTATCAAGTTCTTATTCCGTCATGATTTAATTGAAAAAGGAAAGTTTCTTTTCTATTTGTTCCTTTTAAAAACTTCATATTAAGTGACACTTTTAGATTTTTATTAATATTAATTAATTATATGTATTAAATGTTTTTTTAGGGTAATACTCTTTTCAAGAATTATATTTGAGCTTAGTTTGATTGTTATCGAACGGAGCTCAAACGAGTTTTCATCGAGTGAATACGAGCCGAGTTTGAATAGTTTTATAATTTTGTACATTTTATTTTTTATCAGAATCAAGCTCGAGCCGAGCTTCAAAACTTATCGAATGTAGAAAGGTTGTTCAATCTTGGTTTGACAAGTTGACGAACTGAACTCGAATAAAAAATTTAAAAGTTTGGTATAATTTTCAACCCTAAGTGTTTGTGTGATTAGTTTAATATGAGTTGAGTGAAGGAAGAAGAGAATGGGCTTATGGATCACGACTCGAACCGATAAGGTATTGGGCCTGAACTGAACATCAACAAAAGTATAAAGCCCAAATTAAGAAAAACATATAGAGCAACTTTATGTGGACTACTAAAAACTCTTTGGGCTTTGATTGGCTTAAATTTGAATTATACAACTATTCTTTTAACAATCTAAATATGTTTGGTTATGTTTTCAAAATCCATTTTCATGATTTTAAATCACAAAATTCAAAATAAACTTAACCCACCAAATTTTCATCTCAATTCTCCTTTTTTTAACTCTACTTTTTCAATCTCCTATATAACTAACTATCACTCATATACACATCACTTCATACATTTACCAATCAAATCATTTATTATAAATCATTTTTTCACTTTCTCTTTCATACTTTACAATTTTTTATCCATATTTTTTTTATTTTTAATTCACATAATTATTATATACACTACTAACATAATTATTCTACACATCATCTATCAACCTATCACTATTGATTTGACATCTCTTACAACTTTCAACCTAATTTTAAAAACATAAACAAACACCTATCATTTTCACACGAATTTTTATAGTACGCCATTCCCGAAAAAAATTTAAAATTTCATCCAAAAAACATAAACAAACATAGCCAATTTTCATTTGAGACTTATTAGTTTAATAGTATTAATTTTCGACTTTTATTTTATATGGGGTATGAGTTCAATTTCAAATTGAGTTTTTTAAGTCTGTCTGACCCATCATTATAAACTATTTAATTCGGGGTCAATGTATCCTTTTCGAATGATTTTTTTTTGTAAAAGAAAGGATATAAAGTTTCTTGTTAAAAGTGATAATTTTTTGGCGTAAATGAATGTTATATTTAATTAATGAATTACTTCGCGGTATGAATGTGAAATTGTAATATATTTGCTTTTTTATAAGTGAAATTGCAATATAGTTACAAAAATAATTCTTTTCTTGATGATGATTAGTCTATAAAAACATCACAGTCTATGAGTAATTTTGCAAGTGAATAAGGCTCCGTTTGTTTGACAGGGAATGGAATCTGAAATGGGAATAAGATTTCTGGTAATTTGATTACTAGAAATCTGATTCCATTAATAATGTTTGGTTCGTACAAAAAAATTGGGTAAGGATATATATATTGTTTCCTTTTTTTATGTTTGGTTCAAACACATATAATAAAGAATGGAATTTAAAAGTAAAGACTTTGACATAAATACCCTTATTTTAAATCATATTTGTATAATCTAATTATAAATTTTCAACCATAGTAGAGTATTTGATATTATATATATATATATACATAAGTGTATATACACATGTATATTTAATTTGGTTAAATAATAAAAAATAAATAAGATATCAATTTGGTTCAATTGCATTATCCTCTTTTAGAAAAATGAGTATAAAATTGAACATGCTTATTATTTATTTACATATTGTTTGACTTTTAAAAAATTGATACATATTTCATATATCAATGCATTGATAATTTATTTGAAGTCGGAAACATATTATTGTTAATAAATAAAATATTTTAATCATATGTGACCAACAACCATTTCAAAAGCACTATTACAAAAATAACATAACAATTTTTCAATTTCATTCAATAAATAAATATCAAATAAAATGAAATCCGATATATTTTGACAATAAAAATATTCAAATAAATTAAAAATACGAAACTATTTCTTAATAAATAATAACTTAAATGAAATGCATCAAAAATATTTATTTTTGTTGATTTTGTATTATATTTGATATAGAGTTAGTAAGGTCATTAAAGTATTGTATTTAGGATTACCTTGAATATGGGAATCACAATACCTCAATAAAATAAGGTATTGTGATTCCCTTATTTGAGAGGATAATTCCCACATTTTGGGAATTAGATTGCATTCCATAGTATTAAATAAAAAATACCAAACAGGTTATTTGATTTTTGGGAATCATATTCCCTATTTTGATTCCATTCCCTTGACAAACAAACGGAGCCTAAGGGGTATTTATGATAAATTTATATCTTCTATAATTGGTGAAGAGTTATGGAACATTAATGCCTTAATATTTTGGGAAGGTGGTCATATAATGGAATTGGTTGAAGCTACTTAATCAACAATTATTTCTAGCTCAATTATTCAAACTGGCCATGCAAAATTATAAATGTGCATGATTTGCTCTACGTGTGCTTGCTACTTTATTCTATTGTTCTTTTTTCCTTAATTCATGATATTATAACATTAATGTCAAATATTAATATGAGTTATGTTAATATACTAAAGTACTTTAATATAAATCAATATCTTATTATTGCTTTAGAATAATTACATTGACTGATCGACCAGTAATAATATCAATGGAACATTCATTTTTCTGAGTAAATAGTATGAAAGATTTACTCGGAAAATTTCGATCTTCCAGTCTGCTGGAGCAAGGGTGTTTAGTCCATTTCCATCATTGCTGAATTAATTTTTTCAACTCTCTACACAGTTACAATGCCATGCATGCAACACTTAGCAGCTTTTTTTATTTATATATATATATATATTTATATACACATATATATATATATATATATAACTAGTGCATAGCAATAACATCGAATGGAATTTAATGTCGATCGGGTAGGTAAAACCTTGACTAACTTAGACTATATAAAATGTAAAATTACGGAGGATTTGGGAGATCTAAGACTTCAAAAAATACGTTAAAAAATGATTTTTATTTATAACTATATTAATTTTGTCTGAGTACCAGAATTTTTTTTTTAATTATATATTCGTATTTTTTATTATCTAACATTGTTTTTGAATATTCTAAAACTATGAGTAATTAAACAAAATTGTCTCATATACTCTAAATGAGGTGACGCTTGTGTACGTATAAAATATATTTAACGTATTTCGTCATACATGAATATAGCTACATACTTTGTGAAAACTTTACCTCACATACAATGTAAAACTCGTCGATTTTCAAATACTTAATTAATTTTATACTTTTAATTTCTTACAAAAAGATTCTAAAAAATCCAAAAAAACTTATAAAATTTTGTGAGCCGAATAATTTAATATAGTGTGCATTAATAATTATGTTATAGGGTATTCAGCCAGGAGGACCTACATGCTCTATCTATAGTTGGTCGTTCTCTTTAATGCATTGTTTTACTCATCATGTTTTTTTTTAAGTTTCATTTTTCTGAAAAAAAGTCATTAAATGAATTCATTTAGTTTCTTTTGTTTTCCCCACATAATTATGTAATGCATATAATAGCTAGCATTACGTGAGGTGCATGGTCCCGACATTAATAGACCTAACCTTAATACTCATTTGCTATATTGTACGTATTAAGGGGGCCTCACCATTTTCAATTCACATGATTTATTGAAAAGAAAAAGAATATATCTTACATTATTATTTCGTTAATTTATTAATGTAACTTAGTTATATATAATTATAATTATGATTATAATATAATTTTGTTTAGAAACCAAGAAAGCTTAGCCAGCTTTGGATTTATATATGATTTACTAACAGTACTGATATTGATGGAAATGTACGTAAAACAATACAGTATGAATAACTATAAAATGGTTAACTAATTTTTTTTGTGGTTAGATTATTTATTTATCCCGACAGAAAAATAATTAGCTGGCTGTTTGTAAGTATTTCTGGATACTGATAATAAGTCTATCTACATTTATTTATTTATTTATGTGACTAATTACTGCATTGCAGTAGGGAAGGTAGAGAGAATGATAGTAGCTTTAATACTTGACTTGACAAACTATATATCTAAATTACATCATCCATATATCACCCCGCCCCACATGCACATTTTATGTCTGTTTTTATAACAATTAATATATTAGAAAACATTGAACTCCCAATAATATATATAGTATATAAAAATAATAAGAAAAAAATTAGAAGAAAGAAAAAAAGAACAACTAATTATAGCTTAAAAAGTACTCGAATGCCCTTTAATTACCAGAAAATTGATCGAAGGGATTGGTTTGAGATAAATTAAATACTTGAGGACTAATTTGAAATCGAAGGGAAACCTCGGGGACTAAACTGAATTTACCCATCAAACCCATCTTTAGGATCTTTTGGGAGAATAATCAATATAAAAACATTACCTATTAAGATATATGTAGGATCTATTATCTGATATTTAACCTATATATATATATATATATATATATTAGAAGGCCTAAATTAAAATTAGCTACGTCCTTCAACTGTGATTTGGCTTATTAATTATCAGTTTAATTTGTTTACATCGAATATTAAAACCCTGAATTTAATGTTAGTAATGGTGATATTATAAATTTGAATTTCAAACTGGGGTTTTGTTTGACAGACTTTTATCTGAATTAATTTAGTAAATCAATATAGCATGTGGTTTTCACCTACACTTAGGTAAACCAGATACTTAGTAAAGTTTATAACAAATTAGATTTAATAAAACTCATTTTTTATAAATCATTAGATAATAAATTATTTTAATAAAATATCACTCATATTAGCACATTAAATAAACTAAATAAATCGATTATATTAAACACAATCTATTGTAAAATTACTCACTATATTTTCCGGCAAGTATTAAAAGCCTGTGGACCGATAGGTGTGACGAATAAGTACGTAGAATAGAATCCAAAAACCCCAAATGCTATTGTCAAATATTTATTACATATATGTTTGGAGTTTGTCATGCAAACGTAATCAATCGAAAAAGTACGTGCGCTCCATTATTATTGCCAGCAGGTGCAGTTACCTTCATCATGCATGAAAAAAAGGAGAGTATATATATATATATATACAATATATATAATATATATATATATATATTATATTCTCATTCTTTTAGACACAATAAAAAAAATAAAAAAAAATTACCACTCATTGTTTTATTCAGATAACAAACTGTGTATGAGGAGATAAATGTAAGTTTTAACTGTTGTTCTGAAGTGTGGTTGAAACTGAACTGCCCCCTTCTTTAATTTCCTTCTTTTTGATAATTTGAAATTGAACAATGATCAAATAATTAATTTTATAAGAAATAAGTGTGAATTGAACGTATTTGCTGCAAATGTATATATCTAATTAATTAGTCGTTTATCTATATTGTGACAATGATACACTCTATAGATAAAAAAGCTTAAGACATCGTACCATGGTTAGAGACTTTTCTCACTTCACTAACTAGGGTTAGGGTTAGGCTGGCGTTTCTCCGCTTTTTTTTTTTTTTTTTCTATTTAAAAAAGACAAAATCGTTAATCAAATATCGTTTAATTTGGATCTCATTCATTAGTTCATTTGTATCTCCACTATGTGATAATTATATCTAATTTCTCTTGTACAGTTTGTCGTATATTGTACATTATAATAGTCATAAAGATTATTTCATCAAAATATATAGACAGTTTTTAGCCTGGTTATCAAAGTTTACAAAATCTTAGAGTATATGTTAATTAATTACGTAACGGAATTGAATTTTGAAATATCACTGTCGTCATGCATTATATTATGTACGTAGCAGACATGTTTGGGCAAAGCAATTTATGATTCGATCTTTATAATTGTACAATATTTATAGCTCAACTGCTGGGCGGGCCTGTTTCCAGTTTTCCATATATATATTATTCTCATTTATTAGTTGCTGTATAATTTAAATTTCAAACATGTATATAATTGAAAAACTTAATGGTGTATTAATTATGAACCGTTAAAAGCTGAATCAAATGGAAAGAAATTTAACGACGCATCTCATGATGGGATTTTTGACCTCGAAATAGGGTTTTGATGCAAATTTATTCTGTTCTAATCATAGCCCTGAAAGAGTGGTTGGTATTATTTATAGCCCTCTAACATGAAATTGCTACTTTGAGGTCCAGTCTATATATATATTGGAGACAGTCATTTCCTTACAATTAATATTGAGCAGGGTAGGGGCAGGATGGGGTTACATGAAATTTTGCCAAAGAATGTATTAACTATATATATATATATATTATTAGATATAAACTATGGTAAATGTTAACTATATAATTAAATATCATATATATATATATATATATATAGGGTTTTGTGAAAGACGTTACTATGGGTGTAAGGTGGGTTGGGTCGGCTAATAAGTTGGATGAGCTCCGGCTATATATCGAGCTTTCCCGTGAGCGAGTTTGAAATTACTTGAAATTGTTTACAAGCTCAAACTTTTATTAGTATTATTTTTAATTTTTATATATATGATTGTAAATATTCAAAATTTTAAAAATAATATTTTAATTTTTATTTGAAACATACTTTATAATAATACAAAAATACATTTTAATTGCTGTATGTCATGCAGTATATATAACAATAGATTATAATATTTCAATTTATATGTTGTGATATGTGATTTTACAAATAATTGGTCCAATCAGATTATATTTTTATGACATATATTATATTACATAATATAATATATAACTCATTAATATAAGTTAAATAAAAATAATCTCTGAAATTAAAAAATTACTAATTCAATTTTTTGACTGAAGCTTGAGCTTGAGCCTTATAAATTAGGCTCGCACGTTCGAGCTCGAAAAATATAAATGAGCACAATTTGAAAATTTCACCAATCTCAACTCGTTTACACCCGTAGATTTTACTATCACTCAATATCTATGTGAAAACCCAATAGCAACGAACCCTCTCGTATGTTGTGAATAACTCAACAATTGGTATAAAAGACTAAAACCTTTTTAAATATTTATGAGAGATATATTTTTTTCTTTTATTTCCTATTTTGTCAATGAATTTTTATTCATTAAATATATTTTATTTTATTTATTATTTAATTACCTTATTCACATTCTTCCCCGGAACCAACATCGAACTACATGGAAATGCTTAAACGCAATGTAAATATATATTTCTTACTATAGTTAAATACATATAAATATTTTGTTTTAACGCTTTGTGCATAACTCAATAACGCTATACTAATTGCATCGTTTAATCAAATACATACCTAGAGACCAGGATACGGAATGAAACACTATCATTAAAAATACTATATTTGTATATGTAAATATGCTAGGGTTAGTAATTTTGTACAGTACTTACAATAATAATGAAAAAAAACAGATACAAAACTAATGTTGTTTTAACAAACTTAAACAAAAAAAAAAAAAAAAAAAAACACCATATAATTGGACACCCGTTCACATACAACCATCGCATGAAAAGCATTGAAGCTGGCCCTAAAAGAATTAGTCAAAGTAAAAAGATTTAGGATTTATTGAAACTATTTATGGTTATATGAACATACTATTTTACTTTTAGGGCAAAATATAAATAACCCCACGTGAAATATTTTATTGGCTGAAAATCCCATATAAAAAAAATATAGCCTAAAAACCCCCTGTGAAATCTTCAAATTGCACGAAATCCCCTGTGAAAAAAATATAGCCTAAAAACCCCCTGTAAAATTTTCAAATTGCATGAAACCCCTGTAAAAAAATATAGCCTAAAAATCCCCGTAAAATTTTCAAATTTATAAATTAATTAATAGTACTAATAATCAAGTTTTATTATATTAATTAAACTTTATTTAATAATTAATTTTCAATGTAGTTATATTTCGTAGCGGTAAACTTTTTGCAATGTTTACAAGGGGTTTTTAAGTTATATTTTTATTCATAGGGGGTTTCATGCAATTTAAAAATTTTACAGGGGTTTTTACGCTATATATTTTTTACAGAGGGTTTCATGCAATTTAAAAATTTCACAGGGAATTTTTAGGCTATATTTTTTTCACAGGGGATTTTCAGTCAATAAAATATTTCACGTGGAGATTATTTGTATTTTGCCCTTATTTTTATGACCGTGGTTATTTGTAATAGTATTAAATTTGTATACGTAGTACTCTCCTTAGTGGTCCATATACGTCATGCCTTTTAATGCAGAAATTTAAAGGGGCATAATTAATGATTATCCAAAATCCAAATGCAATGATAGGTTTGAACTTTGAACTTTATCATTTATTACAAATAGTGTTATCTTTTCTTTCGTATATTTATATGTTTTATGGATGTTATTTCTTATTTAATTATATATACATTTTATTTTATAATTTTATTATAATTTTAAAATATATATCAACATTTAAAAAGAATTGAAATGTATTAAATTATTGACACATTTAATAATTCAAAAATCACACATATATATAGATAATAAAATGCATTTTAATTGTGAATTTTAATAATAAAATGTAATTTAATAATAAAATATATTTTAATTATGAATTTTAGTATATAACAATATAAAATAACAAAATATATTTTTTTGAATGAAAATGCATAAAACTTTAAAGTTTTGATTTTTTTTGAAAGACTGTAAGAATATAAAAAATGTGATTTTTTTTGGAGAATATTCATTTTTTGTGCAAAAAAATAAAGTTGCAAATTCGAGTAAATACAAGATCTATTATTGGGTTAGAGATGGCCTAATTAATCACATGAGATACATATGGTAAGCCACATCCACAAGTAATTTGTCAATTTAAAAAAATAGAATTCGTGAAAATAAACCTTCTGCTTCTCATGCATAATATGGGATACAATTTTCTTTTACAAGATGAAAACGAGAATTTAGAATATAAAATCTTATTCGACATAATATATATATATATATATATCCTGCTTATTTTCTTCCTATTTCTTTGGCCGGAGGGAAATTCAATTACCCCGAAGGACAATATCCAATAAATATGACTATATGTAAAAATCAGAGAGTGTCCCCATCGGGGTTATAGTTCATTCACCCGAATAACAAATTTCTAGGCTAGATTTTTCCAGCCCACAAAATTAATCTAGATAACTCATTTAGAAGAATGGAAAGAATTAGATTATTAGAACATATATAACTACTCAATTCACCCTAGATTAATTACTCATATATAATTAATTACTTAATGCCTTGAAATCCCAAAAGTTTCCTCTACTTATTAAAGTAGTAAGCAACAATGTACACACCACAAATTACAAACCACTACTTTTGAATATAATCTTTTATAAATTATTCAATTTTATAGCTCTATTAAATTTGGCATCCAAAACGGAATCGAATAATATATATAATAATTGGGTAATTAATTAGATATCGCCACCGTATCCCATAACAAAATCTATGTGGCCCAAGTTTTAAATACCAAAAAGGACTTGTGCACACAATAATTAATTAAGTCGATTACTCTCAGACTGAGGGCTGGTCTAATAGTGACGTCATAATTTCATGAATGACCCGACATTATTATTCGAGGCTGTTTAAAGTTGCATTTAATTTTTTTTCTCATACACAAACGTATAGTTGGCAATTAAGATTGAATAATGATTCAATAAATCTATATGTAGTAATTTGCAGGTAGTTCTTCTCATAAAGTTCTTAGGTGAAAAACATAATATCCCATATGTAATATACGATACTAGTTGTAGAATAGTACGTCACGGTATTTAATTTAAACTTTCCTCATAAGTACTTCATATATATATATGTATACTTATCATATACTTTCAATCCATTCCAACACCTTTTTCTTACACCTTTTAGAGTGTGTTTGTGTGTGTAAAAATTGAAAGTTTATAGAAACCCTAATTTAGCAAGAAAATGGGAAAATCAAGTAGCCATGCAAAAGTGGAGTTGAAGAAAGGGCCATGGACTAGAGAGGAAGACCAAAAGCTTATGGCTTATATTGAAGAGCATGGCCATGGCAGCTGGCGTTCACTACCTGCAAAAGCTGGTAAAATCACATGCATATATACTATATATATATATATAATTATGATAATTATGATTAGGGTTTTGACAATTTTGTGTTGAGTAGCCTGTAATTGTCTTAGTCTAAAATCTAAAGGATTCTTTTGCCATTAGACTTATATAGTTAACACATATAAACTATATTTTGAATAATGTTAATATATACGTGTGTAATTTAGGGACAATAATTTATATTCTCAGAAAAAAACAAAATTGTTTAACATTTTGTTGGTGTAAATATGTAGGGCTTCAAAGGTGTGGGAAGAGTTGCAGATTGAGGTGGACAAATTATCTAAGACCTGATATCAAGAGAGGAAAATTCAGCACTCAAGAAGAGAAGACAATTATTCGACTCCATGCTCTTTTAGGCAACAGGTAAAAATTAATGTGATTATTTTTCTTTTATTTACATGCTTATATACATATACATATACATATACATATACATATACATTATGGGCATGTAGGTTAAGACTATTAAACTCCAAACCTCACAATTTAGAAGGGGACGTGGATGCTACTACACCATTAAACTTCACAAATTAGTGAACAATCTTAAATACCCTCTACAAATACTTTACATATGTACTTTCTTATGAAAAATAGTTTATAATTATAAAGTACGTACTCATATATGAGACATATATACATTCATGCATATATATATATATATTTTCATATACTTTATTAATTTGGATTGCATAGCCTCAGGTGGTCTGCAATAGCAACTCATTTACCAAAGAGAACCGATAACGAGATCAAGAATTATTGGAATACCCGTCTCAAGAAACGGTTAACCCGAATGGGAATCGACCCGACAACCCACAAGCCGAAGAACAATCCTAGCGGCTCATCTGTATCCAAACAAGCCGCCAACCTGAGCCACATGGCTCAGTGGGAAACAGCTCGGCTCGAAGCCGAAGCCAGGCTTGGTCGTGAGTCCAAATTTCTGTCCAACCTCCACTTCCTCCGCAAAGCCACTGCCCCTCCTCCTCCTCCGCCGCCGCAGCCAGCGGCGCCGCCGTGTCTAGACGTGCTCAAAGTTTGGCAAGCCACAAGCCGAGCCAACTGCTTTTTCGGCTCGGCTGGAAGCCTTCAGTCGCCTACTTCTACACTAAACTTCGACAATAGTATGCCTGCGGTTCCTACAGTTGGAGCTGGCAGTTCATTTATGGGAAATGACGTCATTGCCCTCAACAACGTCAGGGAAGTGAAGGGAAAAACGGAGAATCCAGTGCATATTCTTGATCATGGGGATAATCATATGGGGTTCAATACTGCGGACTACGGTTATGATGTAACGGGCTCAGTGGACCTTCCCGCAGAGAATCAAAATTACAACATGGGATTTGGAGAATTTGAAGAAACAAAGAATTATTGGAATGAATTGCTAAATTTGGTGGCTACGCCAATGGAGGCACCTGTGTTTTAGTATTATATATATTAATTAAGATAATAGACTTTGGTGGCTTTGATTAACTAGTGTAATTTCTAATGTATCAAACTTTTTAAATAAAGTGTTACAAGATAGGTTTTAGGGTTAGTCAAAGTAATTAGAAAATGATTAGATTCTCATTACAGTGTGATTTTCCATGTGTCCAAGAAATGTAAAAGTAGTGTGTAATAAGATTAAGGTTTCTTGATTGTACGTAGTTTTATTTTTTTTACATAAGAGTTCGTAAATCATTTGGTTACGTTTATTGTTCCACATCGAGTTGTTTGATTACATTCTTGATCTATTGTTTACGTTGTAGTTATGATTGTACTGATTCAGTTGTTTTTCAAAATCTCTCGTAGCGGACCCGCCACATTGAACTTTTTCTTTTCGGTTATAAAATAGCACTAAGCTTAGCACCCTAACTTCCCCTCCGCGCCATAGTCATTAAAACATGCAACAGTGCGTAGATCTTTAATAACATAATTGTGTAGTATTTTTTTGTTACACGAATAAAGGCGCAATAAGTATATAAACTAATGGTTAGAATGTGAAGACAAAAACTCTTCATAAGGTTCTATGATCAAATTCATTCGTTTACAATGAATAAACGCCAACCCAATCTTTTGATCTTTCACACTTCTCGCTTTTATTGTCTTTATACCCAAATTTTTTGATCTTATTCTTCAAACATATAAAATGTAGATACACTCTTAGCTTTTCATTATTATAAGATTTATGTTGATCGTGTATTATGAAAATACTACGTTAGAGATACTCACACTGGGCCTAGAGATTCACTTATTCTTGATTATGTGCTAATTATGTGCTATTTAATCGTTTTCCTAAAATGCCTTTAGATTATCCTGCAAGATTAAATCAAAAATTTAGGCAACCATTTATCATCATTAATAGAAGGAAAACACCAAAATTAAACGAGATTATTAGGCATATATAAAACAATCCTAACATGTCCAACTTATTAACACACAAGCCCATTCAATTTTAGAAAGTGACATATTTAAGTTTATTGATCCTACATGGCCTATGGGCTATAAGTTAACTGAATTTTGCTAAGGGCCCAAACAAGGCCCATTTGGACCATATAATCTCACCCATTTAGACCAAGCAAGGCCCAGGTGGAAAAATTAAACACAAGAATATAGGCCGGGTTTGTTATGTTTCTGAGTTCAAAATTTCAAAATTTCTCGGCAACTACGTATTATAGAAAGATATGTTTTGTGTTTGATTATATTTTTGAAAATGATTAACAAATTTAAAATATGTCAAATTTATACTGATTGCTTGATTTATAATATGTTTAATATTTGTAAAGTATGAAAGTCTTGAAAAGAAATATTAATGAAGTAAATGATTATTAATTGATGATTATATAAAATGATATGATAGATGCAATGACTGACATGTAAGGGAAAATTGTACTTTTCCTCTTGTAACTTTACCCTAGTTTTATCCTAGTCCCAAACATTATAACTTATAAAATGTCCCATATATAAAAAGTTAATAAAATATGTCACATTTACTCCCACCGTCCAAAATCTAATAGTCAGTCAATACCTTGATCGATTTATTTTGGAATAACTTATGCATGAATTTACTCTCACACATATTATATTTACTATTACAACATTTCTACTCAAATCCTCATGTCTCTTATGTACAAAATCTATCTTAAAGTCTGGTCAAAGTGTTGACTATGGAGTTAGCAGTTCAATTTTGACATTGAGAACTAAATGCGTGGTATTTTAAGATTAAAAGACTAAATGTTACTAACTCATAATGAATGAGATCAAAGTGAACTTGAAGATGAAAAATGCAATTTTCCGAACATGTAGTTATATATAACAATTGAAAAAGTAGAATTAAAGTTGTGAATCTGAACGAAATAATTTGCATAAATTGAATGTAGGGTTTTTTCCATCTAAAAATCTTAAAAAGTTGAATCAAAAAACGTAAACAAACATAGCCTTAATTTGCTCCCTGTCATGTCCAATATACATTTAGTGTGAATCTAAGAACAATCTTGAATGAAGTAAACAAAACTGGTGAGAGGTACTCAATAAGTGTAACTTATGAACCCTAATTGTGCTTCACTTCCTTGTACCTTTTGCATCGGTTTGTACTTAAAAGCTCTTTATTCATGTGGCTTTTTTAGTTCAACCAAATGACCATTTCCTTGGATACTCAGTATTTGTCGGGTAATATTTGGAGCAAAAATACGAATAGTCAGAAGAGTTCTTCAGTTCATTATGCACATTTACTTGATTCCACCTGCTCTATACTTTTTATAGTAAAATTACATTTCCAATGACATTTAAAATTTTGCATGAGACTAATAACATATTGTACGTGTTCGTTGTTGTTAATATGGTCGACAAATAGGAAAAAAAATAGAAGAAAAAGATGTCACTAGGGGTACATTAATTCGCCCAACTCATTCGAATCGTTCAAAATGGATCGACCCGCTCGCAAACCCGCTACTTTTGGGTCGGGTGATAGGTTTAAAATTTAAAACTCACCTAAATCGTAACACAACCGTTGATTATATATAAATAATACATACAAATGATATTATACAGATTAACAACAAGCTTTAAAATAGTATATAGATATATATTCTCTAAAAACGGTAACTTTGGTCATATTTATATTATACATTTTTACTTTTATTTGGGGAAAAATACTCTATACATTGTCTGAACACTCATTAATTATTTGATTGAACAACGTTTTATGTTCGCAACCGAGGAAATATGTTATGCATATTATGATTAAATTTTTATGATATTTTAGTTTAATAATATTAGAGTTTCCACTCATTATAAATTATGATAATTATATAAATTTTATTTATAGCACCACTTGATTTTCTACATCACTTTTAAATTAAATCTACAATGATTAATATATATATTTTAGTTAATTATTAACTAGTTAACAACATAAATAGAAAAAGTTAAAATTGTCAACCCGCCAGCTAATTTCATTAACCTAATCGAACTGCTCAGTTTAAAAAATAATTGTGTAACTTCAGGGTTGCTATTTTGTCCACTCTCGCTCGTGTCAGGAAGGTTGATTTTTTTCTTTTAAAACTGACCTAACCCGATCGCGTGCACCGTTTCACCGTTTTCTAAAGTGGGTCCGAGTTTGATAAACATGTAGAGTTATATAATGTTAGAAACTTGAACAACATATATAATCGACAAAAATGACATGATGAAAGAGACGAGTACTTGATCAAAAGTTAGCAACTTCTCAAGGGGGGGCCTGTGAGGCGGCCGGGGCCGGGGGGAGGGGGCCTTGGCCCTGAGGTCCTTCAATTCTATGTATTGGTGATTCTTATTTAGTGCAAAATGTTTCGTTTGCAGACAAGTGACATTTATCTCTTTCCCAATTCCTTTTTTATTTTTATAATATTTTATAGATAGTGTATATGGTAGATTTTTCATTTTTTTTAAATCTTTGGTTACTTATAGATATACCTAATCTTATAATCATCGTTTGGCCAAACCTTCAATTCTTGACTCCAAATTAATCATTATAAGATATTATTTATATTATATACCAGGCTTCCAAATTAAATACTAATATATTTTATGTATTATATGTAATAATATTATATATATATATATATATTAACGCACGTACGTAATAAAAGAAGACATTCAATGTATAGGGTCCCATAAATGAGTCCATTTTGTACACCAATCTTTTGCAAATTGCAAGACATGTACAATAATAACTATGGCATTGAATTCACATGGAATACACTGAATTTCCAATCTATGTGGTTCGAGAAGTGAATAGTAATAAATGTAATACAGAATATTTACAATCATATTCATCTGCCAATGAGTTTGGAGAATAACTGTTTTCATTAAACATATTCTAATGAATAAACCTGTATAGGGGGCAACCCCCGGTAGAGTTGGTAAGGGCATGTGAATGTTGTGGCCTTGGTCACGGGTTCGAATCCTGATGAGGGAATGTCTATTTGCCTTCTCTACTGTGAGCCTGTCAGCTATGGACAACCTAAGCTGATTTACCTCTCTTGTGTGGTTTGCAGGCTATTGCACAAGAGCGGGGTTTACCCAGTGCGCACCTAACGGTAGCGGCTGCGGGTTCCCTTGTCATAAAAAAAAAAAAAAAAAAAAAAACCTGTATAGGATATAATAAGACATCTATTCGATCAAACTTAATTTGAAATAATTATACATTAATTTGGTTAAATTCAAGGGTTAAGGTCAAGCATGAGTTCATGATCTAGATCAGAATTTGAGTTCGACTTGAAATCACAATTTAGGTAAATGTATTAGAAACATATTAGTGAATAAATTAAATAATGTTAATTCATTTTATACAGAATATATTATTTGACATTGCCAATTAAGGATGGAATAAAAGTAAGCAATTTCATATCCATTAATATGAATGAAGTTGACTGCAAATTCATGTGACAACTTTCATATCCATTAATTACATTAAATTTTATCAATTTTTTTAAAACTGGGATTACTTTTTAATTTATCATAAGAATGTTCTGTAATCCTTGAAAATAGTTTAGAGGATTTTCTAAAAAATTGTCAATGTTGAAATGTCAAATCATATAACTGGAATATACTGTTTATGACATTAATATTGTTGTTCCATAAATTTCGCAGAATAGACAAACATGTATATCGGTTTGTATATGTCACAAAAAAGATGCTCTTTTTTTTATCAGTAAAAGATGCTATATATTGTTTAGGAAAAAACATTAACAATCCTTTATGCATATAAATTTTGAGGCCAATTATCCATATAAAAGTTTTAATTAATATATTTTATGCACGGTAATACTATTAGTTAATTCTAAATTTAGAAAGCTAAGGTCTTGTTTGTTTATGTTTTCAAAACTCACCTTCAAGTTTTTAATTAAATCACAAAATTCAAAATAAACTTAACACACCAAATTCTTATCCAAAATTTTCTTTTTTTCAACTCTACTTTCTAATCTCCTATATAAATAACTATCAATCATATATACAATCTTTCACACATTTACCAATCAAATCAATCATTATTTCACTTTGTCTTTCACACTTTATAATTTTTTTTATCTATATTCTTTTATTTTTTATTCACATAATAATTATATACACAATTATTCTATACATCATTCATCAACCTATCACTATTGATTTGACATATTTTATAACTTTCAACCTATCTTTAAAAATATAAACAAATAACTATCATTTTCACACGAATTTTCATAGTACACAATTGCCTATAAAATTTCAAATTTTTATCTTAAAAACATAAACAAAAAAAGCGTAGAAATTTGGATCTATAAATATCTTATTGTGGGGTTTTTTAATTGAAAAGTTAGCTAAATAAGTTTTTTGGATGAAAACTACTATCACAAATTTTTAGATATAAATTTTTTTTGATAATGATTTTTAGTACTTTTTCCTAATTTTTATTGCACAATACATAAGAATGATAAATCTCTAACTTAAAAGATACCCTTTAATATATACTTTACTTATATCATTAATGCCTTTATTGTAATAACATAAGATTAGAAACATGGAAGTCAATCCAATTTAATTTAGATATGTACATATGTCTATTTTTTTGTTTATAAAATTAAGTTAGATTTATATGTTCCCAAAATCAAGCTATAAGTTCTCATAATTTGCAACCCAAAAATTATTTAATAATGGACTTTGATGGACTCAAATTCATTTGTGTTTTAGTTCCATTTATTGTACCCCATTCTACAGGGCTTTTTTGATATAACCCCCCGAGGTATGTAGTTTTGGCAAATAACCCCCGAGGTTTGAAAATTTGGTAAACAACCATTTCTGGTTAGTTGACCGTTAGTCAACAGTTAAGGACATGGACAAAATTGTAATTTAATAATTCCAAACAAATATATTAATTTTCAATGTATTTATTTAGAATTATATTGAAAATAAATACATATTAATTTTATTTATTTGCAAAATTGTAATTTAATAATTCCAAACAAATATATGAAATAAATATATTAATTTTATTTATTTGCAAAATTGTAATTTAATAATTCCAAACAAATATATTAATATTACATTGAAAATAAATACATATTAGTTTTATTAATTTTATTTATTTGCAAAATTGTAATTTAATAATTCCAAATAAATATATTTAAATAAATATACTAATTTTATTAATTTTTTTTATTTGCAAAATTGTAATTTAATAATTCCAAACAAATATATTAATTTTATTAATTCCAAATAAATACATTGAAAATTAATATATTTGTTTGGAATTATTAGATTACAATTTTGCCCATGACTTTAACTGTTGATTAACGGTCAACTAACTAAAAATGGTTGTTTACCAAAATTTCAAACTTCGGGGGGTTGTTTGCCAAAGCTACATACCTCGGGGGGTTATATCAAAAAAGCCCCCATTCTACATGTACAATTGTGCAACGCCTATTTTAGGAATATTAAATCTTCTTCATAAATAATCTTGGGTTTGATAGTACGTGCGGACTTCAATGATTTTGGTCTCAAATAGGATCCCCTTTCTCTTTATTATTGTTGAGAAAATCACATAAATAATCAATAATGGCATTGGGCCAAGGCTGTTTGAGTACTTCAAAATAAAATTTTAATTAGTGAATTTCCTTTTTGTTTTATAGAATCTGAAATAACACTTTAATTTGAACAAAAGATAAATTTTATGCACTTGTTTTAGAAATGTACTTTCATTTTAGTTATTAATAAACATTATAGGAACCAAAACCTAATATTAAAGTTTCTAAAACTACTAAGGAATGTGAGCAATAAAAAAGTCGAATTCGAACTCGGTAGTTTAACGAGATGGCTCTACTGAAGTTACACCCTAATTCAAAGACGTGAACTTTTTCAGATTAGGATTTATATATATATATATATGTATAATAATCATTAATATATAAAATTGGGATTTTGAAAACCCTAATACTTTCCTTAGTGGATCCATTATCTCCTGAAAATTAAGAAAATTGAAAACTCCAATTATTCTTCCTTCTTGTTAATAAAGTTAATAAAGAAAGCTTTAAGAATTGTCCCACTCTCTGCCTCCATTTCACGCTGTGATTCGCTATGGAAATAAACATCCAAATAGCCATAAGAGATTTAAAGGTTCTCACAATTTGTACTTTGGAATTGGATCTACAATTCCTACCTTCTGCATATTATAGATAGTTTTCAGATTGATTGAAATTTATCTTTATGGGATTATTGAAATGTTTAGCTAAATTTTAAAAATTATTTTTGAAGAGGCTGTTATCAATTCAAAATTGAGAAATGTATTATTGGTAATTAAATTGTTATTATTATAAAAAATTATGCAGGAGGATACTACTAGATTTATTGGTGATACCATTGAAAATAGTAAAGTAGACTCAAGATCACGACCGATGTTGAAGCTTACAAAGGGATACTTCGGCTAAAAGCTTGAAGCCACTCTTTTTAAGAGGACAAAGAATTTCTGAAGGAGTAAACAAAGAAAATGAGTCTAGCCATTCTTTGTTTTTTGAATTTCTAGATCTAATAGTATATTTAAGTTCGTTCTCATGTTTTAACTTTTGTTTTTACGATAAAGATTTTCGTTAATGACATTATTTTGATTTGTACGTTATTATTTATTGAATGAAATGAGATTAGTTTAATTTATATTTGATATTAATCAAGCATATATGCACATGTAAAAGTATAGAAGCAAATAAATGTACTGAAAAAGTTTGTTGGCACAATTATTATAAAATAATAGATTATATAATCGTAATTTAATTATAATATATTATTAATAATATATTTTATAGTCACAGAGATATTGATCTAAAAAAAGATTTACAGTGACAAATTATTATAATTTTTGTGATGAATACATTTTCAATTAGTGATGGTAAAAATTGTGACTATTAGCATGAATTTTAGTGATGATAATTTGTTCGTCACTAAAACTTTAACTTATAGTGATAAGAGTTGTATGTGACTGTAAAATCTAGTTACAGTGATGACTATTGTTTGTTGTCACTAAAACTTTTAGTCACAGCACTTATAGTGACCACTTAATGTCAACTCCTTTTGTTGTCACTAACGTGTTATAGTGACGAAAATTGTTGTGACTACAAATTATTATTTTTGTAGTGTATATGAGCAATTTTTTCTTTTAATAATTTAAAAATATATAACATAACATGTTTACAATTTTGAATTTTATAGGTGAAGTTGCTTGATCTTTGTCGATTATATGTTATAAGAGCGTTAAATTTAAATCCAATACTATCACTTAGTTCGTTATTAAAAATTTTATCAACTATTGGTGTACATGTATAAATTCTGAAACAAAATATTGACTTTTAAAAATGAATGAAGATAGCATTTGTTGTTTACTTTTTATCACATTGTTTTCGTCTTTTTTCTCGTTTTTGCAAGTTTCCTACTTTTCCGAAACGTTTCTTAAACGTTTCTAATTTTTAACGACTCGAAACTTAGGTCAGTTTCGAAACTTTGAACCTTGATTATATTGCCTTTAAAGTATTGTCATTTTTACTTTATCCATGGATTAGAAAAGTTTAGAACAACAAATTAAAATAAATAAATTATTTTATTCAAATATATTCTTGTAAATTTGAATTGATAAAAAACGGACACATTTATTCTAAAATATATAAATTATTCCATTATTACAATCAGAGTAAAATTCAACACTTGTTAGAAACAAACTCTACTGAACAATGGTGTGAAAGAAGAATACCATTTATCTCACATGAAAGAAAGAAGTACAAATGAAATAATTGAATCATGCTATAATTAGTAAACCCTATTTCAAAACTAATTTAAACATTTTTCAACTCAAAATAAAGTAAAAAAGAATGACATCATGGAAGTACCTTCTTAGTACAAATTAGTTAATAACCTTTAATTTTGGTAAGTAAAATAATATCTAATAACAATCTTCTTACCAAATCATATGTACCCACATTATTTCTATATATCCATTAAATTATATACATATATATATTATATATATAGTCTACACTAGCATAGTTTTCCTAGACCTACGTACATTATATACGTATTTCTCAGTTTATTAGAAAAAAATGGGCAAATCTCCATGCTGCGACAAAGTAGGGTTGAAGAAGGGTCCATGGACACCTGAAGAAGACCAAAAATTATTGGCTTATATACAAGAACATGGCCATGGAAGCTGGAGAGCTCTTCCTCCTAAAGCTGGTACAAATATTTTGCATTATAATCTGCATGCAGCTTATATTTTGTGTAAAGTTTGACACTACAAAAAAAAAAAAAAAAAAAAAAACATCGTAAAAAATAATAGTAATTTCAGTGACAAAATATAAACGAAAATAAGTAACATTAGTTTTTATAACTTTGTTGAATAATGATGAGAGTAATGATTTATAATGACAAGAATGGTTTTGAAAGAAAAAACAGTATAAAATAGTAGTGAAACATCTTAAATAAGTTTAATAGTGACAACATTTTTTTGTAAATAAATTATGCATGACAATTTGTATACAGTTCTTATCACTATATATTAAACTTTCATTTTTGAAAAATAATAAAAATGTATTGTGAACCAATGTATAAAAGTAGTAAAAACTCTAGTATTATCACTTAACATCTTATAATATTTTACTTTTTGTAATGTTTGTATTATGAGTTTTAATATGTTGATATATGTGTGTATATGTATGTGTATATGGAGTTGTAGGGCTTGAGAGGTGTGGGAAAAGCTGCAGATTAAGGTGGACAAATTATTTGAGGCCAGATATTAAGAGAGGAAAGTTCAGCTTAGAAGAAGAACAAACAATCATTCAGCTTCATGCACTTCTTGGAAACAGGTGTTTTATTAAATTAAGTGCAAATATATATATTAGTTCTAAATATTATATTGTTATCTGCATCTAATAATAATTATTGAAGTAAATTTTCAGTTTTGATAAAGATGCTTAATTTCAATACCAAAAAGGTATTACAAGTGAACTAGGGTTTAATACCAAAATGTAATCCCAAGACAATGACAATTATACTGTATATATGTACTTGACTCTATGTAGATAGTATCTAAGGAGCAAAGAAAGGGTACTTCATGTAAAATATTTGTACATACAATTAATGGGTATTCAAAAAATCTATATCACATCGAGTTTAACATCTGATTTAACAGATCAAGTGTATTATTTACCACATAATTGTTGGGTGCTGGGTGGGTGTTGAAATCATTCACCAAGTCACCAATTATGTGGTGTATATCATATCGAGTGTGTTGGACCCGATGTATCATAAAATTTTCCAAAAACTTTGAATTATGATCATGCTGATATGACATTCTTGAAAATAAATATGGGTTTGAAGATTAATCAAATTAAAAATTTGTGTTATATTGTGCTTATTTACTAATTATGTTTCCCAATAATGTTTTTAATTTTATATTAGACATCATTATATACACATTAAACGATTTGATTGGGATATATACTAGCACAAAATTATATTTTTATTTTGTCATATAATAACATTATATACACATTAAACCTTCCTTTTGGATAATAGAATGGAATTTTCTCTATATAATGATTCTCACGCACGTCTTTCCTAATTTAATTTGCACATTATTTATAGATGGTCAGCCATCGCAAGACACTTGCCAAAGAGGACTGATAACGAGATTAAAAATTATTGGAATACGCATTTAAAGAAGAGATTTACAAAGATGGGAATTGATCCTATGACTCACAAGCCCAAGAGCCATGCCCTTGGCCCCGGCCAACCCAAAGACATAGCCAATCTTAGCCACATGGCTCAGTGGGAGAGCGCTCGTCTTGAAGCCGAAGCCAGAATTGTCCGCGAGTCCAAACTAATATCGAACCCTTATCACACTCAATTACCCAACAAAACCGCAACCATAGGCCCACCACCACCGCCTCGACCACCGTGTTTAGACATACTAAAAGTGTGGCAAGGGGCATGGAATAACCCTAAAAAAGACGCTTCTAATGGTTTCTTTACTTCTAACAAAATCTTTAAAACCTATACATCAGTACCAAATTCCTCGAATAATTTTCTCAACATCCCAACCGTTGGATCGATCCATGAAACCTCATTTCTAACGGGCATCAATTACATTGGAAACCCTAATGCATGCACACCGTTTAACGGCCTGCTTGACACGTTTACTCACAACTATCAAAATGATGGGATCAAGGGCATAATGGATAATTCAATGCAGCTTCATGACATCACTAATGACCCTATTCAAAGTTCTAATGATCTTGGTGATTCCTTAAAGTTTCCAAGCTTTGTGGAAGACTATACCGATATTCCACCTGGCATTGAAGAAAATAAGGTTGACTATTGGAGCAATGTACTAAATATCTTGACTTCACCAATGGGTTCACCACTGTTCTAGCAAGATCTTTTGGTAGTTGAAGATAGCGTACAACAGTGTTAATTATTATTAAAGAGTGTTTGATTAAGTACTTTTAATTAAGTATAATACCTATTAGGGTATTGTTTTATGATTAATTAGTCCATCAAAGTTCAAATATAATAATAAAAGTATGATCATTAGTAACAATTAATCCTTGTGTAAACTGAGTTTTTGCAGATTAAGGAGTGGTACGTATTCTATCTTCATCATTTGATGATAAACTATTGAAAACAGCGAATAATATATGATATATCCATTGGAAATGATCATTAGTATAGTAACCCCACTATAAATTCTTGATGTACTACAACTAGTTCATTTTCATTAAAATCTGTCAGAGGCATTAATTTAATTTATGTTAGCTTTAATTAAGTACTCTTGCTTGCCTATATATATGTAAAGTGGAATATTTTTTATTGATGAAATTTGTTTATTTTTACTTTGAATAGAGGTATTGAATTACCACAGATGTGTATTACGAAAATCTAAACTTTTAATTCGAATTTTTCAAGTTGAAATATTAATTATAATGTCGATTCTCCATATTTAATTTAATGTTTTTATATTTTTTAAGTTATTTTATTTTGTTTTCATAATTATATTCATCTATTTGGAGGATCAATCTCTAAAAATGAAATAATAAGACACGTGTCATTCGACAACTCGATGAATAACACTGGGCCGGGCCAATGTATGTAGCATATCATATAGTTTATAGTTGGACTTGGATTTATGGCCTTTGAGTTTCAAAGGGTAAGATCCAGATTGTTTGGATCTGGGCTTATAGTCAAACATTAACCATTGTGTACTTTTAAGTGGACGGCCCATTTAAACCTTGGCCCAAATTTAAGTGGGCTTACCCAAAACTTTATTATTTTCATTTTTTTGGTTTAAATATAGACTATTTGTGAATGATTTTGACTAATGATAAAATGGATCCAGTTTTTTAACACTAAATTTGGTACTTGAATGTGCATCTTTCCTTAGTTTTTAGTAGAGTTAATATCTAAGTATTTGTAATCCTAGTTATTTACGTATAGGTTCCCGAGGGGTTCGGTTATCATCACTCACAAATTTAAGTGTCAAAATGCAATTTTCTTAAATACTTAAAAAAATCAAGTTACATTATTCACAACTCAAATACTTAAAAAAACATTACAAAATTTGTTTTGTATTCACAACAAAGACTAAGTACCCATAAATCACATAACTTTATTCAATAGACTTTCCTAAGCCTACATTTGAAACATAAAAACAAGACAACCATAACCACAAACAGTATTCTCACAAGATTGAGTTGGTTAGATAGATCCTTGGCCAGTTCAAAGACTCAACTCAAGTACAATGCACTTCACTTTAACTACTAAACAACATTTTTTACATCATAAGAAACATCCTCATCTTTGCTAGACAAGCTAACATACTTCCCACAAACTTCTTCGTCCAACTCTTTGCAATGTATGAACAATATCGTTTTTGCAACCATATTATAAAGCGACAACATAGTCCAACAACCCGTATATATAATTGTCACAAACACGACTTTCAAACTATAACATCCCCCGAAACTTTCACCTCGATTTTCCAACAAACGCAAAAGCAAGAACGATAAAAGCCCACCAAAAACCCCGAACAATAAGATCATAGAATAAGCAAGTCTTTTCACACCCTCCACTAAATATGAGCTCCTTTTCAACGGTGAAAAGCCCCATCGAGATTCAATAACAACAATGGCATTGGATAAGTACCACTTTCGTTGCAAGTAAATCAACACCCCGACAAGCAAAACCGTGGTCATGATAACAAGAACCATAAAACTTGGACTATTGTAAGAAAACTCAACTTTGAAATACAAAAGGCCACTGAACGTGAACGACATGATAATCATCGAGACAACGAAGATAATCAATCCATAAATGATCGTTTCGACCATTATGGTTGCGAGAAGAGGGAAAAACGAAACGAGAATGGATTTCATAGAGTCGATGAATTTCACGGGCTTACCGTTGTATCCATGGAATGTGGAGTAGGTGATTGAAGCCGTGGCACAAATGGAGAAAAAGGATACAAAAATGTTGTATATAATTTGATAGAGGAGTGGGGATAGTTGGTCCTGAGTAGAGGGTTTCTTAGGGTTTGGCGTGGAATAGAAAGAAAGAGACTGGCGATAGTGAGAATGGATTGTTGTGGGATGTAAAAGATAAGGGTAAATTAACGTGGAAATGGAGATTGGGAATAGAAACATCATTGACAGGGCTAAGAAATGGCGGGGATGAGATTTGATTGTATGTGTTGTTTCGGAGAGTATTTGCCGGAGGTTTGGGCCGCCGGATGACATGGTTGCAGACGGCGGAGCTGTGTGTGTTTGTGTGTGTGTGTGATATATATATATATATATATATATATATATATATAGAGAGAGAGAGAGAGAGAGAGAGAGAGAGAGAGAGAGAGAGAGAGAGAGAGAGAGAGAGAGATGGAGAGAGAGGATAAGATGGAAGATTAATATATAAAGAGATTATTAAAAGAATTAATTTGCTAAATCGTGTGGAAAGTTTCTTGTTTGATTATTGAATTATTATATGGAAAATGGTTGATTAATTTCTTCGTTGAAAATTCAAATTATGAAAAAAAAAAAGACAGATTATTCTACAAAGGAAAGTTCCATGGATGATGAAATTATAAGCAGTTGAGCTGTACTGATTTGGACGTATTATTTTAACTTCTATTCGTTGACTGCATGCTACGTTAGGGTTTGACCGAAGACAACCCTAATCCACTCAGAGGCTGACAACTGCATACTTCACCATTTATGTTTTAATTGGTATTTATTTTCCAACCATAACATAAATAGGTAACCTTGGTGTTCCTTTAATAAAAAATCAGATCTTTTTAATTTAATTTTTTGACTTTGATATCAAAAACAGAACTAATTATACTTCAAATTTAGAAAAATAATTTTAACTGAACCTTGAATTATAAGGAAAATAGGTTGTTAAAAGTTGAATTTCTTGTAATACACAACGAGGGTCTCTTTTGCCAACATCTTATAGTTATGGGATTAAATTTGCAATTCCAAGAGGAGTAAGCATCTATTAAGTCGAGCTCAATTTATCAAACATATTTATTATAACAAAAAATAATATTATTGATAAAATTTGAAGTAACAATGTTCAAATTGTTACTACATATAGTTAATAAGTGACAAATTTTTTTTCACAATAAGGATTTTCAAAGACGAGATTCTTCAAAGTTGTCAGTTAAAAATTTGTGATACATGTGTAGTTATAACATAAAATTTTAGTTACTATCACTAAATCGTCGCTAATTGTTAATAATGATCACAATTTTTTGTCACTAATTTCTAAATGTAACACTGTACAAATTTTATCACTATTGGACATAGTATAACAAATGTTTAAAATGACAAAACATAAATTCTTGTTCCTAAAATTTTGCAACTAGTGACAATATTATCACTTAGTATTTTATGACTCATGTCTTACTTTTTAGTAATAGTTTATGAGATTGCAAGCTTGTAATAAGAAATATCGTATTATTTATTAACTATATAATGATATACTGATAGTACATATACGAGCTTTTTTGATATAACCTCCCGAGGTATGCAGCTTTGGCAAACAACCCCCCGAGGTTTGAAATTTTGGTAAACAACCCTTTCTGTTTAATTGACCTTTAGTCAACAGTTAAGGTCATGGGCAAAATTGTAATCTAATAATTCCAAACAAATATATTAATTTTAGAATCCCAAAAACCCCAACCACCTCCCTTTTATTCCCCCAATTTTTCATCTCTAATTTACAAGTCTCCCTTTTCTCACAAAAATGTACCCTAAACAATTTCAAATGTTTTTATTCTTTGTGTAAATAAATTATTTACATTTGAAATTATTTTTTACATTTAAAATTATTTAGGGTATATCTTTGTGAATTATTTCAAATGTTAATAAAATTATTTATGTAAATAATTCATTTTATTTGGTTAGTGTTCACTAAAATAAGAAATGATTGGGCTATATATAGTACTATTATTAGTTAAGACCTTTCGGCTATGGTTAGAGTCCTCTTTGGGGTGAAAAGTGTGGAGAATATAAAATGTATTTGGTCTCCAAATGGTTGACGTACGTGATGAGATATATGCCCATCGAAAAATATCTTACGCTATTAAATACATTTTGATCTAATCAAATAATGTTTTTATTCTTTGTGTACATAAATTATTTACATTTAAAATTATTTAGGGTACATCTTTGTGAATTATTTCAAATGTTTTCAAATGTTAATAAAATTATTTATGTAAATAATTTATGTTTTTACATTTAAAATTATTTAGGGTACATCTTTGTGAGAAAATGGAGATTTGTAAATTAGAGATGAAAAATTGGGGGAAAAGAAGGGAGGTGGTTGGGGTTTTTGGGATTCTAAAATGAATATATTTGTTTGGAATTATTAGATTATAATTTTGCCCATGACCTTAACTGTTGACTAACGGTCAACTAAACAGAAATGGTTGTTTACCAAAATTTCAAACCTCGGGGGTTGTTTGCCAGAGCTGCATACTTCGGGGGGTTATATTCATTTGTAGTAGATTTCTATTTATTTTCTTGAATTAGTCAATTTTCCTCCTTCTTACAAAATTTATTGGGCCTTTGCAGAATAGTAAGCAAAGAATAGTCTTCAACGTTGAATTTCAAGCAGGTTGTTAAGACTAGGCAATGACTATTTCATACTCATTTCTTCTTATTAGTAAATAACACGTTATTGAACGTGAACTATACGAATTCGTGAATATACTTTATAAAGTAGCTATTGTTTGAAAAATTAAATATTGAATGAATGAAAGAGTTGATTAATTCCTCAAAGAAGTTTTAACCTAAAATTATAGTAAAAATTGTGTAATTAATTACATGTTAAACTAATAATTTTCATTTAGGATTTTGTATTTATATGTAATTTTATCGTAGAGCTTTAATATAATATATACATCTTATTATTGTAGATATATATAAGTTATTTTATTATTTAACTCCTTTTCTTTTAAAATGGTGACTTACATGTAATAGAGTTCTGATGTAATTATACGTCTTATGTATATATATATATATATATACATAATATTTTTATTATTTGACTCTTTTATCATTCAAAAATAAATACATGGGAAAAATGCTCATATTTTTGTAATAGAGTGGATAAATGAATGGATTGTTTGTTACTTTATGTTATTCTATTTATCATCTTGTTATTTTATACTGTAATTTATTTAGCTTATTTATTACAAAGTCAAATCAATAAATGACAGTCTTTATCTGTGAACTGAATTTTCTCAAAATGCTGAAATTTTGCAAGTTTTGATATGTGAAACAAAGAAAAAGGTGGAAGTTAAATTAATCAAACTTTATTACAAAAAGAATTACATTATTTGACTTTTGACAGTTTACAATTACCATTTGATATACAATCCAAGAGAGGCTGAAAATTTTCAAAGTTTTATTTTTTTTTAATAAATAAATTGGTGAAGTTGAATGAATCAAACTTCATTTCAAAAGAATTACTTTATGTATTACCAAAAACAGAATTACATTATGTAATTACAATCCAATAAAGTGCAGCCACATTTCTATTCATCTTTGTCCTCATCTTCGTCGTAATTGAACGGTAAAGGCACCGTTTTGAATGCACGAAACTTGCCCACATTGTTAAGATGTTCGTTCTCCAACCTGCACATCCAAGAATTAAACGTATAAAAGTTTTGTATATATATTTGAAAATACTAATGAGTCGAGCTTAAGCCAAACTTAATTATTCAGTATGTAAAATTGATTTAGTAACAATTTGTAACAATAAGTTTTATGTATTACAATAATTACCTGAAAAAATTCCAAATACCACGACGAATAATCTCGAGAGATGCCACAAGGGCAGTCATTGTCTGCCTATGCAAAGAAAAAACTTTTATACCCATTACAGTTTGCATCCAAGCTAACCTCAACAACACATTTAAACCCTGTAATAGAAAAATAAATTACGTCAACTTTAAATTTAAAAAAAAAAAAAAAAAAAACTTGGCATAAAAACAAAAACAGTAAAAAAACTCACAATGGCCAAAAAGTAAACACTTTTGTGTGGGATAAGTAGTTTATCTCTCAACCATCGGTTTTTTGATTTACGTTGTATAAGCCCCCAGTCCATAACGATGTCCCAATATGTGCTAAGTATTGTAGCAGCAATCGAGGTTATTAGGGCTATAAACCACCAAATAGTTCCTCTTTGAAGTGTATATGCTGTTCTTGTACTAACTGCAACTATTGTTAAGAAATATTTTATCCCATTGTATCCTTGCATCGCGTCTTTCTCATCGTACAGTCGTCTCAGACACTAAAACGATCAAGAAAATAGACTAAGATAAGCACGATGTGGGCCCTACTTACGTCGTTTTTTGAAGGAAAAAATAGTAAGGGCTGTGACATGTCAGCACAATGTGGGCTCCACTACGGACGTGCATCATCATGATAACAAAGAAAACAGTGAGAATCATGGCACATCAGCATAGTGTGGGACCCACTGCCAACGTGGCATCAACCTTCACTTTTTTGGTCAAAAGGACATAACGGGTTGATTTTGGATTGTTTTATCTAAATATGAACCTGAAGGAGGCGCCACAAATACGGTATACCAGCTATAATGAAAGAGAACGTGTTGAAAATGTCGCTTTCTCTGCAATTGTTTTGTCGGTGTTTGTAGTCTCCCCAACCGTAGTAGCAAATGTAAAACTCGACACTCCTAAAAGCTTGAACCTGCACGAGAAATAACGAGGTTACTTTGAGAAATTTACAGCATTTATGAAAAACCGAAGCCTAATCCTAAAGTTGAAGTAAATGTAGAACCTGGCTTGTGAGCTGATCTGCTAACCAGAAGTCTGGTAGTGTAACCTGCATCAAATAAACTTAAGAATATAAGGAAAAAAATTTAAAAGTTACCTAAATCGGTTATCGGTATAATGATTCCATGTTTAATTACCTTATATAGAGGAGCTAAGATAGAATGAAATAGGCAGATAAGGAGGAAATAACGACTTGAACGATAGATGATGTTTAACGGGCACAACATAATGACCATCACAAGCTGCAAAAAAAAATGATAAGCTTCAATTTTTAGCATATATTTCCATGAAATGTTATATACCACTATTTATACGTCAGTATTATACCACCTTTCCTTTATTTGGCGAGAAAGTATATTAATTTGTTTTTATGAATATAATACATTATTATTAATGATTTTCAAATCGAAAAAAGGTGGTATAAGGGTGAAATTTTAATGGTGGCATATAGCAAAAACATACATATACTAAACAAACCGAAAATGTGTATAAAGCGCAATTTTTTTACCAGTACTAATGCGAGAGGAATAAGTTCGGTTATGGCTTTATAGTCTAGAGTCACGGGATCCATTTCCATGTCGAGATTAGCGAGTATACTAGCTAGAGCTAGCACACTTAAACAAAAACCGAGAAGTAAAACCTCTCGATATCCCAATTCTGTTCCTTGTTTGAAACCAAATATGAATGAATAATTGACTCGATAGCGCCTCCAAAAGTATATGTTTGCAGCATACATCAACATGTGTAAAACAACGAACCCGAATAAACTGTAACAAGCAAATTTATTTCATTATAGTTAGGATAAATATGCAAAGTTTAATTTTTTTATATTATTCAACATTGTATTAGAGTCATGGTAATCTCAAATTAGTGTTTTCTAGTATTTATAAATACTAAACTGAATTGTTTTTATAATATAAATACTAAACTAGGAAAATATAAATACAGCACTAATCCTTTTACAAATTTCTCAAATTTAAGGATTTTTTTCATAATTAACATATCACACAAGGGTGTCTATGTAGTTTAAATTTGTAATGAATTAATCTAATATATTTTGGACATCAATAACACAAAAATATGAGTCATTACCTGTAAAGAGGAAACATTGTTTCCATGTATAATACTCGGCCTTGTTCGTCTAGGATTTTACGTGCACGAATTATTAAAACTAGGGCTAACATAAGAGACACAGTGCAGCCAACAAGAAATCCTGCAAAAATATATATAAGTTCTAGTTTCTAAATTATAAATAAGAGAAATATATATATTTTTGTTTCTTAAACAATAAAATTTTGTAAAATGTACCCATCGAAAATGTTACTCTATGTTGTTCCCTTTTCTTCTTTGGTCTTAAGATATTCATCCCTTTTCTGCGATTTGAGTTCGAGAAATGCTTGATGAATGTAACTTCTACCCTTTCCATCAATTTGCTAACCTATTATTCACATATAATACAGCTTATATATATGAATATTACATATTTTTGACACATAACATATGTAACGATACATGGAAATGTTAAGCTCACCTCTTCTGAGCTGCTGAGGTAGGAATTATCAACCATTTTCATATAAGATTTTGAAGCACTTCTTGAAGAGATCTGTGAAATAAGATAAGATATGCAAGCGATAATACTCATTATTAACTATTTTGTACGTGTTTAAATTGACATATAACTGAAAATAATCACCGGAATAATTCTAACACGATGTTTAAAGATAGGGTAACTAAAACATCAGTACCACATGAGATCTTAATTACATATTTAGAGATAATACCTTATCATATTTCTTCATGATTTTCGAGAACGCCATAACGTTGAGAAAACTACAACATTAAAAAACAATACGTAAATATATCATCGAAAAATAAAATCAAGAAAATTAATTATTTAAATCATGAATAAGAATATATTAATTAGCAAACCTAAAGCTTTTTAGCAGCCTTAATTTGTGATAGAACTCAACAAAAGCCTTCATAAGTTGTTCTTCAGCTTTCTTTAAGTTATCCTTAGTGAACTTCAAGTCTGTTTGGTTTGGAAGATTGAGAAAACCCTTGATAGTCGAACGTGGAGTTGCTTGAACCGTGTTGAATTTCACGTTTCTAAGTATCTCTAGATGTGCCGGTTTTTTGCCTCGAATTTCGTTTTTGTAATTATCATCACTTGATTCATGTGACTCCTCATTGATTGAACTTTCTTCATCAATCACTTCTACTGGAACTTTTTCTGCATATATTGGTATATGTTTACTATTTTTCGTAATTTGAATTTCATGAAAATTTTATTCGAACTAAATGACCATACTAAAGCTTTAGGTTATGGAAACAATGACATTAAATTTCGATGGAACTGTCAAGATTTTGATTATATTAAAATGTCTAAATTTCAGCCACAATTTTGGACTATCTTTTTTTCCCAAAGATCACACTTTTCAATCTCATTTTCAAAATACTAATAGAAACTCAACTGAAATTTTTTGCAAACATTTCATTACAAAATCCAAAATCTTCTGCAAATTAAAATAATATTAACTTATTTTGCAAACTATCATCCCAAATCCTAAATCTTCAAAACACTTTGTTGAACTATGAAATTTCTCGAAATTTATCAATTATGTAAACTATTTACATTTGATTTATATACTTTACCTTTAAATTTCACATCTAAAAATCAATTATAAATATCATTATTTCTTCTTCCTTTGGAACATAACCTATAACCCATCATTTTTATTTCACCAAAATTAACCCAAAAATTACATAAAACTTACTATTACGCCGAGCTGCAGAAGGAGTAGCAGCCAACAACACAGCTCTAGAAATCGCAACATCCGAAGCAAGCATTCTCGTCTCTTCCAAACTATTAACCCACTCCCCATTAGGATTCTCAACTTTAACCCTAAAAGCAATCAAAGCCTCCATTTGCTTATTCAAAACCCCAGCCTCCTTCATTACCTCATCAACTTTCGACTTATAAAACTTCAAAACCTTATTAAATTCATCGTCTAATCGCCTGAAATAGACCATCTCGTACTCTCCACCTTCATCAGCCGCCATTAGGAACATGGTCTCAGATCCTTCGACCCCATCTCGATTCATGTTATTCACAAGGATCACTTGATTTTCTATGTCTGATTGTGGTGATGATGTGATTTTGTTATGGGGTTTTGATATTTGTGTTAGGCCGCTGAAAGCTCTGAACAGGGTTTGATTTCGTCTTAGGTTGCTTGGTTTGGTTCTTTGTTTGAAGACATGGATTTCTTTTAGAAGGGTTTTTAAGAAATTGTAATCCATGTAGGCTTCTTGCCATTCTGGCACCATTTGTGATGCAAATTCTTTGCCAAACTTCATTTTTTTTTTTATAAAAAGGGTTGAAAATTAATGAATCAGAAAGCAATGTAGTAAATATTAGCAAATGAATAAGCAGAAAATAATAACATATATATATACATATGTATGTATATGTTGCAGCAGAATGAACTGAAGGAGAAAGCAATGAAGTAGATATATATATATTGGTGATGAAGCAGAAGGAATTGCAGTATATATAACAAAATATATTGCAGAAAAATGAGAGAGTGGGAATGAATAATGACGAACTTTCAATTTCCAGATTGTTTATGTGAATTTTCCGACGTGTGGTTTAGACGTTTATTGAAATGGACTAGGTCCACGTGGTTTTCAATAATAATAATAATTATTATTATATAATCTTTTAAATATCAATAACTTTTTACGGGCTCTCTTATTTATGAGGTTTAACGTAAAATTTCTTTAAAACATTTTTAACATGGCGCCTATTGAATGCAAATTTGATGAAAAATCGCTAAAATGTTATTAAAAAAAAGGAAATTATATTATGTCTCTTCAATTTTTTCGTCTGTGAAATATCAATAACGTGCTCATAAAATTATTTTAATAATGATATAATTCATAAAAAGTTTATGGAAAAAAAGAGCTAGCTAGAAATGTTACATAGATATTAACAAGGCAGTCACATGCTGACTCTCTGTACATATCTGGAAGATTAATTACCAACCACTTCGTGTTTATTTTTCAACTGTGACTATTTTTCATACTTCGAAAATTTCTTTTCCGTGAATTAATCAGTCTTCAAAATAATTAATTAATTAAATGAAGATTAGGTCCACTAATGATGGGTTGAAAAGTAAATTTTATCATGGACAATTAGTCAATTACAAAATTAATCTCATTTAATTATAGAAGTTAATAGACAAAATTAGTCCAACATCATTTTGAAGTTGCAAATTGATTCGGTATTTATCAAAAACAGGCGAATTGAGGATATTTTTGAACTCACCAGATAATCAAAACTTCTCATATTCATTTTGGAGATTTTCTATTTTCCGGTCAAATTTGCTTAGTTAGCCTTTTTTTGGTTTTTTTATGAATTTGAAACCAATAATGTGGTTATGATTTTTTTTAGAATATATATATATATATATATATATATATATTTGTAAAAGAAACAAATCCAAGATATTAAAAGTTATATTTCTGAAATTGACTTCGAGATCAGAATAAAAGATTTTGAAAGGAAAAAATAAATAAATGTTCAATAAATTAAGTGCCCTTGTCGCCAATATATATATATATATATATTGAGTTTTATAAATTATATATTGTGATTAATATATTTTACAAAAATATAAAGTAAGTTGCTTTTAGTAAATTTTATAAAAAACTTCATTAAAAAGAGGATATAAAACTATTAAAAATACATCATGTAAAATCATATACATGTGGTTTTTAGGACGATAAGATAAGTGAGGTCCCAACAAATAACGAGAATATATATAATTAATTTTAAGGTAACCAATTAAACATGAAATACTCAAATAAACTATAGAGAATCTAATATTATTTTAAATTTGGAAATTTTTGGATTCCAATTAGAATTTTGGAGAACTTTGAATTTCAATTGAAATTTTAGTACATATTCCTTAAATTAAGTAAAATTGGGATGAAAGTGATATTCATTTTGGAGCTCTAGGATCTACCCAAATTCGGTATTTTGATAGAGTTTTGATACTATAGTAAATTTTAATAATGGAGTAAATATGTAATCACGGTTGACAATATTATTCTTCACATTAATATAAGTACATAACTTAATTTAATATTGGATCAAAGTATAATATTTAACTGTGTTTTCATTAATCATTTGTAAATATTTTAAATAAAGAAATTTAATATGTTACTTTGAATTATTATATTATGGAAAATATTATGTTTTACAAAACTAATTATATAGGATTTTTAAATTTTTATGATAAACCAAAAGGAAAAACCAAATAATATTATGATAGTACAGCATTTTACGTTAAATTGATTACATTACAGTGATATATTAAACTGAAAAGAAGTTTACCAGAATTATGTTTTTGGATCTCTTATTGTTTACGTAACGCATGTATGAAATATTAATTTTTACCATAATATATTAATTTAAATAATAAATTAAATGTTTTGTTTAATTATTTACATGTAATACTTAAATATATCTTAATATTCAATTTAGGAGGAATATTTTATATTTGTAAGATATGTGTTAAGAATATTTAGATACTATTATATTAAAAAAATTAAAAACCAAGTAAAACAAATTGATATATATATATATATATTCATTGTACATAAGAACCAATAATATATGATTCATAAATATAATTAATTTTCAAAAATAATCTAAACGTAATTTGTTTTAGTTAAATATTAACATATTTTAGTTATATTGTTTAATATATACTACATTTTGAAGAAAATATATCCATGTTAAAGAATATAATTAGTATATAAAATACACTTGATATGCAATCACATTTCAATTCAAAAATCAATTAGTGATCGGATTGTGCGATGTTCCGGTCAAGTTGAGTTATTTCTGGCAAAATAGAACCAGAATTGCTAACTTTAATTTTGAACGTTACATTACAACATTGTAAAATGACAAAGAATTGGAATACAATTCAAACTGATTAAATTACCGGACGAAAACTGCATCAATGTGTTGAAAACTAATGAAACTACATACAATCTATGAACTAGTGATTTTAGAGAGTAAACCATACCAAAATTTATTACAAAATGAACAAAATTTATCTATAAATTGTGTTTGGTGTATATGATAGAGTACTTTGAATAACATATATTCAAGACATGCCTTTCTGAATCTCTCATTTGTGAACTAAACAAATAGGTAAGGATAAATCTATCCAACTTCATTACAAAATGAATTACATTATGTTATTTTTAACAGTTTACCATTAGTATTCACAATCTCTATTCTTCTTTATCCTCATCTTCATCATAATTGAACGGTAAGGGCACCGTTTTGAATGCACGAAATTTACCGACATTGTTAAGATGTTCATTCTCCAACCTGCACGTCCAAAATCATAAAAACGTTACATAATTCATATTTAGGGTTATAAATGAGTTGAGCTGTAAATTAGGGTTTACAACTTTTTTGCACAAAATTATTGCAATAATTACCTGAAAAAATTCCAAACACCACGACGAATAATCTCGAGACATGCCATAACTGCAGTCATTGCCTGCTGATGTAATGAAAAAATTCTGAAATTCATTACAGTTTGCATCCAAGCTGCCCTTAACAACACATCCGAGACCTGCAAAAAGAATAAATTAAACCACGTCAAATCGAAAAATATGTAACTTGCCATTAAAACAAGTATCGATAAAATCTAGAAAACGAAACGAAGAACTATATATAAAACCCTAAAAGTTGGAAACTCACAATGGCTACAAAGTAAACACTTTTGTAGGGGACAAGTAGTTTATCTCTCAACCATCGATTCTTCGATTTACGTTGTAAAAGTCCCCAATCGTAAACGATATCCCAATAAGCCAACATGAGTGTAGGAATTATAGAGGTTGTAACGGCTATAATCCTCCAAGTTACTCCTCCATTAAGTGTATAGGCTGTTCTTGTACATACTGCTACTATTGTTAAGAAATATTTTATGCCGTTGATTCCTTGTATGACGTCTTTCTCGTCATAAAGGCGTCTCAAACACTAAAACAATCAAGAAAAAAATACGATTAGGACAACCTATTACGGGTAATTGAAATATATATATATATATATATCGAGTATTGGTAATTAGTGTGATTAAAATGTGTTGCAAAACTACAAAATAAGTTGGGTTTAATAGTAAGCTAATAAGTAAAATCCCATAAAAAACTCCATTAAAATAAAACATACACACTCTTGATACAATATATTATTCAAAATCATCTATATGGTTTTTGAAAGGACACAAAAAAAAAATGTGACCAAATAAGAAGAAATATATTTCAATTTATTTACTTTTCGATTTCACCCTTTAATCAAAATTCTTACTCCGTCCACGTATGCATGCATTTTCTATAACGGGTTATTTTTGTAATGGTCGTATTTACGCACCTGAAGGAATCGAAACCAAAACGGTATCCCGGCTAGGATGAAAGAGAATGTGATGAAAACTTCGTTTTCTCTACAATTGTTTCGTCTGCGTTTGTAGTCTCCCCAACCGTAGTAGCAAATGTAAAACTCGATGCTCCTAAGAGCTTCAACCTGCACGACAAATAGCATCGTTATTATTTTTATAAATTTACGCCATTTTTGAAAACTTAAGCTTTATGCCAAACTCGTCGAACCTGGCTTGTAAGTTGGTCAGCTACAAAAAAGTCTGGTAATGTAACCTGCATGAAGTAATTAAACATTTAAAAACGTAAAATTCGATAGAAAAAAAAATTAAAATTTAGCGATACAGATACTAGCCTAAGGTTGTGATGATTCCATGTATACCTTGTAGAGAGGGGCGAAAACTGAATGAAATAGGCTGACGATGAAGAAATAACGACTCGAACGATAGATGATGTTGAATGGGCACAGCATAATGACTAGTAAAAGCTGCAAAAAAATAGGGTAAATTTTCAATTCTAAATATATTTGAAAAGAGTAATGATACATATCAATGTCAATTCATAAGGCGTACTTATTATTATTATTATTATTAATTGATTTTGATGAATTTATGATATTGATACTTACAATCAACCTATAAAATAAAAGGGTAAATGTCAATTTTACATATATACAACTATTATGCTCACTTCTTCTAATTTTGGCAATATATTATTACAATTCATTATAATTTCGATAGATTTAATTCATTAATTAATATTAAACAAATCAAAAATATTTTTACCAGTAGTAAGACGAGAGGAAGAAGTTCGGTTATGGCTTGATAGTCTAGAGTGACAGGATCCATTTCCAAGTCGAGATTGGCGAGTATACTGGCTAGAGCTAGCACACTTAAACAGAAACTCAGAAGTAAAACCTCTCGGTATTGCAGTTCGGTTCCAGGTTTCAATCCAAATATGAACGAAGAATTCACTCGATATCGCCTCCAGAAGAATATATTTCCAGCATACAACAACAAGTGTAGAACAAGGTATCCAAATAAACTGAAACAAAACAATTTATATGATTATAATTTAATTTGGAATAATTACTAAATTAATAACTTCTGAGATACCAGTTGCCTAATTCTTAAAGCATTACTTTTAAGTTATAGAATGAAATTGTAATATATTTTTTTCGACTGCAAACTAGGTATGAAATCAGAATTTTGGATCTCAGAGATGAATATAAACAAAAGGAGAAAAGCTTCATATGTTTAGGGTTATATATATTACCTGTAAAGAGGAAACATAGTTTCCATGTAAACTACTCCGCCTTCTCCGTCTAGGAGTTTACGTGCACGAATTACTAAAATTAGGGCCAATATAAGAGCAACTGTACAGCCTACTAGAAATCCTGCAGTTGTTTACAATATATATGAATTTAAGAGAAAAGGTACGAATATATATATATTCTCGTTTTGTATAATGCATATGCGTATAAGTATTTAAGAGAAATGTTTATGTATAAGTGTATAAAGTTTAATATAAAGCACATACCCGTCGAAAATGTTATTAAATGCCTTTCCCTTGTCTTCTTTGGCCTTAGAATATTCATCCCTTTGCTGCGATTCGAGTTTGAGAAATGCTTGATGAATGTTACTTCTACCCTTTCCATCAATTTGCTTACCTATATTTACATATAGATACAACTTATATCAATATATATATATATATTTCGACGTAACAAAATATTCTCCTTGAAATGTAAAGCTCACCTCATCTGAGCTGCATAGGTAGGAATTATCAACCATTTTCATGTAAGATTTTGATGCACTTCTTGAAGTGATCTGGAATAAGAACAAGATATACGTAACTATGTAATGTAAGTGATCATAAGCACTATTTTATTTATTAGGTATTGTACTCTAAAATATAATTATTTAACTTGTTTGTAATAAAAATTAATTATGAGTATCATGAAAATATCTCTCAAAACTCAAAAGTATAGTCTATAATCATATATGATAATCCAAAAGAAGGAGATGATGTTCCATGAAAATTTTGGATTAAGTAGATCATATTTACGTATATGTTAATATGAATGGAGTATAGTCGGTGAACAAAATACCTTATCATATTTCTTCATGATCTTCGAGAACGCCAGAATATTAAGAAAGCTGTCAAATCATAAATAGTACGTAAATATTATATCAAAAAACAAATTAAGCCAAAAAGATTATAGTAAACTACTATATATCATGAAAGAGAATTTACAAACCTAAAGCTTTTTAGAAGCCTTAATTTGTGGTGAAACTCAACAAATGCCTTCATAAGTTGTCGTTCTGCTTTCTTCAAGTTATCCTTAGTGAACTTTAAGTCTGTTTGGTTTGGAAGATTAAGAAATCCTTTGATTGTCGATCTTGGTGTAACTTGAGTCGAGTTGAACTTCACTTTTCTAAGTATCTCTAAATGGGCCGGTTTTTTGCCCTGGATTTCGTTTTCGTTTTTGCTAAGAGACTCTTGAATCTCGGGATTTATAATTCGTTCACCATCTTTAATTTCGTCGCTTGAATTTGAATAATCCGACTGTGCGTATTTGCTGTATTTGCTTGAACCTTCTTCATCTGTCATGTCCATTGGATCTCTTCCTGCATTGATACGTATAATTTCTTGTTATTTGAATTTTTAATGAGTTAACCCAAATATTTTTAATTTTGATTTTTTTGGATCATCTGGAGATTTTAATTTTGATTTATGTGTATATCTGTATACTATTATAAAAAGAAAGGTTTTTTTTTTAAAATATATATTTCAACAAATATATATTTTAAAACAGACAAAGTAAATATTTACCTATACTATGATTTCACATCTTTTTTTTATAGTCATCCTTATTCCATAACTAAAACTCAATCACATTCAATATCAAATTCTTATGTGTATCCTTATTCCAACTATTTTTTGAAAAGACAACTAAATGTGTCACAAAAATACAAAATACATCCTTTTCGTTTTCCTTTTTTTGAGGACGGTGATTTACATTAGGCCCCTTAATTCTTATAACCACCACTAGAAAACGAAGCAAACGCGACGGGCAAAACTCCTGTCGCCATTTTTTTAAAGTTTCGCGACGGTATGGAGTCGGTTTCGCGTCGGTGACATTCCAACCCGTTTTCTTAAATGGGTTAAAAATAATGTGTCGGTATGGCGACGGTACGATAAATAAGTAATTTAAAATTTTATTTTTAAACAATTTCATAAACTTACCGATGCCATACCGACGCTATTTTTATTTTTAAAATAAATTAAATATTATTATTAATATATTTTAGGATAAAATGTAAATATATATTATTGGTTATTTTATACCGCCGCTATACCGACGCTAATTACTATTTAATTTTTAAAAGTCTTTTATTATTAAGAATTCTAGAAAATATATTTAAACGTTTGCATCGGTATGGCGACGGTAAGATAAATAAGTAATTTAAAATTTTATTTTTAAACAATTTCATAGACTTACCGACGCCATACCGACGCTATTTTTATTTTTAAAATAGATTAAATATTATTATTAATATATTTTAGGATAAAATGTAAATATATATTATTGGTTATTTTATACCGCCGCTATATCGACGCTAATTACTATTTAATTTTTAAAAGTCTTTTATTATTAAGAATTCTAGAAAATATATTTAAACGTTTGCGTCGGTATGGCGACGGTACGATAAATAAGTAATTTAAAATTTTATTTTTAAACAATTTCATAAACTTACCGACGCCATACCGACGCTATTTTTATTTTTAAAATAAATTAAATATTATTATTAATATATTTTAGGATAAAATGTAAATATATATTATTGGTTATTTTATACCGCCGCTATACCGACGCTAATTACTATTTAATTTTTAAAAGTCTTTTATTATTAAGAATTCTAGAAAATATATTTAAACGTTTGCGTCGGTATGGCGTCGGTACGATAAATAAGTAATTTAAAATTTTATTTCTAAACCATTTCATTGACTTACCGATGCCATTCCAACGCTATTTTTATTTTTAAAATAGATTAAATATTATTATTAATATATTTTAGGATAAAATGTAAATATATATTATTGGTTATTTTATACCGCCGCTATACCGACGCTAATTACTATTTAATTTTTAAAAGTCTTTTATTATTAAGAATTCTAGAAAATATATTTAAACGTTTGCGTCGGTATGGCGACGGTACGATAAATAAGTAATTTAAAATTTTATTTTTAAACAATTTCATAGACTTAACGACGCCATATCGACGCTATTTTTATTTTTAAAATAGATTAAATATTATTATTAATATATTTTAGGATAAAATGTAAATATATATTATTGGTTATTTTATACCGCCGCTATACCGACGCTAATTACTATTTAATTTTTAAAAGTCTTTTATTATTAAGAATTCTAGAAAATATATTTAAACGTTTGCGTCGGTATGGCGTCGGTACGATAAATAAGTAATTTAAAATTTTATTTTTAAACCATTTCATTGACTTACCGATGCCATTCCGACGCTATTTTTATTTTTAAAATAGATTAAATATTATTATTAATATATTTTAGGATAAAATGTAAATTTTCAAAGCTCCAACTGAATGATTAATTGATATACTATATCGTTGTCGTCAATATTTTCATAAATACACACATTTTTACACCGTAAGGATTAACAACTATCAAATTGTCAATTGTAGCCGATAATTGAACTATAAGTCGACACTCGATATACATGTTACATATATATCACGAGTTCGCACAATAATACGTAGTTCGTAAATACTATATGCTTTGTAACGATTTCTCTAGTTAACTTAAACTAATAATCACTAACAAATTCTATTTATTCAACGTGGAACGATTAAATTCTAATTAAAGCATGTTTAACAATATGGCGATGGGTTAGCGACGGGATAGCATCGGAACTCCATCCTTTTCCAGTATTGTGAGGGGTGGGCGATGGTTTGGCGACGGAATTCATTTTATTTTTCCAGATCTGCGTCGGTATTGCGACGGGATCGCGACGGTACCGACATTCTAAGTTAGATAATAGCGTCGGTTTCGCGTCCGTAATTTATATTTCTCATATAAATAAATACTCCACAAATTGTACGTAAATTACTCAAGTTTGGTACACCAAACACCAGCTGTTATATATATAATATATATTAATGAAGAAGAAGATGAAAGAACTAAGAAACTTACTGCTCCGGCGACCTGCAGAAGGCGTCGCCGCCAGCAAGACGGCTCTCGCCGCCCGAACATCCGAAGCAAGCGTTCTCGTCTCCTGGAAGCTATTAACCCACCCATTTGGATGATCAACTTTAACCCTAAAAGCAATGAAAGCTTCCATTTGCTTGTTCAAAACCTCAGCCTCATTCATCACCTTATCAACTTTCGATTTGTAAAACGCTAAAACCTTATTAAACTCATCGTCCAATCGCCTGAAGAACACAAGCTCGTACTCGCCGCCTTCTTCTCCGGTCATCAGAAACGTCGTCTCTGAACCCTCGACGCCGTCGCGAACCACGTTGTTCACAGATATCACCTGGTTTTCGACATCTGAAGAAGGTGGTTGGTGATGAGAATGGCGTCTGAAGTGTGTTAGGCCACTGAAAGCTCTGTAAAGGGTGTGGTTACGTTTAAGGCTGTCGGGTATGGAGGCTGATGAGGATTTGGATCTTTGTTTGAAGCCATGGATTTCTTTTAACAGGGTTTTTAAGAAATTGTAATCCATGTAAGCTTCGTGCCATTCTGGCACCATTTGTGAAGCAAATTCTTTGCCAAATTTCATTTTGTTCTGTTTTCGTTTTTGCCTTCTTAATTCAGAAAAAGTTGATAGATTTTTCTGAATATGAAGTTTGATGATGAGGAGAGGTTGCAATTAATGGAGTATATATAGAGCTGCAAATGGAGAGATAAAGATTAAAATAATGAATATATTCTGATTTTCTGTTGGTGGTTAGGAACTTTCCGATCAGTGGACTATTACATGGAAAGTTGAAAATGGCTCTACGTAGTCCACGTTTTTCATTTAATATATTTATATGAATAATTACAAAAAAAACCCTAGAATAACTTGTTCTATAAGAAAACCCCTAAAATATATTTGTAGAATGAGTTTTTGAGATTGAAAAATATTCTCATAAATTTTTAAATATGAAAATTTGTTGTGGAGGGTTTTTAATAATTTTTCTTAGTATATAATAACTGAAATTGATATCGATAAATAGTTATGATACAAATTAATTACTTTCTCGACATTTAGGACAAAGCCTTGGGATTAAAATGAGTTAAACCCAAAAAAATATATTTTCCTTTCTCTTTCTTTGATTTAATTTATTTAAGGGTAAAAATACAATAATACCCTTAATAAACCGGATATTGGTACCGGAGCTTGATTAGAGGGATTGGATAGAAATAAATTAAAAATTCGAGGACTAATAAAAAATTAATGTAAAGCTCATGATCCATGAGTTTATTGTGCTTGACTGCTTGTAGTACTTTTTTTATGCATTACTTATCGTGGAGAATATGTAATTGGTCTACCATTGTGTGAACAAAAAGTGTCTTATTTTTGTTTATTTTATGTTTGTTTGTTTTCTGTCTCCAATATTTACTACGTACGTACTTGAAGACTTTTCAATTGTTAGTTGTGACTTTAACTATAATATACAAAATTTGTTTTGTTAGTGAACTACAGTAGTCAAGCATAGCCAAAAAAGAAAGTATTATGGTCAAAATTTATTTTATATTCACATATATAATCAAAGGCTAGGTCACAAATGATGGGACTGAAAAGCAATATTATATAGTCGGTTTCCTATTTACGTTTCTTGTAATTCACTTATTTTTAATGTTAAAGTTTGCTTATTTTAACCTTCGTTTACTCATGATTTACGATACGTTTAACTAGGGTAGAAAATAGAATCAAATTATTTAATAATCAATTCCAAATATATCTTAAATGTTAATTTAAGTTTGATTAATTTAATGTAAGGTATATAGCAAACATGATTGAATACAATATTTTCAGCCAAAATGGTTATCGAAAACCTTATTCTTCTGCATGTTATTCACTAGCACTCCTATATTTAACGGATGATATTATCATGAATCGAGGGTAATAGGTTCACAATATATTTTATATATATAAATTACCATAAAACTGTTGAATTTTATACATGGCTAAAATGAAGAGAGAAGAAGACACGAATTACGTGGTTCGGCCATTTGGCCTACATCCACAAAATAATGCCCAAAGGGCTATAAGGCTTTCATATTCTCTTAGAAATGAATTACAATGGTCACCTCTATTTATAGGTGAAATAAATAGTGATAAATACGGAGGAAATCATTCCAAATCATATCACAATCAAATCAAATCTCAATCCATCCCTAATTACATCAATTATCTGGATCCTAATCTAAATCATATCAAATATGATTTTCAAGATCATTATTGATTTCCAACACTCCCCCTCAAGTTGAACACGGAAATTAGAATTAAAGTGTTCAACTTGAAATAAAAGAATTGTCTTCAAGAAAAACTTGGATTCTTTTAACTTCATGATGTTGTCAGATATCCATGATGAGATAAAAATATGCACGGACTAACACATCGTGCACTATAATATGGAATAATCCATAACACATGATCAGTTGCTACCGATGAATGAAATGCACGAAATAACCATCGTGCTACGCATAAGGAAAATGAGACAGGATCGAAACCTGCTCTGATACCATGTTGAATTTCATACATGGCTAAAATGAAGAGAGAAGAAGACACGAATTACGTGGTTCGGCCATTTGGCCTACATCCACAAAATAATGCCCAAAGGGCTATAAGGCTTTCATACTCTCTTAGAAATGAATTACAATGGTCACCTCTATTTATAGGTGAAATAACAAGTGATAAATACGGAGGAAATCATTCCAAATCATATCACAATCAAATCAAATCTCAATCCATCCCTAATTACATCAATTATCTGGATCATAATCTAAATCATATCAAATATGATTTTCAAGATCATTCTTGATTTCCAACAAAAACCAGCATCTAGATAAGTAGTAGATCGGGTCTAAAACAAATTTTCCCATCTAACAAACGTTTTTAATTAACAATCTCATTTTCAAAAGATTATTGATTGTTCTTCGATTTCAAACAATACAATCTATAGGGATTATTGCATTTTTGGTACACGAATGTGGCGTGCACGTTTATTTGATACACTAATATGGGGGGTGGCAATTTGAGTACACTAATGCGGGGTAGGTCTGGCAATTTAAGTACAAATTTCGCCGGAAAATTCGATTTTCGCCGGAATATTCGATTTTCATCGAAAAATTAATTAATTTTGACCAAAATTTGGGGATTTTGACCAAAATTTGGGAATTTTGACTAAATTTTGGAAATTTGGGAATTTTGACTAAATTTCAAAATTTGACATTTTTTTTCAATTTAACTATTTATTAATAAAAATTTATATTTTTATTTTCTTTAATTCTTCCCACCCTCACCATGTCGCCGCTGCTACACCTCCGTATGCCGCCGGTGCTACACCTCCCTATTACCCCCTGCCACCACCACCACCACCATCGTCGTCATCACCACCACCCCGGTCGCCGTCACACCACGATTCCAAATACAATACAAACAAGAAAACCCCATTTCAAATACGAATGTTTCCAAATATTGAATCTATGAATCTTCTTTTCCGATCCCATTTCAAAATCAGGATCGACTGAAGCTTGAACTATTTCTTGCCAGTTGCAAAGAAGAGACGAAGGCATCGACTCTCTAGAGAAAACAGAGGCCAAATTATTGGATCCATCAACATTAACAGTGCCTGATGTTTTCAAAATCATCTCGTTATTCTTTGCGTTCTTCGCCATAGCTTCAACAGCCTCTCTTCCATCACATTTCCCACAATTGTTCTTCGAGTGTTGTTTTCGTTTGATCAAAAATCACCTCGCCAGCCCACTGAACATCGACGATAAATGCCCCACTGAAAATGTAATTTTTTTGAAGAAATTATAGCTATGGAGGTTGAATGGTTATGGAGATAAGGTTGAAGAAGATGAAATTAATTGAAATGGGGCTTGGGGGCAATTTTGTAAAATCAATTAGTTTAATAGTCAAAATTGGTCAATCCCCCAATAATCAATTAGTTTATTTAATTTGGTCGAAATTGTAAAGAATCCCCAATCAAGTCAAAATCAATTTCCATCCAATAATAGGCCACGTCAGCATTTTGGTCAAAATTGGTCAAAATCCCCAAATTTGAACGCACGTGACCGGCACATGTCATTTTCCGGCTGAAATCGAATTTTCCGGCGAAATTTGTACTTAAATTGCCAGACCTACCCCGCATTAGTGTACTCAAATTGCCACCCCCCCATATTAGTGTACCAAATAAACGTGCACGCCACATTCGTGTACTAAAAATGCAATATTCCCACAATCTATATAATTCAAAGAATGAAATGGAAATATGTGTCAACGTAGCAGGTAGTTTAGTCCCATCAATTTTCACGAAGAAGAAAAAGTTATTCAAATATGTTTACTTTTGCCATTTCCTATATATTATTATATTTATAAAGGCACTCATTGGTTGAAAAAGACGCAGTTAAAAACCCTTTTTAAGTATTTTATATTGTAAATATTTACTCTAATTGATTGTTTACGCCGTATCTTTGAGTAGGATTAATTAACCTCCTTATCAATTTTCCATGCACGTGTGGACCCTGAACTGGTCCTCGTGGTAAACAAAAATAATATGTAGTCTTGTTTATATATTAAATTAAATGAAATATAAATAAAATTGTGACGTATTTGACTGATAATAGTTTGAAAGCTGGATTGATTTGATATGAGAAATAAAAATTGATGACATTTTTCTTATCAATAAAGTCTGGAACTCCATATGTACGCAAGTATATCATCGAAAAATAAAATCAAGAAAATTAATAAACTAAATAATGAATGAGAATATATTAATTTAGCCAAACCTAAAGCTTTTTAGCAGCCTTAATTTGTGATAGAACTCAACAAACGCCTTCATAAGTTGTTCTTCTGCTTTCTTTAAGTTATCCTTAGTGAACTTCAAGTCTGTTTGGTTTGGAAGATTGAGAAAACCCTTGATAGTCGAACGTGGAGTTGCTTGAACTTTCCTCATTGATTGAACTTTCTTCATCAGTCACTTCTACTGGAACTTTTTCTGCATTCGTATATGTTTACAATTTTCCGTTATTTGAATTTTAAGAAAATTTTAATGGAACTAAATGACGATAATAAAGCTTTAGGTTATGGCAATAATGACATTAAATTTCGATCGAGCTGTCAAAATTTCGATCATATTAAAATGTCCAATTTCCCAGAATTGTGGACTATTTTTTTTTTCCCCAAAGACCACACTTTCAATCTCATTTTAAAAAATATTCATATAAATTAAACTGAAAATGTTGCAAAATTTTCTGTAAATTTAATCAGTCTTCAAAATAATTAATTAATTAAATGAAGATTAGGTCCACTAATGATGGGTTGAAAAGTAAATTTTATCATGGACATTTACAAAATTAATCTCATATAATTATACAAGTTAATAGACAAAATTAGTCCAACATCATTTAATTCATTTTGATGTTGCAAATTGATTCGGTATTTATCAAAAACACGAGAATTGAGGATAATTTTGAACTCACCAGATAATCAAAACTTCTCATATTCTATTTGGAGATTTTTTATTTTCCGGTGAAATACTTCTCATATTCTATTATATAGGGTTTTAAAAATTTTATGATAAACCAAAAGGAAAAACCAAATAATATTATGATAGTACAGTATTTTACGTTAAATTGATTATATTACAGTGATATATTAAATTGAAAAGAAGTTTACCAGAATTATGTTTTTCGATCTCTTATTGTTTACGTAATGCATGTATGAAATATTAATTTTTACCATAATATATTAATTTAAATAATAAATTGAATGTTTTGTTTAATTATTTACATGTAATACTTAAATATATCTTAATATTCAATTTCGGAGTTTTATTTTATATTAGTAAGATATGTGTTAAGAATATTTAATTAGATACTAATATATTAAAAAATTAAAAACTAAAAAAACAAATTGATATATATATATATATACATTCATTGTACATAAGAACCAATAATATATGATTTATAAATATAATTGATTTTTCAGAAATAATCTAAATGTAATATATTTTAGTTATGTTGTTTAAAATATACTCCATCTTAAAGAAAATATATCCACGTTAAAGAATAAAATTAGTATATATGATACACTTGATATACAATTACAATTAAATTCAAAAATTAGTATCAAACTGAGCTGCTTCTGGCAAAATAGAACCAAAATTTCCAACTTTTGAATGTTACATTACTACATTGTAAAATGAAAAAAATATGGAATACAATTCAAACTGATTAAATTACCGTACAAAAATTGTATTAATATGATGATAACTAATGAAATTACATACAATCTATGAACTGGTGATTTTAAAGAAGAAACCAGACCAAAATTTATTACAAAAATGAAATCAATAAAATGACAATATTTATATAAATTGTGTTGTTTGTATATAATAGAGTATCTTGAATCACATATATTCAAGACATGCCTTTCTAAATCTTTCCTTTGTGAACTAAACAAATAGGTAAGGATATTTTTGACAGTTTACAATTAGTATTCACAATATCTATTCTTCTTTATCCTCATCTTCATCATAATTGAACGGTAAGGGCACCGTTTTGAATGCACGAAATTTACCGACATTGTTAAGATGTTCATTCTCCAACCTGCACGTCCAAAATCATAAAAACGTTACATAATTCATATTTAGGGTTATAAATGAGTTGAGCTGTAAATTAGGGTTTACACCTTTTTTGCACAAAATTATTACAATAATTACCTGAAAAAATTCCAAACACCACGACGAATAATTTCGAGACATGCCATAACTGCAGTCATTGCCTGCTGATGTAATGAAAAAATTCTGAAATTCATTACAGTTTGCATCCAAGCTGCCCTTAACAACACATCCGAGACCTGCAAAAAGAATAAATTAAACCACTTCAAATCGAAAAATATGTAACTTGCCATTAAAACAAGTATCGATAAAATCTAGAAAACGAAACGAAGAACTATATATAAAACCCTAAAAGTTGGAAACTCACAATGGCTACAAAGTAAACACTTTTGTAGGGGACAAGTAGTTTATCTCTCAACCATCGATTTTTCGATTTACGTTGTAAAAGTCCCCAATCGTAAACGATATCCCAATAAGCCAACATGAGTGTAGGAATTATAGAGGTTGTAACGGCTATAATCCTCCAAGTTACTCCTCCATTAAGTGTATAGGCTGTTCTTGTACATACTGCTACTATTGTTAAGAAATATTTTATGCCATTTATTCCTTGTATAGTGTCTTTCTCGTCGTAGAAGCGTCTCATACACTAAAACAATCAAGAAAAAAATACGATTAGAACAACCTATTACGGGTAATTGAAATATATATATATATATCGAGTATTGGTAATTAGTGTGATTAAAATGTGTTGCAAAACTACAAAATAAGTTGGGTTTAATAGTAAACTAATAAGTAAAATCCCACAAAAAAAACTACATTAAAGTAAAAAATACACACTTTGATACATTATTATTATTCAAAATCATCTATATGGTTTTTGAAAGGACACAAAAAAAAAATGTGACCAAATAAGAAGAAATATATTTCAATTTATTTACTTTTCGATTTCACCCTTTAATCAAAATTCTTACTCCGTCCACGTATGCATGCATTTTTTATAACGGGTTATTTTTGTAATGGTCGTATTTACGCACCTGAAGGAATCGAAACCAAAACGGTATCCCGGCTAGGATAAAAGAGAATGTGATGAAAACTTCATTTTCTCTACAATTGTTTCGTCTGTGTTTGTAGTCTCCCCAACCATAGTAGCAAATGTAAAACTCGATGCTCCTAAGAGCTTCAACCTGCACGACAAATAGCATCGTTATTATTTTTATAAATTTACGCCATTTTTGAAAACTTAAGCTTTATGCCAAACTCGTCGAACCTGGCTTGTAAGTTGGTCAGCTACAAAAAAGTCTGGTAATGTAACCTGCATGAAGTAATTAAACATTTAAAAAAGTAAAATTCGATAGAAAAAAAATTAAAATTTAGGGATACAGATACAAGCCTAAGGTTGTGATGATTCCATGTATACCTTGTAGAGAGGGGCGAAAACTGAATGAAATAGGCTGACGAGGAAGAAATAACGACTCGAACGATAGATGATGTTGAATGGGCACAGCATAATGACTAGTAAAAGCTGCAAAAAATAGGGTAAATTTTCAATTCTAAATATATTTGAAAAGAGTAATGATACATATCAATGTCAATTCATAAGGCGTACTTATTATTATTATTATTATTATTATTATTATTAATTGATTTTGATGAATTTATGATATTGATACTTACAATCAACCTATAAAATAAAAGGGTAAATGTCAATTTTACATATATACAACTATTATGCTCACTTCTTCTAATTTTGGCAAGATATTATTACAATTCATTATAATTTAATTCGATAGATTTAATTCATTAATTAATATTAAACAAATCAAAAATATTTTTACCAGTAGTAAGACGAGAGGAAGAAGCTCGGTTATGGCTTGATAGTCTAGAGTGACAGGATCCATTTCCAAGTCGAGATTGGCGAGTATACTGGCTAGAGCTAGCACACTTAAACAGAAACCGAGAAGTAAAACCTCTCGGTATTGCAGTTCGGTTCCAGGTTTGAATCCAAATATGAACGAAGAATTGACTCGATATCGCCTCCAGAAGAATATATTTCCAGCATACAACAACAAGTGTAGAACAAGGTATCCAAATAAACTGAAACAAAACAATTTATATGATAAGCATTACTTTTAATTTTTTATAGAATGAAATTGTAATATATTTTTTTTCGACTGCAAACTAGGTATGGAATCAGAATTTTGAATCTCAGAGATGAATATAAACAAAAGGAGAAAAGCTTCATATGTTTAGGGTTATATATATTACCTGTAAAGAGGAAACATAGTTTCCATGTAAACTACTCCGCCTTCTCCGTCTAGGAGTTTACGTGCACGAATTACTAAAATTAGGGCCAATATAAGAGCAACTGTACAGCCTACTAGAAATCCTGCAGTTGTTTACAATATATATGAATTTAAGAGAAAAGGTACGTGTATATATATATATATATATATTCTCGTTTTGTATAATGCATGTACGTATAAGTATTTAAGAGAAAAGTTTATGTATAAGTATATAAAGTTTAGTATAAAGCACATACCCGTCGAAAATGTTATTAAATGCCTTTCCCTTGTTTTCTTTGGCCTTAGAATATTCATCCCTTTGCTGCGATTTGAGTTCGAGAAATGCTTGATGAATGTAACTTCTACCCTTTCCATCAATTTGCTTACCTATATTTACATATAGATACAACTTATATCAATATATTTATATATATATTTCGACGTAACAAATTAAATATTCTCCTTGAAATGTAAAGCTCACCTCATCTGAGCTGCATAGGTAGGAATTATCAACCATTTTCATGTAAGATTTTGACGCACTTCTTGAAGTGATCTGGAATAAGAACAAGATATACGTAACTATGTAATGTAAGTGATCATAAGCACTATTTTATTTATTAGGTATTGTACTCTAAAATCTAATTATTTAACTTGTTTGTAATAAAAATTAATTATGAGTATCATGAAAATATCTCTCAAAAGTATAGTCTATAATCATATATGATAATCCAAAAGAAAGAGATGTTGTTCCATGAAAATTTTGGATTAAGTAGATCATATTTACGTATATGTTAATATGAATGGAGTATAGTCGGTGAACAAAATACCTTATCATATTTCTTCATGATCTTCGAGAACGCCAGAATATTAAGAAAGCTGTCAATACGTAAATATTATATCAAAAAAAAAATTAAAACCAAAAAGATTATAGTAAACTATATATCATGAAAGAGAATTTACAAACCTAAAGCTTTTTAGAAGCCTTAATTTGTGGTGAAACTCAACAAATGCCTTCATAAGTTGTCGTTCTGCTTTCTTCAAGTTATCCTTAGTGAACTTTAAGTCTGTTTGGTTTGGAAGATTAAGAAATCCTTTGATTGTCGATCTTGGTGTAACTTGAGTCGAGTTGAACTTCACTTTTCTAAGTATCTCTAAATGGGCCGGTTTTTTGCCCTGGACTTCGTTTTCGTTTTTGCTAAGAGACTCTTGAATCTCGGGATTTATAATTCGTTCACCTTCTTTAATTTCGTCGCTTGAATTTGAATAATCCGACTGTGCGTATTTGCTGTATTTGCTTGAACCTTCTTCATCTGTCATGTCCATTGGATCTCTACCTGCATTGATACGTATAATTTCTTGTTATTTGAATTTTCAAATGAGTTAACTCAAATATTTTTGGATCATCTGGAGATTTTAATTTTGATTTATGTGTATATCTGTATACTATTATAAAAAGACAAATATATATTTTAAAACAGACAAAGTAAATATTTACCTATACTATGATTTCACATCTTTTTTTTATTGTCATCCTTATTCCATAACTAAAACTCAATCACATTCAATATCAAATTCTTATGTGTATCCTTATTCCAACTATTTTTTGAAAATACAACTAAATGTGTCACAAAAATACAAAATACATCCTTTTCGTTTTCCTTTTTTGAGGACAGTGATTTACATTAGGCCCCTCGATCAATTCTTATAACACACGTCTTTATATTTCTCATATAAATAAATACTCCACAAATTGTACGTAAATTACTCAAGTTTGGTACACCAAACACCAGCTGTTATATATATAATATATATTAATGAAGAAGAAGATGAAAGAACTAAGAAACTTACTGCTCCGGCGACCTGCAGAAGGCGTCGCCGCCAGCAACACGGCTCTCGCCGCCCGAACATCCGAAGCAAGCGTTCTCGTCTCCTGGAAGCTATTAACCCACCCATTTGGATGATCAACTTTAACCCTAAAAGCAATGAAAGCTTCCATTTGCTTGTTCAAAACCTCAGCCTCATTCATCACCTTATCAACTTTCGATTTGTAAAACGCTAAAACCTTATTAAACTCATCGTCCAATCGCCTGAAGAACACAAGCTCGTACTCGCCGCCTTCTTCTCCGGTCATCAGAAACGTCGTCTCTGAACCCTCGACGCCGTCGCGAACCACGTTGTTCACAGATATCACCTGGTTTTCGACATCTGAAGAAGGTGGTTGGTGATGAGAATGGCGTCTGAAGTGTGTTAGGCCACTGAAAGCTCTGTAAAGGGTGTGGTTACGTTTAAGGCTGTCGGGTATGGAGGCTGATGAGGATTTGGATCTTTGTTTGAAGCCATGGATTTCTTTTAACAGGGTTTTTAAGAAATTGTAATCCATGTAAGCTTCGTGCCATTCTGGCACCATTTGTGATGCAAATTCTTTGCCAAATTTCATTTTGTTCTATGTTCGTTTTTGCCTTCTTAATTCAGAAAAACTTGTTAGATTTTTCTGAAATATGAACTTTGATGAGAAGGAGAGGTTGCATTAATGGAGTATATATAGTTGCAAATGGAGAGATAAAGATTAAAATAATGAATATATTCTGATTTTCTGGTGGTGGTAGGAACTTTCCGATCAGTGGACTATTTCATGGAAAGTTGAAAACGGCTCTACGTAGTCCACGTTTTTCATTATTATATTTATTCGAAAAAATATTTGAAAAAACCCTAAAATAATTTTTTTTTAATCAGAAAACCCCTAAAATATTTTTGTAGAATGAGTTTTTGAGATTTATTTTCATAGATTTTTAAATATGAAAATTTATTTTGGAGGGTTTTTAATAATTTTTCCTAATATCGTTAATTAATTATTTATGATACTAATTAATTACTTTCTCGACATTTAAGGACAAAGTTTGGGATTAAAATAAGTTTAACCCAAAAATGGACAATGCATATTTTCCTTTTTCTTTCTTAGATTTAATTATTGAAGGGTACAAATACAATAACACCCTTAATAAACCGGATATTGGTACCGGAGCTTGATTATATGGATTGGATTGAAATAAATTAAAAATTCGAGGACTAATAAAAAATTAATGTAAAGCTAAGGATCTATGAGTTTATTGTGCTTGACTGCTTGTACTTATGAGAAGATTTTCTTCCTTTTTTTATGCATTACTTATCTTGAAGAATAAGTAATTGGTCTACCATTGTGTGAACAAAAAGTGTCTTATTTTTGTTTATTTTATGTTTTTGTTTATTTTCCTGTCTCCAATATTTACGTACTTGATGATTTTTCAATTGTTAGTTGTGACTTGAATTATAATATACAAAATTTGTTTCGTTAATGAACTACAGTGGTCAAACTTGGCCAAAAAAGAAAGTATTGTGGTCCAAATGAATTATATATTCACATATATATATATATATATAATCAAAGACTAGGTCCACAAATGATGGGACTGAAAAGCAATATTATATAGTCGGTTTCCTACTACGTATGTAGTAATTCACTTATGTTTAATGTTAAAGTTTGCTTATTTTAACCTTCGTTTACTCACCATGTACGATACGTTTAACTGGGGTAGAAAATAAAATCAAATTATTTAATAATCAATTCAAAAATCATCATTAAAAGTTTTTTTATATATTTAATTAGTTTTTTTATAAATTACATAACAAAACTTTTTGGATCGAATATTTTTAACCGAGAAGGCTATATAATACCTTATTGTTCTGCATGTGATTCACTTGCAGCCCTATATATTTAACAACAGATATATTAGCATGAATCGAGAGTAATAGTTTCACAATATATTTTGAATTAGGGTTATATATATTATATTATATTATATATATATTACCACAAAACCAGCAGCATCTAGATAACTAGTAGATCGGGTCTAAAACAATTTTTAATTAACAATCTCATTTTCAAAAGATTATAGATTGTTCTTCAATACTAACAATATTATAGATATTATATTTATAATTCAAAGAATGAAATTGAAATCTGTGTCAATGTAGCAGGTAGTTTAGACCCATCAATTTTCACGAAGAAAAAGTTATTCAAATATGTTTACTTTTGGCCATTTCCTATATATTTATTTATTTATAAATGCACTCATTTGTTGAAAAAGACGCAGTTAAAAACCCTTTTTAAGTATTTTATATTGTAAATATTTACGCTGATTGATTGTTTACGCCGTATCATTGAATAGGGTTAATTAATCTCCTTATCAATTTTCCATGCACGTGTGGACCCTCGATTGGACCTCGTGGCATAAAAAATATTACGTAGTCGTGTATTAAATTAAATGAAAAATAAATAAAGATTGTTTCATATTTGACTGATAATAGTTTGAAAGCTGGATTGATTTGATATGAGAAATAAAAAATGATGACATTTTTCTTATCAATAAAGTTTGGAAATCAATATCACGCTGGGCTCTACCAATAAAAAGGTGTATGATAATTAAAATGTGATGTGACTTATCACTTGAGAACAATTTGTGTTCAATTTGATTAATGCTAGTTATAAATTGAACCCAAATATATTTATTACAATTTGATAAAAAAAGAACTAAGTATTAACAATATTTTAATACATATTTTAAATTTTGAATTCAAATACATGTTTTAAACCCTAATTGTTAGAAATTAAATTCAAATATATATTTAAAGTTTTGATAAAATTGATCCATGTATTAATAATATATTTTATTTAACCATTTATTTACGCTCCTTAATGTTATTATTTTATTTTATTTCGCATCGTGTACATACCTACGTTAAGGTATAATATTAAGGTTATAGATTTCATATTTGACTCGTTATCAAAAATGATATGTAGATCGAAGAATTACTATACATACCTACGTCAACCATGAGCACATTAATATACTTTAAAAGTATTTACCTAAAAAGAAGAAAAAATGGGTCCAAGTCATTTATGTTTATTTAGTAATATACATTAATAAATATTGTTCAACGACCGAATAGTTCAAAATAAGTATGCGTTCGAATGGGTCCAAGATCATCAAGAAAATCTAAAATTTTAAATTAATTTAAACATGTTTTGAGTTCATATAATATCTTGGATTTCAAGTTCTTAACATAAAAAAAGAAGAAAGAAAAAGCATTCAAAGGGAATTTTCTTGAGTCAATTTTGGAAACGTAAATCATACATCAGCATATAATAACATAATGTTGCATTGATGCCTGAGTGCAATAGACAAAGAGATGATTCCAAATTTAATTTTTTATAATTTAGTGGTATCATTTTTTACTATTATGTGGAAAATTTTGAGTCTAATTTGAGATTGTCACAACTTATGATTGTTCTATATCTTCTACGATCTATATATGATTTATGTTTAAAAAAATTGCTTGAATTTGTCGAGTAAGTATATCTCTCAAGAGTTAATAGGGATTTGAGGTTTGATTGAATGAGATACCTATTTTTTATTTATTGTTTTAATCCGTAAAAGTAAGAGGATTTATTTGAAGAAAAAAAAGAAGAGAAATCATTAAAGAAATTTATACTGATAATGTTTTTAAAAAATATATATATTGATAATTAGGTGATGTGAGTGAAACATTAGTATGGATGATTCTTTATCTTATAAAAGAATTGGGTTATATTTAAATTAGACTCATTGATTAATGTCTTTATAAATACAAAATACGTGCTTTGCATCATTTAAAATCGCAATATGTGATTATTTTGATGAATATATTAAAAGAACTTTGGTCAATAAAAATCTTATAGTCATCAGATGAATTGTTTAATCTAATATATTAAAAAAACTAATTTTCCTAAACAAAATTGACAGAAATGTGCCACTTACATCCATGTATATGTCATGGAGATAGGAACTTCCATAACTTTTTAGGGACATTGATTGCAACATTTCTTTGAGATATTTTTAAAAGATACTAACAAATGCATTTTTTGAGATATTTTTAAAGATACTAAACAAATGCATTTTTTGAGATATTTTTAAAAGATACTAACAAATGCATTTTTATTAAAAAAAAATCCTGAAATTTGAGAAATAAATAAGAAACAATATGCCATCCAATCTAGAGTTATGAAGAATGGTATATTTATTGATGATAAATAAAGATTTTGCTAGTTTTTCGATTTCAGATGTGGGTTACTTAATATGACAAATTTGGGTCGATAGTTTTTTAATTACTAGTAAATAACACGTGTGTTGCACGTGAATCATATGATTTCATTAATTAATTTATATATGTAGATATTATTTAATTTGATGCATCTAAATCTTAAACAAAAATTTAACTAAAGCGTTATTCATCAATAAATTATAATTAATGATTGACATGAAAAACTTAGTAAATATTTACAAAACTAAGTTAAAAATTAAAACGTAAAACTTGTGAAAATAAATAAACTCTTAGATTAATTCACAACTCATTTATATATTCGTTTATTTGATTTCAATGAATGTGGTGCATCATTTCTTCTATGGAGTTTGTGTGATTATAATTGTACTTTTATGTGGTCTTTTTTTCTTACTATTTATCCATTCATTTTTGTTTCTTTATTTCTCCGTGATAGTGTAATTTTTTTCAATATATTGGAATAAATGATATTTTCTTTTAGTTTACTTTGATAATATCGAAAGTGTCTTTCTATTTAAAATTAAAGTTTTATTGATGCATAAAAGTAGCAAAAATATTTAAAAATAGTGCAGAATATATTTTCTTTTCTTAGCTTGATAACTTTTATTGTTGTATTTTGACTTGCAATTGCTAGTTTTATTTATCAAACCAAAGTGGCCTTACTAATAACGAATTTAATATAAAATATATTTGGTAAGCCATTAGCCACATTCGTTTATGTTTTCAAAAGTAAAAGTTCAATTTTTGAAATATCAATGACTTCGTAACTTATACTTATATAACTATATATTAATAATTATATTCAAACAATTTCATACTATCTTCATTAGTAATTACATTCCAGAATTTGATCTGACAATTTTACCATAAAAATTGATCATGTGCATTGCATGTGATCAATTTTCAATCAAAAATGATAGGAAATTAATCGGATGGTTCACAATAAAAAGAATATTTAAGTTCAAGACTCAATCAATCTGAAAGTTGAGGGACTGGGGTAATTCTAATTCAGAAATGAAAATATCATTCAGTGTAATTACTTAATTGACAGGATGTTCTTAAAATTGAGGGGCTAATCAAGATTTAATAAAAATATTATTTGCTTATCGTTTTCATTTTAAGAACTTTGTTTTCTATTTTACAAATATATTGGAATGTTATAAGATCATTAAATATTTGAATGATTTGAGTTTAAAAAATTTACGTGTACAACTCAATTTGAGATTGTAATATTATTATGAACGTACATTAATGAATACATGTAATAAGAAATAAATATTTGGGATGATATCCGTAATAGTTCCCGAAATATATATTTGTAACTATTTGCTACTTAAACTACCAAATATTACAATATAATTTTTGAATTTTGGGTTTTATTCAAATTTCATTCTTTTGACAATTTTTGGCAACATGTACGCCTAACAACATATACATCTCACATTTGACCCTAAAGAGATGGAATTTCAGATGCAGGTACCCCTCCTTAATCCGGCCAAATCCACAAGAGTATAGTAAGAAGACGAATGTCAATCTAAAATTAAACTATGAAGACAGTACCATAACATTTGATACTTGAAAGAATAAAGTGATATACATTTGAAATTTTAGGAACTATTAGTAAAAATATATACTTAATATTATAATTTTCATGTTGTATGCTCAATAAATTTTAAAATAATAGTTTAAAGAAAATATTGTAAATATACACTTAATATTATAATTTTCATGTTGTATGCTCAATAAATTTTAAAACAATAATTTAAAGAAAAATATTGCTATATTATTTTAAATAATCATAATCATATAATAAAGCCAATTTAGTGTAATTAATTAATATCGATGATGATACTTTGATTATAAGTTGAAGTTTAAGCTATATTTGTTTACATTTTCGAATTCAATTTTTAAGTATTTGAAACCAAAAATCTTTAATCCATTTCACCCAAATTATTCTCAATCAAATTCACATTTTTTCAACTTTTTTAATCTCATATGTAACTACTTTTCAGTCACTCATTCATCATTTTCACACAACAGCCAATTAATAATCCATTACTTCACTACTATTTTTCTTTTTCTCTTTCATATTTTACAATTATTTAATCCATTACATATTAACTAATCAATACCATTTGACACATTTTACAACTTCCAACTAATTTTTGAAAACTCATACGAACCATGTTTCAATTTTTTTTAATTTTCTACTAAAAAACATAAACAATCATAGCCTTATGTTTTATATTAATCAAGTTGATCATTTGAAAATAAGACAAAAAGTTTAAAATTTCATTATATGTATCCTTTTACTTATGTCACTTGAGTCAAGAGAAATTAAAACTTTTATTGGCAAATCAGTAAAATTTAACTTTTAAAAAAATGAACATTTTACCAACAAAATAAAATTAATAGTTTTGAAGAACTAACACAATTATTATTAGATATTGAAAATAATTAAGATTAATAAACACAAAAAAGAATAAAATTAAAATTAATTATTAAATTGTATGTATATATATGGCCTAACTCAATTTAATAAGTATGAATTCATAATAAAAGTTATTAACTATTATATCAAATTTAATGTATGACTTTTCAGACAATCCACAATCTTATATATTAATACAAGTTGACTAAGGATAAAAATATTAGCTTTGATTTTCAAATAATTTGGAACACAACAATATAGTAAATATTATAACATAATATATTTGTACCATTAATAGAACCAACGATCATGAAAGACTTAATGAATATTTAATAAGTGTCATACGGATATATGTCAATATGTGAAAATGTTAGTATATTAAAATAAACTATATATAATTTTAAAAAGAAATATTTTGTACTTCTAAAATATATTATTGTATGGGTACTTGAAATGTGTTATATATAATATTGTAAGTGATGCATTATCAATATTAGTGAATAGAGCAGATAGAATTAGATCAATCATTCCCCAAATAAGATCAACCAAAAATCTATTGAATAAAAAAAATAAAGAAGTGGTCAGAGTTTTAAGAAAGTAAAATAGACAAACACTAAATTATTATGGTAAGTGTTTATATATCTCCCAAGGCAATGAGAGAATAATAGTAATACTTATCATTAAATAACATAACAAAAATGACACATGACTTCGAAAGTTTTCCCATATCTATTGGCAGCCGGTTTCTTATATGCTTCCCTTTAAAGACGTTCAATTTTCCTATCAACATAACATTCATGTAATTAATTGATTAAGCACTAAAATATCAACGATATAAGTATACAAAAAACTGTATAAACATGTCAAAAGTCCAATTCTATTCAGGAATTTTTTCACCACAAGTATAAAATAAAATAGATAAATTGTAATATGAATTACTTTTGAAAATACCTAATAAGTATCAAAGTCAATTAAAGTCATTTAAAGAAATTAATTGAAACATGAGTTTAAAGTATAGCTAGTGTTATGTTCTTAAATCGGTGCAAAATTTATAATATAATACACATCAGCATTTGAGAATTTGTTTTTAAAATATTTTACATGTTAGAAGATATTATAATTTTATAAAAGAATATGTATTAGTAGGAGATCTTTTCCAAATAGTAGATATATAATTTCATTATAGAGTTTAGAATAATAATATATTTTATTGGTAAATATTCAAAATTTATTATTGTTTTTCATTATTTTACACGCTTTGCGCTAAAATAAAGAATTTGACAAGTTTGAATTCGTTTAACTTAATTTCAATATGTATCAGCAAAGATTTCACATTTAGATTAAGTAGTAAATATATATGTCAATTCAATTCTAGGAATAATTGTGGCGTGCTTATTTAATGTTGCACTAAAAAATTGATTGATTGTTGCATGTGGCGATAATAGTTTTTTAATAGTTTTAATGAATAAACATAAAAGTAATTATATATATATGTAAGTAGACTTGTAATATAATTAGACTCTACTCATTGCCATTAAAATTAAATTTTATGAAAAGATTATGGATATAAGTTTAGATCTCTAGAGAGATAAAGTAAGCGAGAAGAACATATAATTTAGGCCAGGAAATTTCTTTTTCATAAATATTGACATTTTTATTAGATGATATGAAATATATGACCACTAAAAGTTTTAAATGATTATTTTTTGTTAAACCTTATAATATGTAAAGGTTTTCTTGGGGAGGAAGACTGTTCGTATGAACTTATTGAGATGTATTAAGAAAAATTTAGATGTTAATTTGGAGTTGAATTAAGAACAAATTGAGCAAATTTATGTGATTGAAATTCTAAAGGAAGTATATCATATCATGGAACATTCTTGTGGACTTGTGGTTGGTAAAATTTGCTTTTTATATTAAAAAATTATAAGACAATTTATTTATATTTAAGTAAAGTTCTAGAGTTCTAATACAATTAAACTTCTTATTTTTTACTCTTTTGTCATTAAAATTTATTATTATAAGAATATCTTAGGTATATCGAAAAACGTAAAAAAAATTATATTATGACTAACATATTATATGTACATAAATTAAATTATGTTAGTATAATAAAGATAATAAAGACATTTAGTAGTATGAGATCACATATATAAAATATTGTGGCAATAATATAATTATTTAATATATTACGTCAAATCAGAAATTTTTAATAGAATATTTCTGGAGATTAAATATATGATTTTTAATATCAAGGAATATAATATTTTTTAAATAAAATATATAAGAGAATTTATTTATATTTAAGTAGAGCTTTAGATTTCTAGTACAATTAAATTTCTTATTTTTTACTATTTTGCTATTAAATAAACATTTATTATTATAAAAATTTAGATATATCAAAAATAAAAATAAAAACATTATATTATGACTAACATAATATATGTACATAAATTAAATTATGTTAGTATAATAACGAATTAAATATAGTAGTATGATATCTCATATACAAAATATTGTGGCAAAAAGATATTTACGGCAAACCCAATATTTTTTAATAGAACATTCCTGGATATTAAAATAAGAGAATTTTTAAAATCCAGGAATAGAATTTATCTTAATAAAATATATAAGAGAATTTATTTATATTTAAGTAGAGTTCTAATACAAGTAACTTTCTTATTTTTGACTATTTTGCCCTTAAAAATTTATTATTATAAGGATAATTTAGGTAGATCAAAATTTCAAAGAAACACCCATACTTTTATAATAGAAAATAGATAGATAGATAGATAGGTCACACAAGCCTTATAAGGCTCGAAATAAAGAGGGGAAAATCACATATTATGACCGCAAAAAAAATAAACTTAATACCTCTCACATAAAAATGAAATTAGATACCATTAAACTCACAAATTTTGAGTTAAATAAAAATTAATATATATTATATATATGTTGAGAATATTTGAGAAAATAAAGGAAGTACAATTTATATTCACTATTGGGCTGAGATGTTAAGGCCCAATCCCTTGTTATTTGCTGACCTTTGTTATGGGGTTGAGATCATTGGGCCGAACTGAATAATGAAAACCCATGGATTAGCATTTAGTCAAACTCTAAATTATAATTATGTGATTGTGTAATAAGATCAATTTAGACAAGAGAATAGAATAAATAACTTAGGCGCTTTATAATTTTTAGGTTTGATATTTTCTATAATTGTACATAAAAAAAAAAGATAAATCAAATTATTCAATACATAGAAAAATTATCTGAGTTTGATTTATTTAATGTGACAAAGAAGCTTGAAACTATTTGTATATACTACAAGCTTGACTCAATAATTTTTTTTAAGTATGTGTAAAATTATTATATTATTTGAGCTCCACTCATATTTTTTTTAGTTGATTTTAGAGATTAATATAATAGATTTAAGATAATAAAATACAAGTTAAAGCTAAGTTAAACCAGCTCAACTCATTTATCACACCTACATATATAGTCAATCAACATATTTTAATAATATATACAACCCCATTATTTTTTTAAAATATTCTAATCAACAATCTATCATTCATAATTTCCTACAAATTTAGTAAATCTAACCAAAAAATAATAAATAAAAAAAATTATCCATAACCAAAAGCTATATATCCATTATCTTCTTCAACCTCATCCCCTCCCATAACACAAAAAATGACATCTCTGTTCATTATCAACCCTTCAATTTCCTCTTCAATCCTCAAACCCTCAAAACAAAATCACTTCTCATTCTCCAAAACACCAAAATCAATCTCTTTCAAGAAAAAACCCTTCTCTGTAAACTCAGTTCTCTCAACAGAAACCGACCAAAAAATCCCTCAAACAGTTCAAAAATTCTGGCAATGGCTGAAAGATGAAGGTGTGGTATCTTCAAAAACTCCAGTTAAGCCAGGGGTTGTTCCTGAAGGCCTGGGCTTAGTCGCAACAAGGGATATTTCTCGAAACGAGGTCGTTTTGGAGGTCCCAAAGAAATTTTGGATTAATCCAGATGCTGTTGCTGCATCAGAGATTGGCAGTGTTTGCTCTGGATTAAAGCCTTGGATTTCTGTTGCTCTGTTTTTGCTTAAAGAAAAATTTAAGGGAGATGAGTCTAAGTGGAGATATTATATGGATGTTCTTCCAGAATCCACTAATTCTACTATATATTGGTGGGTTTTGCTCAAAATTTGATCTTTTTGTTTTTCCTGCTATTTTTTTTTTTTGTTTTGTTTTAATTGTTTAATCATTTCTATTTTATGGTAGCTATTTTGTTTTTTTCTTGTTTTGTGTTGATAAGTATTGTTCTTTATGTTCTACTCCAGTGCAGGTCAGAAGAGGAACTTCTTGAGATTCAAGGTCAGTATCTTATTGTTAATCTTAATTTATGAAAACTCATTATTCTTTCTTAATTGGCATAAACATTTTTTGCATTTGTGATTAGAATCCCAAGTGATTGGAGTATTATATATTCATATGTTTTTACTACTATTTCTATATCTTGGAATTTTATCAAATTCCCTGCTTCTAATTTGGATTCTTTGTTCGAATTTTGGAAATTTGCAATATTGGTATTACTAGAAATGCAAAAATGAAAGTATGTTATATGGACCATATTGTTTAATTTAATCTACATTCATACTGAAAATACAGCTAATTACTTTGAAATTTTTACAGGAACACAACTATTAAGCACTACAATGGGTGTAAAAGAGTATGTGCAGAGTGAGTTTGTTAAAGTAGAAGAAGAAATCATACTCCCAAACAAGAAGCTTTTCCCTTTTCCTATAACATTGGATGATTTCTTCTGGGCTTTCGGTATACTCAGATCAAGAGCATTTTCACGTCTTCGTAATCAAAATCTCGTTATTATTCCCTTTGCTGATTTGGTAAAAAAAATCTCAATCCCTTAATTTCTTTTTTGAATCTTATATTATCAATGGTAAAATCATGAAAAAAAACGTAATTTATTTAACTCGATATATGATTTTTCGTTAGATAAACCACAGTTCGAAAGTTACAACCGAAGATCATGCCCAAGAGGTTAGAGGACCAGCAGGTCTATTCTCATGGGATTATCTGTTTCAATTAAGAAGTCCTTTAGCACTCAAGGCTGGTGAGCAGGTAAGCTTCTTTACGAGTATGGATGTAAGTAAATACGAGTATTATACAGGTATTATACAGGTTAAATATGAGTTTTAAGTTTTAACCAACAGATTTATGTCACATATGTTGAGTTATAGAGCCTGAAGGACTGTAAACAGATACATTTATTCTAAAAATTATTCCATTATTACAATCAGAGTAAAATTCAACACTTATTAGGAACAAACCCTACTAGCCGAAATTTTTTTGAGGGGTATTTTAGTCTTTACGTAATCTTTCTCCTATTAGGGTTACGTATCTTGTATTATGAATAGCCCAAATATCATTGTAACTCATTATCTTGAATTTTACGAAATATAGTGAATATCCTGGCTTGGCAGCGCCCCCCAGACTTGGTTAAATTCTTTGACGAACTGGGTCAATAATTCTTGTTCTTTTATTGTTTTTCTTTCGAGCGATTATTTTCATCATTGGCATTATATCCCTAACAACATATTTTTGTGGCAGGTTTTTATACAATATGATTTGAACAAAAGTAACGCTGATATGGCTCTGGATTACGGGTTCATTGAGTCGAACCCAGACCGTGATGCATTCACATTAACACTAGAAATTTCAGAATCTGATGAATTTTATGCTGACAAATTGGATATAGCTGAGTTGAATGGTGTTGGAGAAACGGCTTATTTCGACATTAAATACGGCCAACCTCTCCCTACGGCTATGCTTTTATATCTCCGGTTAGTAGCCATTGGAGGAAGTGATGCTTTTCTACTCGAGTCGATTTTCAGAAACAAAATTTGGAGCTTTCTTGAATTGCCCGTTAGTCGTGCCAATGAGGGTCTTATATGTCAAGTTGTTCGAGATACATGCAAATTAGCACTTTCGGGATATCGTACGACAATCGAAGAGGTAATCTTTGTTGGCTTAATTTATGTTGTCTGATTTTTTTGTGTTTGGATTTTCAAATGAACTTGAAAATGAGTTTTCTGTGTGCTTCAGACTAGGGGTGGCAATTTGAGTCCATACATATATTTCCACCCAAACCTAAGATTTTCAATGGGTTGAGTCCTAACAGTTTAGCATTTTAGTTCTAACTGGGTTGACTTTTAATAATATTTGGGTCTAACTGAGTTTTAAATTGGACCCAATTTGGATCCAATTTGGGTCTAAATTGGGTCCAATCTATTTTTTATTTTGGGTCAATAACTTACATTCCACACTCTAGCAACCCCATACACCACTTTGATTCATTATGGGTCCTTATTGGCCCCATTTTGGGTCCACTTTGGATCTTTATAGAGTCCAACTATAACTACATATTTTTTGACATTGGACCCAACCCATTTTAAGCCCAACTCAAATTGACCCGGCCCAAACCCAACCCATTCAACCCAATTGCCACCCCTACTTTAAACACTGGTTCTAGTAACACTACATAACTTTTAACAAATGAATTTGCAGGATGAAAAGCTGGCTAAGGAAGAAAAACTCAGCCCACGACTCGAAATGGCGATTGGTGTAAGAAGAGGAGAGAAACGAGTATTGCAGCAAATCGACGATATCTTCAAAGAGAGAGAATCGGAACTAGATTTACTAGAATATTACCAAGAAAGAAGGCTGAAAGATCTTGGTCTAGTTGGGGAGCAAGGTGATATCATCTTCTGGGAACCTAAATAGATTCCTAATGAATCATGAAGATTCTTTCATCATCATCATCATCATCATCATCATCATCATCATCATCATCATCATCATCGTATCTTGTAAGAACTCAGACAAGGACTTCGATAATGGTTTTCATAGTGCTGTAAAAGATAACACACCCCACCTCGAATCGTGTTGAAGAGACAGGAAAACGAGCACTCCATGCTGCAAAAATTCTGGTTTGCTTCTGTGTTTAGAAGTTGTAGTTTTACAGGGAGTTTTCAGTTATTTTCTGGTTCAAGATTTTGTAATACTGCATAAATTGAAAGTCTGGTTCTGTTTTAAAGTTTTGATATTCTCTTTTTAAGAAATTCATGTTTTATTCGTTATTCGTACTAATTCTTTGTGCATGGTTTTTAGTGAGATAGTGTTTGTTTTTATTTATAGATTCTGTGGAATTTGAATTAAACTTGCATCAGATTTACACAAAAATATGAAATCAAACAGAAGGAAAATAGATTTTTCATACATAAAAACAATTTCCAAATGAATTAAGTTACTTCTTCACATTTCTTCTCTTGAACTTCTTAATAAACATCCCGTGTATCGTTCAAAGCACCGGGCTCTACTTGTGCAAACGGCACAAGAGAAAACTAATACATATGAACAAATATGAATAAACACGTTTTCAAATTCATCGCGTTTTTAACATTTCATTTTCTTGTAATTTCTTTCTTTTCCAGCTTATTCGTGTTAATATTCAGTATTCACTCAATCGCTATATCCATACACTCGGGTTCTACCCCAAAGTATCTCAATGCAATGTACTTACATTGTTGAGGCATTCTTGAGGATTTGAATAGAAATAATCTTCTTCTTTAGGCTTATCTGATATAACCCTTCGTTCGATTGGCTGTCCCATTCTACTCTCGTGGGACTGCCTCACGGAGGATGAAAACTCGTCCCACGAGAGCGTTCCATTCTGATGTAAATCTAGTAACTCTACAAGCCTTCTTCGGTCTAGTTGAAACGTCTTTTTGAACCCAATATACCTGCAAAAGTCGGTTCGATTTAGAGTTATATCGAGATATTATTTCGTAAAATTTTGAAAAAGATGAATATTATACGTTCGAGATTTTTATTATGGTACCTTCGATGACCTTCTACGACCCTCGCCATGTTGCCATCGTAAGTGGGAACGAAAATATTGCTGGAAACAGAGACCATAAAATCTAGTGCTGCCATTTGAGATGAATGGTTTTGAAATTGCTTTAAATCTTGGGGACTTAGCAGCATTTCCTTTTTCACCTTTGAACTCATCAGAATGATTATAAAATTTTAGAAAACAAATTAATAAAAACAAGGATAAAACTTAGGGGTGAATGATAATATACATACGAGCCGAGTTGGGCCACATGGGTCCCACATAACGGACAAATACGATTGGTCGAAAACCCATATCCCACAAGCTTCGAACGAGCCAAGGATAACAAATGTATATACACATATATCACTACATGAATACCCTTTTAAGCCTCGTGCCAGTTCATATGTTTCGATATAGATATATGCAGACATATATATATATATATTATACAGAAAAGATATAATCGGAGATTTGACTCACAATCCTTGGAAAAGCGGTTCTCAGTGCTGCAAGTCTCGTTTCACTGCCATATATCTCACCAGATGCAATATAGATCTGTGTATCTTTCTCGAAGCCCAAAGCTTGCAAAATCAAAGTCGTTTCTTCTGGCGTAAGAGGGCATAAGCCACGAGACCTCTTCTCTTCAGAGTCTATCTCTTTCTCCCTCCACCATGGAAATGCATACCTTAACACAAAAGGCGTTTGAAGAATTCGAAAAACAAACTTTTAAGAACACAAAATAACTCTCCTACAAACACATAAAAAGATTACGAGTGTTCTTTATTACAATCTAAGCGTATTACGATTTGAACCCCTGTTTTTTGAGTTGTCATGATTTGAGGTTGTCTTAATTTGTAAGACCCTCTTGGTTTTTTAAATAACGAAATAAAAAAAATTGTTTTTTTTTTCACTTTTTTACATCATTCGTGAGCAAATATCTTCAAGCAATTTACCTTAGTCGTTTCAGTTCATCAGCTTCCTCTGTGGTGCAGCCATGGGTGCACCCCGAGAAAGCCAACATGTCCATTTCATATCTCAAATGCAAAGCTAAATACGGTCCATTCTTTTGAATAATACGAATCAATTCATTTCCCAATGCCTCGATTTCAGGTGCAAACTTTAATGACTGAAAATTTACACGGCATCTAAGCCTTTGAAGCTCCATAGATATCCCGTTGTTTGCCAGTCTTGTATCTGTTCGGTTGAAGTGTATCACCTTGTGCTTATCAAAAAGCGGCAAAATCTGGACCGTTGATTTTGAAGTTAAAAATAAATTGCCCACAAAAGTGAATTACACAATTTGAATTTTTCTAGTGAAAACAAAATATATACAGACCTGTTGTAAATAGTATTGCTCATTTGACCAGCTCACAGGAGCCATTACGAGTGGTTGATATCCATATCGCAAGCCAAATCTCTTCGGTAATCTCTTAATGATTCGAACTTCGTCTCTTAATGAATTTATGAAATGTCCCACATCAAAAATATCCTCAAAATTGCTGCATGTTGAATGGAAAAATTGAAATTCATAAGTGAAATATGTATTAAAAAAAACAACACAATTGCATGATAATTACCTTGGATCAGACCAAAATGATGTCTTATCAAGCTCCGGAACAACCAATGTAAGGTTTAAAAGCCTAGCAATTGTCACCATGTCACAAATCTGAAATACCAAGATGCTAAATTAGCCCAAAAAAATAATAATTATTACTTAAACAAGGATTAATATAGATATTTATTCTAACCGCAGAACGCATTTGATTTAGGCCGCCATTGCAAGAGACTTTTAGAAACCCGTTACTTATGTAATTCCCTGCAAAATGGCAAAGTTTATGGTCAACTTTGTATCAATTACATCTCAAGAACACCAAGTAACATTTGACACACAACTTTATAATAGACTGCATTTCATCCTACTTAAAAATTTGACATCACACCAAATTAAATCAAGGAGAATGCAATAAACGACTGCTTTTTTCTTTCACCTAACATCGATTTAGAAAGTATTGACGTATTAAATCCACCAAATTCAATTAAATTGCAATAAATTCTTGCCAAAACTAGGAGACAAAATGATATATAAACGGTGATATACATCATTGCTCTTACTACAAATCATATTCATCAAAAAAGCACCAAAACAATCACCAAATTACAATCTTGCAACACAAATTACAGCTAAACACTTCCATTTCTTCAGTAATTCCAATCTCACCCCTCTGCTTAAGTCCACATTTATTACTTTCTTGTTAAGACCAAATCAAATAAAGTAGAATGCAATAAACGACTGTTTCTTCCTTTCACCTAACATCGATTTAGAAAGTATTGACGTATTAAATCCACCAAATTCGATGAAATTGCAATAAATTCTTGCCAAAACTAGGAGATAACATGATATCTAAACGGTGATATACATCATTGCTCTTACAACAAATCATACTCATTAAAAATGCATAAAACAAATCACCAAATTACAATCTTGCAACACAAATTACAGCTAAAAGAGACTACTCACTAGCAGGAACTATAGGCGGCAATAATCCTTCATGATGAACCGACATTTTTCTGAAACCTGTAAATCCAGTAAGCAATTGAGGGTGCCATAGCTCACCAACTGCCACAAGCTGAACCAAACACGTCCAAATTAGTATGCTAGAACAAACCCTAATAAACCACACTTGTAATTTGGTTCTCTGTATGACCACCGGGCCCTGCTGCAATGGCGGTGGTAATTTCTCCACACTTCTCTCTGATCTAATTGCCTCCATTTAACCCTCATTTCCACAAATTCATCTTAAAATCATATCGCTAGTAGAACCCATGTATGTAATGTACAAAAGCATTGATTTTCACAGGGGGGAATGTGTAATTTCGAGTGTTGTGTGTGATTTGAAATGTGGGTTGTGTTAAAGATACAATCTTTGATTGAAGAACTGAGATCCCTAGGAGGAGGGGACAAAATTAATTAGGGGAATCTTGAGGTGAATTTCACGAGGGAAAATTTGGAGGAATTAAATGAAGAGTAATAATCACGGAATGATGAACAGTTAATAGTTTAGGAAGGAAAAAGATTGCGATTTGCAAGAGTATCAAATGAACTGCAAAAAAATTCTATCTTGTTTTCAACCAAATGGACAAAGAACAAAAAATTAAGAATGTTTTATTTTTCTACTTCTATGATTATCCTCGGTTGCATGTGGGCCATCGTAATTAAACCCGAAAAAGACATGATTAAGAATGCAGATATAAACGAGTCGAATTCAAATTGAATTTCGTGATTTTTCATAATTTGAGTTTTAGTCCTATTATACGATCTTGAGCTTAATTTTTCGAGCTAGGTTTCAAATTTAAAAATCTTCTCAAAACATTAAAATAAGGGCAAAGTGCACTTCACCCCCTCAAAAAATTTGTATTTTGCACTTTCCCCCCTAAAAACACAAAAAAGAGACATTGCTCCCTAAAAATTTGATATATGCATTACTTTGCCCCAATTATTATTTTCCGGCTAAATTTAATCGGAAATCATTGAAATGATTTTTCCGTCAAGAACATTATCGTCTTTATCATTTATCCGTGATTCTATCACATATCCGGATTTGGGCCCAAAATCGTTGTGCTTCTCTAATATATCATCTTAGGGTTGCAAAATACTCACCATGATCTCATCATGCATTTGATGTGAGTTCCTATTCTGATAAGCTTTTTCTACCATTCTTTATATGCAAGATGATATCATGGTGAAAATTTTGCAACTCTAAGATGATATGTTAGAGAGTTACTATGATTTTGGCTCAAATTCATGCATGTGAGAGAATCACAAAAAAATAGTAAAGATGGTAATGCTCTTGACGGAAAAATCATTTAAATGATTTCCAATCAATAATATTTTGTTTGGTTCAAGAAAATTACTAATGAAAAAAAAATACAAGAAATAATATTTACGCTTGCTTGGTTAATATAGAAAAAAAAATATAGAATGAAAAATCTATTCTAATTTAAATCAATTCCGTTCTCTCGCCATTTGGGAAAAAATAATGAAAAATTGAGATTTTTTTCTTTAATAGTTTTTCAATAAAATCTTTGAACTAAATAGTATGTAAAATTTCAAATGTTTGAACTTTAATAGACGTGATTTTATTTGACAGTTTGCACTTTTAAGTTTTAACATGAATATAAAGTTCGAGTTTTGTATTATTTATATTATTACTATAGTCATGTCAAAAGGTGGTATTATTATTTATATATATAATAAAATATAAATAGACTCCACGTCACCAAGACATAATCCTACGTGGAATGACCTCATTGGCTACACCACTATTTTTTACACCAATTATGACAATTTTTATTTTATTTTGAAGAACCCTAAAAATAAAGAACAAAAAGGACTAAACCAAAATACAAAGAAATGATTTCAACAAATTATTGAAGCCCCTTTGACTTACATTTTTTGATTCATCACATAAGTGATTTTCCAGCAAAAGTACAAACTGAATCTAAATTCAGAAATAAAACCCATCTCTATCCCCAAGCTCTTAACCCAGAAACCATACAAAAAAGAACCCTTTTTTGAATTATTTAGTCTAGTTTTCTCGATCTCTGATATGAATATCCAAAGCCAAATCCTTGTATTAATTTCAATTTTCTTGCTATGGACACGGGTTGAGTCGATCCGATTCGATCTGGAATCAGGTCACACCAAATGCATATCTGAGGATATCAAGAGCAACTCAATGACTGTTGGAAATTACCATATTGTAAACCCTAATGAGGGGAACCCTTTACCTGAATCTCACAAAATCACTGTTCGGGTAATTATTTCTTTAAAGTTTCAATTTTTATTTTGTGGGTTTTCATTTTATTTGTGTTTTTGTTCTGTTCCTGGTCAAATTGCTAAAGGGTTTATAGGATTTTGTAAGTTATAGCTTCAGAGTGAGTGTTTAGCTGAAAGATTGAATCTTTTTATATATATGAAGTTTGCATGCACCTTTTTTGGAAGAATTTATTTTTATCTGGCTTATTATTGTGCGGTTGTTTTGTTATTATGATTGATCTGGGTTTTTGGGAATTAGTAGAAAAAATCTTTACTTTGTGTTTTTCATTAGTTAATCTTTTTATGATATTTAGCTAGGTTCTGCTAAACTGTAAGGATTATAAAATAAATGTCTTTTAGTAGATTAAAGATCAAATCTTTCATTTTTAACATTTAGCTGTTCTATTATCTCAAACTGAATTGCACTTCATAAGGCTTTACTTGTATTCATTTCTCTTACATTTCTATTGCACTTCTCATATATGCTACGTCACTTCCAATGGTGAACATGTGAATATACTCTGTTTTTGTCGAAAAATATAGGTGACATCAGCATACGGTAATAGCTATCATTACGCAGACCATGTAACCGAGGGGCAATTTGCGTATCAAGCAACGGAGGCAGGCGATTACATGGCTTGCTTTTTTGCTTCTGATCACAAACCCTCGATTACTATAACCATTGACTTTGATTGGAAGTCTGGTGTTGCTGCTAAGGATTGGTCTAATGTTGCCAAGAAAGGTTCTGTTGAAGTAAGTGATTGTTTTTGTTCTTTATCCCGTTTTCGCATTATGGTTTAATTTTGTTTGTTATAGCATGGTGAAGGAGCCCTTACAAGTTACTGTTTTTAGTTTCGGTTTTTGTTGCTTGTTTAATGTGGTTCACTTTGTGGGTCGATTATCGAACCTTTAGGGTGTGTTTGGATTGAGTGATTTGGATTTAGGTAGGGGATTTGGTGGGAGGATTTGAAATGACACCTAAAATGGAGTCATTTGAAATCCACCGTAGTTTTGGAGAAAATAGCTCAAAGTGAATGTGGAGTGATTTGAAATCCATTATAACTTGGATATATCCAAACGAACTTTATGGATTTGTTGACGAATTTGAAATACATAGATTTCAAATCCTTCAATCCAAACACACCCTAAAGAAATTCTCACTTGTGAAACGATGTAATTTGTGCGTTAGTTAGAGGGTGTTCGAGTAAGCTTATAAGCTCTTACTAAGTGGTTTATAATATTTTTTTTAGATAAAAACAACTCATAAGCTCTCATAACAAGTTGTTAGGAGCTTATAAAGTCCAAAAAATGTCAAGATCCCAACTTATTTTTTGAGAGTTTATAAGCTCCAAAACCCTCTGATAATCTGATCTTTTTCCTTCCGTTCCATTTAGCTCAATTAATAATTCTTGATCCGAATATAGCCTAATTTAAGCATGATAATAAATGATTTTTCTTGTCATAGTTAACCTTTTCTTTTACCCCTTTTTTACCAGTCAATGGAATTAGAATTGAAGAAAATGTTTGATACCGTACAATCGATTCATGATGAGATGTTCTATCTACGTCAAAGGTATAAGTTAATTCTTCTCCAAAGATATATATATATATATACACAATATCATTATTTTACTTGGAAAAATGATCTAATATTAAGGTTTATGCTTATTGCAGGGAAGAAGAGATGCAAGAACTAAATAGATCAACAAACTCGAAAATGTTTTGGTTTAGTTTTCTTTCGATTCTCGTTTGTCTATCTGTTGCAGGAATGCAGCTATGGCATTTGAAGTCTTTCTTTGAAAAGAAGAAGCTTATTTAATGTAGTTGTTCCTGTGTTTTTGTACGCTTTTTCCCATTCAGAATAGGTATGAGACCAAAAATATGTTTTTGATTGAATATGGGAAATGAAATTGTAATAAATATTGAGGGTAGTGTTGTGTTACAGGGGATTTTTATTTATTTTTAATGGAGAATTGTTCTTTAAAAGTTTGTTCATTTATGGAAGATCTTAATATTGTGCACTGTTTTATATGGTTATTAATATTGTGCACTGTTTTATATGGTTATCAACCTTGTTTATGTTTTTAAGTTAAAATTCTAAATTTTTTGTGAAATTTATATTGCGATTTAGATAAAAATGATGGGATGTATGTTATGTTTGCATAAATATACGTTTAGAATATAGTTGAAATTTATAAAACATGTCAAATTAATAATGAGAAATGATTTGAAAATACGAAAGAAAAATACTAGTGTATTTTCCTTCTCTTTTCTCGTATTATTCACACTACTCGTATTACCTCATAATACAGACCTAATTTTCCCAAAATATGCGGACTGTAACAATCTAATTAACATCAAATTACCAAAAAATGTAAGCTCATCATATACTGTCTAGAAAAATTGAATTAAAGTCTTGTTTGGTTATCTGCAATCAGAATCATGCTATACAAGTACAACTCAAACAATTCAAAAGTAAAGAATGACATACAAACTGAAGATGAATCAGTGAGAGATTTTGAAATATAGGACGATAATGATCGCTAGGATAAGTGCAACAATTATGGAGCCAACGATCCACTTATTTCGACTCATCCTTCTAGTCATGGCAGTCAAGACCTTTTTACTCTTGTCAATTGCACTGTCTACATCAGAAAGCTGCAAACAGAAAGAAAATAACCAATAATTTATCCTCTGTTGCAAACAAAATACTAGTCTAGCTGTCTAGGGGTGTGCAAGCGTATCTTGATCCCAGATTGACCAAATGGCTCAGCTCAAGCTAGATGAGCCATAGAGATCAAGCTTGTGTGGATTAGTATATATGTACATATATATATATATATATATATATGTATGTCATATTAAAAGTATCATAAATATCATTTTATGTTACTATCGAACTTATACATATATATCAATGTTCAAGCTCAGCTCGTTACACTTGAGCTTGGACCGAACTCTAATTGAGCCTGGCTTGACTGGATGTTCATCACCCTATATTTGAAAAGAAAGGTCAAATTGATAAAATTGCTAGTAATAAATGGAGGGTGTAACATGCCTTCTTGTGGGAATTTAAGAGGGTTTCACGTTGCAGATGTAAATCTTCGAGGATTGATACACCAAGGTCTTCTGTCTCCAGTGCAGCCCTCCGACTCTCCCTGATTCTGTCAGTGGATCGATCCAGCCTCTCAGTTGACATTGTTAATCTATCCCTTTGATTTGCAGAAGCCTATCAACATTATTTTGTGGAATTAGATGTTTAAATCAGTATGTGATTTAGCTCAGCTATGCAAACATGACAAAAACTATCATTCCAATACATACACACACAACATTGTGTATTTTATGCTGAAAAATTGCGTATAAATCTACAAAGAAGTTGCACTGAAAAATCTTATCCAATTTCATCACACTCAAGTACAAGTTCAAGGACTGAATGTATGAAACATGATGATCAATTAGAAGGGTAAATATCAGCAAAGTAACATAATCTGGAAATACCTCATGCGCACCAGCCATTCCAGATTCCATTAAATCTTCTTGACCAGGTTGATAGGAATTAGGCAAAGTCAGTTTCTTCACCTCCCTTTTCAGCTTATTGAGATCAGATTTATATTCCCTAAGCTTAGCCAGTAAAGTAGCTTTCGAGCTCGGCTGCAAACTTCTAGCCTCGAGATCCATTTTTCGAATCTGGTAAACCCAAACAAATATTTTCATTTACAGAATCCATAACATTTACTTGTAATCGAAAGACAAGCTCATGCATTACCAAAACATCAGCATCGTCCAATCCAGCTTGTAGTTCAGAAATCTCTTGTTTCTTTTTCTCTGCAGATCACCCCAATAATAATTATAGTCCACAACCAGATCAGTTCTAAACGAGAAGAAGATGATTATAGACAGACAACGGTACCTAAGACCATTTAATAATAAATATTTCAGATGCTGAATTAAATATAACAAGGCCCACAGATGCTGAATAATTCATAATATCACTAAGAACCAAATATAACTAACCTCCAAAGGGGAGTTCGAAGCAATGAAAAACTGTTTAAATCGAAATCGAATTCAGTTATCTCCGATTATGATTTGAAGGCATCAATTTAGTCATAACAAACACTAGGGCTGAAAGACGAACCAAACTCCTCAATGGTCCACCACTAAAAGCTCGAATACAAATTTCAGCTTAATTTACAACCAAACAAGCTCAAATACAAATTTTGAAGCTCGATTGTTATTCAAACAAGCTTGAACAAGAACTCGTTCAGCTCGACTTGTTTAACGGGCACTCTATAATAGCATTTTGAACAGATAACACTAATATCCTAACACTAGTCCATTGTAAGTAATATTTTCCTAAGATCGCCAATAATTGAACAAGTTAAACCCTAACCTCAACAGCATCACATCATAGAACACCAAATGAAAATAAACTAATATAGTTCTCTTCATCTTAAAATAATAAGCCAAAACAAATACAAACACGCAACTGCCTAGATTCAAAATCACTGAATTATTCATCAAATTAAACCTCAAAAATAGAAAAAACTATTGAAGCACTTGTCACTGCGCCTATGTACCTCCATCAGGAAGAGCAGCAGCAGAGTTGCATTTTCTCGACAAATTTGCAGACAGCTCACAGTACTGCCGTTCGTATCCTTCATATACCTGACTCATCTTTTCTCCCTGATCTCTATTCAATTCACCAAAAAAAACAAAAACAAAATTGAGGTTCTTAAAGCTAAATTATGCTGGAAAAAAAAAACTAATCAAAAACTTGCGTATATGTGCAGAGATACGGATACGGATATGAATTTGTATATGTGTATGGTACCTGGATCAGGTGAGTTTGCGAAGATGAAATGAGCGAGTTGACTCAGATCAGAGATCAAAGGGTAGAGAGAGAAAGTATATATATTGAAGTATTAAAGTATTTTAAAAAATCTATTTTGTAAGTTATATGTTTTTAATTGAGCAAAATGATGAATCAATGAGTTGTATACTTGTATTTATCGACGAAAATTAATTGAATTATATAGACATATTTATTGGGTTTTTATTTTTAGCATCTCCTAAAGTTTCTTAATAATAAGTATTTATTTCTTATTATTGTCCTTCTAAAAAAATAATTATGTGGAAATCATAAAAATAATAATAAGACAAGGAAACTTTATAACTTTTTCAATAATACTTTATTAATAAAATATTTAGGAAAAAATGAAAATATCAAATCCATATTACAAATAAAATTGAACTTATTTTTTCATAAGTAAATACAAATTTTCTTGAAGAAAAAAAAAATACACAAATCAAAACTAAATTAATTTTATTTTTACATAAGTAAATAAAAGTTTTATTGTTAGTTAGAGAAAAATGTGACTTTTTTCCTATTATGGCTCGTTTCCAAATCTTGCATGAAAACATCCTAAGCTCTTTTATGATTTCCATTCACATTTACATAATATGCCCCTAAAGAAGAACTCATCTACTCCAACCTTCCTCCCCACAACCGCCGTCCACGGCGGCAGAGCCATCGCCGCCGCCGGGAGGCGCCGCCTGCACGCCGGCAAAAGATGGAACAACCTCAAGCTCACCATCTTATGCGGTATAATCACAGTTCTTGTTTTGAGAGGTACAATAGGCATCTCATTTTTTTCCACCTTTCCTGAAAACAAAAGCACCAATATTCAAGTCGAAGAAATTGATCGAATCATATCCGAAATCCAATCCGACGAATCTGAACCGTTGATCACATCGAATGGGACCTACAGTTTAGGCCCCAAGATCACAAACTGGGATGAATCAAGACAAAAATGGCTTCAACAAACCACCGATTTTCCGAGCATCGTTAATGGGCAAGCCCGGGTTTTGCTGATCACGGGCTCTCAACCGGGCCCATGCGCTAATCCAATAGGCGATCATTATCTCTTGAAGTCGATAAAAAACAAGATTGATTATTGTAGGATTCATAATATCGAAATAGTGTACAATATGGCTCATCTCGATGAGGAGTTATCCGGGTATTGGGCTAAACTGCCCTTAATCCGAAGGATTATGTTATCCCATCCAGAATTTGAGTGGATATGGTGGATGGATAGTGATGCATTCTTCACCGATATGTCATTCAAAATCCCGTTATCGAGATACAATCAGCACAACATGATTATCCACGGATATCCCAATCTGTTGTTCAACGACAAATCTTGGATTGCATTAAACACGGGAAGTTTCTTGATTCGAAATTGCCAATGGTCGTTGGATTTGCTCGATGAGTGGGCCCCGATGGGGCCCAAGGGCCGGGCCCGCGACGAGGCCGGCGAGATTTTGACTGCTAGTTTGAAAGGCAGGCCTTCATTTGAGGCAGATGATCAATCCGCATTGATATATCTACTGATTTCAAACAAGGATAAGTGGATTGATAAGGTGTTTATTGAGAATTCTTACTATTTGCATGGATATTGGGTGGGATTAGTCGATAAATACGAGGAGTATATCGAGAAATATAAACCGGGCTCGGGTGATGAAAGATGGCCATTTGTAACACATTTTGTGGGGTGTAAGCCTTGCGGTGGGGACGGGGATTATTCGATCGAAAAGTGCGTAAAAAGCATGGAAAGAGCCTTCAATTTTGCTGATAATCAGTTGATGAAGATGTATGGTTTTAGCCATAAAGGGCTTTTAAGTCCTAATGTGAGAAGGATTAGAAATGAAAGTATTAGGCCTTTGGACATTGTTGTGTCTTAGAGTAGCATAGATTCTTGTTTCGTTCTTCGATTTTGGTAAGAAAATATCGAGAATAAACGAAGTATAGGACTATATATATGTTACAAAGCATATGAATAAATTGTGCAGAATTTTTTACAAACCAAGTGTATTATGTATAGACTATAGAATGAACTAGTTTTGAACTGTTTTTCGATGCCCTTGTGTTATTTTACTCGAAGAACACGAACCCTCCGGCGTGCTAGTAAAACTTCATTCATTTGGGCAATTTGGAGTAAAAGTTGGTTGATTTTCTGCATAAGAAAAGCAATTAATAGTTTTTGTATAAATGAACAAACAGAGACTTAGAATAAGAGTATCGTATATATGTATTTGATGGATATAACATAATTAAGAACCTAAACTTTCAACTCATAAGTTATATATATATATATATATATGTATATATGTATGTATGTATATTTCAAGAGAGTTTTCAGTTCAAAACCTGATTTTTTTCTCCGATGAGCCTTATCATGCGCCTCTGCCACCATATCAGCACCATAACACTAGCTGCAACTCCACATGCAGGCCATGCAAATGACCAAAATCCATCTCTGCAACTAACAGATTTTCTAATCCCACGAACAATCCGAAGAATCCCAGATAAGAAAACCCTCAAACGTAGCCTTATGATCATCCACTTGTTCGGCCCATCTCCACCGTTCCATGGGGAGATCGAATTCAACGGTCCTGATTCCTGCAAGTGATGTTCATCGTCTTGTTGTGGTGGAGAACTAGTAATGGGCAAATCCTCATGATTTGTTGGGGGAAAAACAGGGGATTCATTTGAAGTTGAAAATGGTAACTGGATTTGCTCCCAATCATTTAGTTCTTCTGAAACTTGCTCATTTTCCATGGCAATGGATGCAAAAAGAGTGTATGGAGATATTCATTTGGTATGATATTTTATGATTTTATCTATATAAATTTGAGGATATGATTAGAATACATTTGTAAAAGATCTTGTGTTTGTGAGATTTTTTGCTTTGGAAATATCTTTCTAGAGAGGTCCCCTTTTGAGGACTTGGTTTTTGGAGGCTAGTTCTAGAGAAAGATAACAAAATTATGTCAACAAATGAAGCTAGATAATTATCAATAATGCCTAATTTGAATATTATTATGTCATATTGGTTTATGGTTTAGAGGGTAAATATATATTTTTCCACTTGAAATATCATGTGTTTGAATCTAATTGAGTAATTAAAGCTCGTCACTTTTATGTGGTATGTTATAATGTTAATGGAAGATCAAACCCGTGTGTAAAGTGTTAACGATGGCCGATTTATAATACTTAATTCAGTGAAAATTAATACATATTTCCAAATGGGTTGATCAAGTTGGGCCATATTTCCCCTAAGTTTAATGAAATTTTGGACTTTTCGTTTTATCGAAAAAGTATATAAGAAAATAAAATACTATTACTCGATAAGAATTTTTTTTTTTTTTTTTTTTTGAACAAGTACTCGATAAGATTCACATGACTATAATTCAATCAAATTTATATTTAAACAGATATTATATACACTTACCGTCCATAAGTAAAGTGAAATATGAAACAGAGGCGCCATTTTTCACCAAACGATTCAACCAGACGCTAGAAGATACAATTTCACGTCTTTTTGTTAATTTATTTCATTCATCGCTAATTTAATCGCGACAAAAAGTTAGAGCAAAAATCAGCTCATCCAACACCAAAAAATCAAATCTTTATAATGCTAACTTTTGTTCATATATCTCATTTTCATTCATCACAAAAACCTAAGAACCTGTTGACAAATTTAGCAACTGGAGTAGCATCACCGGGTTGATAATCTACAAGAGAATGAAGATCCATTGTCGAAATGGTCTCATAAAGCGTTTGAGGACGAGCACAGAACAAATGCTTTCTTACAGCAAGTTCTTCAGACAGCTCGCTTTGATGATTGTCCATTAAATCCTCATTTACTACCACAATCAGAGGTTTTTTCAGTCGCAATGTCTCAAATATGCTCCCAGAACCTGGAAAACAGAGTAAAGTTCGTGTTGGATTGTAATTCGATTATATAATAAAGGAGTGTTTGTTAATTCTAAAATTTATGTGATTCTTAGATTCTAGCCTTAAATAAGTAATCTTCCTTATGGTGTGTTTGGATTCAAGGATTTGAAATCTATGGATTTCAAATTTGTCGAAAGCTTGTTTGGATGTATCCAAGTTATAATGAATTTCAAATCCCTTGGCATTCACTTTTGACCTATTTTCTCCATAACTACGGTGGATTTCAAATGACTCCATTTTAGTGTCATTTCAAATCCTTCCTCCAAATCTCCTCTCCAAATCCAAACACACCCTTAGTGTTTGTAGACTATAATTCTTATTCTGATTTTCGTACTTAATCCCGATATAGTAATAATTTCCAGGCTTTATGGGGTTGTTTTAGTATGCTTCTGTGATTAAAGTAACATCTTCGAAATTATGCTAGAAATACCATAGAATTGCCGTTATCTTTTTTATACTCAGAAGGAGCATTTCAACTGCATGAATTAAGTACAAACAATCGAAAATGGTGATTCAGTTTAAAGCATACAACAAATTACCTGCATGACTGATAACAAGAGATGCTGACTGCAAAAACTTAGCTATGCTTGACGAAAATGTGAAGTAATCTACAGATATGGATCCATCTTCTCCGCCAGACTGAAAGTTGATAATATAATGTCATAAACTACAGCATACTAAGCAGATATAACAAGGAAATAAAACAGATATAAGAGACTCAGTTTAAGTATATAAATCCCACATCATGTTATTTACATCTTGTATAACTATTACTCTAAAATCAAAACATATGCTAGAAACTTGCCACAATATTCCCTATCATGAAGATAATTTGGACAAATAAAATCAATTACAAGAGCTTCAAAGTACCTTGGTGGGGATGTAAGAGCCACGGCCCATTTGAATGAGAAGATTGGTATAGCCCTTATTGAATAAAGCTTTTCTAACTTCATGAGTATCTACAGCTCTAACCAAGGAATCGAAACAGGTTGTCCCAACTGTCACAAACACCACTCTCTTCGATTTCAAACTGTCATCAACCTCGCCCATCCTATGTTGTCCGATTTTAATATTTCACTTTCTTAGAACAATCTATGCGAAAAGGTAAGAACATTTACAGGAAAATCAACACACTGCAAAAGTAAAAACAGATAAATTATTCAGCTGAGAGTTAATTAACTGATCAGCAAACTGTACATTCTTATACTCAATTCAAAGATAGAAGATCCATATACTATCAAAACAAGAGAGCACAATAACTACACATGAAAGTATGTAATACTACAATGTTATAATGCACAGAGAAGCAAACTGTGAAGATAACAAAGAAGAGAACTAAGCCCACACAATCATTTCATCATTTCAGCATTACTTTACTAATTTAATCAATTGCTTAAGCAATGTTAACACCTGTTTCAGTAAAATTCAGCACTAAATATACTAATCTAAGCAACAATCTTACCTATTACAATAATAAATTCAGTAATTTAAGAAAACACCAACTATCCCAAACACCAATTTTCAGCAAAACAATAAGAATAACCCTCCAAACAACATAAAAGAACTTTGCCCAAAAAAACTAGGAGATCAAAATTTTAAGAAATAAGAAAGAAGACATTACTAAATAAATTAGAGATGAAGAAATTCAAGGAAACCGAGAGAGAGCGTACGGATTACGGAAATGGAGATCTGCCATACCAGAGTTGTCGAAGTTGGGATGGATCAGAAGTGCTATTTGATTACATCAAAAGCGTTGTTTGATTTTTTTTTCTTCTCTTTTATATTCTAAATGAATGAAATATCTTGCGTAGATTTTGAAGTAAACTTATAAAAAAAAAATTGGTGAAAATTTTAAAGGATATTTAAATTCTCGATTTTATAAAATTAATAGAATTACTTGAAAATTTTCAATAAGATTTGAAATAACTTTAATTATCATAATTCATATTTATGCATCTTTAATATATTAAATTGTACGTTTAATATATGTATAGTGAGTTTTGTTAAATGATATGATTAAAATTTGTTGCGAAAAATATTAAATTAATAGTGTTTTAACTTTTAAATGGAAAATAATAATAATAATAGAATTTATAGAAACTTTATTAATACTAATTACAAAACATCACAATTTTACTCCAAGTCTATCATTTATAACCACATAGAAGTTTTATGATGATTAAATATTATGGTTGAAATTTGAAAAGCCCTCCATACTCAACTTCACAAGTATTAGTGTATTACCTAAAAGGTTATCTTTCTTCATCAAATAATTTTTTTTCAAGAATTAAAATGATGTCTTATACTTTGAGAAAAATGCTAGAGTACGATAATCATGGATTTTGATAAAAATATCGAATTTTTAAAAAAAAAATTCAAAAAAAAAAAATCAACACGATTTAAATAATGAAATCCAATATTTAGAAACAAATATTTTATAAAATCGATATGAACATGAAATTTCATTTTAGATCCCTCAAAAATCCAAATTTTCTATGGAAATATCAAAATTTCGAGAAAAGTTTAAAACCTTTGGACTACCCTTTTGGAACCCCAAAAGAATCTCATATTTATCATCCACTACTTTAATTGGGCCGTAAATATAACAAATTTTTTATTGTAGAAACCTACAAATATTAGCCCATTTATGAACCTTATTTGAGGAACAAACATTGTGTTAAATAATTTTAACCCTATACACTTTATAAATAAATCCTTAAAAATATGCATACATTTTATTGCAAAATTATTACATAAACTAAGTACACCAACTTTTGTCGGTGCCCAAATTGTTTTATATTTCATTTTCTTACACAAGTTGTGAATTAAATTAGATAGATTCAAAGTACTTAGGCATCTAATTTCTAACTAAAATTTGACTTCATAATGACCAATCAAATTATATATATATATATATATATATATATATATAATTTGTTCACCTTAAAAAAAACAATTGAATTCGATAAAAAAATAAACTTATGATAGAACTTGTTTAACAATAGATTTCATGATCTATCAAGTTGATATATTAATCATCAATTATTAATTTATTATTAATCAACTAATAAATATGGTGCACATGTAAGCATATTTGAGTGTATTTTCATATACATATTTGAGTTAAGATCAAATATAATTCGAAAGCATAAATCAACCAATTCAATATTGGATTTAACATCGATAATACTTATTTTGATTCTGTTTGTTAATAAACTTTAATATACTTTTCTACCCAGTTAGCTTTAAAAGCTTAAATGGTTTAAAAAATAATAAAGCGTGTCAAAATATTATGAAAAAAATTCGGGAATGGCGTACCATTGAAATTCGTGTAAAAATGGTAGATATTTGTTTATGTTTTTAAAATTAAATTGAAAATTATAATGTGTCAAATCAATGATGATTGATTGATATTTAATGATTGAATTAGTTGTTTTTATAATGATTATTTAAATAAATAAATATATATGAGTGTGTAAAATAATATATATATTAATTGTAATTGATGGATGTGTAAAATGATTAATGTGTTGATTGATAGGTAGTTAGTATTGGAGATTGAAAAAGTAGAGTTGAAAAAAGGAAATTGAGATGAAAATTTGGTATGTTAAGTAGATTTAAGATTTTGTGATTTGAAATCTTGAAATTGAATTTCAAAAACATAAACAAACACCTTCTTATGCATACGAGTGAGATTCAGTTAATAAATAAAGTATATATTACATAAATCTCAAAATTCAATATTGATTTAAATAAACTTAAACAATATTTTCTCCTACTTGATAAAAAATTATGCAACTTAACTGGTCAAATCTTCTATTATACAATCCTATAATACTTTTTATTGTTTAAAAAAAAAAAACTAACACGGAACAATGACAATATTAATATTTATCATGAAAGTGAGAGCTTACCATAGCAATAATTGAATATTCTCAAAACTCAAATTTCTAAAAGTGACCATAATTATTAATCTATTATGCCTCATGAAAATAGAAAATATTGATTTCAATAAAATTGATTTAAATATTAATAAATTAGAATTTGCCTAAGATGAACATTTTATCAATACATTTTCTCACTTCATCCATCATTTTCTTTGCCTTTTTTCACACTCTTCGACCTTCGTCAACATCTTCCTCCTCCTTTAAACGTGACCTTCCTTCATCGATCACGTGTCCTCATCTGTCAATAACAACTTTGTGAAGTGAAGATTATCTCCTTCTTCTCAGTGTTTGGTTTGATGGGTAGTTGCTGGAATGTGAAATTACGCAGAGAAAATTGAGGATTTTGATACTCGATCTTGAGGTATACTTTTTGATTGAGTTAATTTAGATCTGTGTGGCATTTCTTGAATGAATTTAATTACTGTGAACTGAATTATCGGCTTGTTTGGACTTTGATTGAATTCTGAGGTATTTCATTTTGTTTCTTTGATTAGTTCATAAGAAAATTGTGAGAAATGGAAGTAGCGGCTGAGCTAAGCCCAAGAGTCCATTCAAATGCATTGACCAGAGATAAAGACGATGAAAATGAACCTTCAGATCTCGAAAGCTTCGAATTAGAGACGTTAGATCATACCATTAGACGCGATCACCCTTTTCATTCCATGGGTGCATTAGAGATTTTAAGAGAAACAGTCAGGATTCTTCGATATAATTCGACGGGGTTTATGGCAATTACTGCGTTCTTAATCTGTCCTGTTTCAGCTGTGCTTTTATCTAATGTATTGGTTGATCATTCCCTAGTTAAGAAACTGACTTTACACCTTTTGCTAGTTGCGAAAACGAGTGGGCTCCCTTTGAGGCCTTTCATCAAACACTTGTGTAAAAAAATCTCGGAAGCTGCGGTTTCGGCTGCAATGTGCTTCCCTTTGTTCATTACGCTATCCCTTTTATCGAAGGCTGCTATAGTTTACTCTGTTGATTGTACTTACTCGAAAAAAAAGTTCGATTCCTCAAACTGTTATCTTCTTATGACGAAAATATGGAAACGCATTGTTTTGACGTATTTGTGGGCGTGTGGGGTGATATCAGGCTGCCTCATTTTATTCCTCGTCCTGTTATTGGCTGTGAGTAACATATTTACGATTATGGGATTCACTTCAAATTTGATTCTGTATCCTGCAATGGTTCTGGGATTGATATTTTCGATTATTTTAGCGAATGCGATTATTATTTGCAATCTTGGTGTTGTGGTCTCTGTTCTTGAGGATGTTTCAGGGCCACAAGCATTGTTAAGGTCTAGTTCATTGATTAAAGGGCAAACTCAAGTCGGGTTGTCTATATTTCTTGGGTCGACAATTGGAATGGCGTTTATCGAGGGTTTGTTTGACCATCGAGTAAAGACAATTAGCTATGGAGATGGATCTTCGAGGATATGGGAAGGCCCTCTTTTGGTTCTTATGTACTCGTTAGTGGTGTTGATTGACTCGATGATGAATGCAGTTTTTTACTACAGTTGTAAATCTTATCGCATGGAAAGTGATGACGTGGAAGGCGAATTGGCTTTGGAACCTCTTAATACTCCGTCTGTATCAGTTGATGTTCAATGAGAAGATGATAATGTTTTTGCTGGAAAAGATTCTTATCGAAATGGGAAATTTGTGTCGAGGAGATTCCTTAAGAGACTCTCGAGATATGGGTTCGATAATTGGTTTATGGTCTAAAAGAATGAAGGTATCTTTCATTGTTGAACATTGGACCATTCATGAGTATACTGTAATTTTTAAGGTTTCTGAAAGTTAGAATCAATTACCTTTGTAGCATTTTTCCTCCTTTACAGTTGATAGAGTTTCAGTTATTGATGATAAATTTTGCTCTTTAGCTTTATGATTTCCCATGGTTTCAAAGTTATGGTTTAAACTTATTTATTAAAGTAATGAGCATGTCTAAAGCTACCAAATATGGCTATATATATATATATATATATATTCCAATGAAATTTCACAAAAAAACAACATTATCTAACAATTAAATCCCATGTTAAAACTAGTCATTAAGAAATTTTGCATGCCTGATTTTTCATTGATCATTTAGAGACCAAATTTCTCTACCTGTAAACAGCACAAAAACTATACCTTTATAGGCACATCTTTACAACCCTTTGTCAATATCCTGAAACTGAATTTTAGGAAATGTGTTCTATTTTCAGCCAACAAAAGAAAAAATATTCTCAAAAATCTTGCAAGAACTTACTGATTTTCACTTCCTCAAAACTTTCTATGGCCCGACAATGTAGACGAAGAAGATGCCATGTAGTTCGGGCCAGGCCCATCTGGCTCGGACCCAAATGACAGGCCACTCCATTGACTCGACCTATGCACCATTCTCGAAGGTACACGATCACTGTCTTCACCGCCAGATGCATCATAGCCGTCGCTTGTCGATCTCGACAACGGCACATCATTCCCAGCCATTGGATTTGGATTCGCAGATAGCCCGACAAGTCTCCTCCTCGATTCTTCGGCCCGTAAAGAAAGAATCTCAGGTGAATCTAAGCTACTCTCAGGTGAAGAGGAAATTATTTCATTTCTCATATGATTGTTTTTTGAATCTAAGCTCGGGATTCTCGATAGTGGCTCGATGGGAATCTCAGCAGGGAGGCGAATACGCCTACTCCCTCGTTTTTTGTTGTTTTCGGGCCTCGGGGGGCCCACATGGCGACGGCTGCTGACATAACTGCTGTCTGTTTCGAGGTTGTAGGTCGGTTGATTCCTTGACACGGGGCGGAGAATCTTGGATCTTTTTCTAGATTCTGCAGCAGCTTTCGCCACGTCATCTGCGTTTAAACGGGCCAACGCCCACGGGCTGATCTTTACGGCTGCATGATTCTTTTTTATCGGTTCATCCCTAGTTGTCTTTTTTCCTAGCGAACTAACGGACCCGTTGTCTGGAGGGACAACATCGTACTGCGCAATAACCCGAAACAAGTAGATAATTACATTTCCACCCCTGATTCTCGAAGTTTCAAAAACTTTGACACGGGATGTCTTGTAATTTGCGAAATGTTAAGGGGGCTCGTGGTAATTACGCGATAAATGAGGGGTGTGGGTGTAATTATCCATTTCTTTTTACCTGATCTTCGACGAATAGGCGTGGTGGGGTGCACCAAGCGGCTCGATGGAAAGTGTTGAACGAGCTTACACTGCTTAAACCAGTAATAGAGCTATTGGGAGACATTTGAGGACTTTGCTGGCCATTGACACCTTGTTGTTCTTGATCCCTTAAGGCTATAATATAATCATATGTGCTAATTCCCTATTATAGTCATTTTTATCAGTTCCTTAATATTTTATGCAATAAGAAACTATTAAGAGGAAATGAAAAAAACGCCTACCTTCTTGATCAGAAGTATGTGAAAGAAGAATAGCTGAGCAAGTGGCAGAGTAGCAATCATGGCTAAAACAGAGCATACACTCTGCAAAATACGTAAAAAGATTAGATTTTTACGTATTATGTTTTCGATATAAATTCCGTTTAAGATAAACTTACCACAACGATCACAAACGGAGCCACTGTGAAACTGCTTCCTAATTTAGAACTGATATCAGTAGCAAATTTCGTTTTCTCGAGAAAACAGAGGACGAGTACAAGAATTCCAGTCGACCATTGAAGTATAAGCTGCAATTTCAAGTCCAATTTTTTATCGGGATCTAATTTGTCTTAATAACGTTGGTTTTATATAGAATATTAAACACATAAATAAGAAAATGAGTTCATATTTACCAGGAGAAGGGCTGAAACCATAAGAGTAAAAAACTTCCTATAGTTCCTTTTGCCTATGCAATTGTTTAGCCACTGCAAGATACGATTAATAAAAGGGATTAAAAGATCTTCGTTCACTAAAACGACTAACTATAAATCGTTATATACCCTGCAATGATGATCGAAGTTGTCAACGCACTTATCACAGACTCGACAATGCTTGCTGTATTTGAAAACCTGTAAAAATGGTAGCATTTTATTACAATGAACAAGGTAACAAGGAGTATTGAGAATATATATATATATATATATATATCACAATATCTACCTCTACTTCACATAAACTACAATAGAACATCCCATCTTCACTCTGTTGATCAAAAGACTCCTCATTTGAGCTACAAAAGTAAGCACAGGGCAATAAAGCCAACATGGCAGAAGGGCATTTGCTTTTCGATTCTCGTTCATTATTACAGTCAGCTACAGATTCAGTATCATGTTCTCGTTTATCATTGGAATCTGGGATCGATGAATTCGAATCTCCATGTTTAGAATCATTCAATTTCGTCTTTTTGTTGTCTGGAATGTTGAGATACTTTTTCGATCTGTAGATTCCGGGATCTGCAGGATCGGCACCAGCACACCAAATGTATAGTCCGAAGGCGCATATTATCTGAGGTAAGATAGTAAATTATTACATCAAGATGCATGGTTTAAGATCTATATGCTTGAAATAGTATGTTGAGTTGATATGAGAATATTTATCATCCATATGAGCCTATAGCGAGACTTAGGCGATGTTTGGTTCTGGATTTCAGTGAGGTATAAAAACGGAATATATTACGTTTGATGCTTCGATTTATAGTGCTTTATTTTCTGATTATTCTCATATTTCTTTCATTTTCCTCAGCAGAATGCAAGAAACAGAGCCTTAATGAACTCTAAAGAAAGAAACGGGCCAAACAAGTCACTAGTATATACTTTTGAAATTTACATTTCAATTAGCTATATTTGGTGTATTCTAATTTCTAGCAAAGGTGAATATAACAGCCCTAAATTGAGATAGACTAATGCAAAATGCTAACCAAAATAAGAGACAAAATTCAATCTTGTGACTCTCTCTGTACACCACAGAAAGCTATAGGACAAGCAACTCATTTTGTCTGGTCAAATAAAGTGACATTAATGCTTCTCTTCAAAACTCATTAAACATGGAAATTGAAGAGAAAAAAAAAGGGATACAGAAATGCAATTAAATGGAAATAATTCAAGGAAAAATGTTAATTTCAGGGGAAAGAGAGAAAAAGGGATATAAAACTGCCATTAAATAGAAACAATCCAGGAAAAAAATGTTAAATTTCAGGGTGAAAAAGTAGAGATCAATCAGAAAACTACAAGCATTAAAGCCATAGATCACAAGTTTCTTCATAGCCCACTAAAAAGATTAACTAAAAATGACAAAAAATGTAAAATTTTAAAAAATTATTAAGAAAGGGATGCATTGTGCTTACCAGAGGAGTGTAGATCCCCATTACTATATACTGAAACAATTGTTTTCCCACAAAAGGTGCAAAGAACACATAGAAAGCAAATCCCAATGCCAGAAATACAGCTACAGCAACAACCTGCATATTGTATGAAATTATAAGAAAAATAAATACATACAAATATATACAAAAGGACTAATATAAATGATACCTGGAGTGGATGATAAGGAAGCTCCCATCCATGCTTTCTCATGGTGCTAACAACAACTTTGAAACAAGAAAATAATTTTTTGTGAAAATTAAAGCCAAATATTAGCAAAAATTGGAACTTGTTTCACTTCCTAATCCCATTTCTTAAGCCCATTTACAGAATGTGGATCAATGATTCAATGTCCAAAACAACCAAAGCAAATCTTGCATGCCCTTTTTTTTACCATGAGTGTTTTTCTTATATCATCATCATAAAAAAGAGTTAAATTTTTTAAAAAATGAAAAGCCACAAAATGAAAAAAAGTGTAGTGGGTGTGAGGAGGTATAATGAATGAGCTAAGAACCCTTTTTTTTTCTTGTTCACTCAATCATATCCCATTACACATTGACATTGATAATGAAGAGAGAGAAACATAAAACCCCTTTATAGCTTTGAGATTACAAAAAACCCACATTATACAAATGTATTTTATCTTTTTTTGGCTTGTTTATTGAAATCCCTTTTGCTTGAGATAAGCAAAGATGAAGAAAGATCTGTGTAAAATGGGAAAGAGAGAGAGAGAATGGGAAGGGAAGAGAGAGAAAATGAAAGGTCAGATTACCCCTTGATTCTTGCATTGCCTTTTTCCATAGGCAAAATCAGAATCATACTATCATTGGTCACAGTCCAGTTGTACATCAACCTTTTTCACATACTCTCTCTCTCTCTCCTCTGTTTTTTATCAGTAAAAAGTAAAAAACAGAGGTGAAAACATGGGTGTGTCTATCATGGACTGAGACCTTTGGTCCCGGCCTATATAAGCCACACGTTTATGGGGTGGTGGGTGGTTTTTTACATACACCCACCCATGTGTGAACCACCCACTCACCCCATAAATATGTGGTGGAGAATGACCGGGACCAAAGGTCTCGGTCCAATATAGAATTTTCCGTGAAAACATGATCTTTTTTTGTTAGAGAAATAAAAACATAATCATTTTATTGTAATTGGGAATTAGAACATAGTGTGACAAATTTTTTAGGTGCATTTATTGAATTCATATTTTTATCAAAATAAATTAAGAGATAAAAATATGACATCACATTACTGATGAAAAAAATGCTACTAAATTTATTAAATAAAAAAACAGAGCAAGGCGAAATTACATTCATGAAAAACTTCATACTAGGTAAATAATTCTCACTAAATCTAAACAATTATTGAGAAAATTAAAAAAATAATACATATTTAAAAAAAAATTCAAAATATGGCACACTAATGGAGGGTCTTCAAAATATAGCACCAAACGCCTTCCTAAAAGGCGCATCCGGTGCCTGCCCCCTCCAGGAAGGCGCATCCCTTGTACTTGTAGGAGCAAAGTTGATCTTTTTCTTTGTTGAAAATTAGATTTTTTAATTTTTTTAGTTCGATATTTCACCATATTTGATCTTATTTTTCTCGTCTTTTTACATAATTTTAGATCTGAAATTAAACACGAAAAATTTAGTTTTACATATAAAGTTTTCAACCACACAAAAATTAATTTATTTCGATGTCAGTGTAAAAAAATATGATTAAAACAAAGTACTCTACTAGAGCATTTTTCTAAACTAAAATAACGTTTTCCTTATTTCAAACTTATTTTTCACTATTTTCTATATTCTTTTGGATCTCGAGTTGAACATAAAAAATGTAGTTTGATAAACAAACTTTCCAATGCCACAAAATTTTATTTATTTCGATACCTGGATGAAGAAATACGACCAAAATAAAACACTACTAAAAAACATAGAGTTTTTTCTTATTTCAAAGTCGTTCTCCCTTTTCTATGCTCTTCCGACCCTCGAGTTGAACACGAAAAATATAGTTTAACAAATAAGGTTTTCAACGCCATAAGAATCGATTTATTTCGATATTCGGATAAGAAAATACGATCAAAATAAAATACTACATAAAAAAAATATTTCTTCCCCCTTATTTCAAACTCGTTTTTCTCCTATTTCTATGCCGTTCTACACCTCGAGTTCAACAAAAAAATATAGTTTGACATATAAATTTCACATCTACATAAAAATTGGTCTATTTCTATGCCCGATGAAGAAGTACGGGGAAAAAAGGGCTTTTTTGATATAACCCCCGAAGTATGTAGCTTTGGCAAACAACCCCCGAGGTTTGAAATTTTGGTAAACAACCATTTTTGGTTAGTTGACCGTTAGTCAACAGTTAAGGTCATGGGCAAAATTGTAATCTAATAATTCCAAACAAATATATTAATTTTCAATGTATTTATTTGGAATTACATTGAAAATAAATACATATTAATTTTATTAATTTTATTTATTTGCAAAATTGTAATTTAATAATTTCAAACAAATATATTAAATAAATATATTAATTTTATTTATTTGCAAAATTGTAATTTAATAATTCCAAACAAATATATTAATATTACATTGAAAATAAATACATATTAATTTTATTTATTTGCAAAATTGTAATTTAATAATTCTAAACAAATATATTAAATAAATATATTAATTTTATTAATTTTATTTATTTGCAAAATTGTAATTTAATAATTCCAAATAAATATATTAATTTTATTAATTCCAAATAAATACATTGAAAATTAATATATTTGTTTGGAATTATTAGATTACAATTTTGCTCATGACCTTAACTGTTGACTAATGGTCAACTAACCAAAAATGGTTGTTTACCAAAATTTCAAACCTCGGGGGGTTGTTTGCCAAAACTACATACCTCGGGGGGTTATATCAAAAAAACCCGGGAAAAAAACATAGTTTTATGTGGATGAACACGGTTTTATAACTATGTTTTGTTTCCCCGTACTTCTTCATCGGGTATCGAAATAGACCAATTTTTATGTGGATGTGAAATTTATATGTCAAACTATATTTTTGTGTTGAACTCGAGGTGTAGAACGGCATAGAAATAGGAGAAAAACGAGTTTGAAATAAGGGGGAAGAAATATTTTTTTAATGTAGTATTTTATTGTGATCGTATTTCCTTATCCGAATATCGAAATAAATCGATTCTTATGGCGTTGAAAACCTTATTTGTTAAACTATATTTTTCGTGTTCAAGTCGAGGGTCGAAGGGTATAGAAAAGGGGGAACGACTTTGAAATAAGGAAAAACTCTATGTTTTTTAGTAGTGTTTTATTTTGGTCGTATTTCTTCATCCTGGTATCAAAATAACCACAATTTTGTGGCATTGGAAAGTTTGTTTATCAAACTACATTTTTTATGTTCAACTCGAGATCCAAAAGAATATAGAAAATAATAAAAAATAAGTTTGAAATAGGGAAAAAGTTATTTTAGTTTAGAAAAATGCTCTAGTAGAGTACTTTGTTTTAATCATATTTTTTTACACTGACATCGAAATAAACTAATTTTTGTGTGGTTGAAAACTTTATATGTAAAACTAAATTTTTCGTGTTGAATTCCAGATCTAAAATTATATAAAAAGACGAGAAAAATAAGATCAAATATGGTGAAATATCGAACTAAAAAAACTAAAAAACATAACTTTTAACAAAAAAAAAAAGATCAACTTTGCTCCTACAAGGGATGCGCCTTCCTGGAGGGCGCAGGCACCGGATGCGCCTTTTAGGAAGGCGTTTGGTGCTATATTTTGAAGACTCTCCATTAGTGTGCCATATTTTGAATTTTTTTTTAAATATGTATTATTTTTTTAATTTTCTCACAATTATTTGCCATCTTATTTTTTTCACAATTTTTTATTATATAATCTAGTGTAAAATAATAAGTAAAAGCTATTTATTTATTTTATTTATTTAGCATGTTTGTAGCTTAGGGATGCTAGCTTTTATGGGGTTTCCAATGAGTTTTTTGAGGCAGTATGTATCCTTTTGTCACCTTCTTGTCAGAATATATTGTGCTTCATCAATTGGCATATTATAATATTAATATATAATCTATAAAGTCAAAATTTCATAATATTTAATTGCCCATGAAGTTCTTGTTCTACGTGTATGTTTTTTTCATTTTCCAAGGGAATTTTGGACTCTAAACTTGAATTTTAATTCAAAATATTTATCCCAAGTATACTTGATACAAAAATTAAATTATCATATATTCTAATATAAAACAATGCAGTGTGCAAATTAATACTTATTGTCTTTTATTCAATTTCTAAATCGATAAATTTAATTAAGATGTGTTTATGAAAAATAAAAAAAACATAACTCATAATTTTTTTTACAACAAAAAAAATATCATATCAACTATAATTATTATATATATTTATTAATTTCAAAAAACTCATAGCTGTGAGAATAGAATTTATCAAGATTATTGTTGACAAGAGGAATATAATTTAAGGGCAAAATATAATTAACCAAATTTTTCTTAGAGATTTATAAAGCCAAAAAATTTCCCTTATTTTGTATTCCTTGAAGATTCTTGCTTGCATACAAGAATCCAGATAGAAGGACAAAATAATGTTTGTACCTCAAAAGTTGCAGGTCAGGATTTTGAGTTGACCTAGGCTTCAATATTTGTATTCTTTTGTTTAATAAATTTATGTTAGTTTCTAATTTTAATTTATCACTTTTTCTAATTTGTTTAGTAAAAGAGTCAAATACATAATTACATTATTATATAGACAATCAATTAAAGTATTATTAATATTGAAAAAAATAATATTTATAAAAAAATATCAGTGTTTTGATGGTAAAAGAAAGAAAACAGCTGTAAAATCCCGTGACTATAACCATTTTAGGTCCTCATTTTATTTATTTATTATTCCTATTTAAAGTGAGATTTATCCTTTTGGTTTTTCTTCAATTGATTTTGTCTTTGATCATAGGGCCACGTGATTGAAACCAGCTTTACACCAAGATTAACACCCATCTTAGTCAAACCTTTTCCTATTATTATATATATTTATTTAAAATATTATTTCTAAATCCTACACGATATATTTTCCATTTTATTTACTTCAAATATTTGGGCGTTTGAGGGTTCTTTTGTAATATATTTGAGAAAAATAAAGAAAAAGTGGAAAGATTATTACATGTTTTTCCTCATGGGTACACATCTACATAATCATTTGCATCATTTTCTTTACAAATCTTTTTACAAATTGATATTTTACTTTCTAAACAAATATCATATAAGTCGATGATTAAGTAACAAGTTGGTTCACATATAATAATTTACATAAATAAAATTTCTGAAATTATTTTCTTCATTTTCATCCATTTTAATTAAATTGCTTGAAATTTCCTCTAAAATAATAAGGGAAAATGGGCTCATTGGTGGCTGACTTGCTGGGCTAGTAAACTCTTCAGCCCGTTGCAAAATTATAAGAAACCCAAAAGTAGTGGTGGGTAGGATAATCCATGGGTTGGCTGGGCTGGTTTAAGCTTTTAAACCCGGACTTATCTTTTTCTCTAATTTCCTTTATAATCTTTTACTTGAGTACAAAGTGTAGATCAAGAAATCTTCAAAATTCAAATTTACCCTAAGGTAAAATCAATATAGAAAGAATATTAACCAAGTAATCTCTATTTTTTGTTTGATAAAATTTATTTGGGAAATAGCGATACTAGTATTCACTATTATATTGAAATTGTATTTTTCCAAGAAAAGAAAGCATCAAGTGTGATTTAAGAATGAAGTTTAGTCACTTATCATATGATAATACTATATCAAAGTTCTTATACTTCCTAATAAGATCATGAAAATCAAATTTTCAAAATACCAAATAACATGATTAATACACCTAGATTACTAATATAAGTTTTATTTAGCCACCTGTAGAGATGGATTATAAAACCCACCAAATCAGAAAAAAGGCTCATTTGCACAGAAGCCTATTGTTAAACTGACACCCTTATGCTAATATATGTAAGTTCACAGCAACAGGAAGCTCATCTCCAGAACAAGCACAAACTCAATCTCAATACACGAATCGGACATTCCAATATAAAAATGTAAACCGACGTGTTTAAACGCACTATAACTAGTCAACATAGATGCCACACAAATGTACTGCCACACCTTAGTAACACAAAGATCAGATTCAAACAACTCGGGACGAAAAGAGAAAATAAACAAGAGAGTAAAGTATGATTGTAAAACCCAAATGGTTCTAGTAAATATTGAAGTAGTCGAGGACATATACCATGAACTACTCAGTATCCTGATTAGAACGATGGTTATTGATCCTCCCATATTTCTTTCATAATTTAAACCCCAGCAAGCCAGAGCAAGTTACTTGGGACCAATATCCTTAAGCCCACAGATCTGCTCCTCTCCCATAGCAGACATAACACTCACAACGAGGTCCTTGCCATCAGCAAATCCATCCTTGATCTGTACATTTTGTCAAAAGCCAACGTATAAATGTTTTATGACGAATGTAATATTTATGGACAAATGACTTAAAACATGGACATAGAATGAGCCGTTTAAAGATATCTAACCTGGGTGAGCAGAGAGTCATCAGTAGGAAGCCTGAGATCATCCTTGGTATTACCATTTTCAGTAAGCAAGCTCACCTATAGATATATTACCGTTTCGTTATAGAGTATAATTATGTAACAGACACAATTTAACAATTTAGAATAAATACAGAAGTCACGTACAAATCCATCCTCAGAGATGTCGATGAGCTGGTAGTCAGTACGGTTAACATGTGGAACCTGAATGTCAATGAAAATAGCTTAGGCATTAGTAAGTCTGTAATATTTGGCATTCATAAGCCAAAAATAAGTGATATCGAACATCATAAATACCAATATGTTAAATGACAAAAAGATTTACGTACGTCACAGTTGTGGGAAGAGGGGACAATATCCTCGAGTTTCTTGTTAGTGAAGATGTCAATTGCAACAAAGTGACACTTAGCATGGCCATGCTTTCCAGTTTTGGAAGTAGAAACTTCCACAACCTGAAACAACCATGTGATATATATCAGATAAAACCATCTATTGAAATTAATATGATTGAAAAGGATTCTAAATAATGATATGCTGATTCAACAAATTAATCACAAATCTAGGCTTGCAACAATGACAAAATCCTTACCAGTAAAAATCAACAATCATAGTAGATTTCAACTTCTTGGCAACAATAAGAACATAAAACCTTATAATCTGAAATCAGTTCTAGCTCAAAACTTTCTCGAATTTAAATCCAAAAGTCATCTAAACAGTTTATGATGGAAAATCGGCAGGTGAAAACACAGTTACACATAAATAGATGGAAAATCATAAATACTACAAACAAATAAACTCTCCCCCCAAAATTCAGCTCAAATTCACCTAAACCAACAATGACTCAGACCTCACCACCAATTCTCATCATCTCAAAATCCTTCAGATATTAAAACATCATCTATCATTACTCAGATCTCTCACCAAATGACCGCATCATGTACATACAAAAACGAAATCAAATCTAAACATACAATTCCACCACTTCTGACTGACAAATATTCAATTCAACAAACAAACATGTTACCACTCCCTCAATTCAGCTCAAATTTACCTAAACAATAAAAACTCAAACAACAACCACAAATCCTCAAAATCTCAAAATTCTCCAGACATCAACATACATCCTAAAATTCCTCAGATCTCACACCAAATGACCGCGATTCATATAGATACGCAAACGAAATCAAATAGAAAATCTACACATACAATTTAACCTCCACATGTATATAAAAATCAAAAAGTCAAATCTACACATAAAATTTTAACCTACATCCCTATATAAAAAACAAATCAAATCCAGACACACAATTCCGCCCAACGAAATAACATAAAATCGCAAAACAAGAAATCAAACCTTGCAGGGACGGCCTTTGATAACAATATAACCGTTCTTGCGGATAGTACCGGCCTGCTGCGGGTAGGTTTTGGATGCGCCGGCGTCAGCCTTCGACTCGAAGTGATGCTCCTCGTCCGACATGGCGATGAATCGAAGATTATTCTAGAGAGAGAAAGTAGTGTGAGAGTAGAAGCTGGGGGCAAGAGAAATAAAGCTTGGCTTCGAAGAATATATATACCACAAGTCTCTGCGTGAAATAGGAGAGGGAGATTTTAGGGTTTTCGTAAAGGGGAAAGGTTTCTAGCCGTTGGATCAGAATGGTGAAGAGGTTGACGGTTGCGATTAGTTTGCGTCAAAACGACGCAGTGTGTTTGTTTATGTTTATCCGTTGGATAATCCTAAAGGGGAATATCTTTTATTGGGTTTTTATTATAGTGCGGGCTAGTGCACGAGACTAACCGTGGACCTCAAAGCTCGAGTGGCTATCTTAGTCGATATGTGTTTGGTTCAACGGTTGAAAAATTATAAATATATTTGGAGTTTAATCAAATTTTCTATTAATTTAGTATTTTACTTTACAAAATGACGTTTCCAATTTTTTTTTTTTTTTTAAGAATCAATGAATTATATAAAAATTGAGTCGATTTAAATATTCTATTACATAATAATATAACTACATTTTCGTTGTTACATACACGAATCATATGGCAATTATTTGTGTAGTGATTATGTCAACATAGTACAAAGATAGATTGTGAATTTAATTTCTTTCTGGGTCGAGATTGATTCCCGTTTGGATTGAATTTGATTCAATCGAAAAATCAGAGTACCCAACTCATTTAAAAATCAACCAAAATCCGATTCAATCATCTCTAATAAATCTCATTAGAATAAAGGTGGGAAAAGAGAACATGAAATAGAAGAAAATATATGAAATTTATAATAACTCAACACATTTCCCATTCATTCATTCATAAATTGCCACTTAAAAATCTCAAATACAATGATCAAGCAAACTTCTAATTACTAAAATAACTACATCCATTACCAATAGACTCATAATTATGAGATAAACAAGACTACAAATAAACCAAATCATATAATAATACTCTAAAAATAAAAAAAAAATCAAAATTCTTCGACTCTAACGGCTTCACGAGGCACGAGATAGGCATCCTTAGCCCTCGACTTCTTGACACCGGCTGTGAAACACACTTTCTCCGATTTGGCACCCTCAACGGCCACATTTGTGACTTTAACCCATACCAAGACCTTAGTCTTCATACCTTCTATGCCCATGAGCTTACCCCTTAGAAGAATGCACTTGACTCGAGATGCATATCTTATTGCAGACGAGTCCTTGAAGGTCACTTCACAAGTTGAGGGTAAATGAACGATGAGCTTCGATTTTGGCTCATCAAACTCGTAACTCGTGATATTATGAGGAAAAAGGCCCGGTGGGAGATTGTATTCTCGTAAGAGATCTTGTAAGCTTTTCGGTGGCTTTCCTATTGAGGGAAAAGAGACAAAAAGGGTCATCGTTTTTAGCGTGTTTCGAATGTTTAATATGCAAATTTTGTAGATTTTAAGGTTTAAAATGTAGTTGAAGAACATAGAAAAGCATAAAGGGATCATTATATGCACATTCACACACTTAGTTGCTAATTTCCATGAGCTTCTTGAGGTTTTGCAAATCAGAAAAATACCCATTTTAAAGGCGTTTTTTGCGATCAAAGTTATGTAACTTACTCAAAATAAATGAAACAAGAAGTTTGCTAAAAGGTGACCAATCTAGTAGTATAGATAAGTAGACAAGAAGTGATAGTACTATAGACTCGAAAACCTGATTATTCGTGTATGAATTATGATGATGAGCTCTAAGTGTTTTACAAACACATGGATTCACATTGTTAAGCTTGCAAATTGGATCGAATACTATAACCTTCCATCGACGTGAAAAGAAAGAAAATTGCAACAAGTACAGATAGCACAAATATGTCAAAGTGCATTTAGTTCTACTACCATTTCTCATACATCAGAAGAGAGGATAACGAAAAGGCAATACATATTCATTATAGGCTCGTCTACGAATTGAACCAGTCAGACATTTGCCAATTCTTGTTCTAAAGTTTGAAAAATCTATTTAAATCACAATAATAACAAGATTGCTAAAAGGAAAAGACATGAAAATGAAAAATGTACCTTTTAGCTTGTTGAATATCCATTTTGCTTTATCTTCAACAACATTTGAAACAGTCTGCAATCACAGGCCAGTTGCAGTCAAAGTTTATTAAGGCAACCGGAATCCGGCATTCATTCTAGGATGTAATAAAATCCAATTTTCCCAGCATAAACTATAAATTGCAATTAAATTGATATTTGCTGTTCAAAATAGTCTAACTTATTTTATGAAGCAAAATTAAACCAAATTTCCATTTGATATGAATGCCATTTCCATTTGATGATTTACTTAAACAAGAAGATAAGCTACAACCCATGTTAATCACTGAACTTGTAAATTGATGAGATTAAACACAAAATTAATTCCAGAAAATTCAACCCCAAAACACACATCTATACACTCCATTTCTCTGAAACCAGCAGAGTATCAAAATACATATCAAAATTTCCATCTACCTAAAAAACAAAAACAAAAAATAATTCAACACAACTAGACATAAGTCCATAAAAGTACATACATTGATATCCTGAGTGATGTTATTTAGCTCTTCCTTAGCTTTCTTTGACAGCCAAAAGCTTCCAGCTTTTATGCTCCCCATTTTCACCAATGCTTTCTCCATTCTTCTCTGGGTTGTTGGAGATCTGGGGGCTTTTGAATTTTTGAAAAATATTTCTATTTTACCAAAAAAAAAGGAGAGTCTGGATTTAAAATTTTATTTTATTTTGGCTAAACTATGGAAATGGGATCGGATAATAGCCCTTTTCACTGTTCCCGATATTGGGTGTTCGAAATTCCAGCTCTTTTTCGGTGGAAAAGTGGATTCGATTCTTGTTATTTAGTCCCATATTTAAATCTATTTTTCTAAAAAAGTCTTTATAATGTTCTTTTTTGTTTTATCATGTGAAAGAACCAATTTTTAATTAAGGGGTGTAGATTTTTTTGCTAATGGGGTGGATTTAAGGGATTTGAAATTCTATTCTCGAAAATCAACATAAAATTAAATAAATTACGATATTAAATTTAATTTTGAATTTAAATCGATCATTTTGAAAAATATACTATTATTGGGTAATTATAAAATGCATTGCTGTGAAATTGTTAAACGTTCTTAATTTGAATTGTTATTTATATTTTATTTTGAAATATACACTCATTAATCCGTGATACACAATAGGAGATAAAATATACTCCCATAATCATTTGGGTTCTCGTTTTATTAATTGAGTATGTCTTAAAATTTTCTTTAACAGATCTCGTTAAATCAATGAATCAATTATCGGAAATTTTAAAATTTCATATAATCACAATCATTTGATCGAATTCTACTCGATTTCAATCATACTACACCCATGAACCTTCTTCAAATCCAAACTTTTCATCTTCAATTTCACCTTCACACATTCATCCCATTTACCCACTTCTGCATATACATTACTCAAAAGTGTATAATACCCACAATCCTCAGCATCCATATCCACAAGATCTATCTCAATTCTATTCAAAAAATCCATTCTTTGATGTATTCTACATCCATTCACAAGTGCACCCCAAATGCTACTATCTACATCAAAAGGCATCGACTTTATAACTTCATACGCCCCGTTTATATCGCCATTTCGACTCAACAAATCAACCAAACACGCATAATGCTCACAATTTGGCGAAATTCCAAAATCTTTAATCATCGAGTTAAAATAAAACTTACCCTTTTCGACATATCCCGCATGGCTACATGCTGATAAAATATTCATAAAAGTAACATCATTAGGTTTTATGCCTAATTCTATCATTTTATCGAAAATTGAAATTGAATCATCGATATAACCGTGTATAGCATATCCCCCTATCATTGAACTCCATGATACAATGCTTTTTTCGGTCATGTGGTCAAAAACCGAACGAGCCATCTTTAGGTCTCCACATCGAGCGTACATATTTGTCAAAGCCGTATCTATATACATATCGTTCCTCAAACCGAGAGTTATCACTTTATGGTGAATCCATTTCCCTTTATCTATGAACCCAAGATTTGAGCAAGCTTGTATTACACTCAAAAAGGTTACTTCATCCATGTCAAGGTTTTTCGTGTACATTTCATCGAAAAGTCTCAAAGCTTCATTCGAGTGGCCATTTTGAGAAAGCCCACAAATCATAGAGTTCCATGATACAACACTTTGTTCTTGTATGTCTTGAAATATCCTAAAAGCTGAATTTATGAACCCACATTTGGAATACATATCGACTAAAGCGTTTTCGACAAACTCGTTTGAGAGGCATGCTTTGATAACAAGGCAATGTATTTGATATCCCAATTTCGAAAGTCCAATTATTCCACAAGCTGATAAAACACTTGCTAAGGCAAATGAATCTGGAATAATACCTTGTAATAACATTTGGACAAAGAGTAAAATGCCCTCATTCTCCATATGTTCCTTAACATAGCCTGATATGAGGATATTCCATGATACTATATGTTTATCTTTTGTAGTATCGAATATTTGACGGCTATATTGTAAACGACCACAATTAGCGTACAAATCAATCAACGAAGATCTCAAGAAATCCCTATCAAGGTTAATGTTGTTCTTAATAACGAATCCATGAATAGATTTCCCTTCTCTTAGCCATCCCAATCGAGCACAAGAACAAACGATGTTCATATATGTAACACTATTTGGTTCAACTTTACACTCCAGCATTTCGATAAACGTCCTTAGTGCTTCTAAATAGCATCCATTTTGATTGTAACATGAAATCATGGCCGTCCATGCTGTAACACTCTGATAAACACCGCTGTTGAACAGCCTTTTCGCACTATTCAAATCACCAAATTTTCCATACATTGCAACAAGAGAACTCAATAATGATTCATGATCATTTACAATGTTCCTTCTCGTTATATATCCATGAGACGACTTTCCAACTCTCGATAACCCCAATTCACCACAGGCCTCAGAAACACTAAGCATGGTGACAGAATCGATTTCCACATTTTCCATCACCATTTTCCTAAACATTCCTAATCCCTCACTTGGCTCACCATTCTGCACGTAAGTCGATATAATCGAACTCCACGATATCACATCTCTTTCAGACATTTCATCAAACAGTTTCCTAGCATAATACAGACACCCTGTTTCACCATACATACTCAACAATGAGGTCTCAACAATGTGATCAGACTCAAACCCTGATTTCACAATCCTACTATGAACCTTTCTCCCCATTCCCAGATCATTAATTGCAGAACAAGCCCTCAAAACTGAAGGGAAAATAAACTTATTCAATTCACATAAGCTCTCCAACATACTTTGGTACACGAAAATGGCTTCTTGAAATAGACCAGTCCAGATATGGCACTTAATCAGCACACCCCACATGAAGGAATCTGGGTTTGGAAAAGTGTTAAATACAAGTCTCGAAGATTGGATAGAACCCATTTGTGAATATGACTCAATGAGCTTGGTTGATGCAAGAGGGTCCTTATTAAGGCCCGAGATTACAAGATGTGCATGAAGTAGTGTAACTGATCTTAGGGTTGAGCAGGCTTTGAAAAGTGGCATGTAAAGTGTCATCATCAACTTGATTTTTTTGAGCTGTAATTGGGCTCTGATCAGTCGGACATTTTATTGGAGAAAAATAAACATTTACAAGCAACCAGGATATTGAGTAACGGTCAACTGCAAATGAGCCAGCATGGAGAAGAAATGAAGCTTTGCAATTCAATTATATATTTATAGGATTAAATGTAATTTAAAAATTAAAAGACTCAAAATATTTTTTTGGGGTCTACCATTTTAAAATTACATTTTTATCTTATGTCTTACTCTACATATGTTCCCCAAGTGGAGGAAGAATATTTACCAAGTATAATTTATACACAATTGTCGTACAAATTGTTTTAAGATATAAAATGAAATATAAAACTCGAATCTTCACAGTTTTAGGTGAAAATTTAGAAGGGTGGATTTTCGGTTTGTCTAATTTCCTGTGAGAATAAATCAACATTTCAATAGGGACGTTAACAGTAGATTGTGATTGAGAATGAATTGGTCTGTATAAATTGTTCATGCAAGAACCCATATTCACTTATACAAAATAGCGATCGATACACAAGATTAGTTGGATCATGTATATGTCCATAGCTGTTTCAACTAGGTGTTTTATCTTATATTCGATACGATTTATGCATCTTTGCTATCTTCTTCCTCTGGTGGATCATATGGAAGTTCATGGCGTGGCTGATTATACTTCTCGCGAAGCTGTTTAATTGGGATGAAATCCACAGCAGAATCCATTCCATAAAATAAGAAGGAAGCATATGGATGATCAAACCTATCCTGGATTTTATCAATCACAATCCACAATATTATCAGATGCAGAAATATAACTAGAAGATGATGATGAAGAAAATTAGTGGGTCGATGGATTATGATTTGACTAACCGTGTCTCGTTTCTCAGGTGCCAGTAAATTCTCCTCAGCCACTGCAAGAAAATTTCCGTTTGCAAATCAGCCGGAAAAAGGCAGGTGAAAAATGAGACGAAAGGAAAAGGGGATATTGTGGACTCGAAATAGAATTTTACAAGACGAGAACATGAGAATCGAGAAACGGAGAATAGTAAAGTAGCTTGAATGGTCGAAACAAAATAAGAATTTCAACTGTATAAACATAACAAAAAGGATAAATTACAAATATGCCCCCTAGTGACCATCAACCCACTGCCCACCTCATACCCGACCGGCTAATGGTTTGAATATACATAACCCGACCCACGACCCATTTAGGGCACCCAAACCCTGCCCCATTGCCATCCCTAACATTGACAGGATCCTACTAATTTGCAAAACCTTCGGGTTTTGAGACAAATTACCTAATAAGAAAAGGTATTATGTATGTAATTTTCCGAAGCACAATAATGGTAATAGTAATACTTAGCTTACCGTATGCTACTAAAAGATTGGGGTCTTCCTGCAAGTCAACCAACACCTGCAAAACAATATGTTAAACTAACTATAGAAAATTCCCTTATTTAGCTCACTAAGTATTACTAATGCTACTCTTTATTACATGAAAGATCTCGTGAACGTAGCATGGAAATGTGGTCTAAATTACTTATTTCGAAACAAGAATCTTGAAACGGGATAGAACCGGTAAATTTGGAACACATGAAACCAAAGGGAAAAGAATAATTATGCGAATTGAATCTTGTAAAACCTGATAAAAGGGTTGATCAGGGCCACGGGTCAACTTTCCAACATTTGCACCGTCCATCCATGTCTTAGATTCACCGCACACTGGATCCATGCCACAAATAACAGCCCGATATCCTATGAACACCAAATCAACCTTTTAATTACAGCCTTGTAATCCATGTACAAAATAAAACAAGCTGCTTTGGTGATCCTTAAATCACTTAAAACAAGAATATGTTGGAAAAGACTTCGGTTTGTCTGAAAATAAACAATTTATCGTGGAACTCGTATAATAGACATCCTTTTACATATCAAGTTTACTATGAAAATCTTCATTTCAATTACCAAATATCTTGTGCTTCACTTTCTGTCCCAAGCGAAAAGCGTATTGGGCACTCTCATATGCTTGAGCTTTAACTGATGCAGTCAAAGACTTTGCTTCAAGTTTAGAAATTTCGTCTCGTAATTCAGCTGCCAAACTGTAATTCTCACTCTGAATTGCGTTCTGCAGGTCTGAACTGAAAGAAGTAAAATTTTAACAAGAAACAAATTGATCTGTATGGAAAATTATTAGGGAATAACATAATACTGATGAGGAAATTGGAGACTAACCGTAGACGTAAAATGCTTATAGCCATATCTTGAGCTTCACTTTTGGATGCTGACCCCCTTCGGCTTTCTTGTTGCTTGATAACTTCTGCTTCAACCTTCAAATAATTATTACAAAAGGTGTATATTACAGTTGAAGATAAATTGTATCAAGAAATTCAAGAGCAAAATTCGAATACAAATACAAATAACAATTACTAAATGAACTTGGACGAATAATTATATTATACGAACCTCACTCAACTTGTTCCTTAGTTGCTGGGCAATTTCATACTGCTCCAAATTCAAAGCATACTGCAACATAAACATGGTTATAAGACTACTATGAGGTGTTTGACTGGAGCTTATAAGTTCTTTAAAACAGCTTATCAAGCAGTTTAAAACAGCTTATAAGTTGTTATAAAGTGTTTCAATTTTTTTATAAAACAACTTATAAGCTCTCAAAATAAGCTGTGATGAGCTCACACACTCCAAAAGATAAATCAGGAAACCAATTTACTTTTTAAGATCTTATAACTCTTTCTAAATCGGCTTAGCCAAACACTACTAAATAGCCGTTTGAAACATGTCAAAGCATTGGAATTAGCATATCAAACCTGCACGCGGGTAGCCAAATCCAGTTCAAAGAAGAACATCAAAATGTCCTCATTTGCTATTTCACTCTGCTCACAGCTTGCATCCAATTCTGACCCTTTATCATTCCCTTTAAATAGCCAACCAGCTTGAACTCTCATACTTCCCGATCGAGATATATGAGACGGGCCAGCAAATAATGATGTTCTTCCGTCATAAGAACAAATACACGACCGTGCTGTGCCAAGAAGTACATGGGGTTCCCTCATTTGGCCAAAATTCTTCCTCCATTCATCATTGGATGCACAAAGAATACTGCATCTAGAAGTGGCTAATGTTTCCATTTCAACAGCAAAATAACCCTCCTCAAATAATCAACCGGTTTGTTGGAGATAAAATGAAGAAAAAAAATACTAGAACTTTGCTCCTTAATCTCTTAAATCATTGTATACAATCTGCAGTACCATTTCCACTTGTTACTATACAATTACAGAGACGCTAGACAGAATAATTCACATAGAAAATAGAGTTACCATTAATAATTTTTCTCAAACACGACGTTATACCTATAATCATGAAGCTAATTGTTATGGCTCAATCCCATCAAACAAATGTCAGCATAAGTGAATTTCTAACTCTAAAAACTTCGAATATTGTTCATAAGAATGAAAACCAGTACACATAAACAAAGAGAATATAGAAAAAATCTACCTGCTTGAGAAAATTTCTCGTTTGGTGTTCTTTATCGTTCTATGTGAGTCACACACAGCTTGCTTTTTTGGTAGTGTAGTGTAGATTAACCGCAAAATATTTTTCCCCAAAAAATAAAATTTTGGAAAAATAAAAATGCTTAAAATATGAGCCAGAAAATCGAAAGACAGAAAATAAGAAGAGGGACTGTTAAGTCCACGTGGCACATTAAAAATTCTCATACAAACAATTAATTAAGGTGAAAATTTCGTAAAAGTATTACTTTATGGTGAAAAAATAGCCTAAATTTACATGAGTTTTAGATACACAAGCCAATACAAAAAATTAAGGGTCTGTTTGGATGACTGTTTTTAAAGTGTGTTTTTGTTTTTGCAAAACAAAAACTTGAAAAATACGTTTGGTTGGGCTTGTTTACACTTTATGTTTTTGAAGAATAAAACTCCAAAATCTGCTATTTTGCAAAACAGGTTTTACGTGTTTTTAAGTTTTTCAGAACACTTTTTCTTTCCAAATTAGAAAAACATAGCACTTAACCCCTCATTAAATAATAATATATTTTCTCTCTCCTCATTTCACTCATCCTTTCATCAAAACACATAGAGAGAAGAGAAGAGAAGCAAATTTTTCCAGAATAGTCCAAACAGGATTTCAACACTATTTGTACTGCAAAATTGTTTTGATAAAACTGTTCTACAAAACTATTTTGCAAAACATCAAAAACAAAAACAATCCAAACAGACCCTGTACTTGATGATTAGAAAAAATATATATTGTGACTTTCCCATTTGATTGAAATAAATAAAATTGATCTCGTTATGTACCCAATATTGGAATATGTATGGTGGATGGATTGGTTTCATCCAAATCATTTTATTTTTCCTGTTTAGTCCATTTTTGAAATTTTGAAAGAAAATATTAGTCTATGATTTGATTTAAATGGAGTATAATGGTGTTCATATGTTTTATCTGCAATCTAAAAGAAAATTTATACTAGGTCTAAGTTTAGAAAGACATGTATCACAAGGGAAGTGAAAAAGAAAGAGTATAAAAATGATTAGTATATGACATTTTTTTCGAATTATTTAAAGTTCTTGCAGATTTCATCCCACTTCTAGTAGTCTAAGAATCTCGAAAGTCTCTAAGAATATAAATACAATACAGAAACAAACTGTACATAATACAACACAACATCTCAAAAGATTGACACAAAATAACAGCTGCAGAAAAAAGGAAAAAAAAAAGAATCATAAAATAGCAAACTTGATTGGATTAAACTGCTTTAAACACAACATCTATGGCCTCTGATATACATATTTTGTTCTTGGATCCACAATAACACCTTTCCCTCCATTAACTTCTAGATCATGCCTGCATCAAATGTTTCCATTGTTTAAGAAATTACGGATTTTCAACACATGCTTTGGACGTAAAACGTACTTAATTTGATGGTAACACAAAATTTTCATCCGTTTTTCAAAAATGATAACGTTGCGAAGAAAGGAATCATCTGTGTACAATTTTTACAATTTTAGAAATATTAGGACTAAAATTGCAACAGGCCACATAAATCAATATTGCGAATTTGCGATTTGCTCTTGGAAAACTATGGCTATTGCAAAACTTCGCCAACTCTCGTTTAAAGAAATTAACTTAAAGAAAGCAAAAAAAAAGGTAAGTTGTTAAAGAAACACATGGAAACTTACTGAAATACAAAATCTGGAATGGTCAATTGCTCACGCGGGACGTATTTGAATAGTTGTAGAAGACGATCAACGTAGACCACCTTTTTCCAAACCTAAAAACCAGTTTGTACTTACATAAGATTAGGAGTGAGGTTGAGCATGTCTGAAATTTACCATTTGTTCTTTGATTAGAATATCTACAAATAGGTATAGAAATGGAGATAAGGCATACCACATTATCTACAAATAGCTGCAGGGCAAGTATCGCAGCTTTTAGGCCGAAATTCGGGTGAAGGACGTATATTGCCTACAAAAAGCATATGTATATTAATAATGTGTACAATTGCACAGAAAATCTGTCAGAAAAAATCCCACATACATGAAGATTACGCTGGTGTTTTCGACCGAGTATTTGCTGTAATCTCTTCATCCATCCCAGATCTGGTTGTCTATAAATCAGAAACTTTTTGAAGTTATACATATATTTCGGGCACGGTCGTTTAAACTTTAAACATAACCATAGCAGTAATAGAAATTTGTTTGTGCCAAGAAAAGAAGATAATTAATCATTCTTCTATTAAAAATTAAAGTGATACCCTTTAGTATAGGAAATGACAAAAAATTGATGCCAAGAGCAAGGAGATGTCGAGAAGAAAATACGTACACTTGTAAAGATGCGGCCGAATGGAAATAAACAATAGTATAAGGCTTCTGTATCACGGGCTCAAATTCCTGAACACACAACAGACAAAATATGACTATCAAGCGCAGGACAAGTATGGGTTCAAGGACACATAAGCATGGCTATGGGAAATTAAGGTGAGAAGTGAATTAATGAAAGTTATGAAAAATATAGTTGCAAAAAGATTTGTAATCGTTTACCTTTACTACGTAGAGCACAAACCGCTCTAGATCAAGACACCTTAGAAGAAAATGTGCTCCAACCACCACCATAACTGGTCGGCCTTCAGTATCAACCCCTCCCCGGTAACTGAAATATACACACAAAAAAAAAAAAAAAAAAATCAAAATCTGGTTATTGACTAAGTTAACCCAATGTTTGCTTTCTAAGTAATTGGAACAGAAACAAAGATATTTCATAAATGTTTTCATCTGCAAAGAGTTGAGAAATCATTTTTTAGCTATCCAAGTACAGACATTCCATCACAGAAGTACATAGTTTCTTACACTATTTTCATTTCAGCAATTTCAGAAAGATTGAGTGAGTTTGCTTTAGCAAGATATCTAGAATGAAGTGAATATTCTTCAGCGGCAGATAAAGGAGGACCTCCAAGGTCACCATATCCAAGCATCTTAGCAAAATTCCAACCACTTCGTGCCTGGGCAGCCTTTTCCCACTGTTCTCTGCGTCTCTGATCTGGATCTTTGATCAACGACATAAAAGCAGGGTCCAAATACGAATCCAAGTATGACGCATTCCTGCTTAAAGATCAAAGCATTAGTGTCGATCCAAGAATGAAGTAAAAGCTGCTTGAAAGCTTATATATATATATATATTCGATTTGCGTGTATTCATTAATGACTATTATGCATTACTAACCTTCTCGCCATGCTAATATCAGTGACTGGAAGATCATTAGAGATTTGGGTAACTCTTGGAGTAGTCTTCTTCAAATTGGGTAAAGGCTTTATTCTGATCTTGCGTTCATCTATGACTGTCTCACCATTTTCATCTCCAACATCTGCAGGGAGTTTCGAGATAGCTATAGCTTCCTCTTGTTTATCCCGCGGAAAGTAAAGTGGGAGCAATCTTCAGTATTTAATAAAACTTCAACGTCAGATTACAAGCAGGGACACAATTGTCTCAAAAGTGAGACTTACACATATCATATCAACTGTTGGATGTAACTGCTTGATAATTAAAAATCAAACCTTTTATATATCTCAGTGTCAGATGTTGTTGTAGTACAAAATACGACTGCCTGTATCCTATCCTTTTGTTTTTCAAGAAATCTTCTCACAGTTCCTAAGAAAGAAAACAAAAGTTGGAGTTAAGCAAAAATATAACTTATGGGAGTATATACACAATTTAGGAACAAAGATATCAATCGAGTAGATGATAATAGTAAAACATTCGCACTTATTGCCACATGTGCAGCTGGTTCTCGTGGATAATTTTTGGCTTCTGTATATATACAGCCCATAGCAATGCTGCATTCATGTCGGGAAAGAGCTTAATCCAGAGATTTATAGATTAATCCATGACATAAGGAAGAATAAAGAACTGGAAGAAATGTCTGGCTATTGAACCACCTCTGTAGCCCATTCTCAATGAGAAGTTCAAGGCAAGACCGGTAGCAATGACTCAAAGCATTCTCTGCCGCAGTATGATATTTTACAGCATACTTGGGACCAACTGTATGTATAACCCTCCTGCAAACCACAGTAAGCTATCATCGAGTAAAAAGCTTGTGATTAGATATAATAAGAAAGGTTTAGGGTCCATGGACTAAGGTGGTATTTCCAAATTAACTCATAAAGTTCTGCTGAAGTGTAAGCGTAACAACAGCAAGAAACTGGATAATTCCTTGACCAACTCACAACTGTTTATATGAGATAGAGACTACTCTGTTCCTAAAGAGATACTAGTAAATATTAATGAAAACACTTCCACATAATGGGATAACCCATTTTAATAAGAAAATATGACATTATTACCTTGCAGGAAGATCATATGCATTAGTAACTTTAGCCATCCCTGTTCGGCACCCACCCTGTAAATGCAAAAAAAAACATAAATCACTGAATCAGAAGAGATTTGTGCGTAATCAAGTAAATATTTCTTGCCTATTATATGCCTCTGCAGCTTGAATTAACTGTCTGATACATTTCCAACACACATAGTCTCAACAGAATTTCGGAAACTACCATGATTCTTGCCAGACACAGCTGCCTTACACTAAACCAAAACTAAAATCTACAAAGACTGTAACATATTCTTTCTAGGTTATAAGTTATATTCCTACTTAAAACAAAGTTAAACCAATCAGCTGATAATGTCAAATTTCTGCAGAGCAATTTAGAAACATCATAGTGTTGTCCAGGACAGCAAGAATTTCTGCAAAATATTTAAAACATAGAAGTTCTCGAAGATACTGCAATCTTCAGAACCTTAGTTTTAAATTTTGAATAGTGTCTTTCATAACAAAAATCCTTATACTGGTACTTCTCTACACCCTTCACACAGTATATCATTGATTGCAGAACTTAAATATTATATGCCCATATAACGTACCAGTGTTGCACATTCTTCTGCTAGACCAGGTCCAGCTGCAGCATGCAAACCAGGACTGCTGTGAGCTTCATCTAAGTTCTGTCAGATATCCGAAAACATGTAACTATCCAGTGATGAGGTTTTAAAAAAAAAAATCAACTATCAATGGCATGCAAACACATACCTAGACCAATTACAAAAGAATCAACTTAAGAACTAAAGGGCATCCTCACCGTGATCAACAATTCAGACTGGAGTTTTGTCAATTTTATAATTGGGATAATTACATGACACCTCCTCACTTGTTGGGTAATTGACAAGATCCCACTGAGGTTTACCAAATTGTAGAGCCACCCCTACCAAATCCTCACTATTCGAAAAACATGGGACAAAATTGTAATATGTTTTTTTACTGACAGTGTTGCCATTGTAATATGCTTTTACTAAATTGGAAGTTATGGTAATTTCACAAATCTTTGGTTTTTTCGTAATTAGGATTTCACAAAGGCGGTGTCTATGTAATTTACCCTTTTAATTTAACAGGGACGAAGGATAATTTATATGGGAAGGCCACAAAATTTTGGATTAAAAACCAAATGCTGAATGACATTCCAATAAATAAAAAATACCAAATTCAGCCTAGCTAGAGAGCTTATGTGCTGCATTTGATATCCATTTGATACTCAGTAATCTATAAAATTAACAAAAGCCCAACTATATACCCCAAAGAAAATCTCCATAATTCTGGATAAGCATTCCGCAAAATAAGTATGAGCTCACCTCGTTTGTTGAATTAACTACAGCATCCACCTCAAGATTCCAAGGGTTCCCCCTCCAAAGATATATCTTCGAGTTAATTTCATGATCCACGGGAAATCTGGACAACATGCCATTTCCACTACTCTCACCCTCCGAGGCAGATGTCAAAGGGTCTGGAAAATATGAATTTGGAAAAGCAGGGTCTTCATTTTCGTACAAATATCTAAACTCTGAATCACACCACCGTGGAACTTGATCTAATGTCACCACGGAATATCCATCATCTGTTGGCAACCCTCCTCGGTTAGCGGTCGCAGACCCAGCCCGATACATATTTCACAGCCCTAGATCAAATCTTCACTTCCTTTACGCTCCAGCCAATATTAAAATATACTTCTTTCACCTTAGATATCACCAAATATGAAGGAATAAGCTCAAACCTCAAGTTTAACAATCCAGAAGTTGTATAATTAATTAAAAATATCTCCATGGTAAATAGAATTTCAATTCAATAAGAAAATATTAAGTTTCAATTCAACAACCAGTAATAAATACCAACAAACTCTTTTCACCAACATTAGAATAGCATTACTAGTCTAATTTCAAATGCCTATTAAAAAGATTCCTCAAATTAGAGATGCTCAATTAGGCAAACACTAGCTCCAAAAGCTTAGCAATCATTTCCACCAGCTCGAACATGGACTAAATTCATTAAAACTCAAAATTCCCTCAAAATAACACAAAAAAAAAAAATTAAATACGCATCTCACACACAATAGAAATTCACAAACGAAACCCTAATCATGTAAACATATCAAGACTTCAAATGAGGATCACAACCGGCACAATTTTTCCATATTTTACGAACAAACACATCGATATCATTGAAAAATAAATGTATCGAATAATTAATACCTGGTATTGAGATTTTCGAAGCAGATTAATTGAATTGGAAACAGAATTTCAACGAGACAAAGACGATAAGTTGAAGGCTGGCCAGAAACTCGATAGATCGGTGGAAAATCTATTTTTTTTTTTATTATTTTTTGTTCATTATTTGACATGTTTTTTTCTAATACAAATTTGCCCTTCATTTTCCAACATATTCCGTTCCTACCCCTTTGGGTTTAGAAAAATAGAATTTGCTAATCATAATTAATAAGGTCATTTTCCTCCTCTTCTCTTAGTTATTTCTATTTTTAATATTGTTGAGGTTTTGTGAGAATATTCATATAAGGTTAGTGAAATTTGGAATATTATTTTAGCATGAATTTTATGCTAATTTGATTTATTTAACCTATGGAATATTAATCAAATCATCACATATGTCATATCGAATCTCCTATTTGAACCCAAAAAAAAAAAAATTGTTGGCCCATAAAATATAGTTTTGCACAACGGGCTGATCTAGAGGTGAAAAATCATGCCTTATTCCTATGTAAATGGGCCTTTCAACATTAGTGATTAGACCATAATGTATTTATCCCCTATTTTGATATATATATATATATATTATATATATATATTTCATGTATTATTTATTTGCCCAATATTTATTTATTAAGATTACATAAATTGAAAGCATTTTTTTGCATGGTCTTGTTTATGTATTTGAGTAAATTCAAGCTATGACCAAAAAAGTTTAGATGTTTATTGTTGTTTGATATTTGTTTTTAATTTTATCATGAAATAGATATCCAAATTTTGGTATTTATTATCTTAAACTACATTTATTAATAGGATAAAATTTTATATCACTATCCCAAATTCAAATTATTGATTGGATATAAATTTTACATCACTATCCCAAATTCCAATTTTAAATCGATATAAATTTTAGTATCACTATCCCAAAGTTCAAATATTAGGAAAAATAAATTATATAAAAATAGCTTAAAAATATCGAATTATGCTCACCTTTAATTAATAATAAAAAAAGGTTTAATATTCGCATATTCTGTTGATATTTTGTGGTCCACATAAATAAAATAACCATGCTACCGACATCAATAAAGTAAGATTGGTCCCTCTGGACTTCTTTTACCAGTTTCAATTAATTCTCTTACAATACAATTATTTTAACTTCTATCTCGTTCAAAATGACATTATACGATCTCGAAACTACTAATAAAATGTATATATATAAATTAATATACATATATATGTTCATTAATTTACGTTAAATATATAAATTATTTTTTTCATTCTAATTTAAATGACTGGTTAGATAAATAAACTATAAGAATGACTATTATATGTTATAAATTTATATTTGATTTGAAAAGTTATATATTTGAAAGATAAATAAATACTTCAGTTTTCAAAATCACAAAAAATAAGTGAAATAACATCAAGTGTCACAAGTAATGCATACAAATAATGCGTACATAGTAGACATATCCTCTAACTATATTCATTACGGTGTTTATATTTTATTTTAAGCAGACAAATTTATTTTTATATTGGATACAGTGTTGGGAGTGTCGGACACGGTGTCAGGGAGTGTCAGACGAGTGTCGTGTTCGATCAGGTGTCCGACACGATACGTTGTGATTTTTTGACGTGTCCGTGCATTAGATGTCAATAGTAAAGAACATAGATATAATTATTAAAGGATTTTTAACATTGATAAATATTTTAACATCTTATTTAAAATAAAAGATAAAACAATAATTTATAATAAAAAAATTCTACTATCATCACAAAATAAAAATCTCAAAAAAATGCTATTTAACCACTGCAATACCTCCCATATTTTCTCACCAAAATAATCTACTCCTTATCCCATTTTCCTTTCAACTCTTTTCACGTTATCCCCCCCAATCATTTTGCGATGGATTACTTATCCGGCTTAGTCAAAGGTGATAAGAAGCCGGAGCCAACTCCCCAAACATCTGGTCTTGTCAGCAGCACCAAGGCGGTGACGGATGCGGCCCAAACCCATATCGTCACCGCCGCCGAGAAATGTGACGAGGCTAGAGTCGCCGTCGTCGGCGCCGCCACGGACAATTATGACAAGGCTAAAACCGCCGTCTCCGGCGCCGCCGCTGGCGTCCGGGACACAGATGTTGTTCAGAAGGTAGCAGGGGTCTTGAAGAAGCCTGAGGCCTGAGGGTGGCGCCACCGCTTAGGGTGGTTCACTATTTCATGTTGATTGTTTCATGTCTAAGTTTGTAATGGATTCTGTGTTCATTTTTCTTATTGTTTTTGATTTTATTTTTTCCATTGAATTTAAATGTAATTTGAAATTTAATTATGTTTGTTTATGTTTTTTGGATGAAAATTTGAATTTTATCGCAAATTTTGTATTATGGAAATTCGTGTGAAAATGATAGTTTGTTTATGTTTTTAAAAATAGGTTGAATGTTGTAAAATATGTCAAATCAATAGTGATAGGTTGATGGATGATGTATGAAATAATTGTTTTAGTTGTGTATATAATGATTATGTAAATAAAAATTGAGAAATATAGATTAAAAAATTGTAAAATATGAAAGATAAAAGTGAAATAGTGATTGATTTGATTGGTAAATGTGTGAAATGTTGTGTATATGATTGATAGTTACTTATATAGGAGATTGAAAAGTAGAGTTGAAAAAAGAGAGAATTTGGATGAAAAGTTGGTGTTTTAAATTTATTTTGAATTTTGTGATTTAAAAAGTTGAAAATGAATTTTGAAAACATAAACAAACAAAGGAAGCATTTTATGACTTTTAGGTTCATTTAATTTAAATAGTACTTTATCAAACACACTGTGAATTCAAAATAATATAAAATACTTCCCAAAGTATACTAAATTATATATATTGGTACTCACATTAAAATCAACTCTAAGTTCCATAAGAATCACAACACAATTTCTGATATGCATTTAAATGTGTAATGTTATTTTACCAGTATGAGAATAAAGAGATAAAACTTATATCTAACCTAAATATATTTAGGTTATATATTTTATATCATAGTTCCTACTACGAATGGCGGAGGTTTGCTGGTGTGACAGCCGGTCCCCTCAAATATTAAAAATATTTTACCTTGGCCTTATAAGTTCTTGAAATTTAAAGCCCTACTTTTCAAATATTAAAAGTACTTTGAGATTTGCCCTTCATATTCTATTTTAATGTTCCCATCCAGTTCCCACCACACAAATGCACGTGTTGGTAGTTGATTTTCCCATCCACTATAGTTATTTTTATTCCAGATCAAGATAGATTTTTCTATCTATATATATATATATCGAATAATTAATACCTGGAATTGGGATTTGTGAAGCAAATTAATTGAAATGGAAACTGATGGGTCTCAATTATGATTAGGAGCATTACCGTAATTTAATAAAGTAATTGATATAAATGCAATATTAGTACGTGGGCCTCCAACGTGGGCCCAATAAAGCGAGCCCATGGCCCAACTAAAATCTCTATAAATACCATCTTGATTAGCTAAATTGATCATTATCTGGTTTACACTCCAAAAACTAGAACTACTAAATACTCTCCCAAATCCACGAGATTGAGGAATATAATATCTGAGAACTACGAAGAGGCTTGGTCCTATCTAAATAGGTACGTAGGCAGCTCGAAATTACTGAGCGCAGCCCCACTATCTAAAAACACTCTATCTGGTCTGTCGTGAGTCGGGTCGGATTCCATCCCCACGTGACCCTCACGTGACACTACTATTTGATCCCGCATCATTTTGGCGCCGTTTGTGGGAACTCGACCCAATCACTGAGAATGCAGACTAGGTCTCAAGTACGTACCAATGGTGATAGGACGGGCAACAGCCCTTCTGCTGGAGGCGCTGGGAGCAGGCACCCTGCCCTGGCGACTCATCTAAGCCCCGCTGCTGGAGAAGCTCCAAACCCGCTTCCCCCACCATCAGCCCCGACGGTGGTCCCTTCCTCAGAAAGGGTATTCGAGATCACCCAGGAGGCGCTTATGGCTCTAGTGGAGGAAGCCTCTATCTGGGCAGTCGCGCAGGCAGTCCAACAGTATGCATTGAGACACCCCTCTCGGGAGAACGCTCAGCCCACTCCCAGAGCGGCCAACCCCCTCGCTAGGGGTAGGCTTCAGGACACACGCCACACAGCTATCCCTCGGGGGGCCTCTCCCCAAAGAGGCGAAGCTCAGCGATCACGCACGACACACGAGCATGACAACCACGATCGCGACCCAAAGCGCCAGACCCCCCTATCCCCGCGTCGAGGTCGGAGGTCCCCGACCCCCGCGGAGGGGGCGTCTAGGCACTCGGGTGTTCCAAGCAAGGAAAGGTCCCGCGGGCAACCCGAGGCCAGTGTCGACTCCCCTCAGGAGCGCCCACCTCGAGGCCGCGACAGGGAGCGTGCCTCTCAGGAACCCCCTCGCCGAGCTCAGAGAACTCTAACCCCCGAAAGGATCCAATCTCTGCGAGAGTCACACAGGTCCCCTCGCCTAGGTCGGAGGTCCTCGACCCGTGATGAGGTACGCTCCAAACACGATCCCCGAAGGTCTTCTCACCAAACTGGGAGGTCACACCATTCGGACGAGGCTCATTCCAACCAGGAGTCCAGCAGGTCTCCTCGCAGAGGTCGGAAGCCCCCGACCCCCAAGAGGAACCGCTACGGGCGAATGTCCCCTCGTAGAGGTCGGAAGCCCCTAACCCCCGAGAGGAACCGCTCCAGACTAGCTCGTAGTCGGCCACCTATCACACAGGAAGATGCGGTCTTGCCACCGAAAACATATGGGGAATTGCGTCTTGGGCCACTAGCAGTGGCGCCGCCGAGGCGAAGCCCGTTTTGCCCCGCCATCCTTGCCGAAGCAATTCCACATGGGATGAATATCCTCCACCTCAGTGAGTATGATGGCACGGGGATCCTCAAGAACACTTGGACAAGTTCGTCGCGAAGGCGGATATGTACGACCTTAGCGACGCGGCCTACTGCAAGATCTTCAGGACGACCCTTTCGAGTGTAGCTCTATCGTGGTTCAACCAGTTGCCCTTCGGTACTATCACCGGGTTTGAGCAACTGACACAACGATTTTTGCAACACTTCTCCATGAACAAAAAGTACCCTAAGACGGCGGCCTACCTGTTCAAGATCAAGCAACGAGAGGGAGAGTCACTCCGAGAGTATGGTAGACGCTTCTCGGCGGCGGTGGCCGAAGTGCCACACGTCAACCACGAGCTGCTTTCAGGCATCATGCAACAGAATCTCCGCCCGGGCAGGTTCAGGGAGTCGATCGCTGGAAAGCCCACTGCCACCATGGACGAGCTGCTAGCCCGTGCCGAGAAGTACATCCGGATTGAAGAAGCGGTTGGCCCCATCAAAGCTGAGATGGGAGCCAACAAGAGGAAGGCACGAGAGGACGACAAACTTCCCGAACCTAATGAGCGCAAGTCGATGCCTCCCCAAGGATTCGCTAAGTACACCCCGCTCACCTTGTCCTGTGAACAGGTGGTCTCCATAGCGGAGCAGCAGGGACTGGTCAGCTGGCCAAAGAAGATGAAAGACAATCCTACCAGGCTGATGTCAAATGACTACTGTCGCTTTCACCGAGATAAGGGGCATACCACCAAGGACTGTCATCACTTGCAAGTGGAGATAGAGAGGTTGATCAAGAGAGGTTATCTGCAAGAGGTGGTGTCCACGGTCGATGAAGGGATGGACAACCCCCCGGTCAACGGAGTTACCCCTTGAAGGATTATCAACCCAGCTAGGTACAATGCTAATAGCAGCGAGGCGAAGCTTTCAAAATTTATTTATTTACTTCAAATATTATGTCGAGTCGGCCTAGAGCCGAGCGTTGAATAAGGTGCCTATTCGAGCACACTTTTAAGTATTTGATTGTTTATTTCTAAGCATGTATTGAGTTGGCCTAGACCAACCATTTGACAATGTGTCATTTCGAGCATACTTTTCGTAATAATGACTGTCTAATTTTCCTTTACATCAACTTGTATGTATCGATGATTGTATTTTGTCTAAGTGTTATCGGGTGTCGAGACCCAGGCTCCCGAACCGCTAGAGGTTGAGGCTCATCGCCCCCTAGCGGACGAGGCTCATCACCCCCCAACTTATCCGCTAGAGGTTGAAGCTCATCGCTCCCACTAGCGGATGAGGCTCATCGCCCCCTAACTGAACCACTAGAGGTTGAGGCTCATCGCCCCCCTAGCGGACGAGGCTCATCGCCCCCCAACTTAACCGCTAGAGGTTGAGGCCTTTCGCCCCCCCTAGCGGATGAGCCTCATCGCCCCCCAACTAAACCGCTAGAGATTGAGGCTCATCGCCCCCCCAGCGGATGAGGCTCATCGCCCCGAACCTAACCGCTAGAGGTTGAGGCTCATCGCCCCCCAGCGGATGAGGCTCATCGCCCCCCACTACTTAATCTCTACAGGCCAATCCTCATCTCCCCCCTAGAGAATGAGGTTCCATCCTTACTTGAACACTGGCATTTAGGCACCGGTACTCATAAGTGTCAAACCCACACTCCCTCCACGTCTTCCAAGCCTGCTGGCTTCGACAAGGGGGGCATAGGGGCGAGAGAACATAAGAGCTCGGCATACATAAACATAGTATAAATACAAGAAAAATAAAGTCGAGTTGAACTAAATCGAACAAAGGTCAACGGCAAATCAAACAAGTCTTACGAAGGCAACACGATGCGACTAAAACTAAACAGACCTTACGTCTCCAAGAGGGCCCCTACCACTTGAGACTCGAGCCTCCCAAGTGTGAGAGCTCCCCCCAATAAAACATAGACCCTAGGTCGAGGTTACCCCGGGTAACACCCCTACGGGCGCGAGAGGTTTGAGGCTCCCAAGTGTGAGAGCTCCCCTCAACAAAATTTAGACCCTAGGTCGAGGTTACCCCGGGTAACCCCCCAATGGGCGCTTGAGGTTTGAGGCTCCCAAGTGTGAGAGCTCCCCTCAACTAAACTTGAACTCTAGGTAAAGGTTATCACGGATAACCCCCTATGAGAACGTATGAGGTAGGAGGCTCCCCAAAGTTGAAGGCCCCACGGGATATATATCTAAAAATCGTGTTAAGTGTCGAACCCTCTGTGCCTCAACAACATCGTTCAAAGCCAATGTCTTCGACAGGGGTGGCATAGGACGGGGGCACTTAAAAACAAAGCAAACATAACGTTATGAAAAACCAAGAGCAAGCGGGAGACCGCGTCCAAGAAGGCGAGCGGCCACGAGGCGAGCGCCTTCGCGAAGGCGAGCGCGCCCACGAGGCGAGCGCCCACAAATGCGAGCTTGAAAAGAAAGATCTTACCCTGAGAGTTCAAGTTGGATTCACCGTTATATGAGGTTTGATACTCCCAATGGGAGAGAGTTCATCCCTTTCCCAACATACCTATTGAAGGTTGATGCTCAGCAACAAGGGAAACTCACTGTGCCACGTCAACAAAGCGCCCCCTTAAAAGGGGCGCCTCCAAATGAGAGGTATCCCAAAGGGGAGCGCCCCCAAAAGAGATGTGCCCCCAAACAGAGGCAGTGCTCGCATGAGAGGACAACACCCTAGAGGGACGCGCCACTGAGGAGGCAACGCCCCGAGAAAGATAGATTCTAGAGGAGGAGCAACCCCCTAGAGGGGCGCGCCCCCATGGGGGACAACCCATGGAGGGGCGCCCCCTAAGGGAACAACCCCCAAGAGAAGGTAGCGCCCCCTAAAGGGGTCGCACCCCTCTTGAGGGGCACTGCCCCTTTTTGAGGGCGCACACCCCTCCCTTTGAGGGGCAATGACCCATCGGGGGGTGCGCGCCCCCTTGAGGGGCACAGAGGGTGCGCGCACCCTTGAGGGGGAGCCCCCTTGAGGGCCGCCGCCCCCTCATGGGGTGTGCGTCCCCTTGAGGGGGCGCCCCCCTTGAGGGCACGCCCCTTTAAGGGTGCGCCCACCTTGAGGGCGCGCCCCCTCAAGGGGCGCCCCCCCTTGAGGGGTGCCGTCCCCCCTTTTGAGGACATGCCCCCCTTAGGGGCGCCTCGAGAGCTAAAAAAAAAAAAATCTTTCTCTCCGACTTTCTACTCCCAAGAGCCCACGCAGTCGAGCACTCGGGAGTGGGGGGCATATGATGGGTCCCAATTATGATTAGGGGCATTACCGTAATTTAATAAAGTAATTGATATAAATACAATATTAGTACGTGGGCCTAATAAAGCGAGCCCATGGCCCAACTAAAATCTCTATAAATACCATCTTGATTAGCTAAATTGATCATTATCTGGTTTACACTCCAAAAACTAGAACTACTAAATACTCTCCCAAATCCACGAGATTGAGGAGTATAATATCTGAGAACTACGAAGAGGCTTGGTCCTATCTAAATAGGTACGTAGGCAGCTCGAAGTTACTGAACGCAGCCCCACTATCTAAAAACACTCTATCTGGTCTGTTGTGAGTCGGGTCGGATCCCATCTCCACGTGACCCTCACGTGACACTACTATTTGATCCCGCATTAGAAACATAATTTCAAGGAGACAAAGACGATAAGTTGAAGGCTGGCCAGAAACTCGACAGGTCTTAGGTGAAAATTATAATATTTTATTTTATTGTGTTCATTATTTGACATGTCTTTTTCCACTAAGTTTTGCTGACAGAATTGCCCTTCGGTTTTTAGCATATTCCGTTTATGTCCCTTTTGTGGTTAGAAAATAGAATTTGCTAATCATAATTAGTGATGTCATTTTCCTCCTCTTCTAAGTTGTTTCAATTTTTATATTGTTGAGGCTTGGTGAGAATTAGTAACCTAAATGAGTCGAATTACACCAAATAGATAGATGTTTACTCTTGATGGTTGTATTTATTGGGCTGAAAATAAAGGTCTCAAGCAGGCCTGAATTCGGCCTGCTTAATGTTGGGCCGAACAGGCCAGTTTAGGGATAATGGGCCGTCCTGGCCCATTTGCTTTTTAGAATAATATTATGGTGGGCCCCACCACTATATAAAGTTGGAATATTGAATAAATTTTTAATTTTTATATTTTTGTTCTTAATTTTATCTATAAATATAATTATAATAAATTAAAACAAAATATTAATTATTAATATATGAGAAATTATTAGTAGCACCACTTATAATATTTTATTTATGTTTTGGAGTCCGTGTCTGTAAGTGGTGGATCTCTAACCACTTTTTAAATTTAGCTTTGTAAGGTTTGGAGTTCGTCTCTATAAAAGAGACTGCTTGTATTCAGTAGAGGCAGAACCAGTTTACATTTAATAAAAAATATCAGTTTCCCTATCTATGGCTTTCTAAGCTTTCTGTTTCTTCTTCCACCTATCTAAGGTTTTTGCTTCATAAACTATAATATTTCTTCACATAGCATAAGTATGCTCTGTACTTGCCTCTTCTTGAGGATCTTGTACACCAGAAAAAATGCTGAACATCTGGCCAACTGTTTTCCTATTTCCATGATCTCGGTTTCCTCTTGTAACTCTCCTAGGCTGATGTTGCCGTTTTTGAGTTTTTGGATGTATACTATATATTATAACACTACTAATTATATTAATTATATGCTAATGATAATAAATTAAAAAAATTATACTTAAAAAAAATAGAAAAAAATAAAAAATAAAAAACATAAAAGGCTGGCTTGATGGCCTGCCTATCAGGCTGGCCTAGCCTCTTTAGACCTGGCCGATTTGACTTAGGGGCTTGGCCCTCTAAGTTGAATATTATAGCATGTTATGGTCCATTTGATAAGTTTAGTTGAAAACGATGAATTAATTCATATTTTACTTGTCGTTTGAGTTTGATTTATTAATTTAACAAACCAAATTTGAACAACTTTTTGCATTTGATATAGTTTGAAACTCTACTAAAACTCGAGTCGATAAATAAAAATATGTAAATAAAAATAAAAATTCAAACTACTCAAGTTTGGTTGAATTAAAATTCGTTTGAGTTTTACTCGTTTAACAATTAAACAAACTCAAACACAAAATTTTAAGTTAATTAAAAAAAAAATTAAACAGTAACATATTCAGCCGATTTGACTTATTTACATCTGTATATACTCACACATGTGTGAGATCCACCAATATATATATATATTAGGGGTGGCAAATTGGTTCCGGAACCGTGGGTCCAACCCGACCCAATTAGTTTTGGGTTTGGATGGATCTTAAAAAAAAGAATTATGGTTCCAATTGGTTTTGTATTTATTGAATTTTCAAGACTTTGGTTTCTTATGGTTTTTGATTGGGTCCAAATTGGTTCCAATAATGGGCCTATTTTGGTTCTCAAATGGATCCAATTAAAAAAGAGAGAAATAATTCTCCATTTTTTCTTTCTTAGACCCAATTGGTTTTCACTTGTAGAGAATATGTGATTGCTTAAACACTAAACCCATACTTGTTTTAGTCATTTGAACTTATACTTTAAATAAATTTTTATAATAAGATCAAAAAATTATTTTATATTATTTTTAGTCATTTGAACTTTTTTAGTTTTTAATATATATTATATTTTTATTATTATATTAATAAATATATATTAAATAATTAATAAATATATATTAAATAATTAAAAATAAATAAAAATATTTGGCTCGGCTCGAGTACGGACTCGAGCTCGCGAGCTTGGGCTCGGCTCGAGCTCGAACCCATGCTCGCGAGCTCGAGTCCGAGCTCGAAAATTTTGGGCTCGGCTCGAGCTCGAGCTCGCGAGCTTGGGCTCGGCTCGAGCTTGAACCCATGCTCGCGAGCTCGAGTCCGAGCTCGAAAATTTTGGGCTCGGCTCGAGCTCGAGCTCGCGAGCTTGGGCTCGGCTCGAGTTTGAGCTCGAGCTCGCGAGCTTGGGCTCGGCTCGAGCTTGAACCCATGCTCACGAGCTCGAGTTCGAGCTCGAAAATTTTGGGCTCGGCTCGAGTTCGGGCTCGAGCTCGCGAGCTTGGGCTCGGCTCGAATCCATGCTCACGAGCTCGAACCCAAGCTCGAAAGCTTTGGGCTCGACGAGTTCGAAAAAAATGTCAAGCTCGGCTCGTTTACACCTATATTCTGAACCGACTAACTTTCAAATAGTAACATAAATTATAACTTAGTATCAATTAATATATCTTTAATTTCTGTAACCGAAAAAAAAAATTATATTTTTAATTTTTGTAACCGAAAAAAAAATTATATCCTTAATTTCTCTACATTAATTTTTTCGTTATAAATTAAAATACATTAGTTAATAATATATTTTACATATAAATTATTACATTTGTATAATATGATTGGAATTTTTATAAGAAAATTATAAAAATATAATGTAATAAGTTAGTTAGTGAACAAGAAAAAAAAAATTGCATTATATTGGATTAGTTGGTGAACAAGAAAAAAAGATTAGTGATTAGTATACAAATGTTTGCATTGTGTTGGATCCATAAGTCACCAACCTCCAATTTTGGATCCTTTATGGTTCCTAAATGGATCTTTGTATAAGAACCATTTGGAACCAATCAAAACCAATAAGGACCCAATTCATATTGAAAAGACATTTTGGTTTCTTGTTGGTTCCAACTTATTTTTTTTACAAACCCAATTGGACCCAACCCAAATCCGATCCGATCCACCCATTTGCCACCCCTAATATATATATATATATATACACGTGCGAATCTTTATGAGCCGTAATGGGTCATATCTGGGCCAATTCCAAAAAACAATTGGGGCAGCCCACTTATTGAGCCATTTGTATAAAACCCACCCCTATTTTTTAGTATAAATAATAAGATTATAAACTTTAATATAAATATTATCAACGTCGGCACATCCAAGTTATTAATACGTGGACACTTGTGAACGTATTATTGCATGGATATTTTTTTTTATTCCAAATTCTCCTTTTAGCTTTTTTTTATTTAATACATAATATTTATGTACATTTATTGAAAACTATTTAACACATATAAATATTTTAGTATATCAACTTTTAAATATCTGAAATAAGAATTTGAAATAAAAAATTCTACTAACAAAATATGAATTTTTCAAAAAAAAAAAATCACAAAAATTTCTATTTAACCACTGTCATACCTCCCATATTTTCTCACTAAAATAATCTCCTCCAAATATTCCATTTTTCTTCAACTTTTTTGACTTTATCCCCCCAATCATTCTGCGATGGATTACTTATCCGGCTTAATCAAAGGTGATAAGAAGCCGGAGCCAACTCCCGAAAAATCTGGTCTTGTCAGCGGCACCAAGGCGGTGACTGAGGCGTCCAAAACCCATATCGTCACCGCCGCCGAGAAATCTGACGAGGCTAAAGTCGCCGTCGTCGGCGCCGCCACGGAGAATTATGACAAGGCTAAAACCGCCGTATCCGGCGCCGCCGCTGGCGTCCGGGACACAGATGTCGTTCAGAAGGTAGCAGGGGGCTTGAAGAAGCCTGAGGCCTGAGGGTGGCGCCACCGCTGAGGGTGGTTCACTATTTCATGTTGATTGTTTCATGTCTAAGTTTGTAATAGATTCTGTGTTCATTTTTAATTCTTCTTGTTTTTGTAATTTTTAAAGTTGTAAGAATGAATAAATGATTTGTGAATTGTTTTGTCTCTACGTAAATCTAAGCAAATGTTAAAAGAATTTCAGTACACTTTTAATTTTATTATTTTGATGTAATTCATATGACTTCATGTTGATTTAAATAATACTTTATAAGACACACTGAGAATTCAAAATAATATAAAATACTTTCCAAAGTATATATACATGCCGTAAATTATATATATATATTGGTACTCACATTAAAACCACCTCTTAGTTCCATAGTAATCACAAGACAATTTTAGTTTTGCATTTAAATGTGTAATTTTTGTTTACCAATATGAGAAAATAAAGAGATAAAACTTATATAATGTTGCGTAATCTGAATATATATTTAGGTAAGATATTTTATTTCATAGTTCCTAGTACGAATGGAGGAGGTTTGCTGAGTGATTCTAAGTTGGTCCGGGACTATTGGTCCCGAACCCTTAGAACCACACATTTTGGGGGTGGGGGTGGTTTTTCCCACCCACCAATGGAAAACCATCCCAAAACATGGGAAATGTGTGGTGTTAAGGGGTCCGGGACCAACAATTCCGGACCACTTTAGAATTTTCCGAGGTTTGCTGGTGTTGACAGGCGGTCCCCTCAAATATTAAATATATTTTACCTTTGGCTTATAAGTCCTTGAAATTAAAAGTCCTACTTTTCAAATATTAAAATAAAATTGAGATTTGCCCATTTCATTAGGATAGTCATTGATAAATGATATATGTATATTTATAATAAAGACGAATCAAATAATTCAAATATTCGACTCGAACTCAATTGTTAAAAACTCGTCCAAGTTGAGTTTGTTAATTTATCAAATTAAACTTGAAATAGTTTTCTGCATGCGATACAGTTTGAAGCACTGTTCGATAAGTAAAACATAGTAAAAATATGTAAAAAGAAAGTCAAACTATTTTAGCTCGAGCCATGTTCATTCCGATTAAAGTTCATTTGATTTTGATTCGTTTAATAATCAAATAAACTCAAATATAAAATTTAAAGCTTAAAACAAGTGTAAACAATGATTTATTGGGCTTAAATATTCGAGTCATTTGCAACCACTCGTACATGTGTAGGCTCCTACTTGGACCAATTCCCAATAAAGCTGAGGCAATTCTCACACCCACGTTGAGCCATTGGGATAAAACCCCACCCCTATTTCTTATGAAAATTGTATAAATAAGAATATTATAAATGGGTGATTCTAAGTTGGTCCGGGACTGTTGATCCCGGCCACTACGAACCACACATTTTGGGGGTGGGGGGTGATTTTTCCCACCCACCAATGGAAAACCACCCCAAAACATGGGAAATGTGTGGTGTTAAGGGGTCCGGGACCAACAGTCCCGGACCACCTTAGAATTTTCCAATAAAGATATTATCAACGTCGGCACATCCAATTGAATAATATGTGGACACTTGTGAACGTCTCGTGCATGACAAGTAGGATAATCACGGGATAATATTTTTTTATTCCAAATTATATTTACGCCCCTTAATAAATATATGTCTGAAACACATGTGTAATAAAAATCCTATTGACATTTCAAATGCAAAATAAAACAAGAATTTAAAATAGAAAATTTTAATTCAAAAATAAAAAAATTTCCTATTTAAACACTGCCATATCTTCCATATTTTCTCACCAAAATCATCTCCTCCAATTATCCCATTTTCCTTTCAACTCTTTTCACTATAATGGATAAAATATCCAACTTAGTCAAGGGTGATAAACCCAAGCCAACTTCTGCCGTTGCCGACGGCACCAAGACGGTGGCTGAGACGACCAAAACCCAAGCCAGCAACGCCGGTGAGAATCTTGAAAAGGCTAGAGTCGCCGTCGTCAGCACCGCCACGGAGACTTTCGACAAGGCTAAAGTCGCCGTCACCGGCGCCGCCACTAACGTCCAGAACTCCGATTGTGTTAAGAAGGCCGGAGGTTTGTTCAGCAAATAGGGTTACGTTTGTCGATTGTGATTCAGTATTTCATGTTGATTTTAAGTCTCTGTTTAGTTACTGTAATGTTTTATGTGTAAGTTTTTACTAGATTCTGTTCGTCTTTTGCTCTTGTTTTTTGATGTTGTAAGGTTGTAAGAATGAATAAATGTTGTGTGAAATGTGTGGTGATTTACGTAAACCTATAATATAAAATTACATATAATATTTTTCATACAAATATATTATTTATATGTTCAGAAATTCGTTAAAATTCAATAAATATAATGTAAACCTAATAAATAGACCCACCATTAAAAGGGTCTCATTGCAACTTATCAAAAAAATAGAAAATACCTTTATAGTTTGAATTAAAGCGAGGGTATGCATGTAATTCACCACAAGGGGGGTGGGCCCATGGAAGTCATTAATTTGTCAAGGAAAGCCCATAATGGATTGGGCTGAAATTGAACAGTTTAATTGGACAAGAGAGCTAATTGGGCCAAGAAGCAGCTCAATTTCAGCCCAATCCATTATGGGCTTTCCTTGACAAATTAATGGCTTGCCTGGGCCCACGCCGTAGTGATCCAAAACATCCAAACGACGCCGTATGTACGGATGAAATTTCAATAAAAATATCAATTAAAAAATTTCTCCAAATCACATGACAAAAACCAAAAAGTAACAAAAGATTCTCCAAATCATGATGTCCTTTTCTAATTTGATTTTCAATTGAAGCTATTAAAAAATTTCCGATTGATTTCTCAGTTTAGCTCAACTTTTTTTTATGCAAGCTCATCTTTTATCTAAAGGTAAATTCAGAGATTTTGTTCTTTTAGCTGATAGAGCTGTATTATGTATTATGATTCATTCTTTACTTTGTAATTGTATCTCATTTCAATTGGATTTGTAAAATTGTGTATAATCAGAATTGATTTTTCCACAAATGTGTGAAAATGTAATTACATTTTCAATTTTATGAAGAAATCATGTGATGATAATGTAACAAGGAATATATGTAATTTCTTTTGTCGTTGATCTTGTAAAAATGGTTTTATTTCAGTTGTTTGGCTCTGAAAATTTGATCCATATATGATCAAATTGGATTGTGATTAAGCTTGCATCGGAGAGTTATGACATGTTTCTAATGCTTAACATATGAGTGTATTGATTAAGGATATTAAACAACTATATTAGATGGCATACAATGATCATCATGTTTTACAACTTTGGATTCGTAATTTGGATATATCGTGCCTTAATTTACTTGAACTTTTCTCGTTATAGCTGTTTTAGATTCCTACACTATAAGGGGCAATAGAAAATTAAGTGAAAACACAAGTTTTTAAGTCTCTGTCGCAATTGTACATGTACGAAAATGTGGATTCTGTATGCCAATCATTGATATATATTCTCTAGGTCGGCCTATGTAGTTACAAGATGTTTCTGATGTCTATGAGTAATGGGATTGATCTTCAAAGAGAGAAATGATTATAGTAATGTTTTTGGTATAGGTTGAACTTCTGCGAAGCCTCTGCGTTTCAAGGCATGAATTGCACCACTAAAATTTGAAGGATCCTGAGTACGGTGCTTGTCAAGCTTTCATGGTAGATCTCTGTCATTATGTGGAGATCTTTATCACGTTCTATTGCAGGCTTTGGGCCAAAGCAAAAAATTGGTGAGCTAGCTAGGATTTGCCAAGACTTTTCGGATGACGAGACCTCTTCAAATTCGAGCACTGATGAAGGATTGGAATGCCCAATATGCTGGGAATCATTTAACATTGTTGAGAATGTGCCCTACGTTTTGTGGTGTGGCCACACGCTGTGCAAAAATTGTGTACTAGGGCTTCGGTCTGCTACTATGAAGGTTTCTTCTCACCAAATCAGGGTCCCTTTCTTTGTTTCCTGTCCTTGGTGCAATTTGTCGACATTGCGATTGGTTTACAAGGGTAATCTTAGATTCCCTAGCAAGAATTTCTTCCTTCTGTGGATGGTTGAGGGCAGGAATGGTGACAGGGTGAAGAAATGTCCTTCCTCGATTTGCAGAGATCATAAGCAAATTTCTACCCACAATAATAACCATAACTGTGATAGCCTCACTTCTGAAAGGGCACAAATGTCTTTTCCCAAATCCCTCGAGTTTTTCATTCGCATGACATCCAAATTTCCGTTGGTTATCCTACTTCTGATCGTAATCTTTGCAGTACCTACTAGTGCTACAATCCTGATGCTGTATTTAATAATAACAATTGTTTTTGCGCTTCCAGCATTCCTGGTGATATATTTTGCATATCCTGCTTTGGAATGGCTCGGACAAGAGATCGGAACTTGAACCCTGTCCTCTCTTCTCGTCTTTTGGTTGTAGGATGAGATATTCTGTATTCAGTAGTGATTTATCTTTTTCTGTCTCTGTAAGTTCTGGACTAGATTATTCCTGATAGAATATATATATTTTTTCTCTCGTTGCATATAGGCGTTTAATGGACAAGGTAGGTGTATGATCTTGTTTTGCTCTGTAATTGGATTTCTTGTTCTGATCTGTCTGCCAGGATTTGTTTACCATGAATAAATTTAACTATTACGGTCTGACGTTGTGTGGCACCCTTGGAAGTTCATTTGTTGCATATTCTCAAAATGTTATCTTAAGTTGTTTATAGACTTGCGGTTAGTTGATTTCACAGGATTTATGAATTCTAAAAAAGTGAAAGGTAGTTCTAGTTGTTCTTCGAGGTTTCTGGATTTCCATATATACTCGTACATTGTGTGCATTTTGAAGATTGTTCTTGCACTCAAATTACAAACACGAATCAATCTTCAAGTATCTTCACTGCTTGAGTTAGTCATAAAGTTGGTTAAAAGACCACAAACAGTCATATTTTTCACATGTTTTTGGTGGAATTCAAAAGCACAAGCAAGTTGGTGGAATTTTTCCAGTTGATCTGATTTTATTTGCTTTTTCTTTCACTTTAAATTCCTCTTTTCTTCTGTTCTCCTCTGCCTGTGCCTTAGCTCCTGCTGCAATCCCTTCAATTCGTGCTATCTCACTACGGTAGCTCTGCATGACTTTTTCTCTTTTCTTGTCCAATTCAGCCTGAAAAATTGTTATCTTGATTATCAGATCATAAAATTAATCTTAGTTCTAATGTTTGGATTGAAGGTACTAACAAATAAGTACCTCTATCCTCTCTATCTTTCGTTTTGCCTTTTTCTTCTTCTGTATCTCCCAGTCTTCAATTGTGGCCCTCAGCTTTTCGTACCTGAAATTTGCTCCAATAGAGATATATTTATAGCAGGAAAAACACATTTTCACACATACACTCGCACATATACACACACAAATACACACCGTTCTTTAATGCTTGCCATCTCTTCTTTTAGCCAAGCATCTGCTTGAGAGTCTGCAGGTCCAGGTTTCCTTGAAGTGGGCCTTGGAGAGGGCGGGCGAACAGGCTTTGGCAGAGTGATCTCAGGCCTTTTGCTGTCGGTGATATTCAATTGCTTATCAGCCGAACTTGGAGGTCTTCTCATGGGCTCGACTGGCTTTTCAGGTTTGTCATTAATATTTTCATCAGTTTCAGCAAAGCTTAATCTCTTTTTGATGGATGGTGCAGAGATTACTCCCTTATCAGGCATCTTTATTGGCACCTTGATATCAGGATCCTTAGAACTTGTCTTTGAAGTTTCATCTAATATATGTACATTATTCATAGATATCAGAATCAAAATCAAGAAACTCCATTACAATGTAAAATTGGTGTGGTTCTATATTGGAGCGGATATAATACTCTAGGTCCAGCTCGAAAAACTCGAGCTCGAGTCAAGCTCTAATCGAGCCGGCTTGACCCAATGCACCCCAGGTCCAATCATGGCCAATCCCAGCATGGTAAGATAGGAATGGGTGATAAAAACAACTCAAGCCATCACAATGGACATGGAAATATTAGACCCGATTCGCTATAGAATCACTACAGAATTAGGTAGGATATATTTCATACCTGAGACCTTAAGAGCACTTTTAAGGGGTTCAGGTGGAAATCCCGTTTCATCTTCTACTTTGTTCTTCGTTTTGTTCAGGGACCTATCATGACCATAAATCGTCTCTTTTTTATCCCTACGTTTTGATTTTTCAAGTGATTGAATAGCATAAGCAGCTGCTGCAACCGCTGTGGGGTAATCAGCACCACTGGTATCATAATCGAAACTCATTTCTGTAGAAAACTGTCTTCTTATCCAGCTCTGGCTTCTTTTTCTCTCTGCAACTTAGTTTCATATCTATTACACTTATTTAAATTTCCATTAGTTACCCTTTTTAAGTTTCATAGAAAGATTGTATACCTTTGAAGGATTGCGTCTTTTGAGGTGGTATTTTTCTGTCTTTTGTGCTCTCCTCTTTGTTATCGGGCTGTGTACTAGAAAATCTCGCTCTGTAAAACAGTAAGATCATATACTAATGTTACTTATTTATGCAATGTGTTGTGGAGAAATTTCAAGTACTTATTTTACCTTGTTTGCTTAATCAGGCTGTCCATTGTTTGTCGAGGGGCGTTGCTGTGAATCTGTTTTCAGCTGTATGAAGGTATGTCTTTATTCCCATTGTTTGGTGCTTATTTGAAGAAGAAAGTCAGTTATTTAGGTTTATAGTTAGCTGTTAATGGAGATGTTTTGGGAGGGGACAAAGAATCTGGGAATATTGCTTTGCATGTAAGGACTGGTTTTGCATCTTTGGAAAGCCTAAGCCAAAAGCATACTTTTCTTGCCAGAAAAATTCTTTTCTTATTCGAAGCAAATCACTTTTTTGTCCTTTAAGAATATTTTTGATATTATTATATTTATTGAAGTCAAATTTTGACACTTTTGAGCTCAATCATATGTTTTAGGACCAAAAGCTATCAATCTTTTGACACTTTTGGTTCCAATTGCACTAACACAAAATTGTTAAAATTTGGGAACAATGAGATTAAAAGCTTTAAAATATTCCTAGGAAGAAGTGAAATCGAAGCCAGAGAAATTTAGAAAATGAAATAAAAATTTCAAGAATAAAGTTATTATTTATTAAATTGGGAAAAATATATTTATTATTTCTTTTCCTTAGGAAAAAAAAAAGAACCAAAGATAGGGTACGTGAACCCCAATCAAAATGATGCTTTGAAATTTGTAGACAACAAACTCATGAAAGCTTAAGACACAGTTCAAATCTCTATTTATTTTTTTGCTATAAAGAACTTGATACATATTCATCCATATTGAATAATGTTAAACATGATATAAATAATACAACAAATAGTAAAACTAAGCAAAATAACTAAAAGCTTCAGAGAGTAAGAACTTAAATTTTAGCTGCAATAATTTCAGTAAATAGATAATAAAATAGAAAAAAATGTTCAAATCCTATAAACTCATACCAAATTCTAAAACTAAACTGCAGAAATCAAAAACTTAGCCAAAAAAACTAAAACTTTTGAATGTGAATAAAACTCTAAGCACAGGCTGGTGCTTTAAACCCTTTCAATGTAGCAAAAACGATCGAATCAGGGCGAATCTTAATAGGCACAGCAGCATCAACAAGCTCTGGATTCATATCAGGAATATCAGAAGATTCAGTGAGCTTCAATGGCGTCCCATTTAGCAGCAAAACATCGCTCAAAATATTTCCATCTTTTGGAGTCAAATGGTACTCTTCCCTTTGATTCCCAGAGCCATCACTATCTTCCAATGACTTGTTATCAGGGTACAAGTTCATATCATCCTCTACCGAAACTTCAAAACTTGTCGAATTCGACATGTTGATCAAAAGAATCGAAATCCCACCCTGTAAAAACAGTTTGCAAATTTGAGAAATATCGTTTTACATATAAAGTTTTGCGTTTTTTGAGACGTGAAATGTGCTTACATTTTTCTTGGAGCAGTGAGAGTAGGCGCGTAAGTATGGGGAGCCGTTGTGGGAGGTAGCTAGCACGTTTTTGCCCATCAACCGGTGCCATAAGAGTGCACTATAGATAGAAAGCGAAAAACTTGTTTAGTTTATGAGGTATGATATATAGTTTGAATCTTAGAGGGTTGTATTGTTAGAAACGAACCCGTAGTAATCTGGATTAGGAATGAAAGTCGTCGTGTTGAGTAGAGCGTAGTTTCCTCCGATCAAGGCTTGTCTGCAGAAGACCTTGTGGTTGAATGTCGAAGTCATGCCCAATTGATCCAAGTACCTATACAATCACAATCATATCATGATTGTTAGCAACGGTAAATGAATTTGATAAGGGGTAAAATCATCTACGAGGTGATTAGGTATAAAGTTGAATTAATTATGAAGGGCATATCGAATCTCATATATTGTTATATGATATGCGACTATGATGGATTGTATACGAGGCAAGTAAATATTTAACCAATAGATAGGTGAATGGGTAACGGGTCGTTGGATCATGGGTATGAATCCCTCTATACCTCGGCCCAACAACCCTAATGACATGGACCAACAGGTTAGGACAAATGGCAACAAAACATCAGACCAGATGCCCAATCAAGAATAGTGGAATAAATAGCCTATAAATTTCTCATTCACTGCTCCAATTAGGGACGGATGTTAGACTCTAAAATACGACTACCCTAATACGAGCTATAGATTTGATCTCAATTGTGGTACTTAGGTGGCTTGTTATAAGAGTACAATATATATATACATCATATTTACCCAAATTCTCACAATATAAAAAATTTAGAAGATTTTCAAAATTTTCAGATTATAATTCTCATGCCATCATAAGTAGAGCAAAGAGAAACATACCAAAATCCATTGACAAAGGTGTGAGAAACATCCTTGCCACCACTGTTGTAAGCTCCACCGGATTCTCCGACCCACGCCCCCGACCACGGACCAAACATCTTCACGCTGTTAGAAATATCTTTGTGTGTCTGAGCTATTTGATCTAGGTAGTAAGGATCTTGAATCTTATTGATTAGATTTGGATCAACACCTAAAAAACCCATAAAGTTTAAATAAAAATCGAACAACAATAGGGTTATTCTTGCAACGAGGCTCGTGATTGAGTTACAAACCTGCACCAAGGTTGTAGATATGGTGAGTTAAACCATCAACAACATTTGGACCTGAGGTTAGAAGCAATGTATTGAACCATTCCTCGTTGTAAAACCCGGCGGGACCCAACACTTTCGGTTGTGAATCCGGGTCCGGGTACAACTTTTGAACTAGTTTCTTGAGCTTAATCATATCCTTGCCATATTGTTCTGCTTTTATTTTTGCTGATACCCCATCTCCACATAGCTCATTCCCTAGAGAAATTTAAGATTGTTTATATAGAAACAAAACCAAAAATCAAGTCTTTATAAGTATTACAATCATCTGTATAACTGCAGATTATTGTGCTTTAGTTTACCTAGCTCATATGAATCAATCTTGTATCCTTTAGAAACAGTATAGTTCATGAAATCATAGGCGTTTTTCGGGTTCCAATCGCCAACCATAAGGGTATCGCCGTCTTTTGCATGCTTCCTTCCAATGAGTGCATTCAAGCCAAAAGTGATCTTAGCCCTGCAGGTATCAAATTGATTGTTCGAATAATTTTCGTTTTTGAGTATCAAATTGTTCAAAACTATACGAAGAACACAAATTATATATACCCGGTTTCATTGAACAATTTGTTCAACTCATCCCATCTCTCCATGTGAAGACAGCCTTTCGAAAACCCGAAAAGTCCCCCATCTTTCAGTTTGAAATGTGGGCATTTTTTGACTGCATTGCCAACGTTGTACAGAACTTGATCTTGTAATGATCCTCCGACTCTGATCCGAAGAGGGTCGAAAGCTGATGCAAAATATTAGTACGAGCCGAATGAGGTTTTGCAGATTACTAAGATCTAATCCAAAACTCGAAAAACAAGGGTTTAAACTTGTAATATACATTTAATGGCATGAAAAATAGTAGTGTCTTTTATTTTCGTTATTAGGGTTTCATGCATGCAAGGCTGCTTATATGATTTATCTAAAAATTCAATATGGGTCACTTTTTGAAGCTCTCAGACATACCATAATCATATTTTTTTTTCCATATAGTAGGACCAGTATTGAGCCCATAAGATATCTATATCTATATGGAGTCAAATAAATCACTAAGACTCACTAAATACAGTTATATCAAACTCGAATACTTGTAATTCAGAAACTCCAAAAGAACGAGAAAGTTAAACTAACCCTTGATGGCATTGGAAAGAATCTTGTTGTCCAAGTCCTACATGAAACAAAAACAACATAATTGTATAGTTTTTTTGCATTATCAATGATCAAAAACTCAATATTCAGAGGCTATATATACACATATATCTATATCTATACATATATATATATATATATATATATATACCAGATTAAGGATCCCAGCTTTTCCCCATGGGCATTGACCATAGTTACACTTGTTCTCAGGCCACCAATCCAATGTAGCACAGATGAAGTTATCATCTGTCTTACTAATGGAGGTTACTCCTTCTACTCTCAGCTTCACTTCTTCTCCATATGATGATGATATTACACAGAAAAACGAGACCAAAACGAACAAAATCACAGCCCTCGAAGCCATCTCTAAATCTAATAAAACTGAATAATGTGAAAGAAAAGAGCTATGGAGATATGGTTTTATAGCTGAGAGTTTGAACTCATTATGACTACATGGGTAGAGTTTGAGATAGATCCTACGAAAGAAGTTGATATGGATAAATCTTTTCAATTGGATATTTAGTTGTCATGATAATTAAAAATTAGATTTAATTGAGGTATTTTAATCTACAATAATTCCAAGCATATAATCATATATATATCATAATTTATATAGTTATTATAATCTGCATAATTAAAGGGTCTAAATAATTTTTTAAGAATATCATTGAAGGTTTTTGTGTACGTATTAATACATATTAGTTTAATAGTTATTTTTTCATTTGAATTAAAATTACGCTGATTGTTTTATTCTCAACATATTAAATTTGGTTAATTTAGATAAAGATTGATAACTACTTTTATCCATAATCCAGAAAAAATATATAAAATAACTATTAACCTCAAAATTTTATCTTGTTATAAACTTGAATCATATCTGAAATTGGAGTTACAAATTTATAACAATAAGGATGTGAGTCCATACCATATGGAGTACAATATATTTAGACAGCTCAAAATAATCACTGAATACTAAAAGCAAATGATGATCTCTCTATATACAGTTCCATGAAAATTAGAAGCCTAAAACTTCAACACTATTTTCATTGGCAACTACACAAATCTTCCTCACATCGATATTTTGACAGTATTTGATAAATTTCGTACGATAAAAAGATAAATACTAAGAAAAAGAAACATGAATACTCGTCAAAACTTAATTTGGTTCATTGGCCTAAAACAGGAACTCTGAATCCGAAAGTTCCAGGACTTTATGGTCACCAATAGGTTTCACACCCGACCGGAACGAATTTCCATCAATATACCTATGAACAATAATCAAATAATGAAATTAAGAGGTAATTTTTAAATATATAATAGTTTCTTAAATAAGGGCTGAAGCTAAACTCACATTTCCTTTAAGAATTGGTGCTTGTAGAAGGTATCAGGAATTCTCCCAGAAAATTGATTATGATCTAAGTACCTGAATCAGAGAAATGATATGGTAAAGCGAGAAGATCTCTGGTCGATAATCATAGAAAGACAAGGCTTTGTTTGGATTAGTTTATCAGTGTTCTTGGGAGAATTTTGGTGAAGTGGTAAATTATACAGATGAAGCATACTTACAAGTAGGTCAGTCGAGGAATATGAGCAAGCCCGAATGGTATAACTCCAGACATTTTGTTATAGGATAAATGTCTGAAATTAAAATGAGTTACTTTGCAAATTAGTAAAAGACAAGGAAACAAAACAAGAATGGTATAACTTCAGACATTTTGTTATACGATGAACCCCGATATTCCCTTTGTAAATAAAAAAACTTACAAAATCTCCAAATTTGTTAAATTTGCAAGCTGTGATGGAACACCTCCAGTAAGATGATTATTGTTAAGATACCTGCAAAGTTATAAGTAGCATGGGGTCTTAATAACAGTTCTCCATTGATGAAATAAGCAAAAATAATCAAATAGCTAATTCATGAAAGTGATAACATACAAATTACGAAGAGATGGGAAGCATCCTTCGATGCGAATAAGCTCTCTTATTGTCCCCACCAAATGATTATTACCAACATCCCTGGGAAAAAGGAATTTGAAACTCAATAAGCTAAATAAGAAAGGACGTATATAGCACATCAGAAGTTGAGCGAAAATTTTACAAGTGACGCAGCTTCGACAATGTCCCCAATTCAGGTGGAATTCTCCCAATCAAACGATTTTCATGCAACTGGAGATAACGAAGCTCAGGGAGATTTGAAAGCTCCTTTGGAATTTCACCCTTAAAATTGTTGAAACTCAGATAACTGCAGAAAATTCAATAATGGTTTGTCAATTAGGTAAAAGAAAGTTGACAGAAAGTAAATTTAACAGAATTGAGAAAGTTTGAAAACATTATATCACTCACAGATGCGTTAACTGCTTTAGCTCACCAATTTCAGGAGGGATGGCATCTTGCAGCTTATTCCACCTCAAATTACTGATCATAATAACCACAAAAACAAAAAGAAAAGAGAAGGAATGATCATTCCAGTAACCAATCAAACAGTAACAAATAGAGAGAGATTGTATTCATCTATGAGGAAGTACAGGACTATACAGTATCTTGAGATGTTTCAACCGTCCAATTTGTGATGGAATGGGCCCTGTCAGTTTGTTATTATGTAGATCCCTGCCAAAAAGAACAGCGTTGAAGATTTAAGACATGCAGAGACAAATTGAAGGCAGCATGAATTTGTACTGGCAACGTGATATTTTTTAAATCAGAATGAGAAGTTTCCATGTGTTTACTCACACTGGTTTTCTAATTCACCATATAAACAAAATCTCAAACTAAAAAAGAAATGAATTAACAACTTTAGGTTTCACAGACATTATAATAAAAAAAGAGAAACATTTATGACACCAGAAGAAAAGAAGGGAGGATCATACAGCTTAGTAAGATCCACCAGATTGGTAACTGCAAGTGGAAAAGGACCAACAATTGAAACTGCATAAACTTCCCTGCAAGACCAATGGAAAAGGAACGAGAAAAACATGAATGTGCCTGATAGTATGATGATCCAAATATTAGACAACCTGATTTCTTAAAACAATAGAGCAAAGAATCTTAAACTCACAATTCAGTGACGACTCTGTAGTCACTCCCACTCACAGTGGTACACGTGACACCAGACCATGGGGGCAAATCACCATCTCCACAAGGATCATCCCCAACCCATGCATACACCACCCTCCATCCTAATGATGCCTTTATTTCGTTTAGTGCCTTCACTGCAAATAGCATACAATTCATAAAATTTCAGATCACCAAACATAGAGCCATTTAAATATACATTTGTAGTCACATATGATAACTCCCTGTTCCTCCCTATTTCCATCAGAAAAAACTTAAAATTCACTATATAGGTACTTAACTAGCAGCAATAAAGAGCTAAAAAAAGAGAGATAACCAGGTCCAAGCTGCCTCTCTTTGCTATTTTACCCCTTTACAGCTACCAGAACCCAGATACTGATGCTAGTAAACATTTTCTCCTTCTCCTCAAACCTCAGAGAGGTATATATAATATACTTCATTTTATGATTTGAAATCTAATTAACGTCACCTCAACTTAAAGAAACAAAAGATTGAAACTACCAATTACTATACCAATGACTTAAAGCAACACTATATTACCTTTTTTTCCTCTCCCAATGACATCTACTAATCAAACTTTTGAAGTATAAACAAATTTAACAGCAAAATATACAAAATGCTTAACAAAGTATACAACTAACCAAATCAATCCAAACTAATCTGTCATCGTAAAATAACAGTAAACCTAACAACAACCAAAAGATTAACTCCGAATTTAAAATTTAAAATTCTTCCAAAAACATGTCATATTAACTACCTATATTTTTTCCTTTCAATGAGATCTACTAATCAAAATCTGAGCAATAACAAACTTTAACTTCAAAATACACAAAATGCTTCTCTATCAAAGTATACAATTAACCAAATCAACTACCAACCTCGAAAAATATTCCAAAAACATATCATTATCAACTAACTTAGGAAAAACAGCTACTTTGCACAACAAACAAATCAAAATCGATTCAGAAGAAGCTAAAATAATACAAAAAGCAATAAGAAAACAACGGATCGGAGAAAATAAGAATACCGTCTCGCTTAAGAGTCTTGCAGTGGACGACGCCGTTGAGAAGGAAAGGCAGCAACACAAAGAGATATAGGAAAGTGAAACAGCTGGACATCTTCGATTAGGTTTCCGTACCTCCAGAGATGAGATCTGGCCTGGATGATTGATTACATAGAGTGTGTATTTACACAGTGTCGTGTGAGTTTAGAGACTAAGAGAGAGATCAATATGATGATTATGAATTTATGATGAATACAGTTGATCTTGATCTGATGATCTTTGTCGTCGGTGGAATTTCTTTTTATATTATTATTATTTATTATTTTGATTTAATTAGTTTATTTTTCTTGTTTTAATTTTAAGATTTTGTGCCCATTAGGCAATGTTAATTGCACACAACATTCTAATTTTAATCTCACAAGATATCATAATTTTAGTGTTTGTCTTATATTTTGTTAGGATTTAGAAAATGTCTCAATTAATTTGAATAAATATTAGAACATTTTAATAAAAAAAATTATAAATAATTTCACGCTAGATACAATATTATTCTTTTTTTATAATAATGTTAGATACAATAATGTTTGAAAAAAATTTATGTGTCTCTTACTCATCTGAAAAATTAATTTGAAAACTCAAGAAATAACATATAGATTTTGGTCGAGACGTTCACGTTGACCATCATTGATCACTTTCCTCAATCATTTTTAATTTTCTTCTAATTTTGTGGAGGTAAGTGACGATAAAATTCGTTTAAGAGGTTTTGGATATATTTAAATATAATTTAAGGGGTAAAATGCAATTTTAAATAACACAAATAAAGTATATAACTAACATACATTAAAAAAAGAACTAACATTACAACTTCATCAAATTATGGGTCACTATCTTGAGATCAATGAGAGCTATAATAGGGAGCTCTATAGCCCATGTCTAGTGTATTATGTATATAAGCTTAAATAATTCATACCCAAGATTGTCAAATCGAAAATTCAAAATTCACCAAATTCATTAATGGGCTAATTTGACCCTATTGAGACCCGGGTCAAATTCAGATTTATAAACACATTTTGACATGATAGTTTCCGGCAAACTCTCGAAAGCCTCCAAAAATCACTCAGTACAAAAAAGCAAAGCAAAGTTGTGAAGAAGAATTATGAATAAAGATCTTTAGTGACCAATTTATAAACTGGGGCAAAATGATTACATCATACAAGTGCAGCATAAAAACAAAATAACAAGACAAACAGATCATCTGTTGATACTACAAGAAATCAAAGCACCAAATAGACTTGAACACAAAACCAAACATTATACTAATTCATCCTTATTTTGTTGCCTGAGCAATCATATTACTAATAGAACTTGCTTGCTCCTTGGCTACCTCCACCAGAGAATCCTACAAATAGGTACCATGATTCAAATTAGCAACGATTATTTTCAAAAAAATCGATGCAAAAAAAGCCCGTGATTTTGCACACCTGAGCAGCTATTAAACGTGCAACAGTTTTCTTGCTCGACTCTTGAAGTTCACCAGCAATGAGAATTTCGTCCAGTATATAGTAAGCCTGCATATGCATTAGCAGCACAGATTAAGTCTCAATCCGTATACTACGTACAGAGATAAAATCTGTTTTATATTGTAAACAGACAACGAATCTATATAAAACTCTTCAAAGATTTTAGAAGGGATTGAGGGTGAAAAGTCATACCTTATGGAAATTAAAGATCAAATCCAGTTCACAAACCTAAAGAAACAAAACAAATTTATAATTGAATATGGATTCTAAAAGCGGGATTTATTAAATTATAGTTAATATTTCCTTGCAATAATCTCGGGCCTTACACTTCCGAAGTAACGGTCAAGTATCTCAACATAGTGGTGAATAATTTCAAGGACTTCTAACTCATTATCATCCTGGTCAATACACATGCAGAAATAGAGGCTGGCATATCTGCATAATATTCGATAAAAATGAAACATTAATTACACTTTGGCAAGGATAACAACAAACATGAAGGGGGTATTACCTTTTGTAAACAACTTTGTATCCCCTCCACTCCACAAAATTAGACAATTTGGGACCTCGAGCGAGAATAGTGCCACTAAGCTCCCGAATAACCTATACAAAATATGTATGAAAACAAGATATTTCAAGAGCAATTCAGAGTACAATATTTCATAAAATAGAATGATGCAGGGTCCATGATGAATGAGGAAAAAGTTGAATAAATATCAAAATCCGGTTTTGGAGTCCAATAGAAAACGTCAAAGGATAAAACAAAGTTAATCCAGAGAAAAAACAGGGTTAACCCAATAGTGAAATAAAAGGTATCAATAGAATGGACTTATCCCTAAACTCTTAAATCAAGTAAAATAACTCTACCTTTGTTCTTTCCTTTTGGGTATAAGGTGAATACCATTTTGTCAATCTGACTTTCCCTTGCCTACTGATGAGAAGAACAAAGTGAATCTGGAACAAACAAAAAACTTTAGTCACTTAATTGACTGTATGAGAAAGGATACACAGACCCATCATCTTCATATTGGATTAACATTTACAAATTTACATACAGGATTACAGGACCATACTAACTGGATTGTAGGGTATGCAATTTGAATGTTTATAAACATAGCAAAGGAACTAAAATGGTTAAATCAATATTGGTGAAATGGCAAACTGAAATACTAGCTATAAACTGCAAAACGAGCCGGATAGTACGAACACACAAATATCCAGATGCCTGCAAGCGGATACTTTGTACCACATTAACTGATGACAAATGAATTATCCTACTCATCTAAATCTTAGAATTCATGTTGCTTAATTTCATTAATGTGAACTAGCTGAATCAAAGTTAAACTGCTTCTTCTGGTTTATTTCAAGTTAACGTAAAGGTTAAAGCCCTATTTCCCATTTGTTATATTCATCCATTTCTGAATTTCGACTTATGGTGTTCTTTCTTCATATATAACTGTTACTTGAGATGCGCATGTTTGAAATCCTTTATGACAGTCAATCCGATCGCGACTTAACTAAAGTGGATCACTTATACAAACCACATCCTCTGTCATTTCTAATTCTTAGTGCCAATAATCTGAATTTTTGCACAATTTGCCTCATTTTTTCACTAAATACTTACCGATTGAGATAGAGCTTAAAACTCAATTTTTAACATAGATTCAACAATCTCCAGAATAACAACACATCAGTTTAACGGGATATTTAGAAAACATCCAAATTGCATAACCCATGTAATCAACTGACTATTTATACAAAATCAATCAAAAGAAGTTACAATCTCATTACAGATCAGGGTATAATTCAATAGTAATATGCAGAATAATTAATATTCATAAAAATTACCATGGCTGACGGTGTGGCGAAAGGAAAAAGACTCGCGCAGCTGGAATCGGAGTTCAACGGAGATTGGAATGAGAGATCTCAGATAGACAGATTCCTGTATTTTTCGATCTTCGTATTCAACTACTCTTTTTCATTCTCCTTTTGTTTTCTTTTAATTAATTAATTAAAATTATATCTTCCATAATGGGCCCCGTATTGTTTTATCTTTGGGCCTGCGTAATTCCTACTCATTAACATAATTAGGGGCCTATGTAGCAATATAGGCCCAAAAGGGTTTAAGGATCAAGCCTCAAGTAGCCCAATCCCTCTATTTTTGGACTGAAAAATTCATTTTTTATCACATTATTTTTTAATCTTATTTCATTTTTGTATTTAATCTTTTTTTTTTGTATTTTTAAAATTTTATTTAATACTATTTGAATGTCTTCTTTTTTAAGTTAACGAAATTGAAACTTAAATTCACACCATATGTAAACGAGATTGGCTTAATTTCTTGATATAATTTTTTGATTTAATACTTATATATATCAAACACCGTATAATAATAGCATGTAAAATTTGATTCACATGTTAATTATGTTTCAAAAGCATCAAATGCAATACATCCAAAAAAAAAAAATAGATAGAAATGGGATTTATCCAAGTCTCTTTTTTCTTTTGCTTTGTGGGGAATTCAAAAGTAGTTTAACAAAATAATTAGAAAAATGTTCCAAAAATAGAAAGTAAAATTTGTAAAACGACTAATTTAATTGCAGGTACAAAGTAGTTATTGACTTTAAAATACAACCAAGAATTGTCATGGAATCCATGGCCTTTCACTACTTAAATTTACAAGTCATTGATTTTTGTGAACCAAAATTCAATTTCACATAACACTTTTTTTTTCCGTATTTTATTTTATGTATATGTGTTTAATTTCTTAAGCTAATATAAACCCAAAGTGAATGATATTGATTTATTATGCTTATGAATAAATAAATCAATACAAGAAATATAATACACTATTTTAATTTAATTAAGTGAATTCAAAGGAGTACATACAAATCTATACTAAAAAGATGAAATTTATGACAAAATTAAGTAATTAGTTGGGAGACAATCAATTCATATACTCATTTATGGCACAATGTAAACAATACATGATCACATTTATTGTGCATGAACTAGGCAAATTGGATGGCAAGGAAAGAACCTTTTGCCACTTTAATATAAAGTTTCAACATTGAATTTTGCATCATCTCAATAGTACCAAAAATTGATGACATTCATGGGATTTTCTTGACTCCCCACCTCTATTGTCAAAATTTGAATCTTATTGAAAAATATGAAAACTCTTATTTACATATAAAAATGAAAAAAAAACTTGCATGCAATCGGAATTGTTTAAATTTGATTCGATTTAAATTTGACATGAATTAAGTGAATAACTTCAACCAGTCTCACGGCTATTTAAGTGCAATTATGATTTAATTATACTTATTACATAAGATGTTATAATAAACAATTATACATCAAGTATACTTAACATATTAGATCTAAAATTGGATAAAACTAAAATTACCAAAACTCTTATTTACATATAAAAATGAAAAAAAAAAGACTTGCATGCAATCGAAATTGTTTAAATTTAATTCAATTTAAATTTGACATGAATTAAGTAAATAACTTCAACCAATTATGATTTATACTTATTACATAAGATGTTATAATAAACAATTATACATCAAGTATACTTAACATATTAGATCTAAAATTGGATAAAACTAAAATTACGAAAACTCTTATTTACATATAAAAATGAAAAAAAAAAAACTTGCATGCAATCGGGATTGTTTAAATTTGATTCGATCTAAATTTGATGTGAATTAAGTGAATAACTTCAACCAGTCTCACGACTATTTAAGTGCAATTATGATTTGTACTTATTACATAAGATGTTATAATCAACAATTATACATCAAGTATACTTAACATATTAGATCTAAAATTGGATAAAACTAAAATTACCAATATCTACTTGCCTAATTGCTAGAATAGACTATTTCCAAGGTTGTTTTGCTTCTTCCACGCTGCTTAGCCTCTGGACTTCGTCTTGAATGCGAATCCAAAACAAGCCTGGAAATAGCCTTTTTGCTGAAAATAACAAAAACAAAATAACAAATTAACAACAGATACCATGAAAAATTCTAGCCTGCTCCCAATTCGTACGTCTAAAACCGAATATATATGACTAATGCCAGGCTTAAAAATTATGAAACAGAAACAATCTGGTTAAATTTTCTTGTGGGGTTCAAGAAAATGGCAAATAATGGAAGAAAAATGATAAAGATTTGATAATCGATCAGTTGTGAAGAGGGTTAGGGCCAGAGGGGACGAATCTTTTCTCGACGCCGTATCTTGGATCAATCTCCGACCCATCGTCCGGCGGCGGCGGCGGCGGCGGGAATGGTGGGAAGTGGCTGATTATTTGGAGCTTGAAACAAACGGGTGGCGGCGGTTGGTCGGAGATTGGGTGGCAGGAGTGGTGGCGCCGCCCTACACGCTGCATGGTGTTATGGGAGGATTGTGCGGATGATGTGATCAGTAGAAACAGAAGAAAAAGAACTCTGAGGAAATATGAGCTTTCCATTGTGATCATGTTTCAGGCTTGCCAGAGAGAGAGAGAGAGAGAGATGAGCTAGGGTTCTTGTTTGTTTCAGTATTTAGGTTATATATATATATTTGTGTGTATATAGGTGTATATATGCGTGTATATGTGTTTTTTGAGAGGGTTAAAAAACAAACAAATGATCTCTTGTATAATTCCCAAAATTAAATGAGTTAAGATGTAAATTATATAACAAATTGTCTCAAATAATTTTAGTCAATTAACTATATATATATATATTATAAAAATACTAACTATACAAATGTAGGACTAATTCTTATATATGGTTAAGATGTAAATTTTTTTTCCTCATGGCATACACAATTGCTATGCATTTGTTCGTGTTACTATATATATCTGTCACATATTTTGTTATAGAGAATTTAAACTAAGATTAAAGAGATCATTATTCTCAATTATCAAAATAAAAATAAAATAAATTCGTTATTCTGCATATGATTAAATCGTTAACATGAGGATCATGAGAATTCTAGAGTCTTCTCAACTAAGTATAACTCAAAATTGTGATAAAAATAATAAATTTTTAGTCCGAATTTAATATTTGGTTGACCTATAGAGGCCATATTTGATGGCTATATATGAAATGCATACTACTTGTTCATTATAACATTTGGATTTTGACATGTATTATTGTTGGTTTAATCATAATTCTATGGTAAATTATGTGTAATATAATTAGTTCAATTGTAATTATTATTGATAAGTATTCAAATGAACGATGAAAAGTAAACATACTCTCTTGCACTCGATATTCTGTAAAATATAACGACGAATTAAATCACTTTCTTCCTAAAAGATCAAAGGCTATGTTTCGATTTTGACGGGCTCGTGTTTGTTTTTTGTGTTTTGGGCCGGAATGGTATTTATACTTATTTGGGCCTTTTTTATTTCATTATGGGCCTCCAAAAACTCTGGGCACATGGCTTTTTTCATCATGTCCAATATAAGCAATCATGCTACAAAAATATCCAAGAGGAATATTCCTTATACCTATACCTATATACTTAATATTGAAGAAATTATCATATTATCCCAACAATTATGAGAATTTTAGCAAAAACTATCAAGTTTATTCCTTTTATTAAATTAAATAAATCCCAATCTCAATAATTCAATTTATAACCGTCAATGATTTTCTCCTAAATTCTTCTGATGAGATTAATGTTGCATTGAGAATTTTTTCTTTTAAGTCTATTATACAGTAAGAATATGCTTCCATATCTTCGATTGTGAGCTTTACTTTTTTTTTCGTATAACATATATCACACATTTCTTTATAGGCTGAATTTCCGCACATTTCAATGGAAAAAACTATCACCATGAACAAATATGTGGTATTTGCTAGATTAAGAAGAAATACTTTGATCCCTAACAATTATGCAATTGAGTTTTTTTTTAGTGAAATAATATTGTTAAATATATAATTATAATTTTTCAAAATAAAGTAATGATATATAAAAAATATAGTTGTTTATTTAATAAGTATTGAGAAATATTTAATTTTACTCATTGGCCAATTGACTAGTACACTCTCCAACCAATCCCCAAATCCATACTTAATGAGCTCAAAGAAAACCTCCACAATCCTTGAATTGAAATTTGATCAATTATGATCACACGAACCCTAATTCCATTTCTCTTCATCCTCTCAAATTTCCTTATCCAAATCTCATGCTCATCACAAGTTTCCATTTACGTCAGCTCAAGATCCATTCCCAAATCAGGTGACGTAATCACCGTCAATTGGACTGGCGTCGAATCTCCGTCGCGGCTCGATTGGCTCGGAATCTACTCACCTTCAAATTCCGCAAATCAAGACTTCATCGGCTACATTTTCCTCAATTCGTCATCCGAATGGCGGACAGGATCCGGTTCTATCACAATACCCTTAATCAACCTCCGATCCGATTACCAGTTCCGGATCTTCCGATGGGTCGAGTCCGAAATAAACCCGAAAAAGCAAGATCACGATCACAATCCATTGCCGGGGACTAAACACCTGTTGGCGGCGTCTGAGCCGATTCGGTTCGAACCGGGTCGTGGACCGGAGCAGGTGCATTTGGCGTTGACTGGTCAAGATGGTGAGATGAGGGTTATGTTTGTGACTCATGATGGTAAAGAGAGTTTTGTCAAGTATGGTTTGAATGAGGGTAAAATGGGTAAGAGTGTGAGTACACGCGCCTCGAGGTATGAGAGGGAGGATATGTGTGATGCGCCGGCGAATGAGAGCGTTGGGTGGAGGGATCCTGGGTTTATACATGATGGTGTGATGGTTGGTTTGGATGATGGGAAGAAGTACTATTATCAGGTATTTATTAGTATTCGTTTCACTAAATATACTTAATTTTATTACTCTAGGTTTGTATTTAACATTCATAGATTACTTGATTAATTTTGCAATTAGATTGTAAGATAATGTTATATTTGAGCTTATTCATTTTTTTCTTAATAGATAGTTATTTCAAATTAAGGATAATGTCATTTTTACTCCTAAAGTAGACGATTTGTGTCTGAATAATATCAAAAACGTACCATTCCTGATATTCAAATCACAAGTCCTTTTCGGACAATTTTTACACTTAAATTGCTTCAGAGTTACATGTTTATGCACAAGTTTAAAAATGAGTGAAACAAAAAATAATACACCAGGGAATTTTTTTCACTTGAGGGACTATTTTGACACAAATCATCTACTTTAGGACCTAAAAATGTCTTTATCCCTATGAAATTATACCTCTTTGAAGCATTGCTATTTTTCTTCGAATTTCAGCTGATTCAATAAATATTTTGTTTCCTTAGAAGTTGAGTATGGATTATTTTTGTGCATCACCCCTAACGTTTAATAAATAATTTTACTCGTGGATCATGCTTTAGATAGTTTCAAATTATACTTCTGCATAAGTTCGCACTGATCCCTTAGATAGTTTCAAATTCTGGAATTTCTATAATACATGCTCTAGTCTGTTGATCTGTTCTACAGAATGTCATCCCTGTCTTGTCTGGTGGAATTAAGTGCCTAACAGCATATTCATATAAATATGGCAGGTTGGTAGTGATTCTGGGGGTTGGAGCAAAATTTACAGCTTTGTTTCACCAATTAAGGATGCAAGTGAAACAATAGCCTTTTTATTTGGAGATATGGGAACTGCCACTCCGTACTCGACGTTCGTTCGCATACAAGAAGAAAGCATCTTCACCATTAAGTGGATAAGCAGAGATATTGAAGCTATTGGCAATAAACCTGCCATGATCTCGCATATAGGAGACATAAGCTACGCCAGAGGCTATTCTTGGTTATGGGATAATTTCTTTAACCAGATTGAATCCGTCGCTTCAAAAGTCCCTTACCATGTATGCATTGGTAATCATGAATATGATTGGCCATTACAGCCATGGAGGCCAGAATGGTCGTACCCAAGTTATAACAAAGACGGGGGTGGAGAATGTGGGGTCCCTTATAGTCTTAGGTTCCACATGCCCGGAAATTCCTCAGAGCCCACCGGGACAAGGGCTCCTGCCACGAGAAATCTTTACTACTCGTTCGATATGGGAGTAGTTCATTTTGTCTACTTTTCCACTGAAACCGACTTTCTTTCCGGTAGTAAACAATACGAGTTTTTGAAAAATGACTTGGAATCGGTCGATAGAAAGAAAACGCCATTTGTTATTGTTCAAGGCCATAGGCCAATGTACACTACTAGCTACGAAACAAGGGATGGCCCTTTGAGACAGAAATTGCTAGAGAACTTGGAGCCTCTTTTTGTGAAGAATAAGGTCACGGTGGCGTTGTGGGGCCACGTCCATAGGTACGAGCGTTTTTGTCCTTTAAATAACTTCACTTGTGGTGAGGCATTCCCCGTGCATATGGTGATTGGAATGGCGGGACAAGATTGGCAGCCCATTTGGCAGCCACGTCCGGACCATCCAACGGACCCCGTTTTTCCACAACCACTTAGGTCATTGTACCGTGGTGGTGTATTTGGGTATGTTAGGCTTTTTGCAAATAAGGAGAAATTGGTTTTATCCTATGTGGGAAACCATGATGGGGAGGTGCACGATGTGGTGGAGATCACGGCCTCAGGTCAAGTGTTCAACGGTCTTCCTGTTATTGGTGATGCTAGTGCGGCGAGGGGCGATTTGGGTAATTCACAATTTTCTTGGTATGTTAAAGTTGCTAGTATACTTATACTTGGAGCTTTTCTCGGGTATGTTTTAGGTTTCATATCGCGATCACGAATAGATGCTAGATGGACACCTGTGAAGAGCGACGATATGTGATTTCTAGAGATTTATAAGAATTTATAACGTTTGAAGATTTATTTAGACGCGTAAATTCTTGAGAATTATAAGAATCCCTTTGTAAATCTGTTGTTTAGAGGGTTTCTTCTTTGAAGCATCTGTGTGCAATTGTTCAGTCTGGCCTAGATACATACAATGTAAAAATATGGTCAAAATTCTCTAAACTTGCCTTATTGTCCTTGGGATATTTGTTAATCACACTTATACTTAGTTACTTACTTCATTTGTGTTATTATCATGTTGTTCTATAAGGATAAGTTCACTGTAATGTGGTAGTAAAGTGACTAAGAGACTGAATAACGCTGAGTCTTTAAGAGATTCTTGTATTACAACTAGTAAATTGTACGTGCATTTGCACATGAAAATTAGCTTTATACATTGAAATGATTAAAAAGTAATTTTGATATAATATAAAATCTAGAAACAGGTAATCTGTAAACTATGTGCCTCTCTATACTTCTAACCAATCAAACGACGGGCACGTTGATTGGCTCCTTTGACTCGAGAATTTAATTCTTCCACATCACCTTCAAGATGATCGAGGGCCTTGTTTTGCCTGTATATAGCAATTGAGATAAATTAGTATGCATAAATTTTGTTTTACTAACATAAACATAGTTTTAAAGATAAGTAACCTATCAAGTTCAGATCCCATGTCAACAGCCATGCCTTTCAAGTCTCCCAATATGTCGCTAAGGTCTGAAAGCGCGTCGTCTTGTTTCTCCTTCTCGTACTAATCACAAATCAATGCCAAAAAAACGATGTCAAAAAGATGGGTGCACGGAAATTTCATGCTACCTACTTGAGTAATGTTTTAAGTAACATTGTGATAAGTAATGTGCACCTCGATTGTCTGCAGAGCGTTTGTTGGTTCTGGTGGAGGTGTACGAGAGCCACGTGCCCCTCGGTTTGCTAAACCTAACTTTTCTCTTTGGTCGGGGGTACTTCTCTTTCCTCTGTCATTATCATCTGTTGAAGGGAGGATAAATCGAAGAAAACCATATTAATGGGATTTTTGAGCTTATTCAGATCTTTTATCTCACAATGGTGTATCACAATTGTATTACATCATGGAATTAATAAGTGTCTCTTTATTTGAATTATTGTTTATATTTTATTTATATATGGACACTTGTCAATCTTACAATAATGTGACACCATTGTGGGATAGAAGATCTGCTCCGATACTCTTGAGTTTCAATTGCCAGAGGATTAAAACTCGATAAGATCTTATATGGCAACTTTCAGTTCAAGATATTGGATGAATGACACACGTTTCTGATACGAAATGCAATAAGATGTGAGGAAAAATGTGGAGACCTTTTGAAGTTATAGGGCCATTGATGTTCCTTGTCTTCTTCGGTTTCCATGGCATCGAAAACATGCCCCCGAGACCATTCAACAGTTTCTCGCCCTAACATAAATGTATGTTCATCATCAATTACATTCACATTCAACATTATAACACTTACAAGTGAAACAATCTGCATAATCTTGTTTACTTGCTCCAACATAATAATACACATCTTCAAATATACTTTCCGAAAAAATATGAAAAATGAACCTATAAAGCATCGAAATGAACATACGTACCTTGCTCAAATCGCGATCCATATTTACAGCCATGACATGAGTTCGGTGAATTTGCTCGCCTTGCTGATGCAAGGTGTCGAGAGTCCTAGTAGCATCCCCTCTGATATCCTCTGCAATTTTCAGACAATTGTTTACGGATTTTGTTGTCTCTTTAGACTCGTTTACTGCATAGCTCTCCAATTCTTGAACGGACATTTGATCAAAGTCCTTTCTTGCAGGTGTTGATTCTGCCGGTGGTTTCTTGAATCCAAACATTTTTATGGAGTGATTATGTTTTGAGAGATGAATTTTCTCAGATGGCACCAGCTGACAGAGCAAATCATCGTATTCGTAAGAGATATTCAAAAACAATCTTGCAATAGTTATGCAATATATATATATATATATAAACTTGTAATTGAGGTTAAAATTTAAATGCAAATTAGAAATGGTATTTCTCAAACGGAAGAAACAAATGCACAAATATTCGAAGAAATATCTGAAAATAAACGAGACCGACAAAGAAAACATGAATAATAAAATATAATGAATTGATTAATCGAGAAAATGTATGGAGATTACGTATTATTATGTGATCACTTCAATCAATCGAGAAAAAAAAGAAGAACTTCAAGAAATGCAGGAGAGGAACAATGCTAAGTGAAGGCACAAAATTCCTCTCCTACAAAGAAGTCAAAGAGAAAGCAATAATGAATAAATTTTTGTTATTTATTATTGGACTGTTTTGTATGTATTCGTAAAATCAGAAAGGAAAATTTAGAGGCACTCCGTAAAAGTAGCCAAGCTCACGATAAAAGTTTAAGAAATTAAATGATACAATTGTGAGATAACAAAAAATAATTTACAAAAATTAAGAAAATTTAGAGTATATGCATGGTTGGTTAAAATAGTATTAGTTTGACTATTTTTCTATGTTTTTCAGTGGTAAATATATGATATTTCATGTTTTTTGCATGCATCAAACTAGAAATGATTGAGAAAATGAAAATGTAAGTAATAAATAAAAAATTGTTTGGTGAATGATTGATTTGTGGTGAATATATTACGTACAAAGAGAAAAGGTGGCTGATAATTTAACTTGAGCCCTACAATATTGTATTTTTCTTGTTTGTATTTTGTTCATTGTGGGTCACATTTTCTGCAAATATCTAAGCATGCATCATGATATTCTACATTTGGAAATTGTCCATATATATATATATATATACCACAATTTGGTTAATAATGAAGAATATTACTAAATTCGAGTTGTAATATCTTAATATGGACCACAGTTATGTGGGTTCAATATTGCTTATAATCACGTGAACAAATCATGTCAAAATATGAGCAAAATTGTTTACAATATAACATGCCAAATATTTGTCTATAATCTATATACTAGTAAAATATATATTATTACGATTATTATTATGTTTATATATATATATATATATATCTTTTTATGATGGAACTGTAAAAATATTAAATATATTTGACAAATATTTATATTTAACGGTATAAAATGCAAGAGAAAAATATCAATGGAGTTCAGTACTACACAAGTGGTTTGGGAAAACGACAAACTCAAATTTGCGCTCGTGCATACAGCTATACATACACCTCCATCTCCATCAGCTTCGCGAATCATCATCTTCACCAACACAATCAGATCGAAATTGTGTGTGTGTGAGGTGAGAATTAAGATATTATTCAATCGCAGAGTCAATGGAGGCTTCAGCGTTGTCGATTTCACATTCAATTTCAGTTTCGAGCATTAATGCTCTGTTGTTAGCTTCGTCCACCAGTAGCAAGCGCTCGCGATGGCACATTGCGTTCAATAAATCGCCGCCTTCTCGGAGATGCTTCGTTGCTAGTAAGAAACAGGAGGAGAAACTGCTGGAACGTCCTGCGGTTGAAGAAGAAGGTTTGAATTCCCAAATTTTGAGTTTTATTATGTTAATCTCGTAAATGGCGTTTTGAATTATAACATCTTTTGCTTTATGTTTCAATCTTTTTTCTGGTGGTTTGTTGATGTAGTAATTATGTCATATTTTGATTGTGTGAGAGAAATGCATATAGTTCAGCTTAAGAAGCAAGATCAGATTTTCTCTTGAAGATAGAGTTATTCGTTAATTAAAACTCGATATATATATATATATAATGAAAAGATACTAATGTTGCATTGTGAACTTAATAAATAATACTCGGATTTTGAGCTAAATCGCTTTTACACATTACACAGTATTATACGTGGCTAATACTTCTTAATTTTTGGTCAAAAGATTACTTGTTTAAGAACTTGAAAATTGCAACAGATTTTTCTAAGTACTAACTCAATATTATAGAATTAAAAACTAAGAACCTTAATAGTTTAACAAAATATTAATTATTGTCAAAAATTGACCCATAGACTCATATAATATGTGTTTGGAAACACTTTTCAAATGGATTATTAAATGCGATTTTTTGTGGTCCCGAAATAAATAATTAGGTGCATAATACTCTGAAAATGAAAAAAATCGTAGAGATGTGACATGCTGACACAATTGTACATTGTGTTTTGGTTTAGGAGTTGCATTAGATGCTCTGAAGCCAGATTCTGCATCAGTTATATCAAGTATAAAGTACCATGCTGAGTTCACTCCATCATTCTCTCCTGATCTATTCGAGCTTCCGAAAGCATATTATGCTACTGCTGAGAGTGTTCGTGATATGCTCATTGTAAATTGGAATGCCACCTATGATTACTATGAGAAGATGAATGTAAAGCAGGCTTACTATCTATCCATGGAATTTCTTCAGGTTTGCTATCATCTCCGTTAAGTTAATATCTATGGTGTTATTTGCTTCCTTCGATTCAATTACTATGCTGAGTTTGTGTTTCAACAGGGCAGAGCTTTGTTAAATGCAATTGGTAATTTGGAGCTCAAAGGGGCTTATGCAGAGGCACTGAAAAAGCTAGGGCACAATTTAGAAGATGTAGCTGGACAGGTAGGAAATTCGTACTAACATAAAAGATGATAGTGTTTTTGTAGCCATCATATTCATTTTGATGGAAAAATCGCACTTTCGCCTTTCTGAAGCACATGATCTTCTATTGCAGCTTCAAATTGCATCTCCTTTTGCAACATATGAACTAGTTCCAGCTGATAGACAGTTTCTATTCGTTCTTCAATTGAATATTTTGCTTGCTCAAATAAAAACAATATTTTATATCCATTTATCTAGATAGTGTGCGTTGGAAAATATATCAAATTTGGTATATGAACGCAGGAACCGGATGCAGCATTAGGAAATGGAGGATTAGGGCGACTTGCGTCTTGCTTTTTAGACTCAATGGCAACACTTAATTATCCAGCATGGGGTTATGGACTCAGATACAGATATGGACTATTCAAGCAGCTCATCACAAAAGACGGGCAAGAGGAAGTTGCTGAAAATTGGCTTGACGTATGGTCTCTCTATGTTCATTTTTTTTCTTCTTTGGAATATCTAAATCCCACAAATCTTGCAATTTATTTATTGTTACATGCATAATTTCTTATCTTTTGGATGAATTTTCGAGGCAGATGGGAAATCCCTGGGAAATAGTAAGAAATGATATTTCGTATCCCATTAAGTTTTATGGCAAAGTCATTCAAGGTCAAGATGGAAGGAAAGAATGGGTAGGAGGTGAAGACATAATTGCTGTTGCCTATGATGTCCCTATCCCGGGATACAAAACTAAAACCACTATCAACCTTAGGCTGTGGTCAACCAAAGTTCCTGCAGAAGTTTTTGATTTACATGCTTATAATGCTGGAGAGCATGCAAAAGCATATGAAGCCATGCAAAGGGCTGAAAAGATTTGCTATATTTTATACCCGGGCGACGAATCATATGAAGGAAAGACACTTAGATTGAAGCAACAATATACGCTATGCTCAGCTTCTCTTCAAGATATTATAGCAAGATTTGAGAGGAGATCAGGGGGAGGAGTAAACTGGGAGAATTTTCCAGAAAAAGTTGCTGTACAAATGAATGATACACACCCAACTCTGTGTATTCCTGAGTTGATAAGAATATTGGTAGATGTAAAAGGTCTTAGCTGGGAGGAAGCATGGGGTATCACTCAAAGGTATTTTATTTATGTGATTTTCAAAAAAATCCCTTTTTTTTCTAGTGAAAATTTGTTAGTTCACTGAGATGCCAATTTTCTTCGTAACCAATGTTCTAACAGAACTGTGGCATACACTAACCACACTGTTCTACCTGAGGCTCTGGAGAAATGGAGTTTGAATCTTCTTCAAGAACTTCTTCCTCGGCATGTTGAGATCATAAGAATGATTGATGAAGAGGTAATTTTTCTACTTATAATGAGTTTCAGGGGATTGGGGAGACTGTATTTATTCAAATACATGTCTTTATTTTGATTCAAGCAAAGCTACCTAAGTTTCAATTTGAGTTATGGGCTTTATGTTTTATTATTCATGTCCTTACTTTATAAATGCTTCCTATGCAGCTTATCGATATTATTATCAAAGAATATGGCAGTGATGACCTGGATTTGCTGCACGAAAAGCTTAAGCAAATGAGAATCTTGGATAATATTGAACTACCTTCTTCTGTGTTAGATTTACTTGTTAAGTCACAGGAAAGCCTTGTTGAAAATTCCATTACAGAAGAACAAGATGCTGAATCAGATGAGGTGACAAAACCTACTGATAAAGACGAATTATCAAAATCTGAAGAAGATAATGATGATGTAATTCTTGAAAAGAAATCGGAGGATCCTGATAAGAAAGTAAAGTCGATATTTAAGCCTGATCCGAAGCAACCACAGTTGGTCCGCATGGCTAATTTATGTGTTGTTGGAGGACATGCTGTGAATGGAGTTGCTGAAATTCATAGTGAAATTGTAAAAGAAGAAGTCTTTAATGATTTTTACCAGGTTTTTTGACTTCTTTCGCTTTTCTTGCTAGAATCTAGAGCTTTTCTTGCTACTGAACTTACATGTGAGTTGCTTTTTGATAGTTATGGCCCGAGAAATTTCAGAATAAAACAAATGGGGTGACACCTAGAAGATGGCTTGAATTCTGTAATCCCGAGCTTAGTAAAATCATAACCAAGTGGACAGGCTCAGACGATTGGTTAATAAATACCGAAAAGTTGGTAGAATTGCGAAAGGTATAAAATCAACTCCATTTTTATAAATGGAATATATATGTATTTACCTTATTCAGTTATAATTATTGCATGTAAAATATGCATCTTTGTATTCTATTGCTCTTGTACAGTTCATTAACTTCTCATTTGATTAAATTTGTTGTGTAGTCCAATTTTTTCTTCCTAATTATTTCCATATCCACTAATAATTTAATTATTCGATTTCTTGAATTGCCTACAGTTTGCTGATAACGCAGAACTCCAATCAGAATGGAGGGAGGCAAAGATGAATAACAAGAAGCGAATCGCAGCTTTTATTAAGGAGAAAACAGGATATGTTGTCAATCCGAATGCAATGTTTGATGTGCAGGTCCTTCCCTATTTCTGAATGATCTCATAATTCACAATTTCTCATCTAATAATTCACTTAACGAAAACATTAATATTTATTTCAGATAAAGCGCATCCACGAATACAAACGACAACTAATGAATATACTGGGAATTGTTTATCGCTACAAAAAGATGAAAGAACTTAGTGCTGAGGAAAGGAAGGCAAAATTTGTTCCTAGAGTTTGCATATTTGGGGGAAAAGCATTCGCTACATATGTCCAAGCTAAGAGAATCGTGAAACTTATCACTGATGTGGGAACTACAATCAATCATGATCCTGAGATAGGTGACCTTCTTAAGGTATGCTGTGAATGGTTCATAGGATATATATATATATATATAAATAAGTGTGATTATTTCTTATATTCTTCATATAATTTGGATTCTCGTTTCAGGTCGTTTTTGTCCCAGATTACAATGTCAGTGTTGCAGAAGTGCTTATCCCTGGCAGTGAACTTTCTCAACATATCAGGTATTTTCTTTCATAGCACATGGCATTTCTATTACGATAAACACCTCAAGGATTGAGAAATTACCATAATTTAATTTCACCCTTATATCTCGTTTGACGAGGGGTGTCTTTGTAATTTGCAAAACCTTTGGGGCTCATGGTAATTACCAATAAGTGAGGGGTGTGCATACAAAATGTCCCCTTCCTTTTGTGAATTTGATCTTGTTCTGATTTTTATTTGGAAAATAGCACTGCTGGAATGGAGGCAAGTGGAACTAGCAATATGAAGTTTGCAATGAATGGATGCATGCTTATAGGAACCTTAGATGGTGCCAATGTTGAAATCCGGGAAGAGGTTGGCGAAGAAAACTTCTTTCTCTTTGGCGCTCGTGCTCATGAAATTGCTGGCCTTCGCAAAGAAAGAGCTGAGGGAAAGGTACATTTATATGCTTTTAAGACCTTCATAAGTTGTTTAATATCAAGATGATAAAATCAGATAAAATATGCTATATTTGTATGCAGTTTGTGCCGGATCCTAGATTTGAAGAAGTGAAAGCATTTGTTAGAAGTGGTGTATTTGGAACATATAACTACAATGACCTTATGGGATCATTGGAAGGAAACGAAGGTTATGGTCGAGCTGATTATTTCCTTGTCGGGAAAGACTTCCCGAGTTACATAGAGTGCCAAGAGAAAGTTGATGAGGCTTATAGGGATCAGAAGGTGAGTTCTTTTCCTTACAATTAAACAACAGTGCCCTAAGTATTATAGTGCAAGCAAACAATAAACTACTATACTTGGATACATATTATTGTAAAAAGTATCCTAAGTTTACCTATCCTATCATATCCTATCAAGGTAAGCAAACGAGCCCTAATTATAAAAGACCACCTCGAGGTTTGAAAAATTACTATAACTTTCTATTTCGATAAAATCAGATTACAATTTCACCTATGTTTCTCGAGTTGTCTATGGCAATTTGCCAAACCTCAGGGCTAGTCATAATTACCAAATAAGTTTAGGGTTATGCATGTAATTGTCCCTTAAATTCAAGGGAACTCTTAAGAGTTTGTTAAAGAAATGACATGAAAAGATAGATTAATACACCAACATTGATGGTTTACATGGATTGTTGATATTTGGATGCAGAATTGGACCAAGATGTCAATTTTAAATACAGCTGGTTCGGCCAAGTTTAGCAGCGATCGGACAATCCATCAGTATGCTAGAGATATATGGATGATTGAACCTGTCGTTTTACAATAAAAACAAAGAAAAAAAAATTGAGGGTGAAGCCAGTTTTTGAAGGTACCTTTCTCAATGTTAGTCAATTTTCTTAAGGTTTTAGTTATAGAATTCTATGGTTATTGATATGTATTTCAACTCTTTCATATTGCTGTGAAGTCTGAATTTTTTTTCTAATATATGGAATAAAAGATGGACATCATTTGGAATAAAAAATATTGTCCCAAAAATCACAATCTCATCACTATTTACTACAATGATGATGAATACAATGTGGATCTTATGAAGTCCGATCAACTAATTTATGTGTTTGGGCATAATGTAACATTACTGAAATTGGATCGATGTTATTAAAACAATAGTTAGTGATCAAATTCGAGACTCAACACAAATCAGCTATGCGAGTATGTTTCTCACTCGAGCTCAATATTCACTATTCATGAACATATGAGCTCATTTTTCAGCCTTTGCATTTTTTATACTTTTGTTGACTCAACTCGACCCGTTCCAACGTTATCTCTTTCAGCTAAAAATTGATACTTTTCTAATTTCATTAACTAAGTAAAGAAAAAGTTTAATAGGGGTTTTTGAAGCAATTCCAAATATATTTATATGATTTAAATTAAACGAAACATAGATAATAATATAGGAGTATTTCTGGTTCTGGATCCAAATCACTCATTATCCTGGCCCATAACACTGACGCGACTTGACTTGGGTATTTGGGCCCACTTACAGGTACCCAGTTATAAAATCAGAAGTATATGGGGCCCATCTTGGGTACAACAGGTAACAGCCCAACTAATTTTGCAGGAGAATGACAGAAATGGTTATATACTTATATTCCTATACTTGGCCTTTTTCCAGTAAAATGGGGAAAATATATATTATTATTATTTTACAGTTTATGGTATATTTTACCAATTTATGCTATTTAATTTAATAAATTATCGAGCTCGTGTAATAAGACTCGAGCCTGATCCTGAAAAAGTCACCAAGTTCGGCTAGAGCTCCGGTTGTTCGCCCTATTCTAACTACTACTTCGAGGGATATTTAAACTTTAATTTTCAAAATTACATATTTACAATGTCAATTCAAATACGCTGCATTCACTATCCTAATAGAGTAAAGGGTATTGAAAAAGAATTAATACTTTATATTTGCTTTGTATATATAGATATTATATATGTGTATATATATATATATATATATATATATATATATATATATATATATATAGAGAGAGAGAGAGAGAGAGAGAGAGAGAGAGAGAGAGAGAGAGAGAAGTGGAGTTAAAAGCAAGAAGACAGGGTATGATGCAAAGAATGGGATAAATAGTTGTGCTGTGGGTGCTCAACTACTATGTCTATGTGCTTTTTATATTCTTTTCCCTTCTCCAAGTCAAATGAGCCCACATTCATGGTTAGGCTCAACTATGATACTATATTCTTTTATTTATTTTACTATTGTATTTTATGAAAATAATATGACCAACATTTCCTTGAAAATATATGAAAAGTCAGAAAAAATTTGATCGGGATTACATTTTATTATATTCATACGTATAACTCTAAGTATCAAATGAGTTTATGAATCAATAGTTGATAAGATATACTCAAGTGATCACTGATTTTAAAAAAAAAATTCAGAAGTTTAAAATATGAAATATTTTGGGGGAAATAAACTAAACATAGCTATTTTACAAAACATATCTTGCAATTTCATAAAATTTTCAATTTGTAATTGACATACAAAAGATCAAAATTATTTACTTCTTAGTAACTTCTAATCCAATTCAAGCAATCAAATACTATGAAAGTGAGATGTGGTGGTTTGATAAGACTTTTCATGAGACAAAACTTTAAGTTTCCTTAGCAACCACATGATCTTCACTTCTATTGTCTCCTCACTAATCTAATGGTAAATAATTAAGTATTCTCTAATCTTTGTTGTTAAAAACAATGATTATGATTATAGAGACAACAATCATAGTTCCACACCTATACACAACCACCTAAAACAACAACAATGGAGGTGTCACTAGGAAGAATAATTGGAAATAAAATAAAGATTTGGGCTCTTAATTCTTATTATTTTGCTTAACAATTTTGTAGAATATGATCTTCAAGTTTTAAAATAACTTGGTAAAACTTGAAATCAAGGTATAAATGAGTCGAGCCCGGTTCGATTTTACACTCGAAGTGGTGAATTTGAGCTAAGTAAATACTTCAACTTCCTCACATATGAAAACTCATAGAAATGAAGTTATTTAACTTAAACCAAGTAACTTTTCATAGCTAGCACTGATTTGTAATCAAAGAACTAACTACAAAAGAAATCATATTCATATCATATTCAATACTTCAAAATGAACCCAAAAAAAATATGAATAGAGCCTTTAAAAAAGTACTAATCTGCAATCACAGAACTACATTGCTACAAAAATCCTTTCAACATATCAAGTTCAATACTTCAAAATGAACCCACAAAAATGAATATAAAGAGCCTGCAAAAAAATTGTTCATATTCTTGAAACACGAAAAATAGAGATACCGAAAAACGCCACCATAATCTCATCCTACCACGAAAAAAACCCGTCATCCTCATCCGCCTCGGGTGCAGGAAGATTAAGATCAAGTAACTTTGGAGCCTCGGTCTTAGTCTCGGGCCTTATCACGGGCCTTTGGTTGCTAGTTTCACCATTATTGCCCATAAAATGTGATCTCTTATGGCCACCTAATGCTTGACCATTCTTGAAAACCCTGTCACAAAATGGGCAAATATGCTTTTTAGGCTTGGTTTTTTTGTCTGAGGGAGATGAATTCTTTGCATTCGATTTTCGGGTTTCAACAAGCTTGTTATTAGTCGTGAAATCTCTAGAATCTTCTAGAACATTCTCGACACTTTCGTATCTTGTTTCATTGGCGATATTGCTTCGTTTGTGGCAAGGCCTATGCCCCCCGAGAGCTTGATATGATTTGAAAGTCTTTTTGCAGTTGAAGCATTCGTATTTACTTCTCTTTCGACAATTTTCATCGAAAACTTCAGTACTAGTATACCTTCTCTTCCTTGATTCAACCCCACCAAAATTTGAAGCCATAATATCATCATCATCATACTCATTTTCGACATAAAGTTTTCTAAACTCTGCTCTATAGTTCTTGAGTTTTTTGCTAAACGAATAGTTCCTTCTCGACCCATCAACCGATACATCAGATTCGGCTTTAGCACATTCATCCAAGAAATACCCAGAATCAGAATTTTCAGTTTGAGCTATTTCATCATCTAAAGCACTAGCTTTTAACTTAGCATCACCATTTTTCTTCATTTCTTGGTCATGTAACAGATTTAAGCCTTCCTTTTCACCAACTCTCATGTCAATAGAAGAAGACTTAGTTTCCAAAACAACAGAATTGTTATCAGAAGAATCTACAACTGAGTTCAAACCATTATTCACAAAATCCATTGACAACAACATTAAACACATAGCTACTTCCTCTTGATCTTGTCCATCAATCTCAGAAACAGATGAAGAATCATTATTAACTAAAGATAATGAATTAGAATTCATCAGAATAGCCTTTTTATACCTCTTACTCTTTGATGATCTAGTTCTAAGCCTTAACTCATCACCTTCTTCGGTATCCGAATAACTATCAGTCACTAATTTGTGACTCTCACTAGTCCATGAATCATCATCTTTCAAAGCCTTATCCTTTTCTGAGTGACAAGCCATATGACCACATAAAGCTTTCATAGATTGAAACCCTTTTCCACATTGCTTACAAATCTTCTCTAATGGTAAAGGGATTCTTGGATCAACAGCCCTCCATGATTTTTTGGGATTTTCTCTAAGGATATAGCTAGATTGCCCATTTGCAAATTCAGCAAATTTTGAGTCTTTTATCATGTTAATTTCACTCTTTTCCTCAGATTCAGCTGAATTTGCTATTACATGAGACTTCATGTGACCCCCTAATGACTTCCCACAAGGGTACTTCTTATTGCACAATATGCAAACAAATCTCAGTTCTTGATCTTCCTCCATCATATCAAGTTGATTTAACAGCAAACAAAAAAAAACCCAGATACTAAAATCAAAATTCAGTTGAAAAAAAGTAACCCCAACTTAATGTTTGCTAAAATGCAACTTTAATTTGATCTACTTCAACTTAAAACACTTCAACAAAACAGAGGACCCCAGAAGAACACAGCCCAGATCAGAAAACTAACAAAAAACTATATATGAACTTTAACTAAAAAGCTCAAATCTGAAATGTGGGGTTTTGGCACAGATCACAAAGTTTATATCTTTGCTATCACTCAAAGTGATTATAGAAGCAGAATCATAGAACAGGTCAGATGTGACAGTTTTTTGGGGGAAGTAAAAGATTAAAAATCAGACCCGCAATAAAAGGAAACCACTCTTAAATTCCATATCAATGTAATCTCCCACAACAGAGCAAAACGAAAAAAAAAATTAATGTGAAGATTTGGATGAATTAAATGAGGAAAAAATCAAACTTTTGAAACAGATGGGTCGCTAATGAAGGGATTGAAGTAGCCACAGCCTATCAGATATTAAAGAGTTACAACAGAAATCAAAGACTCTTTCTTCCTTGTAATTCTCTCATTCCTATAGATACATACAACCGTCTCTTTCTCTCTCTCTATATCTATATATAATGTGTGTGTGTGTTTTAGACTTATAGAAGGAGGAGAATTCCATGCATGGAAGCAAAATATATGTGAGAGAGAGAAATTGAAATGATGGGAAAAGTTTGTTTCTACAAAATCGGACGGTCCAGATTTCTTGGATTTTTTGTTGTGTTTTTATGCAAGTCAAAATCACAAAGGGTATTTTAGGAAATCACGAATTTAAATTTATGGATTTTCTAATTTTGAGAGTGGAAAAAGTTATCTAAATTCTAAAGTTTGAAAGAATAATACCTCATTTTGTCATTTGCTTAAAGGTCACAACAAAGAAAGGTCCAAATTCTCAGCCGTTTTGTGTTGTTTAAATTCCTAATTTGTCCCTAAGTTTTTATATATACTGTATGTATGTATATGTGTGTATATACTAAATTGTGCTCAATAAAAATAAATTTTGTTCAATTACTATTATTATTTTTACCAATTATTTTTCAGTCAAAACTTATGGTTATTGTGGGTTTGGATTATTGGGAAAGAATCAATAAATGGTTGTTTCTTTTGAGATTTTGTTTATTGTAATGGTAAATTTTCTGGTCAAATAGAACAATCTTGTGTTATTTATTTGTGTAATATTTTAATAAAATTGTAAATTCTAAGAATATAATAATATCATAACATGAAATATTATCTTTATTATATGTAAATAATTTCTAACTCCATTTAAATAGTATCTGAGTGGATTGTAATTGGTCAAACATTGTGGTCAAAAAGGTTTTTTTTTTCAACTTGGAAGTCTTTGCACTATATGGTGGCATTTTGATTTTTGAGGGGTTGAATGAGAAATTTGCAAATTGCTATATAAGTTTGTCATAGTAATTTATCAAATTTTTCATATTAATTTGTTTTATTTAAGTTTCCTAGTCATTTTAGCTTTGCAATCTTTGCATATCTTTTGCTATTGAATTTACATAAACTCCAATTTGGTTATTGATGGGATCTTCCTACAAATTTGGAATTTTTGAGAGGGACATTTGATAAAATGAGACTAATAATACACATTGTTTCATATGAAATTAAGTTTATAAATAGTAAGAGTTTATATATTTCAATCCAAATTCTTTGTTCAAATTATTACTCCATCTCTTATTTCATTTTTTATATTCTCATCACTTGTATAATTGTATTTGTATCCCTTAAATACATAAGTGCTATAGATTCTATACACGTAATATATATATATATAATGCTCGTTGAAAGACATATTAATTTATGCACCCAGTCTACCCACCTTAAATTTATATTGTATGTCATATTGAGTCTGTTAAACTCGAGATGAATGAAATATTCGCATGAAATCCAAATAAAGAGAAGAATAAAAGAAACAAATCAAGAAATTTGATAAGTTCATATATAAGTATTATGATTATATTAATATGGAAGATTCCACTTTTAATATCACAATTATAGGGAGATATCTTAATGTCTTGTGCAGATCTACCATCATAAATTTGAGTCATTAGATGGAAATGAAATGAATCAATTGAACCCAAAACACTAAAATGATGCCCATTAGATCCAAAGATCTGTGACATTTTTTCCCAACTTATTAATATTATAAATATTAAATACACAAATTAAAATCTGCATTTTGATTACAAATATATTTTGAATGGGTATTTTGACCTTCTACCAAGCAAAAAGGAATGGGTATCTAAGTAAAATCACCTAATTTTCAGAGATATTTCAGTACTAATAAACAATTAACATTACATCTATACTAATAAACAATTAATATTACATCTATAATTATAATATAATTTATCAATATTTTAAGCCTGCTTTTACCTGAAAAGAAAGCTTCAGAAGCCACTTATTATATAATTTTTAGGCTTCAAAGGCAACGTGTCCAAAACTTGTAATTAAGCTACTTTAATTTAGAGTCTTTTAGTTATGAATTAACATAATTATCAACCTAACCCAAGTCATTATTTTGTCCTAATTTTGAGTAATTATATTTAACACTCTATAGTTGACTGAAGACTACCCAAACCAACTTTTTACTTTTATTTAGTGTAGACTGTAGACTCTAGTAAATAATAATGAATAATATGTAATTACAAAAAAGATTTCCTTACTTTTGAAATTATATTTAGTCCTGCAAATTGATGAAATTTGGGGGGTGACAAATGTAATTTCAGAAGTATGGGAATTAATGAGATGTGTTTAAAATAAACTATAACAACAATGCGAGATTAATGTAATTAATTGATAATTAACCCATTAATTTATGAATCCCAAGGCTTCCTATACAAGGAGTGGTCACAATCAGCTCATAAACAAAAAGAATTGTACTTGACAGCTTTTTATAATCAGAAGCTGAAAACTGCTTAATTGAATTAGAAAGACTTTGAAAAAAAAAGTCTATGGATTTTATATACTCTTGATTTTTCACTTTCTATAATTTTAGTAAAAAAAATACTTTTAATTAATTGATTTTATTGAATTTATTATATTTTTATTTTCTTAATCAAGAGGCAGTGAAAAATTAATAATATTAAAATAGTGGTATATAGCAAATGAATATAAGGAGATATTCTGTTTCTAGAAAAAAAAACTTCCCTACTTTTGTAAGCTATATATATACAGCTAACTTCAATATAACTTTTTTAATGCTATTATGAACTTTTGATGGGCATCATAGGTTTGGTGAGTGAGAGTTATGGTAAGAAAATAATAATAATATTATTCCAAGTTGACAATTTTTATTAAGCTGGCCTCATTTGCAGCCCATATGCAACTCTATACTTGTCTATTTTTTCAAACAAAACTTCAACTCCAATTGCTTTTATATCCTTATGAGAGTGTACATACATATATATATATTCATCATTTACATCTAACAGTTGTAGAATGTCACAAGGTTGGAAATTTGGGACCAGTTTTGGTCCAATGTATCTTTCCTAAGATAAATAGAAACAAACATTCCCAACCAAAAACAATTTAAAAAAAAAAAGAAAAAAGAAAAGGAAATCAGTTCAGGCAAACAAAATCCCATTTTCTTTTCTTTATAACTATGTCTATTCTCATGCAGAAAGTTCAAGGAGAACAAAAAGCCAAGAGTCAAAATTGCAGTTTATCACAACTTCTAACCCCTATTGTTTTCACCATCCATTTCAACAGCATCACCTTGCTTATACACATTACCATCACAAACCCTTTGATCATTTTCACTGCCTTCATCCCCACATACATTTTCAAACTCAGAACCCGACCCGCCCACTGAACCCATCTCACAACCCGTCAGATCATACTCGTGGGGATGCTCTTCATCATCATCGCTATCAATTTCCAACAAATAAGACCTATTTTGGGCGGCCCGTTTTCGTAGCATAAAAACATTGAAATAATAACTTACGAGTTCACTCTTTTTCCGGTTTGGGAACGCAACACTTAATTCATTCCAAAAATCTCGACCTTGTGATTTGGGATTAGAGAATACGACTTGATGAAAGATTTTTTCTTCATTGGGACTCCACCTGTTAGCAACAACTTCTTCGCCCATATCATAAAATCCTAACTCGGTGAAAATATTATCTCCAATGGTCTCGCGTAATTTTTCTCTTGTTTCGTTTATATGTTGCTGCACGCATCTCGTGGACCCCACATCCGGGCAGCTACAGCCTGTTCTGCCATTCCCAATTTTGACCCAATAAAAGCCTGGATAACATAACTCGGGCAGTTTTATAATACAAGTACCCATTTTTTGCTCTGTTTCGTCGTCAACAAAGATGTTTGAACCTGAAAAATCTTTCTTTGAAGCATTCATATCCAATTGTGGGATTTCGGCTTGATGATCCGGTCCAATTGGTACTTCTTTCCTAGGAGGACTATTAAACAAGATTACATATGGATCTTCAAAATGTTCTGGGGGTCGATATGGTATGCTAAAGTCAATATATCTTGGAAAATAAGATAAGAAAGAGGTGTCATGGTTTTTGGAATCTTCCGGGCTATTGCTGCTTGTGATCAAAGATAAAGGGGCATCTCCATCCAATTCGTTATCAGCAATTGACGCATAATCTGTGTCACCATTTTCCGGCCCCACATCAGAACGTGACTTGCAAAAGTTGCTCTTTGCTTCAGCTATGATAAAAAAAGCAAAAAAAGAATGATTAATGACTGATGGACTGTAATTATGTAAACATAGACAAATATGAAATAACACGCGCATAAGTTGTCTAAATGATGCCTCTCCGAACAGTTATAGATAAATATAGCAAAATCCTTGATTAACACTGTACAAATTAAAAATAGCAAATTCACCTGGAGAATCAACTCCCAGGGTGGTTGAGCGAGAAGGAAAATCCTTTGTAGTGAACATTAGCGTTTGGTTATGATCAAGTTGCTTAGGCTGCTTGAAAGAAAGCTCTGGAATATCTTCCACTTGCAAAGCACGTTTGGCTCCCATTTCTGTTTACAGGAGGAAAAAGAAAAGGACTAAGAATATTTCAAAGAAATATATACCACATGGAGAATAGGGTAATAAATAAGCAAATCAAGTCATGATCTAATCCATGCTGAAACAGCAGTTAAGAATCAGAAAATTCTCCATGAGCCTTGCACCAACACTGCACGTCTAAGTGCCTAGGCTTATTCCGTAAGTTGGTGTTAAGCTCGTAGGTTTTCTTGATTGTGCAAATTCATAAAGAAAAAATATCAATATAGCAAGGAAAAAAATATGCATTCAATCGTATTCTTTTGATGTAAGGAAACATAAACATCGCATAAACCTATACATTGCCCACACAATTATGACTATGTGTCACGTGTATACAAACAAAAGCACCGGAATTAAAACCTGATGGCCACAACAGTAACTATCTGACAAATGCCCGTTGCCCAAATGACTTCACGTAAATTGACATATTTACATAAAGTAGCAAAAGAAGGAAACTACACATTTTGGCAATATTAAAGCAAACAAAATCAATTAACAACAGATAAGCAAACCTAATCCACCCAGATGACAGTATTATTTGCTTCCAGCACTATCGACGGGTTAAACATAACGAAACAAAAATATCTAAATGTGTGAGATTTCTTATGATGTCCATAATTGTCTTCTTCATGAAAAATCAGTACCTACTAAAAATCGTTCAAGTGAAAAATATATATCGGGGTCATGGCTAGCTCATAGATGCAATGCTAAAAAACACTAAGAACACCTAATAATAATTTTAAAAAACAGGGATTGTTTCTTCACTCTCCAAAACAGAGCTAAAATAACACATCTAAAAAGACACATAACCTATATATATTCACAAAGTGTACATTCAAAACCACAAAGAGCTCACTAAATCTCAATTCACAAGCATAAAAACAAAAACCCTATATTAATTCAGATTCAAGGAACATAAAGCTCAAACAACCACGATGAGCACGAAACTCTTGACTATCAAAACACCTCGTAGCAAAAGCACAGATTCTAAACCAATTAACAGGGGGGGAATAACAAGTACACCATACTAATAACAAAAATCCAAATAATTAACACACATCAACAACAAATCGAAGAATTGAAAATGAAAACCTAGAGTTCCGTAGAATCAACAGATCCGTTTGAACGATGCACCAAATTGAAAGAAAATGAATCGAATTGGATCAGGATGACGTTGAATTTCAAGATCGAAACATCAATTTCGAAAAGAAAAAAAATCGAGATCGATGAAAATGAAATTTGGGGAAATTATCTTCTAGAAGGGATGAGGGTCCGAATAGATTCCGCGCGTGTAGTTGGTGGATTGTATTTTAGAACTTTCTAATTTATTTTATCAAAATGACAAAAAAGAACTGCAGTGAGAAGTTTATTATTCAAATAACAGATATTATTCTTTTATTCTTTAATGTTTTGCATATAAATTATAAATATATGGATTAAAAAAGTGTGCAGTCATCGATTACATCAAATTAATTATTCCACTTATACTGTATAATTTACAATTATATATTTTTTATTTTATTACGATTAAGTTTGAGTATTTATATATGACTATAATTTATTATTATATTGTGCAAATATTTTATACTAAATATCAAAATAAATATAGTAAATCACGTGCAAACACGTGCATTTACTTTTATATATAAAAAAAGGATCGATAAACATTAATATGTGCCTAATTAGGCTCATTTGTCATCTAAATAAATTAACAATATTGCATATTTAATCTTCCTCTTCAGATAATTCCTCTACAATGTCACTCTTTTCCTTCTCCTTCTTTTGCATAACTTTGCATACTATATAACTCTCAGTCTGCAGAGAAAGAAAAAGTTGAAATTAGACAACAAATTATGAAATTTCTTTTATTTATTTCGCGCGATATATTTATTGTATATTACACGTTATTAGATCATAAAAGACTTTCAGACTCCAAATCTTAGTATAATTATAACTACACATATATGATAACCTATCACATGATTCATCGCGATTATTGCAAGATTTTTAATATTAAAACTCGCCTCGAGCTCGACTAGTAATAATTAATAAAATGTGTACAAATCTTGGTGTTCGACTCGATTAAAGCCCATTTGTGCTACCCATTCGATTAACAATGACACAAAGCTCAAATACAATTTTGACGAAATTCAACAAGTTTTAACCATGTTCTAAGCGAAAAGAAATTATGAAGTAGTTTCGAAATTACAATGTTTCCAATGAATTCTATTGTTTCGAAATTACAATGTTTCCAATGAAATTACAATATTAATAAATTTTGAAACAAAATATTTCTTTTTAGAATTTTGCAAGATATCTCCTATTAAACGTTTCTAATATTTAACAACCCGAAACTCATGTTAAAAATGAAAGTTTGAACCTGTATCCGCTTCAACTCAACTCATTTACACCTGGCTATTCAATTATTAAACAATATTTACTAGAAAATCATTGAAATCAATTAATCTAGTAGAGGAATAAAACTCAATTGAGAATAAACAAATAAAATATGTGCAATACTTACATCATCACTAGTGCTTGGAACAAGATTTGGGCTGCATCTATATTCAACCAGCTTCCAATCTGTCTTATTTGCATAGAGACACTTTCCATCATAGAATGAATATTTGTCCTTGAACCCAATTATAATCTCATTTTCTCCATAAATGGGAATGTTTTCTTTGTAACTTTCCCAATACCCATTTGGTGTAAATCGAAATGTGTTTTGGTCAAGCCATTGTTTTCTTTTCGCCATAGTGAAAAAGTATCCTTCGTTATTTACAGCATAATTGAATTCACCTAAAAAAAGAAAAAAAATATTCAAAATGGATCGATTTGATTAATCAAACTCATTGAGCTCAATCGACGTTTTGACTTGAAAACATGTCGATTTTCATGTCTCGGGGAACATGGGAGCGAGAAAGTAGACACTATTGCTTAGAATATATAGAAAATGAGAAGAATGAATCGATATTTCGAGTTTTGATTGAAAAATTCGATACAAATATACCAATAGTTGATATAGTTTTCAATAACAAACTAAATGATTATATTGGATTCAAATTTTGAAACTACTTAATAATTTCTTTTCGCTTAGTTAAAAGATGGAAACTATCAAACTTTTCAATTGAAAATAAGGAAAATCAGAACCATGCATATAATCATATAAGTATAGCCCAATCGCAAAATAAGTCCTCCAAATAACACTTAATTCGCAAGGGGTGAAAAATTAACAAATCAAAATTTTCGAATCTAAGGTAAATATGCAGGAATGAATCATACAATTATTACAGAAGATTAATGAAACTTACTCAAAGGAAGATTCAGAGGATCAAACAGGAAGACATTAAGATCCATAATGTAATTTGAAGGCATCTGTTCACTCTTTATCTTAGGAAGCAAATAATACAACAATAATTGTTCGTCAGTCGGGGCAAACCGAAACCCGAGAGGCAATTCGGATCCTTCATGTTCCACTGAAATTTCTACAGAAAAGCTTTGAGACGTATCCATGGCTGAGAAATTGGAAGAAAAAAAGACCTAAGAAAATAAAGGGTTTTGAGACAGTTTTTGATGTGTTTGTGATTATGAGGAATGAAGGGGAAAGATGAAAGTATATATAGTAGTTGCGTGATGTATATACTACGAATCAAATTTGGTATTAAAATACTTCTATAAGTACTCTATACTAAGAATTTTAAATTGAATACTTTTCGATTTTTTAGGTTTGATAAATTATTTTATAAAAGGTATTTTAGTAAAATACATTAATTATGACTCTATAGAATTCGATTTTACGTAGAATTGTTGACAACCTTAATTTCAAAAAAAATATTTGTCCGAATAAAATTTCATTTTATTTTTTCAAAGTTTAAATTTTAGTTTTTGGTACGAGATTGTAGGAATACGGTTGAACTTGTGGAAACTTTACTTGGATATAGGCAATTTAGCTTATATTTTTTGCTATTTAATTTAATGTGGGATGGAGGGGCCCACGCGGGATTTTAGTGTACGGCTGCCGTATTTGGAATTTTAATACTCCTAGTTCTATTAGGATTACGATTGCTTCTCCTAATTCAATTAGGATTCATTCAAAATATTATTCCTTATTATATGGATCTCTTTCCTTATCCAATTAGGATTGTATTATTTTATTTTTATTCATCTTAGTGGGTTAAAATTTAAATTGAAAGGGCTAAATAGTAAAAAAAATTGAAAAATATTTAACATAGTTGGGAAGGTGATGATTTGGGTTCCTTTTCTTTTAATTATTTAATTTTTTAGATGGGTAAATGACAAAAGAATATATTTGTGGGTTGTTTGACAAAAAATTAGCCAATATTGACATTTTTAAAAAAATATCATCTTTATATATATATATATATATATATATATATATATATATATTTCTCATTACGTATTAATATCAAGTGTAAATAATGAATTTTTCAAAAACATGGTTTTGGGTATATATGAATGAATCTTAGTTTTGGAGTATCTGAAATGGATGTCAAACTAAATAAGATGAAAACTAGACTTAAAAGTTCTATAATTAAGATAATAGTGGATTCAAGAGGTACGCGAGAAACATAGTTATAATGCATTGATAATTTTACAATACATCAACTTCAGTCGAATCAGCCAGTTAATTAAATACGACAAAAGAGGTGTTTTAAGAGAAGAATAAGTTAATATTTGAGCTCATCTCATTCAATTTGATTAATGTTTAATCGAGCTCAAATCAAGTCCAAATATATATATTTTTTAATATTGATATCAATATTACACAAGTTTTTTAAAAAAAAAGACTTTTTCAAATACAATTTATTTTTACCGTGATACCAAGGCTAAACAAGTTTGACAAAAAAAAAGGAAACTTTATCTGATTATTTGACAACCAAACTTACAAATATGATCCGCTATAGACCCGAATAAGAAATTGGACTTACCCGATTAGTAGGCCCATTTGAATGGACCTATTATATACCCGACAAACAATTGGGCTTGGGTCTAGGTCCAAGTAATCGCTTCTGATATTCCCAGCCTCTACAGGGCTTCTACTGCAATACCCTCCAGTTTGAACTAAAATCGTTATTCTTCGACTTTTCAACACTCTCCAAGTTCCCTCTCTCGCCATTGCTTTCATACGCAGTCCCGGTTCACTGCAATCCCAGGTAATGTTTTCGATCTCTTTGTAGTGTTTATCTTGAGTATGAATGTAATTTTTCTCGAAACTAATGTAGAATGGGAAAATGGCAGCTGGCCATGAATTTGCAGTGTGAGTTTGTGGAAACCCTTAATTCAATTTTGAGGGGAGGAATTTTCCAATTAGCTCATTGCATTCCCTAATGGTGATGATGATGTATTTGATTATTGTTCATTATGTATATTGTATAATTAGGACACGAACCAAATTACTCGAAATCGCTAGGTTGAGCTTGACTGTGGTTGACATATCAAACCAAGCTTAGAACAACTTTTTGTGTTTGATAGGTTTGATTAGGTCTTACACTATGGATTGCATTTTTTTGCTTAAGAAGAACCCTATATATTCCTTGCAATAAGCATTCCCCTGCAGTAATTATTATGTAAAGCATCCAAATCTCTTGCAGATGGCTTTGGTTGTTATCTGTGGTCAACCTTGTAGTGGGAAATCAACGGCTGCAGCCTGCCTATCTGACGCCCTTCAAGATTCAGAATCTAAGCCATCGGTAAGAATCATTAACGAGTCTTCGTTTCACCTCAACCGAAACGAAAGCTATGCTAACATGCCATCTGAAAAGAATTTAAGAGGCGTACTGAGATCTGAAGTCGATAGATCATTATCAAGAGATAACATCATCATAGTGGACTCTTTAAACAGCATAAAAGGTTACAGATACGAGCTATGGTGTTTGGCTCGTGCAGCGGGAACTAGATACTGTGTTCTTCATTGTGATGTTGAAGAGCCCTGTTGTCGAAAATGGAATCATGAACGCAGGGAAAGAATGGAGCCTGCTTATGATGATAACATATTTGAAGATTTAGTAAGAAGGTTCGAAAGGCCTGATAGTAGAAACCGTTGGGATTCACCATTGTTTGAGTTAAGGCCTTCTAGAGATGGGATTGAGAAATCATCGATTGCTATAGTAGATTGCGTAACATATTTGACCAAAAAAGTAGACCCAAGAACTAAGGATGTTAAAATTCTACAACCTACTATTGCAACACAAAGCGCAAGGTCAAGTGAGGCGAATTCTTTGTATGAGATGGATAGAGCAACATTAGAGGTCATGAATATGATAGTAGAAGCTCAATTGCGGGCCATGGGAGGGCCTGTAAATGGCGTGTCACTTGGGCCGGGCTTACCAAGTATTGATATTTCGAGGCCCGTTGGTTTGCCTGAGCTGAGAAGGCTTAGAAGAACCTTCATTAAATTGACTGGCCAATCGAGCTTGAGTGGGCCACCACCACCTTCGGATGCTGATAGTGCAAAGAGGATGTTTGTAGATTACTTGAATAGAGAATTAGGAAATGGTTAAAGTAAGATTAGATGGCATGATGATAAGATAAAACACACTATGAGAAGTGAGAGTTAATGTCATATTGTTAATATCCAATGGCTTACAACCCCACCTAGTTACTACCCAAATGATGACATAGAATGAGAGGGATGATAATCTAAGGAAGCTTTCTCATATATTCTGTTTTTTGCGAATGCTTAAGCTCGTTTTGGTTTTTGTTTTAACTCTGAAGTTTATTTAATCTACAGGTTTGCTCAATTTTTCGGGTTTTGTCTTGTTTCCGTGTATAAGTTTGCAGGATATCGTGGAGCGACCTAATCAGAACAAGATATGATCTTTATCTGATGTTGCCCTGTTTCTGTGTTATAGTTACTTTCCTGCATTTTATATGTTGTACTATGATTTTGTGATGACCCTCTGTGCTTAAGGCATTGATACATTGTTGTTTTTTCTATCTATCTTTTTATCATGTTTCCCAGGTTCCAGAGAAGAACATATTGGTTTTGGTTCCATTTTCATAATGCATTTATAAGACAGGTACATAAGCTTAATTATGGCACCTATTTATATTTAATTTGTCTAAATTATAGCCCATTAAAAAATGGGTTTGAATTGGTAATCACAAATCACAATTGATCATATTGTCTCATTTAATCTACCTATGTGAGTGGTAGGGGTCATTTTTCATCCCTATGTTATTGGTCTTTTATTGAAGTTTAATGTTATGGTCAAAGCAACAAGTTAATAAGTTTTAATGAGATTTCTAGGCTTATAAATTTTTTAATATTTTTTTTATTGGAAGTTTTTTTTTTTAATTGGAAAAGACTAGATAAATAAAACTAATCTTAAGCACAAGATCCAGAATTTCAAATTTCAGTATAATTACAATAATTAGCAAATACTGGATGATATGGATGGTTTGTAATTATGTTGTAATTTAAATTTTGTAAGGTCCTTATAAGAATAATAATCGTCGGTTCAAAAGAAAAATAAAATTATATGTTGTTATCAATAATCAAAATTAAGTGAAGATACGTTAATAAAAAAATAATAATAACTAATTGTACAATATAAAACAATTGAAAGCATAAATGTTATATCTACCTGCAGCCATGTTCAGAATCATCCCTATTTTTGTTATTTTCCCCTTTCCAGATTGGACAAAAAATTCTTTTTACTTTTTTCTATAAGAATTATTAAAAAATTTAGATAAATTCTCAATTTTAACTTTATTTGGGTTTAATTTTGTTATACATTGAAGGCTTGACTAGCTAAGCCCTCATTTTCTTTACATATATGCTAGCTTTGCTGATCAAATTCTATGATATGCTATTTTATTGAATCAGTCTAATTTTCACTATTGAATAGAGAGGGATATTTTAGAAAAATACTTCATTTTGAGTGATTAAATGTTGAAAATTAAGCTGACTCCTAACATAGAATGACATAGGGTGGACACAAGTTGAACCGGCTCGAGATATTTAATGAGTTGGGCTTTTAAACGACCCAATATATATTATAAATAATAAAATTTTCTATTATATTTAATAATATATGAATAAATATAAAATTAATAATATATAAATTATTATGTTTTTGAATTTGAGCTTGAGCTCATTTTCCTCCAGCTCGTCGAGCTCGAAAGTGGCTCGAACTCGAGACGAGATTTTTGGTTTCGCTCGAGCTCGATTTGTGAACACCCTAGAATACCCATCAAAGAGCATTACTGATTTTGTTATATAAATTAAGAAGTGTAAATTATTTTAACAATAGTCCATTAAAATGAAACAACCGACAGTATTATTTAATGAATACTTTCACAAAAAAGTAACAAAATTGAAATTATTAATGTTACCAATAAAAAACATTGAAGCTGTAAAATAATGGAGATGATGGGACATCTTAAGCTGGACGATTCCTCCAATCATACTTTCCTAATTACACTAATCATGTTTCCACATGCAAAGAATTAGTCAAGTGTATAATTAATTAATTTATTTATTTATTTGGAAATAAAACCAAATTCAAGAATTTATTGCCCTCCATTTATTGTATAAAAGTCATGTTTTCTACATGAAATCGTGCAAAGAATTAAATGTCATTGATTGCAATATTGTCACACAGTTATATATAATAATATTAATAATATCTTTGAAATTCGATCTGAGTTAAAATTTCTATCACGTTTGAATGATTCTTAAAGGGTTTTAAAAAATAATTTTGAATACTCCAGAATTTTGAATCATGATATAGTTAATATTGATAATTTTTATGTACTTATGTGAATCTCATATAAATAATTTGCTATTATTCCAAATTACGAGACATGATTGCTCATTAAGATTATTCCAAAAAATAACTATATGTTATCTAATAATATAAAAAATATCTTAAAGTTTAGCCAATATTACTTTCAAATTATATTTTTGAATTAAAAAAGTCCAAAAATTGATAGGAAAAACCAATAAACCAATAAAAATAGGTGGGCGACAATACAATTACTTTATTGTTCTTCTTCTTCTCTTTTAAGAAGAATGAAAGATTGGATCTCAAAAATATAAATAAATAAATAAATAAATGATTAAAAAATCACAGCATTAAATAATTACTTTTTTCCAATTATAGAGAACTCACGCTCACAGACAACTTTCTCTCTCTAAATGTCAATGGCGAATCCAAACTCTGCTGTTTAACCTCCGTCGACACGTAGTGCTTGTTGTTACATATGAGCAAAAACCCTATTTTTCACGTTTTTTGTTGTTTTCCCTCTGTTTTTGCGGTAATGCTGATTGTTTTGTTGTAATGTGTGGTGGATCTGATCTGAGTGTAAGATCTATATGAATTTTTTCGTCGTTCGCAGTGTTTATGTGTTTGATGTTTTTTGTTGATTTATTGTGACGTAATGCAGGTTTGATTTGATCTGGAAGCTTTGATTGTAATTGGTTAATTGACAATAGGAGCTAGGCATTGCTGTTGGTGAGGATTTGTGGCGGTTATTTGGATTTTAGCGTGGCAGTTTTAATTGAAGTACAAAGGCTCCACGTAGGTGATTCCTGTGATCTGAATTAGGTAATTTTAGCCACAGGATATGATAGGATGATCATGATGTGATATTAAAGTACTTCGATGCCAGCTGAGATAGTTTTGAGCTTCGATCATATTATTCGCGAAAGATTGTATCTGATGATTGGCTATGGTTCTCGGAGTTCTTGGAGATTGATGTTTGAGCAATAGCATTTACCGAAAGGATATTTTCTGCGTTTATATTATAAGAGGACAGCACAAAGCAAATATGAGAAGATTTTGGCACAGTAAACTATCATTGATCATCGGTCGTGGACCGCCGGTCAATTGGTTGCTTTTGTGTCTAGTTAGTGTCTTAGTTTTAATCGCGCTTTTGGGTTCTTCTTCAAATGAAATTGGTTCTGCAACTGATTCTGTGAGACCTGTTTTTTCAAACTATAGAATGTTGAAAGAGCAAACCTTGAGTGATTATTTGGAGTTAAAGAATTTAGGAGCTGATCGTGTTAAGGATTTTGATCTGTGTGGGAAGGAAAGAGAAAATTATGTTCCTTGCTATAATGTCTCAGCTAATATGCTAGCTGGTTATAAAGATGGGGAGGAGTTTGATCGTCATTGTGAATTATCACAAGATCGAGAGCACTGTTTGGTTCGTCCACCCAAGGATTATAAGATTCCTTTGACTTGGCCAAGTGGTGGGGATGTCATATGGAGCGGAAATGTGAAGCTGAGCAAAGACCAATTTCTTTCATCTGGTAGCATGACAAAAAGGTAATTCTTCTTAATTTTAATCGGCCACATTTAATTATTTGGTAATCAGTAACAATTTTTCACATACTAATGTTGCAACATCTGTAGGTTGATGTTGCTAGAAGAGAATCAAATTTCTTTTCATTCAGATGATGATTTGATCGTTGATGGTGTCAAAGATTACTCTCATCAGATTGCTGAGATGATAGGATTGGGAAGTGATGCTGAATTTCGTGAAGCTGGTGTAAGTTTTCCTTTCCATGCATAGCTTCATACTTCACTTCTTTTGGGTGGAGTTATCATGTACAATATATGTTTATGGTATATCAGTGGTGGTATTATTTTGGTCCTTGGAAGTTGGAACTAGTATATGTTTCATTTTCTAGTGTGTGGAAATTATATGATAACCAGCCGATTTTGGTGTATTTAGAGGTCTCTTTTCTCTGCTCAATTACAGGTGCGCAATGTGTTAGATATTGGCTGTGGGTTTGGTAGCTTTGGAGCTCATTTGCTTTCACTTAAGCTGATGGCTGTTTGTGTAGCAGCATATGAATCAACTGGTAGCCAAGTTCAACTGGCCCTTGAGAGAGGTCTCCCAGCAATCATTGGCAACTTCATTTCAAGGCAACTACCATTCCCATCCTTATCTTATGACATGGTTCACTGCACTCAGTGTGGCATTTTCTGGGATGATAAAGGTACTTACGTGCGTAGTCCAGATGCATTATCTTTTCTTGGAACAAGACTCATGCCAACTCTATCACTAGTAAAATCAAAATTCAGGGAAGCTTCAATAAAATAGAGTTTGTCGACTTCTTTATTTTACATACATTTTGTTTCTTATAATATGGACGTGATAATAGTATTTGTGAATTAGTGAAGCAGTCTTTTGTGAAGTTCCAGTTTGTGAAACTGTTCAATATCTTCTGCTAGAGGGTTTATTATATATGTTCTCAACTAAAGGAAATTAATTTTTCTATGCTTGATAAATCAGAGAGTCCAATGCAAAATGTTCCCTGAAAAGGAAGACTCTTGTGTGCATTACTACTTTTACTGTACATTCTTTTTCATCTGTTTTGATATAGGGATCCCAATCAAGATGAAAGGTGAGGGTGGGACGGTGCTTGAGCCATTTAGATAGTATTGAAGCAGGGATGTTACGATCTTATATATGTACACTGATGATTGCATTTCTTGTCAGATGGGATGTTTCTTATTGAAGTCGACAGAGTACTAAAGCCTGGAGGTTACTTTGTCTTAACCTCACCAGGAAGCAGGCAGCAACAAACTAAAGGAAGTATATCAAGTACTTTTGAAGAATTTGCCCGAAAACTTTGTTGGAATTTTGTGGCGACGGAAGAGGAGACTTTTGCCTGGCAGAAAACAACAGATGCTGAATGCTCTAGGTGAGCTAACTCACCCTCTACCCTGCTTAACTATAAAACTTCTACTATTTTTGCTTAATAGTGATATATATGTTTTTGGTTCTTAATTGTAGTAAGCAGGGTAGTTTCCCCATTTGTAACGGAGATGACAGCCAGTCATATTATAAACCACTTGCTCAGTGTATAAGTGGGACAACCAGCAAGCGTTGGATCCCAATTCAGAACAGATCTTCTAGTTCTCTGAATTCTGATGAGCTTGCAGTATATGGTAAGATATACTAAACTAATTTGATATCAGTGTTAACACTTAACCCTATCTTTAGCTTGTTGATTGATTACTTTTATATTTAATTTGCATGCAGGACTTAATCCTGAAGACTTCTCTTATGACATGGAGTTCTGGAGATCTTCTTTAAGAAACTATTGGTCATTGCTTTCTCCCTTAATTTTCTCTGACCATCCAAAGAGGCCTGGTGATGAAGAACCCATCCCCCCCTACAATATGGTTAGGAATGTGATGGATATGAATGCCAATTATGGAGGTTTAAATAACGCCTTACTGGAAGCTAGAAAGTCAGTGTGGGTGATGAATGTAGTCCCAATAGGTGAACGTAATACCCTTCCCGTAGTTCTTGATCAAGGTTTTGCAGGTGTTTTGCATAACTGGTAAGGCTTTAGTTCCCGAAAAGCCCTTCTATGCTGTGTATGTTTCAAACAATGATTTAAGGCAACATGCATAATTTTCCTATATGTTTATCTGAACTTATGATCTTTTGTTGCTCGTGAAATTTCTCGATTTTAGTGCCCTGCCCTTATTTTCGATACTTTGTAAACTGCCAACAACTTCTATTCTATTGCTTATGTAGTGCTGAAAATCACTGTTTTATGTGACCACAGGTGCGAACCATTCCCAACATACCCCCGCACATATGATATGCTTCACGCCAAGGGACTTCTGTCACACCTTGTGTCAGAAAAATGCAGTATGGTTGACTTAATTTTTGAGATGGATCGTATTCTTCGGCCCGAGGTAATGTCTCTTGGTATTCAAGACTATATATGACTGGTTTGCTTTATCATTTCCTTTCTTCAACTACACCCTTTATTCCAAATTTGTCTAGTACTCATATTTCTTTCTTGGAGCCCCAATAGAAGACTATAACCTCTTAAAATCAAAACGTCTCAATTAAAGTAAGGAATAATTACATCCACACTTCATTGGCAACGGGGCACTTAAGGTTTTTCAAATTACCAATACACCCTTGTCAGATGCTAACAACTCTAAAAATAGGTAATAGAAAGGTAAAACTGTAATACACTAAGGGCCATACTGTATTAAGTTCACTAAACATTAATCTCTATCTAAACTTCTCTGTCTAGTCGATGTAGAATATCTTATGAGATGAATGGCCTACATCTTTTTTCATACTATTCATATCTCCCTCTCAAAGACTGATAAGTTAGACCGTCTTGTTGGCAGGGATGGGTTATAATTTCCGACAAAGTTGCCCCTATAGAGAGAGCACGTACTCTAGTTACACAGCTCCGATGGGAAGCCCGTGTGATTGATCTTCAAAACGGCAGTGACCAACGCCTACTAGTATGCCAAAAGCCATTCTTGAGAAAATGATCTTCCATTTACAAAAGCTCTCACCATCAAATCCATTCGTTTTTCAACTCTGGTAATTTTGACACAACATTGGATATTCAAAACCATCAATCATGCTTGTGTTTAATCGAGACGTTGTTGGGTTCACGTTATCGTGGAGATAAATGTCGTTAAAATAGTCGGGAAAAGAAATTTTGGAAGTTGTAGATTTAGAGGAATGGTTGCTCAGTACAAAGGAAAAGAAGATTTTTCCCACCTTCTAAAGGAGTTTGTAGCGATTCATTCGTCCATTTTTTTCCCTTCAATCTTTTTGGTTTTCATATTTATTTGTTATTATTTTTTTGGTAATTGAATTGTGTTTGTATTGAGGAACTGATATTGTCAAGTGATTTTGCTGCAAGCCACGGAACATGTGAAAAAGATATTGCCTTTTTCTCTATAGATGATGCTGAGGTTATTCTTTTCCTTAATGTGAAAAAATTTTATTTACAAAAATGTCATTTTAGTGGGCTGTGAATAAATATAATTCAATAAAATATATCACTATACTATTATAACAATAGTGAAAAAAAAAAAATTGGGCCAATTGGTCGACCAGTCAAAATTAGCCGGGCCAATTTGGCTGAGCAGCCTTGCCGGGCTCTTAAGGGTCCTTTTGTCTAATGGGCCAGACCAGGCCCAATATTAAATAGCCCTTTTGACCCATTTAGTGGTGAACTTGGGTTGTGTGAGCTAGACTATTTCATCATTTTGTTTTTAAATAAATTTGTTGGATTTGCATGAAATTTTCCAGCAACTTATGGATGTAATATGAATTTAAGAACTTTGAGAAGCATAAATTTAAAAAAAAAAAAATCTATTACTTTAATCAATAATTTTTCCAATTACTACGTTATATAATTTTCAAACTTAAATGGCAATACTGAGAAAAAAATAATCAAAAGGAAAATAATATATATAAATATTTTGAAAATAAAAAAGTACTAAATTTAGCATAAAAAACAAGAGCCGACAGAAAAGATTGAACGAATCCAACACACCTTAAAATAAATAAATAAATAAAATAAAATCCAAACACACGAGTGTACCCCACATCAAGTCCCACGATTTGCGGCCCTTTAAATTACGGAATTACCCTTTAAATCAACGGTCCAGATTCTCTCATCAATTCAATACAACATTCATAAATTTGCGTCGTTTTCTTTCATATCCCAATTCAGAAAAGGGAAAGCAAAAATTAACACAGCTCACAAATATTTCTCTGCAATTTTCAACCATTTCCAGATCTTCAATTTCTGAAAGGTGAAGAAAATGTCGACGGAGAATGAGAGAGAGACTCATGTCTACATGGCTAAACTTTCTGAACAAGCTGAGCGTTATGACGGTATAAATCATTTTCTCTATAATTGTAAAATTTGTTCATTTTGTATGTATTTATATGTTCATATATACTGAGACGTGGAATTTCTTTGTGTAGATCAATTGTATGTAGCTGTATGAATGTGTGATTGTTTTATAATGGTTGGCGCGATGATTGTATAGATATGGATGTTTATGTAATGCGAATGATGCGTATGTTTATTTGCCTGAATGCCTGAACATATGCACGAGGAAATCGAAAGATACTAATTGTTATTTTGTGTAGAAGGCAAATGAATGAGCTTGATTTTGTTGAATAGAAATATATACATGGTTTGAAATTTGGGAATGTTGATGTGCATTTACAATTTTTAATGGACCGGATTTCGTTCATGTAATTTTCTTTATCTGGAGATTTATGGTAGAAGATTACTGTTAAAATGAAGCACATAAATTAGAATAATAGATTATGGCCAAACAATTCTCTTCATTGTCCTATAAATTAATTTGCTCAGTAATAGCTGAAATGTTGAAATTTTGTTTGAATTTTGAATATTACATTGACAAAGTTTTGAGTCATGTGGTGAAATTGAAATCTGAAAAAAAAAAATGGGATCTCTTTGCTTGAGTTATTCTTTTGGCAATTCAATTAGATTAAAAGTAAATATAATTCATTGTAGTGATCCTGTCAAAGTATCTAAAATTACTTTCCATGTTTTTAATAGAAATGGTTGAAAGTATGAATAAAGTGGCTAAACTAGACGTTGAGCTGTCAGTGGATGAAAGAAACCTACTCTCAGTCGGGTACAAGAATGTCATTGGCGCTCGCAGAGCTTCATGGAGAATCATGTCTTCGATTGAGCAGAAAGAAGAGTCCAAGGGAAATGAGAACAACGTGAAGCTGATCAAGAGTTATCGACAGAAAGTTGAGGATGAGCTATCCAAGATATGCTACGACATTCTTTCTGTCATTGACAAGCATTTGATTCCCTCTGCTGCTACAGGAGAAGCTACTGTTTTTTACTACAAGATGTAAGTCCTTTTGTTCTTTTGATTATAGGAAGTTACTTTTTTGGTGTATTCTTGATATCGCTTACTACTTTACTTCTTAACTTGTTCCCTTATTATCATCCATCTTGTTTCCTGACATTACCTGTTATAATATGTGGTTGATTATCACTAATCTTATTTGGGGTAGAATTTACTGGTTAGGTATATTCTAAGGGTATGTTTGGATCGGGTGATTTGGATTTGGGGAGGGATTTGGAGGAGTCATTTGAAATCCACCGTAGTCGTGGAGAAAATAGCTCAAAGTGAATGTCAAGGGATTTGAAATCCATCGTAGCATCAATTCATCCAAACGAACTTCATGGATTTGTCGACGAATTTGAAATACATAGACTTCAAATCCTTCAATCCAAACACACCCTAAAAGGAATTGTGCTAATTGCATACAGTTGCATGCAGTATTTCATTATTTTGCATTTTGCTTCCTCAGTCAGTATTACTTGTTTCAAGGATTTTTTTTCTTATTCAGGAAAGGTGATTACTACCGTTATCTTGCCGAGTTTAAGACTGATGAGGAGAAAAAAGAGGCAGCTGAACTGTCACTCAAGGGCTACGAGGCATGTTAATTTCTCTCAACCGAATAATTTATGCAGAGAACTAATAAGCCATTTCGTTTCTTATGTGTTCTCTTGTTCTGAATGTTCTATAGGCTGCTTCCACAACTGCAAACACAGATCTCCCATCCACTCATCCTATCCGTCTAGGTCTTGCTTTGAACTTCTCAGTGTTTTACTACGAGATCATGAATTCACCCGAGAGGTAAATTTTACAGTAAATTTGCATGATTATTCAACGGATCGTTCTTTGAAGTAATCTTCAAATTAATGTGAAATATTTTGTTTGTTGAAATTTGAAGGGCCTGCCATTTGGCTAAACAAGCATTTGATGAGGCGATTGCTGAGTTGGATACTTTGAGCGAAGAGTCGTATAAAGACAGTACTTTGATTATGCAGCTGTTGAGAGACAACCTCACTCTCTGGACCTCTGATTTGCCTGAAGACGGTAAAGAATAACATATTTCCTTCTCTATATATATATGTACAAAACATAAAGGTAACCCATTCTCACTCTTGCTCCAATTTAAACTAAGGGGGTCAAGTTATACTATGCTTTTATCAAGGGGGGGGGGGGGTGAAATAGTAACATGTTTATACTATCACGGGAAATTTTGTAATTTTGTAAAATCTCGGGTGTTTCAGTCTCATGCATGGATGTCTATAAGCTACCCAATTAAATTATTCGAGTAGTGAGACATTAGATTTGTTATCACGAATGTTATTAAACGAAAGCTAAATACATTTGGCCTGTGCAGGTGAGGAGAACACCAAAGGGGAAGAATCTGAAAAAGCAGAACCTCAGGTGAAACTTTAACTTTGATTTCTTTAACATATGCATATCCCTTCTGATCGATCCTCATTTCTTATTGGGACGTTTTATGGATCGTGTTTCTTTTGCAGCACTAATGGCTCGACAGCACCTGGCATTAAGTAAATTCGTACAAAAAACGTCTCTTTTTTCAGAAGGGTAATATATTTCCAGTCACTCGTTTAAGCACATGCAGAGTATTTAATCTGTCCGCTTTCGTTTTCAGAACCTCAAGGAAATGAGATCTTTTTCTTTTTTTGGTATTAATCTGCCTTGCTATTTACCCCAAGTTCTCTTTTCACCACCAGTTCTGGTTCTATTTTCAACGATTTTTGGAAATTGTGTTTTACTATGTAATTTGACAATTATATTTATAATTGGCTTTCGATTAGTTCAAGGTTTAAGGATCCTTCTTTCTTTTCCTAGTCACTTTTCTGCATCACTCAAACAGATTGTTCAAGATGTTAACACAAACACTACACAATTTCATGTCACTATTTCTCTAAAATCATGTAATAATCCACTAAATTTGGAGAAAATTAAAATCGTAAAGGGACTTAATAAGTGACACACTGACACTCATGAAACCTTGAGGCTCAAAATTTCATTATAAAATCGTAACTTTTGAGACTCGAGAATGACCCAAGTAACGCTTAAGGAAGTTGAAATAACTGAATAATCACTATTTCTATAACTTGAGTATGCAATTAATTATGGCATCTATATATAGAATGCATGCTCCATCGGCATTTCTATTTTTCACTTTCAAATCTATAGCTTTTCAAGATAAATATAAAAACCATCAAAAGTAAGACAATATCAAAAAGGCCAATATTATGGATCAGATATCCTCCAACATAAGCCCAAACCTAATGCTTCGTCCACTTGTAAAGATATAGTTCAAAGCCTCCAAAATATCAAACACAAATTCAAATGGAAAATTGGCAATAGTAAAGATGCCTCCTTCTGGTTAAATTCTTTCTTTGGTTGTGTCAACGCAATAAGCTACTCACAAATTCGCTACGTTTCAATAGGAAAATTTCACTCACAGACACATGCACACGTTGCTACCTTTCTAGTGAAAATGAGTTACATACACCCCGTGATTGTACCAAGGCAAGAAGCATCTGGGAGCGGATAGATGCACCTACTGAATTCCATACATTCCCGACCTTTAATCATGACAATTGGATTGAGGTTACCTGTAAAATCCATTTTAGCAACATGCTTGCACCTGACTGTCCGTGGCACTTAATCTTTCCTGCGACCCTCTGGTTCATTTGGATAGCCCAAAACAGTTACATCTTTCAAAATAAAATTGAAAATCCAATGGAATTGCATTATGCATCAAAGCTTAGGCACTTGACATGGATAGGTCTAGCTTTCCTGCACCGAAGGCGTCCAACTCCGTTTGCAGACAGGTTAACTGGGTCTGCCCGAAAGCCACATGGTTTAGACTTAATACAGACGATAGTGTGATTCAGAACAAAGGCTCCGCTGCTGCGGGCGGCCTCATCAGAAATGAGAAAGGAGAATGGGTAAAAGGCTTCACCCTCAATCTTGAGATCAAACACAATCACAACGGCCGAACTTCTTGGTCTCCGACAAGGTTTAGCTCTGGCATGGGATCAGCGAGTTCCACGAATTATTGTGGAGATCGCTTCCACGGTGGTCCTAAACCTGATCGTAGGAGCATCCTCTCATGACCATCCGTTGGAAAATATCATTGATGATGTTAGGAATCTTGTCTCAAAGCCAGGGAAGTAAATTCATGTGCGGATTTCCTTGTGAAGAAAAGCCATCTCCAGACAGAAAAGTTGATCATTTGGGAAGATCCTCCTCCCGGTCTTATTGTTTTGTTGGCTGCAAACTTGCCAGTTGCCACCTTGAGCTTTTGCTTTTTTGTAATTTTTCTTCATTTCAGTTTTCAGTTGTAAGTTTGTAACCAAAAAAAGTAGCTGACAAAAGCTTTGAGCCTTACTAATTCTCACTTCCCAGCAACACTTTTAATAACCACATATAATTATAATAATAATTAAGAATAATAATACTGTCTAAAATTCAAAATGCCACACATCATCATGTGTACTGTACTGTTTATATATATTGACAAAGCCACATAATCTCTAACCAGCTTGAGTAGAAAGAATTTAACCATCTTTTTTCTCATAATCTCTTGAGATAATCATGGCTGTTTTTGTAGTGGGCTTAGTACTACTCTTAGCCATGGCTGCTCCTTCAGGTAAAGCTTCTTTTTTTTAGCTCTTTCTCTATTTAATTTGTGGTTTAAGCTTATTTTCTTGTTGTTTGTAATATGTTCAAAACCGGGATAAATTAAAGAACAAGAAAAGAAAAAAAGAAAAATGAAAAAACTCCTATTATGCTTTCATTTCTTGAAGAACACTAAAGGGTTTATAAAAAAATTTAATCTTTCTAAACAGGGAGCTTCAATCTGAGCTTTTCTTGATCTGATCTGTTTTTCTTTGGTTTTTTATTTACAGATGCAACTTATTGTCTGTGCATTAGTGGGATAAGTGACGCTGTTCTGCAGAGAAACATAGATTATGCTTGTACAAATGGAGCTGATTGTTCAGCTATTAATAAAAATGGGGCTTGTTTTAAACCAAACACTGTTAAGAGATCACTGTAATTATGCTGTTAATAGTTATTTCCAGAGGAAGGGACAGGTTCCTGGGAGCTGTGATTTTCATGGCTCTGCTACTATTACAGCTAATGCTCCTACCAGTAAGCCCTCTTGAGAACTAGAACCCTTAATCTCATTATCACCAAAAATTAAAAAATTAAATTTGATTTTTGGATAATAATTTTGTGGTTCTTATACAGATGCAGGTTCTGGATGTGTGTATCAAGCTAAACCCCCAGGTTTGTTTTGTTCTTTTTCCCCTTTGAAAATGATTTTCGGCTGTGATGTCATCAGTTTTTGGGCTTTACTATCCAAGGCGTTTGGTTTGAGCCTTTACAATCTCTAATTATCCTATTTGAGCCTTTACTATCCATGGACTTTTGGGTCTTTACTATCCAGTGACTGGGGCCTTTACCATCAATGGGCTTTTGGGCCTTTTCAATTCCTAATTATCCTTTTTGGGTCTTTACTACTATCCATGGACTTTTGGGCCTTAGCTATCCATGGGCTTTAAGGCCATTAAAATCTCTAATTTTCATTGGTGGGCCTTTACTATACACATCCTTTTGGGCATTTACTAGCCATGGGCTTTGGGCCTTTACTATCCTGCAAATTTGGGCCTTTACTATCTATGGGCCTTGCCATTTCTACCTTTTGGGCCCGACCATCTCAAATTTCCCTGGTTGGGCCTTTACTATTCATGGGCTTTCGGCCTATACTGTACATTGGTTTTTGGGCTTTACCATCAATGGGCTTTTGGGCCTTTACAATTTATAGTTATCCTTTTGGGCCTTTACTATCCATGGACTTTTGGGCCTTAACTATCCATGGGCTTTAGGCCATTAAAATCTCTAATTTTCCTTGGTGGGCCTTTACTATCCATGGGCTTTTGGGCATTCACTATCCATGGGCTTTTGGGCGTTTACCATCTCTAAGTCTCCTTTGGGCCTTTACAACTTTTGGGCCTTAACAATCCATGGTATTTGGGCCTTTACTACCCATGGGCTTTCGTGATTTTACTATCCATGCGAGTTTGGGCCTTTAATATCCGTTGGCGTTTGGGCCTTTACTTCTAATTTTCCTTTTCGGGCCTTAACTATTTATGGGTCTTTACCATTTCTACTTTTTGGGCCCTGACCATCTCAAATTTTCCTTGTTGGGCTTTTACTTTTCATGGGCTTTTGGCCTTTACTGTTTATCGGTTTTTGGGCTTTACTATCCATTTGCGTTTGGGCCTTTACAATCTCTAATGATCCTATTTGGGCCTTAACTATCCATGGGCTTTTAGGCCTTTACAATCTCTAATTTTCCTTGGTGGGCCCTGTACAAAACATAAAACTTAAAAGTAACCCAATCTCACTCTTGCTCCAATTTAAAAGGGATAAATGCAAATAACCCCACGTGAAATATTTTATTGGCTGAAAACCCACTGTGAAAAAAATATAGGCTAAAAACCCCTATGAAAATTTTAAATTGCATGAAATCCCCTGTGAAAAAAATATAGCATAAAACCCCATGTGAAAAAAATATAACCTAAAAATCCCTTGTAAAATTTTATCATTACGAAATATAACTACATTGAAAATTAATTGTTGGATAAAGCTTAATTAATATCCTAAAATTTGATTATTAGTACTATTAATTAATTTCTAAATTTAAAAATTTTACAGGGGGTTTTTAGGCTATATTTTTTTTCACAGGAGGTTTCATGCAATTTGAAAATTTCACAGGTGGTTTTTAGCCAATATTTTTCACAGAGGGTTTTATGCAATTTGAAAATTTTACATGGGGTTTTTAGCCTATATTTTTTTCACATAGGGTTTTCAGCTAATAAAATATTTTACGTGGGGGTTATTTGCATTTATCCCAATTTAAAATAAAGGGCGTTGGATTACATGCAATCCCCACATTTACTGGAAATTACCATGAGCTCCTTGACATTTGAAACAGTGGGTCAAGTTGTATTATGCTTTTACTAAGAGGGGGTGAAATAGTAACATGCTTATACTACCGGGGGAAATTTGTAATTTTTTAAAATATCGGGGTGTTTCAGTCTCATGCATGGATGTCTATAAGTACCCAATTAACTTGATTTCTTTAACATATGTATATCCCATCCGATCGATCATCTTTTTCTTATTGGGATGTTTTAATGGATCGTGTTTCCTTTTGCAGCACTAATGGCTCGACAGCACCTGCATTAAGTAAATTCATACAAAAAACGTCTCATTCCACATTGTCGAAGATTTTTGGAAATTGTGTTTCCTATGTAATTTGACAATTATATTTATGATTATTGGCTGGCAATCCCCTCAAGGAATTTACTTCAGATTGGACTGTTATCACTTTTCTGCTTCACTCAAATAGATTGTTCAATATTGTAACACAAACACTATACAATTTCATGTCTATTTCTCTAAAAACCATGTAATAATCCACCAAATTTGGAGAAAATTAAAATCGACAAAGTGGCACTTGTGAAACCTTGAGGCTCAAAATTTCATAATAATCACAACGGTCATGCATGTTGTACTCCGTGTGGGCATTCGTTCCAAAACTTTTGGGACTCTTGAAAATGGCCCGAGTAAAGCTTAAGGAAGTTGAACTAACTGAAAAAAAACATTATTTCTTGGACTTGAGTATGCAATTAATTATGGCATCTATATATAGAATGCATGCTCTCCATCGGCATTTCTATTTTTCATTTCCAAATCGGAAAATTCTATTCAGTTTCAACCACACATTTGCACATGTGGGGAGTGGTTTCCATGTGGGTTGCTGCAAATGTGTGGTCTATCTGTTGGTCCCGGACCAAGATAGAATTTCCCCTTCCAAATCTATAGCTTTTCAAGATAAATATAAAAACCATCAAAAGTAAGACAATATCAAAAAGGCTGGCGAATGTTATGGATCAGATATAGCAACTTTAAGACATGTGGAAAAACTATGTACTCGAGATCATCCTATGTCAAGCGTCGTCATCGACAAAATAACTCTGTGGCAAGCGAAAGTCTTCTTCTTGACTCAGAAACTCAGCATCTTCATCATCTGGTTTCTGAAACCCAACAACATAAGAGGCATAGAGTAGTAACTCTATGAATGTGATAATAAATTGTTAAAGGCCATTACAAATATAGGATTGTGAACTTTTACAGCTCTAAACGTCACTCTCCGACTAAACCAAAGAAGAGTAAATCGCGATTTTTCTTTGAATTCAATATGCTCTTCCAATATGTTTTTTCTTCAAAAATAATACCTTTAAAGCACCTTCTAGACTATAATACTCAAATTCCAGGGCATGCTAGATTTCAAGCTTACGGATACGGATGTTAAGTAATCTCACTTTACTTTATCAAGTCTTGGAAGAGAATTAGAAATATCGATGAGAGCGAAATTGAAAACTTCAACTAATGAGAGCTTATGAGATGTCATAAGGCAAAAATTACCACTAGTTCTATTAAGATCATTAATGATAAGTAGACGCATACCACCATTTCCAAGTTGAAGAAGCGTTCCAGCAACTTCAGAACATCTTCTGCGGTAAATGTACGATTGAAACTGCATCAAGTGTAAGAAAAATATTTAAAAATTGGAAAGAGGATTGTCAGAATCAGAACCATCAATTGTTTGAAGATACAAAATGTAAAAGCGTGAATGAAGAGCGAAGTTAACCTTTTGCGCATGTGTTCAGTTAAACCATAGAGAACAAAGTGGCGATGGGGGCCTGAAATAAACAAAAGAAAATTAATCATAAAATTATTAAATAGCATTAAGTACCAGTAAAGTCCTAATTTGAAGAAGTATTACATGATGATATTTGTTCAAAGACCAGATAACCAAATTAGGTAAAATGATACTTTTCCTCTTTGTTCAGATTTTTCATTTCTTTACTATCAATTTTTTGTTCAACAAAACTAAGGAAACAAATATAAACGAATTAAATAAACATTTGAGCTATAACAGGAGCACATGCATGTACAGAAACGTTAAACCAAATTTCTATATCAATAAAACAAATAATGAAATTAATCAAACAACAATAAACAATGCCTCGTAATTTCGAAGGAGGATAGATTTCAAGAGCTTCAAGCAACTTTAGCTCTAGTTCCACATCTGATTTCTCCTGAAACTCAAGCTCAACTCAATCAACCAAAAATTAAATAATCAAAACCTAACATAACAATGCATTAACAACCACAAAAATATGTAACAAAAATAAAATCGTACCTTCCGGAGTGAGGAAGAAGTGTTTATTTTGCAAGGCGAATGTACGGAAACACCATCCTGTTCTTGCTCTTCATCCTCATCATCTTCTTCAATTTCTTCTTCTTCCTTCTTAACTTCTTTTTTAGCTTTACCATTTGTCATTTGCCCCATTTTTCACAATTTAATAATATTTTTTCGTGATAGAGGATTAAGTTAGGTGATTTAGGTAGAAATTATTTTGGGGATTTGAGAATGATTCTAGGGATTTGATTTGATCAGGAACAGAAATGGGGGAAATCTGAGGGAGGGTTATCTAAATGGGCTTTTGGGCCCAAGAAGAGTGCCTTCATGAAATGTTCTAGTTTTGAAACTCTTGATCCTAAATGGGCCAGTTCTCAAATTTGTATTGGGTCCATACAAGATGGACTTGTCCAATATTATTATAGTGGGCCTGGAACTGGACTTGGAACAGTCAATTTCGTGAATATTGGGCTTTCTCAATTAAGATTCATTATAATATTGTCAAATCATTGGCCCAACGTATATAAATAAATATCTAACTGATTATATATTTAATATTGCATGAGCAAAATTTTGAAAAATTGGTTAAAACTTCACCTAATAACGAAGAAACAGTGGCGGAGCTAGGGGGGGGGCGGGGGGGGGGCCGCCGCCCCCCCCAAATTTTTAAATTTTTAAAATTTTTTTTTTACATGTGTATTTTTGAAAAAATTTAACATTTCGCCCCCCCAAATAAAAAATTTAACATTTCGCCCCCCCCACTTTCGATTCCTGGCTCCGCCACTGCGAAGAAAATCGAATTTCGATTACGATTTGGATATAAATACGCTAAGATACGTCAAACTATCACATTTCATTAGGGATAATTAATACTTATAAATTCAATTATGATACTAAATTCAGATATTCTATAAATGATTATTTATGATATTATTTTTCTTTACTAATCAAAAAACATATATATGCATGTGTGAGCACGAATTCAACTTTCACGTAATGCCACCGCCAAGACAAATAAAAGCTGCTGCAAGTCTTCTTTAGCAACTTTTTACTTTTTGAATCTTTGTTCTGAAAACTTCTAATAATAAGATAAGTCTTATATATATTAGGAAAATTGCATATTTATTTTTATTTTATGCTGGTTTATACATTTCTTTGATATATTAATAATAAGAAGTAATAATTTAGATACATAAATTTGAGGTATGTTTAACAATATAAATATAAAAATCGCCAGAAAATTCATATTTTGCCTCATGACTCGAATATATGTGACTCATTAAATTTGCGATTTTAATTAATTTTGACTAAAATTATACTCAAAATGAAGAAATAATGATGATGGTTTTGACTTTTCTATTTTATTTTATTATTTAATAAAAAAAATTAATTTTTGGAGTGGGTTGAAGATCCCTAACCATTTTTAAGCTCAATTTATCAAATTTTTTATAAATTATTCTTCTATATCCTTTTGTAAAAGAATATTCACCTAGACAGAACTTTACCCAACTGGGTCCTTTTTTTTTTCTCTCAAAAGTTACATTTCTATGTTTAGGATTATATTAATTTTCAGCACAACTTTGCATGAAAATGTCAATGCATTCTATATATATATATAATATATATATATATATATATATATAAGTAACTACTAACATTATCTATAATTATTCAACAATAAGAATATATAAACTATTTTAATCCATGTATATAAGAAATTAGGAATAAATAATTTTGATTCACCACATAATACTTTAAAAATCAAATACAGATTACTCGAGATTCATAAAATGAAATCTCAAAAAACTCCTAAAAACTATCCAATTTTTTTTTTTAATTTTATTAAAAAAGTGACCTAATGAATGGCTATGAGTTGGAGCATGGAATGGAATTAGATGCTTATACAAAAGTGGCCAAATTTAGTGGTAGCCTATAGAGACACCACACACAAAGGAGTTCAAAAGATAACCCTAGTAGGGGCCAATTTTGTCACCAAATCATTAGGTAAATTATTATGTGTTGTGACAATTTTTATTTTCTCCTCCTTTTTTCTATAATACTAGATACTTTTTGGTTAATTGCCAGCTTTATTTTCAAGTGAAAAATGAGTAGTTTTTAAGATTTTAATTCTAAAGTAATCATTATTTCTTATGTGATTTATATGAATAATTGAGTCCAAAATATACACTACTAATTGCAAGAGATATGTATTGTTTGGTGGAGAAATATGGACATGGGTAAAAAAAAATATTGGATCTAAGCATTTTTCTAATTAAAACTTAGAATAATAGAAGAATCTATACATAACATTCTTATTACTTTTCAAATATGTCTGCACCAATTGACTCATATCCGAACTTCAAAGGTTATGTTCACCTAACTTAATAAGTGTACATTTGTTATTTTTGTATCTATCTCTTCTAGATATCATTATTCAAAATTTTACATATACTCTAAAATTTTTGAAAATTGAAAAATAAAATACAATATGCATATCACTTCCACAAACGGGATCGAATAAAACTAAAAAGTTTTTATAAATTTAAATTTATTAGTGATTTTGTGATTGTTTCTCAACAGTTTTTTTTAAGGTGGGTGAAGTTTTGTCTCATTTTTATTAATTAGCGACAGACAATTATGTCACATATTAAGCTGATCCATTATAGTCTATTGGGTGATTCTAATGGTCCCGACTCCCGATCCAGTTTTAACCACATATTTACATTGTGGGGTGGGGTGGTATACACTTGGGGTGGTGGATAAAACCACCCTCCCCATGCAAAATTTGTGGCTTATCTTGGCCGGGACCAACGGTCCCGGACCAAGATAGATTTTTCCATAGTCTATTAAACATATTAATAAAAATATTATACTAAATATTTTTATATTAAATTGATTCTATTAAATTCGATTAAATTTATTTTTTGTATTAGTGACCATTTGTTACCCACACCCAACATAATATGTGTCCTTTAAACATAGTACAATACAGTCAAAGTAGCTGACAAAAGCATTGAGCATTACTATAATTCTCACTTCCCAAAAACACTTTTAATAACCACATATAATAATAATATTTATTATATTATACTGTCTAAAATGCCACACATCATGCGTACTATACTGTTTATATATATTGACAAAGCCACATACATTGCCACCGCCATCCTGTCTAGATATCTCCATTCCCTCATTTCACTCTTTCTCTTTTACCTTTTTGCTCTCTCTCTCTCTCTCTCTCTCTAACCAGCTTGAGTAAAAAGAATTTAACCATCTTTTTCTCATAATCCCTTGAGATAATCATGGCTGTTTTTGTAGTGGGCTTAGTGCTACTCTTAGCCATGGCTGCTCATTCAGGTAAAGCTTCTTCCCTTTCTGGGTTTTTTTTAGCTCGTTCTCTTATTTAATTTGTGGTTTAGGCTTATTTTCTTGTTTTTTGTAATATGTTCAAAACTGGGATAAAAAAACCAAAGTGAAAAAAACCCCTAGTATGCTTTCCTTTGTTGAAGAACAGTAAAGGGTTTGTAAAAAAGTTTGATCTTTCTAAACAGGGAGCTTCAATCTGAGCTTTTCTTGATCTGATCTGTTTTTATTTGGGTTTTTTTATTTACAGATGCAACTTATTGTGTGTGCAATAGTGGGATGAGTGATGCTGTTCTTCAGAGTAACATAGATTATGCTTGTGGAAATGGAGCTGATTGTTCAGCTATTAATCAGAATGGGGCTTGTTATAACCCAAACACTGTTAGAGATCACTGTAATTATGCTGTTAATAGTTATTACCAGAGGAAGGGACAGGTTGCTGGAAGCTGTGATTTTCATGGCTCTGCTACTGTTACAGCTAATGCTCCTACCAGTAAGCCCTCTTGAGAACTACAAGCCTTAATCTCATAATTACCAATTTTTTCAATTTGAATTTTAGATACTAATTTTGTGGTTCTTATACAGCGGCAGGTTCTGGATGTGTGTATCAAGCTAGTCCCAGGTTTGTTTTATTCTTTTCCCCCCTTTTAATAATGATTTTTGGTTGTGATGTCATTATAACTATATCTTGCAAATTGTGGATCTTGGAAAGTTCTACAAAATGCATTTTTTTTACTATGTTGCTTGTGATAATGAATCAAAATGGTCTTTTGTTTAGGGGATTATTAGGCCTTTTGGTAAAAATGGAGAAAAGATTGAATCTTTTGTATGGGAAAAGCTTCTTATGTTAGGTACTAGTTGTTGAAAATGGAAATTCTTATACGGGATCAGTGTGGAAATATTAAATTGTGTGGATTTGTGCCACATCACTACGTTGTGAATGTCGTAGAATACAGAATCCAAATGGTGTTTGAATTGAATGTTTTCTTGTTCTTAAGATCATGAATAGAATCATTATGAGCTTTCATGATCTCTGGTTGATATTGAGCATACTTATCGATTTATTGTTCATGGCAACATATATTATACTCTTTATCTTCGCGTTTTTCTTAGTCGTATTTATAATCTCGATTTTCATTCGTAATCTTGTGTAGTAGTGGAGGCACCCCGACTACCCCAACCACCCCAAGCACCGGAGGTACCCCAACCACCCCAAGCACCGGAGGGACCCCCAACACGGGCACAGGCGGGACCCCAAACCCGGTCGTGGGTGGGACCCCCAACACGGGAATGCCAGGTGGGACCCCAAACACGGGCATTGGAGGAACCCCAAACACGGGCGGGCTAAACCCGGGTCTGGTCCCTGGGTCAACCATGTCTCCTCCGGGTTTTAGCCTTGGACCAACGGGAAGTGGATTTAGCAACACGGACAGCAGTGCTAGTGTAAAACTGTTATCTCCGTTTGTATTCGTCGGCCTCACTTCTTATTTGATTTCCAGTTTCGTGTGCCAAATGATCTAAAATCGATTAGATGGTAAGCTTATTGGCTCAATATGGATGATTTTCACAAGAGAAAGTTAGATCTCATCTTTGTGGGATTGAGTTTGTTTCTCTTTTGGTCAGATTTTTCCTATGTGTATCTAGATAGGGAGTGAGTGTATTACCTTGTTCTATTGTCTTTTTTTGGTGATTTTAATGAGAATTTATGTCCATTATGTAGTGTTATACTTGTTACAATCATCATATATTATATGTAGCAATATTGGCTCTGTGTCTGAAAATACAAGTTTGATTAGTTTTAGCCTTTTAGGTTAGAAATGATGCATAGTTGATACTTGTTAAGAGTGTTGGGATTTTTTGGCTCAATTAACTTTAGGGTGTGTTTGGATCGAGTGATTTGGATTTGAGGAATGAATTTGAAGAAAGGATTTCATATGACTCTTAAATGGAGTAATTTGAAATTCATTATAGCTGTGGAGAAAATATGTCAAAATAAATTTCATTCAAATAAACTTAAATTGATTTGTCATTAAACTTAAATGGATTTGTCAATAAATTTGAAATTTATAGTTTTAAATATTTCAATCCAAATACGGAAACTTATGCTTGGACCCCTCATTGACTGTGTAATCACAAAATTTCCCTTCATTTGTTGAAAATTATCAGCACACACCTATAAGGATTATAGTGGTAAAATTGTAAGAATCTTTAAATATAAGGGGTGTAACGGTATGATTAATATGAAGGGGGTATGTTTGTAATATTCAATAAATTGAATGGGTGTTTTGGTAATAGCACAATAAGCTAGGGGCCTGTGTGTAAATTTCTTTAACTTTATTTTCTCTTGTCCTTTCCCTAGCCCTCTTTATCTTTTACATATTCTTCTTCTTTCTCTTTACCTTTGGTTTTATTCTCAATCATCTAAATGTTTCTTGTTAAAATATTTTGGGTTAGCTTACCTTTCACTCAATTAATTTAAATTTAATTTTTGCCTCATATAGACTATTTTGTAGAAATTAAAATGATTGTTGTTCAACTAAGAAAAAGTGGACTATGAAAAAATTAATGTATCCGATCAATAGTCGAAAATATTTTTAGCAAATTTATCAAAGTTCAATTTGTTAAATTCCGGACCTCAACAAGAAATTATAAATTTTTTAAATAGCTCTTACGAAGATACATTATAACCCCTAAAATATGCATATATAGTATTAAGGTCCGTAAAGTACACTAAATAACAAAGTAGTCCAAGTCATTTCATTTTAATTTCAATCATCTGTATATACTATTCATTATTTCACAAAATCATAAAATTAAATTCGATCCCCTAAAATAACAACAATGTATATTAAAACATAGACCAATTTGTTACTTTTTGATCTATTGTAAAATAAAATTGAAAAGAATAAATATTTAATTGAAAATTATTTGAATTATAAACTTTTGAAATGGTGTGATCCAAAATACTAAAAATAGAAATTGAAAATATAAACAAACAAGACTTAACAAGTTAACCACTTTACTATCATTGACAATATATATCCCCCTAATTTTATTCAGAGGTCTGCTACATAACTTCGTCCCGCAAAAAGTACAAGTCCCCACTCCCAGTCTCCCCTTACCCACATGGATGCACAGCAACAGCAGAGAGCCGGATCTCCGGCACCTATTCCACGACAACCACCGGCAGGCGGTGGCGGTGGCGGTGATTTCAGCGCCATATTCACTGTTATGTTGATGTTTCTTGCTATCTCCGCAATGGTAAATCTAATACACAAAACTATCCGTTAACAGGTTGCTTCTTTATGATCTTGGATACAGTTGTGATTTGTGAAGTTGACTTGTTGATAGCGTCTCCGATTGCGGTATTTTGTTTATTGAATGAAATATGATTTGCTTTCTTGACCTTTAATACAAAATTTGTGCTGATTTCTTGCTACCTGTTGGGATGTATAAATTGAAGTTAAGATGTTTTACCATAGTTAGTGTGAGTGTTTGAGATTATTTGGATTGGAAGGTATTAACTAAGAATACTAAACATGTTGCTATCAATGGTGGCATTGAATTGGTTGATTGAAAAACAGTTCTATTTTAATCAAGAATGGTGGTTTTTGAATCCTATTTCATCGGTTTAATCTTCCTATCCTGAAGATTAGAAACATAAACCTAAGGACAAAATATAGGAATTTTAATGCAGTTATAAGCCCTGAATGTATACCACCAAACGTAATATGTAATCAGTATCTAACATGATTTCTAAATGCATGGTGTTAATAATTTGGTCCTAATTTGAGCATGTAATGTTGGGCGAATTCTCTTGCACAGATTATAGTTCCTTCAGCAACATCTTTAAAGCAAAGTTTATCTATTTTACATCAAGTCCCTGAAGGGCATGTTGGTGTTTACTGGAGAGGAGGTGCCCTGCTGAAAACAATCACAGATCCAGGTTCTTACATTGGATACTATGCATTTATAGAGTTCTGCAATCATAAATAAATTTAAACACGAACGTGCAATTGACCTAACTACGTATTTCCTTTTTCTTTTTCAATTGTCATCAATTAATGAAGGTTTCCATTTGAAAATGCCCCTGCTAACCCAATTTGAGACCATTCAAGTGACTTTGCAGACGGATTTGGTAACAACTCTCTCTCTCTCTCTCTCTCTCTCTCTCTCTATATATATATATATATATATATATATATATATATTCCATCTATCTACCTCCGTGTTTGCATGGGTGTGGGCTGCATGTGCATGTATATGTGTGCATGCACTATCCAAATTCTTAATTCTCAATTTTTTATTTATTTAAGAGTGTGATTATGTCCTTCCAATGTGCAGGTGAGGGATATTCCTTGTGGAACAAAAGGAGGTGTTATGACTATTTTTGAGAAGATTGAAGTAACGTCTCTTGTCATGCCTCTTTTATGGATACATCTTGTTCTTGACTAGTTAATACATTACATATACATTGTCGTGCCTCCAGGTCGTTAATCGTCTCCACAAGGACTATGTATATGAAACATTACTCAACTATGGTGTCCAGTACGACAACACCTGGATATATGACAAGATCCATCATGAAATTAATCAGTTCTGCAGTGCTCATTCTCTTCAGCAAGTTTACATCGATATGTTCGATCAGGTACTTGCTGAACTTCAATGTTTATATAAAGTTGTGTTGGAATTGATGGATTTTTGACCAAGGATTTCAAATTCATAATACAAATCTATTTTCGACGTTTGAATGGTTTCAATCACAACTGATTTAAATCGGTTGACACCCACTTGAATGTCATAGTGAATATCCAACTGTAAATTGCTTCTGCAATTGACTCTGCCATGTCAAGCTACTTAACCTTTTCTAGCCCATTTCAACTGCATTTACTTCTATATGATTCTTAGATTAAAAATAGTTACCTTCAAATTTTCAGATTGATGAGAAAATGAAAGATGCTCTTCAGTCTGACTGCACGCGTTATGCTCCAGGTATTGAAATTATAAGTGTACGTGTCACAAAACCTTCCATTCCAGAGAGTATAAGGCGAAATTTCGAACAGATGGAAGAGGAGCGCACCAAGGTAAATCATTAGATCCTTACTTGGGCCTTTAGGCCATCCATATATATATTTAAATATTTTTTTCTTCACCCTGCTGCTTTTGAGAAATGGAGAGTATCCGATGGTAACTATTAGGATCTGTTTGGATGTGTTCCCATTTCATCATAGACAAACAAAGGCTTAGTGTCTAGTTGAATCTGAATAAGGTTAAAGTACAGCATATGTTTTCCTTTAGTTCTTCACAAAGCTATTGTCAAGTATAACATTGTTACCTTGCTAATGTCATGGGTACATACAAACTAAATCAAGTATGTAACTGATAACAGGTCCTGATTGCAATGGAGAAACAGAGAGTTTCCGAGAAGGAAGCAGAGACTCAGAAAAAAATTGCTATAAGTGAAGCTGAAAAACATGCTCATGTTAGTAAGATCCAGATGGAGCAAAAGTTGATGGAGAAAGACAGCTCTAGGAAACAAGAGGAAATTTCTAATATGATGTATTTAGCTCGTGAAAAGAGCTTGGCTGATGCCAACTATTACCGGTAAACCTCTTTGCTTCTTTTCCATTAATATAATATCATTGCTGATTTTACAGTCTAAAGTAATATTGTGATTGAACGATATAAATATTTAAGAAATGGCCTGTTTGTTTATCAATTAGTTATAGTGGGAAACACCGATTCACAATTTTTTCCATTATATTGAATATAATATATCAGGAAATAAATGTATAGATTGATCTATTGAAATAAATAGCAAATGCCTGCTGAAAATAGCTCGGTTGTTGAAAAATGGAACTTTTCTGGAAATTGAACTAACATGCATTTACGATTGTAGCACGATCAAGGAAGCGGAAGCAAACAAATTGAAGCTTACTTCTCAATATTTAGAACTCAAGTTTATTGAAGCAATTGCTAACAACTCCAAGATATATTTCGGGAACAAGGTAATCGAACACTCACTTTTTTTCTTGCTTTATTTCTTGACTAAACGAGTTTCTGATTCTTGTGGTTTATGACATTATATATATAGGTACCCAATATGGTTCTTGATCAGAGGCTGCTTGGAAATTTTCTGCAAGGAAATGAAGCATAGGTTCTGTTTTTAATTGGAATCATAAACACAGAAAAGTTTTGTTTTGGTCCAAATATGTTGCAACTGTAGTTGAACTGTTGATATGAAAAATGTTTTTTCTAAGAGTGTGATTTCTGAGCTGAATGTGAATCTAATTTTAACTAACTTTTAGGGTGTGTTTGGATTGAAGGATTTGAAATCAATGGATTTCAAATTCGTGTTCATTTAGATATATTCAAGTTATGATGGATTTCAAATCCCTTGATATCTAGTTTGAGGTATTTTCTCCATAATTACGGTGGATTTTAAATGTCTCAATTTTAGGTGTCATTTCAAATATTTCCTCCAAATCCCTTTCCCAAATCCAAATCGCTCAATCCAAACACACCCTTATGGACTTAGAGGGCCAGATAACCTGATTCAATCTAAGAAGGAAAGATTAAGACAAGTTAATTAGTTCTTGTATAGTATAGACTATAGAGAGTTGCTTAACAAGGAAAAAGACATCTTTGTTCCTGCAAATTGTTCCACCTAACCCATTTGAAAATTGCAACGATTTACTGAAGCCGTTGTTTGAATTTTCAACCAATGACATTATATTCTACATCCTTACTTTTGACTTCAAATGTTAGAAAAAGATCAAAACGGTTTGGCTTATTACAGTATATTGTCCGATTATATAAAGCTATTATACGATGAATATACTCCGATATAAGAATATATTACATGAGCCTACCACATCAATTTAAAATCATCAGATATAATTTTTTAAAAATATAATTAAACTTATATATAAGATACAGATCCAATTCTGACCTTGAAATACAATAATTTTCAAATTTAAAGATATGTTACGTATATTGAATGTATAATATTTCAAATTAAAGATGCATTGAGAGATTTTTTGCGTTTGTTTCTTATTATTTTTTTCTCTTTTGTTTAGCTTTCACATTTAACTTTAAACAAAAAACCAAAAATATTATCACCTTTTCTTATCTTAATCCAAGAATAATTATATAATATTAACATAAAGTATTATATTTAACAATTAAAGCTGTCAAATATATCATATATTTCAAATTTTATATTTTATATTTCATAATATATTTCCAACATAATATCTAAGATATCCATATCGAATAAAATTTTGAAGTTGCACGCAGTTAAATTAAAAAATATTCATGTGTCATAAATAAAATAAATAAACGGCTGTCCACTAAATCTGACAATTTGGACAATGGAAATTAACCTTAAATAAAGATCTGACTTTTAGGAATCTGAATCTAGATTCCCAAGTCAGCACGTTGTTTGGAAAAAGAAGAAATCTCCAATTATTTGATATGGGTCTTTTATATATGTAATGTAGTCTACTACAGGCTACAGCTATCTTTTAGTCAAAAATCATTTCATATTTGCATTCCTGAAGTTTCTTCTTCTTCTTCTTCTCCATTATAGAGCTGTTTTTTCCAAACTAGAATTGGAAATTTCAAAAAGGTCCATAGTTTGTTTGCAAGAATTTCTGTTTCTGAAAGCTGCATCTTTTGTTGTAACTTGTAAGTAAGAAATGAGGGCATATTTGTGGGCCCTTGTATATATATATATATATTATATGTTACATATAATCTGTTGGATGTTCTGTAGGGTTCTTGCTTCAATTATTTGAGTTTGTTATTAGAGAAGAAAAAACCCATAAAAATCACAAGACTATTTCTTTGTGTTTTCAGTTTCTTCATCCATCATGGTAATTGACAGAAATGCAAGAAAATTATTGTCATTTAAGTGTATTAATGGCTATTGACTTTGATGTGTTGACTTCATCTACACTCAACAAATTTAGATGAAAAATTTGACAAAAGTTTCCCTTTTTCTCTTTACAATTCTTGTATTTGTTCATCCAAATTTTGGGTGCTTATTTTTTTCTGATTGTTTGCCCAAATCTGTTAAACTTTTTTGTTGTTTTAATGATAACATGGTCATATGACTCATATCTTACAGATTTTGTATAATTTATGACAGGATTATACTGAATTTCCTACATTTATATCTGACAGATCTCTATAATTTTTTGACAGGATAATTTTGAAATTCCTACATTTATATCTCTTCCATCTGAGAGAATTTTGTTAAGAATGTATTTGGTAGAGAGTAAAGGAGGAGCAATAGGTTGTATGCTCTTGGCTTTGTTTTTCTTAGGCACATGGCCTGCAATTCTAACTCTATTAGAAAGGCGAGGCCGTCTACCTCAGCATACTTATCTCGATTATACGATCACAAATCTATTAGCTGCTGTTATAATTGCTTTCACATTTGGTGAAATTGGAAAGGGCACAAATGAGAAGCCAAATTTCATTAATCAGCTTTCTCAGGTGAAACCACTTATCTATCTATTGATCGTTTAAATCATAGTTTTTCGTTAAGTTCGATTGATATTTAATGCTAGATTGTTATAGTGTTTGTAAATATAAGTGAAAAGTGGAAAACAAACTGCAGGGGATGTTTGAGTTTTGCAATAAAAAGTGATAAATATGTTTAAAATAACTTTGGTTTAATTACAAATACCATAAGTTCAAAATAGAACTAATTTTCGGACAAATTAATACAGGATAACTGGCCTAGTGTATTGTTTGCAATGGCTGGTGGGATTGTTCTAAGTCTCGGGAACCTTGCAACGCAATATGCTTGGGCGTTTGTCGGTTTGTCAGTGACTGAGGTTATAACTTCAAGTATAACTGTTGTTATAGGTACTTTATATATGTGGGTTTTTTATTTTCCTTCTCATTTTTGTGGGCTTGATATGAATTTAATTGAAAGTTTTACGTATTGGTTCGTTTTTAATTATTCAGGCACGACTTTGAATTATTTCTTGGACGATAAAATCAACAAAGCTGAGATTTTGTTTCCTGGTGTTGGATGTTTCTTGATTGCTGTTTGTTTTGGCTCTGCTGTTCATGCATCAAATGCTAAAGATAACAAAGCAAAGCTTACTAATTTCTCGGGGTATTTATGTTTCTTATATTAACTTCGCAAAATGGACACCAAACGTTCCTTTTATTCGTTTCTCGATATATCTCATCCAAGAAAGACCCTTTATAGAGATCATATGAGAAAAGAACACAAATTGGAGTTAGTAACATAGAAATCAAAATCGATCTTTGTTTGTGTATTCTCAATAGACACATTTATGTGGATTTTGAACTAAATTTTGATGCAGGTCAAAGAAAGCTTCTATCCCCAAGGATACACATGCAAACAAGGGTAAGAGGGTATCTTAAATCTTTTTTTTTTTCATTTTTGTGCTCTATATTTAGTAAATCACCTTCTTTTATTTCATATCGAAACTCATATTTCCATTGTAAAAGATCTGGAAAACGGCACTGCTACATCGGAGAAGGCGAAGTTTGGGACAGCACATTTTCTCATAGAACTTGAGAACAAACGCGCAATTAAGGTTGTCAACTTCTTCCATTAATACTACATCCATTATATGGAGTAAGTTACATACACAATTTCAAACCTAAAAAACGATCTTATATATATATACACATATATATGTATATCTTTTTGCAGGTTTTCGGGAAGGGCACGTTCATTGGCTTGGCGATAACTTTCTTCGCCGGAGTTTGTTTCTCTCTTTTCTCACCGGCTTTCAATCTAGCTACTAACGATCAATGGAATACATTACATAACGGGGTTCCACATTTAAGCGTATACACAGCTTTTTTCTACTTCTCTATATCATGCTTTGTGATTGCTATCATTCTAAACATTGGCTTCTTATATCGGCCCGTTTTGAATTTGCCCAAATCATCGTTCAAGGCTTATTTGTCCGATTGGGACGGTCGAGGGTGGGCCCTTTTGGCTGGACTTTTGTGCGGTTTTGGCAACGGGCTTCAGTTTATGGGGGGTCAAGCTGCTGGATATGCTGCAGCAGATGCTGTTCAGGTTAGTCTCATTACAAGCCTGAGGAATATGATTCTATTACATAGATTTTGATTGTTGATTTGTGTTTACTTAGGGGTGGCAATTTGGGTCCATACTAAGTTTTCAATGAGTTGGGTACTAACATTTCAGCATTTCAGAATTATAGTTCCAATTGGGTTGGCTTTTAATAATATTTGGGTCCAATTGGGTTTTAAATTGGCCCCCATTTGGGTCCAACTTGGGTCCAACCTATTTTTCACTTTGAGTTAATAATCTACATTTTACACTTTACAACAACCCCTTACATTACTTTGATTCATAATGGGTCCTTATTGGGTACTTATTGGGTCCACTTTGGGTCCTTATTGGTCCAAATATAATGGATATTTCTCGATATTGGACCCAACCCAAATGGACCCTGACCCAAACCCAATCTATTCAACCCAATTGTCACCCCTAGTTTCATTATAAGCCTGAGAAATATGATTCTATTACATAGATTTGATTGTTTGATTTGTGTTTTTAAGTTATTGTTTTTGGTGATTATATAGGCGTTACCCCTCGTTAGCACGTTTTGGGGTATACTTTTGTTTGGGGAGTATAGAAGATCGTCGAGAAGAACGTATTTACTTCTTATTGGCATGTTGGCTATGTTTGTTGTTGCTGTTGGTGTTCTTATGGCTTCGTCTGGTCATCGAAAGTGATTTTAGTTACCGCAGAAGAATGATTGAATCACAGAGAAATGAAAGATATGAAGTGTATAGGCAGTTGAGTTTTATACTTGAATTGTCACAAAAGGAAAAATGTATAAAGTATATTGTGTTATTGATCTGGGGATTAAGTGGCCTATCTACATTTGTAAAGAACCAATTATGCTAAAAATTATCATGTTATTTTGAAGTTCAAGGATTTCAATAAAGTGAGTGATTTGGATTTGGGGAGGAAATTTAGAGGAAAATTTGAAATGACATATAAAATGACGTCATTTGAAATCCACCATAATTATAGAGAAAATAGGTCAAAGTGAATGACAGGCCACCGAGTTATAGAGAAAATAGGTCAAAGTGAATGACAAGCCACCAGAGTTATAAGAAAATATGTCAAAGTGAATGATAAGGGATTTGAAATCTATCGTAACATGAATTCATCTAAACGAACGACGAATTTAAAATTCATAGATTTCAAATCCTTCAATCGAAACAGAGCCTAAGTGAATGATCTTTGTGTTGATTTTTTATTTTGAAAAGAATAAGTGAATGATCTTTGTGTTGATTTTTGATTTTGAAAAACAATCGAAACACAGCCTAAGTGAATGATCTTTGTGTTGATTTTTGATTTTGAAAATAAAAAAATGTTAAGTGAACGATCTTTGTGTTGATTTTTTATTTTGAAAATCTTTGTGTTGATTTTTGATTTTGAAAATAAAAAAATGTTTAGTGAATGATCTTTGTGTTGATTTTTGATTTTGAAAATAAAAAAATGTTAACGCTAGAAGGAGGGCTTGAACCTCCGACCTTGTGGTTAACAGCCACACGCTCTAACCAACTGAGCTATTCCAGCTTTGCTGTTCCTTTATGACAATTATTATAAATATATATGTCCGATAACCTCTAAAGACAAACATTTCTGAATAATAATTAGTATGTGATAAAAATATACATAAAAATCAAAGTGCTTAAGTTCAACTTCCATTCGACCTGATTGAATCTTATTTAACCTAGATTAGAATATTAATCCAATTAAACTCAAATAAATTTATTGAATATTCCATAATAAACTAACAAGAACCCTTTTTTTAAAAACAAGAGCTTGTTCATCTCCATGATTTCAACATAATTTGTCCTTCATATTTCGAGGGGACTGTGAACAGAAATGCGCAGAACAGCTCAATCTTTGCTCTCCAGACGTCTCTTTTCATCGGAGCCGGAAATCCCTACCCTTTATTCATTTCTCCAACCTTCCATTTTCGCACACAAAAAAACCAATCAGCCCGAACATTCAAACACCCACCAAAACCCCATTTCAAATTCCAATTCCCAAATCCAAAAATCCAATATTGAATCGACCCTTCAACAAAATCTCTTCAATTCCAACACTGATGAAGCTTGGAAATCATTCAAGTCTCTCACAAGCACCTCATCGTTCCCCAGTAAGCATCTCACAAATTCTTTAATTACACACTTGTGTTTGCTACCAAACACTCTCAATCTCAAGAGGGCATTTGCTTCTGTAGTTTTTCTGTTGGAAAAGAACCCATCTTTATTAGAGTATGAATCTGTGAGGACCCTTTTGGATTCAATGAGGAGTGCTAATACTAGCGCCCCTGCTTTTGCATTGGTGAAAAGTATGTTGAAGAACAGGTTTTTCATGCCTTTTGAGATGTGGGGTGGTGTTCTTATTGATATATGTAGGAAAAATGGGAGTTTTGGTGCTTTTTTGGGTGTTTTTCATGAGTGTTGTAGGATTGCTTTTGATGAGAAGGTGGATTTTATGAAGCCTGATTTGGCTGCTTGTAATGCTGCATTAGAGTGTTACTGTCGCGAGGTTGAATCGGTTGGTGATGCTGAGAAAGTAATTGAAACTATGTCGATTTTGGGCATCAAGCCAGATCATAGTACATTTGGTTTACTTGCGTATTTATATTCGGTCAAGGGGCTTGTTGAGAAGGTAATTGAGTTGGAGGATTTAATATGTAGGCTTGGTGTTTCCGATAAACGGAACTTTTTTCATAATTTGGTTTGTGGATATGTGAAATCGGGTAATTTAGAATCAGTTTCTGCTACTATTCTTCGTGGTTTGAAGGAATGCAAAGAACAATGTTTTAGTCAAGAAACTTGTGATGAAGTGGTGAAAGGGTTTATACAAGATGGGAAATATAAGGATTTAGCAAATTTGATTATTGAGTCTCAAAATAGTGAACATACATCTGTTTCGGTAGAGTCATCATTTGGTTATGGAGTTATTACCGCTTGTGTAAATCAGAATTTACTCGATAAAGCACATTTAATCCTCGATGAAATGAACTCTCAAGGGGCTGATATTGGACTAGGTGTTTATGTGCCTATTTTAAGGGCTTATTGCAAAGAGCAAAGAACAGCTGAAGCTGCACAATTGGTTTCAGACATTTGTAGCTTAGGGCTTCGTTTGGACATTGCCACCTATGATGCTCTAATAGAATCATCTATGTCTTGCCAAGATTTTCAATCGGCGTTTTCACTTTTTCGTGACATGAGAGAATCTAGAATACACGACTTGAAAGGGAGTTATCTAACAATCATGACTGGCCTAACAGAGTATCATCGACCCGAATTAATGGCGGGTTTTTTAGATGAAATTGTTGACGACCCGCGGATACAAATAGGTACCCACGATTGGAATTCGATTATTCATGCATTTTGCAAGGCGGGCCGTTTAGAAGATGCGAAAAGAACGTTTAGAAGGATGACTTTTTTGCAGTTTGAGCCAAACGACCAAACGTACCTTTCGCTTGTCAATGGATATGTTAATGTAGAGAAATACTTTAGTGTTTTGATGCTATGGAATGAGGTTAAGAGAAAGATTTGTGTTGAAGGGGATAAAAAGTTCAAGTTAGATAGTACTTTGGTCGATGCGTTTTTGTACGCTTTGGTTAAAGGCGGTTTTTTTGATGCCGTGATGCAAGTTGTCGAGAAATCTCAAGAGATGAAGATATTTGTCGATAAGTGGAGGTATAAACAAGCTTTCATGGAGAAGCACAAGAAGCTTCGAGTGTCGAAAGTGAGAAATCGAAACTTTCGAAAGATGGAAGCTTTGATTGCTTTTAAGAATTGGGCTGGTTTGAGTTCTTGATCAAGTGTTGTTACATGTGTTTGTGTTGCTTTTGTTGTCTCAAATTTGAAAGGATTTGATGTGTGCAATGTGATTTTTAGGGAATGTTAGGGTAACTGTTTTTAAAGTGTGTTTTTGTTTTTGCAAAATAAAAACTTGAAAAATGCGTTTGGTTGGGCTTGTTCTCACTTTATGTTTTTCAAGAATAAAACTCCAAAATCTGTTATTTTGCAAAATAGGTTTTACCTGTTTTTAAGTTTTTCAGAACACTTTTTCACTCAAAACTAGAAAAACGCGGCACTTAACCCCTCATTAAAAAATAATATATTTTTTTCTCCTCATTTTACTGTTCCTTTCATCAAAACACATAGAGTGAGAAGAGAAGAGAAGCAAATTTTTTAAGAATAGTCAACCAAACAGGATTTCAACAGTATTTGTACTGCAAAATTGTTTTGATAAAACTGTTCTACAAAACTATTTTGCAATACATCAAAAACAAAAATAATCCAAACAGACCCTTACTATTTGAACTATTATTAGTACTAATTAATTGAACTATTTCTCGAATTATCAAGTGATTGGTCATATGAATTACGTTAAAATAAATTATTGAGTTATTATCAAGTGATTGGTCAGATGAATTACGTTGAAATAAATTATGATTGGTCAGATGAATTACATTGAAATGAATTATTGAGTTGAAAAACTTAATCAAGATATAGAAATTAAAATTATTTTAAATATAAAATGAAAGCATTAAAAATAATTAAATAATTCTAATCCTAAATCATAACTATTACTTACTAAATGAGTTTGTCATATCAGCCCTAACAAAATAAATAGTAAAATATAATATGCAAATAATCTCCAATCATTTCATCATTTGTCATTACACTCATGTACATAATTTTATTTATATATTTAATGATGCACGTGAGTATCACGTGATACAAATTAGTAGTTAAAAAGAAAGTGTGGCGCCAAAGAATATGAAGAGTTAGTTGTATTTCATTTCTCCAAAGTATACTTACTCCGGAACCCTCGCTCTCCCCTCCATACCAATCCACCCCCAAATTCATCCCCCTCAAAAACCCTAATCATTTTAAACCTTTACAACACTATTTTGGATTCATATTGGATAATTTTTCATGATTTTTATTTCTTCTTTCACCTGAAAGAGTCTATTTTGAAATTAAGCTGAATAGAAGGAATATTGCTGCATATCAATCGTTTAATCGAGGTAATTCTAACTATAAATTACTTCCCTTTTCCCCTTTCATTTTGGGTTTTATGATTTGGTTGATTTTCAAATGTATTGTTCTTACATATTGGATTGATTATTTATGATTTTCTTGATTTTTCCGAAAAAAATATTCAGATTTTGGGACAAGTGATCAGGGTGACATATGCAGGTGCTGCCCAGATTGATATTAGGCAGCTTGATGCATCAGGCAATTGGTAAATTAAATTTGACATTGTTTAAGGTGAGGTCATTATTCATATACTGTTTCCCCATTTATCTGTTCTTCGTTTGTAATATGCTTTTGGAAACACAATCTATTTCTTTAAATTGCTAATTATTTAATGTAATTGTGAAGTGTATACGAAGGAAATTGCATGCATGTTGAAAAATTCTTACAATAATGTTTTTGTGAAAATAACTTAATTGGTTTTCTACAAATTCATAGTTGAAAATACTCATAAAATTCCAATTCCAAGCACTTACCTATTAGGAAAGGTTAGATTCTTCTTGACTTTATTGAAAACTGCTGCATTTTACATCCGTTGTTAATAATTATACGTCATGATTTGACAGATAGTTATTACGATTTAATTTTGACACATGTCTTTAGCAAACTTTGTGCGACATTTTATTCAATCTCGACCTTTTTAATCAATGACAGTGTAATATCTACGATACAATTTAACCATCACCCGTACTTTAGCTGAATCACACACATGGAATATTTTGAATATTTTCAGTGCTTTCGAACAAACTGATTTCTTGATCCTATATTGCTAGAAGTATCCTTTATTTCGATTTTATCTATAATTTATGTTTAAAATTGTGTTTACACTTTGATTCAGTTATGGACCATGGAAGGGCAAGCAAGAAGCACTCACACTCAAACAATAAGGCTTCTAATAACAAACGTGTGGCTTTCAAATCGTCATTTGTCTATCCAGACCAAGTAAGTGGTATCAAAGCACCGTCAGAGCCTAATGTAAAAGGAACCGTTCATGGCTCAGCCAAAACTTCAGATCCTTCTGATTCTACCTATTCATTCTCATCAGATTCTTCCTCCGATGAGTTTGTCCATATCAACCCCAAAATAGTTCCCAAGTTCAAAGCACCAAACATTCCAAAACCTTATGGCCCTTCTAAATCAACGTATAAAAGTGAAAAGTTAGATGTCTCAAGTGAAGCATTATACAGATTGAAAGAATCTATTAACGAGCCTCCACAATCGACCTCACAATTCTCAGACATAACCCATGAATCTTTATTCACTCATACATCACCGATTCTGTCTCCCCCTGTCCAAGTAATGGAAAGGCCCGCCGGGCCCTCAGTATTTGATCCCGATAGAATCCCATCTTCGATTTTCGGTAAACCCTCGAATCCTACAGAATGGAGTGTTGCTTCAAATGATTCTTTGTTCAGTATTCATATTGGAAATAGTAGTTTCTCTAGGGATCATACCGCAAGGGTGGGTTACAAATCGGGAGAGCTTTTGAAGTCTGGGGAATTATGTCAGTCTCCTGAAACACAATTTTCTAGCGAATTAGATAAATCTGGTGAGCTTGGCATGGCTGCTGATGTAGCAACGCCAGGTGAAGAAATGGGTTTCGGCCAAACATCCACAAGTGCAAAAGTAGTAAAATTCGACAAAAATTTGGACATCGAGAGGAGTTTCTGTGAAGATATGCACCCTCGAAAAACAGGAATAGTAGATGAACGAATCAATGATGTTCCCACGAATAATCGAGTTGATGCAAATGTAGGAGAGTCAAAGGATTCTTATTATGACAACCGTCATTCAGATAAAAGTGAAAGGAATATCCAATCCATTGTTGTTACTAGGTGAGTGCTTTTCTGTCTGTCAAATCCATTAAAAGGGAGTAAGAAAAGATGTGCAGTTCGCCTCTCGCTAAAAGATTGATAATACATTTCAGTTCATCTCAAAAATGATCTCATTTTAGTGTGTAAAGCAAAACTTTGGTAAACTTGCCATTTCTGAAATGGGAAGTTTACCAAATTTTTGATTTTGCACACTACTTTTTCTTTATAAATTCCAATGTTTGCTGGTAATTTGATTTTACACGTGTCATTACATGTTGACCTCTCTACAGAACCAGTTAACATGAAAAATGAAGATACCATAGCTGTATATCATTAACGGTGTTTCCATATTAAGTGCACATACACCATTACTCTCGCCAAGAAGTCCTCGATTTAAACTTACCACAATGAAAAGCATTTTGATTAATAATTTCGATATTACCCTTTGTGTTTTACAGAAAGAAGAAGAAGAAGTCATCATGCCATTGTTGCAAGTCATTCTTTTGCTGCAACTGGTCAATCTTCTCCTGTAATTGGACTAGCTGTTTTTTTAAATGGGCGTTTTGCTCTTGGCCATGTTGCTCTACCAACTGCTGTAATTGGCCTTCATGCCCTAGCTGTAAGTTACCTTCATGCCCAAGCTGTAAATGGCCTTCATGCTCAAGCTGCTGTAAATGGCCTTCATGTTCAAACTGCTGTAAATGGCCTTCATGTTCAAACTGCTGTAAGTGGCCTTCATGTTCAAGCTGCTGTAAATGGCCTTCATGCTCAAGCTGTAGCTGTAAGTGGCCTTCATGCCCAAGCTGCTGTAAGTGGCCTTCATGCTCTAGCTGTAGCTGTAAATGGCCTTCCTGTTGTAGCTGTGAATGGCCTACCTGCCTCAGCTGTAAGTGCCAGTGCTTAAGTTGTTCATCGTCTTGCTGCTTGTGCTGGAAAGCTGAACCACAAGGATCATCTTATGACTACACGTATGCTTCTGTCCTTCCTTCTAATTTTGTTGGGTCATTATTCTTAGGAACCGTTATGGTTGGGTCCCACAATACAAGTACGATCGTGATTGTCCAAGACTTCAATTCGCGCGAGCTCCCAAAAAATTGCTATATTTTGGTCCGTCATTTTAGGAGCTTGCGGGACTCTGAGTCTGAGAACAATCAGAAAACCGTCTATACCGTATTGTGGGACCCACGTGGACCTATAATTCAAGGACGGTCGTGATTGTACGGGACTTCAAGTCCCACGAGCTCCTAACAATCACTCTAATGGTGTCTCGTTTATCGTTTTCATTATTATTTGTCTTGTCTTTTTTACATTATCGCGAAGTTTTAATACATACGACTCCATTACTCAAGATTAGTGAGTTTAAATCCTGCATGAGTCTACTATAAATACCATAATTGAAGTCCCATGAGTTCCTATCAATCACTCTAGTGTGACTCATGTATCATTTTCATCATTATAATGTTTGATCTTTACATTATTGCAATGTTTAATGCTTATCTAACTAGTATTCTCGATTAAGTGAGTCGAGATCAATCATAATCATTCATATGGAGGGACCCACGTGAGTGTATTATCAAATCATGGTCGTGATTATAAAGGAGCAATCACTCTATCTATGTTGTCTCATTGTCTTGAGCTAGGAAAATGTGATTCATGTATCATCGACTCTATTTTTAGTTCTTTTTTCTTACTTGTATTCGTGATTAGTGAGCATGTTCAAATGATATCTTTTTTTCATGCAACTAACTACAGTTCAAAGAATCAAGGAATGACGGGTTCTGAAAAAGTATGCCCCGAGCCTCAGTATGCTACTCGTTCAAGCCCCATGAAGGCATCATCATCATCATCATCAAGTAAACGGTGCTCTTGCTTTTCGTGTACCTCTTCATGTTCTTGTTGTTCATGCTAGTATTGCTCATCCTGCTATTGAGAAAGAAAATGAGAGCTTTTAAGATCATTTTCTTCTTATTTATCACGTTCCTTTCTTGGTATACTCGTCTAAAGCTTCAACTGGATTCACAAAACGCGGTACAATTTGGATACGAAGATTAGATAGAAGTTGATTCTATTTCCTTATTATAGAACAACTAATGATATTTTCGTCGCATTTTTTATGAGCCAATTTGTTGTGTTTCGCTGGACGAAATAGGGGGATTAGGTTGTACAGTTTTCACTTGTTCCCCATATAAATTATTCTTGTATATATATATATATATATTTACCATATGCTTCATATTTAAATTTTTGTTCCACATTTATGATTCAATGCTATACTTGTTTTTGGTTATTTGAGTTATAGAGACTATAAATCCTTTCATTCAACCTGCATTATTTGATCTGCACATATTTCTCCATTCCAAGATAGTATTCTCTTTAATCTTCATGGATTCGTAGTAAATAAATGCATAATACTTGAAATCCCGAAATTGGATTCTTATAATCACGAGATTGGTAAAAAAAAAAAAAAAAAAGTGTCTGGGACCACGATTTTTTTATGGATGATTGTAATTGTATCGTACTTTTAAAAAAAATTACAATTATCTATATAGGAAATCACAATTGTTTAGGAGTGAGTCCGCTATATAAGAACGAGTGTGAAAATTTCAAATTCGCGTGAAATAAACGCTTTCAATGAATTACTCAAACTCGCTTTATGTGAAAATATCTTTTTCCTTAACTGAAATTATGTGCAGGAGATTAGATTACATATAAAAAAAGGCAAAGACCATTTATGAATGAATTCAGTTACAAGAATCACTGCTCATTTCTCCTTTTAAAATAAAATTACAAGGATTTCCTGATTTTAATGCTCTTTTCCTTATTTTATTTATTTATTTTAATTAATTACTGTTGAAATTTATATTCCCATTTTAATATTTACATATGATTTTTCAATTTCCTTTCCATCACTGAAAATTCTGTAAATCTTATGTGAAATTATCTCTATCTCAATTCACTTTCTAGTTCCTGAATTTTTTAATAAAACTTTGTAATTATAATTACAAAAGGTATAATAGATTTCAAGAATAGCCCTTTTCACTGAACAGCTGACTTTATATAATTAATTGATTATATGATTTTTATCTAATGATTGAGCCCAATACGGTGTCGTATATGAGACCTACTGGAGACATTCAGACAGTTATTCCACGTGTACAATATCTTTGTCATGCCACGTGGACCAACAAACGGGATGACTTCGAAACCCTGTACCATTCTAACGAATGCCCGCCTAAATTTGCAATATGGGTCCCACAATTCCTGGCCTAAAAGTCTAACTGGGACCCACCCTACCTTCCTCAGGTTTAAAAGAATTTGAGAAAAGATTGTTTGGGGAAATGCATTAAGCTCAGAAGAAGTTACAGTAATCTGTAGAAGAAGAAGATATATATATAATATATATATATATATATATCTTCCTCTTTGTGCTAACCATTCTTCTGAAAACACATAAATCTCTCATTTTTTTCTGCAAAAACATTGTTTTTGAGAGAAAAAAGCTTTTGTTTTTTGGTGAAGAATTATCTGTTGCCGTTGGTTCACTTGCTTTCTCTGTTCTCTTCCATTTTCCAAGCTTTTTCTTGGAAAAAAACTGCAACATTTTTCATTCCATCACCATTAAAGGATCCTTGAAACTTAAAGAAAAAATGAAGATGCTTTTTTCTGCTACATTGGATTTGCTTTTCTTTTCCCTTTGCCTCTGCATTATCTCATCGGTTTCTGGAGAATTTTCCAATGAAAAAACGACTCTTTTGGAATTGAAGAGATCGATTTCTGACCCGTATGGGATTCTCAAAAGCTGGACTAATGATAGCTCAAATCATTGCTCTTGGTTTGGAGTTTTATGCAATTCAGATTCCAGAGTTACAGGGCTCAAAATTGGAGGTAATTTTTCACTTTCACATTCGTGTTCATCGATCTCAGATTCATCATTGCATGGATTTGGAATCTTAAGAAACTGCTCTGTAATAAATGGAAAATTGGTGGGGAAAATCTCAGGTGTAATAGGAAACCTTAAAAAACTCAAAGTTCTATCACTTCCGTTTAATGAACTTTCCGGTGAGATCCCTTTTGAGATCTTCGGATTGGAACATCTCGAGGTGCTTGATCTCGAAGGAAATTTCATTTTTGGGAATTTTTCGGGTTATGAGTTTTCTGGTTTGAGAAAGTTAAGGGTTCTTAACCTTGGATTTAATAGAATTTTCGGTGATTTTCCTTCTTCGTTTATGAATTTGAGGGGTTTGAGGATTTTGAATTTAGCGGGAAACGAAATAAACGGCGTGATCCCTGAATTTTTTTGCCGTTTTGGGAAGTTAAGATTTGTTAATTTGTCGTTTAATCGGTTGGTTGCATTCGTTCCGAGTACATTAGGATGTGATTGTGGGTATCTTGAGCATTTGGATTTGTCGGTTAATTTCCTAACGGGGGAGATACCTCGATCTTTGGAAAAATGTAGCCGTTTAAGGATACTTTTATTGTCTTCAAACGGATTTAACGGCGTTATCCCTAACGAGCTTGGTGGACTTAAAGCCCTCGAAGTTTTGGATGTCTCGAGAAACAACCTTAGTGGGCCCCTCCCCGAGAATCTAGGGAAATGTACTAATTTGTCGGTTCTTGTCCTAACGACCACGTGGGACCCACGTGGAGAGAAATTATCGGGTGTGGGACCGGATGACGGCAATTGCTTCGAAGGCTCCATTCCTCATGAGATCACTACACTTCCAAAGCTGAAGATCATTTGGGCTCCTAAGGCCAATCTAAAAGGCGACTTCCCGAGTAATTGGGGCAGTTGTAAGAGCTTAAAGATGGTAAATTTAGCTCAAAATTTCCTAACCGGCGAGATTTTCGGTCAGTTTACAGGCTGCCCTGATCTTCAATATCTTAACTTGAGTTCTAACAGGCTGACCGGAATGTTGGATGAAAAGCTTCAAGTTCCATGTATAACAATGTTTGATATTAGTCGAAACCTGTTATCCGGTTCAATCCCAATTTTCGCTAATAATATTTGCCAACATTTGCCTTTCGTCAGTAAAAAACTCGTCCCTCCTTACAGCCCATCTCTTGCTTATTTGTCTTACTTTTCGTACAAGACGCTTCATGAGTATGCTATGCCTTTTTCAAAAAACAGGGCTTTTATGATCCATGATTTCAGTGAAAACAAGTTCAGTGGTGATTTTCCGATACTTCCAATTGCCCCGGAAAGTTTTGGCGAGAAAATTGTATACGTTTTTCATGCAGGTGGCAATAAACTCTGTGGACCGGTATGTAAAAGCTCGTTTAGGAAATGTGATTCACAGGTTGTATTGAATTTCGATCAAAAATCTATGGTTTTTCTCGATTTGAGCTGCAATAACTCGACTGTTCGAATTCGCCAGGCTATTCAGATGAAGAAGATAAAATGTGAGATTGTTTTGGGACACCATTTTCTTCCTTTATCATCTGTATTAGTATCTTCGCCGGTTATTCGTGTGGAGAAAGGTAACAAGCATAAACAAAGTCCCCCGATTCACAACCCGAGGGATAATTCTGGCAATAGCAAAAACGGACTGTCTCTCGTTTTCGTCGTGATCATAATATCTGTAACAGCTTGTGTTGTAGCTTTTTTCTCTTTTCTAGTCATATTCTGTTATCTCAAGAAGAAGAAGAAAACATCCACAAGAATCGACATTTCTGTTGCATCGCCTCAGACGAAGAAAGTGACCGTCTTTAATAGCATTGGCGTGCGCTTAACATACGACACCATTGTTCAAGCAACAGAGAATTTCAACCGACGAAACTGCATTGGAAACGGCGGGTTCGGGTCCACCTACCGTGCTGACGTGGCGGACGGGAAAACAGTTGCGGTTAAGAGGCTAACTGCCGAGAGACACCAAGGGGCCCCACAGTTCCATGCTGAGGTCAATGTCCTAGGAAGAATAAAACACCCGAACCTCATTACACTCATCGGATTCTACGCCAGCGAAGCCGAAATGTTTCTAATATATAACTACCTCCCGGGTGGTAATTTGGACCGGTTCATAAGGGACCGGGCCAGACGGGTTTTTAACTGGGCCATACTTCACAAGATTGCCCTTCATATAGCTTCGGCCCTTTCTTATCTCCACGATCAATGCAACCCAAAGGTTTTGCACCGAGACATAAAACCGAGCAACATATTATTGGACAATGAGTACAACGCGTTTTTGTCTGATTTCGGTTTGTCCAAGATTCTCGCAACCTCGGAGACGGATGCCACAACGCGCGTGGCTGGGACGTACGGGTATATCGCGCCCGAATACGCGCTGACGGGGCGAGTTTCGGATAAGGCAGACGTATATAGCTACGGGGTTGTGCTTTTGGAGCTTATGTCGGATAAGAGGGCACTCGATCCTTCGTTTTACGCCCACGAGGATGGATTTAATATCGTCTCGTGGGCCCGCATGTTGATGAGCCAAGGACAGGTGGAGGACGTTTTTGTGGCGAGTTTGTGGGACGTGGGCCCGCGGGATAAGCTCGTGAAGTTGTTCCACGTGGCGGTTTCGTGCACTGTGGAGTCGGTTTCTGGGAGGCCGACGATGAAGCAGGTTGTGCAGCAGCTTCACAGGATAGCTGAAAATTAGGATGTTTCTGATTCTGAGATATTCTTGATGTTAGAATTGATTAAGCTTTGATTTTTGATTTGATTTTTTCAAATCACAATTATAGAAAAAAAAAATTAAGGTTGGTTTTTGGTTTTAGTGCAACCAGTACTGATTGATGAGTGATGAATGTCTAATTTGACTGATAAATGTTACAAATTTATGGAAAGGCTTCTTTATGATCATGTTGCTTGTTTGTGAAGCGATTTTCGCCCTTTTCGTGCACTAATTTCGACTGTTCGTTTACGTTCTAGTAGAGCTATGATTAACGATTTGTCGTCCAAGTGATAATTATGACTCAATTCAAACATTTCACAGCAACAACAAGAGTATATGCCTCTTGTAATCCCTTCATACAAACTCAAATACCATCCAAAAAATTTCTTCTTGCATGATAACGTAAATAACAAAAAGCGCTAAATCCCCACAAACCATTATAACATTCCCGAAGCATTCGGGTTCACAACTATATGCTTAAGAGGGTTATCTGTATCAGTACCTCCTGCATGCTTAACGAACTCGACCGGTGAGTGGAAATTGCCATGGCATACACACATTATTCTAACTTCTTCGCCTTTACCGTATTTGTAAAGTATTCCATCGACCCGTTTGCCGTTTGGGCCATCGCCTTTTGTGAAAACACAAGGCATATCTTCCAATGGGTTTGACCCGGTTTCCTTTGAACGGGTTTTTGAGGGCTCGGGTCCTGATGTTTTCCTTGTGCCGATTTTGTGATTAGTTGTTCCTTCTTGTGTAGATTGGATGCTTGCAGAGCTAAGTTCACCACTGGATCCTGAAAAATTGTACAAAGTGTAGTATGTTTTATTAGCCAAAAACATCAGAAATGATGGAATTTAGTGACATTTTTCTGTCATCTAGGAAACTTTAATGTACTTCCCAAATAGAAAATTTATAAAAAAAGGAGATTAAAAGAAAAAAGGGTCATGTAGTATATGTTTTCGATGATACTGCTCATTCTGTGAGCTCTATTTTCTGTATAATCAAATCTCAAACTGTTATTATTGCATAGACAAGGATGTTAGAAGAGTAGCATTGTCCTATCATTTGCATAGCAAGAATATGCACTCGGTATCATTACAAGTTACAACAAGTCATAGCTGCTACAGATAAATAATGTACAAATAAGCAAACAAAAAATGCTTATACAATAAAAACGAACGTCTTAAAAGACCATAAAAGAAGATGGTTGGCATCAAAATCATTGAATGAAATAACTCACAATTTTTACCTAACATAGCTAGCGATATAGAGTCCACATTCATTAGGTAACATTTTAAGCCCTTTGAAAGGCAGGTTCCACCTCATGCAGAAAAGGCGAAAGAAAGCTCTTTTACCATAAAATACCTCACAGCTTCCAAGTTAAACGAAGAATTAATCAAGACACGAGAAAAGAAGTGACACCGAGTAATTAGAGCAATTACGAAGAACGATATGAAATGGACTTAAAATGAAAAGACTGGCGATCACGACTTCATTGAGAATCATCAAGCCGGATTTAGCAAGCTTTGATCACTCACATTAGAGAGTTTAGAAAAAGTCGAAAATTTTGAAAATTGACAATCATATGATTATCTAATCTGGGATCATTTACAAATATTTCTTTGTCTATATAAATAAACAGGATTTCCATAAATCACAAACACACAGTCTATGCAAAAACAATCTACCAGACTGAACTAGCTAAAAAAAGGCAGCCTTAAAACATAGTATGAATCTGAAGAAAACAGAGTATCAATTTATCATCAAACCAACATCTTCAACACATAATAATCCAGCTAATCCTAACACAAAATCCCATTATCCAATCAACAAAAACTAGATTAAACATAACAAGAAATCAACAAAGCCAAAGTACCTTGCAGAGTTTTACTCTCCAAATCCGAAACACTCGATGAACTTCCCCCTTTCGATTCAATTCCATCACCACTTCCCACAAAGCTCCCTTTTCCTTTCACCATTGCCAAATCAATCCCACCTCTAATAATAGCCTGATTAACCCAAGTCGAAAGCCCAGATTGCGATCCCACCGTTGAACCCTGTTTCTTAATCACAGACAAACTCTTCTCCCTTTCCAATCTGCCCCTCAAATTCACCTCAATTTCTTTCCTTTCTTCCAAGCTCAAACTCACACCTCTACTAATCCCACCTTCTTTTAGATTCCTCTGTTTCTCAGACCTTCTTCTCTTAGCCTCCATTCTTCTCAAAGTCTGCAACTCTTTTCTCTTTCTCCATTGTTCTTCAGTCTCCACAGGCAGTGAAGAGGTCCTCACTAAGCCTGTATATGATGCTTTTAATGGTGGGGCCACCACATCATTATCATCCCTAACTACAGGTAAACAGCTTGCTATAGAAGAAGATCTAACCAGCTTGTTAGAGCTCTTGTCAATACCAAATCTTCCCCCTAATGATAACCCGAGATTCAACTCTATCTCCTCGTTTTCCTCTTTTGCACCCTCATATTCATTGCTGCTATTACCCATAAACCTCTGCAAAAGGTCTCTTGAAAACCTGTTTGTTGGGATATCTAAAGAAAGATTCTCCATTTCTATTGTTCTTGCTGTTTTTTTGCTACTCTTACCATCCCCCATAGGACAAAAAAAGAAATTGAGTATTAGAAACACTGCAGCTCCATGTATCTCAATTCTACTGTTATATATGTACATGTTTAAATTGTTCATGATCTGATTTAGACAAGCCCAGATGTGAAAGTCTGATCTTTAACTGCATATTAACTCCCTAACTTCCAAGATTGGATTTTTATGCAAAAATTTAGCAGGATTTGGACTTCCAACCAACAAACTTGAACCAATAATTCACTTCAGATAAAATAATAACTGAATCAACAAATCCCAGATGAAATAATGTAAAAAGAGAAAACTGGGTTGTGCTTAAATAGGCTAAAACTTCAAAGACAGTTTAGCAAAAATGAAAAGGATTGAGAGACATTGCTGAGAGATAGTGTGTGTGTGTGGGTGTGGGTGTGGAAATACAGAAGCAAGAACTAATAGAGGAACAACAAAGAAGAGAAGGCCTTTGGAAGATGGGGAAGGACATAATGACGAAAATGACCCTGTTTTGGGGGGGTGGGTGGAAACCGAGGAAAGGTGTGGGGGAGGGACAAGTGGCGGAATTGAGAGAGTGAGAAGGTTGACACGTGGGTCTGACTGAATTGGCCCTTTTTGGTAGTGTCTCTAACCATAGTTGTTTGGGGAGGATGATGGATAATGCTATGCTATGGTGAGCCCATGGAATCGTGTGTGTACACCAACACGTGTCGTTTGGTGGATTCATCTCATGGTGGGGAATTTTGGGCCCTGATAATCTCAAATGATTGATGAGTGAGATTGTACTATTGAAAACAGGTAATTCTAAGACAGATTGTGATTATTGATCTTAATGTCGGTGCAATTGAAAGTACAACAGATTGTGATCATTGATCTTAGTGCCGGTGCAATTGAATGTCAGAGGGTGACGTTAAAAATACCTCAATTTTGGTAAAAATCTGTGCTGGATTAGGACCAATAGTCTAATCCAGTTCACACTATATATTTTCATGTAGATGGTGATTTCCTCCCACAATGTGTTAGGTGGAAAAAATCACCCCATATCGGAATTGATGGTGTTCACAAAAATAGTATAGTCTCACCATCAACTTTGTATATGATGGTGTATAGTGGACTCGAGCTATTACACCTCAAATTCACCCTTCAATCTATATATTTGCGGTTGAAGTTATGGGTTCGACCAATAAAAAGCTATTATAGTTCAATTAAAAATTCAACTGTATCATGCTATATACTATAGGGGTATTATTTTGTCGTTGAGTTGATAGACTCGAACATAAATTGTTTGACTTAATTTCAACGCTCTTCAATATTGAGCAACTTTCATAGTCATGCTTAAAAGAGTTACTAGTTACTACATATTGTCTTAACAAAAAAGAATAGTGAAACTCTTGAATATTCAGTTTTTGCGAGCTATACTCAGGAATTCCACGTTTACGAGGGGCATGAGCCAATATACAACTAGTGATAATTTTTTTCAAGTTATAAATTCTGAGAACAATTATTATCCCACTTACTGTATTTTTATAGAAGTCAATCATCCATAAAGTTATAAACTTTTATATTTATTTGTGAAAAAAAAGTATTAAATTTGTTGTTATACGAGAGTATTTTTTTATTTGAAAGCAAAAGATCAAGCGGTAAAAATCTAGTAAAAATATTATAAAATCAAGTGGATTTATCTCAAATTTAAGTTCACAAGATAGAACAAATGTTCTAAAAAAATATTAAAGGTTTGTATTCATACTATCAATTATTTGTGTAGTAAAAATAGAAGCAAGGTGGACTACACATAGTGCTGTGGACTCTAGCACATAGTATAAGTGCTTAAGAAAGAGAAAGTGGTGTCCTTACCAAGGGACGCGTGTCAGTTGATGAATGAAGCAGAGGGACAGAGACACGTGTCACGGCGTATATGGGATCAGTAAAGATGAGACACGTTTCTAGTATGGGACACTGCCTCGTCATGCCGCTAACGTTGTCCGTTTTCACCATTTTTTTCAATTTAATAAAATGCCCACTCATCTCATTACAACAGCTACCTTATTTCAATTTATTGTACTTATTAATCATTAATTATTTTAATTTATTTTATTTTATGTACTTAATCTTATAATCATTAGTTTAGGTATTATATATTTTTTGTTTAAACGTATAATTAAGGAGATCTATAATATATAATATGTTTATATTAGTAAATATATATCTATATATAAATTACTGTATAATATTCTATGCCAAAAATTATGGTATGAAGAAAAATAACTAGCAATTATAGCGTTTAATTAAGGATTTACATATATTGCTACAATATCTTATCCATATCTATATAATAATGAGTAGAAAGACTTTTAGCAAATGAACATTTTTAATTTTCTTTTTCATTAATTATAAAATAGGTGCATAGGTAACAACTAATTATAGGTATATGATGACATACTTGGTGACGACATAGCTAACAAATAGCGATAGGAGAAATTTTACTATAAATCAGATTTGTTGCTTCTAGTGATCCTATTATTACAATAATATTTGTGTTGGGATTTATTATTTTTATTATTTGTTGTAAATTTTGTAATTTTGAGACGTTGGTTTTAACTTTAAATACTCTATTTTAAATTTATTCGTTCTAAATCAATATTAACACAGTGACGTGATACCATACCATCTGATAGAAAATCAGCTTTATTTCTTTAAATTAAAAAGAGGTACTAATTTATTATTTTTTTGCAAATTTTTTTTTAGCAAATTGATATATCATATGCTAAAAATAGGATTTGTTGTCAATTGGTAATAATAATAATAATAATAATTTAATAAAAATATGGGGACATTGATGCTTGGATATGACACGTAGTAAAGTGATTAAATTTGTGCAAGTAGCTTTATGTTGGACTAATGGGGCTAGGTTTCGGGTCCTTATTAGTCAAACAAATTTGGGAAATTCCATTAAACAAAAATTTCCTCAATGGGAATAAGCCACATCATTGGAAGATAAAAGGACTAATAATTTATAGTCTAGGTGTCACACCTCATCTTCTATGATAAATTATAGTGGGCCCTTCTATTAAATTGTTATGATTCAAATTATTTGATATTTAAATTCGAGATTATCTCTTCATAAAAATAGCAAATCAAATTCATACAAATTTTAAAATTTAATAATAATGCAAATAAGTTTAAATATTTATTTTGTCTAACTCGATCGATTAATTTACAACTCTAATATTCACTGACATGATAAGAACCGATCACATAAAAGTATGCAATTCTCGACGATTTTGATTAGTATTTTAAGGGAGATATGTCAATTATATTTATTAATTACAAAATAGTTATAAGTTATGGGGAACTCATATTTTTCTCTATTGTATAATTAATCATACAAGAAATCTATTAGCATTTAATAAATGACTTTCACATTAAGTTTTCAAAACTTAAAAGAAAATAAATTACACATGTCTACTATGCACATAAGTTTCTTTTGCAACTAATATTCTCGTACTTTATTTCTTCTCAAGCCAAACACGTGTACTATAAATAATAATTCTTTTTCATATATAAAAACAACACTTTATGTAGTAGGAAATCAAAATATAGGTTAAAAGTGAGATAGATTGGTATTTTAATTAGACAATACTATGATAATAAAAGATTGGGGAAAAAGAGTGAAGGATATAAAGTGAGAAAGAAAAAAAAAAGTTGTGTTCTTCTTGATTGAGGAGGTTACACGTCACCTATTAAGCTATGATTTTTGAAAAATATTACATAACAAAATGGGATATTAAATTACTTTCACTACAAGGATGAAAAAAAGAAGGAAAAACATCTAATTTCATAAATTTCTTGAGTTTTTTTGTTAAAGGATATATTTAATTTTATTTTTAAATCAATAATTATGAAACTAAGGTCAAAGTTGTAAATTCACTCACTTTTGCTCTGGCTATAGGGTACATGTTCGGAAAATTCTAAGTTGGTTCGGGACTGTTGGTCCCGGCCCACTTAGGATCACATATTTTGAATGTTTGGTGGGGTGAAAAAACCACCCTCCACGCCCCAAATGTGTGGTTGTAAGGCTCTGGGACCAACAGTCTCGGACCAAGATAGAATCACCGTACGGCATTATCACCCACTTTTAATTAAGGGAAAGAAGAAAAAAGACAATAGATGGGTCCATGTTGGGGGACAAGAGTACCATAATTTGGTGGCAAACAACAAATATTTTGTAAAATCTTTTTGATTTTGGTAAAATTGGATAAGAAAAGAATGTACTAGACCTAAATCTTTTTCTTCTTTTTCTCCCTTTTTTCAATCCTTACATTTTTTCAAGTGATTCCAATTAAATAATTCTCAATGCAATACTTATAATAATAGTAATAAAAAATTTGTACTTGGTTTTGATTTAATTTTCAATCAAACCCATCTCGACCGGACTTAAACCGAGAAACCCTTAAAACAAGCTTGCAATCGAGCTCGGGTCTCTAATATGGGTTCTAAAATAGAGCCCATCTCTAACCCTCCTAATATCAGCCCATTATTGTAGAGGCCCATATACAATCTGGGCTCTAAAATAGAGCCCATCTCTAACCCTCCCAATATCAGCCCATTATTGTAGAGGCCCATCTACAATCTGGGCTCTAAAATAGATTTTGGGCCATTGAGCAAGCCCAACCCTTTTTAATTTTTCTCTTCACAAAAAAAAGGTAAATATAAATGAAAAATAGAAGGATAAAAGAGTGCCATTCTAAGGCATATTGTTATTGTTCAACATTAGCACTGTGTTTAGAACACAGGCAAAAACTACTGCTTTATAAGCAGAAAATTCAAAGCTAGAAATACTAAATCCAGATCAATTCGAACCAATCTTGACCGTCCAATTCCTCACTTGTTCATTCATCACCTCCGACGAGGACTCCTAGCGGGCCCCTTCTTGTTGCTAGCACCATTTCCCCTGCCGTTTCCAACGCCAATCCTCGATGGCGATTTCCCTTTGCCATCTTTGCCTGCAGAAAGCAATTAAAAAATCACTCTATCTTGTGTGTGTATATATATATATATATATATATAATTACAAGAAATTAAATTTATGTGCTGTTTGGATATGGGATTTTATAGTTAGGAAATAAAAACGAAACGAGAAGGGAAAAGACGACTCATTTTACACCAAACCACTAGAGTTTCGGAGTGTATAACGTTTTTACTGAAATATATAAGCGATAAAGATTTTATACACGTTGCATGTATATATGGAATGAAATACGAGATGAAACTCAATTTTAGATACAAGATTGTGTGTGCAAACTTATGAACTTCAAGTATAGAGAACTAAACAAGCATAAATATCAATATACACAATATGATCTATTTATGGTTGAGAATAAGATAGCTAATTAGTATTTGCATGGCTTCTAATTATCAAAATACGAGAAAATAAACGTTAATTTACCTCCACCGTATGCTGACCTCCTGTACGTTATATAAGCCTCCTTATCACCAAAATAAACATAATGAGTCTGTAAAAAGAATATATTAATAATTGAGAAGTCGAAAAAGTTCACTCGGATTAGGAATAAAAGCTGAAATACTACGTTAAAATTTGTACGATAACTTTGCACAAAATAAGTACCTCAACTGCACGGCGTGCAGATTCTGCAGATTCGAATTCCAGAAATCCACAAACAAAACCATCCTGGAAAAATATACTCAAAACCCGAGTCAGAAAATTAAAAAAAAAAAAAAAAAAAAAACTCGAGTCGAATCCAAACCATACATCATGTTTTCTAATCTGGATATTATCTGCATTTCGTCTAACCGGCCCAAACTGCTTAATAACCTCCACAATTCCTTGCTTAGTAATCTCATAAGGCAACCTTCCTATATATATTCCTCTAGCTGCAAATATAATGAAAAAAAAAAAAAAATGAACTTAGTCACTAAGAGTGGTTTATTTTATATCTCTGTGCACCAATTTAGATGTAAAAATTACCTTCTGCATAGGGACCATTATTCGGTGCACCATTGCTAGGTTTTGCCAACTTAGGCGCAGCTTTGCTCATGGCCGCTGGTGCACGGTAAGGAGATGATACTTTCGGTGGACCATCACTAGGTGTTGCCAACTTACGCGCAGCTTTGCTCTTGGCCGCTGGTGCACGGGAAGGAGATGACACTTTGGGTGCACCAACACTAGGTGTTGCCAACTTAGGCGCAGCTTTGCTCAAGGCCGCTGGTGCACGGGAAGGAGATGATACTTTCGGTGCACCATCACTGAGCTGAGCTGATGATGTCGCCTTTGGTGAAGAAACTTTTGCGACCTTTACAAAAACCCGACATTATTTAGTATAATGTTTTGCATAATAACAGAAGGGTGTAAGTTATTACCATAACCCGAAACCCTAATTACGAAAAAGTTAAGATCTTGATGATAATTTCATATAACGCACCATTGAAGCATATGTTACTTTCTTAGGCTCCTCTTTAACATGTGCAGCCAGTGCACAAATAACAGGCGGTTTAGGAGAGGCCTGTTTGGCAACAGGTTTTTCAAGGATCGGAAAATTATCTTCGTTGGCATTTCCGTTCTCGACTACTGGTTTGGGCGATGGAGGAGGGCTATCAGGGATATCCAGAGCCACTGTAGATTTTTCGAAAAACGAATAACATTAATAACAACCAAAAGATTCAATCCAAACACGGCCTAATGATACTAATACTATATTCTACCTGAAACCTGAACAACAGGAGCAGGTTGATGATCATTTGGTTCATCATCTTTTGCAGCTTCAGTATTGGCTATAGGCTCAGAAAAACGAAGAATATCGTTCATAACATAAAAGCCATTTTCTTGTTTAGCCAAGAAAAATGTTTGGCTGAAATTCATTTTGACGTCATTCGTCCCAATCGAATAACCAGTTACAGCAACAATAACTGCCCCATCCAAAGACCTTTGGGCATCTGTAGTTTTAACCTCCACCATACAGTTCTTAAAATCCTCAGACATAATCTTGTCACTAATTCCCTGCAAAGTTTTTTTGAAAAACGAGTATTTAGTTGAGTAGATTTGATAAACGACTATCTTATTGGTTGCAAAAAGTCGACAAAAATATAAGGATTTGTTTGGATGACTGTTTGGTTGGGCTTGTTCCTGCTTTATGTTTTTGAAGAATAAAACTCCAAAATTTGCTATTTTGCAGAACAGGTTTCATCTCTTTCTAAGTTTTACAGAACAATTTTAAACTCAAAACCAGTCAACCAAACAGGATTTCAACATTATTTATACTGCAAAATTATTTTGATAAAACTGTTCTACAAAGCTATTTTGCTAACATAAAAAACAAAAACAATCCAAACAGTATCTTAGAACGTGGTTTTAAGATACATACGTTTAAGGTTGTGACGTTTGTCATAACGCCATCGGGCCCTGGCCAGCCGAGTATGCTTGGCTCCTTATAAAACTTATGGGCATTGTGGGGACATTTATTAAGGATCATATAATATTGCTTCACAAAAGCTTCAGCCACATGCTGAGGAGGATACATATCTGCCATATCTGAAAAAATTGGCAAGAAATATTATTATGCGAAAAATGATAGTGAAAAATGTAATTGTTTCGGTTTTTTTATGAATAGATAAGAAGATTAAATGCATCGTATATAATCTAATCTAATCTAATTTAAAGGCGAAAAACGGTAACCAACATAAAGGTGACCGTTTGAACCGTTGGAAACGTACAACGGTAAACAACATAACGGTAAATCGGAAACTAAAACATGAAATAATTTGAAGTGAAGTACACTAACACTAGATCATATTCATATATGTGATTTTGTTGATCCTAAATTAGTAATCTAAAATGGATGAGCAATTAAAACAAAATAGATCTAAAGGGCCATGGATTAGTTTAACTAAAAAACTTGATGAAACAATAGATCTATACCTACTTAACAAAAACACAGAAAATGTTTACTAATTTTGTTTAAAAAATTAGAGATGCATAATCACATATCAGTCAGAAAAAGCCATTTAATTTAATGACCAACTTTTAACTATTTTAAACAAGCTCAAACATCTCTATGAAATTCCAAGAAAACTAAAAAGTAAAAACCTCATAACAGAAAGTAAAAAACAATGAAAAAATAAATAAATCCGATATTTTAAGCTAGTAAAAAATGAAGATTTATCAAGAAAGAAAAATGAAGCATGTATATATATATGTATATGTATATCTTGTTTTTCTGGGACAAATAAAAAAAAATCTATTTTCAATCATCTTGATTTCAGCACATGCAAAATTAAAACTCAAAAAATCATAAACAAAGGAACACCTCAAAAACATAAAACCCGTTACTCATTCACTAATTGAATGCAAACTCAAGAAACAATTCATGTAAACAAGAATCAAATCTTTCATTCTAAAAGAACAAAAGATCCAAGCTTGCAATTACATTCCACAAACAGATAGATACACAAACACTAAAAACACCCAAAAAAAAAACATGGGTTTTACCTCAAATCACTTCAAAACACCACAGAGACAGAGAGAAAAAAAGGAAATGAGTTTGAGTTTCAGAATAACCCAAACACCTACAAAATGTGGCTTTTAAAGGGTGAAAAGAAAATCTCTTTGACAGATTGAGGAAATAAACAGAAGAGAGAAAAGAGTGAAAGGTGTGGATTTTATGGGAGAATGAAAAAAAAAATTATTATTACATCACCAAATTTATTATAGAGAGAAATTTTATAGATAGAAAGCTGTATGTATATGCATAATCCGGGAGCGGTTTTCACAGACCATTTCCTACTCACAAACAAATTCACACTCGAATTTTGTTTCCTTGTGGGCTATAAAGGGCTGTTTGGAGGGAAAACATTTATGGGCACTCCCGGAGGATGAGCTGGCGGTGGGTTGAGTGGGACCCACTTGGAGATATGGTTGTGGGACCCATTCTTTTTAAGGTTCTTTTTTATGGGGATGGGGATGTGAGGTTGGTGAGGGGTGGGGTAGGGGTGTGCAACAAATTGCATATTGCCCCCTAAAGTTTGCCTATTTTGGATATTTAGATACTTGAAGTAAGTTTAAAAAGTTACACGTGAAAGACGATCATATCGATCGAATGGTTTTTAAAAAGGTATGTGGGTCAAGCTTATCGTTAAGGAGAGGGAGTGGTTTTCGTATTCATCACGAAAGAATATTCGTGTTAGTTAAAACTAGCAACGGTCACCTGTGCGATTTGATTTTGACTGGATTTTGGCGACTCGGATAAACGGGTCCCACACCTACTTTGGTAGGTAGATTAGCCGTTAATAACTTTATTGTCGGATGCGTCATTTGTAGGGTTTCACGTGGATAAGTCTTCCGCCGTCCTAAACCTATTTAGCTCTATAATACAGCCAGACTCGATGCATGATGAATCACCGACTGTTAACATTCCTTTCAACCAGTTTAATATTTAATTTGTTCTTATCACTGGTTCAACTCCAACTCCACTTCATAAGCGTATAGAAATATTATAATTCCTAATGAGGACTAGTAAAGTTGAGTAGTGAGAAGATATAATGATTTTTTATCTGAGTAACTTAAAAATCACCTTATATGCGCAAGCTACACGTATAATAGTATTCATTTGTCAAATGGATTCAGGTATATAACATAAACCCTAACAATTCTATTGTCCGATGTGTCACTACAAGGTTGATATTTATCAGTATATGAACACGTTTTATAGGTCTTTACGATAGCCAGTGGCCTGAGCTGGTGTTATTGTAACATATATAATAGTCTTAGGAAAAAAATATAAATCATATCTCATAAGACACACATCGATTATTTGGTGCACTATTCTTGATGAGAATTTCCACCCGAAAATCTAAAATAATGGCAAAATGATCCTCATATGTAATTTAAGGGAGGAATATGCTTTTAAGTCAATCTAGTGGGGGGGGGGGCGTAATGTACCAAATGGTTAACCTTTGAGGGGTAAAGAGTCATTTACCATTATTGTAATAACTAATAAATTATTTGAAAAACAAATTACAGTAATTTGAAATTAGATTACTGATTATTAGAATAAAATCTCATGAAATTAAAATAGGTCATTGAATGAATACAATTTCCAATCACACTAAAAAAATATATGGTAAATAAATTGATATTTGGTCACAGTCAAGAATGTTATTTGAATAATCTTGAATTCTTTAATGAAAAAGCATAATTATTTTTTAAATGAATTATGTTTACTTGCAATATTGTTTCCGCAATATTTAATATTCTAAAACAATTAAAAAGGAGTTGGTAGGTGAAATATCTTAAATGCATGAGGTGGAATTTGTTTGTTTATGTAGATTTTTTAAAATTATTATTTAAAAAAAGAAAAAGGAAAAACTAATTTGCAACTTTGACCTATAAATTCATAAAATAGCATGCGAAAATTGCATTTTTCATCTCATAACTTAATTTAAGTATAATTTTGATCCATCTATTATAAATTTCTCACATTTAGTCGTATAACTATTAATGTATCTCATATTTAGTTATACCGCCCAAAATCTAACGATTAGATCCACTGGTTAACTTTATTGATAATTTTTTTTGGGAGAATTCATTTGTTAACACACACGAATTATATTTAAAAAAATATGATATTTCTAATCAATATCCTATGTCTATCATGCTCATAATCTCTAAAAAAATTGATCAATATATTGACTAAACTGAGTTAATCGTTAAATTTTAGACGATGAGATTAAATATAAGATATTCGAAAATTATAAAACTAAACGTGAAAAACTCAAGATGAATGAAATCAAAATATTGAATTTAAAAAAATTACGAGACAAAAAATTCAATTATCCCCACTGGTTAACTTTATTGATAGATTTTTTGAGAGAATTCATGCGTTAACACTTAACACACACGAATTATATTTAAAATAATATGATATTTTTAATCAATATCCTATGTCTATCATGCACATTACTCTCTAAAAAAAAAGGGATTAAAATATTGACTATACTAAGTTAATCGTTAAAATTTAGAAAAATGAGATTAAATATAAGATTTGCAAAAAATTATAAAAATAAATGTGAAAAACTCAGGATGAGTGAAATCAAAATATTGAATTTGGAATAATTACGAGACAACAAATACAATTTTCCCAAAATAGTTCCAAAAAAGAGCCCCTCAAATAGTTTCCAAAATAAAAGCCCCCGGCGAGGATCGAACTCGCGACCTTTCGCTTACGAAGCGAACGCACTACCACTATGCTACGGAGGCTCTCTGACGCTTAATTGCTGATTTAAATAGAACCACTATTAGCCATTTAAACGCTCAAAATTCAGCTTGAAGCTGCAGAACAAATTAGGGTTCTGGAATTAAGATCGATTTATCTAATTTAGTTCCCAATTACCCTTGCGTATCACCTCAATTACCACACCAGATAATTATCACATTATTTTTTTTAATTTTTTGAGGGGTTTTAATTCAGTTTTCCAGTTATTTATACTGATTTTTTGTTCCATGTTTATAAATTTTGTGTTAAAAATGCAGTCTTTCTCAAACCCATTACCCACTCTTAATAGGTATGGATTTCTCAAATTTAGTCCAAAACATTTAAGGTTAAGGCCCAATTGAAACCCAATAAGGCAATGATTATACAAGACCAAGACTGACTTAGGCCGAGTTAAGTATGGCCCAATTGAGTATATACAATTTATAGTTCTGGATCTGGTTAAATGCCCAACAGACCCATTGACATCCTGATATTATTTTAATTATTCAAAAACACTGATTTGATGGAGGAGAGTATCAGCGGCGCCGCCGCCGCATGGAGGGCGGAGGAGGCGATCGCCGGGAACTCGGAAGCATTGCAAGCTCTCCGAGAGCTCATAACTTATCCTTTGCTCTACTCTCGCGAGGCCAAATTCCTCGGCCTTAAAGTACAAATTCCTACTTTCACACATGAGCGAGCTCAATTTGTTTTTCCTTTTTTCATGTAATTGAAGAGGTTTTATTGATATGATTATTATCTTTTGTAATTTTTTTTTGTTTAGTGGCCTCGTGGCTTGCTGCTCTACGGTCCACCTGGCACGGGGAAGGTATTATTACTAAGTTACTCATGTTGTTCATGTCATAGTTTATAAGCATATTTGGGTATGAAGTCTAATTCTATTTTGTGTGTCTTGATGTAGACAAGCTTGGTTAGGGCAGTTGTTCGCGAATGTGATGCTCATTTGATAGTTATCAGGTAATGTAATGTAATCTTTTTTCTGAAAACAAATAAAAAAGGTGATGTAATTTGTTATTATGAATTTGAATTCTGGTGATAATCAATTACTTGCTTATTTGGTTTGTAATTCATCCGATCATATCACTTTTAAGTGAAATCAAACTAATTTGTCTATGACAAATCATAATAGAATGGACATCTGGGAACAATTTTAATTGAGCTGCTTTTACATTCTTGTTGACTCATGAGACTGAAAATAGCACATTAAAACATTGCATATAATTGTTTTTGGACTATATTGGAACATAGATTTTGTTTGGAACAATCTCTTAACTATGTTTATTGCACTGCCACATGCAATCACATGCAATCAAAATTGTGCAAGTTTTTATTGATGAGTGTATTTGTTTCCAGAATCATTTTGGTGGTTTCGTCGCTCATTGGTTTCAGTATTAATGGGTGGTTATGTTTTGCAGTCCTCATTCCGTACACAAATCACATGCAGGAGAAAGTGAGAAAATTTTGCGCGAGGCTTTTTCTGAAGCAACATCTCATGCAAATTTAGGCAAACCTTCAGTTATCTTTATTGATGAAATAGATGCACTTTGCCCTCGTCGGGACTCGAGGTACTGATATAAGTTCTATTGTTTTATCTTTATGTGGGCCAACTCAGCTCTATGATACCTTTATGTGAATGGATCAGGAGGGAACAAGATATCCGCATATCTTCGCAGCTATTTGTACTTATGGACTCCAACAAATCTTCGTTGGTATCTGGATCACATGTTGTGGTGGTTGCATCAACTAATAGGTAGTTCTTGGATCATCACATCTTTTTTTCTTGAATTTTTCGGTCTCTCAATGCAGTTTTCTTGTAGATATTTTTCTTGTCGAACATATATAATCATTTAGAAACATAAGATTTTGATTTTACCACTGAAAATCTAATTTGCTAAATTATCTAAAGTTGGGTACACTTTTTTTTACTTCTATTTACTTGAAAAAATAACCTTAGAATGTCTCACTATAATCACTTATATAATGTCTAGAGTGGATGCAATTGATCCTGCACTAAGACGGTCAGGACGTTTTGATGCTGAGGTTGAAGTCTCTACACCGAATGAGAATGAACGCTTACAAATACTGAAGGTACCATATGAGTATGTAATATGCGTTTTCTTGTCACAAAACTAGCATGACCATTAGTTTTAAAGTTATTCGACTCCCATTGTGGCATTTATAGTCATATTTCATTCTTTCTAAGGAAGGATAAATTACATAGATGCCCCAGTGTGAAAGCCTAGTTATGAATAACATCCCGAGGTTTGTGAAATTAACATACCTTCTTGAATCAGTAAAGCAAATTACAATTTCACCCTTGTTTTTCGAGGGGGTTTCTTGTAATTTGCAACATTTTAGGGGCTCTTAGCAATTATCCGATAAGTCAGCAGTGTGCATGAAATTATCCCTTGAAATAATTAAGGTATGCTCAGACATTTCTTTTCAAAAATTTCAGCTCTACACAAAGAAGCTTCCTTTGGATTCAGATGTTGACTTAAAGGCTATAGCTGCACATTGCAATGGTTACGTGGGGGCAGATTTAGAAGCTTTATGTCGCGAGGCCACATTGTCCGCATTGAACAAATCTTCCAACATACATCAAGATGGTAACAGCTGTATTATAACAGCCGATGACTGGAAGCACGCCAGATCTGTGGTGGGTCCCAGTATAACAAGAGGTGTTACAGTAGAAGTTCCTAAGGTCTCTTGGGAGGACATTGGAGGATTAAAAGACGTGAAGGTCTGAAACATAGCAATTCTATTACTGATTCACAACATAGTATTGTTTTGAAAGTTGATCATATTTTGTATATACGCAACAGAAAAAGCTTCAGCAAGCAGTTGAGTGGCCTTTAAAACATTCTTCAGCATTTACAAGGCTGGGAGTATCACCCATGCGTGGTATTCTGCTTCATGGTCCTCCAGGGTGCTCGAAGACAACCCTTGCGAAAGCTGCTGCTTGTGCTGCTCAAGCTTCTTTTTTTTCTTTGAGGTATGAACTTTAAATCTTGATTCAATATGGTTGGATTAATTATTAATGTTATAATTATAGAAGTAATTATTAATGTTATAATTATAGAAGAGAAGATTTTTTCTTCCAGATTTATGCAACTTTTTTAGCTGAAGGTCCCAATAAAATTCTGGGATAATTACATGCACCCCTCTAACTTATTAGGTTATTATCACGAGCCCATAAGGTTTTACAAACTACTAAGATAACCCTGTCAGGTTAACATGACAACTCGAGAAACAGGAGTAGATTTATAATATGCTTCTATTAATAAGGGGTGAAATAGTAATATGCTTTTATTGACATGAGAAGTTCTAGAAATTTCTCAAACCTCGAGGTGGTTTTCGTTATTATGGTCTTATGAGGAGGTGTCTGTGTAATCCACCCTAAATTTATGACTTGTCGATTTTCTCATAAAATATGTATCCTAGTAATCTTAATACGAGAGCTTTCTCATATTTGGATTGCGTAAATATATGTTTCTATGTTGAAAGTGGCAGAATGATATTCCTCTCCTGTCCACAGTGAATCATGAATGTAGCTTTCTTTATTTCGGTTCTGAGTTTGTATCATCATCAGTGGTGCAGAACTATACTCCATGTATGTTGGTGAGGGTGAAGCTTTGTTGCGGAATACATTTCGAAAGGCTCGTCTTGCTGCTCCAAGCATAATATTTTTTGACGAGGCCGATGTTGTTGCTGCCAAAAGGTAAAATTACCTTAATTTATTTGGTAAAGAGTTTTGCGACTTAGATCAATGGCCCATCTTCCATATATGCAGCTTGTTCGAGTCTCGTATGAATCTCATGCAAAATTTCATATACAGCTATTTGTCTATTGCCCCATTAGATGTATGTGGCTCTTACAGTATCGATACTTGATTTTCCTTATTTCTCAAAGTTTGTGCTTCATATGGTAGAGGAGGAAGCTCAAATGGAAGCACAACAGTTGGCGAAAGACTACTGTCTACTTTGCTAACCGAAATGGATGGCTTAGAACAGGCTAAAGTGAGCTACAAAACTATTATTACTTCCTATTCATATCGAAATAATAAACATTATGAATGTGAATCATATTTCCGAAAAACTTCCCTTGATATACATTTGTTTTTGCAGGGAATTCTTGTTTTGGCTGCTACAAATCGTCCTCACTCAATTGACGCTGCGCTTATGCGCCCTGGACGCTTCGATTTAGTAAGTTACATGTGCCCTCTCTGGTAAAATATTTAGTGATGATTACATACATGCACACATTATTCAAACAATATTTGAATCTTGTATAACTTGGTCTATCATCTAAAACAGGTGCTTTACGTCCCGCCACCAGATTTAGAATCTAGATACGAAATCCTCAGTGTACACACACGTAAAATGAAAGTAAATGACGATATTGACCTCAGACAAATCGCACAAGATACTGAGCTATTCACCGGAGCTGAGCTGGAAGGGCTATGCAAAGAAGCCGGAATAGTTGCTCTGAGGGAAGACATATCGGCCACAGTCGTGTGCAACAGACATTTCCAGACTGTAATGAGATCAATAAAGCCAGCTCTTACAAGAGAGGATATTGACTCTTATGCCTCGTTTCTGAAGAATCCATTTGTAAGGCCTTCTAATATATCTGAATCGAGCTGTGTAAGGGAAAGTAAGAGAATTACGAGTTTGTGGCTATCAGCAGCTCCTGTTGTTTTATGTGTAGTTAGTTTGGTTTTATACACTGGTTTGAAAGGTACTTCTGATAGTGATGGTGATACTGGAGAACTAGCAAGGACATGAATATTTACCGTGTGTACGTATCTGTGTTTGAGAAAGCCCGTTTGAACTGCACCGAGAGAGAGTATTTGGGCCTGTTTGGACTGCCCGGGAGAGAGTATTTGGGCCCATTTGGACTGTTTGTTTGGGCCCGTTTGGATAATATTGGTGGCGATATTTTACTTTCCGACAAAGCTGGAAATTCATCCTTGAGTAGTTGATACAACGAAGAGAAACTGTGTTATAGTTATTTATATAAGCTTTCATCATCAATTATCTGAAAATCGATTTTTCGATAATCGATTATACAATGGTAGAGCCCTTTTTTTTTTGCTGTTTCTTTTTAGCATGTGAAAGTTAAAACCATTTGTTTATTTACAAACTTGCATAATTTGCAATTCGAGTCCAATTATTTATAAATTTGCGTAATTTGTTTGATATATACATTTTGTTTGCAATTTTGATCACATTCGTTAAAGAAAATGATGAAATTTTCTTTAGTATTGGTCACGTTCCGTCCATTTTTGAATGGTTTAGACTTTAGACCATGAAAAAAAGTGCAATATGGAAATGATTTTACAACTTTATAATCAGTAGGACCAAAGCTACCAATAGTATGAATGAATTCAGCAATTTCCCCACAATCTGTAACACAATATTCCATAAATCTATAAAATTGAATCTCTAAATTCAAAGGGAAAATGACAGAAAAAAACTAATATAAAAAGGGAAAAAGTGTTTTTATTAATTGAAAATTTATCATCAACGCATCGATGTTTTGCAAAAAGACAAGTTTGCCCTTTTACGAAGTAAAACTATCAAGCATTAACCAAGCAAACCAAAAGTAGTAACATCATATAGCAAAACCAAAAGTAGGGAGATAGATTCGAAAAACGTAAAAAAACCCGTATACAAGTAGTATGTATTTCTTCTCAATCAATTCTTCCTTGAAATCCCGAGCCTCTTGCGAAAATCTTCCTCCATAAGGGGAATGCCTTCACGAAGTTTGATCTTCGGTTCCCAGCCTAATAACTCATTAGCCTTTGTAATCACCGGTTTTCTTTGGCGTGGATCATCTGGTGTGTTCTCCACCGTTATGATCTTTACATCTGGATTGATCATCTGCAAGGCCCCAAAACCGTCTTTTTTGTTAAATTTACGATAAAAAATTTCATTTTTTACGGTAAATCTTATATTGCGACATAGCAAGAAGCTTTGTTGTAATAGAACCTTCACTCATGGTAGGGCTGAAAATTGAACTAAGTTATTCGATACTCGACTCGAGTTCGATCATTGAAAGCTCGGTTCAGTAACTTATTAAACCAAGCTTGAAATTTTTTCATTTCCGTGAATACCGCTCGAAAGCTGTCATTGAAAAGAGCAGTCATTTGTCGGCTTGATAGCACAAGCACGATCCACCCTCCGGAGAGTGAGGAAAGGGCCTAGCTTCTCAATAAGTCATTCAATTTTTTGTGTTTGATAAATTTTAAAGCTCGTCTCGAGTTGTACAAAATAACAAAAACATGTACTCGAGTTCGAGTCATGATCGACTCGATTAAAGCTCGTTTGAGCTCAGCTCGATTAACAATCAAACCAAGCTCAGACACAATTTTCAAAGCTCGTTTGTAAAGGAGAAATCCATCTTAAGAAATGTAGCCTTATTGGGGAACAACTGAAAAAGGAATAGGGTGATTAAATTTGGGTGAATTACCTTACACGTGAGACCAATTACGAAAAAAAACCCGAATGGAAATTTTTCTCAACTTCACATGTCACTAGAATGGGATTATAATTTCACTTATTATTATTCGAGTTATCACTATCTAACAAGGTAATTTGGGAACTATAAACCGAGAACAAAGAAAACAAAAGCAAATTTGCAACTAGAATTTAGAAAATATTGACAAAATTACCTCCTTCACAGTCTCAGCAAGCTCAAGCATTGTAAATTCACCTGATAGTAAAATCCTCGGTCAGTTTTCGCCAATTAGAGTTAAGAAAAATATGGAAATTAAATTAAACGCATTAAAAAGTATAAGATTAGTCGAGTAATGAAGCTAACCTGGATTGCCAATGTTGATTGGCCCAGTATTATCTCCTCCCATCAGTCGCATAAGACCATCAACCTTCGAAGGACGAAATTAAAGTGGCGTATATTATTATTATGCACTTTTAATTGAACATCAAAAACAAATATATATATATATACACTATCACATACCATGTCAGAAACATAACAAAAGCTCCTAGTTTGCGTTCCCGGCAACTGAACTGTCAAAGGCTCGTCACTGCATTATGCGACATGTAATAAAGTCAAATATTCGTCACACCTTATTCTCAATGTCCATTTAGTACTACCTAAGTGGATTTTATGAGTCGTTCGATGTGCATATGATGTCATTAAGTGAAATGATGACATCAGCATGTATAATCTATAATCTATATGATAAACGTAATTTGAGCCTTACCGTATTGCTTGAGCTAAGAAATTGCTGACGACCCGACCGTCATCGATATTCATACGGGGTCCATAAGTATTGAAGATTCTTGCAATCCTTATCTCTAGTAAAAAAAAAAAAAACGTTTTTTTCACGTGTTAGAAACGAATACAAATATTGCATCGAAAAGCCCTTTGAGATGTACTATAGTGATATATGCATCGATGATAGAGGCTATTACCAATCCCATGTTGTCTGTGATAATCGAACATCAAAGTTTCGGCTACTCTTTTTCCCTCATCATAACAACTTCTAACTCCTGCAAAGCCACGTTAAATTAAAATATATATATATACGGGTTCTAAAATGGTTTTAAGTATCAAGATAATTGAATGTAGATTATTTGAAGCTTAATAAGAGGTACCTATAGGGTTCACATTGCCCCAGTAATCCTCAGTCTGAGGGTGCACAAGTGGATCACCGTAAACCTCAGACGTTGATGTCAGCAAAATCCTATCCATATAGTAAAAATCGTAAGTTAAACACATACACAATTAAAAAGGAACGGGAAAGGATTAAATTACATAAACACCCCTGTGAGTGACCTTAATTACAAAAAAAACACCCGAGCTTTGAGAAATTACCATGACTTCCCAGTCAGTAAAAACATATTAAGATTTCACCCTCGATCAATAGAAGGAGATTACAATCTTTTACACCCACTCCCGCCCTATTTTTACGAGTTTTCTGGGGTGTCTTGTTAATTTCCAAAACATCAGGGGCATGAGAGTAATTACACAATAAAAGAGGGCTGCTCATGTAATTATTATCCCAAAAGGAAAATGAGATAGTAGAGTTTCCAAACCTTGCGCCTACTCGCTTGGCAAGTCCCAACATGTTTAGCGTTCCAATTACGTTAGTCTTTATTGTCTGTTGAGGAAAAGAAATCAAGATTATCATCAATAGCCCATTAATGATGAAATATTGTTCACTAATCACGCAATATTAGTATCATTTACGAGACTAATATCCCATTAACGATGAAATATTGTTCACTAATCACGAAATATTAATTTTCATCTACGAGACTGACCTTGACAGGATTGTATTTGTAGAAAATCGGGGAAGCAGGGCAAGCAAGATGATAAATCTGATCAACTTCAAGTAATAAAGGCTCGGTTACATCTGCAAAAGAAAACGATAAATTAAGTCAAAAACGTGATCATATGTGTTAATGTAATTATGTTACTTTATGACATCATGGATCATTAAACATCCCGAATGTAAGAAAATCAGATGAAATGAAAAGAATATATATACCGTGACGAATAAGCTCAAATCGAGGATGACCAATCCATTGCTTTATGTTGTCCTTTGAGCCAGTAAAGTAGTTATCGACAACAATTACCTGATTTAAAACCCAACCCAAAAAACAATTACTTAAACTAATCCGTATTACGAAACATATACACTAAACTAAGTGAGAATGTAAGTTCTTACTTCATTTTTCTCATTTTCCATCAGTTTGTCAACTAAGTGAGAGCCGATGAATCCAGCTCCGCCAGTAACCAAAATTCTCATGTTTGCCTATCACAAAATTATACATTAGTGTAACATTAATAATATATTTATACACCGATGAAATCGATGTTTTAAACGATTGTTAATCGACATATATATTACTAATGAATATTGTTTTATCAAGCATATTAGTAGTATACCTGAAAAAATTTTGCTCTTCTCAAAGGTGAAGGTTCAGGGGGCGGCTTGGTGGTTATACTGCTTCCTCCGTTTGATACTTCCTTAGCCATTTCTGAGACCAAATTCGATTCGATTTATATAAAAAACAACAATCGAATAACGTTTTATACGCAAATCTATTGATTCAATAACTAGTTTCTAGTTATATAATGGTTTTGAAAATTTGAATTAAAGATCCAGTAAAGGGATAAAATGAGATCCTCTTTTGTTCCCCAAATCAGAAAAGTCAACAGAATTATCCAATCCAAATCTTCTAAAACAACTTTTTCTTTGAAATAACAATTAACAGTATTTTTTTTGTGTTTCTGATACAACATAAACGTTGAATTAATGGGATTTGAGTAAATGCAGATTCTTCATACTGGGTGCAGATTTCAACATCAAAAGAATAAAGCAAATCTCTTTGGTAGTAAAATAGATGAAAAATCAATTTTTTTGCTACAAACAGAGAGCAAATCAAACTTCAACATGATATACACCATTAAAGAACCCATAACAGGAAATTAAATGAAAAAAATTATCTAAAATTAATCCTATTTCAAAACTTGCTTAATATATTGCAGATGCATACAATACCAGAATCAGATTCAACAATCTAAAGAGGAAACCAGATCTCTATTATCAAAAAACACTCAAGAATCAATTTTTTGGTGCAAATTTAATGCAAATCGAACTCTAATCACATAACAAAGTAAACAAACACCAATATAAATCTTCTACTATTCTAATCTAATCTTAACACATCGATCATACTTTCAACAAAAAAAAATAATAATAATTTACAAAACCACAGATCACATAATATCCTAATAAATCTGGAAAAATTGGCAAAAACCCAATTCGAAAATCTTTACCAAAACAAAAGGAATAATTAAATGACCTAAAAAAAACAAATCTTTGAGTAAAATCAAGAGCTGATCTCACCTATTAATTATATGTAATTACTTATCGCTTGAACTAAAACACTTCTCTTATTGTGGGAACAATAGCCAAGAACTGACCTTTAAATACTACCACAAAATCCCAACTTTTTAAAAACCCACAAAATTAAAAACAAAAAAAAAAGTCAAGAAATCAAGTAATTTAATCAAAAAAATAATTGGAATAAAAAAAACATGCTGGTGATTGTCATTATTATATTATTACCAAACGTTTACCAACTGGAGAGAGAAACAGAAGAATCTTTGAATATTACGCAAGATTACTGACAACCCACTGATTTTTATAATAAATATTTAGTGATTTATTATTTCAGCGTACCTTAAAGGTTACTCCATAGCTTAACCAGGCAGAGGTATACATGGGAAAGGAGACTTATCATAATGAGTTTGTATTAAAGTATAAAACTGTATTTAATATTTATTAATTAATAATTATTTTTGATAATAATTTCTTAAAAAATAAGTTCAGATTTAACAGAGTTCCGTGAGATACGGAGTCTTGGATCTTGATATGGTTGACTTTGATACTGTTAAAGAAAAAATTGTGAAACTTGGATTAATACTAATTATATCTCTTAATTATTTTATATAGTTTTATTGTATTACCATCTAGACTTAATTTTTTTTATTATTTATATTATCAATTTGAATTTTAAATAACAATAATATTAAGTTGTTAGTATTTTGTACATAATTATTGTGGCTAATTCATTATTAATTTTGTTATGATATTATTGTTTAATGTTAGAATAGAATTAGATACAAAAATATAATTAATAAATAAAAGTTCACTATCAAATATCAATGTCTTGAACATTTATAAAAGTATTTGCAAACTTTTAAAATAAATGAGTTAAGTTAAGCCATTGTTGACCTCTATTTCAACCTATAGCATTGCTTATTTCTATTTGGGTAATATTTATCCTCATTGATTCTCTAAAATTAAATTTTATTCATATTCATGCTATTTCATATTTTCTCACTTGTAACGATTTCATCATATGTTATTTTGATATTTACTTAATTACTTAGTGATTTTAATAATCCAATTATAATAGACTAATTCGATATAAAATTCATTTCATGTTAATTAATTTATAATTAGCAACTTATTATTTAAATATTTTCATGCTAATAATTTTTAATTACGATCAATTTTGTTAGATGCCATGTATGCAACAACAACATTATGACCTCATAGTCATAGTATTAATAGTACTACTACTACTACTACTACTACTACTACTACTAATAATAATAATAATAATAATAATAATAATAATAATAATAATAATAATAATAATAATAATAATAATAATAATAACTTTGTTCTATCGGACCAACTATTATATTTTTTTGTTGTAAGGATATTTTAGTTTTTTATAGAATAAAACTAATGAATTTTTTTTTTATTCTATATTCTCCCATACTACTTTATACAAATTTTCAAGCATCTTGTGGTAGTGTTTGCAAACTTTTTAAAGAAAATGCCTATCATGAATTTATTATGACTTAATTAACCCATTTGAGAGTGTCCACAAACATAAATACTTATTCATATTCTCTTTAATTTAATAATATTAATCTTTAATCCACATATTGGTATTATGCTTATTCTCTTTAACTTAAGTAATATTAATCTTTAATCCACGTGTTGGTAAAATGATGCTTAATTTGATGGTAAGCTAATGAGAATATTCTTGTTAATCGATTAGAGCATAAATTCTTTTAGATTCGAATTTAAACTCTTACATTAAAAAAAAGTTAGCAAACATGTTTGATGAATTTTATATTAGAATATATACTATTTACAAATATAAACGAAAAATAGAAAAATATGTAGATAATTGTTTGCACAAAAATTAATGAATATGTTTTGAATAAATCCATGTTATATAATAAACCTCACATGGATTTTAGAATTTGTGAAAGTGTTTTTTGATGAATAATTGGTAGCCAATTCGAGTCACCAATATAGACAATAAGTCCTGGTCTACCTCATAATGTATTTTATTTCAATTTTTTTCTCATAAGTTTGTCAACTTGTGGAATTGTACAAGAGGAATTATTTAAATGATTCAATTTATTTTTTATTTTTTGAACATAACATAATTCATTTCAATTATTGTTTGAGGATGTGGTCAAGATTTCTTATTTGAATAAAGATCACTAGTTAGAAGGTCGGACTTTGGTTTGAATAACTTAGGAGAGGGACAATTTAGCAAAATAAAAACTTGATATAGGGACATTTAATCCAATCTCTAGTCCTAGAAAAATTGTAATAATAATAATAATAATAATAATAATAATAATAATAATAATAATAATAATAATAATAATTTAAAAGTTTTATAAATCAAAGCAGCTATTTTTTAATTCTTTTTTGCCTACATTACGATTTAGTAAATCGATGATCTTAAAATAATAATATATATATATTTTTATATTTATGTGGGTATAATTAAGTAAATATTCAAACTACTTGGTTTGAATATAGACCACGTTTGAATATTGGGATTAAGATGGTCAAGATTCAAACCTACATAGGCTAATTATGTATGCTTGACAATAAATTGTCTATATAAGATAGAATTGAATTAAATTACTCTTAGAAGGCCAAATGTTTCGATAGTTTAATTTACATTTATTAAACATTTGTCTTCTCAATAATTGACAAAAACCTATTTCACTTAATAAAGGCCCAGGACAAAAAATTTCAGCCCATTTAGAAACATGCACCAAATGTTTGGGCCTCATGATAGCATATGGACCATTCTTTAAGTGAAAATCCATCTTCTTGTCCAATCAATCATATTCAAGTGAAACTCATAGTAGTCAATTCAAAATAAATAAAAAAAATTAATAGTCACAAAATATTGAATTTAGTATTTTAGACCAAAAAGTTAGAGAACTTATTATTGCTATAAACCAAATGAATGTACTTATTTCATTGACTTGAAAATGGTATTAATTCCAATCCTAGTTATTATCCAAGGTATGAATTTTGTATAATTTTGCCAAACAAACAATAAAGGTTTTTGGCAGGTAAATTGAAAATAACATTGGAAACTTAGATGAATTAAATTTGCTAACTACAATATGGACAAAATTCAATAGGACCACGAGAATGAGAAGAATAAATTATCCCAAATGTTAATTGGGACCAAAATTGGATTTCTTGTAGCTATGTATGTTCAAAATTCAACTATTTGTTTTCTATATATCATAACAAAACAAAAATAGGGGTCTATTTCGTTTTGAAACAATACATGTAAATATATATTATTTTAAAACAATTGAAGGGATATTCTATGTGTTTTTTGGGAAAGAAAGTGTGAATATGATTTAGTCTATTGAAATCTATAATAGATTTAGATTCTATAACAAACATAACTTGAAATATAATTGAATTTGGTCTTCATAAAAATTATAAATTCATCAAATTTATCGTTTTTTTTTTTTCACATTCAACAATCAAATTAGCAACATTCGGATATGAGGATGGATGGCCACTAATGAAAAAGACAATGAAATAGTTGATATTTTTATTTGATATGTATTAGATAAGGAAGTGTTAATATAAGTAGACAAGAATGCTTGTCAAAGTTATACATGAAACTCCAAAATTGAGGAATTAATCCGTGCAAGAAATGGCCTACCAATAAGTTTGGCTTGGTCCAAAAAATATCTTTATAGTAACATTTCAAACTATTACAACTTACTAAATACGATAATAGAAAGATATTTTATTGAAACAGTCTATTTCAATAGTCTGATTTCATTGAATTTGACATGTTATATAATTTCGATATAGTTCAGCTTATGATGTGGCAAGCAATGGGATTCATTAGGCATATATATGACACGATATATACTTGAATATTATTAAAGTCGACTTATGAATCGTTAAGTTATTTCACGTATGACGTCTTTATATTGCTAACTGATATCTCATCGATCCACTTAAATAGTTACTAAATATGTAGCATGAAACTTATGATTTATAGACTTTTGATAAACATACCTAAATAAATGACATGTTTACCTGATTCAGATAAGAATTTTCATTTAACTATGATATTAGAAATGCTACAACGATGTAACAAATTTATATATATATAAGGTAATGTTGAGGCTTTTTGTATATAACCCCCGAGGTATTTAGCATTAACAAATAACCCCCGAGGTATGAAATCTTGGCAAGTAACCTTTTTTGTTAAGTTGACCGTTAATCAACGGTTAAGTTTATGGGCAAAATTGTAATTTACATATAAAAACAATGAACAACAAAAATAAATAAATAAAATTTAATTCACTTTATACAATAATAATTTATTTATTTATCTAAAAATTTAAATATATATTATATTATTCTATCTAAATTACCTTCAACTTTATATATTATAATATTATATTATTCTAACCTTCAAATATTATATTATAGATTATAGATTATAGGTTATATTATATTATTTTATTCTATCTAATTACCTTCAATTTAAAATACTATATTACCTTCAAAATTATTTACCTAAATTTATTTAATTTTACCTTCAAACCTTCAAATATTATATATTATAATATTATTCTATCTAAATTATTTTCAAATTTATAATATTATAATATTATATTATTCTACCTTCAAATATTATATTATATTATATGTTGTATATTATATTTAATTACCTTCAATTTTAAATATTATATTACCTTCAAATTATTTATCTAAATTTATTTAATTTTACCTTCAAATTATTTGATAGAATAATATAATATATATCTAAATTTTTATATATAAATTACTATTTTGCCCATAAACATAACCATTGACTAACGGTCAACTTAACAGAAGGGGTTACTTGCCAAGATTTCATACTTCGGGGGTTATTTGCTAATGCTAAATACCTCGGGGTTATATACAAAAAGCCCGGTAATATTGCAATTTAGAAGAATTTTCTTTTTGATTTGTCAGTGTAGATTCCAAAAAGTAGCTATGAAATGATAGAGAAATGGTATCTAGGGTTTGGAGAAGCTAGGGTTGTGGGCAAAAGGTACAAGGAAATAGGAATATGAGTTCTAGAATCTAGAGGTAGCTAAAATAAATGTACGATTTTGAAATTTGCTAAAGCTAAAATTAATAATTACATATTAAATAAGTGTATGTATTATTTTCTCTTTAAAATAACCCTTTTTATTTATTCAAAATTTCGGTTTTTATGTTGCCTCTCGATTTGAAGGGTCAATTTTTGAGATAGATCTTCTTTCAATAGTTACATTTGGTGTTTCATCGATGTAAATTTTATGTTGGAGTCGACGAGACTTCTATAATTAGAATATAAAATAATAATTAAATGTACATGATCCAAAGGTTTTAGTTAAATAAATTATCAATAATTAAGGTGATGATGACATGCATAATCACAATTTTTTAACATTATCAAAAAAGAGTTAAACTCTTATATTAAATACCTAAAATAATGTAGAGATGATGAAATTTCATGCTTAATTTGTCTTTAGGGAAGTAAACAAACAGAAAAAAAATAATAAAGGATTCATTAAGACGTCCTAACTAAGAATGTATCGATTAAATCCTCTTTGATTTTATTATTGGGGTATATTAATTGAACAATTAAAAGTAACATGTTGGTTATATACAAACATGTTGACTTTACAAGTTAATTGTTATGAAAGCTAGCTTAGGCCATTGCTTGTAGATTGATTATCATAAAATAGAACTAATTAAAAATTAATCTCTAACTTTGGCATATATATAACATTCAAGTTTTTAGATTAGGCTAGAAAAGATTACTTATTAAATGCTTTCTATTATTTAACTTAATTTGGGGACAAGAACATAACTTATGTACATGTTTTATATACTAAACATTATAGAATAATATAAAATATAAATCAAAACATCAAATTAAAATAAAAGATTTAAACTAGGGTTTAATCTAATGCAACTTTAGCCTTTTTCCTTATTATAATCCATACAAACAACCTTTACTTTTACTTCATATATATATATATATATATAATTCACATTCTGGTCCATAATGTCTGCAACTAATCCAAGAATTAGAACCTCAATATTATAAAATCCAAATTTAATTACTATCACACATGATTAACTTTAGTGCTTTAACTAAGAAGATGGAAATTTTTCATCATTTGGTGGAGTTAAATAAAGCAAAGATAAAGCACTAATAACTGTAATGCGATGGTTTATTTGTGATTCCAACAATTAATGGTCCAAAATCAATGTGAAAAAGTGAAAGGAATTAAAAAAAATAAAAGAACAATATGGTCCACTTTTTGATGATCTCAAGGAAGAAAAAATGTAACTTAAGTAGCACAAATAATTTCACAAAAGGCAATACATATATTTATTTAATTTATTTATATATAGACACACTAATTCAAAAAAAAAATTGTAGTAATTAGTAAGTGAATGAAAATAATTAGCAACCACATATTATTCATAACCACAACAAATACACCAAATATACAACCAAGAGATTACTTTTTTTTTTTTTTTTTTTTTATTATTATGGGGCAACCCCTGGTAGAGTTGGTAAGGGCATTTGAACTTGTGGCCTAGGTCACGGGTTCGAATCCCACTGTGGGAATGCCTATTGCCTTCTCTACTGTGAGCCTGTCAGCTATGGGCAACCTAGGCTGGTTTACCTCTCTTGTGTGGTTTGCAGGCTATTGCACAAGAGCGGGGTTTACCCAGTGCGCACCTAACGGTAGCGGCTGCGGGTTCCCTTGTCATCAAAAAAAGAGATTACTTTTTATTTTTTTATAATCTCTTATATATAATCTTATATTTTTATCGTCGTTTTGGTAATTATAAATTATTTATCTAAGAGTTAAAATAAAATGTATGTACATATTTAATAATAACTACGTCTAATACGATAAAATTGTCATCACCTTTTTCAAAACATGTAAAAATGTCACCTCAAATAGGGTGAGATTGTGACCAGACGTAAGTCGTATTGAAGCTCATCAATAATAAAGGTAACGTGTTCAGTTGACTACTACTAAAAAGTTGATTTTTAGCTGTTGGAAGTAATGTTTCATTCAATTTTTTTTATCTTGACTTAGTTGAAACACATTAAATCCATCTTTCATTAAGTAAATTATGTGGGTTAAATGAGTTATCTCACAATTCGACTAGCCCTTAATAATCATATCTATGGCTATAATTGATTTATTTTTATCAAGAAATTATATCGATAATTATGGTTGTAATTCAAAAATTGCATTCGATCATACACAAAATCATAAAGTTTATATATATATATATATATATATATATATATATATACATTTTGACATGTAGGTCATGCTTTTATCTTTGATGGTGGAGTTGGAGAAACATAAGAAATTGATGGATGATTAGGGGTGTGCACGGATAGACTAATCGATCGAACCGAATCGAAATCGACTAAATCGGTTCAAACCGTAATCGAACCGAAATCATTTCGGTTCGGTTTCGGTTAGTCATTTTCAAAAAAATCGGTTTCGGTTACGGTTCGGTTAATTGGGGTCGGTTAGTCTAATCGAACCGTAACCGATATATTTGGGCCATAGTATAATATTTCATAATATATGGGTCAATTTGAAATATATAATAACTTAACTCATATTGATATTAATTATTATTAACCCTAATTTTTATCTTTGTCGTAAGTCGTAACTTATAATCTTTGTGTATTTTAAGTTATAATAATTTTTGTGTATTCAAATAGGTTAAATAGCCCAAAATTCAAATTAAATCTCGAAAAAAAATTTTTGCCCGGAATTCGGTTAATTGGTCGGTTAACCGAAAATAACCGAAATGGTTCGGTTATAACCGTAACCGAACCGTTCTCAAATCGGTTCGGTTATGGTTACGATTTTCTCCTAACCGAATTTTCGGTTAACCGAACATTCGGTTCGGTTCGGTTCGATTATAACCGTTTGAACACCCCTATGGATGATATGATATATCTTCTATACAAACATAATGATATGTGACATAAAGTTGGTTTTGCATGAATATAGAAATAGGTGAGGATTGAAATGGCATAATTTCACTTTCAAATTAATGAAACGCCGGTAAAAGACTGCAACCCTTGAGAAAAATAGTGGCAAAAAGGACAAACCCAAACCTAAATTCTCACAACTAATAAAATTATAATTGCTATATTTAATTTAAGGGCTAAAATTTGGCTTATAATAACAATATAAAGTCCATAATTTTAGTTTATAGAGATTGTTTCGAAATTGTAAAAATCATAAAATGAATTTAAAAGCTGCACACAACACAAATATGTGATATCAAACCAGCTAATTTTGTGCAAAAAGTTGATTATTTAAAACAAAAATATTTGTTTGAAAAAGATAAAACATTATAATTCATAAATTCTTAAAAAATGATTTAGATGCTTCTCATAGGGTGGTATTATATAATTAACTTCCTAACTTATAGGCTTATAGAATAATTTTAGGGGCGATTAACAATATTTTTTTTAGATAATTATAATTATCATTATAATTTTGGAGTAAAGACAATATATTCATAAAACGAATATTTTCCCAAGTTAACATGTTGATGTACAATAAGAATAAGAAAAGTGAAAACAAAAGGAAGAAATAGCTAGCTTAAAGCAAAGTCAAAAGATAAGCATAAAGATAATAAAATAAATACTTCATCTTGCTGTAAAATATTCAATTTAAAGCGTGCAAGTAACTAGAAAATTATAAAATTCTCATATTTTCATTTTATCCTGTATTTGATTTTTTTTTTTAAAACTAATTTTGAAACTAAATGTCTTTAATTTACATTAACTTGTATATAGGACATTATCTATTTATTTTACCACATGGATTTATTTTGAGTATATTAAATTTTATATCTCGAAAACTCTTAATAATTTATCCGTTAATTTCACTGAAAATACTTATATTATAGAGTTTGGCAAACCTTTGCTCTAAATATAATAGCAATAGTCCTTTTCTGAATATAGCTTGCTAAACAGCTGATTGAAATTAAATACATATACCAATATACTTTAACGTCTGAAAATAATATAATAAGAATTGTGAGATTTAAATTACACAAAATTGCCTAAAACAAAACATTTGAAATTAACTAAGTATAATAAAAATCGTTTTATACTTAAAAAATCGTTCGATCTATTAAGTCCGGAGTTTCTAAGTATAACCTGAAATTTCCAAAACAAAATGAATATACATCTTGATTTGATTTATTTATCTATTGATTTATTTTTCTTATATGTAGTAATATTAAAATGCAATTTGTCATATGCAGACTTAACTAAAGGACTACTAAATAAACATTACAGATCTAATCTTGAATAAATTATTGGTCTAGCCCTTTTCTTATAGGTATTATTTTTATTTAACTTAAAATACAATCTTTAATGGCAAAAAATCTATAATAATATAGGAATATTGTCAGAGTTTTTCCTTTTTTCCTAAAAGTTTTTCTTTTCATGTTACAAAAGTGGCATATATTTCTCCTTTGATTTTATTTAATTATTTTATAATATATATTATCTGTTATCTGGTCTTGATCACATGAAAATTTCTCTTCCTATTCATCAATTTAATACTTTCTAAGCTGTAAAACATGGAATTGTTTTAACTACTCTGTAAATTATATATATATACACTTATATATGTATATGTATGTATACATACACTAAAATAACAATGAGGCATGAGTGTGTGTGTATATAAAAACAAAGGAGAGTTGATATCCATCTTCTATTCTTCCTTCTCTGACACCCATCCTTTTCTCTTTCCTCTGTAAGTCTCTCTTTTATCTCTATTTATATGCTTATATTTTAGATTAATTATTGAATAAATGATATGTTAATTTGTGTTTTTAATTTCAAGATTGGATTTTTATTTGTTGGGTTTTAGAATCTGAGCTTGTTCATGCAGGAATATTCAAATATAAAAGTTATTTTCATGTGGGCTTTGATTACAAATGCTGTTTTCTTACTTATTTAGATGTGCATGTTGTAAATTTAAGTAATCTTTTTGGCTGTGATTTTTGCCTTCTTGATCTTTGAAATTTGATATATTTTTTCCTGATTTTTATTACTTTCTGGGTTTAAGATTTACATGCAACATGATGATTTAATGCTTATAATGCTACAGAAATTAAAATGTCCAGAATCTTCAATGTAATTGTACTATAATTAATTACTTATATCAGAAATTTTGTATTATTAAGGGGCACTCAGTTGACTTACTAAAACTTTTCAAATTCTTCTAATTTCAATCAAATCTGATTACAAATTCTCTGTATACTGATAATCAATTATGCAAATATTATTCTCAAAATGAACTAAAAGTTGCTCTTTTTTCCATTGTTTTTGCTATAAATAGGGCAATTCTTGTAAAAACAATGTCTTTTTCGGGCTATAAAACCGACAGAAAAGAGCTGCGAATTCACGAAAATGTAGACGATTTGAGCAGCAATTTGGCTGAGTATATTGCAGATTTATCAGAGGCTTCAATAAAAGATCGAGGCGTATTTGCCATTGCTTTATCCGGTGGTTCGCTTATTACCTTGATGCGGTATATATATACAAGTACATTTATGTCTCATATTTGGAATCAATCATTAATTTTTTGTAAAAATATTTCGATTTCTTGTGATAAGCAGAAAACTATGTGAGGCGCCTTATATCAAGACCATTGATTTTTCGAAGTGGTACATATTTTGGACAGATGAACGCGTGGTTGCCAAAAGCCACTCCGATAGCAATTATAAGCTCGCAAAAGATAGTCTTTTTTCGAAGGTATTTTTACGAATCTTTCGGGGTTCATCATGGCCGTTCGATCATTTCTGATATTGATCAAGATCAAAATCCAGTCCCCCCTGGAAATATTGATCTTTAATAACCATTTCACTAAAGAATTTTTTGTACCCTTTTCAAGTTTTTATTCAAGTTTGCTGATATCTAACAGAGGACATTTTTAAGGCATTCTGTTATATATTGAACTCTAATTTTTGCGATATTTCTGAATATTTCTCTGTTCGGTTATCATTTCCAGGTCCCGATTCTTCACAGTCACGTCCACTCAATCAACGATACAGTGACAGCAGAACAAGCTGCAGAGGATTACGAGTTTGTAATGAGACAGCTCGTTAGGACACGTGTCATCAGTGCCTCCGAGGTTAACGACTGTCCGAAATTCGACCTCATCCTTCTCGGTATGGGGCCCGACGGGCATGTGGGGTCCCTATTCCCGAACCATTCAGTCCTTAACGAGAAAGAGCAATGGGTGACGTTTATCACTGACTCACCTAAGCCTCCGCCCGAGAGGATAACTTTTACGATCCCGGTCATAAACTCAGCCTCGAACGTTGCTATTGTCGTGACAGGTGGCAGCAAGGCAGAGGCTGCACACCTGGCGATCGATGATTGTGGGCCCGGTTCGCCTGAGTTGCCAGCTAGGATGGTGCAGCCTTGTGAAGGGAAGTTGGTTTGGTTTTTGGATATGGCAGCTGCCTCGAAGCTGGATGGGGCAAATTTTTCCGAGTAGGGTTTAGATTATGCCACGTCAGCAGTGTCGTTTTTGTCCATGTGGCACATTTTGGACCCTTCTTGGTGTATTCAGCACTAGGTGCATACAAGAATTTTCTGTTTGCATGTAGTGTTTGAATATGGAAACTTTGCTGCCTTTTCATTATTTTAGGGCCTTTTGTTTTCTCTGACTCTTTTCAAAGAAGAAAAAAGCAAAAATTTGAAGGATTTAGCATTCAAAATCATTGGATGTGCACATGATAATCAGCAATCTGTAAACAGACAAGATTTTGAGGATATGATGATGAACCCTCATCAGAAATATGTATGAAAAGCAATACGTAAACGTAGAATTTAAAAACTCGTCTCTCTGTATTCAAAAATCGACAAAATTTAGTTGTTACATAGAGTGAAATGCACTGCAGATCCTTATCCCTGTATGATTCCGTTTCCTGTGCTGTCACACGGAGATTCATCTTTCGGTTTAAGACTAATCAATAGAAGAATCTTATAATCATTGAAAGAACGATAAAACTAGGAATCTAGCAACGTAGTTTTCATGTGCTTGAAGGGACTAAGGTTCTATATTCCCTTTCAGTTATCGATTTTATGCCGTGTGGATCAGAGGCAACCAAATCTTCTAACCCTTCTTTAGCAGGGAAACCAAGCCTTCGTGCCAAGAGCCATTGATCTATTACGCCACAGCTAACTGCATACTTTAATGTACGTTCCAAGTACCCTTTATCCGTTATAAGATGTGGCTGAACAGTCAGCATTCTCATTATACCTGAAAACAATATCAGTCGAGGAAATCAGATCAAAGAAACTCCTTCAGAATCATCGATTTACAGAAACAAACAGATAAAATCATGCATAGATTATCCATATTCAACGAGTTTCAAAGTCTCATCTCATGAAATCGTCGCTCATAAGCGGGCTTTTCCAAGTTCTTTATCGACTTTCTGATAATCTATCTATTCAGCAGATAAATGAAAGTTCTTATACATACTAATATATCAACAGTAGGCAAAATTACAAAATTCGTCAATTTCAGTGAAAATCATCATGTCAGGACCAAAAACGCCGTTTATCAATCTACATTTTCAAAAAACATTAAACGTACTGTAATAACTTGGGCAAAATGTTCAGAAAATATCAACTAAAAGTGTTTATTTGAATTGCTTTTTACCTGCAACGATACCATCTCCAGAAGCAGACATGTCAGCTGTATAAGGAGTAAGAGGGGCATCCTCCATTCCATGTACAAAGCCATTATGTTCCTTAGTATAGAAATGTATCTTTGAAGTTCCATTTGTCACAAACAAAACCTTGAGATTTTCATGCCATAGCTGAGAAACCACTTCAGGTTCATAGTGAGTGAACTTAGAACGATCATTATCTCTTGTATCGAAATTTTCAGATGGTGTTATCCCACAAAGAAATTCGAGTTCTTGCTTTGTGACCTCGATAATATCAGATAGATTCCACGCACTCTTTATGAACATCTTTGTTTCTTCACTAGATTGCCATAGTGGCAACGGAAGGTTGAGATCGTAAAACACAACATTTCCTAGCTTTTTCGAAATCTTTAGAGCTTGTAATGCCGTTGATCTCATGTTTCGGTCAAGGAGGCTGAACGTGTTGAAGTAGAACATTTTCGCCTGAATAATTAAATCCTCATCATTGAATATCGAACTATGACATCAACAAAACTCATAAATTTGAAAGGATTAAATTATTTTGATTTTTTCAATATGCATGAGAAACGTAAGAATATGCAAGAACACATCAAAACTATAAGGGTGTGTTTGGATTGAGTGATTTGGATCTGGGGGAGGGGATTTGGAGGAAGGATTTGAGAAATGACACCTAAAATGGAGTCATTTGAAATCCACCGTAGTTATGGAGAAAATAACTCAAAGTGAATGACAAGGGATCGGAAATCCATCGTAACATGAATTCATCCAAACGAAATTAAATGGATTTGTCGATGAATTTGAAATCCATAGATTTCAAATCCTTCAATCCAAACACACCCTAACATTTTCAATAGCACACCGAAAAGTAAACGAAGAATTGCAAAGAAAAAACTATATTCATGAACCAATAAGATATTCCAACCTCTTTCAAAACATCAATATTGATCTCCGATCCCGATAAACAATCCTCCGCACAAGGTTTAACAACTCTATTCATCTTGAATCCACCCCTCTTACCGATTTTCATGTGAGATATAGCAGTCGAATATTTACCATCAATTTTCACCGATCTCGTTTGGACATTATTAATATTCAAATAATACAGCAAGGATTGACCATATGCATCATCCCCGAGTTTTCCCATGAAGGCAACTTTACCTCCCAAACTTGCAAGAGCAACCGCAACATTACTCGAACATCCACCAGATGCCCTAACAAATTTCTCGGGCTCCCATAAAGCATCTCTATTTCGTTCATGCATTTCATAGTCTATAAGTCGATTAGCCCGTCTGCCAGCTGGCACAAAGGCGTGTTGTGCTGCACCAAAACAACAAACGAGAGGTGGCCACCCGTATGTATAGCTTATATCTTCTCCATCATCTATATCAAATTCCAAATCCTGTTCATTATCATCATCCATGGTTAGGATAAAAGTGTCACCCTCGTGATCACTTAAATCTGTCTCACTTTCTTGACTGCTATCTATATCTTCGGTTTTCTTCTTGGTTCTTTTACGCCTCGTCACCTTTTCGGTTGGTTCATCTTCCAAACTACCAGAGGTTGATGGAGCTGCATATAAGTTATAGAGTCGTAAACTTGCAATTCAAATCCTATATATACCTATTTGCAAGAACTTATAAGTGCTAGAACAACTAAAGTTGGATTTGTTTGCAAAACTTCCTAAAAATCGAAAGAATTAGAATAAGTTGTTGCATTTTCCCACGCTTTTAGTTTTTGCTTATTTTCAGCTTTTATATAGAGAAGTAGAAGCATAATCAATCAAAACATACAACAAAAAACAACTTAAATGCAGCAAAAAAAGCTCAGAACCGCTATTTTTCGATTTTTGCACACAAGATACAAACTTCAAAGTAAATTACACTACTTTATAGTATGATTTAGATAAAGATTTAACCTTTTTTTGGAGTTCTAGTACGGGTTTTTTTGGGACTCTCATTTGAGTCCACAATTGCTAAAACCTCCTCATCTTTAGCATTGCCATCTACTGCAGAATTTTCATCTGGGCTCTCTATTACCTTTTTCCTGGTTCTTGTTGAAGCTCTTTTACTTTTAGCACGAGTCTTTTTTTCTACAGTTTCAGCTTCTCCATCTGACTCTTCCTGAGCTAATGAATCTGTAATTTTATTTCTAGAGACTGCCATAACTACTTTTCTATTTACTCTACAATCTTGAATTTGCACTAAGTTCATACAAGGAAAGATGTTTCCACTGAATTGTAACCTGCATATTCTGCGCAAGAACAAACAAGTAACTTTAAAACTCTCAGGTCTAATTTCGTCAAAATTTCAGAAAAAATAGCAAAATAATTGTTCTAATTAGCTAATTCATTCTGAATTATCATGTTTTCAAGTAATAAAAAGGAAAAAGATGAAGAAACAGTACCTGGGCACTAAAGAGAAGTGTGTGAAAGACATTGAAGCCATTTTCAAAAAGATTTCTAAAAACCCACAAATTCCAGCTCTGGGGACTGGGGTTTAGGGGATAGACTATAGTATAAAAGAACAAGATAAATTGAGTAGCATAAAACCTGAAATACCTATTTTGTCCCTTCCTTATTTCCTGATCGCACAAAGTGCTCCCAGCCCATAAGTATTAGAAAGTTTTTAACATCACTATGTCTTCACTTTAAGCACTCTGCCATCTCAGACCCACTTTGTATTGAATATTATTTGCCTTGTTTTTGGGCTTTCAATGCTGTCTTAGAAGGACTGAGATTTATTCCATTTTCTAACCCTGCTGTTGTGATTCTTTATAATTGCAGAGCTTAATGTAATAAGCAAAATACGAAGTGGGGTGTCAAAATTACCTATAATTGACACCAAACATCGGTGAAAAACCATGAATATTTTTAAGCAGTTGACGCTCTTTAAATCTGGGATTAGAGCTGCTAAGAAGCCGTTTAAAGGTGAATGCTTTACACATTTGTAGATAGTTTGTGATTTAATAATCTCAATGTTCCAATATGTGAAGGGCTTCGCATGAGTTTTGTGTCTATTTGTGTATAAAGGTGTTTGATGATTTGTCTCTAAGGTGGATATCTGAGTGTCTATGCATACTTCTAAATTTGCTTTAGCATTTTCAGTTTCTTATTTAGTGATACCAATGAGAATTCATTAATTGTTTTGGCAAAATGTAAGTTAAGAACATTCTTGAGGCACACTCTAATAATTTGCTCTGATTTTTATCTCTAAACAGCTGCAAGCTTGCATCTTTCCCGTTCATTTCACGCAAGTTCAGTGGAAGTTAACTCTGAAGAGCAGGAAGTTGTAATTGCTTTAGGAAGTAATGTAGGTGATAGACTTCGTAATTTTGACAACGCCTTAGAGCGGATGAATAAATTAGGTATTCGAATTACAAGACACGGTTGCTTATATGAGACTGAACCAGCTTATGTAACTGATCAACCTCACTTTCTCAACTCCGCTGTCAGGGCACTCACGAAACTCGACCCACATAAACTGTTAGGAGTTTTGAAGGAAATCGAGAGAGATCTGGGCCGTACAACTGGCATTAGATATGGACCTAGGCCAATCGATTTAGATATTTTGTTTTACGGTAACCAAAGGATTAATACAGATACTCTTATTGTTCCACACGAAAGAATTTGGGAGAGACCTTTTGTAATGGGTCCATTAATTGATCTCTTGGGGCTAGATACAGATAATGACACAGTTAAATCTTGGCATTCACTTTCGGGGCATTCTGGTGGGATTTTTGAGGCGTGGGAGAAAATGGGGGGCGAAATGGTCATTGGAAAAGACGGGATGAAAAGGGTATTGCCTGTTGCTAATAAGTTTTGGGATTGGTCATCGAAAACGTCTGTAATGGGTATTCTTAACATAACCCCTGATAGTTTTAGTGATGGTGGCAAGTTTTTAACCGTTGATTCAGCTGTTTCTAGAGTTCGATCGATGGTGTCAGAAGGGGCAGATATAATCGATCTAGGTGCACAATCGACTCGACCAATGGCGTGCAAGCTTACTCCTGAACAAGAACTGGATAGACTAATCCCTGTATTAGAAGCTGTCAAAAATATGCCTGAGATGGATGGTAAGTTAGTTTCTGTGGATACATTTTATTCACAGGTTGCTTCAGAAGCAGTCGAGAACGGGGCCCACCTTATAAACGACGTGTCTGGTGGGCAATTGGACTCGAATATGTATAATGTGGTATCGGCCCTTAAAGTCCCGTACGTTGTTATGCACATGCGAGGCGATCCATCTACAATGCAGAATGTTGAAAATTTGGTTTATGATGATGTATGTGTAGACGTTGCGAATGAGTTAAATGTGCGCGTTAGAGATGCTGAGCTGGCGGGTATTCCTGCTTGGAGGATGATTTTGGATCCCGGGATTGGATTTTCGAAAAACACGGGTCAAAATTTGGATATTCTTATGGGATTGCGAACTATTCGGTCTGAAATTAGTAGAACGAATTTGGGTATGGCTCATGCCCCGTTTTTGATAGGATCTTCGAGGAAGAGATTTTTGGGTGAAATTTGCGGTAAACCTAATGCTGAAGAACGGGACCCGGCGAGTGTTGCTTCGGTGACGATTGGGGTTTTGGGCGGGGCGAATATCGTGAGAGTACACAATGTTGGAGATAATCGAGATGCAGTTAAGCTTTGTGATGCCATGCTGCAAAGGAAGATGAAAGCTTTTTCGATGTAATTATTCCTTTTTTTTTTCATCTTCATGTGATGTAATCGAGATTTTCTTGTTAACTAATGTGTTAAACTAATGAAATACGATGAATTGGATCGAATTTTGGCTGTATTTTCTTGTGCAATTTCAAAGATTACAAATAGCATAAAGGGGTTTAACTTTAAGAATCAGTTCTTTCTATAGAAGGGCTAAAATCCAGATAGTTTGCTAACAATTTCAATTCAATTTCTCAAAAGCTCCACAAAACATGTGAGCCAATTTGATGAATTATGTCTTAAGGCAACAAAAAACCCTGAATTTTTCCTTACTAAGCTGTCACAGCATTTTGCTTCAAAACCTCTGCTTCGGCTTTTGCCATGGGGTCATCGTTACCATCAGCTTCGTCCTTTTCACCTTCTCGTTCTTCGGCCATTTTCTTCCTGTGCAATTCTTCAGCTGCTTGCATTGCTTCTCGTTGCTCGGCTTGAAGCCTCTGCATTTCCTGTTCTTGCTGTTGTCTTTCGAACCATGTATCAGCATCAGCCCAAACTGAAAAATTTAAGCAATGTTTAGGTTTCAATACCACAAAAGTATCTATATTTGTATCAGAGATAAGATGGCAATTAACAAACAGGCAAGAAGATGATCCATTGAAGTGGTATTCATGAGAGAATCCTGGACTTGAATGTCATTTTCCTTTCCACTGTTATGAAAATCACAGTCCATTCTTTGAATTTGTCACCCACAAATATTTCAAAACCAAAAACTTGAAGAACAAACAACATTTTGAACTCAAAAACCGAGAAACATTTTAGTCACCAAAACAAACCTAATTTGTTCAATCACCAATTTCTAGCATAAACATCGAGCTGAAAATTTGAATATTTCCTAGTACAAACAGGCATTACATCCAGCAATAAACAATAACGCTGTACGATTTACTCAAAATATTTTGTTTAAGACGAATTAGAATAAGCTTAAAATTCTGGTGGATGTTTGACAATGACTGATAATGGCAGCTCCAAATCACTTACATTTTCTTACTTTAAGCTCACGAATTACATTCTAGGGCTCCAAAATTAAGCACATGACATCAATCAATCGCCAATTACACTCTACAATAACCCAACATAAAAAAGCCCTAATTAGAACAAACTTACTAGGTTGAGCCGCCCATCCATGTTCACCACCCTTAATCTTCTCCGGCAGCGCGTAGTTCACCGTGAGCACCCGTCCGTACAGCTCAGCTCCGTCCATGTTATCCATGGCGGCGGCGGCGTCTTCTCGCTCGAGGAAAGTCACGAAACCGAAGGAACGGTGCTTCTGGGTGGCTTGATCTAATGGAGTCTTGACATCCTTGATGTCCCCGAATGGTATGAACGCCGCGTGGAGTATCTGCTCGTTTACTTCCTCCGCTAGACCTCCGACGTACAGAGTGTTCTTCTGCACACCTTCATTCATGGTGATTTCTTCACACTGGGAATGGATCTTTTACTTATTTTTAATTTATAAACAAAAAATAACAAAAAGTAAAAATAAAATATTTTCATTGGGCCAGAATGGCCAAATCTGGGCATGGCCCAATTTTATAATGGGGCGGGGGCAGGGGGCCCATGGTAACAGCCATATGACCATGTGGCCCAATAACTTTTTTTTTTATTTTTTTTAAATATTATATAATGGGTCGTATTTCATTAAATGTTTTTAAAAAAATAAATAAATATATCAAATTGGTTAATTTATTTGTTGTGGGTTAGGTCGGCCTGACCCAGGCCGGATAATACAGGTCCTTAAGGCCCGTCGGCCTTAGCCGACCCCTTGGACATGCCGGTCATTTAGGCCATATGTCAATCAGATCGATTTACAACCATTTTAGGTATTATAAGATATAGGTACACCTACAAGACCATAAATAAATAAGTTGAATTCTATAATTATTATATATGTATGAAATAAACGAGCATAGATGTGTCTAATCCAAGGTTCCCAAAATAGATATAGAAAAAGGGCACTATAGATCAAATAATTATGCCCAAATCCATATAATAAATCACCTAAAAGCATGCATACAAATAAAGGAAAAAGGGGGCCATATACACTTGTCTGGCAATTGCATGCATGGTATCCTTAGAGGTACAAGAAATACGGAATCTCTTTGCCATCAATCAATACATGACCACACCAATATTTTGACTATAATCACATTTGTTCGTCTAGTAACTATTATATGAAATTTGTGGTATTAATATTCTTATGACCTCTATATTCAATGAGTTATTGATTTTGGGAATAACCATTTACATACTACACGTCGAAAGGAGGATAAAATGAATATTGTATCAAAAAATTCTCTGTATTTCTAAAACTATCTGGTAATTAACCTTCTATAATATATCGAATTCAATGTAATCAGTTCGTCGTAACTTATCGAATGTAGCAATTGGGAGGTATTTTTCCAACTCATCATCCAACGATATATAACAAGTCGATTTTATTATATAGAATTTTTAAAATCCTACCCACCCCACTCATCCGGTCCAACTCCACACATATTTATATATATATATATGATTATATATACACATATTTGTGTGTGTGTGTATGTATGTATATACGTACGTACGCACGCATGAAGTGGTAAAGAACAAAAGATGTACGAGGGAGAGTTGATATACACCAGAAAAGAAAGTTGTGGAAATCAAGTGTAAATTTGGATTGTTTTCAATATTTGGAAATCAGAAGAAAAGTCCCATCAACTAAATGACACTTTAAACCTAGTTTTAAATCACACTATATTATATTTGATTGTGACTGATGATCTAGTCATCTGTCAACTTCTGCTTTCTATCTTTTATATTTGCACCCACTATTTCTTTTTGTTTTTTTATATGTCAAATCGAATTTAAGATATGACATATAATCCATAATTATATATGTCTGAGTTATTAGGTTTTAGTAATGTCTTATATTTCAAATATATGATTTAGAGTTATGATATATTAAATATGTTGATTCTGATATGACATAAATGTTTCTTTATGTCGAATTCAATTTTAAACTTTTTGTCATGCATGATTTAACCCTTTGGACTTGATTTTTGTTCAAAATAGTATAACAGCTTGATATGGTTAACATTGCCAAAAAATAAATAAAATCTTTAAGTCTAGAAGAAGTCTTGGTTGTAAAATTGTAATAATTATGAAGAAATGTTACTATGATGAGAGTGGCAAGGCCGTACTCTAATGAACATCTGCGTTTCATGTACCACACAATGGGAGCTTAGTTATGTGAATTAAATTTGATTGCACGAATGATTTTATAGGAATTATTTGCAATCATATCGTATCTTGGTTATTGTCTTATTATACGTAGGATTATTTTATATTGCGCATAAATGTTATTTATGTTTTAGTACTATATAGATCCCTTCATATATAAATAATTTGACATGCATAGTCTCTGAAGCTCCATGCAAACTATACAAAAATATAGTTGAACAAAAATATTTTATCTTACATGTGTTCTAGTTGGAATTTACACTAATAATCATTAAAACTCTTATTTAATTGGCAAGTCAAGGAGCCACTAACATTTTCTGTTAATTTTTCTTAAACATTATTGAATTAAATAGGTACATTAACCATGCAAGAACATCTTAAACTCACAATATATATATATATAAATATAAATTATCTGACCCCCCCCCCAATGAAAAATAATATTGAACAAAAAATAATTAGGAAAGGGATAATTAAAAAGAAATAAAAGAACATAATAAACTCTAATCAATATCTACATTAACCTATATCATGCATGTTAATTTTTCACAAAAAACTTTTTGGGCAATAGTCAAACACAACATGCAACATCATAGACTCATGGTGAAATCCTATGACACACCAAACCTAATGTTCTCCAAATAATTTCACAAAAATTGATTTAGTCAAACATATATAAATATATACATATGACAGTAATTATAATAAATTGCATTTTACATATCAAGGATAAATTTTGTAGCACATTATATTTAATAATGATTAATTTTCTTTTATTGAGATAATTTATATTATGAAACATAATATTTATCTCAACTCAAAAAAATAAAAGATACCTTGTACCTATGTTTTGATCAAGTGTATCTCTATGCAACCCTATTCGTCTGCCAGTCAGAAATGTTTGTACTATAAGACCAACTTAGTAACCCTAAAACTTCAAACCCTAAAACCTCACCTTTTAGCACATCTCTATAAATATATACATCTTTCTCTTCTTGATATATATATATATATCTATATTATATCATTGAGTTCTAATCAAATCTATCTATATATATATATCCCTTATCAAACCTAGCTGCAATCACCATGGAAATGGCTCAATCATCTGAACATCTTTGCTATGTTCGCTGCAACTTCTGTTCCACTGTTCTTGCGGTATCTACACTTCTATTTCATTTTTCATGAATAATAACTATACCTATATACATATATATATATATATATATCTCATTTGGATGTATCACTATGTGTATAATTACACCTTCTTGAAATTAATATATATATATGTATGTGTATATATATATATATATAGGTTGGAATTCCATGCAAGAGGTTGTTGGAGACAGTGACTGTGAAATGTGGGCATTGCAGCAATTTGTCATTTCTTACCACTAAGCCTCCACTTCAAACCCAAATCTATGATCATCCTCCAACAAGTCTTCACCATGTAATTATTTATATATCTGCTTGTATTAATTATATTTCTTGATCAATCATATGTTTTTGATCTATGAAATAATTAAAATTAGTTGTCTCATCATTTTCAGAAGGGACAGTCTTCATCATCATCTTCATCCATATCAAGCGAGCCCATGTCACCAAAAGCTCCATTTGTGGTGAAACGTATGAGAAATCACTTAAATGTTTTTAATTCCTTATTTTATTTTTGTGATATATTAACTTAATAAGTATTAATACTTTTTTGTCAACAATATTTATGTAGTATTCTTGCAACTGTTTTGCAGCTCCTGAGAAGAAGCATAGGCTTCCATCTGCCTACAATCGGTTCATGAAGTAGGAAAATATTTAATATTTCTTACTTAAAAATATATATACCACTAGCTAATTAGTAAAATCAGTTAATTATTAGAAATCTCACTTATTGCAAAAAGAATTAGAGAAAAAAAAAATAAAAAAATTATGTTGAATGTTTTGTTACAGAGAGGAGATTAAGCGCATCAAAGCTGCAAATCCAGAGATACCACATCGAGAGGTTTTCAGTGCTGCTGCAAAAAATGTGAGTTAATTCCCTTTAATTTGATAAATTATTCATGAAACCCTAATATATATATAATATATGTATATATATAAATATAACAAACTGTGTATTATAAATGAAATTTGTGACAGTGGGCTAGGTACATTCCAAATACCCCAGGAGGGTCTGTTTCCAGCAACAGCAGTAAAAATATTGTAAGAACTAAACAAATCAATTCTTATTGTTGTTGTTTTTAAAATAATTTTTGGTATTTTAGTCTAATGATTAATAGTTCATATTTTTTATATTTATTTTGTCTGTAGGTCTAATCATGAATAAAAGCAGAAGCAAAAGTGAGACGTTTCCTTAGAAATATTGCTGGTTTAATTTGGTTTCAACCTAAGCTTGTGTGATTGTTCTTAAGACTTATATATTAAGAAATAATGGTTTATTTATTTGCCTTGTGATTGACCTCGATATCATTAATGAGTTGGAAACTTGAAAAAATATGTGCTTTTTGTGTTGCAAAATCTCTTTAGGCAATAGGATTTTTTACTGTTTGATTATTATTTATTTGATCATTTATTTAATTTTGGAAAGAAAATCCAAAATCTTCTTAAGTAGTGCTTAGTACTTATTTTTAGGACCTCTAATAATTACTTGGTTATTTCGAATTCTCGTGAAGTAAGAACACATTAATGAATTTTAATTTATTCATATATTAGTTTTATTTCTAAAAATTGGTATATTTAGATTTTTTTTTAATTTGAAGATATCGTAATGGATCTACTACTGATCGTGATTGGGCCAAGATCAGGCCCATGAAAATGATCAGTATTCTTCATGAATAGCCCAGTTTGAAGTTTGTTTTGGTCTGTTGCCACTCACTTATGGGCCTAGGGAAGCCCAATCCACGAGATGGTTTGCACTTGGACCTATTATATTGGCCCACAAATCTATCAATGGAAAGTGATCAGTTTATGTGATTTTTTCTCACCCCTAGAAGGATCTCTTGGGCCCCATATTATATTCTGGCTTTATTTGTTTATCATAAATCAAGGATTTGTAACAATTATTGCACTAAAATTATGAAAAAGTTGAGCATTGTTCTATATATATTTATAACATAATTAGACCAAAAAACATGCTTTGTTTTGTGAGTCCCCAAAAAATCTCAAAAGCTGTGTTGAGAAAAGAAGGAAATTAACACACACACATATATATATATATATATATATATATATATATATATATATATATATATATATCGGTGTAAATAGAGCCAAATGCATAGGTATTCAAGCTTAAACAAATTACAATTGAGTTTTGAAAATTATATTTGAGTTTGATTTGATTGTTCATCGAGCCGAACTCATCAATGAGCTTTAATCGAGCCGATCACGAGTGCAGCTCGAATAATTTGAATTTTGTTCATATTTTTGTTATTTTTCACTAATCAAACAGAACTCAAGTCTCAACTCGAGCTTCAAAATTCATCAAACACAAAAGATTATTCTTGGTTTGGTAAATTATCAAACTGAGCTCGAATCAAATTTTTTCGAAATCGATCTCGAGACGTGTATCTAGTAGCTTGATTCGATTTTCAGCTCTAATATGCACAATAGTTGATAAAACATGTACTTTATTATTCATGTATTCTTGAAAATTAGCTAGCCATGAGAAAGACATGTGCAGCGCCAATCTATACGAACAAAATGCAGGAAAATAAGTGCATGTCATATCGTTCTAAAATTTAGACATAGCGAGTGATTTTATCCTCGACTATGGATCCCGATTCCATGGCTACCAATTATTAAAGTCTCGGGATTTTCTCTATTCTAAAAATGGTAGAATTAAGACTAGCTACTTTCGTCATTGACAATTATAAATCAAGGGACCATTTTCACAATGGTCCTAGTGAATGGACCAAAATGAAATTTAGTTCAAGTTATTAGGGTTTGAATTATGGCTCAATCCATTTATATTGTGCATGCATTTATAATGCAATTTAAATCTAAAAATCTATATACATAATTTACTTACATCTAAAGTCAAAGATAAGATTTATTTTCATAAGAAGTTAAATCAAACTCACATGCGTGTGAAGACTTTTTATCCCTATTTACTAAATGGGATGATTTCTAATCATGCGCAATAATATTGCCAAACTTTTCTTAGTGGTGCACTTTAATCAAATTCTTGTACCACTTTATTACGCACATAAAGATAAAGTGGTGCATGTAGGTCACAACATGTATTATTTTCAAAATCTAAATTGTGTTAGTTAATATTTTTTATTATTTTTTTAAAAAATTATGCATAAATATATTCACACAGAATAATATTTAGTATTACAATATTATTACTAAATATCACATTCTTTTATGCACGAAATGATGTGGTCAAAATATTGGAAGATGAAACTAAATATGAGATATTTTGAAAGTTATAATGAATGAGATCAAAATTTAACTTAATTACATGACAAAAAATACAATTTTGTCATAGATGCTTCCACTAACAAAGTGAAAATGTATTGGGTGAATCATGTAAATATCGCATTTAGTTTGATTCGTGTTTTATTTTAACAATAAAAATATTGAAATTAAAGACAAATAAACATAGTGAACTATACACAGATAAAAAATTGTAAAGAACTTCCAAACAAATGACAAAAACATCAGAATCCATAGCCTGATCTTGACAAGCAAAAACTCAATAATTTTCCATCACAATTCCAAGCATGATCAATTAGAAATATACACAATAATCATATATACACACACATATATATATATATATATATAATTATACTGCACCAATCCTGATTCTATCCATATGAGTAGTTTCATAAACAGGCAGACCACTTGAGTAAAAATCCAACTCATGATTTGGTAAATCAAACAAATCAGAACTTGAATCACTCTCTTCCCCATCATCATCTTCATGTTCATCAATGGAGTTTCTGAATAATTTCATCTCTTCTGATAATTCAAACTTTTTATTCTCTAAAATATTACTAACCCTAATTTTCTCATCATCATCATCATCATCACCATGCAACTTCATCACTTTTCCACCATTTTTATCCTTCTGTTGCTCAAGAAAGCTTCTGAAATCTCTGCATGATTTCGTCGGTGTATTTGCATAAGGCGGTGAATTCTTCATATCACACGTAGATTTCTTCGAATTATCATTAGAATTTGTGATTCTAAAATGGCTAATGCTAATACTGATTCTTCTTTTTCTTCTTCCACCTGGGCTTTCTTCTTCTTGATCAACATCCATGGAGATATCGCCATTTTTCGATTTTTTCTTCTTAGAATTATTTTGATTGAAAAGTGAATTCAAAAAACTAGCAAGCCTGCCACCTGGAGAGCTTGGCTGCTTGAATTTCTTCTTCTCTTTGTTCATCTGCTTTTGATCCAATATCCCATGATCATTTTGTGGATAAATTGGATTGATTCTCATTGGCATGTCAAGGCTCATCCTGGCCGTTGGATGATATTTCTTGTGTTTTTCTTCTCTGATTAATTTTTGCAATGTAACTGTATTTTCGTTGGCGCCTGAGAAATATCGGGCCGCCTCGAAAACATCTATTTCGCCGGAGTTATTCCGCCAGTGGGATAGATTCTTGTGGGTTTTGTTAGGGTTTGATGAACGTCCGGTGAGAGACATTATTGTTTATGGTAGATACTTTGTGTAATTAAATGGGAAATTTATGATGTTTGGAAACTTAGGACATTTGTGTTCTATTATATAAATCAAGAAAGTGTGTATATATATATATATATTAATAAAATATATAGATAAGGCTAAAAATTAAACTAAACTATTTGAAACTCGATCCAGCTCTTTCGGAGTCAAATTGATAACTCGTCATAAAGTTGTGTTCAATAAGGTTTGAAGCTCAGTTCGTCTTGAGTAGTAAAAAATAATTAAAAAACTTATAAAATAGTCGAACTACTCGAATTGCATGTGTTATACTTTATTAAAGCTCGTTTAAGCTCAACTCGATTAATAATCAAACAAAATTTAAGTATAATTTTTGAAATTCAATTATATATTAAATAAATTTTAACAATTTTATGATTAATTCAGCTCGATTCAGTACATGTACAATATTATTGTGAGTTGTTAGAGAGTGAAATGTGTAGGAAGAGTTTGACAATAATGGTTTATATGGTCCCCTTTTTTTATAATAATCAAATGCACTCTCAATGGTTGTATAAATATATATTGTTATACTATATTTATAACTCCTTTTCTTTTCTTTAAATTTCTTTCTTGGATATGTATTTGTTTTTTATATTTTCTTGGTGCTTAACTAATTTTATTATCTTTTTATTTTTCTTCTTTAATGTTGTCCATATATTATTTGAAATCTGTAAATTTAATAATAATAATAATAATAATGAGGGAGAGCCCACTCAATATAATTTGTGCTTTGGGCACAAGCTTTTATGCATCATGTTTAGAAATCAAAAGGTGGTTATGGTGTTTTGTGGGGAGCAAAATAGGTGTGTTTCCTTGGATGCTCATCATCTAATTAGACACTATTTTATAAATTTAATCAGTGGGGATAGATTCTGGAATTTGTTTGTACCATGATTTTGTTTTTCTACTTTGTTAGATTTGATTGTGGATGATAAAAGTACAATAATACTTAATTACCCTTTACTTTCAAAGCCTTTCATATATTACTCTCTTTTCCAATTGGAGGGGACAACTTGAAATTGATTTCCATTAATGAATTGATTTTTTAAATTCTTTGATATGTATATGTGTGTGTATATATATATATATATTTGTTGTGAGTTAAAATCTACAAAATGGACCAAAAATTATGTGGTATAATTAGTGGTATATCCACGAGCCGAGCACGAGCTCGACTTTCTGGAGAAAAGTGAGCTCGACTCAAAAAATATAATTTTTTTAATATCATATTAATTACTATTCATATGTTATGAGATATATCATAATTAATATAAAAAATGTTATTATTTACACATATTATATTATTATAACATGTTGTGTTAAATATAAATACATAAATGAATGAATAAATATTATATTATATTATAAATATTAATAAAAAATGTTCGGGAGTTGGCAAACAAGATATTTTGGGCTCAAGCTCGATTTCTTTAAAAAAAAACTAGACTAATTAGGCTCAATTCGAATTCAAGTCGAGTTATTTTTCGAGCCGGCTCAACTCATATCATATTGATATATTATATATATATATATATATATATATATATATATAATTGCAACAATGATAAATGTAAGAGCACATAGATTTCAACCAATAAAAATGTGGCCTCGAATCATTTATTGCAAAATGACAGTTTTGGATTCTTATACACCTCAAAATCTCGATCAAATCGTTCAATCCAAATACACCCTAAGATTATATATATGGTCGTACTCAAATTGGATGGTTCCTTTCTATATCACATGCTTTTGTCGTCATAATCACATGAACTTCCGCAATCCATCGCCATCATCTATAAGTCACAATTCAGATAGTTTTATTCAAGCCATTGTTTGAAAATATTGGTTGATAGATATTGAATGCATGGCTTCATACTATATATTATATAAGTTCAATAAATCATGTAATTAAATATTTAGATAAATGGAATGTGGTAACACTAACCAAAGATCATATTGAAGTTTAACATGAATGTTTTTCTGGCGCAAATGAAGTTTTCGACTTTAGCTCATTATTGTGTAAAGTATCAACGCCGATAATGTATCATAAAACATATAAATTTAGGGTTTAGTAAGCCATGCTCCATCTCAAACACATAATATATGGATTTAACCTAAGTAACAATGCAAGCCCACATTCATATTTAACATGTTATGAGCCATCAATATGACCGATTTGAGTATGGATCCACTCAGATCGACCAATAGATGAATGACATGTGTCGATTTTTGACACTCTAGCTAATGTCTTCATGCATCCCCTCCATATATATATATATATATATGTGCTACATATCATGTTTGGTTGTTTTCTTTTCATGTGAACCATCCATTAAAAGTCAAGTTCCATGGTCATTTTTTGCCAATGAGTCCCATCTATTGCCCCCATGTCTTAGGTCTAGTGCCATTTCTAAACGACATTCCAAAGCAAAATGACTTGTGGAAAAGAGAATCCCAAACAACACTTATCAAGATTTTTGTTCTTAAGTGAGCTACCAATGAAATTGTCTCCCATTAATCTTCCCATATATAGACTCACTCTAATAAATTTAGGAAGGAGAATAATGTATTTGTTTATGGTTTTTCGTCACTCAAGTCATCTCCAACAATACTATTTTAATACGGATTTACATGTTTTTGACAATTGCTATTTCAATCCAGCGCCAAAAAATTGCGTCATTTTCTGTGCAGTGAATAGTGTTTTGGCCTTTTTTTTATTAATGATATTATTTAATTTTCTAACTAAGTATTATCAATGCTCTATGGTCTACTTTTCAATCAAATCAAACTTCCGTGATTTTAATGAATAATTTGATAATTAATTGAATTTTGATATTCAACCTTCTGAAATATTATTATAATTAATGGGCTTATGAGGTCCCATAGGCCCATCTATAATGCAAAGTCGGCCCATCTGTCAAGTGAGGAAGGCCCATTAATGAACCATTATTATTTAACATAATAAATATTTTGGAGTTTAAATTGATTCTCATTAGATATTAACTTCTATATATATTAGTTGACATTGTTTTCGTAATAATTAAGTAATATGATTTTCAATTCTTTGGCATTCATTAATAACGATATGGCATTAATAGTAGCCTATACTTTGAAATAAAATTGTTAATTAATTGTAATTAATTAATTAAGTTAGGAGACCCCTTATAAAGATTAAGTAGTAATTAATCTAGGTTAGAGAGAAATATTTGTATTAGGTGAAGTCTCTTTTTGGCTAGTTTAGTCAACTCTAATTATATAAGTTGATATGTGAGAAATTTACTTTAATTTGGATCGCTTAGTCAAATAATTGATAAATGGCTCGAGATCGATAGTTTGAACTCTTCGTTAATACATTTTTTTTATTGATGTATGGGTTTTTCTATATAAGATTTTCACATTATTAATCACCAATAATGTATTTCGGGATAACGGCTAGTAACGTGTCATTCTATGCTACATCAAGATTAACTGTTTAGTGTAATACGCACCGTTGGATGAGGAATATTTTACCATTATCTAATGGTATTTGCTACATCAAGATTATTGTTCTCGAAATAACATAAAACATTTTGACCAGTAACATTAAATCAAGAATACTCGATCTAGAAAATAATAAGATAATAATGATAAAATATTTCTAAAAATAAATTTAAAATCAACTGCCTACCTTGAAACTACCATAAATTGGAGTTCTAGATAAATCTTTTTTAATGATCAAATAGTGCATGTGGGCTATATATTTATTTGCCAAGGGTATATGTTATGAATTCATTTTATGTAACTACAAATAGTGGGGTGTATTAGCTAGGTAGGTAGTTAGTTGGATATAGTCTTTATGGGAAATTTAATTACTTTAAGATGTATTTCTTTAAATTTCATATATATGTATTTTTTTAAATTATTTCATTTTATGATTGACTAAATTTACAGTGTGGATCGCCCTAACCATAATTAAGATAGACTGCTAAATTCATCATTTCACTTTCTTTCATTTACTAGAAAATTGATCATTTAATTTCATAGGGTTGTCACATGTTGATAGATTATTTGGAATTTCAGGTTCCTTAATTGGTCTCTTCAAATAAATAATTTTGATATTAATATTGAGCCTAAGTGAGATATTAGGAAGTGAACTCACAAGAATGATATATGTTGATGTTTTATGAAAATTAAATTTATTTTAATTGATCATTTATGTATTTGTTACATCTCGAGAAAGTTTAAACGAAGATATATTTGTATGAAGGTTTCGACCCTTCAAGAATTATAAATGAATGCAACTTTAATTATGACTCGAGAAAAGAAATATAAAGTCTTAATCCAATTTTACACTTTTCTTTAATTTTTATAAAATGATCAAACGTCCTTTGAATTAGAGATATACGTTGAATAGAATCAAGTTTTTTCCAAAACTCGGAGTATCAACAAATTCTAATTCGAACTTAATTATATCTTCTTGAAAGCTCGTGAACATATTTTATTTTAATTAATAATGAAGCTCGAATTTTATATTGGAAATTTCATCTCGAGCTTGGCTAGTACATATATATATATATATATATTTCTCCCCTTCTTCAAGCATTTACAATAAATTGAAATTAATGAACTATAAATGAAAAACTGCTAAGTAAACACGTCCCTCCCATTTTTGGCCCCTTCACGCACCAGGATCATCCACATTTGCATGCCCCCCACAACTTATCTTGATACTTGATTTTTCTATGGATATTGCAATTAAATCTCATTGATTGAACAATTAAAATGATGTTGAAATTACTAAAGGAATAAATTCATCCATGTGACATCATTTCATGTTCTAAAAAAAATTCATGTGCATGTTGAATAATTTGGTGCTCCTCAGAGGGTTCTTTTTGTTTGGAATTTGATTTGTCATGAGGGAAAAAAGAATTGATATGGTCAAATGTATAATGAGTTTTTTTATTAAAAATGGTTAGGACTTACATTTCTTAAATTATAACATCAAATTAACACATTTAATATATTATTTTGGGAAAAATATTATATTTTAAATTCGGCATTAGATAATTATCAAAAAGAAATATCATTCATCGAGTATATATAATATGTCAACTCAAAAGTATGATTTTGGAATGTATACAAGAAACATACATATTTTACAATTATTTGTACAGGTGTGAGTAACTTGAATTTTTACCAACATAAGATTCACTACAATGAAAAATAATATAGTGACAAACATACCAAAATTTGCAATTAAGTACACATACATAATGATTAACAATAATCTATTTTGTAACACTAAACTATCACTAAGTATGTGTTACTAATTATCATTAATAATTATTTTTTATCAATAATTGTCGATAACTTTTATATAATTTTGTTACTACTAAACCTTAAAAAGTATTTTTGTTACAAAATTTCTTTTCACTGAAAATATATTTTATGTTTTAGTGATTTATTCTAAACATATTTGCAAAATCACTTCATAAGTTTTCACAATTATAGCTTCAATCTATAAATTATTAGTTCTACGAAATTCATAATTAGATACACGTATACTTTTAAAAATAATTGTAATATCATATTCATATCGAATAAAACACTTATATTACCACCTGGATACATATCGGATATCTAATCGATATTCAAAAATTAAATTAAAAATTAAATTTTAAATACTGTATTCGATATTTTTTAATCCTCTAGAATTGTATTTGTCTAGGCCTAAAACCACGTAACTAAAAAAGCACACACCAAAATTGTAATTAATTTTCTCGGAACTTGAACAAATAAGTATTATTGCATATTACATATTATTATTATTATTATTATTATTATTATTATTATTATTATTATTATTATTATTATTATTATTATTATTATTATTATTATTGAATTCTCGTCATATTTCTTTTTTCATTTTTTGTTAGAAATAACAATAAGTTGGTCTAATTAAGGGCATTAAAGCTTGTGCACCATCACTTGAGCTGTGTATTTATATATAATGCATCGACCTTGTTATTTATAATGATCATAAAAGCATCCTGCCACAAACTACCAAATGCAAAAAATAATGGGATGTATTTAATAATTATTTAATATTGACACGGTAAAATCCTAAGTTTTAATAATGATTCAATATTGACAAGGTAAAATCCTAAGTTTTAAATCCTAGATAAGAAATTCAATTCTGATATTTATGAGATGTTTTATTTTTTTTGCTCATTATGTGGTTCTTTAATTAGCATGGCCAAGACAGTGGATAGATATCAATAGAAGCAGCTATGATTCATTTGAAGCTCATCAATGTCCCAATTATGGATAGTATAACTAAGTGTTATATTGGAAAATTTTAATAATTTTTTTATTATTAAAGAGCCTATCAAAGTAATCTTCAATCTGAAAAATTAATTCTACAAACTTTTACAAACAATTTAAAAATAGGATTGACATATTTTTAGACTATATTGCCCTTCATTTGATCAAGGATATTTTTACTGAAAATATTATAGTTTATATTTTTAAACTGATAATCGTATAATACTGAATTTAATTTTTTTAATATTTAATTTTATTTAGTATGATAATGATCTAAAATACATTTTTAGATTTTAAAAATACTAAACAATTCGAAATAAATAAGAATAAAATTATAATTAGTGCTATTATCAATATAAAAGTGCTAAATAAATAAATTTCTATTAGAAAATACAATAGAATAATTTTTAACTTAGAAGGCTAACGGTAATTAAGTCCATAAATTTATTAACCCTAAATGTAGGAGCTTGTGGAATGAAAAATTGGTGGATGAGGTTTTCAAATTGAAAAAAATTTATATGAATTTTTAATATAAAAAATTAGGGTTTTAGTAATTTTCCTATTGTAGTTCCCATTTGCAATATTTCAGACACACAATTTATTAAACTTGTTGATGCTTATATTTGAAGGGTTGCTATTTCTAATAAGCTACAATTTTTCCTTGCTAAAAATAACATTAATTATCAAAAAGTATCTAATTTTGTTGTAGACTGAAGCAAATTTTAATGCATATGAAAACAAGCCCCTTGACTGCAACAACACATCACAAATACGGCATATAGAATTTATTTCTTTTTTTAATATATAAATTGTAATAAAATTGGTAGATAAAATCATAATAATAACAGATGTAAAAGCTCTGGCATGGAATAATATTACAGCAACAACACAAAATGCCAACGGAGTACTAGGGTGGATACATTGAATATAACTAAATTCTCTGATATATATATATATATATATATATAATAGTTATATGACAAAATTTTTATTCGACAATTAATTAAATGGGTGAGTTTTTTTTTTTTTAATTATGAGCTGCCTAAATTATTAAAAGGCTCTGGATATTGGTCTGAAGTACAGTGACAGTGGATTTAATATATGCGTATAAGTCCGATGTTGACTCTTGTGATTTTTTTACTGTAAATTTAATACTGATGTTAGTTAATAAAGTTGCATTATTTAGTTTTCTTGTCAATATTTGCACAAATTTATGTAAGTTTGATCATGAAGTACTTAATATAGATTGAGGAATTAATCATAAAAAGAGGGCTCAGGATGAATAATACTTAGGAGCTCTTTTCGGGATTTCGATATGATACTATGGTATCATATATATATATATATATATATATATATATATATATATATATATTATGTTACGGTGAACCTTCCTTTAAATATTTTATTGTATGAACGAGATAGACATTAATGTCATTTAAGATCACTTCTAATAATTCAATTATCCAAACATTAAATTTAATTTTAAGAAAAAAAGTAAAACCATAAAACTATATATACATACACATAGAATTGAAATTATTTAAGGATAATTAACTATGGTTGTCCGAAAATATGTTAAGGATTGTGCAGTCTGAGGTTTTGGGGTCTAAAAGTTTAAATAAAGACTGCACAATGTCATCAAATTTATCATGCAATGGATAAAGTATTTTCAAGTGACTATCATACAAGACAATTGTTTTCACTATTTTTAGACATTGTAGTCATGAAAAAATTACCATATATATATATATATATATATATACTCTAAAAATAACATTTCTCATAAATAAATATAGAAATCCAGAAATCCTCATGGGATAATTTTTTTTTTCTTTCTTTCTTTTTTAGTAACTCATGGAACCTTTGAGAATGATCTCATTAATTTCTAACCAATTCTAATATATGTTCTTACCTATAAAGAACAAATATCAAATTTTATTCATTCACTCTTTCATAAATAATTAAATAATTGCACACTGAAATTGGGCAAGAAGCCTAATTATTAATCCCTATTATAATAAAATAAGGGCAGCAAAATTGAATCAATTGAAAGGGACCACTATATATAATTGAAAGAGACAATACACTCGAATAAAATTTGGATTTCAAATGTGAGACAAATTAGAGAGTTATATATAGTACCAACATTTTGTAATATTGCGGCCAAACAATATCTCTTTTGGCATTAATATAAAGGAAAAATTAAATTATGGTCTCTATCTAGCTGCCATTTTTAACTGCTGCTATAATGCTTATTATAAATGACATCTATTATATATGGCCCGTAGGCCCTAGCCAACCTTTCTTTGTTTTTGATCTTTCATATGTTTAATTCTTGGTGTGAAGACAAAATTCAATTTTAGCTCATTGCAATAAATAATAATATTAGTGATAAAATTTGAAGTGATAATATTGAAATTGTGATTATATATGAATATTAATATAGAACAACTTTTGCTTTGCGACAATAGTATTTTTTGACAAACGTTCATTTTTTTATGTTGTCACGTTCGATAATATTAGTGAGAGATGTTTAATCATAATATAAATAAAGCAACAATTATATTTGTTTCGACTAATTTGTTACTAAATATGCAAACTATGTGTCAATATTGACAACATATTTCTTCTAACTAATTATTAAGCTGGTTGACAACTTGTATATGATTCTTATCTTTATTAAACTCCCAATGAATACAATTCTTATAATAAAATAAGGAACTCTTGTCACTTAATATCACACACCCCACATTAGTGCTACTTAATTGCGTTAATACCCCCAAACTTTTTGTAAATTACAATGAGACCTCTCAAGGAACTATTGGTAAGGTTTATAGGGGGGCGGGTGGTTAAAAAAAATACTTAGACTATCTCCAATAGCAAGTTTTTCAAAAACTACCAATACCCTTCCACATCATATTATTCATACTCCACATCATCAAATATCTTCAAAAACTATCACTCTCCAATAGCTAGTTTTTCAAAAAATAATTCAATTTTCTCTTTCATCCATATCAGTAACATATACCCCACTTTATATATTCATTCTCTCTCCTTTCAATTTTACAAATGTTTATAATTAAATTGTTCATACATAATTAAAATATTTTTATAATAATTTATTATAATTAATTTAAATTAGTTTAAATAATTTATTATAAGAGATTTTTTTGTGGTGAAGTGTATCAATATTGGTGTCTATTTATAGATATTGAAAAGTTAGGAACTTTGATAAAAAAAAATAAAAAAAATTATTTTAAACCTAAAATTGTCACTTGAAATAAAATATTAATTGTTTTTAAGGTCCATTACAAATGTGACATTTGTCACATGGAGGATGATTTGAGAAAGAAAAGGATGAAGTTTTTTAAAAAATTTGTTGCCCAAAAAATTTGTGAAAAACTACCTATTGGACCATTTTTTGTAGTTTTTTGGTAGTTTTTTGTTCCAAAAACTACCAAATGGAGGTAGTTTTGAAAAGGTCAATAGATTCTCAGCAATAAGCAGTGAAGTGAGGGGATTTTTATGTGATTTTTTCTTTTTTTAATTAGTGACAATTTGATTTTGTCCCTAGATTTTATCACTAATATTTTTATGTATTAACAATACAAAAAAATTTATATTAAATTTTCTTGAACGAAATTTAAAATATAATATTAAAAATATTTACGCAAGGGTAATTTCACATCTTTGTGCGTTGATTCTTAGTATAAATTCATATATCTACCATTTTTATTGACATTAAAAATTTGGTGCATGGTTTTCATAGTAATGATATTGATCTTTCCTTGAAAACTTTCCTAACTTATTGGCTTTTAAGGTGCTTGTGAAACATATGGTGAGTCGAAATAAAGAATATGGCAGTTTTAGGATACTGAAAGTATTTAATTTCCTATAAAATAACATAAGTGCCCCCCCTTATATCTGGTGGAAACTTAAATTTGTAGGGAACATATATATATATATATATATATATATATATATATTATATATATATAAACCAAGAATGAAAAATGCACTACAAAAGAACAAGAAAAAAGAAAAAAATCAAGATTGAAACTTAGTTCCATCTAAACATGCACACTCTAAAATCATTAGACTATAATGCCACCTAAATTATTAACAAGATAGAACGATAGATAGAAGTACAAGAATCGTAAATGACTTAGATTGATATGATTTTGGGAGAACCAAACCCAAAAGCTAGCTAATGAGAAGGAAGAGCCCAAGATCATATAAAGCCCACATTGGAATCTCATATTTCCGATGTGGGATCCAAGTCCCATACTTTGCAATTAGGATTGTAACATAGATTGTAATAGCACACAACTTAGCATTAGGGTTTTGTTATGTAATAGACATTTACATAATAAAAGAAACCATAATTTAATTACAAAACATACATAAATTTTCAAACCCAAAATATATATATATATATATATAAAATCATAAAAAATGAAATTCTGATCAAGTCCATTTCCTAATCAGTAATCACGAGACTGCGCCGTCAACAGTAACAAGAAAAGACAGTATCATCACATAATCCACGTCCGTACACTAGACCCCTCACCAGAACTGTAAAAATTCATAACCCAACAGACAAGAACAAGTTCAAAACCTCCTTAGCCAATCACAACTAGACAGCTAATTATCCTTAAAATTTAAGACCACTTGGGTTTCCATTTTATTTCTCGTATCATCTCTCAAATCCCATCATTCCATAACTGTAAATGCTTTCTCAGACAAATATATTAAATTTCTCCCTATGTGTATATATATATATATAAAGAGAAAAAAAAACCCCATTTATTTCATGAAAAGGAAAGAGATATAATAAGGAAAAATATAGCTAAAAAAGGTGCAATAGGTAAAAACCCTTACACCCCACAACCCTACTTTTTTTTACCAAGAAAGTAATAACTAAGAGAAATTAAATAACTTTCTTAAGTGAATAAATAAAATATATATAAACCACTATAGTTTCAGGGTTTCCATTTCTAGGTCATTTTTTATTATTTGAGAACCAAAAAAAAAAGAGAGAGAAAATTAAGGGGAAAAAATGGGGAGAGGAAAAGTACAACTGAAGAGAATAGAGAACAAGATCAACAGACAAGTTACTTTCTCAAAGAGGAGAGCTGGATTGTTGAAGAAAGCTCATGAGATCTCTGTGCTGTGTGATGCTGAAGTGGCTTTGATTGTTTTTTCTCATAAGGGGAAGCTTTTTGAGTATTCTACTGAATCTAGGTTAGTTTTTATATAATTATGATCAGTATAATTCTTAATTTATATGCAATTGGAATATATAAGATCTGTGTGAAATGCACTTCTAAAGTAGGGTTTTCTTGCTTTTTTAAAAAAATGATTTTGATTGTTTTTGTGGGTTGTGCTTACATGATATTTTTGTCTAGGTTTTTTCATAAATTTTTGGGTTTTTATTTCGATTTAAAGCTTCAGATTTGGATTTTAGTTTGGATCTTTAGATTAAATGTTATGAACATGTGACAGATGAAACAAGATTTTTGAGTGATATATATTTGCTTTTGAGAAAACTGTATGTATACTTAGATTTAGGTCTTAACTTTTGGGGTTTCTTGTGTGTTATTTTAGGTCTTTTTCCTTCTTTTTTTGGGGTAAATTTAATTTTAGGTCATGCTATATATACTCATTCAAGGTTGTTACTTTACACCCTTTTCTTTTTAAGTAAATTTCCACTATGTTTATGCAGTGTATAACAAGATTATTGTGTTCAGAAAAAATTGCCATTTATTGAAAAAATAACTTCTTTCTCTTTAGGTGTCTTCATATAGTCTTTTTCTTGTTTAGGAAGTTTAACAAATTTTCTTAGCTTTCTCCCCTGAGCTCAGTAATGAGCTTTCACAACAAATATGGAGTATATACATTATCTTCATTAATCTAAATCTGGAAATTTAAATAAGTATACATATACATATATATATTCTTGACCAATATATATTATGCATCAGGTGTTTTATCCAGTGAATATATTGAATCTTTTCTGTGGTTAACACTGACAGGTGATGTATTTGAAGCATCAGCTCATTATATATATATAATATATATATCTTTTTCTGGGACTTTAAGTTCTTGACACGGGTCTTTCTAGATTCTGTAGGTCACAACATTTGTTCATCTTGGAACTTGAAGTACTTACAGTACTAGATCAAAAATCGAACTAAAGGTTTCCAGTGTATTAGACTAAAGTAATCCATAAAGATTTGAAGGGTTTTTTTTCTTGAAAGATAGCAAGATATATATTGAAAGGCTTGATCATAAGTTTCTATTACATGTTAAATATATATATTATATATATATATGTAACATTTAGGTCTTATATCAAAAAAAATAACTGACATGTGTCTATTGTTTATCTATACTTTGGTGTTGCATCAAAATGTTATAGAAGATTTAGACTTTGAAAGGAACAATGTGAAAATAGTGAAAAATTAAAATGTTATTTACTCAATTAAGTTGAGATTTTTGCAAGACATAGTAATGCTAATTAACTTGCTTATTGGAATTTCAGTATGGAAATTAATGATTTGTCATAGAGAAAATATATGTTTTTTGGGTTTTGCTCCTATATTATATGTTAGGGATAAACATTTTCTAACATTAAATTTGAAAAAAAAAAATGAAGGAAATATTATACAAATATAATTATGTGGAAATGGTCTATTTCTATCATTTCATTTTCAACTATATATAGTACAGTACTATACACAATTACAAAATTTTCTAAATTGATTTTATAATTTTGTCAAATGTTACAAGAATTTATAGTGACTTACTTCCTATCACTTTCTACAATAAAAGCAACAGTTGTTCAATATTAATATGATAGATATGTCTTCATAAATTTTATCTCTCTTTTTGTTTATTTAAAGAATATAAAAAACAGACTAAAAATCATAAATGAAGAACAATTTTCACTAGATAAATCAAGAATTAAGCTACTATCACCTCATAATATAATTTTAACAAGATATCATCTTGATTAGAAAGACTCTCATTCAGATAGATGATATGTTTTATAATTTTATGTCAAAAAAAATATTTACATTTGTTTGACTAGTAACAGTTAACATGACAGGTAATGCTATATTACGTATTGTTGAATTTTTAATAGCTGTAAGAAAGCACAATATGATATGTCCCATTCTGGAAAGTTACCTAGGACTGATATAAATTCTGTACAGAATTATAGGTAGCTTGAAATAATGTTAATACCTAGAGAAATCTCTTCTTTAAATGAGCAAGTGAGTTACATTTTACGGTCAATAATTATAGATATACATTCATATTCAAAGATGTGACATCATTTATATGAAGTGCTTATAGAAATTTCTATTGAATATATGTATATATAATTATAGATGGCCATTCATATTAGATAAATGGATGTAAGTTCCATTAGATATTTATGCCCAATTTTGGTACATCAAGAAGAATATTAATACTTGTTACTAACTCACATTAGCAAGACATCGAATAAGAGAGAAATTAATACTAAATCGAAGTAGTTTGAAATAAGAAAATTAGTTAGGTATATTTGTAATATTATGTTCTTAGAGGATCAAGAAAAACTTATGCATGCAATTCGACTTTATTTTTTTATCATATTTAAACGTACACAAAAATATATATTATACTGATATAATTTTATTGACTTTTGGTGGATAATAGCATGGACAGGATCCTGGAGAAGTATGAGAGATATTCATTTGCAGAAAGACAATTTGTTGCCAATGAGCCTGTCTCACCTGTAAGTACTCTAAATTGCATTAGCAAAATAATCTTATTTTTCTCTTTATTTTTTACGGATTTTTGAAAATACAAATCCATATATATATATAAATATGGATTTATATATGATTCCATAATTTTTAAATTAAACGTTTGATTTATGCAGGCAAATTGGAGCTTGGAGTATAGCAAACTTAGGGCTAGAATCGAGCTATTGCAAAGAAATCATAGGTAAAAACTTAATTTAAATGCAAATGGATAATATTGTATATATGTAAAATGTATCATTTTTTCACCTTATCTAATTATTAATATTCGGGTTTATTTATTTCATCAGGCAGTATATGGGAGAAGATCTTGACTCTATGAGCCAAAAAGATCTTCAGAATCTGGAACAACAGCTTGACACTGCTCTTAAGAACATAAGATCTAGAAAAGTAACATATTTTTTTAAAATTAATTAAGCATATTTTTTGTTTTCTATTTTTAATGATAATTAATTATGTAGTTATGAGTATTTATTTTCACTAATGAAACCTCTAATCTTCTATGTTCTTATATGCAGAATCAACTCTTGTATGATTCAATCTCTGACTTGCAGCAAAAGGTTTGTGTCTTCACTTTATATACAAAATTTTATTCAATTTCACATATTATTATTGGCTTGAAAAAAAAAAATCATTATTCAGAGTGCCCACTGAAAAGACTAATAAATGCATTTAATTTTGAGATTATAAATGGTGGAATTACATTAGGATACATTTTGTTGTGAAGATGCTATAAATTTGGGGTTTTTAAATTACTCATTTTTGATAATTTGCAATATATATACTATAATAATAGTTGAGAGGCTTATAATATTAGAATATTGTAGAATTATATAATATAAATAAAATACTTTTGTGAAATTAAATAGGGTTTGAAAGAATCATTATTGGCACCAATTACATTGTTATAACTTATAAACATGCAATATTGTATAATTATGTTTATGAATCTTTCTCATTTTTTTACAGGAGAGGGCAATACATGAACAAAACTGCATGCTAGCAAAGAAGGTGATTAACATTGTACATTCATTTAAATTTTTACATTTTACATTTACTATCATTTATTTTTCGAGATTCATTTAAAAATATTCGTTTTTTCATTACATTTAGATCAAAGAGAAGGAACAAGAAATTGCGCATCAACCTAATCCCGGCCCTAACGCAACCCTTATGCCGCCACCACCACCGCCATACATGATGGCGCCTCATCAACTTCCTCCCTTAAACACTAGGTAATTAAATTTTCGATATATTATATCACATTAACGATTGTAAGTACGTAATTAAATAAATAATTGTATTATATTTAAATTAAATAGTTAAATTAATGTATTTTGTTACGTACGTTTAATGCAGAGGCGGTGCATACGAAGGAGGAGAAGCGGCGGAGGGTAGAAGGAATAATGAACTTGACCTTGCTCTTGATTCACTCTATCCCTACCATCTTGGATGCTTTGCTGCTTGATAAATATTTACTGTTTCTAATTTCTAGAGAATTAATGTACTCTTAATTTAATTAGTTTATTTCGAAAACTTACTAATTACTCGTATGTTATGTTATTAAATATAATCAATTTCTCGACTTAGAGAATTAACGGACCATTGTGACAAATAATAAATAATTTGTAACGTGACATTATAACATATTCAATTAATGTGAACTATTTTCATGTGAAGTTTATTGTTGTGCTTCATGAAATATAAATATTTTTGTTGTATCAAACAATAATAGATGAAAAATAATCTTGATTGTGCGTCAATGAAACTGATATATGAATGTAGTTTTATATTTATCCTCAGAAAGTAAATTTGGTCTATAAAATATTTAAGTATATAACATCGTGTAGACATATCAACTGGGCAACATCACTGGACTGGATTGTGCTTCTCTGGTTGGGCCAGCTTAGTTGTGGATACTTCACAGATTTCTAGTCAAATCAACAGTTGATATATATACATATAGTATATATAACTCTATAATAATTTATTTTTCCATTTCAGATAAAATACTTCAGAGATTATATTATATATATGATCTCACTGTCAATAATACTAATTGAATTGTCATAGGAGTAACTCTTGGATTCTACATAAGAAACCACGATCAAATTCCAAAAAAGCTTTGTAAATTATTAAATCAATTAGTATATATACATATAGATGGATAGATTAGAAGTTAGTGACCCCTAGGTTTTGATTAATAATTATCTTAATTAGTAGAATATATCTTAATTAGTAGAATATAACGATTTAGTGTATATATATTGTGGATTTTACTATCTTTTCATAATTAGCAACATTTTAAACATCCATACATTTATAACTATATCAATTATCATAATCATCACAAAATATATCTTTATATTCAACATGCCAATCAAAACTACATAAAAAAAAACATATATATCATTTTTTATAATTCTTACAACTCGTAACATAGTCCAATATATAACAATACAAAATACGAGATCGATACTTATTTCTACTATTACAACGCCTCGAGCATAACCGGCACCCCGAGCTCCGGTTGAATCGCGATACGCATCACAGGGGCGTGAACGTAATTTTTCGACAACGTGAACTTATAACGCTGAAGGATCATCGAAAACGCAACTCTCGCTTCGTTGCTTGCAAAGTTGAGCCCCACACATTTTCTCGGGCCAAAACCGAACGGAACATAAGCCGTTGGATTGTTTCCTGTGGCCAATGCTACCCCTTGATCGAATCTTTCGGGTTTGAAAAGATGCGAATCTTGTCCCCATATTTGTGGATTCCTATGAAGTGCTAAGGCTGGAACTTCGAACTGCATGTTTGCTGGAAATTCATATTTTCCCAGTCTAACTTTTCTTCTTGCTCTTCTTATCAGTCTAGGTGCAGGGCTGTATAGCCTCAAAACCTCATTGATGATCATGTTTACCTAATTGAAAAAAAGGGAATTTACTTAGGAAAAAACCCTCAAAGTTTGAGAAATTATCTTAATTTTTTCATATTCATTTTTTGTAGTGAGAAGAGATTACGGTATCGTGAACGTTAACACGTCTTGTAACTTGCAATTGTACGGCTAGGAGTGTAAACGAGACGGGTAAATTTTCATGTTCAAGCTCCAGCTTGTTAAAAACGAGTCGAGCTCAAGTCTGGTTTGAACAAAAAGTTAATATAAGTATATATATTGATTTTCTTAGAAATTATTTTTATTTATTATTATATTAATTATATATATTATATAATATATCTCATAAAAATATAATTTAATTGAACTAATTTGTAGAAACCCATATCATAACATGACATACAAAAAATTAAAATGCTACTTTCATATTATTAAAATATGTTTTAAATAAAATTAAAAAATTAAGTATTAGTTTCAAAATTTTGTATATCTCATATATAAAAATTAAAAATAGTACTAATAAAAAGCTCGCGAGCTGGCTCAAAAGCTGGTGAACAAGTACAAGTAAGCTCCAGCCCAGCTCACATGAAAGCTCGAGCCCAAAATTCTCGGCTCGAGCCAGCTCAACTGACCTTACACCCCTATATACGGCTCCATTATTTACCGCAAAATGAAACTTTTCGGGCTAATTTTGACTAAAAACGCGATAAATTTGCTTACAATTTTCAACTTTGGAAGCCCTTCTGCAGTAGGATTATCCTTGCCAAATACTTCAAGGACCTCATTCCTTGCTTTGTCCTGCCAATCAGTGTGAATTGCTAAGAGAAAACCGGTCCACGAGAGCAACGTGCTCGTCGTGTCGTGTCCAGCGAGAAAGAACGTTTTGCATTCATCGATAATATTATCGATCGAGATTCTGTTTTTCTCGTCGGGATCGTGATGAGCCCTCAAAAGTAATCCAAGAAAATCGACACCAAAGCTCTCTGTTTCCCCTGTTAATACCTTTTGCTCCCTTTTTCTCACTATAGCCATCACAGAATCACGAAGCGACTTATCCATTTTGTTTGCTTCGTCGTCTTTGTTCCACTTTAGAACACTACAAAAGACCGAAATCGTAAGTTTAATCAACATCAAATTTGAAACTTTAGTCCTTGAAAATATGGTAATTTGCGGTATTGATCTTAAAAAATTTCAAATTAACAACTTCTCAATACCAAGTGCAATTTATCCGAAAATCGGATATTTAGCAACCCTTTTACACAATTTACCAAATTAAATTTGTAAAATCCTATATAAATATAGGATTAAATCTATAATTTTACCTCTAAATGCTTAAAATAAACAGAGTTTGGGAGGTTTAGGAAATAATTACTTGAGATTGAAAGATCGAGTTTTGTGAGCATTCATGAACATAATCATCATAAGCTTTGAGAGCATATCAAAAATATTTTTCCCATCAACATAACTGCTCCCAAAAGCTGTTCTTGAGATCACTTCTGAGCTCAACAACAAGAATTCTTTCGATATTTCGATTTCTTTTCCTTCATATTTTCTCCAATTTTCCAGCATACTTTCAGCACTTGCCACCATTGCTGGAACCATTTCCTAATATATTTCATACAAATTTATTTATTTTTTCAAAAAAAATATTCAATTTTAAATAGAAATTTTGCTAAAAAATTAATTAAATACCTTCAAACTTTCTGCATAAAATGCATGGGTTGCGAGTTTTCGCAATTTCGCCCACTTCTGGCCTTCTGTCATTACAAGCCCATCTCCAAACAGCTTCTTTATATGTCCTTCAGGTTTGAGTTTCTGCAATAATCCTTCTTTATTTGTCATTATTTCCTTTACTAATTCAGGCTCAGTGATTATCACATGAGGTTGGGTTCCATTCCATGTAAGAACATTGTTTCCTATTACAACATATAAATTCTCAATTAACTAAAAAAAATATTGAATCAAGATCAAGATCAAGAAGAAAAAAAGCTAGAAAATTCGACATTTAATTACCATATATTTTCAACCATGTGTAATAACTAGGCTGAAGTATAGGAAATATATCATGAGATAAATCCACAGGACGTTTTCGGGCTTCGATATTCAATCTCATGCTCTCTTTAGTAGTTCCATGGATAATTTTGTAAGAAGGGCCCTTGATTCCTTGTGATTGCATCGAGCTTTGAATAAGAAACGGTTTTATTATATTTTTGTGGATAAACCCTAAAAGAATAAGTGTTGTGAATGAGATCACAAGTAAGATAACCATGGCTGAAAGAGTTGAAGTTTTAGTTCTTAGAAACTTTTGAGCCTATATATAGTATGGGAAAATTGGAGCATCATAAGTATGAAAGGTTAGATTATAGTCTGTATTTTAGTCTTAACCGTTAAGGAAAACGCGGAGCCGTTAATTTGGTGATGTGGGCACTAGTTAAATTTAACGGCATGTGTAATTTCCACGTGAAATTTTATCGACTTTTTAATGAATGAAATCGAATTTATAAGTGTAGATATATAAACAGAGAAGATGAAATTACAATAAAATTAATAACACATATTTTCTTTTATATGGTCACAATTATTTATATGTGGTCCAAGTAATTATGATGGACCCATGTAGCTCCTATTATCTAGAACTCCCAAGAATAACACTAGGTGTTTTAAATGATGAAATTATTTATTGTAGAGGTGGAGTAATTGGGTAAAGAAAATCCAAAATATCACAAAATACCACTTTTTTTTTTTACTTTTTATAAGATTTTTGCCACAAAAAAAAAATCGATTTAGTAAATTCCAATAAAATAGCACCATTAATTATTGAAATATCTACAACTGTGATAATTTATCCTAATTAACTATAAAGAGAGACTATATTATAAAACGTTGACATATTTTAAATCTTCCATGCTCTATATCAATAGGACATACTAATTCATTTGATCCACATTAATTTTCTAGTACTACCATAGGAGGGGAAGAGATCTCCTATTGTAAAATGGTATTTCAATCTCCTATTGCAAGCGATCGATGGATGCCACGTGTAAATTAACATATTTCTAACATATTCCTATTGTAGAGAATAAAATCTCTATTAAATTCTATATGGAAAAGGTAAGATTTTGTGAAATTGATATTGAATTAAGGAAAGTCAATAAAAATAGAGAAGGTAAATTTTGAAAATGGAATGGAAAAAAAAATAGATACCATTTATTAATTTTTAAACGTCTCTTTTTAAATGCACTAAGTGTTGCTTTTTCAAAATTTGTAATATATGTAATAATTATTCTTAATATAATATTCTGTTCAAAAAACTAACTTTTTCAATTAAAAATTATCGAAATGACTAATATAAGAGGAGAATCTAACTTTAGACACATTAACATAACATATTTTATTTTAAAAATATAAGTGAAATAAATTTAATTAATACTATAAAAATATAATTATTAATGGCATTAGTAATCGACATATGTAGAGATGTAGAGAAGTGCTTGCTATATTTTTTAATTGTTTCACCCAAATGACTTGAACAGTTAGTTTAAATATATAATTGCTTACTTTATTTTAATCATCAAATCTTTTTGCGTGTAGCTCTAAAATCAGATACAGTCTTGAAACACTATTTTCAATTTTTTTAATCAATTAAACATTCATTATCGAATATTTAATTAAATATTAAGCATAATTATTACATAGTCATTAATAATCTCTTTTTCACTTTCCTTAATTCAATACCAATTTCACCAAATTTTACTCTTTTCATGTAGAATTTAATAGAGATTTTATTCTCTACTATAGGAATATGTTAGAAACATGTTAATTTACACGTGTCATCCATCGGTCGCGTACAATAGGAGATTGAAACACCATTTTGCAATAGAAGATCTCTTCCCCCATAGGAGATACAAAATTGACATAACAATTAAGGTAAAACATAGGTTTATCTTTATAAGTTGACAGCTTTAAAAAAAATGAGGAAGTGAGTGCTACTGAAATTCGAGTGAAAATTGCAGGTATTTGTTTATTTTAAAAATAAATTGATTTTAAATTATAAACAAATTAATAGTGATAAATTGATAAATGATATGTTTAATGATTGTGTTTGTTATTTACACACAACTTTGACTTTGCAGCTAATCGTGTTCACAGGGTTTTAGCCTTTTAGGAAGCAAAATTTGCAACCACTAAATTTTGAGGTTAATTTCTTTTATTTATAAATATATATATATATATATATATATGACCTAAATTCAAAATAAAAAGTGTATTTTCTAGGAAATAACATAGGCACAAGAATGTCGGCATAAAGTCTTATCGACTTCATTTTATTTCACACATCAAAATCAGAGCACACTTACTAAATTGAATGGGGTTCAATAATTTCCTCTAAATTGATGGTACGGTTAAGAAAAGTGTGAACACACAAAAAAATTTCAACTATTTCATACTAGAGAATAAATATTTATAGCTTAGAACTTAATCAAATTTAATTCTTGTAACATAACAAATTAACTTTGAACATTTTCATTCCGATACGATTTGAAGTTTGATTCCAAATTCAACTCGAAATTGTTATAATATAGTGAAATATATATGATGAAATGTGTATCACATGAATAATAGACAAGTTCGTATTTTAGTAGATTGAGGGTTGCGCTCAGTACCTCTGTACGTACCTATTTCTCCTCATAATTCTCAAATATTGTATTACTCGATCTTGAAAATTTAGAGAGTATTAAGTGTTTATAATTTTTATAGTGTAAATTAAATCTTTTTTAGTTGATTAAGAATGTACTTATAATACTTTTATTGGTTCACGGGATCGTCTGATTTGGTCAAAGGGCCCGATGCCCCGATTTACAGTCCAACATGAAATATATATGTATTAATATCAAGTTTGTTTTATTAAATTATGATAGTACATTTACTGATTAGTATGAATTTATTGTGGATTATAGATCAAATTATTCGAGCTTGATCAATATTCAATTCAAATCAAATATAGCTTGTCAGAGTTAAAATTCAGATAAACTCTTAATATTTAACTCGAGTTCAATTTATTTCTAATTTTTGTGATAGACCTATCTTTTTACCAATTTATGCAACTCAAAAAGTGGATAGTGGCCCTATAGGCGAATAATGCATTAGGGGGTATCTCATATGCCTTTATTTATGCATTAATTTAACATGAATTCCCATTTCTTCTAATAATGAGTATTAAATTAGCAACAATGTCGAATTTTAATTCTAAAAATTTAATTAAATGTTTTTGCAAGATAACCAAAATCCTTGATACAGAAATAAATGTTTTAATTGACAGTACATTTGAATCTAGAAATGTTACCAGCTTTAAAGTCACTGTATATTGAAATGTTACAGACAAGCCATGGTCAAGTCAATTTCATGATTGCAAAGTCATGACTTTATGTGTCATGTGAATAAATATAAGAATATATAGTAAGTGGAAATAATTTATATGGCTATATACATAGCAATGTTTTTCAAAAATAGAACATTAATTGAATTGGATAATTCATTAGTTTAAGGTTCAATGTTTAAATCTTATGATATAAATAACTATTAGTATATTAAATTTAGATAAAATTTACATAAAATAATGCAACAAAAAGAGAAAAAAAATTAAATACGTAGTATTTAAGCATCTACAAATGACAAATAAAATATCCTAGGCAGAGGTACAACCACATCATGCATTGTTTTTGTTCCACATGAACAACAAAGTACAAACCAAGCTGCCAACAACAATATAATAGTCCGGAAAATTCTATTTTGGTCCGAAACTTTGGTTCCTGCCGTTATAGACCACATATTTGGTACAGAAGGGGTGGTTTTTCAACCCACCCACGTGCAAACCACCCCCTTTGCTGTAAATGTGTGGTTAAAATTGGACCGGGACCGTTGGTCCCGGTCCAAGATAGAATTTCCCTTAATAGTCCCTACCACCAATTTGCTTTTGACTTTTACACATTTCAATCAATTCATAGTTGTGAAAGATATTTTTATTACTTAATTATAATTCATTTATTTTGTAATTATTGAATATTAAATATAATTTATGCGTGATATTAATTATGGGTTTTCTTCCTCAATCTGATAAGAAAGATTTAATTAAAAAAAATCGAAATAGTATCTTCATCATAAGAAAGGAGATTTTATCTCCATTAGCTACATTGAAGAATTAACTAGAAAACGACTAACTTAATAAATTTGAAATTTTTTCTATTGTCACTGTCACCGAATTTATAAACCCGCGTTACGCCTTTTTCATCAATAAAATTGATGAAATTAAATTTTTTGAGCAATGCTATATGCAATGTGTGTTTTCATCTTTTCTAAGTTTTATATAAAAAAAGTTGTAATTAATTTGCTAAAATTCAGACCCGATGTATTATTTACCACATATTTATGACTTGGGATGGTGGACTTTGGCACCTAGCTCATTAAACCATTGTGGACATAAATAAGTGGGCACTTGATTTTAATAGAGAATCCAATGGTTTTTAGTGCTTTGTTGGGGGAAAAGTTGATAAGATATTTCTCTACCAACACTTTATGGAATTGGGGAAAAAAAATTTAATATGTGCTATCAATTATTAATAAATGAAGCTAGATAATGGGCTATCCTAGTGATTTCATTGCTATTATTAATTATTATTTATCATATAGGTTACAAGACAATAGTAATTAATGGACCTAAACCAATTCCAATTAGTCATTATCATAAAAGGTTTAGTAAGAATTTCACAACTTTTTTTAAAACTTAATTTGATTGCTAACAAAGATCGAATTTTTAATTGATTCAAACATGAATCGAACTTCACTAGTTTGAATTTCTTTTTATGATTATTTTATTATTTTTTACTGACTGCATGGAGATCGAATCGAGCTTTAAACTTCTCATACATAAAAATGTGCTAAAACATATTTGTTATATTAAACGAACTAAGCTCCAACGGGCCAAAATCGAGTATGATAATACCATATTTGAGCAAAATATGCAGCAAATGCAAAAGGAGTACACATATATAAACAAACATATGTACAAAACTTGAAATCAAGCCCATTAAGAAATTCCATTTATCTTCATCTTAAATATGAACTATTTTCATGTGAAGTTTATTGTTGTGCTTCGTGAAATATAAATATTTTTGTTGTATCAAACAGTAATAGATGAAAATTAATCTTAATTGTGCGTCAGTGAAACTAATATACATGAATGTAGTTTTATATATATCGTCAAAAAGTAAAATTGGTCTATAAAATATTTAAGTATATAACATAGTGTAGAGTGTAGACATATCAACTGGGCAACACCATTGGACTGGATTGTGCTTTCCTGGTTGGGCCAGTTTGGGTGTGGATATTTCATTAATTTCTCATCAAATCAACAGTTGATATTATATATATAACTCTATAATAATTTATTTTTTCATTTCAAATAAAATACTTCAGAGACTATATTATGATCTCACTGTCAATAATACTAATTGAATTATCATAGGAGCAACTCTTGGATTCTACATAAGAAACAACAATCAAATATTCCAAAAAAACCTTTGTAAATTATTAAATCATAGATATATATGGATAGATTAGAAGTTAGTGACTCTTGGACTTTGATTAGTAACTATCTTAATTAGTATAATATATATTGCATCGTGGGTTTTACTATCTTTTCATAATTAAAAATATTTCAAACATCCATACATTTATAATAATATAAATTATCATAATCATCACAAAATATATCTTTATATTCAACATGCCAATCAAAACTACATAAAAGCAACCTTTTTTTTTTTATAATTCATACAACTCATAACTTATTAATCCAATATATCTCAACACAAAATACGAGATAAAACACGAAATTAATTTCTTCTATTACAACGCCTCGAGCATAACTTGCACCCCGTGCTGAGGTTGAATCGCGATACGCATGACAGGATCGTGAACGTAATTTTTCGACAACGTGAACTTATAACGCTGAAGAATCATCGAAAACGCAACTTTCACTTCGTTGGTTGCAAAGTTAAGGCCCACACATTTTCTCGGGCCAAAACCGAACGGTATAAAAACCGTTGGATTATTTCGTGTGGCCACAGATACCCCTTGATCGAATCTTTCGGGTTTGAAAAGATGCGAATCTTGTCCCCATATTTCTGGATTCCTATGAAGTGCTAAACTTGGAACATGGAACTCCATGTTTGCTGGAAATTCATATTTCCCAAGTCTAACTTTTCTTCTTGCTTTTCTCATCAGGTTTGATGCAGGGCTGTATAGCCTCAAAACCTCATTGATGATCATGTTTACCTAATTGAAAAAGGACAAATTTGAGAAATTATCGTAATTTTTTCATATTTGTTTTTTGTAGTGAGAAGAGATTACGGTTTTGAAAACGTTAACACGTCTTGTAACCTGCATTTAAGTGTGTAAACGAGCCAAACTCTAGTCGAGCCTAGTAAAAAATTTATTTTCAAGCTCGAGCTCATTTATATTTTTTGGAGTTCAAACAGAACGAGCCTAAGTTTTATGTTTAAACTCAGGCTCGGAAAAGGCGAGTCGAGCTTGAACAAAAAATTAATTTAGTTACATTTTAATTTTTTTAATTATTTGTATTTAACTTATATTAATTAGATATATATATATATAATATAATATATGTCACAAAAATAAAATTTAATTGAACCAATTTGTAGAAACACATATCATAACATACATAAATAAAAATATTATAATTTATTATTATATATTTTACATGACATAAAATATTACTTATACCATTAAAATATGTTTTAAATAAAAATTAAGTATTAATTTTAAAATTTTGGGCATTTTACCATCATATATAAAAATTAAAAACAATACTAATGAAAAACTCGCGAGCCGGCTCGTGAGCTTATGAACAGTAAGCTCAAACTCGGTTCACAGTAAAGCTCGAACTCGAAATGCTTGGCTCGGGCTCGGACTAGGGCTATTTCTAGCTCAAGTCGAGCTCCAATCGAGTCGGCTCGACACACCTTACACCCTATGTACGACTCCATATATTATCCATAAATTGAAATGTTACGGACTAATTTTGACACGGGCCTAAATTATCGACAAAAAACGAGGGTCCAAAACATGATTTTCCGGAAAAAAAAATTAATCGAGCCTAAAAAATGCGATAAATTTGCTTACAATTTTCAACTTTGGAAGCCCTTCTGCAGTAGGATTATCCTTGCCAAATACTTCAATTACTTCATTCCTTGCTTTGTCCTGCCAATCAGTGTGAATTGCTAAGAGAAAACCGGTCCACGAGAGCAACGTGCTCGTCGTGTCGTGTCCAGCGAGAAAGAACGTTTTACATTCATCAATAATATTATCAACGCATATTCTGTTTTTCTCGTCGGGATCGTGATGAGCCCTCAACAGTGATCCTAGAAAATCGACACCAAAGCTCTCGGTTTCCCCTGTTAATACCTTTTGCTCCCTTTTTCTCACTATAGCCATTACAGAATCACGAAGCGATTTTTCAAGTTCGTTTGCTTCGTCATCTTCGTTCGACTTTAGAATACTACAAAAGATTGGTAACACATTTTATCGTTTAATTTGGGAGTCTTTTTTGGAATCAGATATTTTATTCCATATATGTGTTCCATCTTCTATTACATGTATTGGATGTTCGACACATATTAAACATCTCTTAATATGTGTATTTGTGAATTACACATGTCAAATAACTAACTATGGAATAGGAGATGGAACAGGAATTTGGAATAGAGAAACTTTTTTTGCGAATTTGAACATAAAAAGACCGAAATCGAAAGTTCAACCAACATCAAATTTGCAAGTTTAGTCCTTGAAAATATGGTAATTTGCAGTATTGGTCTTAAATTTTGTCGAATTAACAACTTCTCGATACCAAATGGGGTTTATCCGAAAATCGGATATTTAGTGACCCTTTATCACAATTTAGCAAATTAAATTTGTAAAATCCTCTAAATGCATGACATAAATAGGGTTTAGGAAATAATTAATTACTTGAGACTGAAAGATTGAGTCGTCTTGTGAGCATTCATGAACATAACCATGACAAGCTTTGAGAGCATATCAAAAATATTTTTCCCATCAACATAACTGCTCCCAAAAGCTGTTCTTGAGATCACTTCTGAGCTCAACAACAAGAATTCTTTCGATATTTCAATTTCTTTTCCTTCATATTTTCTCCAATTTTCCAGCATACTTTCAACACTTGCCACCATTGCTGGAACCATTTCCTAATATATATAATACAAATTTATTTATTTTTTTCAAAAAAAAATTCAATATTTACTAGAAATTTTGCTAAAAAATTAATTAAATACCTTCAAACTTTCTGCATAAAATGCATGGGTTGCGAGTTTTCGCAGTTTTGCCCACTTCTCCCCATCTGACATGATAATCCCTTCCCCAAACAGCTTCTTTATATGGCCTTCAGGTTTTATTTTCTGCAGAATTCCTTCTTTATTTGTCATCATTTCCTTTATTAATTCAGGCTCAGTGATTAACACACGAGGTTGAGTTCCATTCCATGTAAGAACATTGTTTCCTAATACAACATATAAATTCTCAATTAACAAAAAAAAAAAAAGTCAAATCATGAAGAAAAAAAGCTTGAAAATTTGATATTTAATTACCATATATTTTCAACCATGTGTATAAACTAGGCTGAACTATAGGAAATATATCATGAGATAAATCCATAGGAGTTTTTCGGGCTTCGATCTCTTTGGTAGTTCCTTGGATAATTTTGTAAGAAGGGCCCTTGATTCCTTGTGATTGCATCGAGATTTGAATACGAAACGGTTTTAATATCTTTTTGTGGATAAACCCTAAAAGAATAAGTGTTATTATGGAGATCACAAGTAAGATAACCATGGCTAAAAGAGTTGAAGTTTTAGTTCTTAGAAGCTTATGAGCATTTCAAAATTCAAATCCTATAAATAGTGTGGAAAAATTGGAGCATTATTATGAAAGGAAAAATTAGGCCCCATTGGTTGCCATGTCGGTCTCTGAAAATTTATTTTCATAATAAAAGCAGAAAATATTATTTGAAGGATAAGAAATTTAATTTGACAAATGAGATTTGTAGAGAAAAATAGGTAATGATTGTGGTTGATGTGATATATTTTTTGTTGTGAGAAATTTGTTTTTGTTGATATTTAAAAATAATCTTAATTAAATGTATTTAGCAAAACTCGTTGATTTAGATGTCAAAAAATAGTCACAATAGATTTTATTTTAATTGTTGCATCATTTTGCACTAGAATATGTGAGTTTAATTTTCGATTTTGATAATAGTCCGAAAAACACATTTAATTTCTTATATGAACTATCAAATCATGAATAGTAAAATTCAATTTTACTCATTTGTTGCAAAAAAAAAATGAACTTATTTGTAATTTTGAGAGATATTTTTGTAAGAATTTTTTTACGTCATGCCAATTACAATTGAGTTTTTCCTAATTTTTTTCCTCTGAATAATTTTTTTGAGAGTACAAGTGGCCATCCAATTGGGGCCTTAGTCATCGAGTTGACTTTTTTTTTTTGCGTTTTAGTATTAACCGTTAAGGAAATAAAATTTTATCGATTTTTTAACGAATGTAATTGAATTTATAAAAAAGTATAATTTTATAAATAATGAAGATGAAATTATGATAGAATTAATATCACATATATTTTTTTTATGGTCACAATTATTTGTATATGGTACAAATATTGATGGAGTCATGTGGCTACTATTATCTAGAACTCCTTAGAATAACACTAGGTGCCCATCACATGAAATCGTTTATTGCAGCGGTTGAATAATTGGCTAAAGAAATTGTACTAATTATTATTTTAAATTGAATTTCACAAAATTCCGTATATTTTAACTTTTTATAAGATTTTTGCCAAAAAAAAAATCAATTTAGTACATAATTTTATTCCAATAAAATAGCACCATTAATTATTGAAAATTCGTTTTACAATTGTGATAATTTATCCTAATTAATTATAAAGAGAACATATAATAAAAAGTTGACATTTTTTAAAATTTCCATGCTCTATATCATTGGAGATACTGATTTATTTAATCCCCATTAATTTTCTAGCACTACTATAGGATATACAAAATTGGCTAACAATCAGGGTATAGCATAGATTTATGTTAATAAGTTGACCGCTCTAAACTGCGTGCCATTAAGATTCATGTGAAAATATTAGATGTTTGTTTATTTTTAAAAAAATTGGTTGAAAATTATAAATACATCAATAGTAATAGATTGATTGATGGTATTATTAAGATTCGTGTGAAAATAGTAGATGTTTGTTTATTTTCAAAAAAAAAAAAAACTAGTTGAAAAGTATAAACAAATCAATAATGATAGATCGATGGATGGTATGTTTATTGATTACATTTTGTTATGTATATAATGATTATATAAATAAAAAGTTATAAAGTATGAAAAAGAAAAGAAAATAATGATTTGACATATATTATCAATTTTAATTTATTTTTAGAAATATATATAAATAATTAATTTTCATACAAATTTTTATAATATACCGTTTCAATATATTTTTAAATTTTTAACTCATAAAAATTTGCAACCACGAGATTTTGAGGCTAATTTATTTTATTTATAAATATAGATATATATGACCTAATAAGCCAAATTCAAAATAAAAAGTGTATTTTCTTGGAAATAACATAGGCACAAGAATATCGGCATAAGTCTTATCGACTTCATTTTATTTCACACATCAAAATCAGAGAACACTTACTTATTTGAATGGGGTTCAATAATTTCGTCTAAATTGATGGTTAATGAAAAGGGTGAGCACACAAACTTCAACTATTTCATACTAGAGAACAAATATTTATAGCTTAGAACTTAAATCAAATTTAATTCTCGTAACATAACAAATTAACTTTAAACATTTTCATTCCAATACAATTTGAAGTTTGATTGCAAATTCAACTCGAATTGTTGCAATATAATAAAATACGTGCGATGCGGGACCAAATTTGTATCACGATTAGTTAATATTGTAATATACTGAAGGTTGGTTGCACTCAGTACCTTCTTACGTACTTTTTTTAATATGATCAAATTTCTCGGTAGTTTATATTTTACTCTTTGATTTTGAAGACTTAAAGAATATTTAATAAGTGTTTCTGGTTTTTTGAGTGTAAACTAAATCCTTTTTTTAATTGATTAAGGTTGTACATATAATATTTTTACTGGATTATGGGCTCGTCTGACCAAGGTCTCGATTTACCGCCTAAAATGAATATATACATGTATTAATATCATGTTTGCTTTATTAACTTATGATAATACTCTTGCTAATTAGTACAGACCATCAATGTGGATGACAATTGACAAATCATATTATTTTTGCTCGATTAGTATTCAATTCAAACCAAATATTACTTGTCTGGATTTAAAATTCTGATAAATTCTTAATGTTTAACTCGAGTTCAATTTATTTTCAATTTTTTAGATAGAACCATTTTTTTTTACCAAATTAGGCAACTCAAAAAGTGGATAGTGGCCCTATATCCTAATGATGCAATAGGATATCTCATATGCCTTTATTTATGCATTAATTTAACATAAATGCCTATGTCTTCTAATAATGAGTATTAGATAGCTACAATGGAAAATTTTATATTTTGCCACATTAAATTCCCTAGTTTGTTTATTTGAGGCTAAATGTGTGTTTTTAATTTGACGAACTTTTAAAATCTCGTTAATAATATTATTTATAATATAAAATATATATATAAATTATAAAGTTATTAAGTGAAAATATGTTATATGGCTATATGCATAGCAATGTTTTAAAAATAGAACATTAAATAGGATAATTCATTAGTTTAGGGTTCAATATTTACAATTTAGATTTGTGATCAAGTCAGTGATGTTATAATTATGATATAAATAAGTATTAATATATTAAATTTAGATAAAATTACATAAATAATGCAACAAAAAGAAGAAGAAAAATTAAATACTTTAGTATTTAAGCATCTATAAATTACAAATAAAATATCCTAGCAGAGGTACAACCACATCATGCATTGTTCCACATGAACAACAAAGTACAAGCCAAGTTGCTAACAAGAAGGTAATAGCCCGGCCCCTACCACCAATTTGATTTTGACTTGTACACGTTTAATCAATTCATTATTGTGAAGATATTTTTACTCGGATCTAGTTTGATATGAACATGATTATAATTTATTTATCTTGTAAATAATTAATAATAAATATAAATTATGAGTGATATTGATTGTGGGTTTTTTCTTCAATCTGATAAGAAAGATTTAATTTAAATACTATCATCATCGTAAAAAAGGAGTTGATCTCCACTAGTTTCATTCGAAAAGTTAACAAGAAAATAACTGACTTAATAAAAATTTGGAATTCTTTTTATTGTCACAGTCACTGAATTTATAAACCCGCGTTACGTCTTTTTCATCAATTTTTTTCATCAATAAAATTGATGAAATTAAATTTTGAGCAATACTATATGCAATGTGTGTGTTTTCATTTTTTCTAATTTTTTTTATAAAAAAATATTGTAATTAATTCACTAAAATTCAGACCTGTTGTATTATTTGCCACACATTTGTGACGTGGGATGGTGGACTTTGGCACCTAGCTTATTATAAGTCATTGTCGACATAAATAAGTTGGACACTTTATTTTAATAGAGAATCAGAATCCTATGGTTTTTAGTGCTTTGTTACTTCATGGAATTGGGAAAAAAAATAATTTAATATGTGCTATCAATTATTAATAAATGAAGCTAGATAATGGGCTATCCTAGTGAGAATTAATGGACCTAAACCAATTCCAATTAGTCATTATCATAAAAGGTTTAGTAAGAATTTCACAACTTTATTTAAAAACTTAATTTGATTGCTAATAAAGATCGAATTTTTAATTGATTCAAACATGGATCATGAATCGAACTTCACTAGTTTGATTTTTTTTTTTTTTATGGTTATTTTATCATTTTTCACTGACTGCATGGAGATCGAACCGAGCTTTAAACATAAAAATGTGCTAAAACATATTTGTTATATTAAACGAACTGAGCTCAAACAAACATTTAACGAAACCATATTTGAGCAATATGTAGCAAAGGCAAAAAGAGCACACATATACAAACATATGTGCAAAACTTGAATCCAAGCCCATTAAGAAATTCCATTTAGTATCTTCATCATTCATTCAATCTGAGGCATACCCAACAAAGCAAAGCTATCATCTTCTGATCCAAGAAAAGGAACATACTCTGATCCCCTTACATGCACACTAAAGCAAGCTGCAATAATAAACAGAAAAATTGCAATAAATTTAAACCATTTTAATTAAAAACTCTCTATAACCATGGTGGGTACTTTTCAAATGTATAAGAAGATATACCAACATATATATATATATATATAGAATATCGATGCATACCGTTTTCTATTTTCTTCACGCTTTGGAGCATTACATCCATCTTTGATTTCATGTCTGAAGAGTCATCCATTTTTGGAGCAATAAGAGTCAACTCTCTATAGATTTCACGAACGAAACTGCAGATTTTCTGAGCAAACTCGAGCTCGCCATCTGATATTCGACCCATCGCCAATCTCATCAACTCTCCTGTTAAATCTGCCAGCTGAACAAGAATAATCAACAATTATTTTATTTTGTTTGAGGGATATAAATAAAACACTAAACCTTCCAAATTATCGACTTTTTGGCACTTTTTTTAGAAATACTATTCACTTACGAACCAGGTTATTTTCCAATGATCCGCAGTAATCAATCGTGCAGCATAATTAGTATATATAACTAAAGCCATGTTTGCAAAACACTAACGAAAAGAACTTTTGAGGAGCTTATTGTTAAATTGAGTTACTTATTGTTGTTTGGTTTTACTATTTATATTTCTCTAGGAAAATGTCTAAAATAAGAAAAAAGGCATGTTCAGGCCTATTTCTACCAGCCTTTCTATTTCTTCCAGTTTTAAGCTTGTTTGTAAACAAGCCCAACATTTTGTGGGCAATTTTTCAACTTTTTCTGCAATTCAGCATTTGTTAAAAGCACAAGTTTTTGGAAACAGGCTTACATAAATTGTGTAAACTTACCCCCAAGAGATAGTCAAGAACATTAATCTGCAGAGGCTCAACAGATGGATCACTTAGTGGTATCAATAAAGCATTGATCTCATCGAGATTCAAAAGAGAACCCGTCTTGCAAAAGTTGCATAATGTAGCAGCTTCAATATATTCTTGAACCTATAAATGCAAGCAAAATACAAAATGAGAATCGCGAAACCTTATACAACCTTAAAAGTTACGAAGATAGAATCACCCCAGGAGAATATGCTCGTCTCAGCTTCCAGAAGTCTGTTCCTTGCAGCTCTTTTACTACACGAGACATATGCTGTTCCATTACAGCCGCTAAATCCTTTTCCGCTTTTTCCAAGACTTCATCTTTATTGTTTTTACTGATTCTGTTATTACAGAGGGTAAAACAAATTGTAATCTTTTTCAGCATTGATCTTATTGGTACAAATTCAGACAAACTTGCAGGCTTATAATGAAGGTTTTACCTATGGACTTGAAATATGACCTTTTTGCTATTCATAGTTACGTCTCGACTTGCTTTCACCAACCTTTCTCTCTTGTCATTCTGTAGTGCATACATATCAATAGTAGTTGAACATACTAGACAATTAAGTGCAAAACTATCTTTACATGCAATAGTGAGCAGCTGTTAAGTTCATGTGTATAACTTGTAAAATGATAAAAGAATACTGCTTATTTTTCGAATTCGACTGCCACCTAACAATCTTCAACAATTACATATAGAAAATCGTCTTATTTTTCTGACATTCAACTCAATCATGAAATTTAACAAGGAATGGTGTACAACTTTGAAGAGAAACAACTGAAAGAACACTGATGAGATGATCCACCCTTCACATTATCTTCGTAGTGAGTACAATTCAGTTAAAAAAACAAAAGGCATAAAGCAAAAAACCAACATTATTCATCCATCAAAAATCAGTAGTCTTTCAAACCTTGGTTACTGAAACTTCATTAACCAAACAGTAATCAAATACTTAAAAATACACAACATGACAACAATCTCATGTTCCCCTTCGTCAAACTTAATGAAATAAAAAGATAAAATCTGAACACAATGCCATAAACTGTTCGACAAAATGTCTCAATGAAATCAGTAAGGCAACAACACAACTAAAACCAAGACAAGTTAAACTAATTACCAGGTCATTGAGGTAGGTGGCATATTTGGAGAATGCGTCTTTCATGGGATTAGGATCAGTAGAAGAAGAAGCATCAGTGGTCAATGTTCTGGGCTTCTTGGCCGCGGCGCCCTGGAGAGCGGTGGTACCTGCCGCTGTTGCGATTGTATATTTCAATGTACGTGTTAGTGGGTTTTGGAAATGATGCGATTAGGAGAAGTAGTGAGAGACTTACAATGGCGAAAGCGTTGAGGTTTAGACGCCATGAGAGAAAGCTTGTGGAGGGACGAGCTTTTGATCATTTGTGGTTCGCTTGTTGAACTTCCACCATAAATTGGACACACACACTACTACAATAATAAAAAAAGCTTCTAGATGTAACATCAACTAATCTCCCTTTTATTTTTTTAATTAAAACATTTTTTTCTTTTTTTTAAAGTTTGCCCAAATAATAATGAACCCACAATAAGGGATCAATAAAGTTCATTTAATTGAAATATGTGTTACATTGGTTATCATCTTGGTTAACATGTGAGTGATTTACTTTGTAAATTAAATATCTATTATATTGTTTTCCATTGGATGCAACTAGGGGTGGCAAATGGGTGGATCAGATCGGATTTGGGTTGGGTCCAATTGGGTTTGTAAAAAAAATAAGTTGGAACCAACAAGAAACCAAAATGTCTTTTCAATGTGAATTGGGTCCTTATTGGTTTTGATTGGTTCCAAATGGTTCTTATACAAAGATCCATTTAGGAACCATAAAGGATCCAAAATAGGAGGTTGGTGACTTATGGATCCAACACAATGCAAACATTTGTATACTAATCACTAATCTTTTTTTCTTGTTCACCAACTAATCCAATATAATGCAAATAATTTTTTTTTCTTGATCACTAACTAACTTATTACATTATATTTTTATAATTTTCTTATAAAAATTCCAATCATATTATACAAATGTATTTTAATTTATAACGAAAAAATTAATGTAGAGAAATTAAGGATATAATTTTTTTTTCGGTTACAAAAATTAAAAATATAAATTTTTTTTTCGGTTACAGAAATTAAAGATATATTAATTGATACAAAGTTATAATTTATGTTACTATTTGAAAGTTAGTCGGTTCAGAATAGAGGTGTAAACGAGTCGAGCTTGACATTTTTTTCGAACTCGTTGAGCCCAAAGTTTTCGAGCTCGGGTTCGAGCTCGTGAGCATGGATTCGAGTCGAGCCCAAGCTCGCGAGCTCGAGCCCTAACTCGAGCCGAGCCCAAAATTTTCGAGCTCGGACTCGAGCTCGTGAGCATGGGTTCGAGCTCGAGCCGAGCCCAAGCTCGCGAGCTCGAGCTCGAACTCGAGCCGAGCCCAAAATTTTCGAGCTCGGACTCGAGCTCGCGAGCATGGGTTCGAGCTCGAGCCGAGCTTAAGCTCGCGAGCATGGGTTCGAGCTCGAGCCGAGCCCAAGCTCGCGAGCTCGAGTCCGTACTCGAGTCGAGCCAAATATTTTTATTTATTTTTAATTATTTAATATATATTTATTAATTATTATATTAATAAAAATATAATATATATTAAAAAATAAAAAAGCTCAAATGACTAAAAATAATATAAAATAATTTTTTGATCTTATTATAAAAATTTATTTAAAGTATAAGTTCAAATGACTAAAACAAGTATAGGTTTAGTTCTTAAGCAATCACATACTCTACAAGTGAAATTTTAAATAAAGAAAACCAATTGGGTCTAAGAAAGAAAAAATGGAGAATTATTTCTCTCTTTTTTAATTGGATCCATTTGGGAACCAAAATAGGCCCATTATTGGAACCAATTTGGACCCAATCAAAAACCATAAGAAACCAAAGTCTTGAAAATTCAATAATACAAAACCAATTGGAACCGTAATTCTTTTTTTTAAGATCCATCCAAACCCAAAACTAATTGGGTCGGGTTGGACCCACGGTTCCGGAACCAATTTGTCACCCCTAGATGCAACCAATCACAACAAGTTGCTGTGGTGTAGTGGTTATCACGTCAGTCTTACACACTGCAGGTCCCCAGTTCGATCCTGGGCAGCAACATAAATCTTTTTCCAAAATTTTCTTTTTATTTCATATTTTTAACATCCAGTTCCAGGCCCAGCCCGTCAAATCTATAGGACATTAAATTATAAGGGAAATTTACAACATTTGCTCTAATACGATAATATATATATATATATATATGTGTTGTAGTTTCAAACACATTTACAAGCTTGAAAAATTAATCAGAAATGATTTGATTTTAATTGCAAATTTGTACCCAATCTATTATGAAGCAGGTGGAATTATACGCATGGAGTATACACATTGTTAAATTAAGTACCAAACTAATGGTTTCCATCTTTTTTAGCAAGTAGGACTTAAAAATATAAAGATTCGTAATATTGAGGTTAAAAATTATTTACGTGATCCATGTTCATACATAATTGGATTATATTGACTCATACTTTAAAATATAATAAAAAACAATTGCAAAACAAAAATACAATTTTATTTTTCTTAGTAGGCAATATAAACTTGTTTTGGAACGAGTAATGATATTAGACTTTTGTATTGGATTTATTGAGCAAATAACATAAGGAAGAAATGCAACCAAACTTTGAGGCAAATGTCTCTATGATCATATAATAAAATCGTCTTATAAAATTAAACTTTATCATTGTATCTTGAAATTTAAAAATCGTAGTGAGTTTTGTGTGTAGCATTTATTATTCGCCGACCATTCTCATCCCAATGCATCTAACTATTACCTTTTCAATCAATTTTGGTATAAAAGTATATAATATATAGTGTATATATGTATATCAACTACATATGGACACATATAATAAGACCTATAACTCGAGATAGTAATATGTGATTTTTTTATTTTATTTTATTTTTTTAAAAGAAGAAATATGGATATTGATATAGTAATTTTGTTTCTTATTAGAATCTCGCGCAGATAGAAGTATAATTATAAGTATTGTTCAAATAAAAATTTGTTACTGCAAAATACAAAATAATCACTTCGGCCCATCTAATTGTCTGTTAAATTTAATTGTTTTTAAATAGAAACTATTGGTACATGCATTATTATCATAAACGAATTCGAATTGCCCGCATGGGCAGCCCAGTTGGTCACAGAAGGGTGAAGTTTGGACAATGACCAAGGATCGAGTCCCACCAGCGGCAGTGTGGGAGCAACCTCTCAAGTGAGGGGGCTCCTTGTGCGCAGTGGGCACTGGTCTAGCCCCTGTGATTGGCTGGGTTACCATGATTTATTCCTCCCATAGCTCTGTCGGACCGGGGCATGGGGGGCCCTTGGGTTGGGAATTCAACCTTTTGGACAATAAATGAATTCGAATTTATTTCTTAAGTGAAACGTTGGTGTGAAATGGAGAAATTATCCGACCATGTCTTTGTCATATTCTAAATGATATTTGGAAATTCAATTTGTCCAAAATGGTTGAATTTGTGTAGGAGGGGACAACTTAGTACAGCCAAAGTGTCTCAAATTTTTCTACTTTAAACATTTGTCCAAAAAAATATTGTCAATTTATCATAATAACTGAGGTTTATGTTTCTCATTATGCACAAAAGCTGCACTTTCTATTTGAAGAAATTCCAGTTGTACATTTCTACATATTTTTCCTTCCCAGTTTTGACTATTGCTATTTATTAGGTGTGATCTAAGGTGCTTACTATTCAACATAAGAACTTAATGATTAATGATACAAAGTATGTTAAATAATGCATCTAATGGTATTAGGTGGATCGATTTCATTGAATTTGGTTCATCTTAAAATTTTCGATATTTGTTAAATGGGCCGGGTTTTAGTTGGTGTCAAATGAACTGGGTTTTTTTAGTGGAATCAAATCCAACCTAAAAACTTTTGTATGTTGTTCTTTGTAGTTTTGATTATTGACAAATAATCTGGGCATTCAAATCTTTTTGGGTTCAATTTAAAACCAATTGGATCTCCAATTAGGAACCAAATAATTTTTTTTATAATCAACCTAACAAACTAATTGTATCGGACTGGAAGCTAAAATATAGTTTTGAAACCATATTGTCACCCTAATAAGAACATATTATTTGGACTGGCTAACCAAAAATAACAATATGTTATTCAAACTTATCTGAACTTCTATCGATTTTCAAAAATTATAAGTGATTTTTTCTTTGATAGTTAATTCCGACGAATTTGAACAAGTTTGATCGAGTACAATATAAATTAAAGTTGAGTAGTTTAATATTTTTTAATTTAGCTAATGAAAACTCTAATTATGCTTCAAATCTTATCGAACAAAAACAGAAGACATGTTTCAACTATTTGTTATGTTAACTACATGCGCTCAAACAAGCTCTTACTCACGAATTTTGAACTTAATATCGACCAGTTAAATTTGTTTTTCACCAGACAAATTGCTCTTAATTTTTTCTTAATTAGGGATATATACATAATAATAATATATGTTAATCCTTAATTAGGGTCCGAGAAAAATAAAAAGTAAAAGATGATAAATTGCATGAAATTACAACTTACAATTTAGCTTAATTAGGACAGCACACATACGTTGTCCAAATCGGGATAAGTGCAAAGGTGTGTCCACCCCTGGCGCACTATAGCACTGCGGTTATTCAATTGACACGTGGGGACCATCTACTGATCAAAGCCAGAGAGATCATGTGTGGATGGCAGCTTATGATTATGTGGACAAAGTGTGGTGAGTCACCAATGATATTAGACCATGTACATCCGGTAGGCAAATTTTTCCCTTTTATTCCCTGCCACATCAGATTCCCTATCACATTCCTTTCAACTCCACATCAGCTAGGCAATTAAAATTTTTTTACTTTCTCTTTCATCCACATCACTAATTTTAATAATTAATTTTATACTTATAATTAAACCGAATACTAAAAAATTATTAAAAACGTACAAGAAAAATACAACAAATATTGATAAACTTAGAAAATTTGAAATTTGAAGTAAAAACCTAAAAAAACCCCAAATTTGAAAATATAGTGTAAAAATGTCAAAACAAAATTAGTGTCCAAATGAAACAAACTTAGTCTCTATTCATAGAGCTTGAAAAAAGAAAAATAATGGTGAAAAAAAAAATTAATTTTGCATAATTAATATCCAAAAAAACGATTTATAAAAAATGAGGAAAAAGAAAAAAAAGATGTTGCCACATGGCAGTGTCCCATTGGAAGCCATTTATTTCCCTTGGAAGGCAAAAATTCCCTTCCTCAAATTTTCCTACCCAATTTCCCTACCCAATGAATCTATCATTTTTATTTCCCTTCCATTTCCCCCCAATTTCCCTACCCAATGTACATGGTCTTAAGTCGTATAAATAAATAAATAAAATATTTTTTATTAAATATATAATATTTAACACTAATTCATTTTTAATATTATAATTTTAATATTATAATATACTATATTATAATATTATAAATGTAATGACTAATCACAATCCAACCATTATATCTTCCATTACTTTTCTCCATTATAAACCCCAAAAATTCACTAATAATCGAATAATTATATAACAGATGAAATATTATAAAATAAATCGACTCCATCAAATTCAATTACATACACACAATTTGTATGTATATGAAGAGAGAGAAAGGAAGAGTTGACCAATCTTAAGTAGTAAGAAATTGATTGGTGGGACATTGCATCTTCATATGTACAACAACAGATACCTCCAATATATACACTCTTTCTCTCTCTAAAAATCTCTTCGGTCAGAAGGTGTTTGTATCTATCTTTCTATATAATTCCAATATATGTATATATATATATCTATTTATTGTATATATGTAAATAAAGTCAATCGCCTCGATCTTGTGTCGTTTAGCCAAGCTTAGAATTCGTTGCCAAATTCTCTCTTTTTTATACAAAACCCATTTCTCAGTTCTTCTCATCAGGGTTCAACCAGAACTAAGGTAAAACTATTTACATCTGTATTTAGATCTTATTTTGATGCGTTTATTCACTTATGTTCTTCGGATTTTGAACGGTTTTGCAGTGAAAAAGTGGGTTTTTGCAGAGTTTCGTGAATCAAACAGGTATGAAAGGATATTTTTTTGATCAATTTTTTATTTCCATGGATATTATAGTTAGCTTGTTTGTTGCTTTTGCTTATGAAATCAAATCTATCAGTGTTTTTATAGGATTATTTTTTGCATAATTTCATCAAATGCTCTTTGTAAACAAGATTTAGCTAAGTTATATAATGTGAAAAGGTTATTTTTTAGATCTGAGAGGGCTGTGTGATAGAGAGGAGACAACAAATAATGTAGTCTGAATTGGGTTTTTTGACTTCGGGATAGGAGATATAAATTTCACATATATATATATATATATATATATTTCATCAGCTGCTAAAGTTTTGTTTGGATGTTCCATGGAAAGTGGTGACCTTTATTCTTGTCCTCTTTTTCACCTTTTAGACAAAGTGAAGATTTTCCCCTGAAAAGTTTTTCTAATTGAATAAATAATCTTGTGATTGCTTTCTGGATTTGTCTGGAAAAGTTTGATTATGCCTGAGTTATTATTGTTATTATTATTAATAATAATTAAAGATATGCTATATTTTGAGTTGGCATTTGATCTTTCTTTTTTTTTTTTTTTTTGGTTACACGGAGATAAGAAGCAAACAAAACAAAGAAAAAAAAACCAACTACTCAGGTTCTAAGATCAAATCCCGTAACTCGTCCGGCATTTGATCCCAAACATGTGTTCCTCTCTGAAGTACGTGTCCCATCTTTGCTAATGCATCGGCACAAGCATTCCCTTCACGTTTAGTGTGTTGCAGACGACTGTTCCGTATAGTTTGTAATAAATGGTGACAATCCTTGATAATTATACCAAGAGGGTGCGTCGAGGTATCTTCTTTTAGTACTAGTTTCACCACCACTGCCGAGTCAATCTCCACAATAATGTTCGCAAGTTGTCTGTCTCGAGCAAGTTTGAGGCCTTCTCTAAGAGCTAATAATTCCGCTGTATTAATCGTGTGAGAGCCATAATTTGAGCTAAATCCTCCCATCCACGTGCCTCGATGATCTCTCAAAATACCACCGCCTGTAGCAATCCCCGTGGAATCTCTGTAACTCCCGTCCGTATTTAGTTTGATCCAACCCATCGGTGGGGGCTCCCATTTCACCAGTGGTGCCTGATTATGGGGTTTCTCCGCAACTTTGAAGCTAAGTTCCATGTCCAACGCTAAGCGTTTGATAGAAAAAATGAGCTTTTGCCTAGTTTCTGTTTCGCCACTGAAGACAAAGTGATTTCGAGCTTTCCAGATGATCCAAGTCGCCGAAAGGAAGATGGTTCTCCATGGGGTACCTGGGAGAACAAAGTTATCAAAGTTAAGATTAAGGTTGGATTGGATCCAAGAATCATGGGAAAAAGACATGAACTCCCTGAATTGAGATGGTGCAATGACACATTCCCAAATCCTAGCCGAGGCCGGACAGTCTCTGATCGCATGGAGGGAGGTTTCGCAAGCGTTCGAACATCTGGTGCAAAGATTAGTAGCACAGCCATGCCTCACATGACGTAACGAATTAGTGACGAGACGATCTCGACTGAAAAGCCAAATGAAGGTTTTGATCTTATGGGGGCATTTCAAATTCCACAACCACCTCCAGTTGGGTCTGCTGATGTGCAAGGTTTCACTCTCAGCAGTAATAGTGCTAAAGGCCGATTTACTACTAAACTTTCCATCACTTGATCCGCACCAAATTCTTGTGTCTTCATTATTCCGACGGAGAGGGGTGACAAAGTTAATAATAAGTTCTGAGATATGAGGGGGGAGTGCGGTTTTAACCCTATCGAGTTTCCATGAGCCATCTGAATGTAGTACATCTGAGACCATAAGGGACGTGTCATCCTTATGAATCTCTCCCTCAACCATTTCCCAAAGACATTTATCCCCGAGCCATCTATCGAACCAAAAAGAAATGCTAGACCCATTACCAATCCGCCAACGAACTTTGGATTCCACTTTTTTGATGCTTCGGATGAAACCTTTCCATTGTGCCGAGTGAGAGTGCTTGATTTCACATGATAAAATGTCATTTCCTTTCAGGTACTTTTTGTGGAAAAGATTTTGCCACAATGTATCCTCTTTAGCTATCATTTTCCAACCCACTTTTGCCAAAAGAGCCATATTGGATGCACGTGTGCCCCTAAGGCCCAAGCCTCCTTCGTATTTAGTCTTTGTAACTTCTTCCCATTTAACGAGGTGATATTTCTTATGTGTACTATCTCCTCCCCACAAAAACGTGCGATTAAGCTTGTCGAGTTTGCTACAAACGCTCTCGGGAAGCCACACAGTTTGCATAGTGTGTGTAGGTAACGCGGTGGTGACTGATTGAATCAAGGTTGTTCGACCTGCTAAGTTGAGCGTCTTTGCCTTCCACAATGACAACCTAGCTTGGACTTTATCGACTAGGGCTTGGTATAGACGTGGACTCGCTCGATCATGGATAATTGGGACCCCAAGATATCTCCCCAAGTCAACAGTGCATCCAATGCCCATAAATGAAGCAATATCCCTACGAGTATGCCGTGGTGTGTTTTTAGAGAAGAAAACCTTGGATTTTGCGCCATTAATAGAGAGTCCCGAGCTTGCACAAAAACTTTCCAAAACCTGTTTTACACATGTCGCATTTGAGTGGGTTGCTCGAGCCATAAGGATGAGATCATCAGCAAAGAACACATGCGAGAACCTCGGGCCTCCCCGACAAACCGAAATGGGCTGCCAAGCTTTGTTCTGGACAGCCTCCTCTATCAAATAGCCCAATCGTTCCATGCACAGAACAAACAAGTAGGGGGACAATGGATCTCCTTGTCGAAGCCCACAATTCGGGGTAAATGATGGAAGGGCCTCTCCATTCCAAAGGACCCGGGGATTGGCATTACACACGCAATGCATAATGAGTTTGATAAGGTGCCCCGGAAATCCAAAATGGGATAAAGTCTCACTAAGAAAATTCCAATCAATACGATCATAGGCCTTCTCCAGATCAATTTTAAAAATCATGTTTCCAACCTTACTTTTTGATTTACGAAGGGAGTGCATCACCTCTTGGATCAAGATAATATTGTCATGTGTTCCACGCCTAGGGATGAAGCTACTTTGGAGGGGGGAAACAATACTATTCATCAGAGGTTTAACCCGTGTGGTGATTAATTTTGTAATGAATTTGTAAAGCACATTACACAGAGCGATGGGCCGAAACTTAGTGATAGTATCGGGGTTGTTCTCTTTCGGGATGAGGCAAATAAATGTGTCCCCGATACCCTCTTCAAACTTACCGTCAGTGAGAGTTTTCTTCACAAAATCCGAAACTGAGTTTCCAACAATGTCCCACATATGTTGGTAGAAGAAAGCTTGGCAGCCATCTGGACCCGGGGACTTGTGCGGACTAAGCGAAAACACCACATTTTTAATTTCATCAGATGTGGGAATTGAGATGAGAAGGGGTCTGTCCTCGTCCGAAATCCTACGTTGAAGGTGGCTGCTTGGGAGGGTGGGTCTATCCACACCTCTTCCACTCGAAAAAAGCCCCGCGAAGAAATTAAAAACATGGGCCTGGATGGTGTGTAAATCTGTATGCCATTCTCCATCAATTTTGAGTGTGTCAATACGATTCCTTCGTCTTCGAACCACAGTTGTTGCATGGAAAAATTTGGTATTATTGTCCCCATGTGAAAGCCATTTAATTCGAGATTTTTGGAACCATAACATTTCCTCTTGATGAAGGATATTGTTATATTCCTGAATAAGTTCATTCTCGAGCCGTGAAAGAGTGGAACAATCCCATCTACTAAGGCAACGCTGAACGCCTTGAATACGAGCTAGGAGACGTTTCTTATTCCCAAAGATATTGCCAAATTTTTCTCGGTTCCACTTTTTCATCATATCAGGAAGAATTTCGATAGCTTCACCAATATTCGTGGCCTTACTCCAAGCCTCCTTAATAACTTCTCGACAAGTAGGATGCGCAACCCAAGCAAGAAGAAACCGAAATGGAGGTGAGCGAGGGTGAGGGGCAGAATCTCCAAAGCAACAAGTGAGGATTGGATGATGATCAGATTTAGTACGGGGGAGGTGCCTAACAATACCCTCGGGGAACTTAAGACGCCAATCACTGTTAGCCAAAGATCTATCAAGCCTTTCCCTAATCACCACAACACCATCATGTTTCTTAATCCAAGTAAACTTGGGACCCTGGAAGCCCAAGTCCAAGAGGTTGCATCGATTAATCATTTCATTAAATCTAGCACAACGAGCAATGTTAGGTGGCCTGCCTCCTCGTTTCTCATGGGCCGCTGTAATGTCGTTAAAATCTCCAGTGATAAGCCAAGGCTTACTGAGATGCATACTAAATTCCTCAAGGTTCTCCCATAACCTCTCCCTAATTCCACTGTTAGGACTACCATAGCATCCGGAGCAATACCAATGGTCGCCGTTAAGATTCCCGACCCGAATATGGATCGCTTGAGTGGTGACTTCAATAATATCGATATCGATGTCCTCTCTCTGCCAAAGGAGCCATATCCCACCTTCGCGCCCAATGGTAGGAGCTCGACAGACTCCCGAAAACCCTAAGTTCATTGAAACTTGGCTAGCTCTGCTATCCGAAACTTTGGTCTCAAGAAGAAAAATAATATCCGGCTTAAAGGAATAAACCATTGCACGAAAATTATTCCGAAATTTTGCGTTTCCCGCACCCTGACAATTCCAAGCAAGCACTTTCATTTGGAAACTAAAAATTTAATTGGGGGCTAGAGATGCTCCTGTTAGAGAGATTCCGACGTTGAGGTGACCGTCGTAACTTTCTCCATATCCATAGCCTCTGAAGCCTCCGTGGGTTGGGCATCAAGGTCTGAATTCCCTCGAGGTTGCCTTGATTTCGGACCTTGATCTAAATCATTATGCTCGGAAACCATGAACTCCATGCACGTAGGTTCCAAATTATCATTATTACCAATATTCTCCCTCGTATTTAAATTATTACTTGAGGTGGGCTCGTATTGATTATCAATATGAATGATTGGCTGTTGAGCAGATGGAGATGCAACATCTGAAGACTCGGGATTTGGATAATTGACTTGGTGGGCGTTATGCATCCCTTTGGCAGTAGCCAAAGCGTTAGTGAGCTTTTGGACTAGGGTAGCCTTTTTGTCAATGTTGAGGGTGAGTTTGGGGTTGAGCCTAGCTGAAGTTGCCTTAACCTCGGATAGAGGTTTCCTAGGTTGCAAGTGCCGCTTTTTTGGGTTAAGTGGCCCTACTTTGGGTGGGGGATTACCCACGTGACTTGATGCAACAGGGTTAGAGACCTGTCCAAAAATCTTTTTGTCTCCCAAAATCTCACTACTTCCAGCTAAGACATCAAATGAGTTTCGTATCTTTTGTCCCTCAACATTTAATGCTTTGCCGTTATTTTGTCTTCTTCTGTTCGTCTTACGTACAATCAACCACTCTCCATATTCCGATGATGGCTTGGTGCTCAACGGCTCTTTGATCGGAGATTCCACCGTTGTGGACGTCGCCTTCGTCACCTCTGAAACTCCGGTATTCGTCGTGAGAGAGCAATCCACCTCCCGGTGGCCCACACGTCCACAAGCAAAACAAAGAGCAGGGAGGTTCTCATAAGCAAGTTGATACGTCTTCCCATTAATTTCCACTGAGCTTAGTATTGGGAACGCTAGATCGATTTGAACACAGAACCTCGCAAATTTTCCCCTTGAGGCTGTGAAGGTATTATGGTCAATTTTAATAGGGACCCCCATATGTTTAGCTATCGAGAAGATTATTTCCGGTTGATAGTATTCCACTGCTAATTCTTGAATACGAACCCATGTTATTGCTGTCGAGAGCTTATACTCAGATGCCTTAAAGTCAGGAAACCATTTCCTTACCCCCAAGTAGTAACTAAAGATTCTCCATGGACCCTCAGTCAAGATGAATTCAATTTTGCTAACCTCCGGAATTTTGAGGAGATAGCAGTTACTCCCCACATCCATAAGTTCGAAATTTCCTCTTAAATTCCAAAGGGAATCGATCTTGGCTGATAATAGTGAAAAATGAATTGGTTTACCTTCAATTTTGAGGATGATAGCATCTTTCCACATTTCCCTTATCGATTCTGCGTACGTCTCATCTAAAATCACTTTAGCATGTGAGGCATTTTGAGACGAAGAAACCTGAACGCGCTGGAGATTGGACATTTTCTCCGTATTAAAACGAACATCTTCTTTCCTTTTGGTGTTGCCCAACAGCTTCTGGGCGTAAGAGGCAGATTTGATGTAAGTGGGACTAGCTTCAAAGGTTTGTGAGGCCTTATCAATGTCCATTTCAGCTTCCTTCATTGGGAGATCTGACGTACGGGATTTCTTGGTCGCTTGATTAGAGGTGTCCCCCTCTTCCTCTGGGCTAGGAGGAGGGGATGAAGTAGACATGGGTGAGGAGCAAGATACGAAGGTGAAAGCCAGAGAGAAAACTTCACAGCCTAAATTCTATTTTGATTTGCTGAGGTCCCCTCTGTCCTTCCTGTTTTTGCATTTGATCTTTCCAGTATTATGTGATATGCAAAATCTCACAAATTATCTGGCATTTGATACAATAATGCAAATAATTTCTTTTTCAAAGGACAATAATGTTTTTCCATCTATATTTTAATGTCTGGTTTATTTCAAGTTCAACAATTGTTCTCAGTTTTTCTATTGTATTTGGTACAGTTTTTCATTCTTAATCAGTTTGTTGGGTGTAAACTTCGTTCGTTTTATTTGCTTCGTTTCAAGCTCATCTTTAAAACCCGTGTTTCATTTTGATAGGCCAAATTGGTCTCGTTTGATCCCCGTTTAGTGGATGTTTGCTTCCCGATTCTCCAAACTGTCCCAAGTGACGTTGAATATGAAACATGGTAATATTTCCATTTATATAAGTCGATTTAAATGCCATTATCGTCACAAAATCTTGTCGTTTTTAACACTTGTCGGTTTTAGTACAGTGTCTTTGACCTGTCTGAAAAAGATATGGCCATGAAGGAAAGTAAGAAAGACAATATTCCTCTACCATTGGAGGTAAAAAGTGAAGATGAGAGTTGGGAAGCAACACTTGTTAATGATTTGGAGAATGAGAATCAAGCTAAAGATTCACCTATAAACGAAGATCAAAATGGAATCTTGTTGAATCTATATCCAAACACCCCTGCTTTAGATTCACTCACAACAGATACAAATCCATTCACTGATAAAAATGTGTTGGAATGTGAACTGCCTGAGTTAGTGGTTTGCTATAAAGAGATCGATTATAACGCCGTTAAGGACATTTGTGTCGATGAGGGATTGCCCGTTAAGGACAACATTGTGATCGGACATTACGAGGATGATGATGTAAGGAAAAACGACGATGATGAAAAGTTGCTTGCTCATGAAAAGACGAAATCGCCCCCAGACGGCTCGTTAGACAAGGATGAGGGCTCTTTAGTGGATGAAAAGCTCCCGATTCAAGAGTTTGGTACACGGAGTTTCCTCAGATCGTTTATGGGTTCGTTGGATGATGATGAGAACAACCCTAATCAGGTTTTGATCACTAATTTTGCTTCACATTTATGGGATATTCTAGCCTAGATCGTACGTGTTTTGTCGAAACTAAACGTCATGTGATTGTTGGGTTCAACTTAACGGGTTTGGGTTAGAATTTTCTCGTGTTCACTATAGATACTCCGTTCACGAGATCTAATTACGTAAAACAGCTCGATCTTTGAGAAATTACCATAACTTCCCCTGTTAGTAAAAGCGTTTTACGATTTCACCCCATGTAAATAGGAGTATATCAGTAATTTCCCTCTTGGTAATTACTAATTACCCAATAAATGCGGCGTGTGCATGTAATTATCCCTAATATCGTATTATTCTCGAGGTTTATATAGACTGAAAATCATCCTATCCACAGATTCCTTCAGACAAAGAAGATTCCAACGGTCCTGATTCCCATCCCGAAAGCTTATTGCACAACGGTAAAGTAGAAAACGGAAGCATTAATTCCAATCTTAACGGCCCTGAAAACGCCAAGGAACATCCCGTTGACTGTGTTCATGAACAACCCCTCATAATCGAGGATGGAAAATTGGACGATTCTTCTGCCGATAGCCAAGTTCAGTCTGGTAATAGCAAAAACAAGAACGAGGAACTTGTTCATGAACAACAATCTGTGAGTTCTTTTGTAAACAACGATGAACAAGCTTTTGAGGGCGAGTCGAGTTTTGCTGTTGGTCGTGTTAGTTACTCGGGACCTATAGCATTCTCCGGGAGCATCTCTCATCGATCCGAGGGCAGTGCAGCAAGTGGCAGATCTTTTGCTTTTCCAGTGTAATCTTTTTTTCTTCCCCTTGTTACATATTTGCTGATTATATATACATATACATATACATATACATATACATATACATATACATATACATATACATATACATATACATATACATATACATATACATATACATATACATATACATATACTAACAACAAAAACGTCTGAAGTTCGACAGACAACCTTAACATGATTTGGCATGGATTGTCTTGGTAATTTACGAAACCTCGAAGGGTCACAATGGATAACGCCATAACGGGTTGTGCATGTAATTATTCGTTACGTATATATACGTATTTATGTTGTATCGAAATGGTTTTTGCAGATTACAAAATGAATGGAATAGCAGTCCAGTGAGAATGAGAAAGGCAGAAAGGAGACTGAAACACAAAGGTTGGAGATCAGGGATTTTTTGCTGTAGATTCTGAAGGTTTTCTTCGATTTATACTAGGTTATATATACTAATGCAGATATACAGCATTTTAAAGAGTTAGTAAATTTAAAAAGATTTGACTGTTGTAATTATACGTGTGTATATTTTCTAGGCTTGGTTTTGCTTCGTTTTGAGCTTCTCCAAGTCATGCTGAGAGCTTCTTTTATGAATTGTGTTTGATTTTTTTTTTCTTTTTAATTTTTGATTCATTTGGGCTTTAATTCAACAAATACCATGTGTATTGATTCTACCAATCCATCTAATATGACGTGCTTGGTTTTCATTATGGACTAGAATTTGTCGGGTTAGGATATCGAAGACCCTTCATCTACAATTTAAAAAAAAGAAGAGAAAGAAATGAAATAGATCCTTCTTCCCAAATGTTACATGAAATTCTTTTATTATTATTAAAAAGAAAGAAGTGATTTGGAATCACCTATTGCAAAAATTATTTCATACCACAATTTGATATGCAACAATATAAGCTAGAAGTATATATATATATATATATATCCTAGTCTATGAAGTAAGCTATATGAACATAATTTTATGTAAAAAGATTAGCAATCACTAGAGAATGATTAACATTCTAAATCTCAACTAGAGTTGGGGAAATATAAAATAATCTTTTGTCAATATTACAATTAACTAAGTATTTTGGATCAATTCTATGCCATATCAGTCTAACATATTCAATGTGACATGCACTATACTTTCAATATATGATTTTAGCCACCCATTCATCAACCTCCACCGTATAATATGTGTGGTGGATAACTCACCAGATCTGTTGAATCCAATATGTTATAAAATTTTTAATATAAAATGTATGGTAGATAACTCATCATGTTAGGACCAACAATATTACAAATTTTTTCAATATTTTGAGTTGCTTTGACGGAAAATTCTAAGTTGGTCCGGACTGTTGGTCCCAGAGCCCTTAACACCACACATTTTCCATGTTTTTGGATGGTTTTTCATTGGTGGGTGGGAAAAATCACCCCCACGCCCAAAATGTGTGGTTCTAAGTGGCCGGGACCAACAATCCCGGACCAACTTAGAATCACCCTTGCTTTGACATAGGAAAAAGGTTTACTTGTCTAAAAACTTGAAACCATATGGTCCTACATAATTGGTGACAAAAACAAAATAAATCAACCAAAATGATGTGAAGGGTCCTATAAAGTGAAGTAACAACATAAAAAAATAAGGGTTTTTTGTGTACTTGTTTTTGGAACTCTGAATTTTGTGCTTTGTGTAAGTTCTTCACACTTGGCCCTCTTTCCCTTCTTCACTCCAATTCTATAAATTCAAAGTTTCAAAAAGAACAAATATATAAAAGAAAAGTGAACCAAAAATCATTTTCTTGTTTGATTTAAATTAAATCATATCTCAAAAACTCTTAGCAATATATAAAAAAGTGTTTCTATGGATTCGTTAACTGTTGTAGCTGCATCTTTTGTGGCTTTCTCACTTCTCTTGTCAACTTATGCTTCTCCTGATCATTTTCATGTGCAAAACTCTCTTTCACAAGGTAATTATTTTGTGTATATATATAAATTAATTTATATATATATATATATTATTTTACATTAATTAGCATAAAATAATGATCTTTTTTTCTTGTGCAAATTATTTATGCAGTTCATAGTGGTGAGATTAGTACTCTACCTTCACTTCCAAGGAAACTCAAAATCAATCATGAAGAGGTAAGTGTATAATTTAAATACAACCCATTAATTATTTCAAATTTTATTTTATTTTTTGTGTTTATTCTGCCAATTTTTCAAACTATATCTCACTGTGATCACACAGGTGAAGAATTTTGCTGACAGAGATTTTATGTCGCATAAGAAGTTGATGGAAGCTTCAGCAGGTACAACATTTTCAAAATTTTATTAATTACGTACATCATTTTTTATAATGTAATAGAAAAATGTGATATATAAGATATCTAGTCCTTATATTCAAATTAATTAAAGCATGCATAACTTCATTTTTCTATGAAACATTATAAATTATAATCCAGTCAGAAAACTAGAAGCTAGCTACAAGTATATAAGTACAAATAGCAAATAAAATATTACCTTAATTTAATTATATAATAATATTGGTAAATGAACTGGATTTCCATATTTTGTGATACTATATTTTATGTGACATTGTCCAGGAAATAAACTACAAAAAAAGGAAGAAAAAGTGATGAATTTAGCAGCAAAAGGGAAATGGAGAGAATGGATTGAATCCCCCAACAAATCAGAATACTTCACCATGGATTATGGTTGGGTTAAACGACGTCGTCCTATACATAACAAGCAAATCCCATTAGTTCCTTAAATCATGGGTTTTCTATATATATATATATATATATATATATATATGATCTGATAAGATCTTTTATTGCAATAATTTTTGACAAATACGTATTATTTATGTAATGACTTGTAATACAGTTGCAATATGATTTTGATTTTGATTTTGTAACAATAAAATATATGTGTGGGTTTAATTTTAGTAATTAATTATGTATGGAATGTTTTTGGTAAGTTAATCATGTACGTGATTAATTAGGGAAGGAAATGAGGAATATGTCTACCTTGTAGTGGCCGACATTTATCCAACAGAAAACACTAACTTTTGTAACAATCAAGGTGTAACTATGATCAAGGAATTTTTTCACTTTGTTCTATGGCTAAATTTTGTTGTTATTCTTTTGTTTACAATGTAGTCAAAGGGCCCAGGTTTCAATTTCAAACCTAAATTTTAAATAATTTCAAATATGTAATAATATTTTCCATTAAAACATGCATTTCATTTAAAATTGATTTTGGCAGTAAGTTATAGTTTTAAATCAATTAGGGATAATGAACATAGACAATTATGTGATTAGTTTAACTGTTGAATGGTTTGATAGAATCTAGAAACAAATTAAATATGTGTATTAAAATTTTAAATGTTAACATATATATAATACCTTTTTCATTTGATATATAATTTACTTGTGATTGTACATACATAAGGTTCTTTATATCTCGCAAACTTAGGATTTACATGCACACTTTGTAATCACCAAAACAATCGCCATATAAATAGTTGTTAATTAATACTTCCATTCCATACACGGTTTACTATAAGATTATACATTAAATTATCACTATATCCTAATTCATTGCAACAATATATATTGTACCACCTACTTTGAAAGATGTATATTGTATATGTATAGATATTATCTTCTACTATATTATAGCACAGTTTTCCCTTAATCCTAATTTTTTAGAATTTAGAATTATTTTAATTAAAAAAATATTTACTTTATCCATAAAGTAGTTATATTTATGTTTATCAACAAATTATTCACTTTGCATAAATTATTTAATTTATACATTAATTAATTTCAACAAATTATTCACTTTCCATAAATTATTTAATTTATACATTAATTAATTTATTTACTTCCTAACCCTAATGTGATCTTAACTATATCCCATAATATTCTCCATTATCCCACCAATACATTCTTCTTCAACAAAACGTGAAAGACGTCAAGGGTTTTTCTATCTTCTCTTATCCTGTAGCCACACTTTTTCGGTGAACAAAACTTTACATCCAGATTTAGGTCATCTATTTTAGACATTCCCAAATCTCTACGGTAAACAATTGTTAACTTTGTTATCTCTTTGGTTTTAGTTAAGTGTTGAGTTTGATTAATAATAATTTCTGTTTTTCTCTTATCCCGCACAGAGAATAATTCATTCCAACTCTGAATCTTTTCCGGTGAACAAAACTTTACAGCCAGTTTTAATTCATCTATTTCATACATTCTGAAATCTCTACGGTAAACAATTGTTAACTTTGTTATCTCTTTGGTTTTAGTTAGGTGTTGAGTTTGATTAATAATAATTTCTGACTCATTATCGAATTTGTACGTTATTCTCTTAGTCAATCAATTAATTTTTTTTGGCTAAATTCTCAAATTGACCCCATGATTTACTGATGTTTCATTGTTCTATGTTGAACTTAATTAGCCAATTTAGTCACTTAATTTTTAATTGCTGTCAATTTCATCTTCGATTTGCTTGAGCAAATATTCATTTTTGAGAATAATAATTTCTGACTCATTATCGAATCTGTACGTTATTCTCTTAGTCAATCAATTTATTTTGAAAGTATTTTATTTATTTTAATTAATTTTTTTGGCTAAATTCTCAAATTGGCCCCATGATTTACTGATGTTTCAATGTTCTTTGTTGAACTTAATTAGTCAATTTAGTCACTTAATTTTTAGTTGCTGTCAATTTCATCTTCGATTTGCTTGGGCAAATATTCATTTTTGAGAAGATTATATATATACACACGCACATTAAGTTCATAGGAGCCTATGTACTGCACTTAATACATTATATAGTTTGGTTTAGAAATCATTGAATGAAAACTTGCTAATACTAATAAGTAACCTCAATGTTTAGTACATGATTTTTCTTTTTTGGTCATATTTAAATCTCAAAACATGTAGAGTTATTGGGATTAATTTCAAAAAAGTTAGACTAGCTTTCTTAGTCGATTGTGGCAAGATAATACTAGGCAAGTTCTGTGGTGATGTAGTTTCGATTGGGTAATTTAGAGTCGAATGCCAAGCATGATTTTTCAATCAAGAAATCTAAAATTGTCGTTTCAAAAAATAAAACTGATGGTGCGATTTTACTATTTTAGATGGTTTGGTATAGTGTGCTATTTTTATCTAACAAAAAAGGATTTTAAAAAACTAAAAAAATACATATTTCAAGAAATTAGATAAAATTGCCATTTTTGTAATAATATTTAATTAAGCTTAATAATCAATTTCACATAAATAAAAACTAACTGTAGTTAAAAATATTAATAAAAAACTACATTACATAATCAAGAAAAATTAAAAAATATTGATTTATTCTATCTTTTGATTTGTAGCCTAAATTATTATTTTTTGATTTGTAGTCTAAATTACTGTATTTAATTTAGAGATTGGACTAAACTTGGAAAATTATTTTGGCCAAGAACTTAGTTAATATAATGGGCTTCTTAAGATTTGTAGCTTAAAAACTCATTGTTTTTAATTGGGCTTCATTTATGTTGCGAGATTGGGCTAAAAATAGGGGAATATTCTTGGGGCGAAAATAGATTTAATATGATAGTCTTTTTAACTGGGCTGAAATTATATTTGGAGATTGATTTAAATTTAGGAATTATCTTGGGCCGAAAACATATTTACTATGTTGCGCTTCTAAAGATTTGTAGCTTAAAAACTTATTGTTTTTAATTGGGCTTCAGTTATGTTTCGAGATTGGGCCAAAAAATAGGGGAATATTTTTGGGCCAAAAATAGATTTAATATGATGTACTTTTTAAGATTTCTAGCCTAATAAATTATTGTATTTAATTGGTCATATTTATAATTCTATCTGCATACTGAAATTGTAATAATTAGTGTATATTAGTTCATTTTTGTTTAAATTAAAAGATATTTTAATATTTAGAGGTGGACTGTGATAAATTTACATTTATCGTTCTTGTACCACCAAACTTTGCTAGGCCAAATGCGCGAACAACTGTCAATTTTATTTTACATGTGGACTGGTCTGAAGAATGTCTATATCTCCCAGAAAGATGACGATTTCTACGTTCATAAATAGTGGAAATTGTTTTTTTATTTGTTTTACGTTGTTATCTAAATGCATATATTAACGAGCAAACTATTAATGAACTATTTATATATTTGTCAATTATATTGCATTTTATCTATCATCACAGATGTGACATATTTCACACATGTATTTCGGTGTTTGTTCATTTATTATACTTTTGTGATATTATTTAATGATATTCAACATAATTATAGTGAAAAACTTTTACACTAACAACTAATAAAATACCATACCCAAATAACATATCGTGCGTAGCACGGGGCACACACTAGTTTATCGTTTATAGGAGTCTTTTTTGCAATAACTTCAGAGAAAAAAATACGACCCATCAAAAGTATGACTTATATAAATCTTTTATAAAATGAAAGTATGACCCTTTGGAGACATAATTATGGAGTTCGTACGGTTTACCTTAGTGATCATTATTCTTATATATCAGTATATAAGTAGATAGTATATATGTCTGACATGTACAATCACACACTATAACTATCTCGCTAAAAAGATTAGTATAATATTTGTTTTTTTATCTTGATTTCATTTATTAGTTTTTTTTCTTTCTAAATCCGAGTTTTTTCTTTGATCTCTTTTGATGTTTCTCATATTAATTAAAATCATATTAATTTATATTATTGAATTTTTTGTAGTTGGACAAATAAATTGTTTGATCAAATATATTATGAATTAAGATTTATGTAAATCGAATAATTTGGGCCCAAATATTGGATTCTGAAGGCCCAAGCACATATTAGCACTCGAGGAGCCCACAATCTTTACCAAATGGGCTTTTAAGTGTTAAGCAGTCTAACCCAGTGTATAAGGACACTTTTGACCCCTCTACCTCCATAAATTACATCCATATGCCACTGACACAGTCTTGAAAATCGCCACCATTCCCACCACCGTACCGCCATCACCTCCATGGCGGCGGCACGCCTCCTCCACCGTGGTATCTCAACTCAAAAGACGCTTCTATCCTTCACGTCCTACTTATTCCCCAAACTATCCTCGCCCACTCTTTTCTCCACTCTCTGCACAAAAAGCAAACGATTCGGGTTTCCACCAAAGGCCAAAAAAGTGCCTTTCACTGCCACCGCGCACGGCGTGACATGGCAAGACCCATACCGTTGGATGTCCGACGTCAGCGACTCCGATTTCACCAGATACCTTGACCTGGAAAACTCCTATGCCGACGCATTTATGCGTGATACCGAAAACTTGCAGAAGATTTTTTATTCTGAGATGGTTTCGAGAATGCCGAACACGATCTGCACACCTCCTGAACGTTGGGGCACCTGGTTTGTCAATTTACTCAAGTTTTATAGTTATAATTATGTAATTTGTATAAAATATGGTCTTTTACTTCATTGCTTTCTTATATATGCTTGTTTCATGATTGCTTTCTTTATATATATATATATATAAATTCATTGTTTGACATGGGATTAAATAGGTTGTACTATCAATGCATCCCGGAGGGCAAGGAGTATCCTATTTTATGTAGGAAATCAGCTCTTGGAAGCAAAAGTTGGGTCAATACTGTAATCAACTCCTTCAAAGGTGGAGTTGAGAGAGAACAAGTTTTGCTCGATTGGAATGAGATTGCAGAAAAACATGGCAAGTTCTTTTAGCTAATACTTTCCACTTCTTACAAAAAAATTTGTTTGTATCCTATCCTTTGTCATTTTCTCTGCAAGTCGATTTTGGTCTGAAATTGACACTTAGTTTTGAGAATGAAGTTTATTACATTGGAAATAATTTGTATAATTTTGTTTTTGTAGGATATGTCCATGTGGGAACATGTAGAGTATCACCAGATCACAATTTTCTTGCATATACACTAGACACTTCAGGAAACGAACAATTTCAGCTTCAAATTAAGGATCTTCGAAATGACTCTATTCTCCCACAATCCGGAATCGAGGGTGTTGTGAGTTTGGCGTGGGCCCGGGATGGTTGTACGTTGTTTTACACATTATGTGACCAAAATCAACGACCTTACAGGCAAATACCACTTCTATTTACATTTTTATTTTCGTTTATGGAATTTAGAATGTGTTCTCACAAGTACGTATTTATATCAGAGTAATGTGCACCGAAGTGGGATCACATTGTGAGGATGATGCCTTAATATTTACCGAAAATGATTTTCGGTTCTGTGTGGATATTACGAGTACGAAAGATGGCAAGTTTGTGACAGTGAATTCTAATTCGAGGACTTCATCTGAGGAAGGAACTTACCCATTTCAATTCTTTTCCATCCTTGTTATAATGTAAATCAAAATAATTCTTAGGTTCTGTTTGGTTCTCGGATTTGGTCAGAAAAAGGGAATGAAAAATGAGAATGATCAAAACATAAGGCACAAAGTACACTGTTATTTGAAGCACGCATAATATTTTCCATTTCTTTTTCCTCGTCAAAATCGAAGAATCAAACATAACCAATCACAACTATGTCCATGGTCCACTGTATACGGATGGTTGTGATTGTACCAGGACTTGGAGTGCGAATTGTGAAGGTATCTTCCAGTGTTGTTTATTCATTTTCTTGCTATTGTGCAGGTTTACGTCATAAATGCAGCCAATCCAAAAGCTGCGCTACAAAGGTTCTGTAAACGTGCTGCGAAAGTCCAATACTTTTTGGAACATCATTGTGGAGTTTTTTATGTCCTTACTAATGCTCCTAAAAGCAAAGGTAAGAAATTTTCAGGTAATGGTTATTATTTGGCCAGATGCCGAGATGAAGAGTTGAATTCAGCTAATTTGCAGGTAATTTCTTGTGATTTACTGGGTCCAGATTAAAAGATATTAAAAAAAAAAGCATTCATATGCTTCATATATTTACTACTACTGCTTTTTTAGGATGTCATCGTGCCTAATGAAGATATTTGCATAGAAGATATGGATATTTTCAACGGACACTTAGTCCTTTTTATTAACAAAAGAGGTTCGCCTTCAATATGTTCCATCAACATGCCTATTGATTTTGATTGTGAGGTATGTTTACTCTGTATTTGCAAAGGAAATCAACTTATATTAAATTTGATAATGTTTTTTTATATATCATGATTATGATCATATATTAATATGATCTCAGTTATGATATTTGTTTATGATCAATTTATCACTATGGGCCTATGGCTATTATTATCATCATGATTAAGAGAACTAATTCTTACTCTCTTTGCATCAAATTTGGCTTGTGCTGCAGAAACAAATAGAGATTGATGATCTCAAGCCTTGGTTTTTTGCTTTGCCCTCAAACATGTGCACCATCACGCCAGGTTCAAATCATGACTTCATGAACAATGTATATCGCGTCGTCCTCTCATCACCGGTGGTAAAATTTCATATCAGCCCACATCTAAATTTCACCCTTAATGATAATACATTGTCTAATCATGCTAGTATGGTTATTTGAAAATGATATCGGGATAATATGACTCAAAAAATAGAAATGAAATTGTAATACACTTTTAACTGAGAGGAAAAATATCCCGTTTGACATGCAGATGCCTGATCTCGTTGTTGACTATGACATGTCGAGGAAACTCTTCTCGATTGTTCAGCAGGAAGATATAAGAAATATCCCAGCGGGTGGTGTTGAGGATTGCTCACTACAAGACATATCATACAAGACGAAAAACGGTGCTCGTTATAACGAGAGTCATATATGGAAGGAATTTTCCGAGAAATATGTTTGTGAAGAGAAGGAAGTGGTTTCATTTGACGGTGTCAAAATCCCTTTAACCATCTTGTTTTCTCGAAGTGCATATCGAAAAGGTCAATCGTCTGGGCTTCTACATGGATATGGTGCCTATGGGGAAGTTCTTGATAAAAGCTGGTGTCCAGATCGTTTAAGCTTGCTTGATCGAGGTTGGGTGTTCGCATTTGCAGACGTGAGGTATATTCTGTGAGCCTAAAACTAAAACTACAGAAAGATTTTCTTCATAAATGGCAAGTGGTATGGTTGAACATGTACGAATCAAAGTTATATATCAGAAAAGATATTAGAAATCATACATGTTTTTACGAATTTCCTTAATCAGTCTTATTGAGGGAAAACTTCACATGTATTACATTACATTATACACCATTTGTATCACACCTTAATTACGAAAACACCTCAGTAAAAGCATATTATTACAATTTGACCCCTGTATACTATTTCAACCCTGTTTTACCGAGTTGTCAGGATGCAGGCATCTTTGTAATTTACGAAACTTCGTAGAGCCATTGGTAATTTCCCAATAAGTGAGGGAGCATGCATATAATTGTCCCTAACTTTTGTTACTTTTGGTATGTTTTCAGGGGTGGTGCTGGTGCTGATCCTTCTTGGCATAGCTCGGGCCGTGGAGTGAACAAGTTAAACTCGATCTATGATTTTGTCTCGTGTGGTAAATACCTGATAAATGAGGGGTTAATCTGTAAAAATCAGCTTTGTGCTGTGGGTATCAGTGCTGGATCTCTTCTTGTAGGAGCAGCCATTAATATGCACCCAGAAATGTTTCGTGCTGCCATCTTAAAGGTAATGCGAAAAAACACGAACCAATTTTATGTAAAACTTAAATTACTTTTGCTTTTTCGTTGATCTTAAAACTGTAAATTGAACGAACATTTTACGACTATAGGTTCCTTTTCTCGACGTGCTTAACTCACTTTTGGACCCTGATTTACCTCTTACCACTCTGGATTATGAAGAATTTGGGGACCCTCAAACCATATCCTACTTTGAATATATTCGAAAGTATTCTCCTTATGATAATATTCCTCCAGGAGTTTGCTTACCTTCAATGCTTGTTTCGGCTTCATTCAACGATTCCCGGTAATATAATCCGTATCTATTTTTTGTAATTGTTATATATTTTACAGATAACTTCATTCACACACTATAACTTGGGTAATTACCACGAACTAGGGGTGGCAATGTGGGTCCATCCATATTTTTGGACCCAAATCAAATTAAGATTTCAATGAGTTGGGTCCTAACAACATTTTAGTTCCTATTGGGTTGACTTTTAATATATTTGGGCCCAATTTGGGTTCAATTTGGATCTAAATTGGGTTCAACATGTTCTCTACTTTGAGTCAATAATCTACATTTTACACTCTGCGAGAACCCCTTACACTACTTTGATTCATAATGGGTCCTTATTGGGTTCACTTTGGGTCCTTGTTGGGTCCAATTATAATGCATATTTTCTTGACATTGGACCCAATTGGACCCAACCCACTTTAAGGCCAACCCAAATAGACCCGACCCAAGAACCTTCTAAGAATAATCTTGCGTATTTTGGAAAGCTTGTGTTTGATTATACCCTAGTGTTAATTACTTTTCTGCCCTTAGAGTTGGTGTTTGGGAAGCTGCAAAATGGGTAGCCAAAATACGAGACACTACATGTTCGAGTTGTTCTTCTGCAGTCATCTTGAAGACGAATTTAGACGGAGGGCATTTACGGGAAGGTGGCCGTTTTGCTCAGTGTTGGGAAACAGCTTATGATTATGGTTTTCTAATGAAAGTGATGGGGGCAAATGAGAGCAACAAGTGAGAAAAAGAACTAGCAAGAATGCAAGAGGAGGCTCATTGAACTGTGAATATTTGCAATCTAATTCATAAATCAATTTTTTGTAGTTAAATTTTTTAGGCTTTTGGCAACTGGATTTGGATTTGATGGTATTACTTTCTTTAGTCAATTTTTGTAGTAATTTGTTACATTGTAAAGTATGGGACATGGTCTGTATGCGGATTATAAGATTCCAATATGGGTTTACATTGTTAGGATCGCCTAGACTCTCAAGGTGAAATTTTGCAGCGGAAATAAAGTTTTGAATTTTTTTTAGGGCTTAACATTTATGCAAAATTGAAACAAAACATGTAAACATACTGTTATGATTAAATGTTGGTTTTAATCAACTTTTTTGTTTGGGAATAATCGTGTAATGGACATTTGAACTGCTATATTGATAAATGATTATAATTAAATGTTGAATTGTATAATGATTAGAATTGTTAAATAGTTCAAAATGAAAAAAAATGTAACTTAAAAAAAAAAAAAAAAAAAAAAAAAGTTCAACAGCCATTTAACCGGGTCTGGATCCGGATCCAAGACGGACCGTATGACCCAAAATAACGAAAATGACAGCAAATCAATGAAGACTAGGTTTTTAGCAGGGTTTACGGCGGCCGCGCCCTCCGGTTCACTTTCCTCCACTCCTCCTCAGCTATTCCCGTTTCTTTTCATTAATTTTTAGCTCGCTAAATTCATTTATTTTCTCCAAATTGTAATCTTTAGATGCCCTAACTCCATCAATTGTTCATACATCCATTGAAATATGTGGAGAAACTTATCAAAACAATCATCCTATTTGAGAAAGTTCAAGTCTTTTCCAGAATCCCATTCTTGTATTAATGCCTTTTCACCTCTAGGATCTGCCGAGGATTCAATCTTTGTTGAAAAAATTAAACCCCTTCACCCCCAAACCCATGTTAACCCTCGCAACCCTGAATTTGATTTAGCATTTTGGAGAAAATGTGAAGTGGGCAATCCTAAATTTGTGAATTCTAGGGACCCTTTTGGTTGTTTTAGTTATACAAGGGGTTATGCATCTGCAACTGAAGCTTTAGTGTCAACTTCTGAAGAAGAAGTTGATGATCTCCAAGAACTAATAGAGGAGCTTAACAAAGAAATCAAGGGAAAAACAGAGCAAAAGCAGCCCAAAATGGGGTCACGTAAGTACAATATTCTTAGAAAGAGACAAATAAAGATGGAAACTGAGGCATGGGAAGAGGCTGCAAGAGAATACCAAGAGTTATTAGTGGACATGTGTGAGCAAAAATTGGCTCCTAATTTGCCTTACATTAAGTCATTGTTTCTAGGATGGTTTGAGCCATTGAGAGATGCCATTGCTGCTGAGCAGGATTTGTACAAGGAAGGGAAAAATCGGTTTGGGTATGCGCCGTACTTTGATGGCTTGCCTGCGGATATGATGGCCGTTATTACAATGCATAAATTGATGGGGCTGTTGATGACTGGAGGGTCGAATGGCAGTGCTAGGGTTGTGCAAGCTGCTTGTCATATTGGTGAAGCCATTGAACACGAGGTTGGTTGAGAATTATAGTTTTTTTGCTTTAGTATTTGTTTCATTACGCCAGTTTTTGGTGTTCGAAAATCAATGAGTTTTTTTTCTCTTTTTTTGCTTGGTGTAGAGCATCAACAATAGGTATTATGATAGATATATGATGTGAAAATACAAATATTATCATATCATGTAGTGCTATATATTACCATCTCGAAAAAGGCGTTTCCGCTGAATTTTTTTAGAGCTATTATCATTGGTAGTAAGAAATGTATTTTGTTTTTACCATGATGTTAGAAGGAAAACGGAAGTTGGAATGTGTTTTCTAATTTTATTTGATATGCCGCAGTTCAATAAATACGGTTGCAATGATTGACCAGGTCAGGATTCATAAATTTTTAGAGACTAGCAAAAGGAAAAATGCATTAAATAGAACTTGTGAAGAAGGTCTTGATCCTGAGGCAAAGGAACAAGAGAGACTAAGTAAGAAGGTCAAAATTTTGATAAAGAAACAAAAACTGCAGCAGGTTAGGAAGATCGTGAGCCATCAAGATGATATAAAGCCATGGGGCCAGGATAATCAAGTGAAGGTAGTTAGCATATACCTCTCTCTCTCTCTCTCTCTCTCTATCTATCTATCTATCTATCTATCTATCTATATATATATAAATACATACTTATCCGTATATATAGATATGTTACATATGTATTTTGTTTATCATTTCTTTCTTTCAATTTTATGAAAAGGAGGGTCAGAGCTGGGTAAAATTGTACTTATCCATCTCTACTCATCATTTATCGTTTATATCGTTATATATCTATCATTATTATTTTTTATTTCATTTTTTAATATATATTAACGAGTTAAATTGTAGACTAAGTTCCTTTTAGTCCTGCATGTTTAATCACTCCAAGAGTATGGGCCATACAGGGGGGTCTGTTTGTGAAGCGTGACAAATATACGTGTGTATTTCACCAATTATAGTGATTTCAAACTTGTTACTTGTAGAGCTGAAGTTATTCTCGTGTTGTATCTTACAGGTCGGATCCCGTTTGATTCAGATATTGACTCAAACAGCCTACATACAACCTCCAGTGGATCGGATGGATGATGGGCCACCTGATATTCGACCTGCATTTGTTCACACACTTAAATCTGTAGACACACCGTGAGTATATAACTATATGTTTTTTCACCTGATTTCTCATTCCAAAAGCTTTATCTCTTCGATTATTTATGGCGGTTTATTTTGTATAGGAAAGGCACTAGAAGATATGGGGTTATTGAGTGTGACCCTCTAGTACGGAAGGGCCTTGAAAAAACTGTAAGCAACACTCTTTTCTAAATTTCTATCTATTTGGAATTTATGATGATCATGACATATTCACTAGTTGGATGTTTTATAGCCTACCATATTATACGGAAAGGCCTCGATTATAATACCTGGAGGTTTGATAGCCTCCATATTATACCGTTGACTGTAAAAAATATTTTACAATTTGACCTCCTGTCATTAATTTGCAAAATATCAGGAGGCTCCGTGCGTTTGATTATCCCTAAAACATTTTTCTCTTTTCTGTTCACACATGTGATCTTCACCTCTGAGGTTATTGTATCTTTCTTCTTCTGCATATACAGGCTAGGCACATGGTGATGCCATATATGCCTATGTTGGTTCCTCCACTAAATTGGACAGGGTATGCAATTCTTGTCTCCACTTTGGTTACATATTTTCAATAATATTTTCTATAAGTGCAGTCCTTGTTATCAGCTGCTTTGTTTTGTCACCCCAAAATTATGCGATTGGAGGTAAGCTGAGCTTTTGAGTATCATTTGCTTTGACTTCTAAATGACTTTCCAGTGAAACTACTCCTGGATGAATTTAATTATTTTTCTATTGAAAGGTAAAGCTGGTTCTGAACTTAGTTTATTTGAATTTCTGTAATGTTGATAGATATGAGCGGGGTGCTTATTTGTTTATGCCATCATATATAATGCGAACACATGGAGCAAAGCAGCAAAGGGAGGCTGTTAAAAGAGCTCCAAAACAGCAATTAGAACCTATTTTCCAGGTTTATTAACCTTCACTTTCTCGGCCTGATGTTTTCATACATTAGTTATTTTAACTATTTGGACCTAGGGATTTGTGGGGGTTTTACTACAGCATCATGTTATGCTTTCATTGCTCTAAGCTCAAAATCATGGACCTTTTTGCTAATTTTTCTTCTATTATCTAGGCACTTAATACACTTGGAAATACCAAATGGAAGGTGAATAAAAGAATACTAGGTGTTGTAGATAGAATATGGGCCAATGGAGGTCGTCTTGCTGACTTGGTCGATCGTGATGATGTAAGTAACATTTGCATGAAACTAAGACTTCCATGTACTCCAATATGCATTCTCTTTTGCAGGATTTCAGCTTTGTTTGGTGATAAGAATTTCTAAATTTCCTTGTCGTAAAACTCTCAAAAGTGAACATCTATAAACCTCTTATCAATTATTTTGTGCCCTTAATTATGCCCATAAGGTACCTTTGCCTGCGGAACCAGATACAGAAAATGAAGCGGAAATCAAGAAATGGAAATGGAAAGTCAAAGGTGTGAAAAAGGTCAACAGTGAAAGGCATTCACAGCGATGCGACATAGAACTCAAACTTGCTGTAAGAAAGCTCCATTTCATTTCACCATCGTTCAAGATAGTTTTACCATATCAAAAATTTATTAATACCTTTTATATGAAAGAGTAGGTGGCTAGAAAAATGAAGGACGAAGAAGGATTTTACTACCCTCACAATTTAGATTTCCGAGGGCGTGCATATCCCATGCACCCATATTTGAACCATCTTGGCTCTGACTTGTGCAGAGGAATCCTAGAATTTGCAGAAGGTCGCCAGCTTGGCGAATCAGGCTTACGCTGGTTAAAAGTACATTTAGCAAATTTATATGGTGGTGGGGTCGACAAATTATCTTATGAAGGCAGAACGGCATTTACTGAAAACCATTTAGAGGATATATTTGATTCGGCAGATAGGCCTCTTGAAGGAAAAAGATGGTGGTTAAATGCTGAGGATCCTTTTCAATGCTTGGCCACTTGCATTAACCTGTCTGAAGCATTGAGAAGTCCTTATCCAGAGTCTACAATTTCCTATTTGCCTGTCCACCAGGTAAAAAAGGCGGTACAAATTGTTGTGGGATATATTACATAAACAACCCTATGTGAGATTTAATTACAGAAAATACCCGAGGTTAGGAATTAGCATAACTTCCCTGTCAATAAAAGTAGATTACATTTTCGCCCACCCTGTAATTCAAAACCTCAGGGGCTTACTGGTAATTACATAATAAAACTGGGGGTGCACGTGTAATTATCCTATTATATGGTCATTTTTACCCTTGTTAGGACTTAAGAGTCTTATTCATGTTCAAGTTTCAACTAAATCAGAAGCTAAATATTTTGTTTGCTATGTTTGATTGTTAAAGGATGGCTCGTGTAATGGCTTGCAACACTATGCTGCACTTGGAAGGGACAAGGTAATGAACTCATTCACTAAGTAAAAGCCTACAATTTTCAAGTATAGCGTATCATCATTCGCTTGTTCAACTTATGTTCTTGTTAATTTTTTGTTACATTGGTTTCCAAGGATATTTAGTTCGACGTGGCTTGATTTATTGAGATTTTGGAATTATAATGTGTTTATTCTGAATATATCTGCTCATAAGCATTACGATAATATCCTTAACGTTTGAAATTTAAAATAACCCGTCTATATTTGAAGTCTGGAAGGATGATGACATGATATATGTGAACGGAAAAAAATTGAAGTTCCATTTTTGATGTAATGTTGTAATGTTTATTCAGCTGGGAGCAGCTGCAGTCAATCTTGTTGGGGGAGATAAACCAGCTGATGTCTATTCAGGAATTGCTGCTAGGTAAGGTTTAAACTTTAAACACAAAAACGGAATACAAAATGACTATATTAATAACACAAATGCTGTAATATATGTCAATATAACTAAGAAATTTGAGAACTCAAGCAAGGGGTGAATTCATCTTCTATGCAGAGTTCTTGATATAATGAAGAGGGATGCTGCTAATGACCCCGAAACTGATCCCAATGTCATGCGTGCTAGGCTCTTAATCAACCAGGTTTCTTCATGAGTAAATATATATTTTTTTCCAAATGGCCAGTGTTATAATGTATTTGTATGTATTTTTTGTAGCTGTTATTTCAACTCCATATGTGCTTTAAGTTCTGTGACTCAAATAATTCAATATCAGTGCTAACATTGGCCTTATTTCGGTACAGATATAATTATTATGTTTGGTGTATCTATTGTTACTACAGGTGGACAGAAAATTAGTCAAGCAAACAGTGATGACATCAGTGTATGGTGTCACTTATATTGGTGCACGTGATCAGATTAAGAGGCGATTAAAGGAACGTGGTGCTATTGAGGATGACAACGAGTTGTTTGCAGCAGCTTGCTATGCAGCAAAAGTTAGTCCTACCGATTTTATAGTTTACTAAAAGTCAAATAAAGTTTATGCACGTTATTCTAATTGGAACTTGACTTTGTTTTTGCTAATTATTTTTGAATCCTCAAACAGACAACCTTGACAGCCTTAGGAGAAATGTTTGAGGCTGCAAGAAGCATTATGAGCTGGCTCGGAGAGTGTGCGAAGGTCTGTTCAATAATTATATAGTGCTTTTCTACTTTTGGATTCAGTAAGGTTTTCACTTGCAGGGCGTAAACCATAGTTTTATGTGAATTTCACCATGTTTTTCGAGTTGTTATCATCTTAGAAAATGGCTATTACCGTTTATTTATTCTTACATTATCCACATCTTCAGATTATAGCCAATGAGAACCAACCAGTACGCTGGACTACGCCACTTGGGCTTCCAGTTGTGCAGCCTTACCGCCAATTAGGACGCCACATGGTACTTAGATACATCTTTGGGCGCCTTTTTTTGCCTCAACATTCTTTCCTATTTAATTATCATGTAGAAGATGAACTATTTCCCATTTACTAAAATTTCTGGTGATTGATTTCAATGCAGATTAAGACTTCCCTCCAGGTTTTGACTCTTCAACGCGAAACCGATAAGGTACTTCCCAATTTTCCCTTTGTCCCTCTAGAATGCGTCATGATTTGCATTCATAAAGGTTAATACGTAAAGTATTTCAAAATAATCAAAAGATAGAATAAATCATTTTCTATATTTTCCATTACTATTAAAGGTTATGGCCAAGCGGCAAAGAACAGCTTTTCCGCCAAATTTTGTGCATTCACTTGATGGTTCCCATATGATGATGACTGCCATTGCTTGCTCCGAGGCGGGCTTAAATTTTGCAGGTTAGTAAAATTAAAGGCTTTTACAAGGTTTCTATTGGTGGTTATTTCAATGCACCACATAATGTGGAATTTTAATATCTTGTATTTGATTCCAGGAGTGCATGATTCATATTGGACTCATGCATGTGATGTAGACATAATGAACAAGATTCTCAGAGAAAAATTTGTTGAACTCTACGAGGCACCAATTTTAGAAAATGTGAGCTCTTTTAAAGCGGCTTTATTGGACTCGGTTCACTATAAAATTATATCTTGAATTGAACGGTGCTAATTTTTTTAGAATTATGTAGACAAATGTAAAAAAGAAATACTAATTGTTTTCTTTGTTTTCGTAGCTGTTGGAGGGTTTTCAACAGTCCTTCCCGAACCTAAAGTTCCCTCCATTACCAGAACGAGGCGACTTTGATCTAAGGGAAGTTCTCGACTCTACCTATTTTTTCAACTAGCTGAACGTACGTTACATCTTGAATTCTTACATCCATAGTCAATCATTAACTGACCTGGTAATGAAATCACGAGATTTTTCAATCTCTCTTAATGCATAAAAGAGAAATAGAACACCATTTTGGGTGTTGAGGCTTCCAATACAGCACGAACCTGTTTTTCGACATATATCAGATAGTAGATTAGACCATAAAATGCTGAAAATCGAGTGATCTTCTTATGCAATGACTCGATATGATAAGCCAAAGTCTCTTGGTTCACATGCTTTGAACAAGATATGATGCAGTGGCTAAATGAGCATGAATCGACAGGTGTGGCTAATGGCTATTACATGAAGGATATACAGGTCTGCTTTTGTACATGAGAATTGTTTTCAGACAAATTTCAAACAAATAAGTGTACATATTTTCACATTTGTTCTGAAGAATGGGCAGATGCCAAAAATAGAGTTTTTTTTGAAGGAGAAGGCAAGTTTACTTCTGAATTATTTTCATCTTTATTGTAGCATAGTATATAGATGTTCTAAATGAATTCTTTTAGGCAGTATAGTTTAATGAAGCTTTCTATCAATACTGTAACATTTAGTTTATACTTTTGAATTAATGTTCTCTATTAAATTTATCTTTGTGTCTTTGCATGGAAATATCTTGTGGGCAACATGTCCTTTTAACCCAAAAATTTACAATGTGACTTCGATAAAAAAAAAAAAAAAAAAACTAAAATCAAACTTGCGAAATAATTTTATTGTTCACAATATTGAATTGATCTATTTCTATATATTTTGTGGAAGGCAATGAGATTCTAATCTTTAAGAATTGATACCACATGACATACTAACAATTGGTCCAAAAAAGTCAATGAAAGACAATATAGTACTTTGACAGGGCCCTTAATTGTAAAGTAATCTTTGCTAACTAGTTGATGCAGCTATGTTAACAACTCTTTAAGACCAAACAGTAAGATGGAATCCACTTGGAAATGAAAAAAGAAAAAAGTCAAGGCAAAATCACCTAATCTTCTTACCAAAGTTGTTATCTTAAAAGATGAATTAGTCATCTTGCACTTGAAAAACAATCATATATGTAACTGAACTTAATATCCCTTCAAAACATGTTTAAGGATTCAAATGCCATTAAACAATACAAATGGATTGCTAAGGTAAATACAAACATTGTTCATCAACCCAAAGCTTGTTAATCTGCATGAGTTTCACCTAATTCTTGATTCTTTTCATGAGATGTGGACAACCTAAGACTAAAGCAAAAGATACATTAGTTTATCCATCTTGAATATAATTTCATAATATACTTTTAAAATCTGAATGGAGCCTAAGCCTTGATTACTCTAACAAAGAGTGTAAGAAATTATTTAGGAAATTCAGGCATACTTTCTCAGAGCTGACCTGTTCCATATTCTTACATCCTTTTCTACACCTGAAAAACAAGGTTTAATATCACAAAAAAAAATTAAAATATATTAAGCAAATTGCAGTTTTCTAAGAAATGACAAGTTCAAAAGGAAAAGGAAATATCGATAAACAAATTCCAGGAGACTGGTTCAAGTGTCAACCATTAAAAATTCTTCTTAAAGTGAAATGTGGTGGTAGTTTTGATTTTGCAGGTTGAGTTTTTCTTACAGCGAAAGAATGTCAGGAAGTAGCTCCGACTGGTCGAAGGTATGAACTAATTCTCACTTCCAATTTTTATACCTGTATATATTGATTGTGTTCAAAATCTACCCTCAAAAGTTTATCATTCTAACTAGTTTTCCTATAATATGATGATTACTATTCATCATGTTCTGGTATTCTTTATATCTGATTTAAAAAAAAAATGAAATGGAGGTTTTATATTATATTCAGGTAAATAATGAATTTCTCGTAGTTATTTAATTGACGAAAAAAGTACGAACGAACCTTTTTCAGCTCAGGGACGGCTTGAATCCACTTGGCAGTCTCGTGGAGTCCTTATTGGCAGATATTTCAGAAGTTATAAAATCAGTGGTATGTATACAAACAGAGAAGGAGATTTTCGTTGAAATTGGTTGCTATTTTTATCGAGCATCTGCAGTCATAATGGAGCTACGCGTAAACTGGTGTACACCTACAAATGCATTAGAAATTGTGCAATCTATATCAGAAAGAGTCGATTTAGCCAAAAGCTTTGTAATGAAATTAGAAAAAAGTGCACAGAATATACAATCTTCTGAAATCGTAAGTATAGTGCATCAACTTGAAGGTGTGATTAAAAGCATAGGCGAAAATCTTAGCCTCATACCAATATCGATTTATGGAAATCATGAATATGCAGAAAAGGCAGCTAAGTCCCTTTCGAACGAAATGAAAAACGTTTCATTTGTTGTGAGCCCATCTCAAGCATTAGAGTCGAAAAAAGGAAAAAAAATTGAAACGGACCTTTATTCTATCGATGTCGATGTTTCTGCTGTGAATCTCAGGTTATCAGATGCATCCTTAACTGAAAACAAACAAAAGTTCAATATGTTAGAAAAAAACGATTCATCGTTAACGGGATATCCACAGTTGTCTCAGTATATGGAGCCTTTATACGAGACGTTTTTCTGTCCTTTGACGAAAAGGGTTATGGATGATCCAGTTACAATAGAAAACGGAGTAACGTACGAGAGACAATCAATTATCGAATGGTTTGATAAATCCGAGGAATTTATATGTCCGAAATCAGGACAAAAGCTAAAGACCAGAAATTTGAACACGAATGTCGCTTTGAAAGAGACGATCAATGAGTGGAAAGAAAGAAACGAAGCTGGAAGGATTAAAGTGGCTCGATCAGCTTTGGCTTTGGCTAGTACAGACAATATGGTACTTGAAGCTATCGATGATTTGAGAGTCATATGTAAGAATAAGCCATACAACATGGTACAGGTTCGAAGCATTGGTATTATTCCATTGCTTGCTAATTTTCTGGATAACAAAAATCGAAGCGTAAGATTTGTAACGCTCGAGCTGTTGCGAGAATTGGCTGAGGATGATGAAGAGGCGAAGGTAATCAAATCTTTAAGGGTGTGTTTGGATTGAAGGATTTGAAATCTATGGATTTTCAAATCCGTCAACAAATTCATGAAGTTCGTTGGATGTATCCAAGTTATAATGGATTTCAAATCACTCGACATTCACTTTGAGCTACATAAGTGGATTTCAGATGACACCATTTTAGGTGCCATTTCAAATCCTTCTTCCAAATCCCCTCCCTAAATCCAAATCACTCAATCCAAATACACCATCAAATTTTAACTCAAAAAATCGATACTTTTTTCTCTTACTTTGACGATTTACTTAAAAAAAATCGAAGCCCATAAAACACATTTTCATCTATCCATATCTGTCTGCATGAGTATGTATACATAGAAAAATTTGAAACGAATAAGATAAATTTCACAAGATACATATTTAGTGAGACGTTTTTCTATACAGGACGTTGTTGCGAAGATAGTTGATATTTCAACAATAATAAAGTCGTTGTCAAGTAATCACGAACCTGTTAGGCATTCATCTGCTTTACTCCTGCTTGAGCTTTCGACGTCCCAAATTGTCTGTAATAAGATTGGGAATGTAGCTGGAGGTATACTGATGCTTATCACAGTCAAATACAGACAGTCGATAGACGCTTTTGCTTCAGAAACGGCTAATGAGATCTTGAAGAACTTGGAGAAACTTCCAAATAACATCAAGCTCATGGCAGAAAATGGATATTTGGAACCATTGCTAACTCATCTTCTTCAAGGTAATATCGAAATATACTATGGGATTTTGATTTCGATTCCAAATTTCGAATTTTTGCTACTTTTGCTCCTTTTTTCTACAAGTTGGCAAAAGCCATTTAAGAGGGCGTTTGGCTAAACTTGTTTTATAGGGCTCTAAAGCTCCTGGTGCTTATTATAAGATGTTTTAGAGCTTCTAAACCCTCTAAAGATAAGTTGTAAATTTTGTTGAGTTATCTTTAGGAGCTTATATGCTTCTGACAGCTAATTTGGAGAGTTTATAAGCCGTATTAACAAAACCTTTATCAACACTAAGAGCTTATAAGCTCTCGAACAATTTATTATTTTAGGGTGTGTTTGGATTGAAGGATTTGAAATCCAAGTTATAATGGATTTCAAATCACTCGACATTCTGAGCTATTTTCTCCATAACTACGGTATATTTCAAATGACTCCATTTTTAGGTGTCATTTCAAATCCTTACTCCAAATCCCCTCTCCAAATCCAAATCACTCAATCCAAACACATCCTTACAGAATTTAAGCACATCCAAACACCCTATAACTCCATAATCTATCTTTTGGGACCAAAAAAATTCAATTTCCCATGTTAGTAACTTCTTGGTTTGTGTTACACTTACTACAAATACAACTGTAAAAGTCAAATAAACAGGTAATGAAGAGATGAGAATAGAGATGGCAAGTTATCTAGGTGAAATTGTTCTTGGACCTGATAGCAAGACTTATGTAGCAGAGAAGGTTTCACCAGCTCTAATCCAAATGGTGCAGAGTGGAAACTCACTGAGTCGACTCGCAGCATTCACAGCACTAAAACAAATCTCAACTCACCATCCGAATGCAAATGTACTCGTTCAAGCCGGCATAATGCAAACAATGGTTGAAGAAATTTTCACACAAACAGTTCACATTGATTCACAAATAGATGCAGCAAAGATTCTAGCTAATGTATTTGAATCTGGGCTCGAGCTAGAGAATCTCCAGCTCAACACGCATGGACACACGATGGCTTCAGACTTCATAGTATTTAACATCATTAGCAGAATCAAAAACTCAGCCATGGACGAGTTGAATATCGGACTTATCAGGATTTTGCTTTGCTTGATCAAGTTTTGTAATGCTGTGAACACAATTGTGTCGGTTGTTAAGGAGACTGAAGCTAGTTACAATTTGATTGAACTGATAAATACGCCGAATGAAGAACTTGCAATCGCATCAATCAAGCTGCTTATTACACTGTCGGATTTAATGGGACACACATTAACAGACAGATTATGCAAAACAAAAGGCCAACCAGAGAGTCTAATCCAGAACCCAACTGAAATAACCAGAATAACAGAAAAACATGCAGTTTCAGCTATTTTCCTAGCAAAGCTTCCTCATCAAAATTTGACGTTGAATTTAGCTTTGGTTAACAGTGATACTATTTCGATAGTCGTGAGAAGTATAAGCCAGATACAAATTAGTGGTACAAGATCAAGCAGGCATACAAGTTCTTATTTTGAAGGGCTGGTAGGGATTCTTGTAAGATTAACGACAACATTGTACGATCATCAAATTCTTCATACAGCGAGAATTTATAACTTTGTTTCGGTTTTAACAGAGATGTTAACGAGATCATTCACCGATGAGGTTCAGAAGCTATCTGCAAGAGGGCTTGAGAATTTGTCGAAACAGACTATTATTCTATCGAGGCCTCCACAAAGGAAGAAGAAAATGAAGATTTTGAAACTTTTTTGTTTATCGATTAATTTGTCTAAAGGTGAAGATTTTACCTTATGCCCTGTTCATAAAGGGGTATGTTCTTCACAAGAGACTTTCTGCTTGATTGATACTGAGGCTGTGGAGAGACTTGTTGACTGTTTGGATCATGAGAATGTTGAAGTTATTGGGGCAGCTTTATCAGCTTTATCCACATTGCTCGATGAGAGAGTTGATTTGGAGAAGAGTGTACATTTGTTGTCTGAAAAACATGCTATACATCATGTGTTGAATGTAGTGAAGGAGCACAAGGAAGAATCTTTGTTGCAGAAAGCATTTTGGGTGATCGAGAGATTCTTGATCAACGGTGGAGATGAGTCGTTTTCGAGTATATCGCATGATAGGTTGTTGCCATCTACATTGGTAAGTGCTTTTCATCATGGAGATGATTGCACCAGGCAGGTGGCTGAAAAGATTCTGAGGCACCTGAACAAAATGCCAAATTTACCAAATACTATTACATTTACCTTGTAAGAATCTCTTCAAGATTCCATCTGTTAAATAGAGAATATTGTGAGTTTCACTATTTTCTTACAGAAATATCAACTTTCTACCCTGTGCATTACAAGGTTCTGAGCTTATGATCATGCTTGTTTAACTTCGAAGAATTTGTGTTACTTTATAACATCTGTTTTAGACTATTCAAGCACAAAATAGAAGATGGACTGTAAAAACTGAAAATAGTCAGCAAAAAGAACATTGGAAAATAAAGGAAACATATTTCCATTTTCATTATATGTTCAATCTGTAGTCTCCATACAATTCTTCACAAGCATTTCTCATTGATTGAACAAGAACAATACTCTTATCTCCAGCATGCATAATCAAAGATCGAAACATAAATTTCACGAGCCCACATATCCTAATCTTGTTCATTTACTACCCGAAAAGTATAATATGCATGGCCCGTCATTTCATCCATTCAATATAGCTACTCGTCTCTGAAACGAACTTATTGGCTTAAATGCAACTGCCCTCATAACGAATAGGTGAAATTCCAGATGGATTGCATTTAAATTGCTCTGTTTTTGCCATAAGAGGATCGACATTAAAATATTGAGAAAAACTCAAGGTTCGGCTTTCATGTGGCCCGGTGGTAGAGAACCTGAGAAAAGCAATGAAGAAAGATGAAGTTAGCTCAAGAATATGAGCCACAAAAATGAAGTTTGATGATACAATATTTGATGTACCAGTTAAATCTTGACTATTAAGAGGAGTACTTGAGTTGAAGCCCATATGAACGATATTGTGAAGCTCGTCCTCCCATACACTTGGAACCTGCAGAGGATTTAATGTCAAAAAAAAGAAGAAATAATTACATGCACATCCCTCACAAGGTGGGTAATTACGACGACCCACCTGAGATTTTCCTAATCACAAACATACCCCTCCCAGATCTTGACAACTCGATAATAAGGGGTGAAATTATAATCTGCTTTCGACTAACACGAGGAAATGCTTAAAAAATGCTTGTATAGACTGGGTGTTCAAACACCAAACATCCAGATTAAGCAATATCACTTCATTATGATAATGGGTAAGAACTGACAACTTGAAATCAGGGTCGAAAATGTAAAAGATCATAATCTAATGCTTTCGACTAATGATTTTCATAGCTAGAGTCTCATGCAGGGGTTTGTTTATGTAGATCATCCAAAAATATAGAACTTTAACCACAGATTTTAATCTAGTAAAAGATGTATATCAAAATCGATGAATCTTACTTGGGATGTAGATTCTTTAAATACCCCACACACAGCATTTTCTTGAAAATTAATTGGTCTCCGAAGGGTTTCAGGCAGACCTGCCTGAATTAGTCCAGTTTGTGATCCATGCAGCTGTGGAAAAGGCATAGAAATGTCTGGTGAAAAACCTAGTGCAGCTGAAAGACCAGTTCTTGGTTGTATGATCTGTTGTCAAATAACATTTATTATATTCGATCAGCATGAAATTTCATTTCATGGATTATGAAGGCTGAAATGGTGATGAGGCTTATTCTTACGTCTTTAGCTAGTAAACCTTCGATATCGAAGTCCAACCGAGGATTCACTGTTGCCAGCTTCATTGATAGGAACTGAGACAAGATAGAGATGCACTATTATGAATAATTTTTGAATTTAATTACAAAAAAGTTTAAGTTATATTCCTTTTATATGCCCTTAAAACTTCGAAAAACTGTCAAATGCTCAATCAAATCTCATGCAATAGAAATCCCTTCATGAGAAGTTATCAATAAAGTGGTTTTAACCTCACAAACAGCAGAAGAAATTCAAACTATATATCAATACCTCGACCTGTCGCTGTAGTGATTGCACATAATTGATGATTTCATCAAGCATAACGGCTTTTCCAGTGACCTGCAAATGAAACAATATCAGGGATTTGGCTATATACATTCTCCTGCTGAGAATGAGTACTTAACTAACACTAAATACCTTGCTACAACCAGGCACAAGATCTTGAAGGAATTTCATCCTTTCACTAATCTTTTCCCTCCTAACCTACAACATTCATCAAATAACCAAAATTCATCACCAAATCACACATTTCTTGCCTTTACAGTGCTATAATCTTAAAATAGATTCCAATAATATTGTAAATGGTTTTTACCCTTTCAGCAAGACTATGGCTGTTTGTTGCCTGACCTCTTCGTGCTCTAATGTGTATATACTCCTCCTTTGGCTGATCGGACCCTTGAGATCCCTGCTTACCATTCTTGCCACCTGGCTTACTAATCGAAGTCGGGTTTTGATCGCACGTTTGTTTAGTGTCCATGTCCTTTGCTGTCTCAATAGATGGCTCTCGGGTTTCATTATTTTCATCCTGTTCATTATCCTGGCATGGCGAGAAAAAACAATCAACCACTAAAGCGTTATAATATATAGCACTATCGAAGTCCTAAAAACAATTTGTTCTATGGGCATAAATGTGTGACAAGTATACACACGGATGATTAAGATGTATAGCGAAAATTTCCATTTAGAAATTTAGACAATGATATACCTGTCTGGTTCTTTTCCTCTTCTTAGAGTCGATCCTTTGACCAGAAGACTCGCCAGCTTGACCATCCTCTTGACCAACCCGCCCACTAAATTCAGCCTCTTCAGACTCATTACCCGACCCATCGACTCCATATTTTGTTTCATCACGAGAACGCACAAGGCTTCCACTTTTTTTCTCATTTAGTAAAACCTCTTTAGAAACTTCATTTGTATGTATTTGAGATTGCAATCCATTACCACTAAAAACCTCGTTGGGTCGCGAATAAGGATTTAAAACACCATAAGGGTTCATCATTTCACCGAAATTCCCTCCACTAAAGCAAGAAAACCTTGCTGCTCGTTCGATAAAATCTGAATCAGCTGGAAAATGAGGCAAGCTTTGAGGGATCATTGCAGGAACACTTGGTATAAACATATTGCCCCTCAACATTTCATTTTGGACATTCATATCAGTACTGTAACCTAAGCTCTGGCCATTTAGAGGATGATCCCAAATGGGAGGGCAAAAAGAATCAACCATTGGAGCAGAAGAACAGGTTGAAGACTCAACCATTGAACCTATTGGAATCATTCCAATGGATGTATTTGTTAAACTATTTCCATGTACTTGCCAGTCTGTAGACATGTTTGGTGCAGTATAATTTGCGGACTCGTTACGCCCCTTCTGTGCCTCGATATTACTATCCTTTCCAGTCATATCCATTTTTTCTTTACAAGAGCTAGAAGAAATCCAAACAGTGTACTAATTACATCTCCATGCACTAATCAAGAAACACCCTGTGAATAAGTAGAAGTAAACAATTAACCATCCAAACAAAGACCCTAGAATTTTCAATATCCCACTAAAACCCAAAAAAAAAAAAACCCTAAAATTTGGCAAAAGAATATGAAATATAGCTAGTTGAATTAAAATAAAAGAGGGCATCAAGGACCTAAATAAAAAGAAGAAAAAGTGCAGAGCTTTACTGAATTTCCTTTAAAATTCTGGGGAAAACTTGGTCAAAACAGTCAAAGTCTCAGGAAACAGCTGAAGATGGTTGAAATAATGACTCATAAATTGAAGACAAACAAATATTTGCAACGGAATGCCACCAAAACATTACTGATACAACTATTTCCAAAGCTTTTTCACTGAATTTAAAGCAGCCCTTCAAAAATTAAAGCACCAAAAGGCCATTAATGCCCAGAAAAGAGACACACAGACCAGTGTAATAAAGACCTCAAGAAAGTGTTCAGAATTCAGTCAACTGAGTTTCAGCATAATAAATACTCAAATTTAAGAAGATGATGAAAAATCCCAATGGTCAGAGATTAAAAAAGCATCCCAATAAGTACAACAGAAATAAAAGTGTGTACAAGCAAAATAAAAAGAAAAGATACCATTTGCAGTGCCTTTAAGAGGTTCAGTACTGTTTAAGAACAGCCCTTGAAGAAAAATTCAAACTTGAGGGATATTGATTAAGGTACAGTGACAATGAGAATTCAAAGAAAGCAAATTAAATATGGAGAGAGAGTAGTAAATGAAAATGGGAAAGTGAAAATGAAAGCTAATAAGGAAAGATGATGGATTTATATACCAATGCATCAAAAAGTGAGCTCAACTTTGATCATTATACAGTAACCACCGCCACTGCTACTTGTTTAAAATAAATACTTGAATAAACATATTATGAATTATATAGAATGATTAGTTTTTTTAATTACTTTTTCCTTGTAAATTAGTCATTTTGCAGAAAAGAAATACTAAAACTTGCAATGAAAAAGGTGACATGAAAAAGAACATGCAAATCTTTTACAAGTAGTATGAAAATTGATTGAATGTTTAAGTTGACTTCTTTTGCATTTGCATGATAGTAAGATGCTCTAAATGGTGTGAATGAATTTAAGAAATAAAATAATATTGTTAATTTTTGACGATTTCTGAAGTTATTTCTAGTTCTAAAATAAAGAAAGATTATTTTTTTGGATGACGAGGGAAACCCGCAGCCGCTACCGTGACAATAATTTAATGGTAGGAGTAAATGTGTAATATTTTGTTTATTAATAAAATTTTCATTCTATGTATTTGAAGAATTATTTACCTATTGTAATTTTATCCAAACTTTACTTCTCAGGTTCATGATTTGTGCCTTAAGGAATGTACATAAGTTTAACATTTTTATGTATTTAAAACTTTAATATTTTTTGTGTTTATTTTATTAATAAAAGATGTCACTGGATTGAGCTAGCAACCTGACAATGCCAACTCTTAATATTTGATTAATTTACTATATTGTTTTTAAATATTATATATATATATACATTGTCCTTCATTGCACCTTGGAACAAGAGTTTATAATAAAATTTAATTATAGGGTTTTGTTTGGTCAAAGAGAGATAGCTTTATATAGCTTGTTTTCACACCTATATAGGTTGCTTCTAGAGCAATTTTACTATGTCTAATCTAGGCTCTATAGTATCTCATTTTGATAACTTGTCTAGCTTATATATCCAATGCAATTTGCCCAAATATATGGGGGAAAAAGTAGAAAATATATATAGTGGTAACTCACCTAAATAAATAAAAAAAACAATAAAACATAAACTTAGATAAAAATCGAAATATAATACAACATAAGAAAATTCTAAATAATATTTCTCACTTAAGAAATCGATAAATTAATCCTAAAACTGGTACATTTAAACGAATAAAATGAACTCCTTTTGTTTTGTAGGCCAATGTGTTTTAGATTCCCCTTACATATTTTTGATAATTGTACAGTCTTTTAAGGTTCTAGTCAAGGTTTTCATTCCTCTGCAATTAATAATAATGGGCATTTATTTTCATAAGAGTAATAATGCATGGTACTATTAAATCTAGTGGATATTAAATAATTATTTAAAATTTGACTGTCTTAAGACTCCTAATTACACCAAGAAATTAAAAAAAATACCTAGTAAATTAAACTAAAGGTATCTCCATTTTAGATGATGATAAAGGAAAATAAAACTAGAACTTTTCAGATAGAATAGAGTGCATATATGAGATTAATCTATGAATTTTATGAATATGTTTATATCAACCTATTTAAGAAATTTAAAAAGTACATGGAAATATTCACTTTTTTATATTGTAATCTGCATTTTTTTTCACTCAAACCCATAAGTTACAATATATTTATAGGTGTTGCAAGATCTAGTGTGTATATATATATTTAATTCAATTACTTGCCCATATTCGTAGTCAAATTTTGGCCTTCATTGCTCTCATAGAGAAAAAGTAATATATTCTGATGGCTTAGATTTCGTCATGTAAACGAAGTTGAAGTAATAATATTTATTAATAATTGTGTTCTCACTTTGTGTCATCTATAAATACATGTAATTATCCACTATTTTAATCACTTAAATAATATATATATATAATCTCACATTAGGTCCAAACAAATATTTTAATATCAAAAATAATCTGAGATGCTAGAATAGTGTTGTAGCTCACTCTAGGCTCGGCCAAAATTCAAGTGTATTTTATAAACTTTTTCTATGAAATATACTTAAATGCGAGTAAATCATTAAAAAAAAAATTAAAACCAGATCAATGGAAAGTAGTAATGCGTATTATATATTATTTTCATTAAGTTTAATCTCAAATATATATTAGCATTTATTTTTAATTGTTTGTAGGTGGACTGTCCCTTTCTCTTTCTCTTATGTCATTATTAGTTGGCATCGGTACTTGTAATCTTAAGGACCCAAGTCGTAGAATCTCTTCTGCTTTCCTTTACAAATTCTTAATAATAAATGATTAAATATTAATGACAGGACTCAAAATGATTTGGAGTGATTAAGGTTGGTTTTACTAGGGTAATTAAGAAGCAAAATGGGGTAATTATATATTATTAAGTCGATTTCAATAGAGTTTACTTAGTTTTTATTATTTGATAACCTAATAAAAAGTATTCTACCCTTCATTTAATTAATGATAAAAACTAGGTCAATTATATTGAAAACGGGCTCGTATAAAGCAAAAACTAAGTTTATCCATAATAGAATTAAGGGCGAGTTTGGCATAGTTGTTAACTTGTTATACTTTTCGTGATCATAATTTGTATTGTGATTTCTGTAAGTAATTGTATATGCATATGAATATGATGATGTCAATTGATAAAATGCATGCATAATTTGGTAGAATTTTGCGACGACTCATATCCTACATAATCCAGTATTAAATTGTTATTTTTTTGATAAAAATCTAATATTATTAATTTTGCAAGAAACAATTAATGAGCCAATAAATAAGCATCCATCTTTACATATATCATGGTTTTATATATAGTATATATTATATATGTATGGATATACCAAAAAAATCATGGACAAAAAATGCACAAGAAGATAATACAAACTACAAAGAAGAAGACGATGAAATAAAACAACCTACCCAGCTTTATATAAAGAAAAGTTGATTAGATTCCTTAGGTCCTTTATCTCCAATTATAATATATACATATATATATATATATATATCAAGAAGCCAAGGACGTCACGAATGGGGAGTCGCCACGTGGAATTTGTCACCCTTATAATATTAATTTGTGTTAGTACATGCAAAATAAATAAAATATTTACCTATTGAAATAAATAATTTGAGTGTGAGAGTTGGATCATGGTTGGCATTGGCTCTTCTTTTTGGGAAAGCTAAAAATAATTAACCAAATCCCTTCAAAGCAACATGGAATTGAAGTTGGGGTTTCAAGATCTCTTAACAAGAGCTTTTTTAATTCTTTTAACATTAAATCAAAGCCTGTTTCTTTGATGATTACTCTCTCTCTCTCTCTCTATATATATATATACATATATATATATATATGATACACACACAAATGTGTGTATGTGTGTGTGCATGCTGAGGAAATCTAAATAAAGTGTAGTCTTTACTCAATTAGATGAAGCACGTCTAGAAGTTTGAATTATATATATGTGATTGTACTTTTACAAAGGTTTATAAATATGCACGTATTATTAGACTTAGATGAATCTTATGATCACTTATTGCATGCCTCTAGTGATGGTTTGCTGCAGTGTTAGAATATATAAAAGGTCTTGAAATTAAACTATTTAAAGTGTCACAAATAGAATAATTTTTTAGTATATAGTTATAACAAAATAAATAAACGGTATACACCTAGGCTCCGTTTGTTTAACAGGGAATGGAATCTAAAATGGGAATAAGATTTCTGGTAATTTGATTACTAGAAATCTGATTACATTAATAGTGTTTGGTTTCTACAAAAAAATTGGGTAAGGATATATAGATTTTTTCCTTTTTTATGTTTGGTTCAAACACATGTAATAAAGAATGGAATTTAAAATTAAAGTCTTTGACATAAATACCCTTATTTTAAACCATATTTGTATAATCTAGTTATAAATTTTCAACCATAGTAGAATATTTGATATTATATATATACATAAGTGTATATACACATATATATTTAATTTGGTTAAATAATAAAAAATAAATAAGATATCAATTTGGTTCAATTGCATTATCCTCTTTTAGAAAAATGATAATTAAATTGAACATGCTTCTTTTTATATTGTTTGACTTTTAAAAAATTTGATACATATATGAATTTTTCATATACCAATGCATTGATAATTATTTTAAGTCGGAAACATAATATTGTTAATAGATAAAATATTTTAATCATATGTGACCAACAACCATTTCAAAAGTACTATCACAAAAATAACATAACAATTTTTCAATTTTATTTAATAAATAAATATCAAATAAAATAAAATCCGATATATTTTAACAATAAAAATATTCAAATAAATTAAAAATACAAAACTATTTCTTAATAAATAATAACTTAAATGAAATGCATAATAAATAACTATTTTTGTTGATTTTATATTTATTATATTTGATATAGGGGTAGTAAAGTCACTAAAATATTTTATTTATGATTACCTTGAATATGGGAATCACATTACCTCAATAAATAAAGTATTGTGATTCCCTTATTTGAGGGGATAATTCTCACATTTTGGGAATTAGATAGCATTCCATTGTATTGAATAAAAAATACCAAACAAGGTTATTTGATTTTTGGGAATCATATTCCCCATTTTGATTCCATTCCCTTGACAAACAAACGGAGCCCTAGAGAAATGTAGGTTGCACTTAATTATTAGGGTTATTTCGATATGTTGTTAAAAACTACATATCCCAAACTTATATAATTAGAGAACAAGTGACAAGGTAATTAATTGGTCTTAAAGATAGCATTTAGGTATGAAGGAGAGGATATTAGTGCATGTAGAAATGTTTTTTTTTTTTAGTTTTAGATTGGAATGTTAGGCACCAACATAATCAAATCAACTTTGCAATTGATCACCATATTATAAAGTTCCCAAACAAGCTATCTTATGATGAAAGTGGGGGTTATGAAGTTAGATCATATGGCCCAAAAAAAGTGCCAAAAGTGATCAATATTTTAGGAGAAAGTCATTTGATTAATGTTCCCACCATGTTGAGCTATCATTCTTACATGAAATTTACAAAAAAATAAAATAAAAAAATAATGATTATTGTCATGTCCTTAAATTGTGATTCCCTCCCATCTTACATATAATATTTTTGTGTACATTTGTATTATTTGGAAAAATTTAGACCATTCTTAGCTCGGATAAAGCTGATCGTATTTTTTAAGATTAATGACTCGTCATATAATGAGTGTAATATACTCTTTTTGTAAAATACACTAAGTATGATTGAGCCCAATTCAAACTATTTTTTGTATTATAAACTAAGTTTTTATCATTGGTTTATGTGGATGAATATGTTAAGCCAAATGTTGAAAATAACAAGTGATATGTGTTGTGTACTCCTAGCCATGTTTTCCTTATGGACCACATACTACTTATGTATAGTGGATATCATGCTATACAGTATACAACATGCAATCTATTCTATGTTTATATATATGACTTTCTAATCTTGTTGATTTAAATAAGTTTATGGGGGTTATGGGTTAATATCCCTTAATCACACCGAAAAACACTATATATATATATATATATGACAGATTATGATTGTATCTTAACTTCGATTATTATTAACTTCTAAAGATGACCCGAAATGCTATGTATAGTATAGGTCTACAAGTGAGAAGGACAATCTACAATTTTTGTCTTACTTTTTGAAATGTGTTGTCACTCTCCTAAGTGTACATATTTTTAATTTTTTTTTAGATATTTTATGAATGATTGGGTACAATAATAATTCACAAGTTACTATCAATTAATTGAAACATGATCAAAGTGATGTACTTTTCAATTTATCCTAACTTATGTAATCCCCACCATGAATATTTGCCTAACTATCCTAAATTTTTTAGTAGGATAGATAAGGCCACATATTAGTTGGATGTCTAATCATAATTTCAAATAGGGTTTCTGATATTGATTTATTAATGTCCTTAACTAATGATTTAGACAAGTTTATTATTTGGGTTGTTTGGTGAAATGCTAAATATCGAGACTCATATTTAAGTAACTAATTTTATATTGAGACGTTTGATTATTAAATCAAAATCAAATAGAGACGTATCATATTATCCAATGATTGATTAAGCTTGATTAAATCAAGTATATGTGATACTATTTTTTGCTTATCTTGATATAAGGTAGACTTTACTTATAGAAAAGAAACATATATACTTTCTGTTGTTTTGCTATATTTGGAGATCTGAAAGCATCCGAAATTGATTTTTTTTTGTATTTTCTTTTTTAGACAAAATAAATATATGATTTTTGATACTTAGTGAACTTGATGTAATTGTTTAAAAAGTAAAAATAAAAGATGTATAAACGATAAGTATATTTCATTATTGGATTTATACAAACATTTGTAACATTTATAAATTATTTATAGTTAATATTATTTTCTTATAATTGACAATTATGTGTGTATATATATTTTGTTTACGAGTTTATCTTGTATGCTTGATTGAAATAGTTGGGCCTCGTTCAAGTGATCCAAGCCCACCAAAAAGCCTAAAAATCTCGGTTTTCTCAGGGCCTGGGCCCATTGAATTTGTTACATGCTTCTGTAATAATGTGCTTCCTATGATGATTAATATGTTTATTCTAGTTGCATTTTAAATCAATTGTGATTGCCACAATTTGATACAATAAGCATATGTAACCACTTAGAGGTAAATTCAAATTCGATTTGAAGAAAATACCTTCATTAATTTAAAATTTTGTAGACACAATTTTGTGTGTGCAAGCAAATATAAACAATTTGGAATATAAGATAGAATACATAATTAAAATAGACTATGAGAGCCATTATTAATTGTATCAAATTTACGAATTAAACTATAATCTTATTTCAGGTCTCGATCATTTTGTTCCAATTTCATTATTATAATTATATTTTTGCTATATACACAGGTCAAAAATATTTGATAGATGTGCAAACAAATTCATAAATTTCTATATATAAAAAGGTCAATTCAAAGTTAATCTTCACAATATCTATTTAATAGAAATTTATAAATATATTTCCATTTCAAAATTTTGAGGGGCATTGTGCTTGTATTAAAACAAAAGAAATCGATGTTGCGGGTGAAATGAGGAAAACACGAGGATAAAGATGGAATGTTAGAATCAAATTAAATAATATTACTGAAAAAGTTGTTTTAATATTTGAGTTACTTATATATGTTTGTGCTTGTAAAAGTAATTGAAAAAGACTCATGGTTATAAAATTGTGCTTATTACTCATTTGTGATTGATATCCTGCGCGCTTCCATATTTTGGCGTTACACCAATAACACAAGCGACATAATGAAACATTAATGAGTGAAAAATAAAAAAAAATATAATTTAAATATACGTGTCGATACGTGAACCAAAGACCCAAATTTGTATAGTTTTTATGAAATAAATTAGCGACTTAACGTTTCAAATTATAAGATCAAAAAATGCTTAAATCATTTGGTTCATAATTAGTACTTTTGAAATAGGCCATATATAAAATTGAATATCTTAGTATTAATGGTGATTGATGAGATACAAGGGTTCAAATTTGTATAGTTTTTACCAAATATGTATAATTAAAAGTTTATATATTTTCTCGTAAATTACATAGTTTGTAAAACAATAAATCATTAGAACGCAAGCCAATTATTCAGTTAAAGAATAGAAAAATAATTTTCTCCAATAATATTTACAGTTGTTCTTGGTAGAATAAAATAAGCCCTAGCTGGTATATGTTTCTTGAGCCTAAACCATAGTTATTTATCTAATATTGTGATAATAAAACCCAATAAACAAACAAATTAAGCTTAAATTATCATTCATGTATATGAGTGTCCCAATCATCATCTTGACCAAATTTGTATATTTCACCTAAATCAATAAGAGATCAATATCAAATCTTAGATTATCATAACTGAAACCTAAGAATTACTGCACCCTATTTTATTAGGAAATAAATTAGCACAATGTGACATAAAATTATCCCAATAATAAAAAAAAATCCTGCATATCAAAATATATACTTTTCAATTACACAAATCCAAATTTTACTCATCAAATAACTCTATAAAACCCGAACAAATATTGGCATCTTCATAAACCCAACATTACAAATAATAATTTCTTCCTCACATTACTGAAGGAGTGATGAAGAAAATCATATTGCCCTTGTTCATCTTCATAACTTGCATTGCTTTAATATCAGGTAAACTAAATAATAATTTACATTCCTTAAACTTGTTTTATTCAAATATAATAATAATTTCATAGCGATGCCTCGAATTTTAGGTATATTTTTGAATGATTTCAGTAAATATTTTTGTGAAATTTTGTAAAATATTTATAATAATATTAAAATATATATTTTTTACAGGGGTTGAGGCCAAACTTCCACACTGCATAAATGACGTAGATTGCTTACCAGTATGTCAAGAGAAAGGAAAATTTTGTCCATTTTGTGCATGTATTGGAAACATTTGCCTCCGTGGCTGTGGGGGCAAACTCGTCATTGCAGAAGTCAACAAGGAGAATTAATGATGGGAAAATAATAAATTAATAACTATTTATAATTATGTAATCCATAATTATTAATTTTAATGTAATTGTTTGAGTGGTTATGAATATTATGATTTATCTTAGTATGTTTTGTTGATTAATAAATTACATTGTATTTTGAGTACGTCTTTTGAGTACGCTTATAACTTCTTTTTACTGTTATAGTCGTATAATACAAGTACATATTCATTATATGCTTATTATTCATGTGTGATTGTGATTGTAAATCATTGCATTTTGATATTGATGTTAGCGTTATTTGATGATGTAAAAGAAAGAAGAAATTCTATAATATGGAATCGACATTTCATTATATGATGGCTCAAAACCCTACTTAAGTTATAGTATGATTTTTTTTGTAAACATAAAAGTAAAAAATGTGACAACAATTTGAGTCATCTTAGATATTGTATTGTCTTAGACTTCTCTACAAACATCGAACTCCTGGTACTTGATCTAAACTTTCTCGAAAACTTGCTAAAATCCCTCGTGAGACCAAGCAAACATGAACATAGATAAAAAAAAATTGAAATTAAAATTATTTTTTACAAATTTCACTTATGATTCTTCTTATGAAACAACAAAACTAAATGCTTCCATTTATCAATTTTCATTGAAATCCTATTATCCACATTGAGACCATCTTTGAAATGTGTTTAGAAGTTATTACGGGAATTTGATTTATTTAAAAAAAGATTAGTCCCTAATCATAAAAAAATAAATTTAAGGTAACTCCATAAATCACTGAAATCTCATTCATTGTCACATGCAAATTACCTATTATCAGATTACAATTTGACTCACTTATATATTATATAAATTAACTCAATATTGTTGCAAACAAATATCTAAGTTCTCGAGTTTCCAACGATTAATACTCAAATATGGCTTCTAAAACACTGATTATCTTGGCCACCCTTTTGCTTATTGCCCTTGGTTAGCTTAATTCTTCCATATTAATAATTCTTTTTCATGTTAATTAAAGCATATAGAATTTCTACTAAACATTTTTTTCTGTTAATTTCTTGACAGTATCAGCAAGAAATTCAAAGCCACGTCCACCTCAAGAATGTGAGACAAATAAAGATTGTAAAAATAAAGTTTGTTCAGCTGGAATCCCGTTTTGTTTCGAGGGCTATTGCACATGTTTACAAGAATTCCATGCTTCAACTGTCGATATAAATGAAAGTTCAATTGAAAATGAACAACATTTCAAGAACAATGAGAACTAATAAACATTGTTAGCCTATATATATATATATATATATATATATTGAAAAGATTATATCCATTTGGAAATAAAACAAAGAAGGACAAATAAAATAAAGTTTTGTGGTTATATACATTAATGAAAAGTATGGTGGTGACTTAATTTAACTTGTTTTTGTAATTATAACCCTTATGTATTGGTCTTGAGATGCTACCTCTTTGGTGTTATTCATGTAGGGTTGCGAATGGATAAATTAAATAGGGTTAGTTTTGTTTATTTTTTAATTTTAAATGGAAGGGATATGTTGCCCGAACATTTATACGGATAGTTTGTTTAATCATAAGTAGCTTGTAACACGTTAAAAATAAGGAGAGATAAATTAGGATTTATGACAGATATCCACATATCTGATATCGCTAATTTAACAAGGGTAAATATGTTTAGAAATGTAGTTTAGGATATTATATCTTAAATTATTTTGTTTTTACTTTCCTTTTGAAACAATAAGAAAATATGGTTTACTAATAAGGTGTCACGGGTATCTTTAAAGCGTCACATGTGATGAAATCTAAACATAATATTTTTGCCTCTTTCGTCGAAAATTGCTAAAATCTAGAATTTAAATCAATGAAATTCAGATATCAGAGTATAAATAAAATATTATATCAAAATTCTACAAACATTGAAAGTTTGACTGGGTTATTGACTTTACCCCAAGATTATGTAATCAACTATAATAATTGTAATCTATCAAAATTTTCCTATTAAATCACTTTTTTGAAGATACACACAATAATGCAACTGATTACATAAATCACATTTCAAGATTATAGTTTATTCAATTACATTTTATTGATCTATAAATAGCTCCAAGTAACTCAATACAAATGCAAACAATTATCTAACTCAATACACAGATACTCAGAAATGGCTTCTCAAAAGATGTTTTTCTTGTTCACCCTTCTCCTTGTTGCCCTTGGTTAGCTCTCTACAATTAACAATTCTCAAATATATTTTTTTTATCCTTAATTAAATCACACACACACACACACACACATATATATATATATATATATTCTTTATCTACTAACACTTTTTTTTTTTTTTATGTTTTATTTTGACAGTTTCTGCAAGATTAAACCCTAACAATCCACCAAAAAAACCATGTATTACAACTAAAGATTGTGGACCAAGATTTTGCCACATAGGTTTAACCATTTGTTTGGATGGTTTTTGCACTTGTGGTGACAAGCAAGAATTACATGCTTTTGGTGGTGAAGATTTAAAGGAGAAAAAGATGCATTAAAAATGAGAACTGCAAGAACAAATGTTCTGCAAATTGTTTTAGCTATGATTGTTTATCTGGTGTTTGTATTTGTGTTTGCTAAAATTTGAGAAATAAATAAAAGATTTTTATCATGTTTTATGTGTTGTGGGTACAAAATATTCAATTATTATAATTTGATTTTTTTTCTAAAATATATGTGGTTAAAACCCTAAAAGAATTGCAGGTCTAATGCAGTTGATCATAACGTTTTGATTTAGAGAATTGTTCACATGTATTAATTATAGATTACATTAAGAACATCAATCATATGTAAGCATAAAATCGTAATTGCCAAGATCTTCAACAATATGATTTTCACATGTAAGCATAGATCGAAGAAACATACCTTGATTCATAACAAGATTCGTAGTAGCGGAAACGATGAAACGATTTATCTCCGGAATTGTATTTCTCTCTCTTGACCCCTTTAGACTTGAATGATTTTCTTGATGGATAGAAATATCGTAATGGGTTGAGAGAGGATCAATTCCTAGGGTTTTCTTTATATAGACCCACCATCAGGGTATTTTAGGAATTTACCTTTTCTAATCCTTAACCAATTAGAATTACCCTTATATTATTAAACTACCTAATGTATATAAAACGTGGGCCACATCATAACAAAATACCCACTTCTAATAGAAGTAGGAATATACGTGGGTTTACATTCTCCCACTTGGCCCATGTGCCATTATACATACCATAAGGTTTAATAATAAACGTAATTGCGCATAGTATAGGGTAACTCATCATTATATTAGTTAAATCATAAAGTCACCATTAAGCATGACAACCAATAAGGATCATAGCGGTTGTACATCAATTTGTCGACATAGTCCCTTCTATGTATCACAATACTAGTCTCATACTCAACATGACACGTAATAAGGTATTCAATAACGATCCAACATAATGTCTTTGTCAGAGACAATATCTTGTTTCACATAATGCATTAATGTATATACTAATCATAAGAAACAAGATCCATATATCCATAACAGAAACAAAATAAATGAGCTCAGAGTGTCAATCACATGATAACATAAAACATAAACAACTTTAACGATGACATTCAATAATCCCCATTCTTTCGACATGTTCAGTAAATGTCTTAGGGGCAATCCTTTTGTCAACGGATCTGCAACCATAAGATTTGTGCTAATGTGTTCGATTGACACTCTTTGTTTCTGAACTTCTTCTTTAACGGCAAAGTATTTCAATTCCATATGTTTAGCACCTTTCGAATACTTGTCGTTTTTAGAAAAGAAGACTGCTGCGGAGTTATCACAATAAATTTTCAGCGGCTTGGCAATAGTGTCAACTATTCCAAGTCCCGAAATAAAGTTCCGCAGCCATAAACCATGAACTGTAGCCTCGAAGCATGCTACAAACTCAGCTTCCATAGTGGATGCAGCAATGACAGTCTGCTTCGCACTTTTCCATGAAATTGCTCCTCCAGCCAAGAGGAACAAATAGCCGAATGTGGATTTTCTTGAGTCCACACATCCGGCAAAGTCTGAATCTGAATACCCAATCACCTCGAGGTGATCAGATCTTCTATAAGTAAGCATATGGTCTTTCGTTCCTTGCAGATACCTCAAAACTTTCTTTGCAGCTCTCCAGTGATCTATTCCCGGATTACTTTGATACCTACCCAACATTCCGACAGCAAAACTGATGTCTGGTCTGGTACAGGTCTGTGCATACATCAAGCTTCCAACAATGGATGCATAAGGAATTTGTTCCATCTGATTACGTTCCAATTCATTCTTTGGACATTGATTGAGACTAAATTTATCTCCCTTCTGAATTGGAACGACACTTTTAGAGCATGTGTTCATTTTAAACCTCTCTAGAACTTTAGTAATATATGCTTTCTGAGACAATCCCAACAATCCTTGTGACTTATCACGAAATATTTCTATTCCTATCACATAGGATGCCTCACCCATATCCTTCATCTCAAAGTTCTTAGAGAGAAATTCCTTAGTTTGACGTAATAAACCAAGATCATTAGTAGCTAGCAAGATGTTGTCAACATACAAAACCAAAATTATAAACTTACTCCCACTGATCTTCAGATATATACATCGGTCAACGATGTTTTCATTAAATCCAAAAGATGTAATGGTATCATTGAACTTAAGATACCATTGTCTGGAAGCTTGTTTAAGCCCGTATATTGACTTCTTAAGTTTACACACCATATGTTCTTTTCCATCAACCACAAAACCTTCAGGTTGATCCATAAAAACTTCCTCATCTAAATTCCCATTCAGAAAAGCAGTTTTCACATCCATCTGATGGAGCTCTAAATCATAATGAGCAACCATTGCCATAATAATCCTTAAAGAGTCCTTTTTAGAGACAGGTGAAAAGGTCTCTTTGTAGTCGATACCGTCTTTCTGAGTAAAACCTTTGGCAACGAGTCTAGCCTTGTGTCGTTCGATATTGTCATTTGAGTCGCGTTTGGTCTTGAAGACAACCTTCAGGCAATTCAACAAGGTCCCAGACTCCATTATAATCCATTGATTTTAGCTCTTCTTTCATGGCATCTAACCATTTAACGGAACTCTCACTTTCTATGGCTTGTGAAAACGAAACTGGTTCATTATCGATTCCTAAGTCGGATTCCGACTCTTGTAGATAGACCACATAATCACCAGAAATTGCAGGTCTCCGTTGTCTTACAGACCTTCTTAATTCATTTTCTTGTGGTTGATCTATCATTGGTTCATTGATAATAACTTCATTATGTGGTGTTTGGTCGTTAATTTGTTGTTCTTGCAAATCATTAGCATGATCAACATGTACAGGAACAACAACTTGAGAAGAAGGCAAATGCAAAGGAATTTGCACTCTAACTTCTTGAATTTCCACTTTTTGTGTCTCTAAACTCCCACTAACTTCACCATTCTCAATGAACCTAGCATTTCCAGTTTCAACAATTCTCGTACTATGATTAGGACAATAAAATCTATACCCTTTAGATTTTTCTGGATAACCAATGAAGAAACCACTGATTGTTCTTGAGTCTAGTTTCTTTTCATGTGGATTATATATTCTTACTTCCGCTGGGCAACCCCAAACATGCAGGTGCCTTAAACTGGGTTTTCTTCCCGTCCACAGTTCAAAAGGTGTCTTAGGAACTGCCTTACTAGGAACCCTGTTTAATAAATATACAGCGGTCTTTAAAGCATGCATCCACAATGATTTGGGTAAAGATGAATAACTTAACATACTCCTAACCATTTCCATCAAAGTACGGTTACGCCTTTCTGCAACACCATTTTGTTGCGGTGTTCCTGGCATTGTGTATTGAGCACAAATACCACGACTTTCTAGAAATTTAGCAAATGGACCAGGGCACTGTCCACTTTCATCATATCTACCATAATATTCACCACCTCTATCAGATCTAACAATTTTCACCTTTCTGTCTAATTGTCTTTCAACTTCATTGATAAATATCTCTAAGGTATGTACCGATTGAGATTTATCATGCAACAAATAGACATATCCATAACGTGAAAAATCATCAATAAAGGTGATAAAATACTTTTCTCCACCAAAAGATGGAATATCAAAAGGCCCACAAATATCGGTGTGTATTATTTCAAGGAGTTGTGAGCTTCTTGTGGCTGTTTTCTTAAGTGTGTGTTTTGTGTGCTTACCCTTAATGCACTCAACACAAACTCCGAGATCAGTAAAATCTAAATTGGGAAGGATTTCATTCTTTACCAATCTCTCGATTCTTTCTTTGGATATATGACCCAAACGTTTATGCCACAAGTAAGCCGACGATTCATTACATAATCCACGTTTAGTTCCAACATTATGATGCAAGGTCAAAAGAGTCTCAGCGAAAAGGGGATCAAGTTTTAGTTTGTATAAACCATCACAAAGAAAACCAGAACCGATAAAAAGATTTTGTTTGAACAAACTAAAACATCCGTTACCAAATTTAAAAGAGTATCCAGCTGAATCGAGTTTCGACAACGAAATTAAGTTGCGAGAAACAGAAGGAACATAAAAAGTTTGAAAAAGATCTAAATGATGCCCAGTATCTAAAGTTAAACGGTAAGTCCCAATGGCTTTAACTGGGGCTTTGACTCGATTCCCCATGAAAATAAATTTTTCGTTTTGGCTTATGGTTTGGGTCGTAAGAAATCCTTGCATCGTATTTGAAACATGAGTGGTACAACCAGAATCAATCCACCAAGTATTATAAGGAACTTCAGCTAAATTTGATTCGAAACATACTAAAGCACTAGGCTTACCTTGCTTTTCGAACAATGCCTTACGTTTCAAGCAATCTTTCTGATAGTGACCGGTCTTTTTACATAATCGGCACGTATCACTGCTTAGTTCCTTCTTCAGTCTTGCTGCAATATTCGTCATTTCAACGATATGCTCATGCATGGTACGAGAACCATCGAACTTCATGGTGGTTAACGTACCCATCAGTGTCCCAGCAAGCGACTTATCAGCCGACTCAGACTGGGAGCTTTCTTCCACATACTTCATAAATTCCTTAGCACTTTCAGTTTTCTTAATTATGGACTTGATGTTGTTTGCTACAGTCATTCGCATGAACATAAGGCTCAGTCTGTTGGATCTTTCCCAAGCTTTATGAAAAGATCGATCCTCAGTGCTGCTAGAATCAGTAAGAGCAGCGGGTTTCTCACTTAAGAGTGCTAAATCAAGATCCAGAACACCGAGGTGAAACTGAACTTGTTCACACCATTCAGAGAAATTAAGCCCATTAAACTTAATAACAGACTCAGCTTGAGAATGAAGAGAAACGGGGGCAGATGCTGCAAAACATAATATATGCTTACACTTTAATGCTTCGAGTAATAAACTTAATCTGTATTACAGATTCAGAAACATAATTGTACATGAGCGTATATTGTAGAACACCTTTGGGTGAAACGACAACATACGATAATCAAGCGTAATTGTAGTTCACCTTTGGGTGAAACAACATAATAAAATTAATCTTTAATACAGATTTATAAACATGAATGTATATTGTAGATCACCTTTGGGTGAAACAACAACATACAATAATCAAACGTAATTGTAATTCACCTTTGGGTGAAACAACAATGTTCGGTAACTTAAACATAACATAATTGATGCTCAAATAGTTTCACATAATTGGTAATTAACATTCACAAATTAGATATATTCGCAATCTTTGGATATACTAAAATATCTAACCGATCACATCAATTCACCACGATAATGTTCATGAATTATAAAACGAGTAATCAACCTTTGGGCGATCCAATAATATTTTATAACCATGAACTTTATTGAATATCATGAAGACATTCACTTGATAAGCATCACATAAGTCGAATCAAGAAATTTATTCAATTCATATAACATAATCAAATTTCTTGCTTTCGATTAGTAAAACACAAGTAGATCATAATTAGGGTTTCACTTGATGAAACTCTATTTTGTGTGCAAGTTGTAAAACATACTAAGAATTCACATCTCACTGCCATCACATAAATCCATACATAAACCCATACATAAACATATATACATATAATATATATATATATATATATCTAATCATGCAACAGATAACGAAAACCATTAACTCATACAATCACCATAATCTGAAAATTTCAGCATGAATTATATCATCTTTATATATTACTTAATCATGCAAAGTCATGCAATTTGTTTATAGAAAACCGAAACAATATTATGCGATTAAATTTAATTCAAAAACATGATCATAAAATAAAACATTCATGAATAATATTTAATCGATATTCACATAATAATATTCGAAAATCGAATCGATTAATTCGAAATCATAATCATAAAAAAAAATTGTTCATGAATAATATTCAATCGATACACACATAATAATAATCGAAAATTGAATCGATTGATTAAAGGAAAATCATATGTTTTCAATCAAGGCTCTGATACCACATGTAAGCATAAAATCGTAATTGCCAAGATCTTCAACAATATGATTTTCACATGTAAGCATAGATCGAAGAAACATACCTTGATCCATAACAAGATTCGTAGTAGCGGAAACGATGAAACGATTTATCTCCGGAATTGTATTTCTCTCTCTTGACCCCTTTAGACTTGAATGATTTTCTTGATGGATAGAAATATCGTAATGGGTTGAGAGAGGATCAATTCCTAGGGTTTTCTTTATATAGACCCACCATCAGGGTATTTTAGGAATTTACCTTTTCTAATAGAAGTAGGAATATACGTGGGTTTACATCATAATCCATTATATAGTAATAACTAATAAGTAATAATTTACAACAATGAATTATAATAGTAAAAACTCAAAATCTTGTCTCAATTTCACCAAAGTTCCGCGTAAAGTGATGAAGGTTTCAAATTTGACCCCAAACAAGTTTTGGAATTACATGAAAAATTGAAAATTTTAAAATTTGAAAAGCTAATTACTTATAGAAAGGTAGAGATTAAAGGAATGTGGATTGCAGTAATTAACTACAGATGGATTATGGATTATATGAAATGATTTAGATTTCATGTATATGTAATGTATATAATTTGAATTAATAGCCATATATATATATATTCATAATTAAGAGTCCAATCCGGGGATAACATTAATTTATTCCTCAAAATGCGAAACACCCTTTAGGGTTTAGGAAAAACTAAAATAAAAAGTTGCTATAGTATTAATTAAAAATAAATCATGATTATCCTAAAAAAGAAATATATATATATATATATATATATATATATATGAATCATGATTATGGTAATCAAATCTCATAATTACAAATTAGTGAAAAGTCACTTAGACTGATGATATTCCGGATTTTGTCTTTCTTTGTGTTGCCTCATGCCTGATTATCTGAATTAATAAATTAATTTCTTTATTAAGCAAAAGTTCATTTTTGCCATAATTTTTGACCAAGAACAATTTCAACATTTTAATTTAATTTTAAGTAATGATATACATGTGGGCTTAATCCCAATATATGAATAATATACATTATCGACCAAATATTCAATTTGACCCGCTATGAATATCTTACCTATATACGTATATATAATATCCTTATTTTTTTAATCAAATCTTTCCAAAATGTGAAATAATTACACCTTTTGTGAACACGTTCTAACTACTTGAAAAATACTTAGATTCGTACAAGTAAATTATGTGCAAAGGCATGAGTAGGTTTCCTAGGTACAAATAGTTATTATGTTGGCACAAATTTAGAATATTAATATATCCCATAAATTTTGTACCAAAATAGGAAAGATTTGGTAATGGGCTCCAAAAGCATCTCAACTAACATTCCTTAATTTCATTTATATAATAATATAATGAAAACTATAGTTTCATCTCAATTATGGTCAACATTTAATTTAATAGAACGTTATTGTTAGAAAAAGTTTCAAAAAATTGTCTAAAAGAGGTAAGCAAAAATAGAAAAATAAATAAAGAATGCAGGTCTAATGCGCACATGCATGGCATTAAAAAATTAAATTATACATACTATTATCAGAGTAATTAATTAAACATTTTAATTAATAATTGTTATTGCAAATATTGAATAATCTCACGTGCCTTTCCTTGGTTTTCCATGATGCCATTTTTCTTTTCCTTCTAAAATAGGTACGAATAGGTAGATTTATATCAACTTATCTTATATAATAATTTAATCATATTTATAACTTATAATATAATTACTTATATTTAAATACATTAGCTAATTGTTTTTTAGAGCAAAATCGTAACTATCACAATAATAAGAATGGAGAGTAAATAAGAATTTCTTTCATTATTTTCAGCTAAGGTTATAGATTAATAATTCAAGAAAAAACAATAAAATATCATAATAGAAACTTAATTAAAAACGAACCACATACATATTATTGAAGTATCCCTCGTCTATGCAGCTCACATGCTGCCATTGCATGTAAGCTGTCAAAACCATTATTTATTAATTAAAAAATATTATGTTTTCATGTATTTAGTTATAGTTATCAAACTTAATTTCAATTATAAAAAGAAGAAGATTTTGGTTTGAGCAAATTCATTTAATTATTACATTTCGTCTATCAAGTATCATGAAAAGTGATTCCTTTCTTTTTATCATTAAAATTTGATCATTAATAGTGGGCAAAAATTGAGTACATCGATCACAAGGTTATTCATATATATATATATATACTTAACTTTGATAATTTAAGGATAATATTATACAACTATCCTTAGTTTTCACTCTTCCAAATAATTACCTAATAATGTGATTGCAGTAACAAATATTTTTATTAAATATATATATTATATATATTATATGTGATTTTATATTTGTGGACCTACACAAGGCATGATGTTCTCAACCTCGTAGTAAGACAATGTTTGAGTTTGACGTTGAAATTTTTCTTGACCAAAGTACTCAATATTATTATTGTTGTTGTAATTATTCTATCCAACAATATACTCTCATTTCCAATAAATAAAATAATTCGATATTTGAATGCTACTTTGTCTTGCATTTTGTGTTGAGCTGGTGATGTTGACTATAATTTTTCACAATAGATAATTTTATAATTTTTTTGAGTATAATAATACTTGAACAAATCTTGTTAATTGAATATGCCAATTTCAAATGTTCATTAGAATTTATACATATATAAAATCATATCGATGAATAAAGAAATTATCATACTTTAATTTTCAAGTTAAGTGTAGAGAACTAATTATTAGTTATCTCGATTTATTAGCCATATTCTATTTTTCCTGAGTTTAAAGTTTTATTTTCAGTTCACATAAAAATTAAGATAAATATTACATAATAAGTTCATGTATCTTTAAGATTTATGGATTGTGATTGAAACTTAATTATGACATAATTATTCTTGAACTTCTTCAAATAAAATTGATTTTTGGAAATGAGACATTATCATAATTTAACCTATTTGATGTAAATAAATTTAGAAATGGCTAAAGAGTAGTGTCAATTAATTGTTCTCTTCATTATGTGACTGATTTTATTATAATATAATTATAATTATTTCGAGCTTTAACAATAATAATTTATCGGCTCATGCCTAAGTGAAGAATTTCTTAAAATGACATTTTCTATAATAATATATTTTTTTTTTGTATATTATATATATTATAGTACTGATTAGACACTTAGCATGAAATGAATTTCAAAGGGGTCCCACCTTTTCAACATCAGAACAAATCAAAACATGCCACGTGTGCTTTCTCTACCATGCAGAAAGGTGTACATGTGTGTGGTCACAGGGGATTATTCCCCTTCCTTAAAAGGCGAACAAGGAGCTAACTTTAAGTGTGAAACTGTGTTTTTTTCTGCAGTGGAAGGCTAATTCACCTGAGTTTTCTCGTGCCAATTCAAACAGAAGAATCAAAGGTAAAATTGAAACAAGTTCACACTTCTTTCACACTTTCTCGAATCATATTTTCTGCAAAGTTTTGATTTTTAGGTGATTGAATGCAAATATGTTGTATATTTGTGTGGCGTCACTAAATCTTTGATTTTTATGTGTTTTTATGATGTGGGTTTTGTTTATTTGTTATGAAATCTGCAGAAAGGTTAAAATCCGCATGATGTGATGTTGGAAAAATTGAATCTTTATGGATGAGACAATAAATGTGTTCAATTGTTTATAGTTCCACCTGGAAATTGAAAATTTGAAGTTTGGGGGTTCTTTTAATTCTGGATTTTAGTAGAGTAAATGACAGAATATGGGAAAAAGACACTCTCAATTTGATGAGCTTTTGCCAATTATTTTTCCTACTGGTGGGATTGGAATCATTGATTTGTTTTACATTTTCTTCTCCTTTTTCTTTCTTTTAATGTGTGCACATTTCTCCTTTTTTTTTGTTTCTTTCTTACTCTTAGTTATGTTTATTAAATTAGATGTGTAATTTTTTTCTATTGTTTGTGTGTGGAGGTTGGGGGCTACATGATTAGATTTGTCTGTTTCACAGCAACTTTAGATATCTGAAAGGTTAGACATTTGATTAGGTAAGTAAGTGGAAATGACGCAAGGAAACGACAAATTAAGAGAATGTGATATTATAATTTCTTGTCGTTAGCGAATTTAATGAAACGTGGATTTCACGAAGTGAGTTATTGATCAGATGGCCGACATTTAAAAAGGAAATCTTAAAGATTCGTACAATTGTACCTTGTCGTATGCGCTGTTTACACGCGTTTAATGCTTATTTGTCTTGGGATTAGTTTCTTTACTTGATAGTTCATTTGTCGTGACCTCTTTGATATATATCCTTCATTTAGCCGATGGATTAAGCCATTTGCTAGATTGATGAAATCTTTGACTTTTTAAAAGTTGTCGTTCTTGACAATGAATTAATTATGCTGATTTGTCGAAGTTACTTTTTATGACGAACTACATGTAAAAATACCCCACTTGGTATGAAAATACGGAAGTAGCGGATCTTAGGGGCATTCTTACATGGACTGATTATGCCATACGTTCTTGAATGGTGGCCTATGTTGATTTTTCTCAAACACATGATAATGTATTAAGTTATGAATTATTAGTTTAATGCAGTAAAGATGGAATTTTCTTGGACCTACCTATTTTTTCTTGTCTTTGCTTGTTGTGTGATTCAAATGTGATTTTTACCTACATCATAATATTCACGTATTTTAAATAAATTATGGAATAAACACGCGAGTTTCTCATCCACAACCGTATATTTCTTTCCTGAAGCGAAGAACACCAACACTGAAGAAAAGACTGGGATTGTGTTCTGTTTGTTCGTTCGTTGAAAGATTTCTTTTTTTGATATGAGTATGGTCGTTGGGACATGCTTGCGCCAAAAGAAACCGATATACCGGCTTTGTTTCTCGTCTTCATAGTGCTTCCCGTGGTTAGTTATTTTTTACTAGGAAAATGGAGTGAGTTTACCAAAAGGAAAGAGAGTATAGATTTGATCACCATAGAAGCACCTGAGGAAGCTCTGCAAGTCAATGGTATGGCCGTTGGCGGCAGTTTTATCCAAAACCATTTGCAAAACAATGTGCAAAATTGTCCCGTTGTGCATTTGCAAAACAATGGAACTCGTCAATGTGCACAATGCTTTGCCCCAGCTAAGACCCGTTGCTCACAATGCAAGTCGGTTTGGTATTGGTATGTTGTTTTCTATTTAACGTTAATTTATTAAATTTATGGACGCTTATATGAAATCTTTTTATTTACCAAGAAAATCATTTTCAAGGTTGAATCTTGAGAATATTATTAATCTTCAACATCTGTTTAGTTCTGGAAGGTGTCAGATCATTCATTGGAGGCAAGTTCACAAGCTTGAGTGCCAGCAACAATGTTCGTTTGGATATAATGTACAGCAGCCAATTATTGATAATGTTTCTGAAGAAGCCTATGGGATTGGTTTTACTCATCCCTCTTTTCATCCGTCACCAGTAGAAACTTATGTGAGAAAAATTACTGAGCAATTTACCCGTCTTTATGTATTTCTGCGTATATTAGCAGAAAATATACACAAAATTCGTTCTTTATATAACGATTTCTTGCCGCAGGTGAAGAATAGTGATTTTTTCCTCTCGGAACATGATGGGAACATTCCTTATGTACCTGAAAACGAAGATGGGTTTGAAAGAGAAAGTTTAAATGCATTTGATAATGGCAATAATTATGGGATTTTAAATTCATCGAGTATAGCAATCAGTGGCACAAATGGAAATGACATTCAAATGGACTTGAATGAAGAAGGAGAAGAATTATCCCATGAAGGAATCTCATGCAGCGATGAACCAAAAAGCTTGAATTGTTCTTCTGAAAGAAGTTCAACCAAAAGGAGTAACAAAACAAAAAATGCTCCTAATTATCATGTAACGGAATTGCATAAATCTCCAAAATCGAGGGTGAAAGTCTCTAAAGAAACAATGTCGTCAGATATGAACATAAAATTCCAAACTGCAAATGAGTCGAGTAAGAGTTCATGTATTGGTGTTTTTTGTAGTGGGCCCCATTTGCTCATCCTTCTTACCAAGCCATTTCTAATGCAGGAGATGCTGTAATAAAGGAGAAGATCCCTTTACAGGAAAGTAAAGTGACAAGGATGATGGGTATAACGAAGTCATTAAAGCTTGAACATCAGCAACATTCAGCAGATATTTCCATTAAACAAAGAAAAATAAAGGTGACTTAATTGTGAATGCATTTTGAGTTAAGTTAGTTAATCTTATAATATTAATGGAAACTTTCATGAATTAAGATTGGAAACAGGTTTATTCTTGTTCGTGAAATCTGTATTGAGTTACTGTAAATTTTCAGATGATTTTTCCATATGAAGAATTTGTGAAGTGCTTTCAGTTTGAAGTTCCCAATATGCCCCCTAGAGGACTCATAAATTGCGGGAATAGGTAAATTATACTTTATCCTATTCCCCTTTTTCGGATAATCACAATATAATCAAAATAGTGTGAAAAACTGATATCAGCACTAAAAAATGATCTATGTTTACTTTTCTGCAGTTGTTACGCCAATGCTGTGTTGCAGTGTTTGACGTTCACGAAGCCTCTGATAATCTATCTTCTCGGTCAATCACATTCTAGAGCCGGTACTTGTTTTTCCTAAATTTTCTTTTGTTAAATTGCAAAAAAACACTCGTTTTTGTAGAAACAAATTCATTTGATATCCTTATATACACTCCAGGATGCGCCAAAGATTGGTGCCTTATGTGTGAACTTGAGCAGCTTGTAATGATGCTCAGAGAAAATGGAAATCCCTTATCGCCTGTGAATATTCTTATGTATATTAGAAGTCTTAATTCCCAGATTGGCGATGGAAGTCAAGAAGATGCTCATGAGTTTTTAAGGTGGATAAAAGTGATTATCTTCGGTTTATTCTGCATATAATAATCATACTTATTGTAAAATCTTTTTGCAATACTTTTGCTCAGGCTTTTAGTGGCCTCAATGCAATCAATATGCTTGGAGGGTTTCGGTGGAGAAAATGTTGTCGATCTAAGGCTGCAAGATACGACTTTTATACAACATGCATTTGGAGGATGCCTTAGATCAAAGGTTGTTTCATCTTTCCTAGGATTTACTATTTAGTCAATTCTGCCAACTGGGATGTGAACCGTTGGATGATATGATGATGACATCATCGTTTCACGTTATGATATCATCATACACACACATTCCCAAATTTGGTTTATTCCCGAGTGGCCTTATTTGTTCTAATTGATACCTTCTACATGAGCCGTTATGAAAAATGCCCCGAGGTTTGAGAAATTGCCGTAACTTTTTCTGTCAGTAAAAACATATTACAATTTCAACCCGTTGTCAATTAAAGTACCCATTTCTCTGTGTTGTCAAGATCTAACATGGGGTGTTTTAGTAAGTTAAAAATTATCCCTTTATTCTAACTATAGCGAATTTCTTTTCGCAAAACAGGTCAAATGTTTGAGATGTCACCATGAATCAGAGAGGTATGAAAAAATGATGGATCTAACTCTGGAGATATATGGTTGGGTCGAGTCATTAGAAGATGCATTAACACAGTTCACTAGTTCAGAAGATCTTGATGGGGAAAACATGTATCGATGTACAAGGTGTGTTTACATTTGCATCACTCTCGTTCAAAATACAAATTCCATCTTATTCTCGTAGTAAAAATTATTCACATATTTGAATTAAAGGTGTGCTACATATGTTCGAGCACGAAAGCAATTGAGCATACAAGAGGCTCCAAATATCCTGACTATTGTCTTGAAGAGATTCCAGGTTCCTTTAAAACTGCTACAAAATTTAGTGATATTTTCGTTTAGCATTCGAGTTTCGATGTTTAATATGGTTGCACAAAATCTTGTGCTTTTTAGGAGGGAAATTATGGCAAGATCAATAAATGCATCACTTTCCCAGAAATGCTGGATATGGTTCCGTTTATGACAGGAACTGACGACATACCTCCACTTTACATGCTGTATGCTGTTGTTGTCCACTTAGATACATCAAATGCATCTTTTTCGGGTCATTACATCTCATATGTGAAAGATCTGCAAGGCAATTGGTTCAGGGTTGACGATATTGAGGTAAAAGTTCAACCTATATGAATGAGTAAACCGCATAAAAGTAGTTGCATTTCTCGTCTTTTTAAGTCTCGCTATTCTTCTTCTTCATCTGTATATGGATTTAGGTCCAACCGGTAGACTCGAGCCAAGTGATGTCTGAAGGAGCGTATATTCTGTTCTACATGAGGTAAGCTTATGTTTGAGATCAAATATAACGATTCTCTCTTTCCATATTTTGCATTTGTATGCTGAGTTAAACAAAATTAAGGTAATCTTGAGGATTTCAAATCCCCGTTCGCAAGTGTAATTCACTCACTTTATGAATTACACTTGGGTTCAGCCAGATCAGGTCTCAATTTTCGGTCATTTCGATTACTCAGCTCCAAATTCCTTCCATCCAAACGCAACCTCGTCCTTCCATCATTTTAGTGTAAAACCCGCGAATTTTTTTGGTCATTTCGATTACACAGCTCCAAATATCTTCCATCCAAGCGCAACCTTATGTATCCTTCCATCATTTTAGTGTAAAACCCACAAAAAATTTTCGGTCATTTCGATTACTCAGCTCCAAATATCTTCCATCCAAACGCAACCTTATGTATCCTTCCATCATTTTAGTGTAAAACCCACAAAAAGTTTTGGTCATTTCGATTACTCAGCTCCAAATTCTTCCATCCAAACGCAATCTTATGTATCCTTCCATCATTTTAGTGTAAAATCGGTTTCGACTATTATGTACAGGTCATACCCGCGCCCCATCAAAGGCTGCAACGGGAAGGCCAGGCGTCGTCAAACTTCCGCCCTCCCCAAACAGACCCCATCGAAAATCCAAAGGCCACAACAAAGCAACAAGGCAAACCAAAACATCATAAAAAAGGAGCCTTCTTTAGATCCTAGATTAGAGACGAACAACATAGGCTACACCGATGACATGTCCAAACAAGTCCTCGTTAGAGAAAATAGAAGTAGACCCTCGATTTTGAATAACTATGCGGACCCCACGTCCAGCGATTGGTCGGTTTTTACGAGCTCGGACGACTCGTCTTTCACCACCGAGAGCACCCGAGACTCTTTCAGCACAGACGCTCCTTTTTCATCGATTTTTCAGTCTCTGTATAATCCCGCGGAATGTGGGGCCCGGAGGATTATCTCGTGCAGCGTGTTCCCGGGTATTAGTAAGGCTCAGACGAGATTCGCCCGTGAAGAGAAGGGCTTTGTATTGGTGGAAGGTAGTGATGATGATACAGGAAATGGACAACCTCAAACTTATGTTCCATTGTAATATATATGATTGATTTCCTAGGAATTAGCTTTAGTCTCATATCAATTGCCCTTATTTTTTTGTGTTTCCAGTATTGTCATGAGGGCACATGAATATTTATCTTAAGTGAAGAACATGATGAGAAGTTTTCTTTTTTTTTTTTCTGGAAAAATAGTTCAAATTCGTCGTAATTGCAGTTTTACATGAAAAATGATTATATTTGTCGTATAATTGTTATAATTTCGAACATTTTATCAAACTGGTACAAACTTCAGTTCATTTATAATCCAACTTAAAAGAAATACAACTCAAAAAAGTGAAACTTTGAACACACAATCATGCTATAAACTTATTCATTTTTTTTCAAAAAAAATAATTAAATAGTCTTCTCTCTCTTTATAAACTGACTTATAGCAGTGATAACAGCAAGAGGATTCTCAATATGAACAGCATGTCCAGCATTTGGAATTTCAATAACAGGTGGCAAATCAGTATTATCGTTTTCAAGCTCGAGTTTTGAGTACATCTCACGAGTGATTTTCTTGAACTTGCTATCCTTTTCGCCGACTATAAGCTGAAGGGGCAGTTTGCAGAGCTTCAAATCTTCCCACAATGATCTATAATCAGAATGAAAGCCGAAAAAAAAGCAAAAAGAACACATCTTGGAGTCAATATATATGTCTTGAAAAAATTAAAATGTAATTTATTCGCTTTTTTTTTTCTTCTGAAAAGGGCTATTGAAACTTACGGTTGCCTTCCGATACTTAAATCAGATAGAACTTTTCCAAGAGTGTGCACATCATCATGCTGCAAACGAGCGGTCTCTATAGTCTTGAAGTGTGGATGGTTTTTTAAGCTGCATGACGAAAAATAGATAATCAAAATATAATCTTTACAATGCAAAAAGCACAAAGGTAGATAGATATAATGACGCGTTACCTAGTCCATAGCTCTTCAGCATACCAGGTCTCTGTAAAAAACTCTAAGCCATTTGAGACGAGGGTGCTAGCTCTGAAGTCATCTTTAGCCCTACGTATCGTTCTTGCATCGGTGTCTATCAAACCCGGGCTTCCAGATATTATTACAGCCTTTTCAACCTGTTATAGTAAATATATTGTTAAATTAAGTGAGTATGTAATTGTCCACAATATTTAAGCATAAATGTATATATACCTTATTGCTGCATTTGAGGGCCATGTATAGAGATATCCGGGCTCCCATTGAGTACCCGACAAGTATAACTTTTTCGGGACTTAGATTATTCAGCACCTTGCTTAATATATCAGCCACCACATCAATTGTTAGATTTGGTCTTTTTGAAACATCATCGCCCATATATCCCGATTTTGATCCTCCATGACCAGGAAGATCAATGGCAATACATCGGGTTGAACTCGAGATGGCCTTCATTGTTGGTACCCAATCTTTTCCAGTTCCGAGAAATCCATGAAGAAACACGACTGTAGGACCCTGCGGTAAATACATATTACAATATCACTTCTCTGTCAACAAGATTACAAATTCACTTATGGTGTGTTTGGATCGAAGGATTTGAAATCTATGGATTTCAAATCCGTCAACAAATCCATGAAGTTCGTTTGGATGTATCCAAGTTATAATGGATTTCAAATCCCTCGCCATTCACTTTGAGCTATTTTCTCTATAACTATGGTGGATTTCAAATAACTCCATTTTAGAGTCATTTGAAATCCTTCCTCCAAATCCCTTCCCCAAATCCAAATCACTCGATCCAAACACACCCTTAGGGTGTGTTTGGATTGAAGGATTTGAAAACTATGGATTTCAAATTCATCGACAAATCCATTTACGGTGCGTTTGGATCGATGGATTTGGATTTGAGGAGTGGATTTGGAGGAAGGATTTCAAATGACACCTAAAATGGTGTCATTTGAAATCCACCGTAGTTGTGGAGAAAATAGCTCAAAATGAATGGCGAGGGATTTGAAATCCATCATTATCCAAACGAACTTAAATGGATTTGTCGATGAATTTGAAATCCATGGATTTCAAATGACTCGATCCAAACACACCCTTAAGTTTGTTTGGATGAATTCATGTTAATATGGATTTCAAATCCCTTGGCATTCATTTTGAGATACTTTGTTCACCACTATGGTGGATTTCAAATTACTCAATTTGAGAGTCATTTGAAATCTTTCCTTCAAATCCCTTCCTCAAATCCAAAATCACGCGATCCAAACACACCCTTAATGTATTTCGAGTTATTTGGATCTGAGAGGAGTGTTATGGTAATACTTACATCACTGCTTTCTCCAGTCTCGAGCACATTTACAGAAAACGAGACGCCCTTTATATCAACTTCAACTTTGTATTCCTTTACTTGTTCTTGAACAGACGTTCTAACGACCATATCGGGATTTACTCGACATTTCTGAAGAAATTGACCAGCCTCAACAGCAGATGCCTCTACAGAGCCATGGAGTGGATTGAAATGGATATTTAGAGGTTCAACTGTTACTTGCTCCTTAAACCACTTATAAGTTCCAAAACCATGCGCTTGATGTAATGATGATGGTTTCTTGTTCATCAAGCTTTGTATCTCCTCGTTTTGCAGGTCAAGATAACGGGCAAATTGGATGTAGGCAGATAAACCGAGTGAACTTTCGAATGCAGCACTAACGATGGTCATTTTTCCGTGCTGCTGAGCCCACCGTGCAACCAATGCTGCGTTTTCAAAACCTCCAATGACGCTCGGTTTGATAACCTGAGAAAGTTAAATCAGCGACATGATTTTAGATGGAACTTTAAACAATCGAATCGGTGAGAACTGTGGAAATGTGTACGTAAAATGACTAAAATGCCCCTTTACGTCTGAATACGTAAACATGCAGGATGATTGTCTCTAATGCCCGTATAAAGCAAAATTGGTCATTAAGCATGAAAATGAGTAAAATGCCCTTTAAATGATGAAATTGGTAAACATGCATGAAAATAGTCTAGAATGCTCATCGAAAGTTGGTAAATAAGCATGAAAATGACTTAAATGCCCTAAGAAATCTAAAATGGTTAATATTCATGAAAATTACTGAATTACCAGTAATGGGATAAAAATGGCACACACCAGAATTTCCATGGTTCGAGATTAGCTTTCATATTAAAACATGCATATTATATGAGAAGGTGAATATGAATAATTATTAGACGAATAAAATGGTTCTACTTACAAACGCAGCTATTCCTGAATGGTTGAATTTCTGAAGGAACTGAAGAGGATTCTCCCTCATAGTGTTGATGGTTTCATCCAACGCCACTGGTAAGCCTGTCTCTTCGCAGAATTTCACTATATCATCTTCGTTATTAACAGGCTCCTAAAACCACATAAAATTGTAAAAGAAAATTTCTTAAAAAAGACAACATAACCAAAAACACGATCCAAGTTCATAATGTGCAACCCTTCAAACAAGAGGTGAAAATGTAAAAGTGCTAAAGAAAATAAAATTGGTATTATCATGAGAAATATGATTCAGTATATATCATACCTCGATATACTGAAGGTTGTAATCTTTGACCAAGCGAGCAAATCTAACGGCTTGATCATAAGCCCATTTTCTATTTGCATCTGCACGAAGTACAATATGCTCTCCTACTTTCTTTCTCACCTCTTCTATTACAGCAATATCTTCATCAGGTTCTGCTCGACGTGCCACCTTTTAAAGAACGAAGCTAAAATCAAAAATATATTGGAATTTTTTTTTCAAAAATGTGTAATTTTGTGAAAATTGTTACTTTGATCTTTATGGCGGTAAATCCCTCTTCAACAAGTTTGGATGCGATAAAAGCTGTTTCCTTTGGAGTCCCGTAAGAGTCAATAAGAGCACAAATTTGAACGGAGGGGGTAAACTCGTCTTTTCCTTGATGAAGTATATCAAATAAACTACTGCCATGTTTACTTGCAAGTGCACTTAGAACAGCCATCTCTAAGCCACATCTGACACTGGGAAAGATCGAACCTGGCTATAGAATAGATAACAAGAACTAATCAAGATAGCCGTTTTCGTAAATATTTAATAACTATGGTGCATTATGAAAATATTTTACTGATAATTGGAAAAGAAATAATTACCGAAATTCCTAAGCTGTTCCATATCCAAGAAGAAACTGAGCCCTTCAATAGGGATAGGTTGTTATCGATCGTGTTACCTTCAATGACGTGAATAAGAAACCGAAGTTGCTCTTCCACATCAAGCAGATTTTCTTTGTGAATTTCAAGAGGTGCAACCTGTTTTAGCATGAATATTAGAAGTATATACATATCTGTTTATATAAATATATATATATATATGTATATAATGTATATGCTAACATATATTTATGTAAATAAAAAAGTTCGTAAAAAAGACAAAGTTCAAACCGGGCTTAGTCTAACCTCCCCAAATCCGATACTACCATCTTCAAACAACAGACTTATAACAAAACCTTCTCTATAGGACATGGTGTTGATGGAACTACTAGATGCTGAAGTAGGTGGCGAGTTTAGCTGAACTCTACCATAAAATAAGTTGGCAAAGTACGATAAATTAATTTTCAAGATATTTGGAATATTGTAAGCGATTTTCTACTTGACTGTTACAAAAGACTCACCGGTACAGAGAATATTCCATTTTACTGACTTTGTGGCCTTGTGAATTGGTATCTGCATTTGAAAGCTTCGTAAGGGTGTTTAAAGCACGATCTGATGCTTGGCGAGTAAAATTCCTCAAATTACTGTGAAAAGAGAGAGAATTTAAAAGCTGACATCATCATGTAAATATGTAGATTTTTTTTTCCCTAAAATAGATACCTATGGAACTCGACGTTAGTATCAATACCACTCTCGACTTCCACCACACAATCGACATCTTCGTTCTGAGATGTGAACAATGCATCATTGAAATCCCTTTGGGTTTGCACTTGTACATGCTTCACACTGCATGGACGTTATTTTTCTTAAATGACAAGAAATAATATCGAAGAAAAACATTTTAAACGAAATTCGAGATTATTAAAGTGTCTAACTTTCACGTTATTCGAATTTTCTTCTGAAAAAATATAATAATAATTATAGTCTTACCCGTGTGCCAAGCATAGATCATGGATTGAAACATTGTGAGATGTGTAGAAAAACCGATCCATTATACTTCTCTTTATTGTATTTGCAACGGGGAGTTGACTAAAGATTGCACCACCATGATTGTTGACCACGATTATGACCATTGGTTTCCGGCTAGTCCTGTTTTTAAAACCACCGTGGTGATATGAAATGAAACAGACGAATCATAGTAAGAGAATAAAGTTCAAATTCCAAAAATGAATCAAAAAAAATTCTACCTTTGTCTGAGTAGTGACAATCCGTTGGTATCATGTAGAAACGAAACATCTCCCATCACAAGAAGCACCTACGTATCGCAAAAAACATACAACATAATCCATATTTTATGCAATTTAATCAAATGCTAAAATTGTATGTATTTAGAGGTAAATGTTTTATGTCTTACTCGTTTATTGCAGCCAACTGCAAATCCAATAGCAGTGCTAATTAAACCATCAATACCACTAGCACCTCGATTTGTGGTAACCTGGACCCAATGGCATGGTAAACCAGAGCTAGACATCAAGGAAGCACTATGGGTGCATTGCACCCAATTACTACCGTACATGTCTGCATCACGTATGGGCATACTGTTTCCAAAGAACAAAGCGGAACCACATCGAATTGATTCGAAGATTTTTCGGGCAACATAAGGTTCAGTCAATGATTGTTCTGAATTAATCAAAAATGATGCCTCCCATGCAGCCTATAGAAAGAGAAATTTTTCAATACACAAAAGCAAATAAATATTTCAAAAACATGTATATATGTAAAGGGATAATTGCATGCACATCCCTTCACTTATTTGGTACATATAACGAGTCCCATGAGGTTTAACAAATTATTAAGACACTCCTTGTGAGAGGGGTCAATTGTAATTTGCTTTCACCGACTAGTGAGGTTATGGTAATTTCTCAAACCTCGAGGTATTTTTTGCAGTTAGGGACTTACACAGGGGTGAGTCTGAAATATACTCTAATATAAACATACTAAAAATTATCTGCAAAAAGAATTAGTGTACCATCATGTCGAGTCCTCTTATAAATTCTTTCCGTTTCTTGCTTTCACGTGGGCTGCAAGATTTTATCAGGCAATCAGCGAATTGTACGATGGTAGTTTGGATCCTGTGTGTCATGATATTTGAAGGATCATGACGGCCTGGATGATTGTCAACCATAATGTAAGAGCACGGTGAGCAATGTTCGATCAGCTGAGAAATACGTCTCCCTGTTATCCGACTTCCAATCTGTTATTTAAACAAAGATAGTAAACAAAAATTCCATCGACATTCATTTAAATAAATAGTATTATTGATGACAATGTGAACGTACCTGTACGATCACATCAGCCTTCATCCAACCTTTGACAGAATCTGATTGTAATAACTGATCGAGCTGATCGACAAATAAAATTTCCTTTTTATCGAGAAAAGACGAAAAATATTTCCTCAACCGTAACCCTGATTGGACGTCAACTACAACAGGCCACGACAAGTGTTTAGCCAGTAAAAGAGCTGCCCACATATCATCTTCTTTGTGGATAGAACCAAATACTAAAATCCCGTATTTTGCCCCTTGAATCAGCTTCATAACTTCGTTCATATACCCAAACGCGTTATTATTACATGCTAAGGAATGTTGTAATGGAATGTATCTGGTAAATGGCTCAGCATTTGACATCCAAAAGTCTAATCCACTTAAACAGTCATGATTCCAATTTCTTGGGCTGTTTGCTAGAGGCTCTCGGTAAGGGCAGTTGATATGTACAGGACCATTGGGTGATGATAATGATTTACTTACTGCAGAGTCTATTGTGGTAAGAACCATTCTTGCAGAAATTTCATCACTAGGAGGAGGAAGACTGTAAAAGTGCCTCACATATGTACCGAAATGGTTGACCTAAAAACGAAGGAGTTAAAAATAGATTGTTAAACAAGGGATTTAAATTAGGAAAAAGTGTAAATATGTATTTTACATAATAACTCAGAAAAAAAAGTCTTATTTACGATACCTGATTGATTGCTTGGTTTGCACCAACATCTATCAGCTCAGGAGGACGATCTGCAGTAAGCAACAACATTGGCACAAAATTCTGGCTAGCCTCTACAACCTGTATTTTATGACAAATTAATACATTACGAGCATAAGATTAATTCAGTTTTTGTTCTAAAAAAATTAAAATGAAGTATATTATAAAAAAGATAAAAACAAGTGTATGATGGAAAATCGTAAAACTCACAGCAGGAAGAAGATTAGAAACGGCTGTGCCTGATGATGTTATGATCACTGCTGGTTTTCCAGAGCCTTTTGCATAACCGAGAGCATGAAATGCTAAGGAACGTTCATCGATGCATACAGTACAAGTTGTAAGTGGATGACTAGCAGCCGCAATTGTCAATGGAGATGATCTTGATCCTGGAGCTACACAAAAATACTAGATAAAGAATCAGTTAGAATAGTCGAAAAGAAAAAGGGATAATTACATGCACACCCCTCCCTTATTGGGTAATTACCATGAACCCCTAAAGTTTTGTAAATAACAAAGATACCCCTTGTCAAAGGTTGACAACTCAAATGGATAGAATTGTAATCTGATATGGAAAGTTATGAAATTTCTAGAATCTCACCGTCAAACCAAGGCGAACACATTCTTCAACTATAAGGGAAGCCCACAAGGTATTGATGTTAGGACAATCTTGAGTGAAATAGTTAATTTGATTGGTCTTGTCTATATGATGCTGGAAAAAGGAACAATGATTTCTCAGAAACATAGACAAAAAAAAAATAATAAGAAGCTGTTTTAGCTAGAAGCTATAATGTGTACCATGTTATTCGCAATGGATAAAATTGGTGAAAGCCTGGCAGAAAACTGATTGTAACAAGACGACTCGTTTCTCTGTGAGAAATAGGCATTGAAATTGTCAGCTATTAACAATGTCCAAAGAAAATATTACAGTTAAAAAACTCAGGGTAACAAGTAATGGGATAAAAAAAATATACCAGTTCCAAATTGCTGGATACAATATGTCCCTTATCGAGTAATTGAGCGTTTATACGTACCTAGGAAAGTGTTTTGCAACATACAACATTTAAGAAACTATAACGCAAGTGGTTATTATAAAGAAATTGGATCCTTTCATGGTTTAGAATCAAGAAGCTAGATACAAATGATAAAGAAATTCATGGTAAAACTAATTATTTTGAGATAATTTTACTTCCTATAGAAGTTTAGTATTGCCTTTACCATTTCTTTATGCTCCTCCATACTATCGGATTTTGAAAGAGAAGAATGAATCCTTTGGCTGGCATTTACACAGTACTGTCTGGCCTGGAACGAGACAAGTATATGAGATCAAAACAAGAAAAAAGCTACAAGAAAAACTAAGTTTAGTAATAAAGTTGCTTCAATCTGAAATAACAGCTTTTAAAAAAATTGCAGATAACTTTAAAATAAATTGCGAATAAAAATTTGGGGAAGGGGACAACTTTGTACTACCTGGTTAAAAGAGAGCTCAAAATTTTGAACAGCTTCACTAAATGTACACATTGAAGAGTCATCCCATGCCAATGTTGCAACTAAGAAAGAAATGTCCTCAAATTCATCCAACTCAATCTGTACATTATTATACCAGTGCTATTATAAGTAACTGAGAAGAAGATTTTATAGAACTCAATATCTTAGACTTGAATTATACAAATGCATGACTAATGATTGTTTAAACATACAAAACTATGTCTTTTTACCTGAGGGATAAAAAGGTAATACGAACCCTTTTCATGCTTTAAACTTGATATCTTTGTGTCGAACTCGATATCCAAGAAACCGTATGCCTTTGAAGAAGTCGGTTCAGCAAGAACATGTCTGCAGATATGTTAATTTACATTCTAGATTAAACATAGCATACTAAGTTAAAATGCTGAACTTAATTCTAACAAAAGATTATGAAAAAGCCCAATCATTAAAAATTGACACAAACACGTAATGTACCTGTGAAAAGTACCAGGTTGTTGTGATGTATGAGGAGAACAATTCTCGAAATTAACAGCTGAACCAATACCGAAAACGCCCCTGGTTCGGCCCAAGGAAAGTGATTTATATGTTGTATCCTCCTTTTCATTGGAGAGGAAGAATAAAGGATAGACATCGGATGACTCCGGTTGAGAGCAGAACCAATTCAATGCTTTTGCACTAGGAGGCACTGCAAGCTATGAATATAAACCATAAAGCTCATATCTTTCTACAAGATGATGAAATTTTGAAACACTGCCAAAGTGCAAGTACACACAAATGCTTGTATACAAAATGCACTAGCTTAAAAAGAACTACTACATCAAGAAGCTATTTCAGAAATATGCCATCTCCATAAATTAGAAGGAAAAAAAATGCAAAAATGTTACTAAATTGAGCGATTTTCGAGGACTCAATTTTAAAATATTAGGCAATAAAATGAAATTTGTGCAATAGCTTATAAACGTTCTTGGTATTTCAAATTCCCCACCCACTCCACCCCACCCCACCCCAATATTAAAAAACAACTTTGTCCCCTTATTTTTGTATTCACATCGGATCGAAAATCCTGGCTGGGACCCTGATCACACTTCTTGGAACATGCACCAATCACATGACAAGCGTAATTCACTTAACTTCAATCAAACTAAAATCCCTGGTAAAAGTGGTCAACGGTTTGATAAAGAAGAAGATCAAATGGACAATCACAAGAAAACAAGCAAAAAGGAAGAAGAATACTCATGACCAATCATAACACAATAATATTCTTCCCCCCATCCTCATCACCCAAAAAAAAATCTCAAACAATTCAAATCATAGTAAATGATGAGCATCCAATCAAGAAGTAAAATTCTGCCTTTCTGTAGTACCTGAAATCTGTACATCCCACTTGAACAATTAGGATGCTTCATCTTCAACTCCTCCACAGCCTCCTTAATCCTATCCAATCCTTGCTCTAAACTCATCACCGGAGGCAAATTACGGGTAACACAAGTATTAACCACCAATGCACCATTTTTTGAATCCAATTGTTTATCTTCAATGACTTTATCATCTATAATTCCCATTGAGCAACTCACAACCTACAAGATCACATAAAAATAAAAGAAATAAACAAAACTAAAGACAACCCACAAAGCTAAAAGCCATAAAATCCCAATCTTTGAACCTTATTAACCTTAAAAACGGGATTCCGGCGGTGAGTGAAGTATGGAAAAGCAGGTTTGAGAAAGTGAGGGGTGGTTTTAGTTATTGTGATTATGGTCTTTCGGTGGGTTTGGAGAGGTGATAGAGAGAAAGGGGGAGTAATTTGTGAGTGTAAAGTTAAGGGATTCATGGTAATGGAGGGTTAATTTGAAGCAGAGAGTAAGGTGAGCATTGCAGTTAGAAGAAGACATATTTATATGGCTGCTCTTTTGACATTTTAGGAAGAAATGTTGCAGGTTTCTTTATTCCCCCTTCCCACCATTGTGGTGGATAAAAAAAAGATTGTTGGGTTGTTTGGGTTATATTATTTTATAATTTTTTGTTTGAATTTTGAATATATATATTATATAAAAAAATGGTTTAGTAAAAATTTTGTGTGGGTTAACGTGTTTCTATTTATATTTTTAAAAATTGATTGAAAGTTGTAAAGTATATTATATTAATACGTAGTAATATATACTAAATTATTGTATTGTATGTAATGATTTTGTATATAATAAAATATAGATTAAATTAAAAATTATAAAGTATGACAGTGAAATAAATAATAATATAATAAATTATTAACATATGTGAATATATGAAATGATATAAGTGGTTGATAAGTAATTATATAAATAATTGATAAGGTAGAGTTTAAAAAGAGTAATAACAAAAAATTTAATTACTCTAATGGGTTTTTAATTTGTCAATTGTAAGATAATGTAGATTTGTCTGAACTCTCAAATTGTTAATTTGACTGAATTAATATACTATTTTTCATCTACCTTTTTAATTAATGTTTGCGTTATGAATGTACACTATTGGAAAATAACAATAAATGAGGTGAGGTCGGTGAAATTTATGATACACAAATTTCAACAAATTTAGTACTTCATATATTATATAATTATGGTTTGAGAGTAGTAATTAAATGATGAAAATCAGTAATCTAATTAGTAAATATGAGCTATATGTCACATTGAATTTATATATAATTTCGATGTGTACATTAAAGTTGACTAATTGGTGATTGGTGGATCATAATGATTCAATTTGGATGACTTAGTTTTAAAGTTATATTGATTTCATCAAATCTCACAAGTATCGAAATATGAAATACTATAAGCAAGAGTATTTTTTTAAATATTTTTAATAGTTCAAGTTTCGAGGAAATGTAACTTTCAATTATTTGCGTAGATCCCCCCCCCCCCCCCAACTTAATGATGGAGTATTATAATATTTGAAAAATAATACATCAAATTTGGTTGAAAATATTTATAATTTAATATAAAATCATTCAATTACATCTATTATGATTAACTTATAATTTAATCTGGCTAGAGTGGGCGGATTCATGTAGGGTTTATAGAATCTTGACTTGTTACATTCATTTGATTTTGAAGAAAATAATTAGATACACTGATACACACAGATAAGGCATGGTTCATGAATTATTCTTTTATTAAACATGAGTTAATTCAAGTCATTATTGATTAATTAAATCACGTCGAATCTAACAAATCCAATTTTATATACTACATATTTAAAATTTGAAGGGTGACAAAAACTACTCACCACATCTCGAATATATAATATATAAAAAATCAAATTATTTGATACCGTGTAATATAAAATTACCTAATTAATCATGAATGCATTTGTTTACAGTGAATTCAGAATAAATAGAGTTATGTATAATGTCAATAATTGGAGTCGTAAATTTGAACATTTGAAAACTTGTGAAAATTACCAATATTATAGACAATGATGGCTAATTAACTTTGAAGATTTCATCGACTAGAAACTTAGGTGCGTGCTTCTATATTTTTAATTAGTTCAAATTAGGATGGCAAATACCATGCATATGTCATTTTAATTTAATAAGGATGTGTTCTCCTTAAAAATAATAATTTAAAGCATTTTTCTACTTTCAAATTAAAAATATCATTTTTTTGTGAAAACAAATTTTGAGAACGAATTATTCATTTAATAATACTTAAAATATCAATATGTGTAACGTTTATAAAGTTCTATATCAGATCGATTTAGTCGCATCCAAATATAATTTTCAAAGTGAGTAAATTATATTGTTATGTATTTATCACTTCTCGTGTAAATTAGATTTAATCCAATCAAGTGGAGCTTAAATTATAATTTCTTTTAATACTTATCATAAACTTGCAAGGATGAATTAAATTTTTAAAAACAATTGCAAGGAGGAATTATTCCCTAAATAAAATAGGTGTGGTTCATTCATGTTAGGGACCCGAAGTTAGGGTTCGTTGAATCTTGACCCTAAGTTCATTCATAATTTCATGTGGTATTAAATAAATTATAAACTACATATTAATCATGCATGGGATTTATTTATAAAATAAATTCATGCATGCTTCACGACTATACATATCTTACACTTAATTCAATTATTTACGTTTTAATATAATGACTTATCCTGAATGACAATTATGCACATATACGACTACAAATATATATATATATATATATATTGTTATAGAGAGATGGCTACGCAAAATATTTTATACATTCGAGGACGGTAAGCCGATCACAAGGCACATATTTCTTGTAATAGAGAAAAAATTGACTTTATTATAATCACATATTCATTTATTATTATTATTAATTGAAACTTGCTGACTATCTCAAAATTATAATTTCGTTCTAATCAGCCTATTTAATTTTGTTCAAGTGATTGGGCCGAAAGAATGATGGGCCAAACTGATCATAAGATGATTAATGGGCTAAACCAAGGGTTGTAATTGGGCTAAACCCATACAATTAATGGAGATACTAACTTAAGGTAAAATTGTGAGATGATGACATCATCAATATTTATAAACTCTGATCGAACCAGTTGGTTTGATCAGTTTAACACTTTAACTGTGAACCGGCCAAATGTCTGATCGGCTCGGTCGGTTTAACCGTGAACAAGTCAAATGTCCGGTCCAATTATATTATAAAACAAGTTGAACCATGACCCAGTTCAAACCGATTAAAATTGGTTAAAACCAGTGACTCGTAAGTAGAGGTGTCATTGGGTGGGTCTGGCCCGGACCCAGACCCAAAACATTGAGTCTAGATCTGGACCCAGACCCAAAAGATTGGGTCTAGACAAGACCCAAAATTTTGGGTCTAGACACACCCAAAACTTTGGGTCTGGGTCTAGAATAGACCCAATTCATTTGTTTAGTTTATTTTTGTACTTCTGTTTATATTTTTGCAAATGGATTTTGGATTTGGATTTGGGTCCAGACCCAGACCCAAACTTTTGGGTCTGGGTCTGGGTCTGGGCCAGACCCACCCATTGACGCCCCTACTCGTAAGAACCGAAAACATCATCTTGATTTTGATCAAGATGTGACATTATTTAAAATACTTGAACTTTAGAAAAGTAAAAATGATTTGTTGAATTATTAACTGACAAAACAAGATTATTTAATCAATAGTCCTTTTTTTGTAAAGTTTTGCATCAATAGCTAAGTAACACATTGGTATACTTGACCTTTAGGAGGACCAAAGGGGTAAATTAGAATATAAAAATAAAATAAAATATTTTTAATATCCAACCGAAAGTTGCAATTAAGAATTAATCCCTCTAATATGATGTTGATTTATGGTTTTATATATATATATATATATATATATATATATATATGATGTTGGTTTATTTCACTTTCAATTTACACCTACCAATTACTAATAACTATATATGTTCTTAATTTTTTCTTCAATAACTTAGGTCCCAAAATAAAATTTCACTTTGAATCGCTTTTATAGAATTTCCACCAAAATTTGGACCAAAACATAAAATCTAAACCGAAAATTCAAATAATATTAAATTATTGTGTTCTATTTAATTTTTTAAGGTTTATTTAAAACTAATTTGAGATATTCTTGTTAATTAATTCTTTTTTTTTTAACTATAATAGAATTCTTATGCAATTAAGTTATTATTTTGCCATAAATTCAACTTACTTTATATTTTTATAATAAATTTTAATCATATTAACTAAAAACTTGCTATATATTTCACAAATACACTATTATTAATGTAATGGAAGTAATGACATTAACTTATTTTAGGATTCACCGATATATACTTAAATTTTACTTGAAAATCGAACCACATGTAATATTAATAAAGTCGTTTTATCAAAATTCTCTTGAGTTTACGGCTCAACTTTCACCACATGTAACTTTAGTATCTTGATAAGTGGCGTATAATTACTGGAGATATAAATCAACATCAATGTTAAAAACAATATAAATGGGATTAATCACGCAATAAACTACTTTATAATCCACAATTGTTAGTGGATTAATACGTAATTTATTTTTCTAATGACGCACCATCCCCCACCATTAATCGTATCAGACAAAGTACAAACTATAAAAGAAACAATTCGACAACGATATCAAGATTTAATTATTCTTGCAAAGGAAATAAATGTAATAAATTAATGCAGATTGATAATGAAATTATCCTATTTGAACCAATCAGAAGAGGATAATCTCATGAGAGAATAGAAAGATTTAAGAGGATTTTTTTTTAGTGGGGGGAGAAAGTGGAGACAAAGGCACACATTTGGTAACATTTATGGGGTCATAATTTGTGGGCTACAAAATATATATTAATGTCCTACAAATTTAAATGTTACATCAAATTATGCCTAAGAATAATTTATCTAAAATGGTTTCAATAGTTACATAATTGGATATGAACCCTTTTCATTACAAGAAAATAACAATTTACAAAAATTTCACTTTGAAACCTATTTAAAAAGAAAAAGTCGAGTTCAAAAAATCTTATATAAATATTTGTTCAAAAAGATTATCCTCACTAGTTCAGTCTTTTAAATAAGATAATATTAAAAGTTTATTATTCTTAACAACAATCTCATGATGACAATCAAAAATCATATCCTTATAGTAATGCTATATTCTAGTAATTAACAAATATAAAAACAAATTTCCAATATATTTTTGTTGTATCTTGTAAGGTCACGAAGATACTGATAATTTAACTCAAATAATAGTAAATATTCGCATTAGTTCAATGATATATCATAGTTCTTATTATTTTCATAGGTGACTCAAAAGTCAAACCTAAAAGTCAGTTCCATCAATTTACATGAGGCAAAGTATGTGTTTAGAGTTAATTAAAAGTCATTTATAAAAGTACTTACAGATCGTCTATCAGTGACTAATGAAATCGAATTCATAATTTTTCGAAAGAAAGTGACCATCGTTATCGATCGAACGAGTAGGTAATTGGCACTCATACACTATTTATTCGTCATTTTCTAATCTTCGTCATTCTTTTTTGTTGTTTTATTAGGTCGTAGGACCTAGATATATTTATTGTTCGTTTTTAAAAATCTTAATTTTATTATTTCAACCCATAGGGAATTTCAACCATTCTTAATGTAACAAATAATCCAAAATATCAAAAATACCTATTACGAGTACACATCAACAACGAATTCAAAATAAATCATTATAAACTATTGTATAAGTAGATAAAATAAGTCATATACATTAGGGAGAATCGAGCCCATAATTTTTTAATTATTAAATATAAATCTTGATCAACTATAATATCGATTTTCATTCGATCGATTTGCTATTATTTTTACATTGTAAAGAATATCCAAAGGTGCCTTGTTAGTTCATCTTCTATAACCATTGCATGTAGTTTGTTCTCATTATAATATATTGTAGATGCATTAAGAAATGTTTCATAGTGGGAACTTACCTAAATTAAAACCTATATGCAATGCAAATGGTGATAATAGAATATTTGAACTCTATTACCATTTTTTTTAATTTTTAAAAAATGTATCTTGTGTGTTTGCAAGTTGCTATATCTTGAATTTGCCTATCACATTTGTCATACAGCTGTTTAGATTTCTTTTTTATATTTTTAGTCTTGTAATTATATATGTAATTCAATAAAAATCATAATTATAAACATAAACACTAGACTAGATATATGTATTTAATTTATAATTTATTATTTCAAATACTAAATACACATGTCCACAGTTTATTAGTGCGACATTAATGTATTATAAAAATCTGGAGAATTTTGATTCACCTATAGAAACAAGCTTAGTGCAATAATGAAATGTAAAGTAAATATCAGTAAGTTTGTTCTTGATGAGACTGGACACTGAATTTTGAAAAAACTAGACTAATAAGATGGTTCAGAATTTTAGATGGCAAATATTTCTGATGTAAAGTCAAATTACCTATATATTCTTTTTTTTTTAATTCTCTTTTATAAAAAGAAATTAAAGTCATTGCAATTCATACTGATTACAAAGAAAACATAATCAACAAGTTAAAATCTAATTTGTTATCATAAAAACATATTATATTTACACATGTAATAAGACTACTATGGGTTTTCAAGAAAATAGGAACAATTTGAAGTTTTACATATATAACTAAATGGAATTCTAAAAAAATTAATCCCTACTAAATCAAATATGTAAGTTCATTATTAGCCCATATATGTACATGAAATTAAATTTAAAAAAATTCTTACACAATTGGATAATTCAATAATTTGAACTGGAATGCACTTTGTATTACCTCATATGTATCATGTCTCATATAAAGTCAACTATTAAAATTACATGAAAAAATAGAAACCAACCATCCATATACACTGTACTTCACATAAATTCCAAATAAAATTTCACTTTACATTTTGCCTAGTTCACCACAAACAACTCTCTTCTTTTCCCCCACTTTCAATCCATCATCTTAATTAATGCAATAAATATTTAGATTATAGCCTAAATTTAGTTATTATATGGACCATAAGAATTATTATGGGACCCTTATATCCCAAACCTAAGTGCCATTTGAGTCATCAAATTATTATTAAAATTGACATCTAATTTTTCAAGTCTTAAAAAAATGTTAACCTTTACAATTGACCTAGATTTCGCCATCATTCACTAATATATTATAATATATTATTGTATATAATGTACATAATTGCAAGACTTATTGGCTAAATTATTATAAGAAGACTCTTATAATATTGACTTGTAACTCTTTGCTAAAATAAAATTTCTACTTGAGGTCTTCCATGTCTAAATAATTATATCCACTGATGACAAACTTTAAGTCTCTTTATAGGCACTAAGTGTTAAATATCTTTAAGACTCAAAGAGTTTTAATACTAAATATATGCAATAACCAAAATAATCAAGACCAAATTATCCATGAGAATGACATATATGTTATATCTAACTATTAATAAAAAAAGTTGTTAGAAATAATATCATGAGTTCTTACCACTTATTCACTCTATATAAATGTGTGAATACAAATTTAAATTATTTTGGCATTGTGAAAAGACTGACATATGATTATTTAAAAATTTGAAGTCTAATAGTTAGATACTATTTAATTAATTATTGATAAAAAAGAAACCTTAGAATAGTAGAACCTTATTTAATATAAATTTTGTATCACATGTAACTTTTGAAAGAATTCAATATATCACAAGGGTAATTGGATATATCTCAATTTAAATCTAATAAATATTTCTATCACCTAAAACATAAATTTAATAGTATACTACTTAATATATAGATAAACAAAATAACTTTACCATTATTAATCAACATTCTTACTAAATATGATATCAATAAGATACAATAAATTAAAGGCCAACTCAAATAACAAACAAAAATGTCACCAATCACTTCATACAAATCATACATCACCAATTTTATCTATTTTTCCAAATGGATGTCTCAAAATGATGCTTATGTAAACCCCTTTACATTCCTATAAATACCCTTAATTTTCTTCATCCCTACCACCTCAAAAACCCTCTCCAAAAACAAACTTCAAATCCAAAATGAACTATTTTCCACCATCCAACTTCAATTTAATTCAAACAAACTTACCACAATATCATGATCACTTTTCAAAATTCTCAACCAACATGGCAAATTACCACAATACCCCTCAAGAAATCTTCACTCCAAATTCAAGCAACTCATCAACAACCTCTGATGAAGATCATTTCAGCATCATTGATGAGAGAAAGCAAAGGCGAATGATATCGAATCGTGAGTCTGCACGAAGATCGAGGATGCGTAAACAAAGACACCTTGGTGAGCTATGGTCGCAGGTTGTTCGTCTTAGAACTGAGAATCAGAATCTTGTCGAAAAACTATGTGACTTATCTGAAAGCCATGCTAGGGTTTTGCAGGAAAATGAGAATCTTAAAGAAGAAGCTTCTGTGCTTAAACGAATGGTGATGGATAATTATGTTAATACTGTTTTTAGGGATCTTGATGATATTTCGTGTAACACTGCACATCTTAGGGCTGAATCTTTCGAACCCGTTTGTTAACACTTTGACGAATCTGTTTTATTGAGTGTGATCGAGCTCGACTTTTTTATCGAGGGTCTATTTAGTTACCATCTTTTGTATAATTGTATGATCATGAGTACTATTTTAGTATTTGATGCAAATCGATGTTTGATAGACTAAGTGTTATTGAAACTATGAATGGTGGTGAAAATGGATTGAGAGAATAATATTGTTGTTCCTCAATAAGAATAATATTCTATCTTCATAATATTCCAAGATAAAAAGAATTCATATATGATTAGTTTCTTTAAGTGACCATTTAGGAACCTACCTAGAAAATTTATATAGGTACATGATATGATTTTTCTTTCAAAATGAAATGAAAGAAAGAAGAAAAAAAACAATAAAAGAGAGTGAAATGAGTCAAAATCGGTTCTGATTATATTGGGATTTCGAGTCTTTTACAAGTTTAGAATTCAGCACAATCATAATTTTCCAGTATTATAAAACTTGTATAGAACACATTATAGTATAATATTAAGACATGTAAAACACATTATGCAAATGATTGTTACTATATATCGAAATTGAAGTTTTTAATCTTTAAAATGACTATGCAAGTTTAGAATGATTGAAAAATGAGATTCCAAGAATAAGAAGAATGTCCCATGGTGAATGTAATTGTGGATATAGAAGAGAGACAAATGGTGGTGGAGATAGTGGCTAATAATTGAAGAAGGTACCATAAGAAGCAAGAACATTTGGAAAAAATAAAACCCACTATATATCACTACTCAAGCTACTGTTTTTATCTTTTCTGTGAGGCCATCAATACTATATTCAAACCCTAATCATCATTTTATTGTTACCAATTCAGATACAACAAGAAAAATTATGATTCAGGTGTTCCCATATATACATATATATATATATTATTTTTTTGTGCATTTTCACTGTTGCTTACTTCATCACATATTGATTAAAGTTTGAACTGAAGAATATGGTTACAAACATTATACTATAATTTTATGTTTGTTGCATTTGTGGATTGAGATATTTTAGAACGTCACGATATGGGTAAAATATGTACATTCGATGAGCCGAACACTAAGCCAAGTATGAGGAACATGCATTATTAAGCATGAGGTTCGTCTTCTTGGATTAACCGTTATACTTAATACATAATTTTCGTGTCGAAATTAAATTATTTGAGTCGTTTGTTACCCTTAACATGTTAATAGTATAATACAGAATTTTCATGTCGAAATTAAATTATTTGAGTCGTTTGTTACCCTTAACATGTTAATAGCATAATACAGAATTTTCATGTCGAAATTAAATTATTTGAGTCCTTTGTTACCCATAACATGTTAATTTATTGTGACATTGTACATGTAATATGAACTCTACTTGAATTATTTCTAATTTTCTAAGGCAAGTTGCTATAGCCATCAACTTGCATTGAATCATAGGTTTCTCACTTCAAGGAGGGTGAAAAGGATATGAGTTCTAGAAGATAAAAAAAAAAATTTGAAATGCAAGTTGCCATATTCTTGTTTTTTTTTCACTACTTTAATTTCAATTTCTAATAAAATAATTCCATATAGGAAACCGCACTATAAAATAATGGGATCAATTTCTCTATTCCAAACCGTGTTCCAATCTCCTATTCCACAAAGGTAGTTGTGACATGTGTAAAAATATTTACACATGTAATACATCCCTTAATAAATGGATTTATGAATTACACGTGTCACTCATCTATATTGTTGGAATAGGAGATTGAATTTTGGAACAGAAAATCTTATTCCATAAAATAATAAAAATAGTATGACAAAATAACTTTAGAATGACTTATAAACATATCTTTCAAAGATTCGACTTTGATACATAATCTTACGCTTATTCCAATAAAAATAAAAATTCATTTTTTCACACTAGATTCACATAGGCGAGTTTAATTGGTACTTCTTCGACTTCAATCAAAAAAGAATAAAAATATATGAATTTGCATAATAGTTTCATCTTTACACTTCAAGCATATATAACTTCCTCTAATATTCTTTCCTAGAACAATAGTTAGTTAATATACAAATCAATATTAGTTTTTCTATTTAAATTACACACACATATACATATAAACCATATGCACACAACATAATAAATGGATTATGAAAATTTGGGCCAAACCCCATTTTTTTTTCCATGAACAAAAACCAAAAAACTTGGCCCATGTCCAATAATAATAAATAAAATAATTAATAATAATAATAATAAATCTCTCACACTATTTTGATTGGACCGCTTTCAGAGACGCCATTTAACTGTCACCTGCTTGCTATCAGCTATGTATCAACAATCCCAAGATGATATACATCTCTTCATGCCTCCTCCTATATATATATATATATCCATGGATTTAATCAAATGATTATAGAATTATAGCCTATAAATAATAAAAAGTGAATTTGGGCAAGAATACAGAGAGGATAAGGAGAAAAGATGATGATGGGATTGAGTGTTCAATGCTTATTGGATTTCATGGTTGCTGGTATTTCTCTGATGTTTGGGTTTGGGTTATTCGCTTTCATAGCTTCCATTCTATGCTCTGCTGCTTTCTTTCAGAACGCCAAGGAAATTTCCTGATTCATTCATAATTATGGGTTTCTTGTGAGTATTATCTTTTTTTTTTTTTTTTTTCCTAATTTGATGATGATAATAATAATATTTGCTGTATTTTTAATTTATGGGTTGTGGGTTTTCTGATGATTTTGATTGAAGGCAATTTTAGGGTTCTTCCTGTGTGTTTGGGTCTGAATTAAAGATGCAATTTTTTTTGTATATCATATTATGTGCAAGTTGCATAAAAATCGCATCTTGCTAATAATTTCTGGCTGTATTTTGCAGGTCGAAAACTCATCCCTTTGCTGCACAACTTCAATAAGGCTCTATATATGCATCTGGTTTAGTTTTCAAAGTTCACATTTGTGCCAAATCCCAATCTTATGTTATCAGAATAGGGGAACAAAGAATGTTGTATTTGACCTTTGTTGTCTGAATATGTAGGATTAACATGTATCAATGTTGTTGTATTACTTAAAATGTAAGAGAAAAATGAACTTTCTTTTTATATAAAGATGGAAACTAAGTTTATTTTGCATGTATCAAGTCTTGATCTCATAATTCCTTTCAGAATACCCTTTTTATTAAGGGATAATTTAGGTCCAAAGTATGAATGTGCGCGTCACGTGGTCAATTATTCGTTAAAACAGTATATGGGTTTTAAGAGAATACATTGAAATAAATTATTGAAATAAATTATTCGTTAAAACAGTATATGGGTTTAAGGTTACATAATTTCTAAGGAGGACAATTATGCAATTAGAATTTTAATTAATAAAAAGCAACATCCCAAGAAAGATAAAATGAATTTCTATTTATAATACTAAGAATTAAGAAACAAAACAAATTCACAACTATTATTTATTTCTTCTTCTTAAGCTTCCTTTTATAGACCATCCCTCTAATCCCATCCGGATCCGCCACAAAGCCCAAAGGCCTGTAAAACCCCAAAACCCGGGGCTCCGAATACAAAGCGATATTACTAATCCCCTTCTCTGACAGCTCGGTGACCAATCTCTCCATCACAGCCTTCCCCAGACCAATCCCCTGGAAACTGGGGTCCACCACCACATCCCATATAATCGCGTTAAACACACCGTCCCCCGTCGCTCTAGCAAACGCCACCGGCCTCTTCGTTTTCTCGTATTCGATCCACCATACGGCGTCGGTGTGGGCCAATGCGAGCCGGATCTTCTCCGGGTCGCGCCGGGGAAATCCGACGGCTGCGAAGACGGAGTTTAGATGGTCTAGGTTCAGGTTTTCGATCGTGCGGTGGAAAATGAAGCCGCGGGAGGAGAGAGAATCGGAGGAGGCGGCGGCGCAAACGGCGACGTTTCGGTGATTTCTGGGCTTTGGGAGAGATAATGGAACAATCGGGATGCGATTAAAGAGCAGCATTTCTTGTTTTTTTTTTTTAATTATTTTTCAATAAATATTTTGTAGTATATTGTGTTGTGTTTGTATTTAGATGGATAGGATAAATAGACATTGTTGAGATTTTGAGCTTGTGGTTTTCTTTTGTCCACGAGTTGGAGGAGAAAGATAAATTTATTGATATTTAATTCAATCTCGATTATTATTAAATAAATTTATGAATATTTCATTCGAACTTAATTTATTAATTAAAGTTCGAGTAAACTCCATTTGGTGGATAACATGTTTGATCAAATTGAAATAACTTGTCATGATTAATAAGTTTTAAAACTCAGCACGAGTTCAATTCAAGGAAAATAAAAAAAAATATATTACAAAATTAAGCTATTCGAACTTAACTTGCATTCAGTTTAATTGAACAAGGTTTAACGCAATTTGATTTGGACAACATGGAAAGTTACTATTATGCTTTGACATGTCATGATATCCCAAAATATAATTGTACTATCATATAACAAAAGAAACATTTATGGTTGGACTTTGGCAAAGAAATTCATCATTATTTAATTAAGATAGTTCTTCATGATTTTACTAATAACAAGATTAAAATTACAATAGTTCATACATTATATACATATCAAGATCATTATTATTACAATCTCAACTTATGAACAACCCCACAAAAACCCCATCAAAAAAAGAAGAAAAAAAACACAAACTTTCAGCCTAAAAAAGATCATCTTGGACCTGAAAGTTCCATTGCTTGAACAAGCAATGACGAGTCATCAGTAAGGTCTGAGTATCTTTCAGAAGTTGAGAACTCGTTGGCTCTACACCTAGTCGACTCGGCTCTTTGCGAAGCTTCCCATTTTTCTGCTAGCCCATCTCCTTCGAGCATTCGAACGACTTCAGACATTCTGGGCCGTTGGATCGGAAGATACTGTGTGCACAGCAAAGCTACTTGTACCATTTCTTCGAGCTCGATTCGATCATAGCTGTTCTTGAGATCTTTGTCCACTAGTAAGTCAAGCTTCTTCTCTTGGTGAATTTTCTTCACCTGAAATATCATTATCTCATTCAAAGCCATTTTTTCATGAAAAAGTGAGTTTTTTTTTTTTCTTTCTTAGAAAGCATAGAAATGGTGTTTATTATGCGTTTACATAGATGATGGCTTTTGATTTGATGTGGGTTCTATAAAGAATTCTTTTTTCTTCAAAAAAATTGGATTCGGATGCAAAATATAGGCAAAATGAATCTTATTTCGTACATAATCAATATATGTGAGCAGATATAAACCTTTTTGTTGCTAAAACTGAACAACAAATAGTAAAATATTCGATTTCAAAGAAAAATCCAAGAGAAATACCAATCGAAAACCCATTTTTCATTTTTCAAAAAAATCCGAAATGCCATGCAAAAAAACCCTAAGAATCTACTAACTTTTCTTCTTACCCAATCAAGCATGGCTCCTTTCTGATTAGCTCCTTTGCCAAACTCTAGAGCTCTTTGGCCAGTTATCAGTTCTAACAGCAAAATCCCAAATCCAAAAACATCCGTTTTGTCTGAAGATTGGCCTGTCGATAAATACTCGGGGGCTATATGGCCCACAGTGCCACGAACAGCAGTTGTAACGTGAGATTTGCCGTGATCAAGAAGCTTTGCTAGTCCAAAATCTCCCACAACGGCCTCGTAATAATCGTCGAGCAATATGTTTGCTGCTTTCACGTCTCGGTGAATGATCTTCGGGTCGCATTGTTCGTGAAGGTATAGTAATCCTCTTGCTGCTCCCAAGGCTATTCTTTTTCTTGTACCCCAATCTAATGGTGGTTTGCCTATAATGCAAGAAATAGAAGATAGATGGTTAGGATATAGGGTAAATTACATAGATATTACCTACATTTGACACTCTTAAACCAAAAAAAAAAAGAGGTTTTGAGGACTTTGGTAGGTTCTCGTGTGAGTAAAAGTATATTACAATTTCACCGTCTGTAAAAATTATTAATAGTTTGGTCGTTATGGATAAGGGATGTCTTGGTGATTTGTAAACCTTCAAGGGGTTTTTAGTAATTACCCTACAAATGAAGGGGTGAGTGAAAATATATTACAATTTCACCATCTGCCGTAAAAATTATATATTAATAATTTGATCCGTCTTCCATAAGGGATCCCTTGGTAATTTGTAAAACTTCAAGAGTTTTTGAGTAATTACCCTATAAATGAAGGGGGTGCATGCAGGGGTGTCCACGAGTCAAGTGTGGCCAAATTATTATTAAATTTTATATATTTTAACAAAAACGTTAATTAGGCTCACAAGCCTTTTAAAAAACATTTTTTGACTCGAGCTCAACTCGTCAGAAGAGCTCTGCTCGTTAAGCTCGAATCGAGCTATTTTCGAATCGTTTCGGCTCGTTGGCAACCCTAGGTGCATGTAATGAACCCTCACTATTAGTCCCTCAAGTTCAAATTTTTATAGTTTTAGTCCTTTAACTTTGAAGTCTTCACGATTTTAGCCCTCTCGACAAGCGAAACTCGTGTAGAAAAACCGAACTAAATCTAGAGGGGCTAAAAGTAAATTACTGCAAAAAAAACAAGATACCGAAAACGTAATAATCTCTATATATTTATTACCTTTGAGACGAGAAGCAACACTTCCGTTCGACATATAAGGATAAACCAAAAGCCTTTCACTTGAAGTGATGCAAAATCCATACAACCTAAGAAGGTTTCTATGAACTGCTAAACTGATCATCTCAACTTCAGTTTGAAATTGAATCTCTCTTCCTCCAATGTTATTACCATCTTTGAGTCGCTTTACCGCTACTACCGTTCCATCGTTAAGACAACCTTTGTACACGATCCCAAAACCGCCTTTTCCAAGTATGTTCTTGCTGCTGAAGTTATGTGTTGCATTTTGAAGTTCTCTAAACGGGAACCTTCGTAAGTTCCCGAGGCACACTTCTTCGTGATTTTGGTCTGAAATTACGAGAAAACGTAAAAATGTCATGTGGAATAACTCGAAACTAGGGGTGAAAGCGTAATTTTTCGTTTAATAACGGGTTGAGATTGTAATATATGGTTTTATTGACGAGGAAAGTTGCAATAATAGTAACTTTGTCGTGAGTAAAAATTTATTACAATTTGACCCTTGTTGGTAAAGTTAGATTACGGTTCGACCCTCTATTTTTTGATTCGTGCATGATGATATGATATGAGGGGTATTTCGATAATTTATAAAAGTAGTATTCATGAAAAATACTCAATAAACGCGAGAGTTTGTATGTAATTATTCGTATATTTTACCGTTGGCGTCGAAGAATATTTGCTTGTTGTGATTATTTCTCCACCAGAGAAGAAAACCAAATCCAAGAATTAGAAGACAGATACAACCAAGGCTTGAGCCTAATGCTAGAGCAAGTTTGTGACTCTTTGGCCTTGATGGCTCAAGATCTTCAAAACAAAAACAAATAAAATTAACAAATAAATAAATAAATAAATAAAATTAGAATTCTAGATTTATATAATTATGGCCTAAATAAATCTAATAAAATTCTTACTTTCTGAATTATTTAGAGAGAAATATAAAGGCATTGGTGCAGTTCCATTGCAATCTGGCTCTTTTCCAGTTGCACATATCATAGGATTTCCTAAAACACTGTCAATATATATAAATATAAGTAAAATAATTGAACTAAAAAATAAAATTTCAGGAAAATTTAATAATTACTTGAATGTTTTGGAATGAATTCTTGGCACTGGCCCACTTAAATTATTGAATGACAAATCCCTGTAATATCATGTAAAACAGCAAAAAAAAAATTCAGACAAATTGAACTTGTAATTAACAAAAATTATGAATTGATTATTCCATGCAAAATGAGATTAGAAAATTACAGAAAAGTCAGATGAGTTAAATTCCCCAAAGCCATAGGAATAGCCCCTGTAAGACTATTATTACTTAACCTCCTGTTTTCAACAAAATCAAGATTAATCATTGAATTAACTAATATAATTCAATTTTTTTTATTTTTTTTACAATATAAGAAAATATTTAATTCTACTACAAAATATACTACTTACAAGTATTGAAGGCTGTGAAGTTGAGATAAAGAAGAAGGTATTTCTCCATTAATCATATTATCAGAAAGATCAAGTTGTTGAAGCTTTGACAATTTTCCTAATTCAGGAGGTATATTTCCAGATATATTATTATCCTGTAAAAGCCTGCACAAAATAAAAATTAAATTTATTGTTAAAATTTGATCAACACAATTAATCTACTATTATATAATCTTTTTCAGCTACTCACAAGCTTGTGAGATGAGTTAAATTTCCAATACTTTTTGATATCATCCCAGATAAATTTTGGCTCGGGATTGATCTGCACGATTAACAATCAAACTATTTCAAATTAAATTATTTAACAAACAAAAGAAAATTGTGAAATTTGTATATGAATTATGTATATATATATATATATATATATATATAGCTTACAGTGAAATGACTGAATTATCATGAGAACAACCAACCATAGTCCATCCACAAGGATCAACAGCATTTTCATCCCAATTAAGAACTTCATGAGGATCATTCAATGATTTCTTTATATCCATCAAAGCTTGTACTGGTCAATATATATCAAAAAAATAAATAAATCAAATTCAAATATAGTGTCCAATTTTATTTTATTTTAATGATTGTCATAAAGAAGCCATATTACTGCGCAGTTCAATTAATTCTTAAACGTATACATATATATATATATATATATAACAAGTGTATACACTTAAAATATGAAAATTAAATATTACTGACCTTCAAAGTTGACGCCAGTAGGAGTAAGCAAAGAATTTGCATAAGCCCAGAAACTGAAAAAAGCTAGAAGCCAGAAAACAGCATCTCCCTTTGTAATTTCCATTGAATATGAGCTTTTTTTTTATGATAATTTTTGTATAATTTGAACTAAAACTTATTCTGAAATAGGAAATATTGAAATCATATGAGAATAGTACAACTTTTGATGCTCAACATACTACAAGAAACTGAAGTACTGACTCAAAGAAGAAGAAAACGTATATGTTATGCAGTTAAAAGTGTGAAGTAACATGCCTACCACTTGTCTAGTAAAGTTGAAGAAAAGAATATATATAGAAAGAAATATATTATAGAATAATTAAATAAATTTTATATATTTAAATGGTGATGGGAAAGAAGAATTCCTTCAATCATGCGTTTTGTTTGGAGGATTTTTGTTATTGGTTTTTTAGCTTTTCAATATTTTAATTACAGAAATTTTAAAATGTAAAGCAAAGTTGATGATATTGACTATTTAGCACTGTGAATTTTATTCTAATACAAAATGGGGTTGTTAAAGTTTCTTCTTCTTTTTCTTTGCATTTTGAGATTTTTAATGTTAAAGTGGGGTCGAATCTTAATATATATATATATAAAATTAAATTTCCAAATCGAGCAAATTGATAATATATTAAAACTATGTTATCACTTTACTTAGTTGTTCGGTTTGATTATCGGTTATATTTATTTACAATAATATATTATAAATTATGTATTGAAACATTAAAGATGTTATATTTTTTTTTTATATATTATGATGTGAAGAAAATAAGCACACAAATTGAGAAAGATAAGAAGAAAATGTGTTGGATTTGCTTTGGATGGGGTGTTGAAAGAAGACATGCATGCGTATTGGGATTTGATTTTATTTGGGTTTTGCCAAGTTTCTATTAACTTGTGTCAGCATCCAAACATTCCCTCTGTTTGTCATATTACATCAACTAATTTAATAATTAAATAATATTATTAATATCAATATTTAATATTGTTAATAATAATAAAATAGGCAAATACATGTATAGGAAAAAGAAATTACGATGGCACTTGCACTTCAGTTTTTATTAAAAGTTTTTATTTGGATTATAAACAAGTTATGGAAATTTATATAAATAATCGGAAATTTGAAACGAAACTTTTGATATATTTAATTAATCATTCGAAATTATAACATGAATTTTAAGAGGATTAAATGTGTGATCCCAAATAAGTAACATAAATAATCAAAAAATAACCTTCATACAATTAAATTCAAATAAAATACTTTAAAGAGTGTAGATAGAAAAGGGGTTGTGATATTTTGCAAAATAATTATGTATTGTTTAAGGTTCTTAAAAATGACTAAGAGACGTTTAAAATAGAGTTCATTGTACTACTGCACAAATTATATTTACAATCATTCGACATGCAAATTGTTATTTTAATAGACTATATTCTCACGTAAATAATATTTTAGAATCCACTTTTATATTACTCTATCACACTTTATATACAAAAATAATATAAAAATTACATCACTATAGAATAAATTCCACTAACAATCCACTCACATTTTATTGCCATTTCTAATTATAAAAAACTATTTTAGAAAAAATTCAGATACCAAATATTTGTATTATCATTCCATCTAAAATTGACAATGAAATAATGCATTATTGCAATAACAGGTTAGAATCTCGAGAAAAGTTTCGAGATTTGTGATAAAAAAATGAACTTTATATTGCCCACTCCACCATACATATGTCTCTTTAATTATTTCACTTGTTGGCCTTGCTTTATTTGATGCCCAAAGCTTTATAGATCAAAATGTTTCTGCAAAATCAATTCTACAATAGTATTGGTATTTTTTTAACACTCGAAAAATTGAGAATTTAGTTCAAGTCCATGTTAATATTTTTTATAAATATGAGAAACTATAATTATTTCTAGGATTGTTTATTGACCTAAACTATAGAATATGAATATTAAGAATTTATTTTTGTTACATCAAACTTTATGATAGAAAAATTCTATATATTACCCTAAACTTTATGATATTTGTTCTTCACTAATCACTACACGTGCATAGTGGACATCATCATAGGTTGACCTTATTCAAACATTGATTCTTTAGTTGGATCCATTAGCTATATATCATATATATATATAATATATATACATATGTTGTTCTTCATAAGTTGAACTATGATTAGTATGGTAATAATTAGGTCCCAATATGCCACTAATTATAAAAGTACAATCTTTTATCATTAGTGTGGAATCAGAATTGTTGGATCCTTCTTTAGTTATGGAATTAGAATTTTGTTAGTTATTGATTAGCTGTTTTATTCTTACCAAAGAGTATGATTGATAGACATTGAAATTATTCTTTAAATCTTGAAACTTCGAGTTTGAAATAATGACTATCGTTAGTGTAATAAAACTCATGCGGGTTCAATCATACATGAAGTATTGAATTTTCCAATAACCAAACATCCTAAATCTATTTTTACTAAATTTGTTATATTAAACTTCTATAGATTATTATTGTGACGAAATAAGCATTTTTGTCATTAATATTTATTATTATTGACAAGTTTAATGTAGTAATATATTATATTTTACTAATTATACATATAATATAAAGAATGCTTGATTGGCTCCAAAAAGTGGTCAAAGAAATGGGGTGTGACCGTGTGACAAATGAAAAATAATGATGATCTTAGTTGTGGAATCCAAATGAGTAGGAAATAATTGTTTCTTTAGACTAACATAGTGTTTTGTTTGAATGGGGAGCCAAATCTACCCCTCTTTTCTAACATTTATTACCCCAAATCATTTTATTTTTATTTTCATTTATCTCAAATTTATAGGAAAATTTAGTATCATCTCGAGTCGATTAGTGGCTGATTCTCAGCACCTATTTATTACAAATATATGATTAATAATACATCGAATTTGCTGAATCGTATGCGTTACCGTATTTTTCTAATTTATGTCCATTCAAAAATAACACATTAATGAGCATCCAAATTTATGTCACTTCTCAACAACTCTCAAATTAGTACCAAATTCTTTTCTAAAAGAAGATGCCTCATACATAAATCTTTTTTTTTTCTTGTTTCTTGATTAAATTTTTAAATATATCTTCAAATGTTGGAAATAGAAAAATTCCAACTCTTGAGGAAAGTAAGGGACAAGACAATTGGAATCAATCTAAGCATAATTGTACCCATAATGGTTTTGCTTTGCTTGTGGAATTTTAGCATCTAAGGCACATATTTGAAAGGGATTATTATTTATTAGCACCCTCCAAAATTATTTTATAAATAAAGTTAGAATTTATTCTAAAATTTATATAATTTATGAGGAGTTACCCTTTAAAGCTTATGATTCCTTCATTCCTTACCTATGCTTTTAATTGGCATAATTTGCAATAGGAACAAACTAAATGAATGATAGTAAACTAATGTATGTGGCATATGGGTTCAAATTAAATGAAGCTATAGTACATATATCTCTGAAAATAAATAAGAGACCAACGTTGTACTACTATAAAACAATTAATGAAGACCAATCATATGATTCTATTTATCATATTTGTTTTTCTATATATAATTTTGATGTATAAATGAACTACCAATGAACATGGTACACGTGATTCAATAATAAAATTGTAAAAATTCAGAAAAAGTATTATCTTGAATTGAATGCAATGAATATAGCGAATGTGGGCCGATGATATAAAGGCGAAGATATAATATTGGTATGGGCTGTCATCCATAAAGACTATAGTATACTAATTAATTAATTAATAGATTTGTTATCTAAATTCCAAAGCAAATTCCCCAATTTGAGTGAGATTCGGCTTTTGAGTCATATAAGAGTGTCTCCCACTTCATAAATCATAACCATATGTATATATTTCATATATATATATATATATATGTATTATATATAAGACAAAATGAATTTTTTTTTGGTAATCTATGGACTGAAATCATTCTTAAATCTTAACCTTCAAGTAAAAATTAATTAATTACAATTTTATTTTTAATTAAAAAAATTATATTGATAATCGTATTAATTATGATCTAAAATTTGGAGGTTTTTAGCAATTTGCCAAATGAGAATGACATAAAACTTGTACAATCTGTACTTAAATGTCTATAGCAAATGGAATCAGTTTTATTAAGAAAATAGAAAAGCCCAACTCCAAATAATAATAACCAAACCAAACCAAACAAATCAAAAGAACAATAACAAATCAAACCAGCAACAAATCTATTCAAAACAAGCACATTATCTTAATAGAAAACAACCAAATCCAGGAATTACAAAAACATAATAAATCCATATCACCATAACAGAAAGCAAATCATTCGAAAACAAAACCAGGAAATATACTAGAACACATTTTATGACTAATAACACAATAGCCATAATTTTATTGAAAGCAGTAAAAATAACAATGCTACTCCTTTTCTTATTCTTCTTCGGACTCCTCGTCTGCAAAACATTTCAGAGTGGACCTCGGAGACCCACAAAATCCAGATTCAGTCCTCACAAACTTCTGAAACATAATCGAACCCCCCATTCCAAGATCCTCAAAGCTTTTCTCATCAGTCGAGTAACCTTTCACATCAATGGCCTGAATTTCATCATATAACACAGCACCAAAATCAGCATGAACGGACACAGAAAACTCCGTTGGTTGGAAACATGCCAAAACCCTCTTAATCATCAGGCACAATTTCACCGCTTTAAAATCATACCCAGCTGCTTCAAAGCTCGCATAGCTAAAACCATCTTCAGGCGTAACATGAATAGTAGAAATAGCAGCTTCTTCAATGGAATTCATAGAATAACCACACGGGTCAAACTCAAAATCACAGATTTCTGACTTGGGAAGAATTTTTCTTATACCAGAATCTTCAGTCATGAGATTTGCAGAGCTCGATTCGGTTTTATAGAAAACCGAAGCTTTCTCCCTATCCAAACCGGTCATACACATTTCCAATGTGTAGACAGGGTCAACAGCCTCAACAGGTCCTGCACCAGCAGAATATATATGCCATTTCTGGCGTTCATCGTGACCGCCCATAACATAAGCCTTACTCTCGCCTGAACCAAGATTACCAAAATACTCCTCAAGGACAGATACTTCTTCAGAGAAGCTACGATGAGGGTAAGACTGAGCTCCTGGGAAGATAAAGCTTCCACGAGTGTATCTCACAGTTTGAACAGAAAGAGAAAGGCCTTCAGCTAATTTCAGAATTGGAGGGATAGACCGAAGTAATTTGGTTGTCCCACAAGTTTTGATGATAATCTTGTAAGGGTAAACAAAGAGGCTCGACTCAGAGAGGACGTATGAGTCAACATGTTTGTTCGACAATGAAGCAACAATCGTGCATTCAGCGGGGCCCAGAATTTCATCTAGTTGTTCTTTGGAAAGAGAACGGAGGCCCTTTCCTTCAGGGTCAGAAAAGACGCTTGGCTCAAAAAACGAGATTTCGAGCCTTTTTTCAAAACCTTCAAAACCGATTGGAGAGGCAGACAGTGCCATTTCTGACAATCCTCAGAGCAGTATAAGAGCAGACGAGATGGTAGTTGGAGAATGAAGAAAAGGAGTGCAGGTAAAAAACTAAAAAAACTAATCTAGAAAGCAGTAAATGGTCACGTCTAAGGACGTGATTAGGAGGGCAGTAAAGGAATATCAGGATGGCTTGCGAGCGCACTGCAAAAGAAAAAAATGGTTGTGTTAGCATTATTAAGTTGTATGGAAGTGGCAGAATTATCAAATTTCAAATAACTGTAATGTAAAGGCTTACGTTGGAGTAAGAAGCAGATTTGAATTTCTTGATGCCGCCGTTTGGTCGAATGTCTTCAATGCTGTATCCAAGGGGAGCTTCATAAAATAAAGTACTACTACTAGACTGCTTTTTTCCACCTTTTGTCTCCATTAGATCATCAATTTTTGGCTGCAGCATGACCAGGTAAAGTTAATTGGTTAGACAATTACTCATGATATGATTGGTTACAAACAGGATAACAAAATATGGTGCAAAGTGTCAGATATAGCATGAATACCTAGGACAAACATCATATTCGTGCATACAACAGAAAATAATAATTCAACAAATTCATATAAGTGAAACATTAAGGAGGACAAGAAGGTATATGACAATAATAAAGAACATGAAAATGAAAAGGCAAAAGATGTTGAAAACTAAAAGGTACTGGAGTTGTTAGGAAAATAAGGATTTGTCTATACATCACAATAGATAGATCTATGGTAATAATCAGTTTGATGTTTCAGATAGTGAGAGCAGAACCATCAATTTCATGGAATTAATTGTAAAACTTGACACAGAACACAAATCAGATAAAATATTCAATTTCTTGTGGAAAACAAATCAATATGTCAAACAAGATTTTTATCAGCAGTTGCAGAAATATCAGATCTGATATAGTGAAAAAGCTATAATATTTTTTTCAAAATTAAAAAATAAAATTTCAAAATTATACAACTTAAATCCACATAATTTCATAAGTAAACATATAAGAAAAACAAAACAGGTTGTGGATCCAATTTGTTTCATAAACCTAAAACATCAATTATCTTTCAAATACCAAAACAAAATAAACTTCAACCGAAAAATTCAATAAATTGATATATTTCAACAGCATAAAAATCTCAAATTCCATAGATCATATCAAATTCACACCATAAAAACGATAAAATAAGATTTCAACAAAAAGAACTGCAGATCAGACTTACATAAACAATATTCAATTTTTTGTACGAAAACCTATCTCTTTAAACCCAGAATTCACGTTCCTGAAATACATAAACAAACAACAAAATCAGAAAAAAGAAATAGTCAATTAGCCATATCAATTATCAACAATGCAGAAGTAATACTCACAGATAAAACTATTTTTACGGCCGCTGGTGAAGAAGATTGAAACCCTAGAAATATATGAAAGCTGTTGATTTCTTTTGAGAAATTTTTGCGAGTATTGGAATGAGGATGATGGGCTTCTTTATATAGGTGGGGATATAGGTCATGGCCGAATGATTTTCCCCTGATTTTACGGTATTACCCTTTTAGACTTTTAATAATAATAATTAGTAATTAGTAAATTTCTTTTAGAAAAATTCTAATTCAAATTAAATTCCTAAATTGAAATTGTGAATTATATTTATCAAAATAATGATGTAATTATTGCTCTTAAATATCATGAATTACGACCCAATAAGGTAGGGGTGAATTTAAATAAAATTTAATTGAATTTGGAGTAATTCATAATGCCAATAAATCATAATTTTTCATTATTAATGTGTAAGTAGAAATCCTTCTCATAGTTAGATTAGTAATTCTAATCCATGGCAAAGATTTTAAAGTTCTATTCAACTTCTAATTGCCATGTGATCTTTTTTACTTATATATTATGAATTAAATTATATTTAATTAAATTAAGTTGGCACCGAAATTTCTTATTAAAAAATATAGGATGAAAGTCAAAAATACTTATTTTCAATTGTTATTTTCCAAAATATATATTAGTCACATCAATTTAATTCTGTTTAATCTGAACTAGAATTTTTTACATCTTTTTTATGTGTTTTTATTTATTTGTATAATATAGTAAATGACTGGGGGAGGCTTTTTCACCCAAACGGAAAAGAGAAAAATGATAAAGGAAATCGAAAGTGCTTTATATTTTACTATATAAAGACCCATAATTTGGAACTTTTCATTTTCATTATTACTATATCTTTTTAAATAATCATTCGAATAATCATATAGATATTATTATTATTATATGTCTAGTTATACTCATTCCACTCATATGATTTGGTTGACCATCTTTTTAAAAACTATGTTTTCAATTTAATTTTTTTTCTCCCATTTTCAAAAAATTGTATACTATATAGGTTATAAAAATATTGGAGATCCTTATCATATTTTTTAAACAGTGAGATTTTTCATTAATATAATCCCAACATCTTATTTATGTTTTGAATTAAAAGTGAGATTTTGCAAGTTGATTCTGTCCATATATCCCTAAATCATTTGTAGCCGTTCAATTAAATTATTTCCATGTATTGGCTCATTGTTTATAGTATAGATATAAATGCAAATTTTGAATGTAAATATTTTATGATTTTATTCCTAATAAATCCCATATAAAATTTTGATTTCCTATCTTGTATTTCAAGATAATATTGATTATAATTGGCCCAAAAAAGAATTATAATAATGATAAAGAACAAAAATAAGATTTATATTTGTACTTTGCATACTCAAGTTGTAGCCATAATGATAAGATGCTCAAGGGGGCAACCCCTGGTAGAGTTGGTAAGGGCATTTGAACTTGTGGCCTAGGTCACGGGTTCGAATCCCACTGTGGGAATGCCTATTGCCTTCTCTACTGTGAGCCTGTCAGTTATGGGCAACCTAGGCTGGTTTACCTCTCTTGTGTGGTTCGCAGGCTATTGCACAAGAGCGGGGTTTACCCAGTGCGCACCTAACGGTAGCGGCTGCGGGTTCCCTTGTCATAAAAAAAAAAAATGACAAGATGCTCAAGTTTGGTGGGGCTATGGAAAATAGCCCATTTGACCGATAAATATATCACGTGTGTTAGTATATTGTTCTTATTCATTTACTCATTATAAATAAAGGACCAAAATGTCCTTTTTCTAGATTGAGTAGCCTACCAATATAAAAAAAATTCTAATCCCCAAATTTATTGAGTCTTGATAATGTTCGAATTTTAAATAATTTTGTCTAGTAATTTCCTTTTTTTTTTAATGATTCATTTGCACTATTATTAGAAGTAGTCAATGTCACATCAGATCCAGATCAAAAGTGATATATATTATTAATGGATGGTAAAAATCACTAATTTCTCCGCACATATGTGATATATATATATATATATATTATATATATCATACCGAGTCTAAATTCTATATGTAATATAGAATTTTCCACAATTATTGGCACTTTTTTTGCTTTAGATCTTGACCATTAATGCAAGGGAAGAACAAAGGAAGATACATGAAAGTGAATTAGGTTTAGAGTTTACTAGATGTTCTTTGTCTCTTTGGAAGAAGGTTCCTACCAATTCCAAAGTAAAATGATATTCAAATATTTAAATGTTAGACCGGAAAATCAGATATCCAGATTGGATCGCATATTGAAATATTCTTTTAGATAATATTTTAAATAAAATCCAATTTATTTATTTTTTTTGTCTATTTATAAAGGTTAAAAACCACACGGTTCATATTTATAGTCAAAATATTCATTTGTTTATGTAATAAAAAAAACTAAAATTACTTTAATAAATCCATATGATATGGTTGGTTTTGCTAACCAACCATATCTCATATTCACGTGTTTCAGATTGCAATCTAAAATTGTATTTCCTCTATTGATATGCCTCGGATCACATCAATGGAAAGAAGAAAAGATGTATCCTTATTTATTTTTTAAAATTCGATATATCATTTAAAAAAAAGTATAAAGTCCATATAACTATAAGTTACACACGAAATAGATTTACAAACATATTATTTTAAATACGCATCGAACATTAGAAAAATAGAATATCAATAAAACGTATTATTTATAACTGCCGTCTTACTTTGCCCCACTAATTTTCAATTTATTTCAGTTTCCGACGCAAGGTGGTTCAACCCTACTTCATTTAGCTATCTAATTTAATTACTTTAATGGTACTATGGACTATGAACACACGTAAGTTTTTATCTCTAAGATAATAGTTGAGAAACTATACACATATATATATATATATATCTATAATTAAGTATGTAATAATTAAGTAATAAAATCTTGATTATATCAATATATAATTTCAGATGATTCTATGTTATATTAGGACCATTAATCTTAATATAGTATTTATATTTATCCATAATTCTGCAAGAATGTAATAATAAAGAACATTTGGATTAAATCCATTATAAGATCCTTATTACATGTACACGTTGCAGCATGGGAATCAGGTTCTGGTCTGAAGAAAAAACAATAGTTTTTCACAAGATTTAAAGCATATTGGCTAAACCCTATTCCCAATTAGTCTCTTTCCCGATGCTGTAAGTGAGGACTAGTCAATTTAATTTTGAATAAATTTGTGGGGTAGACAATAGTTTATTGCATAATGGACTTTAGATTAATATTATAAAGTTAGCCAATATTATATGGAAATCTTAAAATTTAACATAATTTGTGAGCTGTAAATCATAAGTTCCATTCTTTTATATTTTCTTTAGTAACCCATCTTTCAGAATAAGTTTGTAGTTGTATTTTGTACCATTGTGTAATGTTTAGGTTTCTAATATTTGAATATTACAAGTTAAAATGTCACATAAGATTGAAGTAAGTTTGATTAGATTGTGAATTAATGACTACACGATCTCGAGCTCATGAGGTTCGGTTTAATTTCATATCGATCGTCAATCTTAAATCATAAATAAGTAAAAAGAATATATATTATAGAATCCTATCAAGAAACTCATCATAAATAGTACAACAAACAAAAATTTATGCTGTGACTGTATTTTTACTAATAAGGAGATGAAAGCATACACGATTATATGAATATAGGATTATTTCTCAACATACATGAAATTAATGATAAAATAAACAACTTATCTATATATGAAATAAACCATTAACTTGGAAATCTAAGTTTAGTGAAGCTCAAAATTTAACTTACAAATTCATCAAATTCAATTTATTATAAATTCGAACTCGACTAGGCTTACATTCATTTAGCCCAAATTAAATATAAAATAGTGAGTAAATACGTTTTAGATATACAGATTCAATTAATGATTCTAAATGAAATCATTGAACAATATTTTTCGTACACATGACCCATAAATTAGACTTAGAGAATTAATTAACTTCATGAACTCATATACTTCAAAATATTACTTGTACGTATGTAGATATTCTCTAAGTAGTGAATTATCTTGATGTTACTTAGACATTAAGGCAAACCCCAATTAGCATATATTAAATACATGATATGGTTTATAGATGTGCACGTCTCTTTTAGCTCTAATAAGAAGATTAGGTCTTTATATATAATTAACAACATAAAATATATATATATATATATATAACTATGGTGGACCAATGTAAAAAAGCTGTCGAGATCCCAGATAATAAAAACAATTTAAATGTTTATGTCACGTAAATGTTAGTAACATTAAAAGTCAAAATACTTGGAGATTTTTCACTAAGAATTCGTGTCAATTTTCATTGAAAAAAAGATTGGTAGGGGCCAATAAACATGTCTTTTGGGAGATTGATAACCAGATTTGTGTAATTATATACTATATTATATGTAATAATGATTAGTCTACATTTAATCAATATACACAATTTTAATAAATTTAGTTTCTTGTGCATTCAATAAATTGGTCGCTAAAGAACTTCATATTCAATTATATCCTAACTCATATTCAATTATTCTTTTGTAATTAATTTATATGAAAAATAAAAAAGAATCACAAATCCCATCCTTTTGAAATGATTTTAAGTATAATAAAAAAAAAGAAAAAGAAAAAAGAATAAAGCGTTTTCATTACTGTTTTATTCCCCTTAGAGCGCTTTTATTTGCTTTTTCTCGGATCTAATTCTTCTCACAGGTATAATTCAATTTCTGTTCTCAATTCATTTTCTGTTGTAATTATTTTCACTCTCAAGAACCTAAAATCGATCGATTATTTGCTAAACAATTGATCATTTTACATTATTCACATGCATACATGTACGTAAATATGTGTATTATGTGCTCATTTTGAGGATTCGATGTTCGATCTGCAGATTTTTTTTTCTTCTCATTTTTGCTTACTGTTTGCTTGAATTTTGTTTTCTGTAGTGCAGGTTGTATAGATTGGAAGAAGCTGTAGAGGAATATTAATTATTTAAGGTGGAATTAGTAGGAAAAGTTACTTAATTTTCAACAAAAAAGGAAAAACGAAATGGGATATATTGGAGCGCATGATGTGGCGGCGCTGCATAGGCACAAGTATAGTGGAGTTGATCACTCTTTGGTGTCAAAATATGTGCTGCAGCCGTTTTGGACTCGTTGTGTTAATTTGTTCCCTCTGTGGATGCCGTAAGTGTGTTTATACTTTGTTTTGAAGATTTATTTGTGTGTTTTGTTAGTTGTGGTTATGTTGTATAGCTATTAAGTTAATAATTGTTCCGTTTGGATTGTTTTTGAGATAATACTGTGGAAGTGTGTCTAGACAGTCTAGTGATGTCACAAGGTAATGAGACTGGAATTTTGCTGCGAAAACTAAAAAGTTTTGAGGAGAAATTTGTGCCATTTGCCAAAAAAATTTAAACTTTTTGAAAAATGGAATTGTTTTGGTTCTGAATATTTCTGCTGTGTCAATTGACTACCAGTTGTCGGCACATTAATGGCTGATAATAGTTAAAAGATTGAACGGCAGCTACAAGTTGTGAGTTGTCTAGTGTGTTGAGGAAAATGATCACGAAGCATATATTTAGTCGTAAGAACATTAATTGTTTCTCTGAAAATTTAGACAGCAGCCCGCCCATTTTGTTGCTATTTCAAGTCTTGTAGTTTGGTAAAATCGTCTTAGTGACTGGGACTTGAATGGATATTTTGACAAGTTTGGTGATCGGGTGAAAATATCTAAATATTGAATAATGGAAGTTTCTGCTTCTGATGGTGTAGCTGGTGGTTTATTGTGTCTAATATTTACATCATCCTTAATCTTTACCGTGTATCCAATATTGTCATAAATGCATTTTCAACGTGATACTCCCTATCTGTTCTGCTGACCTTCTTTGATGGTTACTAATTACCTATCGTTTCTCTTTTGTGCATGGACTGGACATTTTCAGGCCTAACATGGTAAATGTTTTTTGAGTACCATCTTATAAAATTTTGGTTTGATTGTAGTTTTTTTTTTATTCCTTTGCGTATTGTACTTAAGTTGATGTGTTGATTTTTGTTTACCCAGATTACACTCACAGGATCGATGTTTTTGGTTACATCTGCATTGCTTGGATACGTGAGTGATCCCTCTCTGTATCCCTCTCTACCCCTTCCCACTTGACGAGTCACAGTTAATCTTTTCTTGTTGCAGATATATTCACCTCAATTGGATACACCTCCTCCAAGATGGGTGAACTTTGCCCATGGTTTGTTGCTCTTCTTATATCAAGTAAGTTCAAGTCTATGTAAGCACTATGCACTATCTGTTTTAGGTCCCAGTATCCGTATTTTGTATGTCTATGATTGGGAACTCAACATATAGACCGGTGCGGTGACTCATGTTCTATGCACACTCTTCAATATTATGATGCCTCTTTGTACAAAGTTTGAATTTCTTTCAAAATGTGTTTTTATTGAGAGTTTCTATTCATCTTATTAATTCTTGCCTCTTTTCAAAATTGACATTAGACTTTTGATGCTGTTGATGGGAAGCAAGCAAGAAGAACAAATTCTTCTAGTCCATTGGGAGAACTTTTTGACCATGGTGACTTTTATCCCTTTTGATCATTTTTTTTATTTGCATGTCCATTCTTTCACTCATGTATTTAGTGCTGACAATCGTATTGAATTATTTCTGACTCAATTTGTTTTTCAGGATGTGATGCTCTTGGATGTGCGGTATGTTCTCTGAATATTTTGTTATTTTGTGCAAGGTTGTGATTTTGATGCATGAAACTTCACCTGGACTTTTATTACCAGTTTGAAGCCTTGGCCTTTGGAAGCACTGCTATGTGTGGACGGAATACTTTCTGGTTCTGGGTTATATCAGCAGTTCCTTTTTACTGTGCTACGTGGGAAAAGTAAGTTTGGTTTTTGGCTGATGCATGAAATGAATTCATTGCTTGAGTTTTACATATCCCTTTTATTGATTATCCGATGGTTTTTTTTTATATATACTGCTGGCGGAAAATGTTTCCCTTTGATGATTATCATACTGGTTGCACTCTTTTCTTCTGGATTCTGTATTATTTCATTAATATTATCCACACAAAATATATTTCCTCTGTTTTTAAGCTGCTGTCTAATTATATATACTACTATGCTCTTACTAATTAATCAATTCTTGCGCCCTCTGTACAGCTATTTCACCCATACTCTCATCCTCCCGGCTATAAATGGACCTACAGAAGGTCTTATGCTGATATATATGACCCATTTCTTCACAGCTTTTGTTGGTACTGAGATTTTACTTCAATAAACAAGCTTGATGTGATATGTATTGTCTCCGAATATAAACCTGCAAGACAATGTTATTTGAGATGTAAATGGTTGTCTTTTCAGGTTCTGAGTGGTGGGGACAGGAGTTTGGAAAATCAATCCCATTCTTGAGCTGGATCCCGTTTTTAAATGGTAGGCTTAGTAACTTACTTTGAGATTTGATAATATTTAGCATGAGTAAATCACTATCCATAATAATGAGACTTGAGAGTGATTTTTGTTTCCCGGTTAAATTAATGCTGTTTACAAAGGTGATTTGATATATAATGACTGTAATTTTCACCATTACTTGCTTAGGCTTTCTTCATATTTTGGCCTTCTTAATCCGCATGATCTCTCATGTTCTTTTTGTGATTTAGTACCTCTTCCATTTCTTATGTTTTGGATCGAGTGCTTATCATCTCTTTTTCTCTTTTTTTTTTTTTTAACAGAAATCACGATGTATAAAGTTGTATTATCTTTCATGATATTCTTTGCCGTTATACCTACAATCTCATTCAAGTAAGTACAATTTTCATTTTGATTGGTGGAGATGCCTTTTTGTTTTCTAATTTGAAGAATTTACTTATCTGTCCTTCAATTTTCTCTAAGTTTTTTCCTAGTTTGCAAAAACTATTAGTCTAATCCCATCGTATTTATACCAAAAACAAAATGAAAATGAGCTATTCTATACAGTAATATCACACATGCTTTCACGAATTCATGAAGTAATTTTTTAAATTGATTCTTTGTATTTGGTGTTTGAAGTAAATTTTCCCCATATTAGAGATATAAATGAATTTTCAATTCGAATACAGCATTGCTTTTTATTAAAAATAATTAATCAAATATATCCAAGTTTTTACAAATCTCTTGCTGGTTCCAAGCTCTAAATAAACAATGATTATGTGCAGTGTGTACAATGTTCATAAGGTTGTCAAGGCAAGAAAAGGAAACATGCTGCTAGCTTTGGCAATGGTATGCTTACTTTACATGCTGATTACATTTCTTTTTATATTTCTTACAATTTTGAGTTATGATTTTTCTCTCATTCTTTCACAGCTTTATCCTTTCGTTCTGCTATTAAGCGGAGTGCTTGCATGGTATGTCTTGATTTGTCATAATTTTCTTTCTTTCTAGTATTGTTTATTGTTCTTATGGAGTTCAATTCTGCAGGAGTTCCTTGTCTCCTGCTGATATAATGGGCGACTATCCACATCTGCTCATACTTGGTATTGGCCTGGCATTCGGATTTCTTGTGGTAAGATGCCTAATAATCTATGTACTTGCAGGTCCAATTTACATATATATATACACATATATACATACATATATATATATATATATATATATCTTAGTGTCTATAGGGTTCCATATGTTGTCCCTTGCCAAAGCTGATGACTTGAAACATTTTTTTGCAGGGAAGGATGATTCTATCTCATATATGTGATGAACCAAAGGGCTTGAAAACAAACATGTGCATGGTAATTACATTAAAATTGTTATAAGTAATAACGTCTTTGTTTTAACACATTAATGCTAATAAAATTGATATTGCCCGAGCCACATTTCTGTCGAGCTTGTTAATTTTAGTGTTTTTCCATTTGCAGGCTTTGTTTTATCTGCCTCTCGCCATTGCAAACGCACTCACAGCAAGGCTAAATGACGGGTGCGTACTTACATCAATCTACTGATAATATTATTTTAAGGTGTAGCTAAAACTAGGAGATGCAATGTATTTTATTTGATCATTTAACACTTATTAAATCTTCATATTGTGCCAGAGTTCCTTTTGTTGATGAGTTCTGGGTGGTTCTTGGTTTCTTTATCTACTCAGGTATGCACGATATCAGAACGAAAAGAAACCTGAATATTATTAACTCTTTTTATTCTTAAACCCGGCCCATCATTTTCGTTCTTACATGCACATTCCCTAACTTTACAATAACTCTCATCATTTATTTTTAAATGTCGATTTTCTTCTTGATTTAAGCATAATCCTAAATGTTTCTTTCGCTGTACACAGTGGCACTTTATCTGCATTTTGCTACATCAGTCATTCACGAAATTACAACAGCCCTCGGAATTTACTGCTTCAGGTAAAATACGAAAATGGCGCGAAGACATTTTTATACGTCATTTGATTTAGTTTAACAAATTGTTTTTTTCTTTGGAATTTTGAAAATTTGTGATGATCAATTTGATGCAGGATAACAAGGAAAGAAGCATGAGCTTAACTTCCATACAGTGAAAATTGCAAAATCGTCCCTGGGGTTTCCATTTGTTTGCAAAGCTATCCTTGAGGTTTTGACTTCACTGTGTCATCCTTATAGTAAAATTCCAACCATGGTATTTAATTGAATGAAGGAGATTTTAGTCATTTCACTTCTATTAGTTAGAAACATATTTATATATAAACAAAAATCATCCCTGAATGTAATTAAGATAAGCATGACACTAAAATGTAATTCAATTCAAACTCTGGCAACTTTAATTGAATGCTACATCAATTTACATAATTTGATTGAAATGGCTCTCATCCCTATTATATTAATCTATACATCTTATTGTGATATCTTATCAAGTATAGTAAAGCTTAAGAGTGAATTTCTTGCTAATGTGAAAAATGATCCAATCTGATGCCTGAAATCGTATAAGAGTTTTTTAAATTAATAAATCGAATTAAGAAAATAAACTTTTATTATTGGAATATTATATCAATTTGGATTATCATATTGTCAGCCATAATTATTAATGTGGTGAAATTTATATTTGAGTTTATTATAAATGAACGGTTTTGATTGTATTGAAACCTGAACATCTTCAAAAATCAAAAAAAAAAAAGAAAAAAAAAAGAAAGCATACACTGAGAAATAAAGTTTAATCTCGACTAAAAATAACATTAGCTCAAATCACTACAACCATTGAACAAATATGTAAGAAATACATCTTATTCCACATTAAACAACAATTATTTCCATTGACAACATCCATATAAGTCCATAATCTTTAACTAAATCTTACCACAAACACAAATTCAAATAGAATTATTAGTTACAAGAACATACACAAGATGGATTGTCACATCTAGGAATATGGCAAGTATTGAACCTACAAGGCGGTATATTTGTCGGCTCTGCACCCTTCTTATCGTTGCATGTACATATGCATTGCGGATTTGCGCAATTGCTTTTGTTACAATCTTCATTTTTAAGACATTCTATGCCCGCACCTTGTGCCTTCAACAATCCTGGCATGCCTGTCAAATCAAATTTTATTCGACAGATCATAAAAATTCTACATACTCTAAATTCAAGTAAAATTGCAAAATCGTGAGTATACTAGAAGTCTAGAACATGCGGTTTGAAAAACTCGTTCAGAATCATTTGAAATGATATTACATTTGGATGACACGTGAGGCCAATTTTGACCAATTCAAATCATTAGTAACATAACTACGCAATACTTCATGAATATTACAATATATATACGAGTGGTTATTTTTCAGTCTCACAACTTTCTACTTCACTATATCGAGACTTTTAACCACTCATATATATATATGTATATATATATATATACGCGTTGATTACAAAATCTGAGTACGTAGTAGAAAGTGTTACGCAATTACTTATATAAAATTTGGATTGGATTTTTGAAAGAGAGCACTACTAACCGGAATGTAGGAACAAGAGGGCGAACAAGAAGACCGAAATGATTGAAGACTTCTCCATTGGAAAATCACTAATTTCGTAAGACTAAGAATAATTATTAATATTTTTCTTAGAATATTTTATACAATTTGATAGTCATTTGTTGGGTTTATATAGGCGTAACCAAAAATTAAATTCATTAGATAAATAAGACAAAAATTGAATTCAGCCTTCAAACTTTGGTAACTGTAATTGAGTTTGACCATAATTTATATAATTCCATTGTAATCTCTTGTCCATATTACGTTAATTTATAATCTATAAAGTTTATTACAACCTCTTACTATGTATACCAAGTCTTAGGTTTGAATTTCTTGCTTCATTCTATATTAAACCGAGTCTAATACTAAGAATGAACTTTACATTTATCGTTTTTATATAAATACATATAGAAACTACACAAAATATATTATAGTATGCGAGAAATTAAGATAGACAAATTTTGTCCCATTTGAAAGAAATGACTTAAATTTAATTCTCTAACAACAACTAGTCGTTATATAAGATTTTGACTTCAATTTAAAACTTAATGAACCAAATAAAATGAACCCTATTTGAATTTGATATCATAACATCTTATGAAAATTGATTAAGAAAAGTGGGACAAAGCTTCCAAAAGAGGCATGTTTTGTAAAATAGATCTTGTGAATAATTAATCAAAATGTTGGTAAAATGTAACTTAATCATGGGTACAATCAAATTGTTCTTAAGTAAATGTTCCTTCCAATTATGCAATCGAAAACTTTAAATATGATGATAAGTATATATTCTTACATTAATTTTTTATATATATATATATTTGGAATAAAAAATTTAGAAACATAATGATTAGAACAACTAAACTAAAGTGTAAAACAATTGTTTTTTGGTCCTAATACTAAGAATAATGATGGTTTTAAGGGATGGGGCGTGAGAGGGGCGTGTGGGTTGGCCATGATGTCCTAATTTGGGACGTGCTTAGTGCTTACTATTTACTTATTATATTGTTGCACTGCGTGTCAATAGTGAGTGGTCCTTTTGATCACTTTCAAAAAATTCTTACAATAAAATTATTTTTAAGGAGCCTCATAATTCGATATAATTATATATATTATCGATATTGTGTGAATTTTATTACATAAATAATTTAATTAACTATAGAAACAATTCATTAACAAAGTCGAATTAGCTGATGTTATTATATTAGAAACTTGAAGCTTTTGTCACTTGAGATATACCTCGATGGCGATATGTGAATTAAATTAAAATCCTAAGTTTTGTGTATAGTTTTTTATACTATTATGCTCCAAACTCAAACATTAAAAAAATTTAAAATATTTTTGAGAAATAAAAAAAATGAAAAGTAACATGAATGTGTATAAACAGTTTTTCTGTATATTACAAATCCGATCCCAAAAAAGTCCACTGAGAATCTTGAAATTTATGGCACAAAGGTACAGTTAGATGTAAATTAATAACTTGTAGTACAAAAATTGGCTCAATCATATCTCACAATGTGTTAATTATCTGGAAAATTCAAGTGAATAAAATTGTCACGTCCTTCTCAAAGAAAAGTTTACAAAAAATTCAACACGTCTCTCAAAAGATGATTAATAAAATCGACAAATTATTTTTGTCTTTACATATATGTAAATATGTATATATTAGAATGCTTGTAAGCTTAAAATCTATCATACAAGTATTTATTTTCTTTTTTTAAATAATTAAAACTTATAAGATTTTAGTGTTTCAAATTATTATTATTAATGAGTAAAAGAGGTAGAGCGGAAAGTAGTGCTTCAAATTTAAAGGAGTTTAGGTTTCTTTACATTCTTTTGATTTAAATAATGATATTTTCTTTTTTAAAGCTTACAAGAACATATCTTTAATAAATTTACCATAAATTATGGACACCTCAAAAGCTCTATAACGTACGTAATTAAAGTAAAAAGGTATCATATAACTAATTAGCCTCTTATGTTGGATTTGTTTTTTTTATAAATATTTAACTCAAATTGTGTATATATATTGTCTAGCTCTCGATCCATTATAAACCTAAATTTATACAAAGATAAATAATATTTTGAAAGAACAATCTAAATATTAATAGAATATTAGTGCACGCTCTGTATTTATACATCAAGTATCATATTTAAACAATTCAATTTTATATTAATACAAATTAGTGTGGTTTGATTTGAGCCATTTAATTATATGAACTTTTTCATGAAAAAACATGAGTAGTCTCCTAATGCATCACATCAAATCTTAGTATGCAAACATCTAAGTAAAATATATATTGCAAAAATAAAAATAAAAATAAGTATTAACTATTAAGTAAATATTAAAGTTGCAGTATAAGAAATAAATGTTGGTAATTAATTTATATTGATGTGCCCCCCACAGAAACTGAGACCTGCTAACAGAAGCAATTTATATTCATTCCTTTACTCTTCAATCACTTCAACCCCTACCCACCTATGATGAAACAAAGAATTAAAGCTAATTAATAAATTCATTTAGATTTAGTTGCTTAATATATTAATTAAATCCCGAATAACTTTTTTGATATATATCAAATAAGTTTGAAGTTGAGCTCAATAAACAAATAGTTAAAATAATTACAAAATAATTAAATTACTTAAATTTGAGCTTGTATTCAAGTAATAATCAAATATTCGAACCTCAAACTTAAACTGTGAGCTTGATCGTAATACTAACCATCTTAACAACAACTTGATTCTACATGACTCAATTAAACTACTTGATACCCCACTTAACATCGTTCATTAAAGTTTGATTCGTTAATATGTCAAAACAACCTTTTGGTTTGTTCAATAAATTTAAAATTTGAATTAATTAGTAAAAAAATGATTAAGCTATATGCAAAGTAAATAAAGTCACACGAGTTGAGTCCAATATAGATTTTCCGATTATCAGGGAAAATCTATGTTGGATCGGGACCAACCAGCCACAAAATCACCTTTGGGGTGGTGTTTTCACATGGGTGGTTGAAAAAACAACCCCCTATTTCGGGAAACATGTGGCTAAAACTGGACTGGGACCAACGGTCCCGATCCAGCATAGAATTTCCCCGATTATCAAGCCTAATCCACTCGACTATTTCTCCGATTCCCAAGCCAAACTCATACACAAACTCTGAAACTCGATAATAACACAAAACTACTTTGACCAACAACTGAGTCGACTCGACTCGAGCCGAGTAGACCCCGCCCAACTCACCCCCTGACACGAACAGTAGCACACGCACAATCATATGATATGATACCTGCATAAAGCGATAGAGACAGTGTGCATTTTCCATCACTCTTCCCCTTCTGCAATCACCACTGTTTTTCTTAACGTAAATCTCACTCCACCTTTTTGCCTGCATGCTAATGCTATTAACCTAACGCCTCTATACTTATCTCTCATTCCTCTTCATCATAACAATCCCATAAAAAAAAACCCCCATCTTTTAGATCTCAACCATGGAGGACTCAGAATTCAACTACTCTGCATCAGAAATGCCATGCAAGAAACACCCCAGTTCATCTTCAGTTGGGGTGTGCCCCTTTTGCCTGAAAGATAAGCTCGTGAATTTGATATGTTCAGAGTGTGGGGAACAGCGCCTTTCGTCGTGTTCTTGCTCCGATGCTTCGTCGTCGTATCGCAATTCTTGCAGCACGATGGAGATTGGGAGTGTTGGCAGGGTTTCGTTCCTGTTGGAGAATGAGAAAATGAGTGATTTCCCTCAAAATGTAAACCCTAATTTGAAAAAGATGAGAAAAGAGGGGAATCCAGAGCAGGTTATTTTTCTGAGGAGGAGCAGTAGTAGCTGCGTTGAGGTGAAAAAAAGTAATGGGTTTTGGAAAATCAAGAGGCTTTTCAGGAAAAAAAGGAAGGGTTTTGGTGAAAAAGGTGAATTTTGCGATGAAAAGAGTGAGATTTGGGTATCTGATATTATGGGTGTTTCTAGGTCAAGGTCTTTATGCAGTTTCAGGGGAGGTGGTAGAAGTGATCTTGATGAAGATGGCTTCTCAAGTGCAAAGATTTCTGATGTTACAAGTGGGATTTTCATTGATTCTGAGGGTAGAAAAAGTGGATTTAATGGTGAAAATGAGGTTGATTTCAGTAGGGGGAAAAGGGTTTTTGGCCAAAATGATAGGATTTATGGTGTTCAAAACAGGGGTGGTGTTTTTCCAGCTAAAGAGAGTGATTTTAGTGCAATGGATGAATCCAATTTCATCGATTTGAAGCTCGATTTATCGTCCGAATCGAGGCATGAATTCTGTGGAGGTAGAACAAGTGGAGCTTCTGATAATGGATTTGGTTTCAAAAGTGAGAGTTTTGGAAGTTTGAAGAATAAGGGGCTGTTTGGCAATAGTGGATCTTGCAGGATTGGTGTCAATGAAAGGGGATTGAATAGGGGGACTAAAAGCCATAAGGTTTGGAAATGGATCTTCAAGTATCATCCTACTGGTAAGAAGAAAGAGTAAAAGATTACATTTTTAGAAATGTTGATAAGTTTATGATGAATTAATTATGTGATGTTATGGGGTGGTGATGAAACTATTCAGAGTAAATAGAAACTATTTTGTGTTGTTTTTGTACTTTGTTAGGTCTTTTGGTGTATTACTATGTCAATCTCATCTTCCATCTATGCTTAGTGTATAGTTTTGTTTTGCAGTTTTCATATCCTTATAACATCATTATATCAAGGTATTTTTAGATTGGATTAAGGTGGAAAATGATAGTGATAGCTCAACTAATCTTACCAATGGTCACTTGATGGAGTTTGAAAACAGACATTTTGAGACGTTTCGATAAAATGTTAATCGAATGGTTGAGATGTCCCGAGCATGTTCTCGGCCAACGGTTGAGATGTCCCGAGAATGTTCTTGGTCCATCGAAGAAAGACCCTTCATTCTCTTCGATTTTCCTTTAAAAATCAGGTACTAACTTGCTAAAAAAAAAGGAGAAAACTTGAAAAAACAACTAATAGAAGGGCTTGATCCTAATGTTTTATTGAATTTGTATGGGTTCAAATGTTAAATAGTATAAAAATATGGGGGTGAAGTGCAATTCAAGCAGATTTGTGGTTTGGCTCATTTGCTTCACACCTATCCAAGAACTCTAATTGAGATTAGTAAAATATATATCAAATTGATTCCAAAAAAATATTTATCAAATTTTAATGATGAATTTAGTTGGCAAGTCCAATCAAGCTTAACAGATATTGCAATTATGTAAATTATTAATGTAACAAAAAGACAAGTAAACGGACAGCATTTTGTCCTCATCATTAATTGTAATAGTGCAAGTAATTATGGTTTCAAGATGTTGCTTATGTAAATTGAATGAAAATAAATTGGGCAGGCCGACACTTAAACTATTGAAAACCATATTATATAAAAGAGCATTGCTCATAGAAAAATAATAAAATATATTTTGTATTTTTAAATTATTCATTTTGTTGTAATTAAATTCTAAATTATCACACGTAACAAAATAAAGAGATAGAAAAATAATTTTTTTTAAATTTGATAGTTGAGAGATCTAAATACGATACTAAATTATTTAAAAACGATATAAATAAAAGAACACTACTCATAGAAAAATAATAAAATATATTTCTTATTTTTGAATGATTCATTTTGTTGCATTTAAATTTTGATTTATCACACCTATCAAATTAAGAGATGAGCGATAATTTATCAAGTTTGATAGTTTAGAGATCTAAATACAATAAATGAGTAGTTTAAGGGTACAAATGTATTTTATCAAAAGAAAAGGGGGTAAAAAGAAATATTAGAAATCTTTACAATATTTGACCAGTGAAGCCCAGACAGAGAGGGCTACAAAAACCCTAAACGCCTATAAAAAACCCCCAATTACAAAATTCCAAACCTGAAAACTCCCTCCCTTTTGCTCCCTTTTCTCCCCTTGGTATCAAACCCTTGAAACACGGTGTTCGATTGTAAATTATATATATATATATATATGCGATTATCTGTTGTAAGATATAGAGATGGATCAAGATCAACAATGGCTGATTAATTGCTTGAACGCCTCACTTGATCCCAACCAGCAAGTTCGAACCTTTGCCGAAACTTCACTTCAGCAAGCCTCTCTTCAGCCAGGTCTGTAATTTCATCAATTGGGATTCTTGTTTTGATAAACGAGAATTTCATGATGTTCTTGTGTTTGCTTTTGTGTGAAATTATGTGACTTGTGTCTTTTTTTTTTAGTTTTGTCAAGTCGAGGAAGTATATTTGATGTGAAAATTCACAAGAAGACGGAAAAGTCTGTGTTTTTATGGGTTTTTATCGGGAAATGGTTCAAGAGTTTGGGTTTGTAAATTTGTGATTGCGATAGTGTTTCTTGCCACATTGTCATTTTATAGACAAAATGAAATTTTTACCACAGATGGAATTATGTAACAGTGAAATTGTCGATCTAATAATATCTGCTGAATTTTTTATAGAAACGAAGACTTCTTTGTTTCTTTTTCATCCCAAGTCTTACTATATAATTGTGTAATAATGGCAATTGACATGAGTCTTGCTTTAACTTTTGTGATTTACTATTTATTTTAACGCCTCAATTACAGTGTGATATATGTAATTAATTAATCTTTTTTTTAACTTTTCTTGGAAGGTTTTGGTGTGGCTTTAGCGAGCACTGCTGCAAACAGGGAACTTCCATTCGGATTAAGGCAGATATCCTGCATGCTGTTTTATAATTTATTTCGTTTGCTTTATTGCGTTAAGGACTATTCCATAAGGTTCACTTTCTTTAGCATACACTTTGTCAGCTTAACGTGCATATACTTAGCAGCAGTTCTACTGAAGCAATATATTAGGAAACACTGGAATGAGGATGAGGAAGGCTTTGAGCATCCCGTTGTTCCGAGCCATGAGAAGGTTTTTCTTTTTCTTTATGTTCATTCCAAATTGCTTCGAACTGTATAGGTTTTGTAGATACGTTGCTACCTTCGATTAAATTTTACTTCACTGAGTTTGTCTAGAGATTTGGAAATCTATTTTTTATCTCACTCACGTAATTGAGACTCCAAAAAATTGATATATCTTTTTTGATACTTGAATTCTTTTTTCATGTTTGTTTCTGAGATAATATGCAATTATCCAAAAGAATTCGTCTTGTATATGGCTTAGGGATTTCAATGTTATGTTTTTCTACCAGGTATCCATTCGTGGACTACTTCTAGCATCACTAGATGATCCTTACAAGAAGATCTGTACTGCAGTAAGTGTGGCTGTATCGACAATCGCACAGTATGATTGGCCAGATGATTGGCCTGACCTAGTACCATTCCTGTTAAGTTTAATCAATGACCAAACTAAATTGAATACTGGTGAGTCTCAGCATGCCTTTTGATGCCACTGATATATTCTTGAAAGGAATTCTAATATTTTATTGTTACATTTGCAGTGCACGGGGCTTTAAGATGCTTGGCTCTTATTTCTTCAGACATGGACGATAAGATGGTTCCTAAAATTGTTCCTGTTCTGTTCCCATGTTTACATACAATTGTATCATCCCCTCAGGTTAATCTCATTGTTTACCTCACATATCGTTTGTATATTATAAATCTCCAACGGTAATCATAATGAACATATGCTTGTTTTTGGTCAAATTGAAGCAAACCATAGAAAGTGAACAGTGTTGTTCTGTAGTTTATGCCTATTGAACTTTTAAAGTTTTAATAAATCAAATAATAACATTTAACAAGACAGTTTGTTATCTTTCACTATATTAGAATGGATAATATATTCCTAACATATCCTCCACACTCATCTATAATCTCCTTGGCTAGGTGTAGTGGGGTCTGGAGATGGAAATGAGTACTTACATGCCTCAAGGGTCCTGGTTTTCATGTGTTTTTGCCTTTTACAGTCTATTCATTTGGTTCATTTAATCTTCCCTGGATTTTCAAGTACAAAAATAAAACAAACCTGATTTAATGATATGAAATGTAAGTGAACCTTTTCAATAAGTCTAGATTTATTATGTCTTAATCTTCTCCTTAATGCCCTACTTATTCCCCCTTTAAATTTCTAGTTTAGTGTATAAATAATGAGAAAAATTGGCTCTTCTAGCTGTTTAGCAATCTGCTTTATTGTTTTACAAAATTATGTCTTAGAGATTCTCGACAGCCATTAAATTGTGGCACTATTGGATCATCTTTTACCTCTCTGTGGATTCATGTATGCAGGTCTATGAGAAAAGTCTGAGGTCAAAAGCTCTTTCAATAGTTTATAATTGCAGCTCCATGCTTGGGGTTATGAGTGGTGTATACAGGGTATTCACTTGTAGCTCATTTTCAGGCTGATTATCTGCACACATTCCGTCAGAGTAGCTAATATTAATTGGCTTTTTGGTAATCAGACAGAAACTAGTGCCCTGATGCAACCTATGCTCTACCCTTTGATGGAGCAATTTTCGTTGATCTTGAAAGACCCGGTGCCATCGGAAGATCCTGATGATTGGAGCATCAGAATGGAGGTAGTTCTCTTTTTAGTTTTTTAATTGTCCCATGATATTCTGTACGCCAATTACTAAGTTTAAAACATAACTATATTGGCTGTCAGGTGTTGAAGTGCTTGAATCAGTTCATTCAAAACTTTCCAACTATTGCTGAAACTCATTTTGTGGGTATGTTGCATCAAATTTCCTAAATGGAGCTCTTAGTCCATTGGTTATGCTGACATTGTTTTTCTTGTCCTGATTCGTGATACTTTCTAACATTGTGGCGGTATTGCAGTGATTGTGGGGCCACTATGGCAGACGTTTGTGTCAGCCTTGGAAGTGTACAAGCGCTCATCTATTGAAGGTGTTGAAGATTCGTACGACGGAAGATATGATTCTGATGGTGCTGAGAAAAGTCTTGAGTCCTTCGTCATCCAGGTTAATGCAGTTCATAATATTGGAGTGTCGATTAAATATTTGAATGTGTTTTTTTGCTTTCTTCTGTTGTGGGTGATGGTGCATAATTTGCATTAGTCAGTATTTGACATGAGATCACTGCTGGTCTTTGGCTGTGCAGTTATTTGAATTTTTATTGACTGTTGTTGGAAGCCCAAGATTTGTTAAGGTGTGCTTCTGAACCATCTGTCTATTTTCTTCTTTTTGTGTGTACCGCAGTCAGAATTTGGATACTTAATCATTTTTTCATATAGGTTGTTATGAACAATGTCAAAGAGTTAGTCTACTATACTATTGGTTTCCTTCAAATGACGGAACAACAGGTACTCCATCTCTATCTAGTAGGTTGAACACACATGTTATATTTTATTGAAGAGAGCCCATGAACACACACGTAATAAAAATCTCAAACACTTCAATTTGATTGGTTTGTTATTGATCAGTTTAAGAGTCATTCTCAGTACCTCTTTTCTTTGCTTATCGTCGTCTTTTCATGTGCCAATTGGATTTAGGCTCATATCTGGTCTCTGGATGCTAATCAGTATGTTGCTGATGAGGATGATAATACATACAGTTGTCGTGTATCTGGTAAGTAGTTTGCGGAAGTGAGGAACTTTGTCAGTTAGTTTCTAGAAAATGTTGGACATGTTTCCCTTTTGTTTGTGCATGGATGCATCTTTGCATCAATCTTTCGTGATATATTTGTGCATGGGCTATCCATGTCTTTGTTTCATATTTGTATATAAGTAAATGTACATTTATATGTGCCTATGTATAGTAATTATTGTGTATGTATCAGTCTTTCATTTGTGACGTTGCACTTTTTTTTTTTCCTCTTTTCTCCTGTTTTTTCGTATCTCTAACAAATCTTTCTTTCAGGTGCTCTTCTACTGGAAGAGATAATTACTTCTTGTGGGGTGGAAGCAATGGATGCTGTAATTGACTCTGTGAAAAGACGAATGAGCGAGTCTCAACAAGAGAAAGATTCTGGCTCTCCGGGCTGGTGGAGAGTAAGTCGAGCAATTTTAAAATATGAACTTCATTTATTGTAATTATAGAGCTTATAAACAAACTGGCATAAATGTTAAAATGTGGATGTCCTTTATTTTGTGTTGTCAGTTACGAGAGGCTACCTTATTTGCTTTGGCTTCTGTATCAGAAGAATTGCTTCAAGAAGAGGTCTGTCCTTTTAAAACTTTTTTTGGTAATCGAGAGCTTTTTATCATTACTTGGTATCTATTATATGTAGAACCTCTTTAATTATAACGTTTAATCTATATGTTTACTCTTTTAGGTTTCTGGACACATTATTGGAAGTATGTTAGAGCAAATATTAACTGATGATGTGGCAACAGGTGAGATGTTTTCAATACGATGCTTATTCGCATGATCGACTAATTCGGGGGTATGGGATTGGTTTTCTTTTCAAGAGGCATAAATGCGTTTATTATGCAGGTGTACATGATTACCCGTTCCTTTACGCCCGCTTATTTTCATCTGTTGCAAAGTTTTCTTCTGTGGTAACTACTAAACAACCTTCTATTTCTCCTTCCAACCCGTGTAATGACCTTATTCAAGTCCTTAACGGTTTCATTATTTATACAGATGAACAACCAAGTAATGGAGCATTTCCTGTACGGTGCTATTAAGACAGTTGGCATGGATGTGTAAGAACTTGACTCGGTATATTAATTTTTTCAGTCAATTCCAATAGAATTTTTCATATTTTTACTTTTTGCAGTCCCCCAGCAGTGAAAGTTGGTGCTTGCCGGGCTTTGTCCCAGCTTCTACCAGATTCTACCAAAGGAATCATACAACATCATGCATTGGATTTATTCTCATCACTTATAGATCTTCTTAAAAATGTGAGCAAAATAACATCACAATTATTACATTTTCACCCCTGATTTTTCGAGCTGTTAGGATTTGACTTGGGGTGTCTTCGTAATTTTCAAAACCTCAGACACCTCATGATAATTACCCAATAAGGGGGCGGGTGTGGGTTATGCATGTAATTATCCTTATTATTTTGACAATTTATCCATTATTGCTTCCTGCTTGTAGGCATCCGAAGAAACTATGCACCTAGTACTTGAAACACTACAAGCAGCTGTGAAGGCCGGTTAGTATGAGTAGTATACAATTCAATTCCATGTTCTATGGAATTTTCTGGCTTCATTCATTTTTGAAGCTTAATTTCTCTTTTCCTTTTATAGGTCATGAGGTTTCGGCCTCAATAGAACCAGTTATCTCTTCTGTAATCCTCAACATGTGGGCTTCACATGTTTCTGACCCTTTCATCAGTATTGATGCTCTGGAGGTTTTGGAGGTAAATCTTTTATTTTTCTCTTTGTTTTTTTAGTGGAGTGTACTATTGGGTTATGCATGATAAAAACGAATTCGACGAGTCAATGCTGTATTTTGTTAAACTAAACACAACAGGATGAATCATGATAACTTGTGTGTAGATATCAATATAAGCCAAAATATTATTAAATGAAACTGTTTGATCTCCATATATTCACTGAATAATCTTGTTACATCTTTACAGGCAATAAAAAATGCTCCGGGTTGTATTCATCCTCTGGTTTCTCGAGTTTTACCTTATATCGGGCCAATCCTCAGTAATGTATGCAAATTTTACCCATTTATAACTGTATGTGCAGAATATCTAAACTTGAAACTAATTTGCCGTTACCCATGATATTTTTTAACATTCGCAGCCTCATCAACAACCTGAAGGCTTAGTAGCTGGTTCTCTGGATCTTGTTACTATGTTAGTCAAGGTGGTTCTCCTTTAAAAAACTTTATTTTCACATTTTTCTTTCTTTCAAGGGACTAAATATTGACAAGGGGTTTGCGATATGTTTTACAGAATGCTCCCATTGATGTGGTTAAAGCAATATATCAAGTTTCATTTGATCCTGTCGTTAGAATAGTCCTTCAGAGTAATGACCATAGCGAGATGCAGGTTATCTCAATTTTCTCTTAGCTTAAATTTTTATGTAACTAGTTCTATTGTTGATCCATACATTCCTTAACTGGCAGTAAATGCATATTGCAATTTGACCCCTGTCAGTAAAAAGTAAATTGCAATTTCACCCCTATTTTTCGAGTTGTCAGGATTCACCTGAGGTGTCTTGGTAATTCGAAAAACCTCAGGGGCTCGTGGTAATTACTCAACAAGAGGGATGTATATGTAATTATTACAACATAAAATAATGATGGTATTGCTTTTACATTTTTCAGAACGCGACTCAGTGCTTAGCTGCTCTTGTCTCTGGTGGAAAACAAGATATGCTTAACTGGTCTGGCGATCCTGGATTTACAATGAGAAGTTTACTTGATGTAGCTTCAAGGTACATAATTACTCAATTTTTTTTCTTCTTATTTTCGAACGAAATAAGCTATTATTGTATGTTGTTTTGTGCAATATTGATGTTTTGCAACCTTTCTTCATTTACTTATTTGTTGGGTTTTGTATGTGCAGGCTTCTCGACCCTGAGTTGGAAAGCTCTGGATCACTTTTTGTCGGTAGCTATATCTTACAACTTATTTTACATCTGCCTTCACAAATGGCACTGCATATACGAGACCTTGTGACTGCCCTTATTAGACGCATGCAATCTTCTCAAATATCAGGGCTCAAAAGTTCGTTGCTCTTGATTTTCGCTAGATTGGTAAGCTTATTTATTGATCGATTTCTATAAGCAACTCATCACTTCATTATGTTCACTTTATGTCACTAAATTTTGTTTTTCTTTCTACAATTCAGTTATTATCATTTGATTGAACCGTTTACATTCTTATTCGATGCAGGTCCACATGAGTGCACCCCATGTCGAACAATTTATTGATTTGCTGGTCTCAATCCCAGCTGAAGGCCATCGAAACTCCTTTTCTTATGTCATGTTTGAATGGACCAAACAGCAAGGCAAGCATTGCCTATAATCAAAGTTTACTTTTGCAGAAAAAGCATTATATAGTAGAACGATATTGATCTTTTTTTTCATGATTTGTTCGATTGTTTACTGAATCCAGGGGAAATTCAGGGAGCCTACCAAATTAAAGTAACAACGACAGCTTTGGCTCTGTTGCTTCTAACTAGGCATGTTGAATTGGGGAATGTCAACGTCGAGGGCCATCTTATCAAGGTTGGTTTATACTTACCATTATCTTTGATTGGCCATTCTCGATAACTAATTCCATTTTCTAAATTATTTACAGTCGGATGCTGGAATAACCACCCGTTCAAGAGCTAAGCTAGTTCCAAATCAATGGACTCTTGTGCCACTTCCTACAAAGGTATACATAATAGGGTAATTATATTGACACCCCTTAGTGAGACCCTAATTATGAAAATACCCCGAGAGTTTGAGAAGTTACCATAACACCCCTTAGCATAACACTTGCTTGCTATCTGCAGATTTTGGCCATACTGGCAGATGCTTTATTAGAAACACAAGAACAAGTAGATGGAGATAATCAAGTAAGACTTAGTCATTTTTTGTGTTTCTGTTTCCATATCCATGTCTAAAAACCGGATCAAGATTTTTTTTTTTTTGTTGAATTCGTTATCGCAGGATAGTGATTGGGAAGAAGTTCAGGATGAAGATGGTGGAGATGATGAGGATTTCGTACATTTAGCTGGTGGTGCTACATCACATAGCAGACCTACATATGAATATCTTGATGCTATGGCAAAAGCTTTCAATGAGGTATATTGATTTGTTGCTATACTTTAGGTTGTGTTTGGATTGAAGAATTTGGAGCAAAGGATTTTAACTACATAATACAAAAGACAATCTAAAAAAACATGTTTGGATAAAAGACAACCTTATACTTTTCCAAGTTGTGTTATTTTCGACTCATTTGTGGAATTTGTTTGCATTGATCGGTAAAGGACCAAGAAGATGACTATGAAGATGAGCTTCTCAGTAGTGCCGATTCTCTAAATGAGGTATAATATCGATGCATTATGAACAGCAACCCACAAATTATCGTCACAATTTGTGCTAACAAATTCATATTGCAGATCAATTTGGTTAATTTTCTTGTGGAATCGTTTGCAAAGTTCTCCGAGAGTGACAGGCCATATTTTGAACATCTTTTCAAGGTCCGTTAACCCCTCAAGTCTTTCGTGTGTATTTCTTACCAAAATCTTGACTCGGGTTATTTATTACAACTTTGATATCTAATGCAGAGTTTAACAAAGCCTCAACAAAATGCAATCGAATTGGTTTTAAAACGACGAGGTCTCTGATTGTTTGTACAAGGTACATGATTTTTGTTTAGTGTGATTTCATTAATTCATATTGCACAATCATATTCTTTTTTTTTTTTTTTTTCATTTTTCCTTTAATTTGTCCTGACATTTTGAAGTACTCGTATTCAAAAGCGAGCCGTGTTTATGAACCGTTTGTATGTTAGTTATGTATACAATGAAATTTTTTGCCTGCAAACGTTGGGACATTAACATAAAATCACAATCCTCCAAGGTCCAGTTAACTAGGGACATAAATCAAGTTACGAAAGTATGGGTCTCATTTTATTTATTGGTTTAATTTATTGATTGATTCTTATCCTGATTAAAGTTATGACAATTTATTTGTTCCACTACACAAAGTTGCTATTTTTTTTTTAAGTTGTCAATTTAGTAGTTAGGATTAGTATCTCTTTTGAAGAAATTAATTAATTATGATTAAGATGAAATAAGGTGATTTTAAAATGAGATTACTTATTCTTTCTGCCGACTACCATATTAAAAAAAAATCGGTTTAAGGAAAAAGCGATATATACTTCAAGAAAATGGTATATTATGCCACTAAGATTGTAGTCATTGATTGCCACATCTTTGAGGTAATTGATCATAATTATGATTTTAATGAATTTAATATATCAATAATACTTCATAAATAAATAAAAAGATGAAAAATCGATGATATTTTATTTATAAGATTCAAAATGGGTATTTTAGAAGATCCTTCCTCTACCTTTCGTTGTACTAAGAAAAGGAAAAGACTGGGGGCAACCCCCGGTAGAGTTGGTAAGGGCATGTGAGTGTTGTGGCCTTGGTCACGGGTTCGAATCCTGATGAGGGAATGTCTGTTTGCCTTCTCTACTGTGAGCTTGTCAGCTATGGGCAACTTAGGTTGGTTTACCTCTCTTGTGTGGTTTGCAGGCTATTGCACAAGAGCGGAGTTTACCCAGTGCGCACCTAACGGTAGCGGCTGCGGGTTCCCTTGTCATAAAAAAAAAAAAAAAAAAAAAGGAAAAGACTAAGACTAATGATGTCTCGTTGAGCGGGGTTTACCCAGTGCGCACCTAACGGTAGCGGCTGCGGGTTCCCTTGTCATAAAAAAAAAAAAAAAAAAAAGAAAAGGAAAAGACTAAGACTAATGATGTCTCGTTGAGCTATGTGGACTAGACTCAATCTTTGGAAATTCAACAATACCTATCAACTTGTACCCTTAATTTGTCGCTTTTTATTACCTCTTTTAATCTTATATATATATATATATATATATATATATATATAAACATATATCAGAAATAAAGTTACCACGTGTTCCATGCAAAATAGTAGTTTATTTACCAGCACCACATATTATTCATTGTTAACTAGATAATAACAAACAATTATCTTATTGGTGCACTTGTTTTTACGTGAAAAAAAGAAAGCAACTTGCTACAAATATATATATAATATTTGATACTTCACTCAAATGAGATAACATTAGGTGATATAGTGTCAACATCTAAAATATTATGGAATCCTTTTGTTAAGATATAGTTTTCTCTAATCTATACTTATTTTATTGTCTCTTTATTTCTTTCTTTTCCTAAAGATTGAATCCAATTATTAGATTACTAATTACCGTTTGAAGGAAAATAACCCCTTTTCAATATAAGAAGATTACGATTTCACCTCTGTTTCGGGGTGTATTTTGGTAATTCTCAAAATATAGTATATGTTTTAGTAATTACACAATAAATGAGTGGTAAACATAACCTTCCCTATTTTTAAATATGATTAATATCGCTGCAACAATATTTCCCAATACCAGAGCTTTGAATGATGCTTAGACCTTTATTTTTCAAAATATTGTCTTCTAGCTACATCATAATCCAATATCTATTAATTATTAATATTATCCACCTTATCATTCAGACAATTTTACATTAAAAAAAGTAAAATAACGTGAAAAAAGAAAAATACATAAAAAAAAAATCTAACCCACTTTCAGTTCACTTTTTACTAACATAAATATAACTTATACATACATAAAATTATAATTAAGTTCAAACAGGCTCTAAAATATTCCAAAATATTTCATCTTAGCCACCATGCATCAGAGCTTGAATTAACATCACAGAAATTGAAAACCAAAACTTCTTGATCAACATGAACGTCGATTTTCGAAATCCTCAGATGATTTCTACAAAGAGGACAAGTCCAGTGGCCATTTCCAATCCACCTATCCAAACAGACCCTATGAAAAATATGTCTGCAGAATTTCAGCTCCCTTATTTCGTCTCCTCCATTAATACTGCACAAACAAATTGAGCATTCATTTGATGTTAAATGATCATCAATATTACTACATGCAGTACGTATTATCGTGTGTTTATCGAGGTTTTGTAACATGAATAGAGGGTATGAAGATTCGAAGAAGGATTTGTGAAGAAGGTGATTGAAAATGGAGGAAATTATGAGAATTATTTTTTTGAATAAAACTTGAAATTTTAGAGACATTTTTGAGGTGTTTTTGAAGGTTAATGAAGAGGTAAGAGGTATTAGTGAGTGTATTTATGTGCCTTGTTTGGTTCTATTTATACACATTAGGTGTGGGGGGTGGGGTTGCAGCCTGGACGAAACGTCATGAAGAGTTCATAATTAAGAGATATATATATATATATATATATATATATTAAATTTTGGCATGGATATATATTGTGGGGTATTAAATTTATTGAAATTTGGGTAATATTTAAAATTTTGATTTTGACTTTAGGGTGTTGGAAATCTTGATTGAGTAAATTGTGTTTTAGCACGATTTATGTAAATATTTAAGTGACTTTCGTATGTCGAAAGTGGAATGTCTTTGGCTCTAATTATTCTACGTCTTGAGTAGATAAATTTAGAGTATTTAATTACTCAAATCCGATTTCGGGTGAATGAGAAATTAATTAACAAAGTGTGTCACTTAAAACGTTGTTCATAATTGGAATCAATTTATCGATTGATACATATACGATTAAATGATCAACAAATCATACAATCGACGGCCGCGATTGTATGAAAGAAAGTTCATTTAGTTTGAGGACTAAAATGTTCAAGTCGAAAAATTGAGGGACCAATTTGAAAGGACGTTCGAGATTGAAAAGTTTTGGGGTCAAAATATAATTTATAAATGTTGTTGTATGGGTGCAACTTTTGGGACTTTTATGGAAGAGTGTTTGTCTAAAAGACATAACTCTCCTACAAGTTATGAATAGTTGCAACTTTTATTGAGGGGGTTTGTCTAAAAGACATAACTCTACTACAATATATGAAAAGTTGCAACTCTTGATCCAAAACTCTTCATTATCTATAAATAGACCCTCCATTTGTGGAATTAAAACACACCAAATATCATTTATCTTCTCTCCTTTTTCTCTAAAATACTAATATGAGTATTTTGAGAGTTCTTTTATTTCTTAAATATTAGTATTAATATTTTAAGAATAGTGTTGAATATTAAATGCTAAATTGAGCATTTAAAATATTCTTAAAGTTCTTGAATATTATTTTAAGAACTTTTTAGTACTAATTTGAGTACTTTGGATATTCTTAAATATTAATTAATAGTTTAAGAATAAGTATTGCATATTAAATGTCTATATATGCATTCAATCATACGAGTCCATCGAGAGAGTTTGGAACAAGTATTTGTTCGCTAGACTCGGTAATTTGTAGTGGTACTATTATCGAGACGTTGTCGTTGTATCTTGGGAGACAAGTGCCGTAAAACCGTAACCACCAGAGCGGGGCAATATTGTCTTAAGGAACTCGGGTATCCCGTACCTCGACATTTCATCATTATATTGCATCTTCATAAACACCGCCCGTTACGCTCCAAGAATTTTCCCAACATAGGGAATTATGGAACTTTTTAATAAAACTTTGTATAACTTTAATTAATTATTATATTTATGTATCTGTTAATATATGTATAGTCAGTTTTGTTAGGTGATATGACTAAAAGCTGTTACGGAAATATAAAATAAATAGGGTTTTAAAAGTAAAGTAATAATAAAATCTATAGAAAAACTTAGTTAATGTAAAGCATGATGATTTTACTACAAATCATCATTTATAAGTAGTATTTTAAATAATTCACAAGCTTTATGCTAGACATTCAGTTTGGCAGATTTATTACTAGTTATATCATAATAACTCAACTAATTAATTGTTCGGGGGATATAAGATTTCTGAAAAGAAATTAATTACTAAATTGAAATCTTTAATTTAATTGAGGGGTTCTAGAAAGAATATAAAAGGTGATGAAAATCATTGATGAAGATTGATATTCATTTAAAATGAGCTTAATTGATTATGATACGTATAAGAGTCAATTACGTCTAAGAGATTATTAGAGATTCATTTCTTCAAAGAGATATTTTGAATATATCAATTTGGAGTGGATTTATCCAACACGGTTGATTATATGAATACTCAATTAATATGAGAAAATATTTTATTCGGCTTTCTTAAATTGTAAAAATCATTTTATTACAAGAGTTATATTATATATCACCTTTTTTCCCTATCACTTTTTCTTTTTAATTTAGTGAAAATTGTATTGTATTTATAGCCGACCAACTTTAGACACAATTGAGAGAAAATAATCAATTCTTAAATTATGGTGGGGTATATATATTTATATACGTAGGTCACAGCATGACAGGGCCACACCCATTAAGGTGAGTGCCTGAAAATTGAAATAATTATCATTGATGATTCTTTATTATATTAGGAGATAATTGGGGTGAATCATAAATCACGTATTGCCTATACACAATGCTTTATCTTAATATTCATTAGATTTTCTATTGTAAAATAGTATTATAAGGGCTTATTTGGTTGGTGTGAATAGATGGGTTGGCTTATTTTATATAGCCATTTCCAATGTTTGGTTCACATTGGAAATAACTTAATAATTACTTCTGGCTCGTTATTTATTACCGGGCCGTGTAGGTTTAGATGGGTTTATGGGACACACCCTATAGGTGTGTTCCATAAACCCACCTTTGAAAATGACTAAAATACCCTCCCTACCAATGCACGTCTCCACTTTTCTATCACGTACAACATCTCTCTCTCCCTCAAACTTCATCTCTCCCACCCGCTGCTACTTTTGTCAATTTCAAATTGGGATCGAAATTATTCCAAACAAAAAGATTTCTACTACACATTCGAATTCACCTCATCAAGTTAGTTTGTTAGTGCAGCAATGTAGGTTAATTTTTGTTTGTGTTGGTTATTTTCAAAGCTAGGGTTTTATTCTCTTGAAGCATGATCAGGTTTTTAAAAAATGTGTTTTTGGTTTGTGGAGTTATTCTTTTGTAAAGTAGAGTGCTTGATTGTAGTTTGGATATGATTATATAATGTTGCAAAGGTCAATATCAGAGATGTTTTGTGTTTTTGTGTTTGGTAAATTTTTGAATTAGGTAAATTTTTGATACCGGGTTGTCTGTGGCCTGTAGAGACTTAAATCTCGCATGGGTGAAGCTTGATATATGGTTGTATCCCTTATAAAATCAATTTATGGTTTCAATTATGATAAATTCAATATTTGAAAAAAGCGACAAAAAGTACTGTAGCTAATGTAGAGTTTAAATTTGCAGTATTTTACTGATTCTCATTACTATCCACCTCAAGCAATAGTTATTTTTGCTATCTAACTCCCCCAATTTTTTTTAAAATTTTTAGAATATTTGTGAGAGCGTTTGTGTGATAATCAGTCATTGCCTTAATGAATATCAAACATCGGGTATATAACATTTTCGATGAGGGATATCACAATCATCATCAACTCTATTAAACAAGGCGATCGGACGGATTATATGATACACCTCTGAACTTCCGTACTCCAATTTATCAATCTCATCACAATACCATCCCTTGTAATAACGAGGCCTTAGTAAGACATGCATGACCGAATCGTGGTGATAGAATCTATTGGGAATATTTTAGCAATGTGCATGATTCTCTCCCTGTAAATTTGATCTTTCAGTTATCATATTTTCATCAATAAGATGGGCAAATTTTGCATGCATGAATTGGTTGTTTGGAGTTTGGATTATGAACTGTTGAGTATTGTTGGATTACCCTGCACTGTTGGTATTGTTTTTATGAGGTTTTTATCTTTGTGATTTTAGATTTGTAAGACCTACTCTGTTCTCACCCATGAGCTTCACTGCAAGTGTATTACTGGAAAACCAATAACTCTGCAGTGTCAGCACATGAAAGAATTTAAAGGGGCGTCCAAACAAATGAAACACCATTACTAATACAAATGGGGAAAGTTATACTTGTACACATGCATTTAGCAAAATGTACTTATCCCATGTAAACCAGTCCCTTACCGAAGCCAAGAAACAGAAACACACAGCCCATACTCATTAATCTTAAAGATCAAAAGGTCATTTTAGAGTACAAAGCTTCTTAGAAAAATGAAAATAATTGATTTCATAATGCTGTACTTTGTAAATGCCAATCATAAACGATAGCAAGAACACAATGCAATATTTTAGTTCCAGAAATATCAAAAAACAGTAAAATTACTCATCTATCAAATAAGTAACACAGAAAAGTAACATATATTATCAGTTGCATAAAATAAACACGAAACTGGACTTGAAAATCATCGAAGCTCGATGCCTGCCCAATATGGACATAGTATCCGACTGCATACGCCGCGTTTGCGCCACATTTGACTGCCGCAAACCTTTAGATCCGTATGTCACCGTTAACCTCGCCGGAGCCACGGTTGCCAAGACACGTGTCATCTCCAACTCGCAGAGTCCTGTTTGGGACGAGCATTTCAGCGTCCCCTTAGCTCACCCCGTTTCTCAGGTCATTTATCTCAACTGGGTCATCGATATTATATTTCTGTATTCTTCATATTCATAGTATAAATTAATATCTGATAACTAAAAATACAGGTGGAGTTTGAGGTGAAAGACAATGACATGTTTGGAGCAGAGCTCATCGGCGTCTCCACCATTCCGGCAAAGAGAATCGCTGCCGGCGAGCTGATTGACGAGTGGGTCCCAGTGATTTCATCAAACGGGAAGCCCCCAAAACCCGACATTGCAATCCGATTGCAAATGACATTCACTCCTTTCGACAAAAATCCCCTTTACCAAAACGGAATTTCTGAAAATTACGAATTGAAGCATACAGCCGTCCTCGATTTCACCCAATCGATTTCCTGAAACATAATCGATTTCACCCAATCGATTTCAGCCATCCTGAAACATTCAGCCATCCTTGTCACCCAATCTCGCCTCGGACGATTTGAGAGGATCCTCAAACATACATCCATCCTCGATTTCACCCAATCGATTACGCCCAATCGATTTCCTGAAAAATAATCGATTTCACCCAATCGATTTCAGCCATCCTGAAACATTCAGCCATCCTTCTCACCCAATCTCGCCTCGGACGATTTAAGAGGAAAAATTGATGAGAGATACGGGAGGGGTAAAGGGGAGAAGGGAGAAGGGGTAAAGAGAAAAATGATATGTTTTTAATTTGAAAGGGTATTTTGGGAATAAAATTATTTGCTGAGGATATTATTGTACATTTTATCATTTTAACTCATTTTATTAATTACTAACCAAACAAAATAGTATTTAGGATAGGTTAAAATAAGCTTGGTATTCAAACCCATAAATTAGCCCAACCCTCCTAAACCTATCCATCCAACCAAATGAGGCCTAACAGTATTGTTAGTCATTAGATAAATACGTGTAATTTTAAATTTTATCAGATACATATAAATCATAAAATCGTAATAAAATTTCAAATAGAAGGTTCTATCTGATGATAATATATAATATTTTATAATATTTAGTTCAGATTTTTTATTACAAATCGTATTATATGTACCATTTGAGTATATACATCTAAAGATAACATTTTCCTTAATCTTGGTAGGATGACTTGAGATGGATTCTCCATCTTCATGCAATAACTATCATTTTCGCAATAGAAAAGAGAACAAAAAAATTTATCTTGATTGCCAATTATTCAACACAAAGCATGGAATTACTGTTTTGAATAATGCATATATGTTTATATATATATATATTTTTTGTTTTTTGGTTACATATATATATATATATATTTATTTACATATATAATATATATAATCTAACACGTGTTTCACGAATTTTTATTTTGGGCAATTTTGTCAAATTGATTTTATAACTTACACTTTGGCTGGTTCTGGTATCGTACATACTTGATAGACATATTTCATTCATTACATGGACCACTTCTTGCTAACATGAAACAATCTATGCTTGAAACCCATAGATAAATGCCAAAAATTAAATTATGAGAGAAATATATATATATATATATATATATCAAATTATGCATAATCCCTGATGATACAAAAATTAACACTAAAACCCACTTGTATATATCTTCAAAATATATATCTAGAGTACATATATACCTAAAGGTTCATATTTAATTAAACCCGGGCTTATATGTTTCAGGATAATAGTATTGTTTATATTATATCCCGAGTTAATTGGTTGTATATTGCATCTATCGAATATTAAATAGTAATAATTTATTATAAGCATACAATTTCCACACGAACCATGATATTAAAATTATATTCTTCCTTAAACTAGCTAGCATATTAATTAACATTATATAGAATAAATGGACATTGTTAATGACACAACCATTTGTTCGTTTAATATGCTAATTAGCTAGGCTGCTAGACTGATAGATTGCATTTACTTGTCGTTAATTAAGTACAAGAATATCTTATGTTAATTGTTATTCAATACAAAATCAATATACTTCAGTTGCAAATACAAATATATGTGAATGAGTTGACTTAGATTCGTTAGGTCAATTAAAACATTTAAAATGATGAAAATTAGAATCCACTATTGGACATCAAAGAAGTGATGTTTCACAACATGAAACGTACATTATACTCAGTTGAACTTTCGAATCATGAAGCCTCTAATAATAAATCCTTATTTAATTACACAACTTTTTATCTAATTTTCATAATTATCATTGAAAAATCTTTTACATGAATGTAAGACCATCTTAATTAAATTTAAAAATGTGATACATGATTAGTGAACTTGGTAAATTTGTATTTAACAAGAAATGGTTAATTAAGACGGATTTAATATTAATAGACACTTCTATCCATATTCAACAGAAGATATATATATATATATATATATATATATATATTGATTAATCATATAGCACAATTGAGTTTATATAAGCTATCTACATATATGCACTTACTTAAATAGTCCCAATATTTTTTCATTATATATATATAAATGTCTTTTATTCAATATTTATAGATTTTCTTCTGGCCAATATTTCGACTATTTCTCTAGTTCCATGGAAAAAAAGGAAAAGGAAAATATTTCCACGAGTAAAAATGACATTAGTGGATGTTATTTTTTCAGGTGATTCATATGTAAATCATTTTTTGAGTTTACAACTTTATTTTATTTGGAATTATATTAGGGTCCACAAGACTTTTTTTTTTGTGGTGGATATTATGTGAAGAATCGACCTATCTGAAAAAGAAACGAGCCTCTACTTAATGCTTATGTTTTGTTTACGAAAATATGAGGCTTAGCATTATTGTTTTTTTCAGCCACTCATTTTCATTGAAAATGGAATATATTTCAATATGAAAAGACTAATTTTCCTTTTTATTTTCACATTTTCAGTGTAAATATATAAATTTACTGAATTATACACACATTTATCTTTCTCTCACCAGACATATGAAAAAATCTTGTAGTTAATGATTATGCTTTAGTATAAAATAAAATACATAATCTCAATTTCGACAATTTTTATGCACATTTAGTAAACCATATTAAGTACTTTTTTTTGTTATCTTTATTAGGCTTTAATTTATCGTTAAACTTTATTTTAAGGTTAAATACAGTCTGCAACACTAGAATATCGTTGCTACTCTTAAAACCTTCAATGACCTATTGTTCACCAACCATATTATATTCGAGTAAGAGTGTAATAATAGATAGTCTAATATGTCTAACTTTTGAACATAAATAATGTTTTTATGCTAAAAAATATATAGTTATTATGTTGAACGTTATTCACTAAAAAAAAATTAGATTTTTAATATTGGACTTTATATATGTTGAAAAAAATCATTAAATAATCTATTACTCAACTCAAAAATATACTCAACTTGATTGGTAATGGTTCATAAAATCTTTAGTTTGAGAACAACAATATACGTTTTTCACAAAAGTGTCCCAAATTGTGAAATGAGCTTAGGTTTATAATAATTATCTCAATCTTTTCATAATCATCAACCATCAAATTATGAACTTCAATAATGTTTTAGAAAACACAATAAAACGTGCCAACCATTTTCTAAGATTCCAAACAATTTATACTAATAATGCCTCCACATGTTCTTATTATTTTATGAAATAATACAAACATGGGACTTACAAATTAATTATACATTGAAAATTCATCTCGGACCAGGTTTTGCCATACAAACTAATTATTACAACAAGTAATTGAAATATGAAAAATTAATCCAATAATTAGTAGATAAAATTCAACAATATTCCTTATAATCTAAATTTTTAAACTCGACTCAACTCAACGCAACCACCACGTATCACGATCACTATAACGGGTGGCCCAAAAGTCGAAAACCACCACTTCATGGTGGAGCTCCGCCGCCGGAGGCGGCAACTTTAGGTTATTCCGGCACACTGGACACGTCATATGGCCATAACCTAACCACCTGTCTAAGCAAACCCTATGAAATAAATGGTCACATCTCAACTCTCTAACTTCATCTTCTCCATCAATTCTGCATAAACAAACTGCGCATTCTGCAGATTCACCCAGATCAGCTATGTCTTTGAAACATGCAACGTTAAAATCGTCGACATATTCTGGTAATAAGATTCCATCATAAGGGTATCTAAAGAACGATTGTCGAAGAAGATAATCCCAAGCCCACTTCAGATTCGTGAAAATCACAATCATGTAGTTTAGTATAATCGATCGTGTTACGATTTGAATCATGATTAATCACGAGATTTATTTGATAATGGGATTGAAGAAATGAAGTATATTTTTGGTTTTATTGTGATTTGAATGTTAAGAGTGGGGGGGTTATATATAGATATTGAGAGTTGAAAGACTTGATTAATTTAATGGTTTGCATGGAGAATTTTGTTGGCAACGGGCAGCCTAAGGTGAATTTTCTATTCATCTGTTAAACTTCCTTTTTTGGAAATAAAATATTTAATAGTCAAACAAAGAATTAATACTGTTTTAACTTTTAAGGTTATACTTTGAAAATATTCTTTTAAATTCAACAATCACCTGAGATATTTATCATTCATGATAAAATAATAAATATAAAAAGATAAGGATATTACAAAGACCCGTTATTGTGGGTGAGGAGGGATTCAAACCCTAGTTTGGTTAAACTGGTAAAACATAAGTTATATATTAGTCGATTTTGTTAAAACATATTATGATATCAATTAGTTCGACAGGACGAGATAAAAAAAAAACTAATTTAAATTATAAGATAACTATATGATGAGGGAAAAATTATATGAAATAAAGGAAAAAATTAAGTGGGACACTTGTTAAATTCTCAAAATGATAATAACTTCATTAAAATTTGATAACCCAATATATTTTATCTATGATCAAAATAGATCTATATATGACATGATTATTTGTATGATGTGGACCAGTTTTCATCCTTAACAAATTAGTCATCAATCTTAATCCTTAATTAATTAGCGTTTTAAATGACTTGGTTAAGATAAATTTCTGCCTCACGTGCGATGAAAAATTAAGGAGATGGCATTAATTCTTAGCACGCAACAAAACCTAGTAAAATTACATGAATTTATTAGTTCAAAGTCTGTCAAAGTTAAATTGGTATTATTTATATTATCTATACATTGTGTCACATTAATAATTAGTGGTTAATTAATAAAATTACGCTTAAAGAATTAATCTCAAAACATTAATATTTTACCAAACAAATTAATTCTTGCCACCTCAAATCCTTGTAAAATTACTTCAGTAATTAAATTGTACTTTTTTGACAATCAACGTGCTACATTAGTCTTTATTGACTCCAAGAAATTGAGTTGTAAATGATAACGGCGGTCTTATTTCACTTGGGTTTACCAGAGCTTATAAGAAATTAATCTTAGAATTAGAATTAGAATTATGAATCTGATACAATTATTTCATTTCAGAAGAATAATTAATTTTTCTAACAAGAGACATAAAAAAGTCTTCATTGATTTATCTTTAGCTTAAAATTTAAACATTCAATGTATTGAAGATTGGGGAGTCGTTGTGGAAATTAAAAGACTATTTTGTCAAAAAAGATCAATCAATAACTAGAAAAAAAGATTAAAAAGAAGAAAAGCGAAAAATAGGGTTCCATAAGACATGGGAATATGAAGCCGGTTAAGACTAGAACGAATTTTTTATTTATATCATAATGTTGTCATATTATTGTAAAATTAATTAGTGTTTAACTATTTAAAATTATTACTAGCAATTTATTTTTAAGATTGATATTTATCAATTAAAATTTGATACAATTATGATACATTATTATAGAATAGAAAAGTTCCGAACAAATTAAGACATATTTTAAGAATAATTAAGATTTAAGAAACAAATAGACGGCAGTGTTCTGCCGTTACTAATTTGGAATTAAAAAAAAAATCAAATAATTCCGTCTAGATGCATGTAACTGTATTTTTCTGTATTATTAAAAGGAAATATTTAAGTACTTTACTTGTCAAAAAGTAAAGGTTCAAATCTCCCTAAAATCTATAGCAGTATAGCTATGCTTTCTTATGTTTTCTGTTTTAAATTTCTAAAAATATTTTAAAAAACATATGCTATGAAATTCGTGTAAGAATCGATTTGTTTATATTTATTAATTGATTAGAAGTTGTAAAATATGTTACATTAATAATGAAAGTTGAATCGATGATGTTATAAATAATTGTGTTAATTATACATATCATAATTATGTAAATAAAAATAAAAAAATTATATTTAAAGAGAAAGAGAATAATGACGTAATTATAAAGAATCTCGATTGATGAATATGTAAATGATGTATATATGATTGATTGATACTTATATAGGATATTGAAAAAATAAATCACAAAAAATGTGAATTTAAATGAGAATAGTTTGTGTAAAATTTATTTAAATTTTGATTATCTAAATAATTAAAAAATAAATTGAAAAACATAAACAAACCTAAGCTATGTATTTTGTATAAATTTATTGGGCTTCAAGCATGGATATTGGACTTGCTGTTACTATGACGTTGGGCTTGAGCTGGGCTGAGATTGCAACATTAATAGGTTATTTGTTGGGTTATTACTAGGAGTATAATTCTCAAGAGTCATAATCTTATTAAAATAGTAATAATTCTCGAGTGATAAATTAAATAATCAAATCAAACTCATACACAATTATACACAATTCAAGCACAATTTTTGAGCTTAATGAATACCAAAATAAATTTTAACATTATATATTTATATTACTCGACTCAACTCTATTCACTTATATTCTTGTTAGCTTGAAATGATAATTTTTAATAGCTTGAGTATTTCCATCTCAAGATTCAAGAATGACAAATCAAATTATATAAATTTGTAGAAAAAACTACTACTAACTTAAAACTACATTTATAAATATTTCACCATAAAATCAAAATTTATAATAATTCACTACAAAGAATGTCCAAAATATAACGTGTGCCAGTTGTATAGACTTATTATTTATTTTTAAGTCATGAATTTGCTCAATTTATTTCTTTCCAAAAGAGTAGATTAAAATTTGTTGCTGAGATTTTCGGAGGAATAAGTCTCCACTCTGCATTAAATTAAAGAATATTAAAATATTCTAATCAAACAGTGACAGCAGAAAAAAGCCAAGAAATAAAACAAAATAGCCCTAAAATAAATAAAATAAAATATATGGCAAGTGAGGAAGAAAACAAACAAGTCCTAATCAACCGACAATCTTGAGCACATTCCTTAAAATAATTGAAAATTTCCCAGACTGAAATATAGGGTCTCAAATTAATTTTTGGATCAATTCAAAAATAAAATTACTATATGAATATTTTCCTTTAAAATACTTTTTAAAAACGAGATTCTTGCATACTATTTCTAACTATTTAAATTCAATAATTTAAACAATAACTTATTCACTTCAATATGACTTATTATAGATTATTACAATAAATAAAAAAATACAATAAATAGAATAATCATTTAAAATTTAAAACGGTTGAAAAAGTATAATTTACAAAACCCAAGTACCAACATGCCAAAATAATAATTTAAATTATGAGCTGACTCTGTCTCTATTCATGAGTCTGCAACGTTGCGTAATCTTTGAGTTTGACGTTAAACTCAATTAAAGATCTTCATGAGCACATAATCATATTGACTAAGACCTTTTTAACTATTCAAATCTCGAAATTGAAATATAAATTTTAGAAAAAAAATGAGTTTCAAACAGTTGCTATCATTACTCTGTATTTCATGAATGCAATTTTGACTGACCCCATTTTCCGTGTTTTGAGTTTAGCTTCCAAAAACTGAAAGAAGCTTTTTTTTTAATCACAATTGTGGGTTCATGTAAATCTGTGCAACCTGTACACACCAAATTTGCTGATGATAGCTGTGTGGAAATTTTTGGCAAAATTTGTAAAATAAAGGTGATTTTTTGTGTGGGATTGTACACATCTGGTTACTGGTTCTATGGCAGTCCTTTTATGACACGTTTCCTTTTCTGCATGATTCACCACCACTCAGAAAAAGTGATTGTACGTGTAAAAGGGTTTCTTTTTTCATTGTTTTCTGAAATTAAGCGTCAGATTTGAGGATGTTTATTCTTGGGTGATTTTAGGGTTGTGGGTTTTGCTTTGACAGTGATTTTATGATCTGGGCTGAGCTAAATTGATGTGGGTTTTTGAGATTTTTCTGTTTGCTGGAGTTTGATTGAGATTTGGGCTACTGGGATTGCAGCGGAGTGGAAATGGATTACTGGGTTCAAAGCAAGATTTGAGTTTGGGGCAGATATCAGGTGATTTTTAGATAATTTTATGAATTATTGTATCTTTCTGCAAATTCTGATGGATTATGTTACCTTTTTGCCTTTATTTTGAGGTTCAAAAGTGATAAATTACTAGTTACTGATGAACTGTTTGAGCTGAATTCTATCTAGAATGAATTTATAATGTTCTGAATCTGAGTAGTTGAATAGCTGGAGAACTAAATTTGATTTACATTGTGGATTGTTAGTAGATTACTTGTATATGATATTGAAATTAAATTAAATATGCTGTTATATATGGTTGAAATAGTGAAAGTTAATTGATTTACAGATGTCATCTACATCTCCATCCCCAAATTCCCCTGTTGCCACCCCGCCGCCACCTCAGCCCAGTTCACCACCACCGGAACCACCTAGTGCACCACCACCTCAGCCCAATTCACCTCCACCGGACCCACCTAGTGCACCACCTCCTCAGTCCAATTCACCACCACCGGACCCACCTAATGCACCACCACCTCAGCCCAATTCGCCTCCACCGGACCCACCTAATGCACCACCACCTCAGCCCAATTCACCTCCACTGGACCCACCTAATGCACCACCACCTCAGCCCAATTCACCACCACCAACCATCACACCACCACCAACGCAATCTCCTCCTCTCATTGCGCCGCCTCCATCTTTGAGTCCTCCACCACCGCCATCTGATCCACCCGCCACCCCGCCGCCACCTCCTCAACCATCTGATCCTCCTACTTCACCAACTCCTCCATCAACTAGTCCTCCTCCACCACCCCCTATAGCTCTCGGAAGTCCACCTCCACCACCTATAGCCCCCGAAAGTCCACCACCACCACCCCCTATAGCCATCAGAAGTCCTCCTCCACCGCCTATAGCCCCCGAAAGTCCACCACCACCACCACCTATAGATCCCGAGGGTCCTCCACCACCACCACGGCCATCCAGTAATGCACCACCCCCACCAACCACAAGACCGCCACAAAGATCACCACCACCACCACCACCTAGGCCCCCTCGGACTTCGCCGCCGCCACCTTCAACTAGACCTCCCGAAAATTCACCTCCATCACCACCGTCTAATTCTACCACACCTCCAATATCTCCAAATTCTCCTCCAAGATCATCACCACCAACTCCCCTCAATGTCTCACCGCCATCCCTAGCTCCACCAAATACAAACACCAGTAGTAATGCACCCGAAATTTCACAACAGTCCCCAAGTAATGGAGGCCTTGGTACTGGGGGCACAGTGGCGATTGTTTTGGTACTTAGTCTCCTACTGCTTGGTGTTTTCGGAACTTTAGCATGCTGTGTGTGGAAGAGAAAGAAAAAGGCTTCGGGCCACAATGGTGGTCACATTATGCCAAGCTATGTTTCTTCTGCCCAATCAGGTAAAACATCCTTGTCTTGATATGTAGAGATTTTTACGCTCTTTTACTCTGTTTTGATTTGTTTGCACTTGTTCATTATCTATCCTAAGCATTTCAATGTGTAATCTTAATCTTGCCAGATTCTGGGTTACTGAAAGTGCAAATTTCAAAACCCGATAATGGAAGTGGGTTGTCAAATTCAAGAGGGTGGTTTACATACGAAGAACTAATTAATGCCACCAATGGATTTTCAGACAATAATCTCTTGGGTGAAGGCGGGTTCGGTTCTGTGTACAAAGGAGTTCTTGAAAATGGTAAAGACGTAGCAGTTAAGAAGTTGAAGATCGGTGGAGGACAAGGGGAGCGGGAATTTAGAGCTGAAGTAGAGATCATAAGCCGTATACATCATCGCCATTTGGTTTCACTTGTGGGTTATTGCATTTCTGAGGAAAGAAGGCTGCTTGTATATGATTATGTCCCTAATAATACACTCTACTTCCATCTTCATGGTAAAATTTTATTGATTTTAATATGGAAAAAAGATGGGTTTTTGATGAAAGGGTTATTGATAATTTTCGGTGCTCGTTTTAGGTAAAGATAGGCCTGTTATGGATTGGGATACACGTGTAAAGATTGCTCTTGGTGCAGCTCGGGGGATAGCTTACCTTCATGAAGACTGTAAGTGGTTTAAAAATAGACTATCTTTTTATGCTATCAAAGAAAGGTAAGTTAATTTGCTAATTTCTGGATTAATCTTTCAGGCCATCCTCGTATTATACATAGAGATATCAAGTCGTCAAATATCCTTCTTGACAACAACTTTGAAGCTCGGGTATGATGAATTCATGTTGAACCCTACTTTTGTCTTCAATAGAAAGCAAATGTATAAATATTACTTATTCAGGTTTCTGATTTTGGACTTGCTAAATTGGCTATGGATGCAAATACTCATATTACCACACGTGTAATGGGAACATTTGGGTACGTCGTCATCACAAATATGTATATATATGTACATATATATATATATATAGTCTTATGATTATTCTAATACATAGTGTCGGTTTGAATTCAGATATATGGCTCCTGAGTATGCATCTAGTGGTAAACTGACTGAAAAATCTGATGTATATTCCTTTGGAGTTGTACTTTTGGAGTTAATTACTGGACGTAAACCTGTTGATACATCTCAACCCTTAGGGGACGAGGGCCTAGTTGAGTGGGTAAGTTCTCTAAGTACTAATCCTATCTATGATGTCAAATGATGTTTTTACACTTTTGAATATGTGGGCTTGATCATGCTTGTAGTTTATATCGTTAAAATATTTTTATCATAGTTAATAAACTTTTTATTGAATAGCTCTGATACTTTGTTAAAACCCGTGCGTATTTTCAACTTTCAAAAACATTTGACAACACTATTTATTCAAATTCGTCTAAATTAATTCTTTTTCAGGCTCGACCTTTGCTAAGTCATGCAATTGAGACAGAGCAATTCGAGGGATTAGCAGATTCAAGGCTCGAAAAAAACTACATTGAGGGTGAAATGTTCAGAATGATCGAAGCTGCAGCTGCTTGTGTTCGTCATTCGTCCACAAAGAGACCCAAAATGGGACAGGTAAAACAGTTTGCATATTACGAAACACACCATGAGGTTTTGAAAATTACAATAATTTCCCTGTCAGTGAAACAAATTTTTACAATTTTATCCCCTTTTTACGAGTTGTCAGTGTTCGACAGGGGTGTCTTTGTAATTTGGAAAACCTCGAGGGACTCGTGGTAATTACCCAATAAATGAAGGGGTGTGCATGTAATTTTATAAATTTCTGCAATTTGTAATTTTGATGGATTTTTTCCAGGTTGTGAGGGCTTTTGACGACATGGTTACATCGGATTTAACAAACGGAATGAAAGTTGGCGAAAGTCAGATATTTAACTCTGCTGAACAATCTGCAGAAATTAGATTGTTTCAGAGAATGGCATTTGGTAGTCAAGATTATAGTACAGATTATTTCAGCCAAAATACCTGGAGTACAAGTAGTCGAAAAAATCCTATGTACTCGAGTTTAAAACGGGATGTTTCGAAACAAGATGAAGAGGTTCCTTTGTGACTAGGTTGTCTTTTGGGCTCATATATATAGGGGCAATTTTTTGTTGTAAATAGAAACAAATTTTGTTTTCATTAGTATCATCTATCTCTAATAAAGTTAATTTTTGGTGGATTTTCAATGTTTTTACCATTTTATATGAGATATTCTCATATAGGGCTATGTATATAGATTGGAAAAATAAATGTAGGTAGATATGATTTTGCTTGTTAAAAAGCTATCATAGATTTATGAAGGGTCCTTACTTGAGATTTAGCTACAATAACTCTTATAAATATCAACACTAAGGCTTCAAATTTTATATTGAGGCAGAGTAACACAATCTACAGAAAATTGGTTTAATTATGTTTTCTAGCTGCGAATATTTCTTTTATTAGTGTTATCTTTCAAAATTGTTATTCATTTTAGGTGCATTCGAACAAATGATCGTTTGATATTTAAAAACTAGTCAACATTAGTCAAAAATGATCGTTTGATATTTAAAAATTAGTCAACATCAGTCGAACAAGTGGGAAATGTTAGGGCGAACCAGGACAAATTGAATCTTTGGAATTCAATTATCATGTGGTCATAATTGATCGAACTTGATGGAGTGAAAGTAACACGAAGAAAAATCCGCAGTTGCTTAGAAGCTACAACTACTAGCCCTAAATCATTAATAAATAAATAATTAAACATGTTATTCTATTTATTTTATTTTTCAGAAATCATGTAACTTATTGTGTATATCATGAATTGGCTTATGGTTGGGGAGAAATGTTATATTAATACTCTCTATAGCCGACTAAAATATATGCACAGAATATAGAACATGTTATATTAATTGAACATGACTATTATTTATCAATACTCTTTCAATAACAATTTAATACAACACTAAGAACAAATTAGAAACTATTATTATTCCGTAATAGTAACATTTTCTCCTCTGCCTATGTACAGATTCAAATTACAAGGAACAAAATTGAATAAATAAATATGTAAGGGAGTAACCCCATAATCTAATGACAAAATTTACAAACTATGGTACAACATACATCTGAATTATACTTTTGTACAGACTTTTCAGTCCAAATACCCGAAAATATAACTCGTCTCGTGATCACGTAAAATGGGTCCCACCCAGGACAACCCAGAGTCCTGAAACCTCCTAAGAATAATCCCATTTTCACCGATAAATCTTACTTACGATTCTCATCTCGACTTTCGTGCAAAGGATTCGTTCGTGCCAACGAACGTGCTGTAAGGCCAACAGTCGTTGATCGTATAGATCTTTGTCTCACCAAATTGACAAACTCGGGGTCCTCAGATCGACCCTCGTGCCTTATCCATTGTATCACACCATGGTACATTGGGAAAAATCTCATTTGAATCGAATTGTACACAAAATAGGGCACCAAGGCCGATATAACCACGAATAGGGTCACTATATAGAACCTCGGTGTGGGCGCAAGTGATTCAACCAAAACGTGATAAGCCGTTGATGAAAAACTCGGGGGCATAGATCCATAAGCCAATAGGAAAAGGTACCAAAAGGCGATCCCGCCCCATATGAAAACGTGTTGGATTAATGTGAAGTAGCTAATGGAAATCGCCATTTGGCAATTCACGACCCACACGACGCATGTGTACATTGTGGCCCCGTAAATTTGGAAATCGGCGACTTTACCGTCTCCGTTGAAGGCGTGAGGGCTTAGAGCGCGCATGCAGAAGAAGAAGATTATGATGGCACTTGCTACGCCGTTGAGCATCCAACCGATTATACGGCGCCAACTGAATAGGACGTTTTGGACGCCTTCTTGATATAGAAGAGGAAACTGCAATACGAAGTCGAGGAAAAAAATTTAGACCCTTTTTGGGGCGTTTTCGCGTTTAGCCAAAGGCAAACGGATCATATAAAAAGCATGTGAATTATATGGCAAGTATCATAACACTGATAGGGCTGTCAATGGGCGGGGAATACCCAGACCTAAACCGAACCCACGAAATATCCACCTAATCGCATACCTGACGGGTCACAAAAAGTTAGACCCGATAGGCCAGGTACATTTTGGGTCGGGTCCGGAAAAATGCCCACGGGTAAACTTCGGGTATAGATCCGCGGATATTTTCAAAGAGTAAAATACCCGCTGGTAAAAATGGACCTGGACCCGACCCAGACCCGAACTACCTAGTGTCATTGGGTCTGGGTTGGGTAAGTTTTTCAAACGGTCTGGGTCTTGGCAATCCCTGCCCATTGACAAGCCTAGTAAGACAGCATAACCGCATACCTTGAGACAATATCTAGCCGATACATCTTGGTCAAAGACTCCAAGAGCAATCACGGGTAATGAAGTGAAGAACACATTGTATAGAGACAAAAACCAATCGTTATATGCGGGTTGTCCAGAAAATGATGCATAAGCCTCGTATAAGAACACGGTGATACCAAAGGTCAGGTTCTTATAGAAAAAGTAGCAAATCTGCACCAAAACGAGTATAAACAAAATCAGAAAATCGTCCCAAGACGTTAAATTTACTATTTATGGTGCAAAATACTTTGATAGTATTACCATTGTCGAGATCCTTCTATAACACCAATGCCCATGCACCAAAAGCAAGCGCTCCAAAAATCTGAACTGAGCAATTGCAATATCGCTCGACATAACCGCCTGATAAATTTCAAGAAAAAAACGACATAAGATATTTCGTAATAAACATACACATACACATATATATATATATAGATATAGATAGATATATATAGAGAGGTTTTTAACCTGCATTCCTTCAACACCACTAATCCCGATCCCAATATCAGCTTCTTGAAGCATTCCAACGTCATTGGCTCCATCACCAATAGCAAGAGTTATCTTGTTTGTCCCTTCTTTCACGAGTCTCGTTACCTATATGATCGTAAAATTTAACGTCTCGAAAAATCAAGAACGTTTTAGAAAGTCTATAACTTCAGTAGGCCATAAAACTCACCAGGGCCTTCTGTTTGGGTGAAGAACGACAGCAAATTACCGATGCACAGCTAATTGCAAGCTCGAGAAATAATTTTTTGACGTCATCTCCTAGTGCATATGCAAGAGATTTCCCATCAATGATCAAAGCAAAAGCTTCGTCATTTGATTTAGAAACTTGGGCTTTTCCTTCAGTAATCTGTCTAAGTACACTTTGCTCTGAGGCCTAATGAGAAAAGTAAATTAGAGTAATCTATTAGATTTTTGATCATTAAAATGAAACGGGCTTTTAGAAATTATGCGAATAGTTACCTTAGCAATTGCATTTTTTTCTCCTGTTTTCTCGAGAGCTTTGATCTCGGGAGTCTCCAAGGTGATAGTAATTTGTGTCATTCCTTGTCTGAGTAAGCTACAAGCGAACCCAATGTTAATGGCAGTTTCCATTTTATCCCCAGTCAAAACCCATATCTTTATTCCTGCTTGAGCCAGTTTGTCAATACACTCGGGAACCTGAGACAAGAAATTAATAAAAATAAATCGTTTTGTAAATGGCGATATTTGGACATGATTGTGTAATAACTTGAAACTCACCCCATGTTGGAGTTTGTCCTCTACAGCCGTTGCACCAAGAAGAATCAAATCCTTTTCTATTTCTTCAGTAACCTCATCTATCAGCGCCTCACGATCAGCGCTAACCGAAATTTTGGCTTCTGAAAACTTTTCGTCGAAAATTTCGTATTCGTTTTCGCTTAGTTCTCGATAAGCAAGTATCAATGTCCTTAAGCCTGCATCAGCATACTCATTTACATGTTTTCTTGTTTCCTCTTCATATTCTCTTCCATTTTCAGCAAGCCTCTCAAACATGACACTGCCAAAAACGAAGGCGAAAAAATTGAAACGATTTCTTAGGTTCCGTTTGGCTGTAAAGTAAGGATTATGAGTATATTGAATGGATTAAGAATGATTACTAACCTGTCAGCACCTTTGCAGAGCAATAGTAGCTTCCCATCTTCATCCCTTACAACCACAGACATTCGTTTTCTTGTACTATTGAACTCCAAAACGTTTAACAGCGTGTATGATCTGCATCAGAATAAAATCCCTTTAAAATCCAAATATATTAATCAACCAAACAAAGCTCTATAATTATAACAAATATCAAAATACTAACCTTTCGACTCTTTTACCCGAAACAGGATCCAACTCATTCACAGACACACTTGTTTGTGATCTCTTACAAAACTCAAATCCAACTTCTCTAGCTGCAATAACAAACGCAGCCTCATCTGGCGACTCAGCTTCATATGTAATTTTCCCATTATTCTCATCAACATCAGGTATAGCTGTATGACAAACAGCCAACAAACGGAAAAATTTCTGAATAACCTCCGATTTTTGCTCATTTACCCAATTCCCATGCATAATTCTCTCGTCATCAAAGTTAAAACCTTTAACCAATGATCTTTGCGGGCTATCAGTTTCATCCTCGATAAATTCTTTTCCTTTTACGATCAAAGGCGACCCGTTTTTCTTCGCCATAGCTTTTTCGACCTCGGTTACGCCATATCCATATGCTGTACCAGCTATAGAGCATTTTATAAACTCCATGCTATTACAAGTTAACGTGCCAGTTTTGTCTGAAAGTATAGTGTGGACCTGTCCTAATTCCTCGTTCAGATTCGACGTCCTTGCATGGGCTGGCTTGTCAGTTTCCTCATAGTACATATTAACATCTGTGTTAATGAAACTGCTTTGAAGCACTTTAACTATCTCTATCGAGACATATAACGAAATCGGAATTAAGTTGGCGTAAAGCAACAAGGTTGTAAGGAAATGATATATAGCAGCAATTACGGCCCGTCTCGGGTCGAAAAAGATACTGGCATCGTCGGGTCGAAGGTACCACCTTCGATGCCCACCGACCAAGTCCTCCCTCGTCACAATACCAAAATAGACCGATCCAATAAACCCCAACAAGAAAAGAACACCAAATAAAAGGTAAATGATTTTATCCATTTTTTTCTCGATTTTGCTTCTTTTCGACGGGGGATTAGTGGAATTTTGCATAACTTTTGTGTCATGGCCCGTAAAAACGACAGCTCCATATATGTGATCAGTGTTCCTTAACTTTGAATCTCTAAGTAGAAGTTGTTGAGGGGAAAGAGGATATTGTTGTTCTTCGTATTCCATAGTTCCAACGAAACTATACAAATTTGCATTAGGATCTTCACATTTGATAAGGGCACGAAAATCTCTGAGGTCGTTTTCGTCATTAAACGATGAGGTTACATCTAATGCTTGTTTGAGTTTCAAATTTGTCTCACCATCAAGGTTCATGGTCTCAACATAGCAAATAGCGTCTTCGTAACTCGACGAAAGCAAAACTAAATCTGCAGGAAAGAATTCATCCTTCTCGACTTTCACAATATCACCGACTTTTAAACTTCTCCATTCGGTTTGCTTAAATACTCCTCCACCTTCATGTACCTTCACCTTTCTATTGTTCATCTCAATATCCTAAAAAATTAGGTGGATTATTGTTATTATTATCGACCCGAGTGTTAAAACTGGCTAAACAATACGTTAAATACGCAGAACACACTATAACTGCACGTTTCTGATGCATTTTGGAAGTGTATAAAAGCATAAATTGTTCATTCTTAACTAGGATCAGCTGGCAAAATTGTTTCTTTGGATCATTTAAGCAGTTACTAAAAAATTTTACAGATCCAAAATTTCCATAAACAGAAAGCATTAAATATCAATAATTCTTATAACTTCGAACCAAAGGAAATTATATAATAACATAAACAATTAACTAAATTACCTGTTGCTTTCTCCTCCAGTCTTCAACACCTTCTTTGATCATAGCTGCCCCAATAACTATAACCAATGGAATAATAGCACTGACAGCAGAATAAGGTGCAAGATCTGTGAAGGATAAAATACCAATCACAAGGAAGTAAAAATTAGCCACTCTCCTAAACTGCTCAAACAGAGATTTTGGCAAGAAAGTTGCAGCAGTATACTTAGTTGTCCTAACATAATTGGATGCATAACTCCTAAGACTTGCATCTGAACCATCTGCCTCATTGCAAAACACCACTCTTGAAAAACCTGGGCCCCCAATTTGTGAATGGTCTTCTTCAAATCCACCTTTACGACACTTGAATGAGTAGATCTTGCTGAACTGTAACCTCTTTTTTCTACAAGTTTTCATTTTTCTTGCAAATTATAGCTCACAAACTACCCAAGATAGAATCTTTTTGGGCTTTGTTTATAGTAAGTGCGCACCCAGAATCAAAAACTACTTAAAAACTGATTTTTTTCACAGAAAAGGGGTTGAAGAAGAATTTGAAGAGAAGGGCTCACAAGAATCAGACAAAACCACTTACAAATCTCAAAAAAGATTCAATCTTTGTACTTGAAACAAAATGGGCTTGAGCTAAAATATGATTTAGGTTCAGCTGCAAGAGATCAAGTGAAATATGAAAGCAGAGAAAGTGAATATAGCTTCAAAAATAGATAATAATTATGTGGGCTTATATATTATCTACTTCTTGAGATGTAAGAACATGTAGAGGAAGCTGAAGGAGAAATAATCAAATATGGTTTGTAATTATTATTCTTGAATCTGAATTTTCTGATGGCACAAAAGTGTTGAATATTGACTTGGATCTCTCTCTATCGTTTTGACTTCCATAACACTATATTTGTGCATTTGGGACACGCGCATTGGCTTGGAAGAATATTTCAAAGCTCTATGACTTTTTTCATGAAAAATCTAGAAAAGGAAATAAGCCCTTAATAATTAATTTATAAAATATAATATTTAATGATTCAAACGAGCTGGAAAAGGAATATAAATTATAAAATCCAGAGAAGGAAGAAGATGATGATTAGAGAGAGGAAAGTGTCATTAGTGGGGAGATGCTTAATTACACACTCAAAAGCTAGGAATTTTCGTGGGTTAATTATTATTATTTTTTTCGAAGAATTTTTCTTTTTTTGGATTGTTTTTTTCCAACAATGTTCATTTGTAATTATTTCTTGTTGTGGATTGTCATCTTTTCTGTCTGTGAGGAACAGGCCTTTACAGACGAAAAGAAAACAAAAGCAGGAACATTATTCGACACATGCAAAATATGAATTTTTAATGTATTTTGGGAATAATTTAGGGTAAAATACTTTTAACTATCATGAATTCTCATATTCGCCGCAAATACACCATAAAATCATATTAAATCAATCATTCATTTGAATTTCTGCGAGTTTTTAAGTAAACTTTATCGTACGATTGTACGCACAATTAAAATATAGTCCGGATTGAAAACATAATAAAAGTTAAAGTGAATGACCAATTGATTTCGTCGGGTTTATAACAAATGTAATGGTTTTTAGAAATAAGATGTATTTTACCCAAATTATTAAGAAGAATCCTATAAATTTCGAACTATTAACAATTTTATTTGAGATGAGAAAAGACAAGAAATATTATAACTTAAAATGACGTGGCCCGAAGCATTCCCATAACATTGGGAGCTAGGTTGCAACGTACGCCATGACGTAGTTAGAGTTAACTTTAATCTTAATCAAGTTTAATTATTTATTGCAAACACAAATAAAACGTCAATTTTAACTAGTCTTCTAGAATTTAATATTATTTAATTTTTTTTAATTAATATGAGTGATTTAATAACTGATGTCTGGGTATTTACCTATTTAGCAGCCACCTTGTTTGATGCATCATGATTCATGCATCTTCTTTGACAAGAAAATAATCATATATATATAAATAATAAAACTAGTATTATTAATTTCTTTTTTATTGTGGGTGCATTTTAATTAATATTTCTGAAATCACTATTTGTATCATGTTTCTCTTGGAATGTAGCATGAAATATAAAGAAATATATTATAATACTAATGGCCTTTTCAGTAATTAAGAACTATAAATACAAGGATAGATTCTAATATATAACTATTCTTAGAATATCCACGAAAGATTTCAGATAACTTACATTTTTTAATTTTTTTAGACAAAAATAACTTAAATAATATTACAATATCATCCTCAAAGACCCCATGTATTTCTCAACTCTTAAAACCCTCTAACCCTAGAAATTAAACGCTTTAATATGCATTCTTAAAACCCTACAAACTCACACCTTGATCAATGATGATATAGAAACACATGATATAAACTGCATGATTTAGAAACTCATTGCCCAAAAAATATTGAATTATCTTATAGCTAATGATATAAATGAACTTGGATTTACTATTAATATGGTGTGTAAATCTATCGTTTCAGATTGCATGGCAGACTGATACATATTGTTGTTTAAAGAAAATGATTATTCTAAGTTCTTACACGACCATTTTAATTTCTTGATCCCAAAAATCTGCAATAATCAGATATCATATGTTCAAATCGTAATTGGCTTGTAAAGATAACTTAGTACTTGATGTCGTGCCTATACATGGTTTAGGGTTTAGGGCTATCCCAACATAAGTGCAATCTTTGTTCAAAGTTCGACTCGAATTTTCTACGAGGATTCGGATGAGTGGAAGTCTCAAAACTTATGACGAAAATGATGAAAATTATTGTGAAGCGTTACCATATCACATTTGAAATCAAGAATCAATATATTTTTCATGGTTATGATAACAAAGTTTTAGTCGTGCATATGCTTATAATTGTGTACCACATTGTCTTAATATACGAAGAATATACTCCAAACTAAAGATGACTTTTTTTTTATTTTATCTTTTTGACTAATCCTAGAATTCGTTACATATCAATATATCATTTACGAGGAAAAAGAAAAAGTAGTAAATCCACGAAATATAAGGCTTTTTTTCTTTTGTTAGTTTGTGGAAGAAAAAGGACAATATAAGCATGATGGTCTTAATAGGATGTCATTTGCTACTCCATTAATTCATCGTCCTTTATCGCGAAGATTATATTGTATTTCGTAAGCTTCCAAAGTACAATTATACAAAGCATACGATTCTGGATTAGATTCCATGAAAATTCTAGCTCTTATATTATTGGCAAATGATCATATCACAGAAGAATATCTCACCTTAATTGCTGAAAAATACCATATTAAAATGGAATTATGAGCATATTTATATACTTAATCCTCTTGGAAATTGCATGGATATGATTCATTGAGGGCATATACTAGTTTCTGAAAATTCTAATACTCCTGTAATTCTCATGTAATTTAATAAAATCATAATAATATACATTGAGCCAATAAATAGTGGCCAACATGAAATTTCTGCTAAGTATATGCTTTACTTTGCATCATCTTTTTTCTTGTGTAGTGTCCTGAAATTATACTATAGTCACGAACATGCATGAGTTTCAACCATATAAGGCATACCTCAACTGTACTATAGAGATTTATGAGAATTATTGAGTTCCATAAGTGATCTCACTTTTAAATAGTATGTAGTATGAGAAAATAAAAAAATTATTGGGAAAAAAAGAAACACATATCATGTCATTATTTACGCATATGCATACATTAATTAAATTGATAAGTGTCACAATTTGAATTAAATTTTCTAGTAGAATAATGAGGGCAAGTTGGTGGGAATGTGGAACTATTATTAGGAGGAATAGAACTTAGAACCTTCATCACCATAAATACTATTTCCACTACTAAATAGCATCTTATAACGTCCACTCTAATTTTTTTATTTATTTACATGTGACTGAAGTAACATATGAAAAAATTCTTCAACAAAGTTTACGATTAGTGTTAAAATATACATATATAAGACCATGATGAGTTTCACCTAAATGTATAAATTATAAGTTAGGCCCTTATTTTTTCTACTTTAAATTTGGCCCCTTTTGAATGTTCTTATATATAGCATAGAAAACAGCTAGGCCTAGCGGCGGTTTGGCAAGTCTCCGGTGATCTTAAACCGTTGTATTTTTTCAAGTGGAATGAGCATAGGATAAGTATATAACGGAATGTTCTATCGAGCATCAATACTTACGAGCCCATTAGTCGAAATTCTTTATCCTCTCCATATATGTATATATGTATGTTCTTAGTACTCAATAGAAAACTCATCACACACATTATCATTTCATAGTTATTCATTTTCTATCTTTGATATATTGTTGCGGCCAAAATATGGTGAAATTCACTAAACAATTCGAGGGTCAATTAGTACCCGAATGGAAAGAGGCTTTCGTCGACTATTGGAAGCTAAAGAAAGATCTCAAAAAAAACCATCAAGAAACAAATAACAACCAAAAGAAGAAGAAGGATTCTACTTCTTTTTCAAACAAATTTTTCTCATCCTTGAGAAAATATACTTTTCTTGATCATAAGCCTAGAGAACCAAAAATTATTCAAGTAGACTTTCTCACACAAATCTCTTTACATTTTATTTGTACAATTTGTTATATATATATAATTGTTTTTATTTGAATTTAGGTTCATAAGAAGCTTGCAGCCACAGAAAGTAAGGGGGATTTATACGAGACTGAATTACTCGATCAATTCGCTGATACTGATGCTGCAATTGAATTTTTCGCGTGTTTGGATCATCAACTTAACAAAGTGAATCAATTTTTTAGAACGAAAGAGAATGAGTATCTCGAAAGAGGTGAATCTTTGAAGAAACAAATGGAGATTCTCATTGAGCTTAAAACCGGTCTAAAAAAGCGCTGTGGTAAAGGAAATTGTTCTCAAGAATTAGAGGAGAATGATTCAATCTCAGGCACCATATATTGTGGTAATTACATTAATTTCCTCAGTTTTAGAAACATGCAAGTTGGTATAATATATGCATATATTCTTCACTAGTGACAATATAAACATACACTATTTACAAAATATTATGCAAGCATTTAAATTTTTGATGTATATAATCGTGAAAATTTCAATATTTTTTACGTTATTCCAAAATCTCGATTGTACACAAATGAAGATGTTTCTTAATTATGACTTTTTGTTTTTGAATTCAAGTTCATGCTATAAAATGTGTATTAACTGTATTATTAACAAATTTTGCGATCATAACGCTTTTTTTTTTATAATAGATGAAGAGTCGATTAAGGGCAGTGGAGAAATCGAGCAAGGATTGGAAGACTCAACAAATGAACTGAACAAAAATGAAATGGAATTTTCAGACTCTCCAAAATCTTGTGAACTTGGAAAATTAGTGAGAATGAAGAAAGAAGAAAATAATATAAAATCTTTTTCGGATCGAGTTATTAATTGTCAAGGGAAAAATTTACGAATTCACATCCCTTTAACGAATCCAACACGAACATTTTCAGCAATCTCGTATTTGCTTTGGGATGATTTGCTAAATCAGTCGTCTAAGAAAGGCGGCCCTGAAGGAAATAAATTGCATATCAACAAGAAAAAATTGCATCATGCAGAGAAAATGATTAGGGGAGCTTTTATAGAGCTCTACAAAGGATTAGGGTACCTCAAAACCTATAGGTATTATGATTTTTTATCACTATTTTTGTTTTAATTCTATGATTTAATGTTAAAAAAACCCATAACTTATGTTTATTTTATTTATTTTACAGGAATTTAAACATGCTTGCTTTTGCAAAGATTTTGAAGAAATTCGACAAAGTAAGTACTTATACGCGACGAATAGCTAAGTTTTAATGCAAATGTATTTTTTTTTTTCGCTTTTATAAGTCATTTGCCAACAAACTTTACTGCGTTTTCAGGTGACTAATAAGCAGGTTCTTCCAATTTACTTACGAGTTGTTGAGAGCTCCTACTTCAATAGCTCAGACAAGGTACAAATAGCTTATAATACGAAAAAACGTTAAATTTTTTATTTTTTTTTCATAAAATATCTTATGAAGTAGTGGTCATATAAGATTTTGTTTGTCTCAGAATATGGGAAATGTGTAAGAAATCTAATAAGTTGTTGTAATGTGACAGGCTTTGAAGTTGGCAGATGAAGTTGAGGAACTTTTTGTGAAGCATTTTGCTGAAGACGATAAACGAAAGGCGATGAAATACCTTAAACCGACTCAGCGAAAAGAGTCACATTCCATTACATTTTTCATTGGTGAGATTATTGCAATAATTCAAAGATAATATTCAAAATTAAAGAGTATTAATACTAAACAAAAAGGGGTTCAAAACTTTTATTTTTTGACCATTTTCTTGACATGTTATGGACACAAAACAGCAACAAGTCCACTTCATGTACCTTAACTTTACAAAAAAAATGTAAAAAAAATTAAAAATCGACCCTTTAAATAAAAATATAGGAATATTTATTACTGATCAAATGCTTATTTGTTTAAACCAGGACTATTCACAGGCTGTTTCGTTGCGCTTCTAATCGGATATGTGATAATGGCACATATTACAGGAATGTACAGTTCTAAATCAGATGCAATGTACATGGAGACAGTCTATCCTGTACTTAGGCAAGTATATATATTCCGAAAAAACGAAATAATCGCAATGAAATAAATCGACCAATCTAATTTTTATTAAGAAAAATACTAAATCTTCGAGTCTAATTTTTGCAGCATGTTTAGCTTATTATTCCTACATTTCTTCCTCTACGGATGCAACATTATTATGTGGCGAAAAACGAGAATCAATTACAGCTTCATTTTCGAACTTTCGCCAGCAAAAGAACTAAAGTATAGCGACGTGTTCTTGATTTGTACCACATCAATGACTGCTGTAGTTGGGATCTTGTTTGTTCATTTATCACTCGTTGCTAAAGGATATTCTGATGCTCAAGTTCATGCGATCCCGGGCCTTCTCCTATTGGTAATTAAATTTGCTATAAATCTATAGATTATAGCTATAAAGTTGTTTATATAAGTACTTAATTTTTTTATTGCAGGCTTTCATTTTAGTATTGGCGTGCCCTTTGAATATCATTCACAAGCCAAGTCGCTACCGTTTCCTCTCTGTACTACGGAACATCGTCTTATCGCCCTTGTACAAGGTTGTAATGCTCGACTTTTTCATGGCTGATCAGCTTTGTAGCCAGGTAATTTTGAAGTAGGGAAAATTGCAAATTTAGTTTCATATGATATCACGATTATAGTTTTTGAAAACGGCCTCACTAATCTAATAAAGTTGCAACTTTAATTCTTTTTTTAATCAAAGTTAGTCTCACGCTTAATTTTTGTCATTTAAAATTGTATTTTGGCCATTAATTTATTTTTAAATTATTTCAGGGGTAAGAGGCAAATAATATTCGTTTAAGCGGCTATTTAATATAGCTGATTTAGTTGAAGTTTTTTTTTTAAAAAAATTATAATAAATAAAATAAAATATGGGACTAACATTATTATTAAAAAAAAAAGACTAATTTAATTTACTGTCAAACAGGTACCAATGCTTAGGAACCTAGAGTACATCGCGTGCTACTATATAACCGGAAGCTACGAAACTCAAGATTATCAATACTGCATGAGAAACACTTACTACAGAGACCTTGCTTATGCAGTTTCATTCTTACCATATTATTGGAGGGCTATGCAGGTTTAGAAATAATCCTTATTTAATCCTTGTTAATCAAATAATTTATCGGGAAATTAATAATTTCAATATCATTTTTAGTGTGCTCGAAGATGGTACGATGAAGGTCATAATAGTCATTTAACAAACCTCGGAAAGTATGTATCGGCAATGCTGGCTGCAGGAGCCAAAGTGGCGTACGAGAAGGAAAAAAACGCGGGATGGCTTTGCCTCGTTGTGGCTATGTCAAGTATTGCAACGATTTACCAACTTTATTGGGATTTCGTTAAGGATTGGGGTTTGCTACAATTCGATTCCAAGAATCCGTGGCTAAGAGACGAATTAATGCTTCGAAAAAAGTTCATATACTTTTTATCCATGGTATAATGCTTATATTCTTCGTGTTAATTCAAAGTCGAGGTTTATTCTCTATAATCCACGACAACTAGACCATTAAAACAGTGTAGATTATGCATCATCACTTTGCTGGTCAGAGTTTGTGACGCTTCAGATTAAGATTTCATAGACTTTGGAACCTAGTTTAATTAAGAGAACAATCCCATGACTCTTCCAGTATTACCTTCCCATCTAGAGAAGTGGAAATTATAACTTAGTAATCTCATAGACATATTGTTCAATATTATAAATGTCATAAAATTTATATAAAACAATTCTTTGCCTTTTATTAATAGATAAATGTCCATGAAAGTTTTAATATAATTGAAACTTGAATAAAAGTGTATTTCCTTTAATGTAGGGTTTGAACCTTGTTCTCCGGCTAGCATGGTTGCAAACGGTCGTTCACTATAATTTCGAGAAAGTAGACTACAGAATTACCATGCTAACATTAGCAGCTCTCGAAGTTGTACGAAGGGGTCAATGGAATTTTTACAGGTAAAAAAAAAACCGAATTTATATATATATATATCGATATTTTCAAATGAAGTTGTCATTAATAAATCACTAAATAAATTGTGCAGGTTGGAGAATGAGCATCTAAATAATGCAGGAAAGTTTAGGGCTGTGAAGACAGTGCCACTCCCTTTCCATGAAGTTGATGAGCAAAATTAAGTGCAATTTGCTAACACAAAATACTAGTTAGAATTTATTCCTCATATGAATGAAATCACAATTGTACAAGTTGATGCTCAATATCTTGTCAACTTCATCTTTGTTCTTCTTGTTATTCGAGTCGGGCCGTATAAATAATTTGTACATGTAAACAAACAACTTTCACATACATGAAATTCTTCCGCGTTTATATCTTATTGATCGATCTATATTTACAGAGTTGACATTCTTAAAACTGTTACAACATTAAAAAGAATATGATTTTTAAGATATAATTTTTATTATCTTTTGATTTTTGAGTCAGTATCGTATTAATATGTTTTTAAGATCAACCTAAAATTAATTAACTTATAATATTTTATAATTAATTTTTCTATATGTAACTAATTAAAAGATTTGTGTTAGGAAAAATTACAAACACCTCCTTTAGATTATGAATTTTGGCATCTCACCCCTTATATTTAACGTAAGTAAAACACAAACATAAAAGATGTCTTAATTAACTCATGAAAACAAACACAAACAAAAGTGACATTAATAAATTATTTGTTTATGAACAAACATGTTTATCACAAATACAAACAAATTGACTTACAAGAACACGTAAATATTTTTCTCCATAAACGTTCAAATTCCTAATCTTTTAATTTGGAATTCTCTTAATCACTGCATGCAATTTTATTTATTACTACTAATTAAAGATACAATCTCTGCATGCATACACAATCACACGTATAAACATAGGACAGTTCTATAACAGATTGAGTGTAATGAAGTATAACTTTCTTACAAACATAATATACCATCATAACCTTCTAATAAGGGCGTTGCCCCACAATATTTCCTCGTGGAGCGTAACTGCAAATAACGTACCAATTCCCATTATTACACCTCACACGTGCACACCCTAGCCTGACCGAGTTGCGCCACACAACCTGCGTATAGTGCCCACAAACCCGTCCACTCTCACAAGTATTCGATTCGTAATCATAATAACTCATCTCATCAACCCATAGGCCCACCGCCTGTCGGCCGGTCAATGCACCGCTGCTCATGGCTAGGTTCTCACCGTAGGGCCCACCAGAGTGCTCAAACAAGCACTGACCCCTAATCCTATTGGCGTAGGCGAGAGCATATTCTTCCAGGGTCGGGTCCCATGTCATCGGGCCCACTCCAACTTGGCTTCGAGCTGCATTGTGCGCCTCGAGATAATCTTGTCGTGAGTTTTGTGCACGACCAGGATGAGACGACATTAGAATTAAGATCAGTAAAGAGAAAAGGAATAAAGGGTTGCATGATCCCATCTTATGAAACTTTGGATGGATACTAGGTTTATGTTTAAGGTTGTATTTGAGATATGATATGTTAATGTGGATGATTGATTATATGGGTGTATTTATAGAAAAATTTGATCAAACTTAGTAGATTTTTCTAAGTAAAATTGTTTGAACAATTCTTTTATCAACTATGAATTGTTGTGGCGTCACATTAAGGTGGTGTATATTTATGTAATGATCATCTCTTATCATACGTTACCCCTTAACCAAAATTGCTTGCAATTACATGGGTTCAAATGTTTCTTTTTTCAAATTATTTTTGGTGATTCATCAATTAGAAAGTATGTGTTGCGTACTTGTTCAAAATGGTATATATTAGTTATATAGTAAATATCATTCACTTAGTATGATATTTGCGCGGAACTAAATATAAATATTCCGAATAATATATATATATATATGTATTTATATGTATATGAATATATTTATATGTATATGAGTATCAAATGTTCTGCATTTACTATTTCAAAGGTGACATTATTTGAATTATATATTAACTTGCAGAACATTTATCATCCAACAGGACTAGGTCTTTATACTCTTGTAATAATAAATTCCAAGATCATTTGTCCTTTCAACAGAACAAGAAGGAACTATAGTCAATGATATTATTTAAATTATAAAAGTCGACACTTTGCTCAATTAGTTGCAGATACAATAATGTTCTACTAACAACATACGTACACGACTCAGTTCCAGAATGTTTGGTCTACTTTAACTTTTAATCATTTATGTTTTTGATAGATAATTTAATTACGATAGCTTCTAAAAATTGGCATATTACTTCTTTATGCTAGAAATCCTAGAATTTTATGGCTTAATTAGAGAGCAAACAAATGATGTGGCTGCTAATTATATTATTTATGAAAAGGTTGATGTACTTATTCTCCTAGACAAAGGATTTTTGAAAAAAAAACGACGTAGGCCTAATTGAATTCAGATGGAAGCGTTTTATAAAATCGACGAACAAAGTGATATTTCTTTCAATTTTTACCTTATTGAACTGAGATTTTGTAATATTTGTTAAGGACTTAATTAATAATTAATTTTGAATATTGGAAGTCTTTCTTTTCATGCAAATTATATAAGCTAGCTCTTCAGCTGTTACTGCAAGCCATTGATTAATCGTATTCATCTTGACAGAGGATATACAATTAATTTTTATCATTTGCCTCTTTTTTTCATGAGTTTTGATGGGTTAAACATATATATGATTTATGTATAGAGTAAAAATACATTTCAAAATTGTCATGAAAATGAATCACTATATAACTGAAGGTCATGTTTCATACCTTTTACGACTGTTTGTCAAATTATATCAAGTACAGTATCAATTTGTTCTTATGATCGATTTAATTTCTGATACAATGTCTGTCATAAGCTCATATATATACAATATATTGATTTTCCTTTAGGTAAGTTTTTAATAGAGGTCTTATTATGTAACCAACACAGTCTTATTATCTTAAAAGAAAAACCAATACAGAATTCTTACTATCAAGATCAGAAGAGTATTATTCGAATTACAAATTTCAAAATATTCAACACAAAATACTTTTCTTATTGTATGCCATTTTGTTCATTATCAGTATCAAATTAAAATACCATCTCACGGTATTTCTGCATGGGAACACATGCTATATATATATAGGAAACACATACTATATATATGCCTCCATTAAAATTACAAATTTCAAAATATTCAATACAGAATACTTTTCTTATTCACTGTATGCCATTTTATTCCTTATTACTATCAAACGAAAATACCATCTCACAGTATTTCTGCATGGGCACACATACAATATATATATATATATCACCTGAGAATGAATCTTCTAATAAGGGCGTTGCCCTACATAGTTACCCGGAGGATCATAGTTGCAAATAACGAACCAATTTCCATTATTACACCTCACACGGGCACACCCTAGCCTGACCGAGTTACGCCACACCACCTGAGTATAATGCCCACACACCTGTCCACTCGCACAAGTATTCGTTTGGTAATTATAGAATCTCCTCTCAGATACCCACAACCCCACAGAATCTCGGCCCGTAAACTCACCACTGCCCATGGCAATATTCTCACCGTAGGGCCCACCGGAGTGCTGAAATAAGCACTGGCCACTGATCCTGTTGGCATAAGCAAGAGCATAAGCCGCCACGTTGTTGTCCCATACCATGGGACCCACTCCGACTTGGGCTCGAGCTGCATTGTGGGCTTGTAAGAAATCTTGTGGTGAGTTTTGAGCTTGGCAAGGATGAGAGATTATTACTACTAAGATCAGTAGTAATAGGTTGTAAGAACCCATATTTTTTGAAGTGCTTTAGCAATATATTAGGGTTTTTTTTGTTTTTTGAGATATGCTTATGTGGATGATTTGTATGGGTATTTATAGAGAAATATATTGGAAATTTTTGGATTCAAATTAATGTGTTTGATTGGACTATTCTTTTTGAATAGTAATTTGTAGTGGAAGTCATCTTAATGTGGTTTGTATTCTTTGTACAATTATCCGTCATGATATCTTATCCATAATTGCCTAAAATGTATATACTTGAATTTCTTACTTTGAATTAATTGTATTTGGATAATAATGAATTTGTATTTATATTGAAGATAAGTATCGGTTATTCTTCATAAACTACATGGCAATTACGTATTTCATTAGTTATCAAAAAGATGTTCATCTTTCTACTTTTATTTGCTTCAAAAAATTGTTTCGTACTTTTATTTTTTGAACGTCAGTTTTGCCATGCATCTTATATCTGAAGTGTAGAGACTTTTCTTTTTGTCATGCAAAATTTTTAATATGATAAGAAAGAAAGCCCTACAACATTAATTAACATATATTATAAGGCAATTAGTAACATATTTTCTCTTACTTTCAATGAATATATATTTGGTAAAACTGTCTTCAGGTATTTCAAAATTAGATTTTCTATACTATTAAAAAAATTGTTTATCTAAATATGGAATTTTAGTTAAATCAAATGATCGCACAGTTTTGTAACATGGAGTGTGATTCACACTCAATGTATAATTTCAGAGGGGATATTATTTCGAGTTCTTTCGTGGAAACTATCAGTGAGATAATTATTTCATCTTAGTCTGATAATAATATCACGTTCATTCGTTTTATGGACTTATAATTTCTTTTCATCAAACAATATTCCGGTCCCACTCCTTCTTGGCTCTTCGTATTTCCACAGAGTTTATTTATCCAAAACCCTAAACATTAATGTTTAAAAAATCAACATTTAACCGCTTAGAAACACTTATGGATTGATTAATTTTGTAATTGTATTGATTTCCCTGTAACCATGTTTTATATGACATCCATATCTTTTATCTTTGAAATATAGGTATAGACTTTCCCTTTTTCACTTTTTTTTTAATATATTGAATTTGTAATAATCAAAAGAATTACATAATTTTCATTAGTTAAATTTGGAGAAATTTAAAATTAATTATTTTAAATCATATTGTTTGGGATAATAAAAGGATTAATGATTATATTTGTTTTATATTAATTTAAAATTTCACAAATTTTACAATTATATTTCTAAATTTGTTTAAGTGAATATGATTATTATTTATTTATTTATTTGAATTAACCTCTTTTTAGTCAAATTTGAATGGCTTTTTAGTCTTTTATTAGCAAATTTAGTAAAAAAACGTTGAAAAAAGGGAGGTTCATGCACTATATATATTATATATGAAGGGATGTCCGATATCCATAATTCTTTTGATATTTTTAAATTGTCAATAATATTTATTTCTTTTGGTATTTCATAATCAGATTTTACTATGTCAAGAGCTTCTGGTGGACAATTGAACGTGGATAACGGGAAGAAAGAAAATGTGATTTAAGAAAATTCAAAGATGCCTAGCAATTTTCCTTGATATTTTTCTTGGCTGCTCCATGGAATTTATATATAGTACAAAGACAAAGACTTTTGAACTTATCTAGAATTAAAAATGCACTTGTCCACTTGGACTGTTGGACATTCAAGTCTTTGCGAGATTATAGGACTTTTTGTATTCGACAATTTACCAAATCAAGCTTGAACAACTTTTTGTATTCGATAAATTCTGAAGCTCGGCTCGATTAGTAAAAAATAACAAAAACATATACAAAATATTCAAACTACTCGAGCTCGACTCGTCATCTGCTCGATTAAAGCTCACTCGATGAATAATCAAACCAAACTCAAGCACAATTTTCAAAACTCGATTGCAATTGAAACAAACTTCAACACCGATGCGTTCGGCTCGACTCTACTCATTTCACCATTACGCGAGATATTATTTATTTATGCCACTTTTTGTATAGGCACCGAGGTCTATCAAGCTTAGGGACATATATATAAATTTCTAAGTCTTTCATTTTCATTCGATATGATATGATAATTTCATCTTTGAAATACCTCATTGCTAGTGCGCATCCCTTCTTTTTACTTTCGTGTTTACTCTTGTTCTCTCTTCGCCCATACATCAACCTCTTAGTGATTTTTTTAGGAGTTTTGGTGAGTTCAAATTTCAGTATAATCATACCCGTTTCTATGGTTTAGAGGGTGTTTGGCTAAGCTTATAAGCTCTTTTAAACATCTTATAAGATGTTTGAGAGCTTATAAGCTCTATGAAAGTGTTTGGATAATTTTTTTAAATAAGATCTTATAAGACCCAAAAATAAGATGTTTGGGTCTTATAAGCAAATAAGAAATAAGCTAGCCAAACCCAACTTATTTCAAAATCAGGCTATGTTTGGTTTTATTTTGGATCATGTTTTGGCCCAAATTTCTCATCAATACTTGTTTGGCTTGGATAATTTTGATTAACAAAAAGCTCAATTTTTGGCCAAAAATTGTATTTGATTAGACTCCTATCATTCTCTGTCATGTCACTTCTTTATCTTACAACTTCTACATCACTTCACTATTAATTGTTATATTTCAACAATTCTCTCTCTTTCTCTCTCTACTTAACACCTCTAATGTTTATATATATATGTATATGCTTACAATTTTAATATTATAATATAACTTTCAATTATTATTTTATCAATAAAAACTTCCATGATTTGACTGGACAAGTCATTTATGTTCCCTTTAAAATAAAACCCAACAATATCTCACCAAAAAAAACTTAAAACCAAACACAATCTCATCAATAATGCACGTGTCCCAATAAATTTCTCACCAATAATTCTCACCAAAATACCAAACCAAAACAAAACCAAACATACCCTAATTTTGGATGTTGTTTATATTGTTAAAAACATAACAACCTTAGCTAATTTCCTCCTTTCTAACAATATCCTTCTCCGATTTTTATTTTTTATTTTTATAATTGCCCAAATTCTCTCTTATAATATTTCAAAACATCTTTTAAGCCCAATAAACTTATTTTATCCAAACACTTGAGAGCTTATTTTTTAAATAAGACCAAACATCTTATAAGCTCTTAAAACATCTTATAAGTTGTTACAACTTATAAAATGTTTTAAATAAGTTTAGCCAAACACCCTCTTAATCCCATTGCATGGATAGTTGTGCTGAATTAATAATCAAAATTTTTTAATAAAAATAAGATAACATGTGATTCGATACTATATAGTAATATTAGATATAGTAATATTATAAATTATTATATATATTATATATATTGATAAAAGATGTAATTATTATTTATACTTGGAAAGTATGATATTAATTATTATATTATATTACAGATCAAGAAACTGGGCCATTTCAATGGGCCCTACAGTTCTTAACCTTAAAACTTCTTTATGTTGGACTATCAATCCATGAACGACGGCCCATCACTTGAAAATAGTTGGGCTCCCCTAAGATTGTGGACTTGTGGATATGATCCACAGTGCTGTTAAAGTTTAAATCACAAACTTTGAAAAAAAAAATATTTTCATTTTCATTTTTCTTATGGGAAACCGTCTTCATTTTAACTATTGTATGCTTCATGAGTTAAATCTGATTCAAAATTTTCAAAAAGATAAGATAAAATTAAATTAAATACATCTGGTGTGTCATATACTAAAGAGTATAGATTATGTTGCATCAGTATATATATTGGGTATGTATTAATTGTATTGTGGCATTATTTATATATGTTTGCTCAACATTGAATCTGTTGAAATATGTGCCTAAATCACCTAAACGAACTTTAGTAATTGACTTAATTAGACAATGATTTTGTCACATCATGCACTTATTCTTCTTTGGGTAACTAAATCATCACAGTTGTTGGCTACTAATCATGATTAGTTGATCCATAAAATTTTGAACCCATGAAAAACATTATATTATTTAATTAAAAGAGGACTTTAGTACATATTTTCATAGGATTTAATACTAAGAATTCCTAAATTCTTTGTGGTTTGACATTTAAAGAGTAAAGACAAATGTTGTGGGTATTGAATTCTTTAATTAGTTAAGGGTGTTACTTAGGTTTCTAAAATTCAACAATTAAAACTAAGTAATCATTATGAGCTGCAATATCTACTAAATCTTTTTGTCACACTAAGATTGTATTGTATTATCTGCAATTAGCTAGTGGCTGCTAGCCTCATCCCAACAACAACTCAAAACTCAATAATTAATGTCTAATTCAGTGCATATTGTCGTAGCACACAAACTATAAACATAGGCTGAGAAAAAAAGGTTTCAAACTAATAATTCCATTCTAACTTTAATTATAACTTAAATGCCTAGCTACCAACAACAAAAATTATGAATATTCGTGCACTTATACATTCATAAATAAATAAATATAGGTGAATTTTGAATTGAAAGGACTTAAAGGACTGTTTGGGAGATGGTCCAAAGTGGGTACAGTTTTGGTGTGGCTTTACCTATTCTTAACTCCCAATGCAAAGTCCTTTAGTCAGTCCAGGCCTCCCCCATTTTTTTGGTAATAAAATTCATTGGTGAGCTTATTGCAATAATTCAAAGATAATATTCAAAATTAGAGAGTATTAATACTAAACAAAAAAAGGGTTCAAAATAAGGGTCCACTCTTTGGGAATGGACTATAAAGAAAGGCCATTATAGCTTGATTCAACACAAATTAATAAAAGGCAATCTTTTTATGAAGTATTTCTTGAAAATTAGCTCAACAAGTCCACTTCATGTTCCTTAATTTTACGAAAAAAATGTAAAAAGTTCAATTTAATATGTTAATTCACTTGTAGAGGTCGTTTCAAGCATCGTTATCAAGCCTTTACATAAAATAAAAAGTATTTATTACTGATCAATTGCTTATTTTTTTAACCAGGACTATTCACAGGCTGTTCTTTTAATCGGATATGTGATAATGGCACATATTACAGGAATGTACAGTTCTAAATCAGATGCAATGTACATGGAGACAGTCTATCCTGTACTTAGGCAAGTATATATATATTCTGAAAAATGAAATAAATCGATCAATCTAATTTTTTATTAAGAAAAATATTAAACCTTTTGAGTCTAAATTTTTGCAGCATGTTTAGCCTATTATTCCTACATTTCTTCCTCTACGGATGCAACATTATAATGTGGCGAAAAACGAGAATAAATTACAGCTTCATTTTCGAACTTTCGCCAGCAAAAGAACTAAAGTATAGCGACGTGTTCTTGATTTGTACCACATCAATGACTGCTGTAGTTGGGATCTTGTTTGTTCATTTATCACTCGTTGCTAAAGGATATTCTGATGCTCAAGTTCATGCGATCCCGGGCCTTCTCCTATTGGTAATTAAATTTGCTATAAATCTATAGATTATAGCTATAAAGTTGTTTATATTAGTACTTAAATTTCTTATGCAGGCTTTCATTTTAGCATTGGTGTGCCCTTTGAATATCATTCATAAGCAAAGTCGCTACCGTTTCCTCTCTGTACTACGAAACATCGTCTTATCGCCCTTGTACAAGGTTGTAATGCTCGACTTTTTCATGGCTGATCAGCTTTGTAGCCAGGTAATTTTGAAGTAGGGAAAATTGCAAAGTCCCATAGGATATCACGATTCTAGTTTTTGTAAACAACCTCAATAATCTAACAAAGTTGCAACATTAAATGTTAGTTCTTTTTCAATAAAAGTTAGTCTACGTTTTATTTTTGTCATTTAAAATTGCATTTTAACCCTTAAACTATACAAAATGTATCAAACACTCACTTTAAACAAATATCATCGTCACTTACCCCAAGAAAATTAGAAGAAAATAAAAAATAGTTGAGGAGGATGATGATTTGGCCATGCTATAAACCTCCGCTTATACCTATTTGTTCTCTTTTTTAATTTTTTAATTATTTTTCAGTGGGTAAGAGACAAATAATATTTGTTTAAGCGGTTGTTTAATATAGCTGATTTAGTTGAAGTTTAAAAAAAATTATAATAACAAAAATAAAGTATGAGACTAACATTATTATAAAAAATAACTAATTTAATTTACTGTCAAACAGGTACCAATGCTTAGAAACCTAGAGTACATCGCGTGTTACTATATAACCGGAAGCTACGAAACTCAAGATTATCAATACTGCATGAGAAACACTTACTACAGAGACCTTGCTTATGCAGTTTCATTTTTACCATATTATTGGAGGGCTATGCAGGTTTAGCAATAATCCTTTATTTAATCCTCTTGTTAATCAAATAATTTATTGAGAAATTAAATAATTTCTATTTTTTCAGTGTGCTCGAAGATGGTACGATGAAGGTCATAATAGTCATTTAACAAACCTCGGAAAGTATGTGTCTGCAATGGTGGCTGCAGGAGCCAAAGTGGCGTACGAGAAGGAAAAAAACGCGGGATGGCTTTGCCTCGTTGTGGCTATGTCAAGTATTGCAACGATTTACCAACTTTATTGGGATTTCGTTAAGGATTGGGGTTTGCTACAATTTGATTCCAAGAATCCGTGGCTAAGAGACGAATTAATGCTTCGAAAAAAGTTCATATACTTTTTATCCATGGTATAATGCTTATATTCCTCACGTTAACTCAAAGCCGAGATTTATTCTAGACCAAGTCGCCTTGTTAAAGATCAAATTATATCAAAATAGTATAGATTATGCATCATCAGCAATAATAGTTGATGATTTTACACATTAAAATTTGAACTAAAAGTAAATTTCTTTTACATCAAATAGTGTAGAATATGCATCATCAGCATCAACCATCAGCAATAACAGTTGATGATTTCTACAAATTGAAATTTGAACAAAAGTGAATTTCCTTTACATTAAATAGTGTAATTATGCAATCATCAGCATCAATGATTTCTATAATTGAAAATTGAACAAAAGGGTATTTTCATTAATGTAGGGGTTGAACCTAGTTCTCCGGCTAGCCTGGTTACAAACGGTCGTTCACTATAATTTCGAAAAAGTAGACTATAGAATTACCATGCTAGCATTAGCAGCTCTCGAAGTTGTATGAAGGGGTCAATGGAATTTTTACAGGTAAAAAATAACCCGAAGATTCTATTATATATATATTGTTAACGTGTATTTTATACACGTTTCATATGTTTTATATTGCATCGTTTGTTATGTTTTTAGTCCATATCTCATAGGTTTGTGCTTCTATTGTCATGTCTAGATGTTTATATGAGAATGGAATGAAAAGATGGCAAAAAGGGTGAAAAACGAATAAGATTGACTTTGCAAATGGATGGAAGCAGAAAGGTTACCAGAATTAAGCGTGACATTCTGGTCACGCCCAAAACATGCAAGCTTTCTGTCCTGGGACGAAGAAAAATTCAAGATTCCGACTTTTTGGCTGATTTCGACTTATGATGCACGTTTTTAGTTCCCTAATATGTTGGGATTTATTTTCCTTTATGTTAGGAATTTTATTTCCTTGTTTTGAACAATCCTAGTTGGAATAGGATTCTTAAAATCCTATCTTTTATTTGTTTCCTTGTTTAGTTAGGATTCCCCTAGGTTTAAATAAGTGGAATTTTATTCCACAAAGACATTCCATCTTTTAATTCTACTATTCACGTTTTTATTTCTCTGGGGGGATTTCGAATTCTTCAACTTTTGTAGACGATTCTTGATTATGTGTTGCTAAACACATAATTCTAGTCAAAGGATTTTAAGGTTTGATTTCTTTTAATTTCGTGAGATTGCTTGTGCTTTTACCTTCATTGTTCTTTGAGTATTTACTTTTTCTCCGAGCCTTGTTGATAATATGTTTCAATAGGTTAGATAACCTGATCAATTATTTAATCTTTGAAATCGTATTTAGCTAATTAGGACCCAAATCCGTAATTGTTTGGTAAACCCTAATATTTGTAGCAGTTAGCGACGTTGATTATGGACAAGTTTTCGATTAGTCGTTATGGGAATTAGTGATCCGGTTTAAATAATCCGAGCTTGTGTGTTTATTGATCGGAATTAGTGTTTTTCTAGTGCTTGAATGCTATCGGTAGATTAAATCCTAAGAGCTTGTTTAGGGTTGTCTTATTGATAAGAGCAGTAATCAAAGAGCTTGTTTTGATTATCGAAGACGTAAGGAAAAACGAGGTCGTCAGAGCTTGTTGACGACTATAGCTAATTTATTTAAGGACATTGAACTATTTTATTTGCAATCGATGATCGAATTATAGAATCAATACCGAAATATCCGAAGACTAGAATCTCATCTCTCATTGAATTCGAATTTTATCTCTTACTTGCGTTTTAATTTACGTTTGAATTGTTTTCAAATTATTTTTAGTTAATTAAATCCAAAAACCCCCCTTTTTATCATATTAGTAATATAGGAATTGAATCTACACCTTTCCCTGAGGATCGACCCTACTTGTCACTAGTTATAAATCTTTTCGAGTAGGTTATTTTATTTTTGTTGGATTCGATACCCACCATATATATATATATATATATATATATATATATATATATATATATATATATATATATATATATATATATATATATATATATATATATATATATATATATATATATATCGATATTTTCAACCGAAGTTGTCATGAATAAATTGGCAAATAAATTGTGCAGGTTGGAGAATGAGCATCTAAATAATGCAGGAAAATTCAGGGCTGTGAAGACAGTGCCACTCCCTTTCCATGAAGTTGACGAGCAAAATTAAATTGCAATTTGCTAACACAAAATACTAGTTAGAATTTATTCCTCATATGAATGAAATCACAATTGTACAAGTTGATGCTCAGTATATTATCAACTTCATCTTTGTTCTTCTCATTATTCGAGTCGGGTCCTATAAATAATTTTTATACATGTAAACAATATTCAACTTTCACATTCACATGTTAGTAACATGAAATTTTTCCGCATTAATATCTTAATGATCGATCTTCGTATGCAGATTGCAGAGTCAACATTCTTAAAATTGTTACAACATTAAAAAGAAAAAATAACTGATTTTAAGATATAATCTTAATATCTTTTGATTTTTAAGTCAGTATAGTATTGTATGTTTTTATGATCAACCTAAAATCTGATATGTATGGTCATAATTAGCTTATACTATTTCATAATTATTTTTCTATATGAAACTAATTGAAAGATTTGTGTTAGGAAAAATTACAAACACCTCCTTTAAATTATCAACATTAGCATTCGCGCCCCTCATATTTATTGTAAGTAAAACAAAGCATAAAGATGTCAAAATTAACTCATGAAAATAAACACAAAAAAGTGACATTAATACATTATTTATTTATGAAAAAACATGTTTATCACAAACACAAACAAATTATCTTACAAGAACACCTAAATATTTATCCCCATAACGTTAAAATTCCAAATCATTCAATTTGGAATTCTCTTATTCAATGCGTGCAATTTTATTCATTACTACTTATTAAAGATACAATCTCGAAGTATATCCACATGCACACACAATAACACATACAATGATACAAACACAATACAGTTTTACAACACATCAAGTCTAATGAATCAGATCTGTTATAGACTTTCTTATAAACATAATACACCAGCAATCTTCTAATAAGGGCGTTGCCCCACAATATTTCCTCGTGGAGCATAACTACAAATAGCGTACCAATTCCCGTTATTACACCTCACACGTGCACACCCTAGCCTGACCGAGTTGCGCCACACAACCTGCCTATAGTGCCCACAAACCCGTCCACTCTCACAAGTATTCGATTGGTAATTATAATATATCATCTCATCAACCCATAGGCCCACCGCCTGTCAACCGGTCAATGCACCGGTGCTCATGGCTAGGTTCTCACCGTATGGCCCACCAGAGTGCTCAAACAAGCATTGACCCCTAATCCTGTTGGCGTAGGCGAGAGCATACTCCTCCAGGGTGGGGCCCCATGTCATCGGTCCCACTCCAACTTGGCTTCGAGCTGCATTGTGCGCCTCGAGATAATCTTGTTGTGTGTTTTGTGCACGGCCAGAATGAGACGAAATAAGAATTAAGATCATTAAAGATAAAAAGAATAAAGGGTTGTATGATCCCATTTTAAGCAAACTTTGGATGGATATTAGGTTTGTATTTAAGGTTGTTTTTTAGATATGTTAATGAGGATGATTGATTATATGGGTGTATTTATAGAAAAATTTGATCAAAATTATTATTAGATTTTTCAAAGTAAAATTGTTTGAACAATTCTTTTATCAACTAGTAATTGTTGTGGCGGTCACTTTATGGTGGTGTATATTTATATAATGATCATCTCTTATCATACGTACGTTACCCATTATCCAAAATTACTTGCAACATAGGTTCAAATGTTTTTTTGTTATAAATTATAATCAATCAGAAAGTGTTGCGTACTTATTCAAAACAGTATATACTAGTTAAATAGTAAATAAAATATTTAGCGGAAGCAAAGTTTTAATATTCCGAATATAGTTATATATGAAAAAAACTAGAAATTAAATTGAATTGTTAACTTGCAGAACATTTATCCATCAAACAGGACTAGGTCTTTAGATACTCTTGTAATAATAAATTCCAAGATTATTTGGCCTTTCAACAGAACAAGAAGGAACTAAAGTCAATGAAATTATTTAAATTATATAAGTCGACACTTGCTCAATTAGTTGCAGATACAATAATTTTCTACCAACAACATACGTACACGACTCAGTTCCAGAATGTTTGGTCTACTTTAACTTATTTTTTCGATAGATAATTTAAATACGATAGCTTCTAAAAATTGGCATATTACTTCTTTAAGCTAGAAATCCTAGAATTTTATCTGAAATTGATTATGTGGCTTAATTAGAGAGCAAACAAATGATGTACTGCTAATTAAATTATTTATGAAAATGTTAGATGTACGTAGACTCCTAGACAAAAGATTTTTGAAAAAACGACGTAGGCCTAATTGAATTCGGATAGAAGCATTTTATAAAATCGACGAACAAAGTAATATTTCTTTCAATTTTTACCTTATTGAACAGGAATTTTTCATATTTGTTAAGGACTTTATTAATTAATTTTGAATATTGGAAATCTTTCTTTTCATGCAAAACATATATGCTAGCTCTTCAGCTGTTACTACAACTGTAATTGATTAACCGTATTAATCTTGATTGTGGATATTCAATTAATTTGAATGCTTTGCCACTTTTTTTCATGAGTTTTGATGGGTTAAACATATATCTGATTTATGTATAGTATAAAAATACGTTCAAAATTGTCATGCAAAAGAATCATGATATAAGTGAAGGTCGTGTTTCATGCAAAAGAATCATGTATAGTATTAATTTGTTCTTATGATCGATTTCATTTCTGATACAACATGTGTATCATTAGCTCATGTTTAACATATTGATTTTCCTTTAGGTAGAGTTTTCAATAAAGGTCTTATTATGTAACCAACACAGTCTTATTATCTTTAAAGAAAAAACAATACTGAATTCTTACTAACAAGATAAACATATTCGAATAATTGCAGGCATAAGAAGTATAATATATATACTGCTAACAAAAACATATTTATAACCACGTCTAAATATGTCTCCATAAACATTACAAATTTCAAAATATTCAATACAGAATACTTTTGTTATTCATTGTATGCCATTTTATTCATTATTACTATCAAACCAAATACCATATCCCAGTATCTCTGCATGGGCACACACACACTATATATATATATATATATGTATATATATATCACCCGAGAATGAATCTTCTAATAAGGGCGTTGCCCTACATAGTTACCCGGAGGATCATAGTTGCAAATAACGAACCAATTTCCATTATTACACCTCACACGGGCACACCCTAGCCTGACCGAGTCACGCCACACCACCTGAGTATAATGCCCACACACCTGTCCATCCGCACAAGTATTCGTTTCGTAATTATAGAATCTCCTCTCAGATACCCACAACGCCACAGAATCTCGGCCCGTTAACTCACCACTGCCCATGGCAAGATTCTCACCGTAGGGCCCACCAGAGTGCTGAAACAAGCACTGGCCACTGATCCTGTTGGCATAATCGAGGGCGTATGCAGCCACGTTGTCGTCCCATACCATGGGACCCACTCTGACTTCGGCTCGAGCTGCATTGTGGGCGTCTAAGAAATCTTGTGGTGTGTTTTGAGCTTGGCAAGGATGAGAGATTATTACAACTAAGATCAGGAGTAATAGGTTGTAAGAACCCATATTTTTAGCGTTTATTAGGGTTTTTTTTTGTTTTTGAGATATGTTTATGTGGATGATTGTATGGGTATTTATAGAGAAATATATTGGAAATTTTTGGATTCAAATTAATGTGTTTGATTGGACTATTCTTTTTGAATAGTAATTTGTTGTGGAAGTCATCTTAATGTGGTTTGTATTTCTATTGTGATTATCTGTCATGATATCTTATCCATAATTGCTTAAAATGTATATACTTGAATTTCTTACTTTGAATTGTATTTAGATATAATGAATTTGTATTTCTATTGTGATTATCTGTTATGATATCTTATCCATAATTGCTTAAAATGTATATGGAAATTTCTTACTATAATGAATCAATCGAAAAATAAATATCGATTATTTTTTCATATACTGTATAGTAATTATATAGCTCATTCCTCATAAAAAAATGTTCATCTTTCTACTTTTATTTGCTTCAAAAAATTGTTTTGTACTTTTAAAAGAAATTATTTATTGGATGTCAATTTTGCCATGCATGTTATATCTGAAGTGTAGAGAATTTTCTTTTTGCCATGCAAATTTTTTAATTTGATAAGAAAGCCTTACAACATTAATATATTTTATAAGGCAATTAGTATCATATTTTCTTTTACTTTCAATGAATATATATTTGGTAAAATTGTTTGCAGGTATTTCAAAGTTACACTTCGTATACTATTAAAAAGATTATATAATTAAATATGGAATTTTATTTAAATCGAATTATCACTGCATGTACAATTTCAGAGGTGATATTATTTCGAGTTATCCAATGGGACTAAGTCATTAGTCTTTTGGAATAATACCAAAAAAAATTTCCAAATTGTTTTTTTTCTTTTGTGATAACTATTAGTGAGATAATTATTTCATCTTAGTCTGATATCACTTTCATTCGTATTATGAACTTATAATTTCTTTTCCATCAAACATTCCAGTCCATTCCTTCTTATTCATGGAAATTCTAAAATTGTGATTAATATTTTTTTTTATATTTCCCAGTCAGTTTTTACTATATCAAGAGCCTCTGGTGCTCAATTGAAAGTGGATAACGGGAAGAAAGAAAAATGTGATTTAAGAAAATTCAAAGAAGACTTTTGATATAACATGTGATTTAACATGGAGCAATTTTTCTTTGTTATTTTTCTTGGCTGTTCCATGGAATTATATTTATAGTACAAAGACTTTTGAGCTTAACTAGAATTAAAAATACACTTGTCTGACTTTGACATCCATGTCTTGACAAGATATTATTTATTTAGGCCAATTTTTTTATAGGCATCGAGGTCTATCAAGCTTAGAGGCATATATATATATATATATATATATATATATATATATATATATATATATTTCTGTCTTTCATCTTCATTCGATATGATATTCAATTTTGCAAACATTAATAGGGATATCACTGAGAGTTTGGGTACATATGAGCGAATTACGAAAAATGATTATAGTACATAGATACAGTATATATATAGAATTAATCTGTTTTTATGATCAACCTTAAATTTTATACGTACATTCATATTATAATTATTTTTCTATCGGTAACTAATTAGAAGATTTGTGTTCTATATATATGTAGAGAAAAATACAAATACCTCCTTTAGATTATGAATATTGGCATCTCACCCCTCATATTTATCGTAAGTAAAACACTAGCATAAAAATGTGAAAACAAATACAATTAAACAAAAGTGACATTAATACATTATATCTTTATGGAAAAAAAAAACATCTTTATCACAAACATAAACAAATTATCTTACAAAAACACGTAAATATTTTTCTCAATAAACATTCAAATTAATTCCGAATCATTCACTCACTGCATGCAATTTTATTTATAAGATACTATCTCAAAGTATTTCCGTTCACACACACACACAAAAACATAGGACAATTCTGTAACATACTGAGTTTAATAAAGCATATTTGTTATAGAATTTTACAGAATTAATTCTAATAAGGGCGTTGTCCGATAATATTTCCTGGTGGAGCGTAAACACAAATAACGTACCAATTCCCGTTATTACACCTGACACGAGCACACCCTAGCCTGAACGAGTTGCGCCACACGACTTGTGTATAGTGATCACAGACTTGTCCATTCACACATGAATTCGACTGGTAATTATAGAATCTCCTCTCAGCAACCCATAGGTCAACCGCCTCTCGACCGGTCAATGAACCGCTTCTAATTTCTATATTCTCTCCACGAGCATTGAAGCCTCATAATGTTGGCTTTGTTGCGAGCATAACCCTCCAATTCCGGGTCCCAGTTAATCGGGCCCACTCCAACTTGGCGTCGAGCTGCATTGTGCCCGGTGAGAAAATCTTGTGGTGTGTCTTGTGCACGACCAGGATGAGACGATATTAAGACGACTAAGATCATGAAAAAGAATAATGGGTTATTGTATGGTCCCATCTTTAATTAGCAGGATCGATATTAATTAGGTTTATATTTAAAGTTTGGTTTTGAGATATGTTAATGTGGATGATTGATTATATGGGTATTACGTATTTATAGTGAGATTTTGTTCAAAATTATTGGAATTAGAACACTATTATATTATCAACTATCAACTGTTGTGTGCGATCACGTTTAACTTAGTGTATAATATATGGAGTGAATATCTATTATCATATATATGGCAGCTCAAAGTATATCAAAGTTGATATTCTTTGAAATTTTTAAGTGCAGAACATCATGTATTCATGGATCATTAGTTTTATAATAATGAAACCATCAGGATCGCTTGTCCTTTCAGCATAACATTTGGAACTAAAGTCAATGAAATTATATAAAATTATATTAATTAGCCTAACATGTGATCAACTAGTTGCATATACAATAATGGTTGGGAAAAGGGGGCAACCCCCGGTAGAGTTGGTAAGGGCATCTGAACTTGTGGCTTAGGTCACGAGTTCGAATCCTGATGAGGGAATGCCTATTTGCCTTCTCTACTGTGAGCCTGTCAGCTATGGGCAACCTAGGCTGGTTTACCTCTCTTGTGTGGTTTGCAGGCTATTACACAAGAGCGGGGTTTACCCAGTGCGCACCTCACGGTACACAAGAGCGAGGTTTACCCAGTGCGCACCTCACGGTAGCGGCTGCGGGTTTCCCTCGTCATCAAAAAAAAAAATAATAATGGTTGGGAAAAATATAAAATCTAAAGGTAATATGTATAAAGATACGAAATATAAATGTTGAGATGCATGTTTAGATTCCTTTTTTTTTTTTTTTTAAGATAATATTGTCTTGTGCTTGGTGGTTATAAAATATATACAACTACTCTTCAAAACTTATAATTTGATGCCAAAACCTTAAATCTTTTTCCTTTTAGGACCATTTTAAATTTGTCTCTTGAACATTTTAGTCAACTACTCTTCAAACTTATAATTTGATGCGAAAAACTTAAATCTTTATCTATTAGGACCATTTTTAATTAGTCTTTCAATTTATCCAATTTTTCGATATGAACATTTTAGTCCCAAACTGAATGAATTATTTTCCATATGATTTAAATTAACGTTGATATGTACCGCAAACAAGAAGATGTGATTATAACTAAAATTGGATGGAGATAGAATCAACGAACAAGTGATATATATTTCTTTCAAGTTTTTCCTTATTGAACTGGAAAACTGTAATATTTGTCAAGGACTTAATTAATTAGTTTTGAATATTGGAAATTTTTTCTTTCATTCAAAACATATAAGCTCGCTCTTCAGCTGTTACTACAACAAGCCATTGATTAACTGTATTAATCTTGATTGTGGATATTCAATTAATTTGATGTTTGCCTTTTTGTTCATGAGTTTTGATGGATTAAACATATATATGATTTATGTATAGTGTAAAAATACATTCAAAATTGGCATGCAAAAGAATCACGATTTAAGTGAAGGTCGTGTTTCATACCTTTTTCAGACTGTTTCAAATTAAATCTAGTATAGTAGCGATTGCAATCAATTTAATTTTTTGATGCAATATGTGTGTCATTAACTCATATTATAACATATTAGTCCTTTACGTAAGTTTTTAATAGAGGTCTTATTATGTAACCAACATAGTCTGTTGGAAATCTTGATTGAGTAAATTGTGTTTTAACACGATTTATGTAAAGATTTAAGTGACTTTCGTATGTCGAAAGTGGAATGTCTTTGGCTCTAATTATTCTATGTCTCAAGTAGATAATTTTAGAGTATTCAATTACTCAAACCCGATTTTGGGTGAATGAGAAATTAATTAACAAAGTGAATCACTTAAAACGTTGTTCAAAATTAGAATCAATTTATCGATTGATACATATACGATTAAATGATCAACAAATCATACAATCGACGGCCGCGATTGTATGAAAGAAAGTTCATTTAGTTTGAGGACTAAAATGTTCAAGTCGAAAAATTGAGGGACCAATTTGAAAGGACGTTCGAGATTGAAAAGTTTTTAGGTCAAAATATAATTTATAAATGTTTTGAATGTGTGCAACTTTTGGAGGTTTGATGGAGGGGTGCTTGTCTAAAGGACATGACTCTCCTACAATTTTTGAAAAGTTGTAACTTTTATCTAAAGTACATAATTCTCCTACACTTTATGAAAAGTTGCAACTTTTGTCTAAAGGACATAACCCTCCTCTGGTTTATGGAAAGTTGCAAATCTTGACCCAAAACTCTTCATTATATATAAATAGATCCTCCATTTGTGGAATTAAAACACACCAAATATCATTTCTCTTCTCTCTTTTTCTCCTAAATACTAATTTAAGTATTTTGAGAGTTCTTTTATTTCTTAAATATTAGTTTTAATATTTTAAGAATAGTATTGAATATTAAATGCTAAATTAAGCATTTGAAATATTCTTGAAGTTCTTGAATAATATTTCGAAGAACTTTTCGTACTAAATTGAGTACTTTTGATATTCTTAAATATTAATTTAATAGTTTAAGAATAAATCTTGCATATTAAATGTCTATATATGCATTCAATCATACGAGTCCATCGAGAGAGTTTGGAACAAGTATTTGTTCGCTAGACTCGGTAATTTGTAGTGGTACTATTATCGAGACGATGTCGTTGTATCTTGGGAGACAATTGCCGTAAAACCGTAACCACCAAGAGCGGGGCAATATTGTCTTAAGAAACTCGGGTATCCCGTACCTCGACATTTCATCATTTTATTGCATCTTCATAAACACCGCCCGTTACGCTCCAAGATTTTTCCCAACATTATCATCTTAAAAGAAAAATAATTGCAGGCATAGAAGAGTATTATTCGAATAATTGCAGGCATAGAAGTATAATATACTGCTAACATAAACATATTTATAACCATGTGTAAATATGTCTCCATAAACATTACAAATTTTAAAATATTCAACACAAAATACTTTTCTTATTCACTGTATGCCATTTTATTCATTATTACTATCAAACTGATATACCATCTCACAGTATTCTGCATGTGAACACATACTATATATATGTCTCCATAAACATTACAAATTTCAAAATATTCAATACAGAATACTTTTCTTATTCACTGTATGCCATCTTATTCATTATTAAACCAAAATACCATCTTGCAGTATCTCTGCATGGGCACACATACAATATTATATATATATATATATATATATATATATATCACCCGAGAATGAATCTTCTAATAAGGGCGTTGCCCTACATAGTTACCCGGAGGATCATAGTTGCAAATAACGAACCAATTTCCATTATTACACCTCACACGGGCACACCCTAGCCTGACCGAGTTACGCCACACCACCTGTGTATAATGCCCACAGACCTGTCCACTCGCACAAGTATTCGTTTGGTAATTATAGAATCTCCTCTCAGATACCCACAACCCCACAGAATCTCGGCCCGTTAACCCACCACTGCCCATGGCAAGATTCTCACCGTAGGGCCCACCGGAGTGCTGAAACAAGCACTGGCCGCGGACCCTGTTGGCATAAGCAAGGGCGTATGCGGCCACGTTGTTGTCCCATACCATGGGACCCACTCCGACTTGGGCTCGAGCTGCATTGTGGGCTTGTAAGAAATCTTGTGGTGAGTTTTGAGCTTGGCAAGGATGAGAGATTATTACTACTAAGATCAGTAGTAATAGGTTGTAAGAACCCATATTTTTTGAAGTGCTTTAGCAATATATTAGGGTTTTTTTTGTTTTTTGAGATATGCTTATGTGGATGATTTGTATGGGTATTTATAGAGAAATATATTGGAAATTTTTGGATTCAAATTAATGTGTTTGATTGGACTATTCTTTTTGAATAGGAATTTGTTGTGGAAGTCATCTTAATGTGGTTTGTATTTCTATTGTGATTATCTGCCATGATATCTTATCCATAATTGCTTAAAACGTATATACTTGAATTTCTTACTTTGAATTAATTGTATTTGGATATAATGAATTTGTATTTGTATTGAAGATAAGTATCGGTTTTCTTTCATAACTACATGGGGCAATTACGTATTTCATTCATTATCAAAAAGATGTTCATCTTTCTACTTTTATTTGCTTCAAAAAACTGTTTCGTACTTTTAAAAGAAATTATTTTTTGAACATCAATTTTGCCATGCATCTTATATCTGAAGTGTAGAGACTTTTCATTTTGCCATGTAAAATTTTAAAATGATAAGAAAGAGAGCCTTACAACATTAATATATATTATAAGGCAATTACTAACATATTTTTCTCTTACTTTCAATGAATATATATTTGGTAAAATTGTTTTCAGGTATTTCAAAGTTGAATTTTATTTAATTAATCGAATGATCACACTGCATGTACAATTTCAGAGGTGAAATTATTCCGAGTTATCCAATGGGATTAAGTCATTAGTCTTTTCTAATTATACCATTTTTTCCACTAATTATTTCATCTTTGTCTGATTAATTTAATGTTGTAATTGTATTGATTTCCCTGTGACTATTCTGCGAGATTTGAGTCAATACCTCGGTGTAGGTCCAGGATAATCCTTTGCTCCATAGCTCTGGGGCTATTTTCAACTAGCCAATTAAGAATTCTCAGATGTACTAGCACTGCATCTTTGATGCAGTCATCGATTCTCCCGAGAGTTCACAATTGCCGTGTTTATTTGATATCCATATCTTTTATCTTTGAAATATAGGTATAGACTTTCCCTTCCTCACTTTTTTTTTATTATATTAAATTTTGTAATAATCAAAAGAATTACACAATTTTCATGATTTTTCACATTAGTTGAATTAGAAAAAATTTAAAAATAATTCTTTTAGATCATATTTTTTTGGATAATAAAAGGATTAATGATTATACTTGTTTTATATTAATTTAAAAATTCAGAAATTTTACAATTATATTTCTAGATTTGTTTAATTGAATATGCTTTATTATTTATTTATTACTGTCATTTAGTAGTAATTTTTTAGTCAATACCTCGGTGTAGGTCCGGGATAATCCTTTGCTCCATAGCTCTGGGGCTATTTCCAACTAGCCAATTAAGAATTCTCAGATGTACTAGCACTGCATCTTTAATGCAGTCATCGATTCTCCCGAGAATTCACAATTGCTGTGTTTATTTGATATCCATATCTTTTATCTTTGAAATATAGGTATAGACTTTCCCTTCCTCACTTTTTTTTATTATATTAAATTTGTAATAATCAAAAGAATTACACAATTTTCATGATTTTTCACATTAGTTGAATTAGAAAAAATTTAAAAATAATTCTTTTAGATCATATTTTTTTGGATAATAAAAGGATTAATGATTATACTTGTTTTATATTAATTTAAAAATTCAGAAATTTTACAATTATATTTCTAGATTTGTTTAACTGAATATGCTTTATTATTTATTTTATTACTGTCATTTAGTAGTAATTTTTGAGTCAATACCTCGGTGTAGGTCCGGGATAATCCTTTCCTCCATAGCTCTGGGGCTATTTCCAACTAGCCAATTAAGAATTCTCAGATGTACTAGCACTGCATCTTTGATGCAGTCATCGATTCTCCCGAGAGTTCACAATTACCGTGTTTATTTGATATCCATATCTTTTATCTTTGAAATATAGGTATAGACTTTCCCTTCCTCACTTTTTTTTTATTATATTAAATTTGTAATAATCAAAAGAATTACACAATTTTCATGATTTTTCACATTAGTTGAATTAGAAAAAATTTAAAAATAATTCTTTTAGATCATATTTTTTTGGATAATAAAAGGATTAATGATTATACTTGTTTTATATTAATTTAAAATTTCAAAAATTTTACAATTATATTTCTAGATTTGTTTAACTGAATATGCTTTATTATTTATTTTATTACTGTCATTTAGTAGTAATTTTGAGTCAATACCTCGGTGTAGGTCCGGGATAATCCTTTGCTCCATAGCTCTGGGGCTATTTCCAACTAGCCAATTAAGAATTCTCAGATGTACTAGCACTGCATCTTTGATGCAGTCATCGATTCTCCCGAGAGTTCACAATTTTCGTGTTTATTTGATATCCATATCTTTTATCTTTGAAATATAGGTATAGACTTTCCCTTCCTCACTTTTTTTTTATTATATTAAATTTGTAATAATCAAAAGAATTACACAATTTTCATGATTTTTCACATTAGTTGAATTAGAAAAAATTTAAAAATAATTCTTTTAGATCATATTTTTTGGATAATAAAAGGATTAATGATTATACTTGTTTTATATTAATTTAAAAATTCAAAAATTTTACAATTATATTTCTAGATTTGTTTAACTGAATATGCTTTATTATTTATTTTATTACTGTCATTTAGTAGTAATTTTTGAGTCAATACCTCGGTGTAGGTCCGGGATAATCCTTTGCTCCATAGCTCTGGGGCTATTTCCAACTAGCCAATTAAGAATTCTCAGATGTACTAGCACTGCATCTTTGATGCAGTCATCGATTCTTCCGAGAGTTCACAATTGCCGTGTTTATTTGATATCCATATCTTTTATCTTTGAAATATAGGTATAGACTTTCCCTTCCTCACTTTTTTTTTATTATATTAAATTTGTAATAATCAAAAGAATTACACAATTTTCATGATTTTTCACATTAGTTGAATTAGAAAAAATTTAAAAATAATTCTTTTAGATCATATTTTTTGGATAATAAAAGGATTAATGATTATACTTGTTTTATATTAATTTAAAAATTCAAAAATTTTACAATTATATTTCTAGATTTGTTTAACTGAATATGCTTTATTATTTATTTTATTACTGTCATTTAGTAGTAATTTTTGAGTCAATAATCCTTTGCTCCATAGCTCTGGGGCTATTTCCAACTAGCCAATTAAGAATTCTCAGATGTACTAGCACTGCATCTTTGATGCAGTCATCGATTCTCCCGAGAGTTCACAATTGCCGTGTTTATTTGATATCCATATCTTTTATCTTTGAAATATAGGTATAGACTTTCCCTTCCTCACAATTTTTTATTATATTAAATTTGTAATAATCAAAAGAATTACACAATTTTCATGATTTTTCACATTAGTTGAATGAGAAAAAATTTAAAAATAATTCTTTTAGATCATATTTTTTTGGATAATAAAAGGATTAATGATTATACTTGTTTTATATTAATTTAAAAATTCAGAAATTTTACAATTATATTTCTCGATTTGTTTAACTTAATATGCTTTATTATTTATTTTATTACTGTCATTTAGTAGTAATTTTTCATTCTACAACGTATAAATTGAATTAACCTATTTTTAGCTTAATTTGAATAGCCTTTTAGTTTTTTATTAGCAAATTTAGTAAAAAGATGTTGAAAAAAGGGAGGTTCATGCAATATATTAAATATGAAGGGATGGCCGATATCCATAATTCTTTTGATATTTTTAAATTGTCAATAATATTTATTTCTTTTGATATTTTTAAATTGTCAATAATATTTATTCTTTTTGAATAGGAATTTGTTGTGGAAGTCATCTTAATGTGGTTTGTATTTCTATTGTGATTATCTGTCATGATATCTTATCCATAATTGCTTAAAATGTATATACTTGAATTTCTTACTTTGAATTAATTGTATTTGGATATAATGAATTGTATTTGTATTGAAGATAAGTATCGGTTTTCTTTCATAAACTACATGGCAATTACGTATTTCATTCATTATCAAAAAGATGTTCATCTTTCTACTTTTATTTGCTTCAAAAAACTGTTTCGTACTTTTAAAAGAAATTATTTTTTGAACGTCAGTTTTGCCATGCATCTTATATCTGAAGTGTAGAGACTTTTCTTTTTGCCATGCAATTTTTTTTAATATGATAAGAAAGAAAGCCTTACAACATTAATATATATTATAAGGCAATTAGTAATTACATATTTTCTCTTACTTTCAATGAATATATATTTGGTAAAACTGTTTTCAGGTATTTCAAAATTAGATTTCTATACTATTAAAAAAAAAATTATCTAAACATGGAATTTTAGTTAAATCAAATGATCACACGGTTTTGTAACATGGATCGGAGTATGATTCACACTCAATTTACAATTTCAGAGGTGTATAATTACTGAGATAATTATTCCATCTTAGTCTGATATCACTTTCATTCGTTTTATGGACTTATAATTTTTTTTAATTTCCATCAAACATTCCGGTCCCACTCCTTCTCGACTCTTAGGCCTTGTTTATGTTTTCAAAACCCATTTTCAACTTTTCAAATTACAAAATTCAAAATAAACTTAACACACCAAATTTTCATCCAAATTCTACTTTTTTCAACTCTACATTCTAATCTCCTATATAACTAACTATCAATCATATATACAATTTTTCACACATTTACCAATCAAATCAATCATTATTGCACTTTCTCTTTCATATTTTACACTTTTTTTATTTATATTTCTTTATTTCTTATTTTTATAATCATTAAATACACCACTAACACAATTATTATATACATCATCCATTAACATATCACTATTGATTTGACATGTCTTACAACTTTTAACCTATTTCTAAAAATATATAACGTAGTACACAATTTACGACAAAATTTCAAAATTTTATGTCAAAAACATAAACAAACAAAGCATTAGTATTTCCACGGAGTTTATTTATTCAAAACCCTAAACATTAGTGTTAAAAAAATCAACATTTAACCACTTAGAAACACTTACGGATTGATTAATTTAATGTTGTAATTGTATTGATTTCCCTGTAACTATGTTTTGTTTGACATCCATATCTTTTATCTTTGACTTTCCTTTTTTTTCACTTTTTTTATATTAAATTTGTAATAATTAAAAGAGTTACACAATTTTCATAATATTTCACATTAGTTGAATTAGGAGAAATTTAAAACTACTTACTTTAAATCATATATATTTTGGGATAATAAAAGGATTAATGATTATATTTGTTTTATATTAATTTAAAATTTCAGAAATTTTATAATTATATTTCTAGATTTGTTTAACTGAATATGATTTATTATTTATTTTATTACTATGTCATTTAGTAGTACTTTCCATTCTTCAAACTATTATTTGAATGGCTTTTTAGTCTTTTATTAGCAAATTTAGTAATAAAAAAAACAGAAAAAAAGGAGGTTAGTAAGGGTCTGTTTGGATTGTTTTTGTTTTTGATATTTTGCAAAATAGTTTTGTAGAACAGTTTTATCAAAACAATTTTGTAGTACAAATAGTGTTGAAATCCTGTTTGGTTGACTATTCTGGAAAAATTTGCTTCTCTTCTCTCTATGTGTTTTGATGAAAGGATGAGTGAAATAAGAAGAGAAAATATATTATTTTTTAATGAGAGGTTAAGTGCTGTGTTTTTCTAATTTGGAGTGGAAAAGTGTTCTGAAAAAAACAGCTAAAACCTGTTTTGCAAAATAGCAGATTTTGGAGTTTTATTCTTCAAAAACATAAAGTGAGAACAAGCCCAACCAAACGCATTTTCCAAGTTTTTGTTTTGCAAAAACAAAAACACACTTTAAAAACAGTCATCCAAATAGACCCTAATTCTTTTGATATTTTTAAATTGACAATAATATGTATTTCTTTTGATAATTCCTAATCATATTCCAGGAATACACATTAAATGTTGAAATTACGCATTAAATTTTTCGTACCATATCAAGAGCCACTGGTAGACAATTGAACGTGGATAATGGAAGAAAGAAAATGTGATTTAAGAAAATTCAAAGATGACTAACAATTTTCCTTGATATTTTTCTTGGCTGCTCTGTGGAATTTATAAACTATAGTACAAAGACTTTTGAACTTAACTAGAATAAAAATGCACTTGTCGAGATATTATTTATTTATGCCACTTTTTTATAGGCATTTATATTTCTCAGTCTTTCATCTTCATTCGATATGAAATAATAAATGCATATACTCACCATCAACCCCAAGACAAGGGGCTTGGAAATTTCACCAAAAGCCCACCAAATTCTTAAAATATCACAAAAGCCCCTTTAATTTACTCAAGTTTGAGTATAGTTATACCCATTTCTATGGTTTGATCCCACTGAATGAATAGTTGTGTTGAATTAATAATCTACTCTTTTTTAAGAAAATTATAATAATAATATAACACGTGATTTGATACTTATATTAAGTAGATTCAACTTTGCAAGCATAGATCAAGAAACTGGGCCATTACAATTGGGCCCACATTTTTCAAGCGTAAAACTTCTTCAAGTTGGACTATCACTCCACGAACGACAGCCCATATAATTGAAAATAGTTGGGCCTCCCATAAGGTTGTGGATATGGTCCACATAAAACTTAAAATTACCAATACAACCCTATTTGATTTTCACAAAATTTGAAAAACCATTTCATTTTAATTTTTATTTTTTTGATGGTAAAACCGTAATCATTTTATATATTGTATACTTCACGACTTAAGTTTGATTAAAAAAATTCAAAAAAACAATAAATAAATTAAATACATCTGATGTCTCATATAATAAAAACCATAAATTATGTCGCGTCAATATATATGGTGTAGATTATTAATATAATTTGACATAGTTTATATATATTTTAGTGCTAAACATCAAATATGTTGAAATATTTGCCAAAATCACCTAAACAAACTTTAATTAGCTTCATTAGACAATGATTTTGTCACATCATGCACTTAATCTTCTTTTGGGTAGCAAAAGTATCATAATTTAAGCTCTAGTTGTTAGGCTGCAGATCATGATTAGTTGATCCATAAAATTTTGAACCCATCAAAACATTATATTATTTAATTCAAAGATGACTTTAGTACAAATTTTCATAGGATTTAGTACTAAGAATTTCCTAAATTCTTTGCAGTTTGACATTTAAAGATTGTATATTTAGATGTTGTGGGTATTAAATTCCTTAATTAGTTAAGGGTGCCACTTAGGTTTCTAAAATTCAACAATTAAAACTAAGTAATCATTATGAGCTGCACTATCTACCAAATCTTTTTGACTTCACTTATATCACTAAATTATTGCCATTTTCTCCCTCTTTCATATTATTTCAATTTGGTAATATTCTTACATTTATTATTGTAAAAATACATATAAAAAAACATTTAAGAAAATGAATACAATACTATATACAAGCTTAGCAAGTTAGACACAAATTCAGAAACTTGTATTTTTATAAATAAGTTCGACTGGTTGAACCTAAACTCGAATTCTTTTTTATACAAATTCGAGGTTGAACTCACAGTATTTAAAAAGAGTAATGATATATACCACCGTTTTCATACCACCGATTTTTCACTCTTTCTATTATTAGTAAATAATCTTTTGGATTTAATTAATTCAATTGAATTCAATATATTCACACTTTCTAAATCAAGGGGAGGTGAAAAATCGGTGATATGAAAACGGTGGTATATAGCATTACTCATTTAAAAATTATATTGCAAGAAAATTAACTCACTTGTGCATGGGATTCCATATTAATATAAATTTTATTTCCTCTTCTACATTTTACAAATTAAAATTAAGCCTTAATTAAGATTTTATTGTATTATCTGCAATTAGCTAGCGACTGCTATCCTCATCCCAACAACTCAAAACTCAAATAATTAATGTCTAATTCAGTGCCTATTGTTTTAGCACACAAACTATAAACATAGGCTGAGAAAAAAAGGTTACAAAATAATAATTCAATTCTAACTTTAATTATAACTTAAATGTCTACCAACAACAATAATTATAATATTTATGAATATTCGTGCACTAATTTATTTATAAATAAATATAAGTGAATTTTGAATTGAAAGGACCTAAAGGACTGTTTAGGAGATGGTCCAAAGTGGGTACAGTTTTGGTGTGGCTTTACCTATCCTTAACTGTTACCAATGGTCAGTCCATGCCTCCCCCACTTTTTTTTTTTTTTTTTTTTTACCTAAATAAAACTTATATATTAACAAAAATAATAAAAATTACATGATTTACACCACTATAAGTTGAATAATTCTTGTCAAAATAAATTATTAATAACTCATAATATATAAACGTAAAAATGGAAGCACAAAAATATCCGCCAAAATGTTAATAAAAACCATTGAAGATGAAGGAGCACACTTCAAATCCTCATTAATACAACTATGTAATGTTTTTCAGTAATATAGAGGAAAATTAAAAAAAAAAGTCGTCATTAAATATTTGTATACACTCATCATGTATCAATAGATGACTAAAAATATATAACACAATTGTTTAAAGAACATAAAAGAAAACTACATGATTGTGTTACATAGAATTTGAATTGCCTCCAAACTCAATTCAAATTTCTTATATTACACTTCATGTATGTAACACATAAAAGTAAGTGTATATACAAGTTGTTTAGACTTCAAAAAAGAAAAAAAAAATCAAATTATTCTCCATGATCATTAATGTGTGTGTATATATAATATATATATATAACAAAAAAAATACAAAATACAAAAGATTTTAAATGACCCCACTCTCTCTCCTTTGTTCTTTTCATCAGCCCCCACAATTTGAAAAAAGCTAAATCCTTGTCTCCTTAGATTCCACCAACACCTATTTCCCAATTCAACTTCATAAACTAAACACAAATCCTATCTCAAAACTTCTTGTCTCTTTATATATACATATATGTATATATATATATTATGTATATATATATATATATTCCTGTGTTTTTATTGTCTCTATATAAATTTTTCTTTGTATTTTCTTGATCCAATTAGGTGGGGCTGCTCACCTTCTTTTGTCACAACTCTCAAGTCCTACAAAACCTAAGAAGGAATAAAATCATCCCCACAAAATATATAACAAAGATTTCAAGATCCCATCTTTATTTTCTTTTATAAAGAACCCATCTTTATTCTTTTTTCGATTTATTCCTTTAATCCCTTTTTCTACTCTTCAAAATGAAGACAATCATGGCCACTCGAAACCCTCACGACTCATTCTCATTCTCCAGAAGGTTCCACTGGAACAAGAACACAATCCAAGAACACGAAGATGTGAATGAAGAAATGTTAACATTCACTTCTGCAGAAAAATCAGATTTTTCACCAAATTTCCCAATGCAACGCTCAAACACAACAAACCCAACAAAGCCCACAAAGAAGAAGCTCACAATCATGGCTGTTTCAAAGCTCCGGTCAGCTTTCACCATACGTGCCCGGTCCCATTTCTCGTCCGGCCTGGGCCCGAAAGTCGTCGGAACCCTGTTCGGTCACCGGCGCGGGCACGTCCATTTCGCGATCCAAGAAGATTTCAAACTGGGCCCGGCGTTTCTAGTCGAGTTAGCAACGCCGACGAGTGTTCTTGTGAAGGAAATGGCTTCGGGCCTTGTACGAATCGCACTTGAGTGTGATAAGAAGGTTGAGAAGAAGGGGCTAAAGCTTCTAGAAGAGCCCGTTTGGAGGACTTATTGCAATGGAAAAAAGTGTGGTTATGCTATGAAGAGGGAATGCGGGCTTGAAGAACGGGCAGTTTTGAATGCAATAGGCCCGATTTCGATGGGGGCAGGGGTGCTGCCCGGGGCAGGTGGAGATGGGGAGATGATGTATATGAGGGCTAAGTTTGAGAGGGTTGTGGGCAGTAAAGATAGTGAAGCTTTTTACATGATGAATCCTGATGGCTCTAATGGCGGCCCTGAGCTTAGCATTTATTTGCTTAGAGTTTAATAATGAGATTATGGTTTTGTTTATGAATGTTTCAGGGTTTGAAGTTGGAAATTTTAGTGGTGGTGGGGGTATAATGGTAATTTAAGGTGGGGATGGTATATATGTCAATAGGTTGGTTGGGTTTTTTTTACTTTAATATCTCTGTAAGAGGCAAATGCAGTAATGGTAATTGTTTTGTCTTTGCTTATTTTTGGGTCTACTGAATATTTTGCCATTTTCATGATTTTATGAAGCATATTGAATTTTGCTTTAATTTGGTGTCTCATATGTTGCTAGCTTCTGATATTCTTTTGAGTTTGTGAAATATTTAAAGTATTGAGAAATTCTATTTCAGATCTGATATGGATGATTCGAAATACGTATAATTAATTATTTAGTAAGTTTAATTTAACGATTTTGTAAATTTTGCTACAGTTATGGCGAAATCTAGATCGAATTTTGGTTTAATCCGGTTGAACTACACTTGACCAACAAATGTGGCAAATATAACTAGCTATGATTATCCAAAAATGCTCCTTCTTGTTACTTAGTTAAAATTATTCTTATAAAATTTTGAAGTTCTAGGTTTTGGTATGATTATAATTGTTCACGTGTAAATATTTGATTTATTTAAATTTCTCTCCATAAAAATATTTGTAGTTATACATATATATTGATTACAAATTATTGTAGACCTCACATTTATGTTGAAAAAATAAGAAAAGTAGGATAAAGATAGGAGAAATTTAGCAATGATTAGGCATGATTTTGGTTCACGGGCTCAAGCAAATTAATCATGTTAATTACACAAATATGAATTAGTGATTACTATCCAATAATTGTGTTTCCTCATATACCCAACACGTGGTGATGACTTCTCATAGTTTCTTGAATTTTAAGTTTGCCATTATGATTATTTTCTTATAATCATGCATTCATCTTTATCATAAAGTTTATATATGTATATATTATATATATATATATATATCTTAATGTGGAAATAAATTGTGTTCAAATATAGATAGAGACATTTAATATTTATATAATATTTCTAATATTTCTAAAATGTATAATAATGAGATTTGAACTCAAAATCTTTTTTTTTATACGAAATCATTTCATCTCTCACACGGGCTAATAAATAATTCATAAAAACTATGATTATTTTTAATATGACACGTCCTTGTACTGACAGTGCAAAGACTTGAGGATGGTCTCTTAGGCAGGATTCAACTTAGGATCTACCACTAAATATTGTTGTTGACTAATGTGATCAAACTCCATTCATAATCATATATCTACACCTAATAGAATTTAACATAATTTATTCATGGATTATTTATGGGGCGTAACTAAATTAAGTATATTCAATTTTGTTTGAACTATAATCGCATTTTAAAAATTATGTTTTAATTTGGTCTGATTCTTAATTGAGTCGAGTTTTAATCAAGTAGAAACATGAATAATTTAATTATCTTGTATGTATTTTAATTATTTTTTTAATAACTAAGTCGAGTTTCGATCTATCAAATATAAAAAAGTTGCTCAAAATTAATTTGGTTTGTTATTAAACCAACCTTTTAACGGCTGAGCCCGAGTCAATTATTAAGTAATTTAATTCATTAATTATATAAGATTAAGAATTTGTATTAGAAAATTTGTTAATTCATTTGTCCATCCTAAATACACCCACATTACTTACCAATAATTCAATTTCAAAAATTTCATTCTAAAAATTGGATTTTTGACAAGATCTATCTACCTACCATTCCCTTTCAGAATAGAATATATATCAGAAATTGTTGAGTACAGAAGTGACAAATATGTTCGTTTCTATACACTATTTTAGTCAAGTCTTATTCTCCCCAATACCCTCTTTCTTTCAAATGCTTTTTATTCTTTTTATGCACTAAAGTTTGATGCTTTACATATCACCATATCTTCTCATTCTTTGAAGTTTTTGGTATTATTATAAGTAGAAATGACTACAAATTATTATTTATATTCAATATATTTATATGAGATTTATTTTATAAATTTTCGAGTCTCGAAAGTTCTTAAAAACTTGTTTGATACATTTGTACTTTTTCACTTTTCTCCGGCACTTAATTTTGTGTTCAAAAGAAATATAATGGCTGTCATTTTGATTGAGTTAAAGCTAACAATTATTTGAATTCTAAAATACTTTTATAGATGATCTAAAATTCATATAAAGTTGGATTATAACCTTCTTTAATTTAAGTTAAAGAATTTAATCTCCCTCTTTAATCTTTGACCAAGATACCTAGGCATTGGAAATAGATATGGGAGGTAAACTAGAAACACTGGAGAACGATAATAATTATTATTTATATGAAAGTCCTTAGAAACTTTTTACATTTGATCCATCTTAATTTTGTCTTTTAGCTTACCCTATAAGTTACATATAACATATATATATTATATATATTCATACTTTGATTGAGACAAAAATTTCATTGTAAATGGACTTGATCCAGTGTAATCGGGCTTAAGATCCTCTTGGGCCCAGTCATTTATGGATCAAGACCATCTTTATTGGACTGGTTTAGAAATTCAACTGGAAAAATACTTATATATACACCAAAAGGGCATGTAAGACCTCATATCATCAAATATTATGTATGTCATTTTTATAAGAAATATGTATGTATATATTTATTTAAGGCCGGACCCAGAATTTAGAGTTCGGGAGTAAATGTGAAAAATTAATGGCATTTTTTGATATTTTTAGATTTTTGGGGAGGCTAAATGTTATAAATTAAAAAAAAAATCTCAAAATTGAGAAGGTCGTGTGCCGTCACTAACCCCCTTAACTCCGTCCGTCTTATTATTAATACGATGTAATTTATACCCTTTGATGTATATTGAATACACGGAAATGCCAATTTTTTTTTTTTTTTTCAAATTTACAAGGCTGTCTAAAGGTTAGAAAACAGACAAAAAAGACTGTTAAGTACATAAAAGTTGAATATAAACTAGAAGAAGACCTTAATAACCAGTAAAACAAATCTAAAAGAACCAAAATGAGAAGATAAGCAATAGCCCAGTTGACAGATTGAACTGAATCATCTGTACTTTGCAGGCCTCATCTTCAAAAATGGTCCATAATTTCATTCTCAAAATCATCACAATCTATAGCTTATATATTTGGACCACATTTGTGCAGATAACTCCAGCGATATTGCCAAAGGATTGTCTTTGTTATATCATTTTCGTGGCATTTAAGATTATGTCTACCTTGCCTAGAAATAACAATGTTGAAGAAAGATTTATGTGCAAAAGGTGATAGGTTTTGAGGAGCTTGTTAAAAGAAAGTACTATACTATGATATGGGCTTCGAATCGAGGATCGTTACTCTCGAGCCAAAATTTTCAAAAAATGTATTTTATTCGTCATACATCAATCGATATATCTCTAAATGTCAACTATAGATGGATTTGGGATATCTCTAATTATCTCTCGTTCAGTATAAATCTTAAGTGTAATTGTGAATAGTAACTCTCGAGTAAAATTCAAGTATTTGAATCATTTTATAGTAGCCCGGTGTAATTATGGAGTTCAATTATAAATGGATTTGGCATATTTATCATAGTTTGTAATTCAACATCAATTAAAATCTCTAGAATTGTCACAAACATTAAGATGATAATATATAAATACCATTCATATCCATTCATATTGCATCTATTCACTATAATTTAACTAGTTTCACAAAAAACTAAATCGAAAAAAAGTTGAAAACCAAAACCACCAACACTTCAACTAACAAAAGCAATCCACTAACACCATAACCTAAGAATCCTAAAGAAGCCATAGAATTGTAAACATGATTAGTATCAAGATTACTCTCATATCTTATCATTTCTTGCTCACATTGTTTTACCCCAAAAGGAACATAATTTCTTCTTATCAATCCCATGGGATAGCACAAATTCGGATTTCCCCATGCCCCGAATCGACTCCCCATTTTCTCGAAAAACGATCCCGAGAAATTAAGCTCGCCAGTAAGATTATTTCCATGCAAATAAATTGCACTTACATTTGGCAAACTTTCAAGTTTTTGTGGGATTTTCCCTGTGAGCTTGTTATCATTGAGACCCAAAAATCTCAGCCCTTTTAACCCCGAGATTGACTCCGGAATGCCACCTGTCAAGCTTATATTGGACAGGTCTAGTACACTCAGCCCAATCAGATTATCCCATCCAACGTTCATGATATCTCCTCCAATGGGATTATTTGAGAGGATCAATTCTTCAAGAGAAGTCAACTCTTGAAGTGATTTAGTCAACCCACCTGAGAATCTATTGTTGCTGAGGTCCAAAAGTGTTAGATTCTTCAAATTCTCGATATGAATTTCGCCTTCTAAATCGTTGTTACTCAAATCGAGCTTCAAAAGTGAAGTCAACCCGCCGAAAGTCAAAGGCAAATTTCCAGATAGTGAATTTCGACTAATATCGAGAATAAGAAGATTTTTCAACCCACCAAAACTTTCCGGGATTTTTCCCTGGAAAGCATTTTCGCCAAAATTTAAACGTTTCAAGTTGGTCAAATTGCCTATATTTTCCGGGATTTCGCCTGTTAATCCATTTTTCATTACCACTAAAGACTGAAGATTTTTGAGCTCACCAAAAACTGATGGGATTTTCCCTGTGAGGCCTGAATTTGATCGAAACTCGAGTGTTTCTAAATTTTCAGCAAAAACTTGCCAATTCTGAGAAGGAATCGAAACAGGGTTTTGGTCGAAACAGTTGAAGAACGAAAGAGATTTCAGATGCCTCAATGCAAATAAATGGGAATTAAATTCCACATTTTGGGCACAGTTAAGGGAGTTATCATGAACTGGTCCAATGCTTAACTCAGTCACATACCAAAACCCATCAAAGAGATCACAAGAAACACCCTGTAAAAAAAATTAAAATTAAATTAAAATCCCCATATTAAATTGTAAAAATGATTATTGGCTAACTCAAGGAAGCATGAAGAAAATAGGCGTGTAATAATTGTTCCATCATTGAGAAATTAAAATTATACAAAAATCGAGTGTAGCTACACACAATACATTATAGAGAATAAAGCTATAAATAGGAAATGGAACCTTAACTATGTAACAAGCTATCAAAAGTGGACTTACCAAAATATAAAAACGACAAATTAAAAGTTATTTTGCATTTACATTACACCTCATTTGATGGCAATATCACTCAGAAACCCCAAGAAAAAAAAAAGGATTAGTTGGAATAATTGGCTAAAAAAATATCTTTATACAGATTATTCTTCTAAATTAAACAAGTTGTATCAAATTTATCCAGTAAAAGTAAATCAAATTTTGAATAAAAAAAAAAAACATAATTTGAAGTGGTTTTAATTTACCTGAATAGGAGTCCAACCACAAGGATCCGGATAAAGATCCGACCCGTTCCACCATTTACCCACAAAACCTTGGATAGCAGAATACAGAGCATCTTGCTCTGTTTTTTCCATTAGAGCTGATACACTTTCGTCTTCGCCATTGCACCATACACTCAACTGAAGTATTACGCAAAGAACAAAGATGGAAAAACTCAAAGATTTGATCTTTTTCATATTTGTTCCAAGCCCACAAAATAAAATCGCTTAATCACACAACTAAAGCAGCTTTTTGTATATATTTTCAAATCAGAATGAAATTATTTACATGGGCTGTGAAACTTAACCAATATGTTAAGGAATGAACTCAAAAATGGAAATGAAAATTGACAACGGAATTGATTTTTGGTGGTGTTTATAGAAAAGCTAAGGTAGTAAATGAAGTTGTAGAGTGGCAGTGAACAGAGGAAATATTGCAGCAAAAAAGTTAAAGAACAGGGTAGTTATTCAGAGCTAGAAAATTAAATAACAAGACATTATTGTAATGTAATGTCAATAATAAGATCATAACAGTTGGAAACTGGTGAAGAAAGGTGTATAAAGTTCTATGTAGGACACTCTATTGTTTATAAGGTTCTCTATGATTTCCCTTTTGTCAAACAAGATTCTTTATTTTTATGTTCTTTTGGTAAGTAAAGATGATTTAATGTGGTTACTAATAATGACAATATGGCTGATTTCCTACTATTAGTATAATAACTCTAAATTAACGTTGGAATTAAATTATATTAATCAATAAGGTGATAAGTGCAATTCAATCTCATAGTGAATTAGATTAAAATTGATCGAGCTAAAATTTTCCACGCAACAAAATTTATGTGGTTCGATGACTATCGAAGCATAAGACTAGAAACCATTGGTGTTAATGACAAAAATACCCTTCTGTAATATTTCATGGACGGACAATCACTCTCTTTCTACTTCAACTCGGAGAGTAAGATAGAATATTAGATATATACTTTATTTTTTATCGGGCTCCACAATATCTTGTCAAAAGGGCAAGTTCGTCATTATACAATGAGTGTTTTTAATGTAAAAAAACAGTTGGGAAATTTATGGTTGAATTAATCAAGGGGGGGGTTATGATAAAAAGGTATTGTAGGGGGACCTTTTTGCAAATAAAAGTAGGTAATGGGCATGTAGACAAAGGTGGTTTTAGTCTCTAGGTAGCTTGTTCTCACCTTTTGGGCTGTTGGGTTTAAAAAGGATGGAAAGGACAAAAGACTGCTGTGGATACACTTTTCCGGCTAATAATGGGCTTCAATTAATTCATTTCATTATAGCCCTAAGCCCCTAACTAATGTCATTTCTTTGTCAATCAAAAGTAAAAACATTTAAAAATTATATATATTATATGTGTGTGTCTAATTAAAATAACACAATTATTAAAATTTAATTTGTCTTTAAAAAATTTCTCACAAATATTAAATTTTTTAGACAATTCATTTAAGTAAAATACTTTTATTTGTCAGTATCTTAACACGCGCATGAAAATAATCACATATCTTAATTCCAAATGTACAAAAGTTAGATTCATTTTTTTTATATATATTTTTGATGATTTAATCAATGAGCTGGACTTAGATTACTTATATTTATTTAAATTTGTTTATAAAATAAAAACTCATCCATATTAATTTCTCATAAAAAAAATATTTTTCTAACAATAAAAACATATTATATCACATATAATCATTACATTTGATCCTCTACAAAAATTGATATATAAACATTAACAACATCATATATTTACTCTCTCAAAAAAAAAATCTCTTAATTTTTCCAAACATAAAAATTAAAAAATAAGCAAGGCCTAAACTTAAATTACAAATGAGAACAAGTCCTATCACACTCAAAAGACTCACATCCCTATGTGTAGTTACATGCAAAATTGACTTGAGCTTTACCCCAAACCCCAATATAGAATTGGCACATTCAATGTGGAATATTCTATAAATAAATTTATTTTAATCATCTAATAAATTTCAAATCAAACTATCAAGTGGATTTTAGTCATTTTATCTAAATAATTTTAGATAAAATATTATACCTAAGAATGTGTGATTTACAATGAAAAGACACACATAGTACACACACTAGTGTGTGTACTATGTGTTAAAAGGGGTCCCAAAAAGATAAATGTAGAGTAATGGGCAGTTAAATGAAGTTTGGAAGCTTTCAATGTTTAGGATTTTTGGACCACCTAAATTGAGCTTTCAGAGAAGGGCAAAGGCTATATATACCCTACACCAAACCTATCAATCTGATTAGTCATTTTCTCTATTTGTCCCATTTCTCATTATCTTGTTTACACATTTATTAACACTAATTTACTAATGTTTTGGGGTCTTTTATGCCGACTAAACTATATAATATTGAGTGCAACAGATTTGATTAAGTTTACAACATATATTTGGATTTTCCGTCCGTGATTAAACATAATTATTAATTTCTCTTAATCCTCCTATATTTTGGAAAAATTATGCAAAGGGTTCGATTTTCAATTATTTCCTTCTTTTTTTTTTTCTTTTGGAAAATTCAGTTTAACTGAAAATCAAATCGATCTGACAAAAAAATTGGTTTTTAATTGAACAAAATCGAAAAATTTGGTTAGGTTTCCAGTTGGATTTTTTTAAAATACTGAAATTTCGATTGACTAAAATTCTGGTATGATTTTCGTTTGAAAAACTCGGGCTATTTTGTATAATTTCAGTGCAATGTTTTTGATTTGGTTGATAGAAGCTTCATTGGCAATTATTTAAATCACATGGTACATTAATATGATTCATTACATGCCATATATCATCAAATTCAATAGGAAAATTATCACAAGAAGATACATATTTCTGTAATTACAGAAGAAACAACACTACAATCTTAAATAAACAAACAAATATATATATATAATCCCCCATTGTTCAATCTTTTGCACCTTGTAAGATAGGAAAACAAGACAATTTATTTTCCAATTTATCTATTCATTCCTCCTTGGACAAATGGAGCCATTGTGACTGCTTGATTTTGTCTCTCCACATTTCCATGCCACCCTAACAATTTCATTTTCACAAATAATTCAATTTAATTGATAGATGGATTTTGTGATTTAAATGGAATATATTGCAACTAGACATATCATATGAGATTAATATTTCGATTTTTTTTTTCAAATATTAATTAAAAAAATGAATGTAAAATTAGGGTAAATACCAAGAGCCATATCGAAACCACGGTGTTGGAGCTCACGATACTCTTGACATAGGGCACAACCCTCGCAAAAAAAATGAATCAAACAGTCAGAGCAAGGGTCCTCTGAAAGCCTAAACTGACTTCTCATTCTCGATCGATAAAAGCATGAGTATATACAAGCACAACCCGTTATATATGCTATCAATGCATATAATGCACCACTTGCTCCACACGAAGTCGACCCTCGATCAACAATCTCAGCAATCTGTCCGAACGTTATGCATGGACACCAAAATGTTATGCAACCTGCAAAAATCATATCTCATATTTAATTTCATAATTTTTAAAAATGTCTTATATTTAGTCTCATCGTTTAAAATCTAACTATCAATTGTTGATTTGATTATTTTTAGAAGATTTTATGCATAAAAACACACGTGATACTGAATATAAATGTATATGCACATCAATGCTTAAAAAAAAAAGTCGATCAAGACGTTTAAATGCTATGGAACTAAATGTGAAAAATTTGTTATGAATTAGACTAAAACTAAACTCGATCAAAGTTATGGGACAAAAAGTCCAATTCTCCCATAATTTAGAAATTCATAATAGGTAATATCTTCTAATTAATATTAGAAACAAGAAGTTGGATAATCAATAAAGCATGCTAAACTTACAATTAGGAACATCAAGAAAGCAGTCACAAAGGCCAGTTGACCAAGGCCCTTGAACGTTGTTGATAACTGGCATTGTCACTGGTATGCCCGTCGCCGGAGGTGGTGGTGGCGGCGGTTGGTCGTACACCGGCGGCGCTGTCGGCGGAAATTCAGATTTGTCGACTCTAACCATGATTAATTCAACACAAGTTACAGACACAAACAAAGAAGAAACAAAATGATTTGAATAAATTACTGATTGATTTGAAAGGTAATGAAATAGATTAGAGTTTTAGGTGTTTATATATATTTCAATAGTTGTGCAGAGTCAATGATATATTTCATTCTCATTGTTGTAATTAATTAACATATAATATTATTAAGATCAGCTTCCAGGAAGTAAGACTTGATAAATTCAATCATTAAACAACCTGTCAAATATATTTTTGGTTTTGTTTTGGCTAATTGGTATTGAAGTTTGATTGTTTCAATCGTGAATCGTCGTGTTTGTTAGTGGGTTTTGATTAATTATTTAATTTAGTCAAAGTCGCTTTGTTAATTATGACTAGTCGTTTGATAGATTTGATATTTAATTATCATATGTAAAGATAATTAATTATTTTTGTAATATAAAATGACACTTATCAATCCTTGAATAATTGAATGATAATTATAAAAAAAATAAAGTAATAAAACTCAATAATGGGCCGAAAAGTACCCCGAGAAGTGGGCTGCGACTCCTGAAAGAAAGGCCTTGAATCGGGTTAAGTATCGGAGCTATTTGGACTGCCGACAACCCAAATAATAAGTTGGGCTTTGGGATTGGGCTTAAGCTGAAAAATTGTCACACGAATTGTGGGAATTGTACATTTTTGAAGGATATATATATCTATACTATTATAAAAAGAAAAGCCTTTTTGTCTCACAAATGGAAGTTATTTTTGCTATTTTTACGCATTTGTCCTTTTAATTTTTTTTAGATTGAAAATGTAACTGTAATTTTGAGGGTAAAATAGGGATTTGATCATATATTAGGTAGTTGTCATACCATTTTTCGTTTGTCCAAATATACCCTTGAGACTAATATACACAAGTGGTTAGAAATAGGGTAAAATTTGTCATTTGCATATGAAATTTAAAACTCACGTACTTCACCACCATCCCACTATCCCAAATCCCCATTTCTCTCAAATGCTCATTTCTCTCTCCAAAAAATTATAATATTTCTATGAAATTAATATTATGTATATTTTTTATTATATTTAAGAATAGTTATGCACGCGAGTACCGCGTGCAGAGTCGCTAGTATATATATACACAAACTTTTCTAAAGTATGACGAAAATATCTATGCTCCTACAACATCTAACAACCAATTTTACGCAATTGCATATATAAGTTAATACAAAGTAGATTATGTAACTAAACAAAATGAATTAATAATGTCATCATTGAGAAATACACTTATACCATAGTAGATAATACAATCATAATTATATCTTGTTGGCCATAATGCCAAGAACTTGCCCAATAAAAAGAGCTTATTTTGCAAAGCAACTTATTTAATAATCCTCTCCAACTTATTACAACATTGATTCATCATTATTATTACAACATTGATTGATTTATTTACACGTGGCAACCAACACTTTTCTAGGTGGAAGAGAAGGCCTTCTACCATGAAGCAAAGCATAATTATCCAAAAACAGCACATCACCCTTCTCCCACTTGAACTGAATACTCTCTTCTTCAATAATCTCTCCACATCTCTTCACTATCTCCGCCGGAATTTCAGTTCCGTCGGCCATAGTGGCGGAGCTCAGCTCCTTCCCATGCATTCCGACCAACGTATTGAACCACATTCGCCTACCCTTTCGTCCTTCAAAAACCCTCGTCAAATTTCTCGGTACAAGTATGGTTTTCACCCCGCCGTTCGGTAGCCATTCCACATCCATTCCTAATGCCTTAGCCCTGCAGAGAAAAATTCGTAATCGGGTTGAGTTTTCATGAAATTTTCGACTCGAAAACGTAAACAAAAGGCAGTGTTTAGTTCATATGGTATAGAATGTATATATATATATATATATATATATATACTTTTTTTCAGCTTCTGCAGGATCTGAGGTTCCAAAGGCATCTTGCCAACCTCGGCCTCTCATAGAACCAGTGTTGTCGTTGCTGAGAGCAGTGAAGGTGTATCTGAGTCCTTTCTTCTCCAACTCGTCTACAAACTCAGGGAACTCGTCGATCATTCTCTCAGTCACCCGGAAACTGGGCACGAAAGGCGTTTCTCCGCCCTCCGGCGGTGGCACTTCACAGAAAAGTATCACTTTCTTTGGAAATTCCTTGATCTGAAAATACCGAGCAAGATTTGTTAATGGTAATATTATATAGTCACTTGCTTACTGCATGAAACCCTAGTTATGAATTAAAGTACCCCATATTCGAGAAATTATCGTAATCTTCTACGTTGGTAAAAGAATATATCACGATTTTGCCCATGTGAAGTAGATAACAAACTCACCATCTATTTTTTGAGTTTTCAGACCATTGTATTTTTGATAATTTGCAAAATATGGAGTCAGAATTTTATATCTTTTAAAGAATACAAATAAAAAGGGTGCAAAGTTTGATACTTTTATTTTTTGGGGGTAAATTTTAAATTTCAAAAACTTATAGCCCATCACTTCTTTTAATTTCACATCAAGATTGTGATTATATTGAAATTTTTTTGGAAACAATTACTGTATATAAATCTATGACTTACCAAGACCATATCATCATGATTGTATATATCTATAAGACGAATACAAATAAGAAGGGGGGCAAAGTTCAATACTTTTATTTTTTGGGGGGTAAATTTTTAAATTTAAAAAACTTATACCCAATCTCTTCTTTTAAGTTCACATCAAGATTGTGATTATATTGAAACTCTTTTGGAAAAAGTATAAATCTACGACTTACCAAGACCATCTCATGATGATAGTAAATAAACTCCGAAAGGGGCCCCTCGTTGGCCGTATAAATCCTCTTGTATATGTGGGTCCGGGGCGCGGGTCCCACGTAGCGTATATTGTCCCACCCACAAGCCTCGACGATATCGTTGAACTCTTGGGCATTCTCAACATCAAATCCTCTAAGTAAAACTGCACTATTTTTTATAATCATCTCTTCAAACCAATCCTTATTTCTCACTAAGGCACCCAACAATGTCTCAATTCCCGTTTTGCCCTCCGCCGGAGGCTGCAGCACTAGCGGCATCGTTTCGCCGTCGACTAGCTTTTCACCTTCACATTTACCTACTTTGAAGTCCTTGCAATTGAACATTTTTTTTTGTTACTAATTAATAATTCAATTTTGTTGTGTGAGTATTTTGGTGATTTTATGATTTGTTAAGGTGGTATATTTATAGGAAATGGAACTCTTTGTAAATGGGCACAAATAAGATGCTCTTGTGTCGTTTAGTTGATGTGTTGGTAATATCGATTGTTACAATTGGATTAGTTTATTTTGAACTGTTGAAAATAATAATAGAGGATCATAGATAAATGATTTTGTTATTTCCTTGAGTATATAACTATATATCATTGATTAGGATCTTCTATATCATTTTGATATAATATATTAGTGTAATAATAAATTATAGTGAGTTTGGATGGCATATTCGTCTCAATTTTTATGATAAAAGTAATTAAAAAAAGTATTTTTAGAGATAAGAAATATAGTGTGAGAAGTAAGTTGGATAAGTTTATCTAGATAAAAATATTTAAAGATTATGATCAATGTGCTATATTTTTTGTTGTGATCATAAACTTATTTGAATTATCATTCATAGTTTTTATTAAATATTTTTAATTAAGCTTATCGATTTAGATATAAAAATTAATAAAAGTGTATCTTATTTTGAATGTTAATTCAAATGATTTTTTTTTTTCTCTTTTTCGATAATTTTTTCAAAATTATCTTGAATTTTGAAAAACCATGAATGTTACTCTAAACACATTTTTTTGGGGTAGAAACTAGAAATTAATCTTATAACATGACAGACTAATTACATGTTGAATTTACCAATGAATTTACTGCCGATTGGCATTTGATGTGGCCTATGTTGCTTAGATTGAACTAAGATTGCCGATTTAAATTTCTTGTAAAGACATAAAATAAATAAAAAGGAATCAAAATCATTAAATTTCAGGTATCTACATTGCATGGACTTTGGACGTTTCTATAATAAACAATCTCATGATTTTGATGAAATCAAGGCTTACCTCAACCTCAACTTTGATGATTTTAAATTAACTCAAATATTTTAAAAACTTTTATTTTATTTTAAATTAATTGTAATGTCACTATCTAATTGTCAATTTCCCTTCCCCAAAATACCCACAAAATAGTACTATTTTTTAAACAGTGTCAATCTTTAATTATTGTGTCGGTTGCTCTTGCTCACTTTACTCTTTTGAACTACATTAATTCATCTCAGAATCTTATGAATGTCCTTCGAAATTATGGCCATTTCAGTCTTATTTCCACCATTTTCTATTTTAATTTTTGCCAGATTTTCAGCTTCTATAGTTGCAATTCTTGTAGTCATATGGGCTTTTCACTTCAAGACTAGCTTCATTCCTCACTCCCCTTCTCAGGAGCAACTCATTTATGCTGTAAGCTAAAAAAAAACCCTTAATTCATTAATGTATTATTGATTTATTACATCTAGTGTATATATATATATATAATATGTATATAATAAAGATACATTCTTGCATGTGTTTCTTTGAGTGTGAAAAAAATGTGGTTTTTCCCCATTTTTGGGGGTTTCTTGAGCAGGTGTTGCATCCTTTGCTAATGGTGATTGGTTTCATCATCATTAGTGGAGAAGGTATATATATCAATAAATCCTAATATAATTCAGTTTATAAAATGTTGTTAATTTTGGTAATTGAATTTGGGTTTTGTTTATTTATTATTTTGTAGCCATTTTAGTGCATAGATGGTTGCCTGGTTCAAGAAACTTGAAGAAATTAGTGCATTTGAGTCTACAAGGTGTGGCTTTGGTTTGTGGGGTGTTTGGGATTTGGACCAAATTTCATAGTCAAGATGGGATTGTTGCTAATTTCTACAGTTTGCATTCATGGCTGGGTTTGATTTGTGTCTCCATGTTTGGAGCTCAGGTTTGTTCTAATATTATTATCACTTGCTTGTAAAATTGGGACTATAGATTGTAAGTGTTTGGATCTGAGTGATTTGGATTTGGAAGAACGATTTCAAATGACTCTAAAATTCAGTAATTTGAAATCCACCATAGTCGTGAAGAAAATAGGTTGACAAGAGATTTTAAATCCATGTAACATGAATTCATTAAAGCAAACTTAACTTAAATGGATTTGTCGATGAATTTAAAATCCATAGTTTCAAATCCTTCAATCCAAACACACCATTAACTTAGTTATAAGTACCTCATTGGTTCTTATATCGGGTCATAGGGTCGGGTTGTGAATGTGACCTGACCCAATAATTCAATAACAATAACACGCAGATCTTGTAGTGTTAGGCAGGGACCTTTGTGTAAATACGAAGGGACCATTTCGTAAATTCAAGTTATACCCAAGATTGGTTCGTTTTTGTTACATCGATTCATTAACAATGACATCAATTCTTCATTATCCAAAAGGTTTAACATTTGAGTTTACCTTTACAATTGCAGTGGTTGTTTGGTTTTCTAAGTTTTTGGCACAAAATCGAGGGCCGAAAAACGAGGCTAAGAATACTTCCTTGGCATGTTTTCCTTGGCCTATACACATATGGTTTGGCAGTGGTAACAGCTGAAACAGGGCTTCTTGAAAAGTTAACTTTATTGCAAACGAAAGAAAACGTATCCAAACGAGGCCTAGAGTCGACTATTGTGAACGGTTTAGGGCTCGGATTGGCTATGCTGAGCAGTGTTGTGATACTAGCAGCAGTTTCAGCAAAGACTACTTCAAAGTCTAAGACAATAATGTGAAAAGTGTTGTATATTGTGTCTTTTTATATATCTCTTCTTACTTCTAATGTAAATATGGTTTTGTTTGTTTTGTTTTCTTGTGAATAGCCATTTTAGTTCAGTTGCTAATGAATCCAACTTTTAATATGTAATTTTCGAGCTTGAGCTAATCGAACTTTTGAATTTGGGCTAAAGTTTTTATAAGAAGTATTCACATTGGGCTCGGTTATTACAAATGAGCCTATTTGTATATGATCTCGAGCCCATCAAGGTTCTAAGTTTAGGTTCTATTTCAAGCCCATATGAGGTTCAGCCCAATTATGAGGATAATAAATTTTGGGCCCTTTTGTGAAAGATGAACCCGTATAGTAAGCAGCCCATGGCCCAGATAGTTTTTTACAGTTTTATTTCATTTTGTTTTTGATGGAAAATATAAAGTTCGACGTCCTATATAACTTCTTTAACGTTGAATTCAGCTTGTGGCCTCCGTTAGAAAGTACACGGTTATGCTTAGGGGTGTAAACGAGCCGAGCTTGGCATTTTTTTCAAGCTCGAGCCTTACTATACGAGCTCGGGCTCGAGCTCGTCGAGCCCAAAATTTTCGAGCTCGTGAGCTTTGGTTCGAGCTCGAACCGAGCCCAAGCTCGCGAGCTCGAGCCGAGCCAGTGAAATTTAGGCAGGAAAATTCAAATTTTGATTTTTTTAAATATTTTTTAATTATTTTATATATATTTTTAATTATTATATATATATTTTTTAATTTTTTAATATATATTTATTAATATAATAATAAAAATAATAATATATTAAAAAATAGAGCTTTTTTTAGAAAGGATTGAGCTCGGGCTCGAGCTCGATTAAGAGTTCAAGCTCGTGAAGCTCGGCTCGAGCTCGAAAAACTCGAGCTCGAGCCGGCTCGACTTACACCCCTAGTTATGCTATAGTAAAATGTCCGTCTAATTATAATTACTTTAAGTTCTAACTCCTATCTCGAGTAGTTATTATTTTGTCTATTTTTCTAAGATAATAAGATGGGCCACATTTTAGAGCTTCTCATCCTTTTGTCAATTATTATTGAATAAGAGAAATAAAAGTGTATTACTAATGTCTAATAATTCCAAAATTTCAATGGAATATGTATTCAAAAGGCAACCCAATAATGTTGGCCAATACTAGCTAGTCAAATCATCTACTACCATACATAAAGTTTTGGTACTAATCTGCTTCCTTCTGGCTTAGCTTTATCTATGTGTCCTCCCAATCCAAAAGCCAAGAATTAAATGTCAAATTTACCTTTTTCAACCTACTAACCAACTAACTTATTTATATACATATATATATATATGTATATATAATTTAACCAACCAGCCAACTAAAAGAAAGAAAATAAGATGCTATTTTTGTACATTTCCCTGAATTTCATAAATCTTAACTCATTTTTATTACAAATAAAAACATTTCCTTGGTGGGCCATTTCTACAAGAGTTGAAACAACATAGAATTTCACAGTGTTTATTCATGATTTTGGTATGAAAAATGGGGAAGCTTTTGAGTGGACAAAATGCAGCCAATTCGCAAGATAGCATTCCACATGTTGGCCTATTATTAGCAGTAGAGACAAGACAAAATTTCTCAGCCACATTTTCTCTTGTAGTTAAGATTGTTTTAAAATCACTGTAACACCAAGAATTGCAGAGCATATAAAATCACTGTTCTTTATTAACTGTTTCATTCATCTGAACAATTTTCAATCCTCATGGAGAAAAACTGACCACTAGAAATTGGTGGCTATCTATATCTATTATATCACAGTTGTCATGAAAATTGTATTTACCAGAACCTCTACAAACAAGCAACTTTTATTCTCTCTGACAAGATAATGCTGTTGATGTTGAGACATGAATGTTCATAGAAAAGATACAATTTTTCTTAACTAAGCAAACATTTTGCTTTGTGGGCTGTTGAGAAATCTTTATATGGATTGAAGTATGAGCTATGGGGTTAAAGGGATATGGCGAAAGGCCTATTTGAGGGCTATGAGTTGATTATTTTTTTTCCCATAAAAAAGTAACACATGATTGCCAGATTAGGCCTTGTTGTAGCTGCATCTATTGCAGCTTATGCAGTTAAGCAGATTAATGTTAAAGGGTCCACTCCACCAGATTGTTTGAATAAGCCTTCAGGTAATATATTCACTGTTTTCTGTTTTTATTACCATAATCCTTACTGTCTGTATCTATATATGTCTATATATATGCGTATTATATATCTATATGTAGCACACACAACTTTTTTTGGATTGAAGTGGTTTAAGGCTCATATGTGTGTTGAAAATTGATTAAAATTCTCAGAAGAATATTAGTTTTAGCTAATTTGAACTGCAGAAAATGATGAAGCATCAATTGAGGGCTCACCAAATGAAGGAGAAGACAAAGAGCAGCTTACATATTCGGAAGATGGCCTCAAAGAAATTATTGTAAGTAGTTTTGGTAAAAAGTTCATCTTTTTACTTTATTCTATTGTAAGTATTTACTCATCTGAAATTGTATATGATGTTTCAAACATTGCAGGCCGAGGCACAAGACGAAGAAGAAGAAGAAGAGAAAGAAGAAGTGAAGTTAATCAATAGCATTATAAATCCTCCTTCGAGCACGCCATCCGACTTTGAAGACGAGCTTTTGCCCGAATTCGAATCTCTTTTATCCGGAGAGATCGATTATCCTTTTCCCACGGACAAATACGATACGCCACCAAATACGAAATCGGAAAAAGACAAAATATACGAAAATGAGATGGCGAATAATGCACTTGAACTTGAAAAACTGCGTAATTTAGTCAAAGAATTGGAAGAACGTGAAGTGAAGCTCGAAGGCGAGCTTCTAGAATACTACGGATTAAAAGAGCAAGAATCGAGCATTTCAGAGTTACAAAAGCAGCTCAAGATTAAGACAGTCGAAATCGACATGCTTAATATAACCATAAACTCTTTGCAGGCTGAAAGAAAAAAGCTTCAAGAAGAGTTATCTCAGGGGGCTTTGGCCAAAAAAGAACTCGAAATGGCGAGAAAGAAAATAAAGGATTTGCAAAAGCAAATTCAACTCGAAGCTAACCAAACGAAAGGCCAATTATTACTTCTAAAGCAACAAGTTAGCGGGCTTCAAGCCAAAGAGGAACAAGTGTTTAAAAACGATGTCGAAATAGAGAAAAAGCTTAAAGCCGTGAAGGAAATGGAGGTCGAAGTTATGGAGCTTAAGAGGAAGAATAAAGAACTTCAACATGAAAAGAGGGATTTGAAAGTCAAATTGGATGCTGCTGAATCGAAAGTAACGAGCCTTTCCAATATGACAGAGGTAAAAAAGTTTGTTTTTGAGCCCACATTTTGTTTCGTTTTATTGTTTTAAGTTGTTTTGATGTGGGTAGTTTTTTGTTCATGCAGACTGAAATGGTGGCAAAAGTGAGAGAGGAAGTTAATAACTTACGACACACGAACGAGGATCTTGTTAAACAAGTTGAAGGGCTTCAAATGAACCGGTTCAGTGAAGTTGAAGAGCTCGTTTATCTTCGTTGGGTCAACGCGTGTTTGAGATTCGAGCTACGTAATTACCAAACGCCTTCCGGAAAGATCTCAGCCCGTGATCTGAACAAGAGTTTAAGCCCGAGATCTCAAGAACGGGCCAAACAGCTCATGTTGGAATATGCAGGGTCCGAGCGTGGAGGTGGGGCCGACACAGATATGGATAGCAATTTCGATAACACCTCAGTCGATAGCGAAGATTTCGATAACATGTCTGTCGATAGTTCAACAAGTAGATTCAGTAGTATGAGTAAAAAGCCTGGTTTGATACAAAAGCTTAAGAGATGGGGAAAAAGTAAAGATGATTCAAGTGCATTCTCTTCACCAGCAAGATCTTTTGTGGGGTCCCCTAACCGGGCTAGTCAAAAGCCGCGGGGCCCACTCGAGGCGCTCATGTTGAGAAACGCGGGAGATGGGGTGGCGATAACTTCGTTTGGAACGGTAGAGGACGAGCTTAATTCACCTGATACGCCTAAAATACCCTCGACCGATGCCCTCAATAATGTTGCGTCCTCGTTCAAGTTGATGTCTAAATCGGTCGAAGGGGTTTTGGACGAAAAGTATCCGGTGTATAAGGATCGACATAAGCTGGCTTTAGAAAGGGAAAAGCATATTAAGGAAAAGGCTCAACAAGCTAGAGCTGTGAGATTTGGAGACACTTCAGTTAGTACCAAATCTGTATCTTTGCCTCCAAAACTTACTCTTATTAAAGAGAAACCTCTCGTTTTATCCACCGGGGACAAAAACGACATTTCCAACGAAAACAAAGTTGAGCCTCAAGCTGTAAGCAAATTTCAGCTTGCGCAAATCGAGAAACGGGCGCCTAGAGTTCCTCGGCCGCCACCTAAGGCAGCCGCTGGCGGCGTAAACGCGAATGCAAACGAAAACGCTGCTAACCGTGCACCGGGAGGGCCACCACCACCACCGCCGCCGCCAGGTGCACCACCACCACCGCCACCGCCAGGTGGCCCTCCCCGGCCACCACCGCCGCCCGGGAGCCTCCCGAGAGGTGGTGGTGGCGGCGATAAAGTACACCGCGCTCCTGAGCTAGTTGAGTTTTACCAATCGTTGATGAAACGTGAGGCCAAGAGTTCATCGGCGTTGATAGCTGCATCATCGAACGCCTCGGATGCAAGGAGCAATATGATTGGGGAGATTGAGAATAGATCTACATTCCTTATGGCTGTAAGTTTAAACATTAAACATTCTTTCATTCTAGTAGTTTTTTATAACATTTGTCGATTAATAAATCGTAAAAAAAATGAATTTTTCGAATCAGGTTAAAGCTGACGTGGAGACTCAAGGCGAATTCGTGCAGTCATTGGCGGATGAAGTCCGAGGAGCGTCTTTCAATGCCATCGAGGATTTATTGGCATTTGTGAACTGGCTAGATGAAGAACTCTCATTCTTAGTATGTTCTTTATGCTATCTATATCAAAATCCCATCTTTTGCTATCTTTGGACTTCATTTTTTCGATATTAAAGATGATTTCTTACAAGTTATTCGTATAAATTTTGGGTACTAGGTTGACGAACGGGCTGTCTTGAAGCATTTTGATTGGCCAGAGGGAAAAGCAGATGCATTAAGAGAGGCAGCATTTGAATATCAAGACCTCATGAAATTGGAGAAACAAGTTTCATCGTTCACCGATGATCCTAATCTTCCTTGTGATGCTGCTCTTAAGAAGATGTATAAGTTGCTCGAAAAGTAAGTGTAGATTCTAGTTTGGATGTAATAAATCAGATCAAATGGACTCATTTTTGTCTGAAAATTATTGACATTCACAAATTTCTTATCTTTACAGAGTGGAGAATAGTGTATATGCACTGCTTAGAACACGGGATATGGCAGTTTCGCGGTACAAGGAATTCGGTATACCGACTAATTGGCTACTCGATTCGGGGATAGTCGGAAAGGTACGCCTTTTCAATCATATATACGAGGTGTTTTATGAGACCTTAATTACAAAAAGACCCCTGAAATTTGAGAAATTATGATTATTTCTACAACTTATTACATGATGTTTGGTGAAGAAAATGATGTTTTTCTTACATGAAAATGGCTTTTTATCTATTTGCAGATAAAGCTTTCATCGGTACAATTGGCTAGAAAATACATGAAACGTGTGGCATCAGAGCTTGATGCAATGAATGAACCTGAGAAGGAACCTAACAAGGAATTCTTGATTCTACAAGGCGTCCGTTTTGCTTTTCGTGTTCATCAGGTATATCGTCTTTATATGTTCATTTTTTTCTTAATAATTCTAAGTACCTATATCAGAATAATTTGACTAGAATTCCATTTTTGAAAAACTACAGATGAAAAATGATCATTAGAACAATCACAAAAATCCCGTTTTAGAAAACTATAAACGGAAAACTTACACCTATATTGTAGATTCATAAAACCTTTGTTTCGTATAGTGGATTGTATATCTGATACGTATACATCATAAAGTTATTCTATTTTCATGATAGAATGATTATGATCTCTGGAATCCCATTTTAGTAAACTATTGATGAGAAAATGATCACTACAACACATTTTAGTAAACTATTGACCAACCAATTATCACTAGGTTCCATTTTAGGAAAATTTTTGATGAAAAAATGATCACAAAAATCCCATTTTAGTTAATTATAGATGAAGCAGTGATAAACTAATATTCCATTTGAAAAAATCATAGGCAAAAAATTATTTCAGAAATTCCATTTTCAGAAAACTATATATGCTAAAAATGATCATTAGCATTCAATTTTTGTTTGTTTTATGAAGTATGATGAATGAAATTTTTGTTTCAGTTTGCGGGAGGCTTTGATGCAGAAAGCATGAAGGCGTTTGAAGAGCTAAGAAGCCGAGCACATACACAAAGCGGAGAAGAGAATAAACAAGAAGCATGATCGATTTTATCTCTTCTTTTTTATTCTTAAGTTGTATATTTCATCGAGCTGAGAGACTATATGTATACTGGAGTTTGTAGGATCGATAGTTCGATTTATAAGAACAAATATATATATATATATATATATTATGAAAAAAAATATTTATACACAGAGGTTTTGATTCAAAAGAGAAAATAAATCTCCCTAGTACAAACTATCAAGATGTTTAATGTTGTGTTTCCAAAACTTTGATGTTGTACTAACACATTTGTATTACTATATTACTATATAATATGCATGAACCCTAATAAACATGGTTATGCATGAAAGAGTATTTTTTTAGGTTTGAGAGAGGTTTTAGTGTAGTAGGAGGTTTCGAGATTTCAATTTCGATATAATTATAATTATTACGTATCTCCAGAGGCCCACCCGCGCCCCACCCAAAAAAATTTTTTTAAAAAAATTTATATGTATTTTATTAAATTTTTATTTAATTATTAAAAAATTTTAACTTTTGCCCCACTCAATTTGGAATTTTATTGGTTTCTGGCTCCGCCACTGCGTATCTCAACATATAAATAATTATGATTGCTTCTGAATATTAAGGTATGCAACTCTTAAATATAACTATGATGGAGTTTGGAAATGGATTTTCGAGTTTCAACTGTCTGGCCAATCAAAGTCTTAGTCTTAAATATAAAAAAAAGTTTAACTAGAATTGCAACAATGTTCTTATGATTTTGTCAAATACCACCTTAAACGCGTAAAAAGGCTATCAATTTTGTCCAAGTTAAATGAATATAATGAAAAGTGGGTACCAACTACTATGACATTGTCCATAGTTGATTAAATTAAAGAATATAAATAAATAAAAAACCAAGAACCACTTTATAAATATATCTTAAATAAATGATAAATTATATATACACCTCCTTGTCTTACCCTAATTACGAAAAATAATTTAAAATTTAAAAAAACAATCAAACTTTCGATATCCATAAAAATAATTACAGTTTCACTATCTATTAGCAAAAACAAATAAAATTCCATCCCTATTTCTTGAATTATAATATTCTGACAATTTGCAAACCTTAGAGAACTAAACGTAATTATCCTAAAAATAATGAATAGAACATATATAAAACTTAAGTTTTATTACCAACATGTACATGATCAGTATTCAGTACATAGATTCCTCATCTTTCCTTACAGGAAAAGTAAAATTCCTCAAAGGGCTCATAGAGCCTGGCCGTGGTGACTTGGGCATCTCCGGTATCCTATTGCCGGAATAATCATAATATATCACACCTGAAAACTCCGGCGGTTGACATTTTTCTCCCATCAAAATAGCCTTTTGCCACAACCCATCTTCTTCTTCTTTTTTCCCTTTATTATTATTCACACCATCAGGTCCTGATTTCTTGGTGTGAATTAAAGGCAACATGGCCTTATGGCTTATAGTTGTGATCAGCTGCCTGGGAGATCGTAAGGGTGATTTGGCCATGTTTGGATCACTGGTTTTGGACGTGTATTTTTTTGAAAATTGTTTACTGTGTTTTGCACAAAGGGCTACCAGGAGGGAAACTGAAACAAACAGGCCTATTGCTAGTGAGATTGGAGAGAAAATTTCATGATGATTGATATGGATTATTGGCATAGAACGAACCATTTTTACTTCTTTTTTTTATTTCTCAAGTTAGAGAAATTGAAGAAGAAGAATATAAGTACTTGAAGGAGATGAAGAAAATTGAAGTGGAATTGGAATTATGTTTCGAAAATGAAAAAATGTGACGTTTATATATGTGGGATTGTTTCGATTTTCTAGTGTTTGGATGGAAGTTGGAAGGTGGGGTGAAGACGAATTCAACTTTGGTTATTTAATTAATTTGTGGTCTCAATAAATAATTGATGGATTTGACATATTGGATCATCTAGTTCATATTACATTTTATTATATATATCAATTATAATATTTACATAATATTTTTAAATATACAAGTGATGTGAATTTTATATAGTGTTGAATGAAATATAAAATAAAACATGATTTTTAAAATAGAATATCCTATGTCTGATTGGTTTTGGGTACTGTTTAAGATAAATACTACTATTATTTTGCGGGTCATTAAGTTAAGTGATTAGACAAATGCCATTAGCAGTTTAGTGGAAATTTACTTAAACTTTGAAATGAGAAATAATGGACCCATAAATCTCATACTTTTTGAAGTTTGACTATGGTATATTATAAAGGAAGTGGACGGTATAAAGATTAAATTTGGATGGTTCATATCATAAAAAACATTTGGGGGACGACATATGTATAGTTTTTCCTAAATTATTATCATATCATGATCTTTATTAATCTCTAAAAGGCCACAAAAGATAAATCAATTAGATTTTTTTTTTATTTTTTTGGATAAGTTGTGAAGCAAGTATTATAGATATGTTAGGCGATGCGATAGATGAATAATTTTTTTTTATAACATATCAAGTTTAAATGTGTACTATATGTTATATCAAATTTGTTAAATTCAATATCTCATAAAATTTTAAAGATTAACAAAAATGTCAATTACAAATTTACGATCTAGTTGAGGGTGTTGAGTCAACGGCAAGTATACAAAAGCCACAGTTGACCAGACCAAGTCTATCAGATTGCCTATGTTAGGTACTTATGACTATTTCTTCTTCTGATGAAAGTCTAAACATATGACTTGAAGATGCCAATTTGCAAATTGAGGGGTACTTACTTCTATGACTTTTTATAGAGTGCCTAATTCTCTAATGCAAGGGGTCAAATTAGATAATGATATTTTCAAGTTGGCGCGGTTCAATTAGAGTTGATGCTCTTTGATAAATAGAATTCGAATTTAAATATGCCTATTTACATATTCGTGACATATCAGATATATATATTTTAAAATAGACAATTTCAAACTCAATTCCTTATATCTAACTTGTTGAGTTTGAACTCAATTCGTGGTTAGATTATTTGCATGCAAATTACTGTATTGTTAACTAGGACCCTTGGATAATTCAAAGTGGCATTTTATTTCATCCATTTAAGATTAATTATTGATTTTGAAGTCAACTTATGTTTCATAATTGCCTACTTTGATTTGGGATTAATTACTTAATATTTAAATCTTTGCCCAAGAATTTGTATATGCTACTTATTTTACCAAAACAAATATCCATGGTTTGATTAAGACCAATTGATGATACATATTTAATATGTAATACATGAGGTAATAGTTAATAATGTAATTGATAATCTATTTCTTCATATACTTATTATACTCCAATAATCCCCAAAACACTCATAGCTAACACATTTGATCATTTGATTCTTATTTAATTGTTAGTTATTATTTCTTGTTTAGGTACAATACAATTAATTAAGCTTGGGAATACTAAGCTGGAACTTATTACAGCTGCATATCGTGCATCCATGAGATCAATTATAATGTTTTTAGTGTGCATCCATGTTCTACATATATATGTATGTATATATATATATATATGTGCATTTCTGTGCTTCCACGTTTCTTGAGACGATGAATTAGATGACCCACGGAATTAAATTTCATAAATAGAATTATTATACTGAAATAGAGTGGACATCATTTCTTGTTTCAAGCAAAGATACCAAAAGGGCATTAACAAAATACGAAAATTCCTTATGGGAACTCTCAAATGAAATATTCAAATCCAAATAGTGTATACATCTCTATTAGTTGTAAAACAAATAATTGTATTTTGATGGTTAGTGATGAGTTTTGTTACCAATCATTCATTCCTTATATTTGGCTTTTTAGGAACTTATTTCGTATTTTGTATGTTGGGTTTTTCGGGTAATTATACAACAGATCGAGTCCAATAAAGTCGGTCTGTTATAGCCCTCTGGATGTGTCAACAACGGTGCTTTAACAAAACACCATCTCACACAATGATTTGTAACACGCTGATTTCATTAGACCCAAACTATTATAATATTTCTTGATTTTTGCCTACTATTATTAATATATAAAATTTAACTTTTAAATAAAGAAAAGAAATAGTAAATATATCTAAGGGATTTCTTATTTCATTTTCTTTATGTGGAAATGGGTTGGGCCAAGATGTTGCCCCAACACAAAGAGATATAATATATATCCAAACTGGAAACTAATACAAGTATAAACTATTGAGGCTCGATTGAATGGCCCATGCATGTCTTTATTAATCATCAATAGACTGAAAAAATTATTACTTTAGTTTTTAGAAATATATTCAATAGTTATCAAACAGTGAACCGACTTTATAAATATAATAATAAATGAAATAAATATTAAATGGCAGAGATTAATAGTAAACTATTTCGTTGACTTTAATTTAGATCAAGACCAATGTGGCCAACTAAAGTAGATCAAATATGTCTTAATTAGTAGCTAGAATTCCACATACATGGAGCCAAGCAGGAAACATGGGTTTTAGCCAGCTCATCACTTGCATTGCACACTACCTATAGTGTATTTTTAATAATATCTTGACCAGCCAAATCAAATAGTTATAAACTTATAACTTTGTAATTAGCTAAGTACCCATTTTTCTTCCCTAATATTTCTTTGAAGTTTCGTTGGTAAACACATTATCGTCCCACATAATTAATGGTGATTTAAACCATCACTTTATTGATCAAGTAACATATACAGATATGTATATATATATATATATATTAATATATCAAGCATCATTTGATAATAAAACTTTGAATCAATGAAGTGAAATACCACAAACCTTTTCTAATAACTACGTAGAGTATCTTATATACATATTAAGTGAAGTGAGAAAAATAAAATGAGACTCATTCATATAAAAATTACTATAAATTAATCTTCTCTCATCATACAATTTACAGTGATTAAACTCACTAAATCATCATCATAATGATCTCCAAAAACAAATAATTAAAACAATGAAATAAAATGCCAACAAACATTTAATTCCCCACAAATGCACTCTAAAATCCTTACACCTAATGATGCAAAGGGTTCGGACCTGAAGGTACAAGTCTCTTCTCAGCTCCATAACGAGGATCAATTTCTCTTCCACCTGGCGGCGCGTGGAGGTCCGGCGGAAGTTCACGGCGGCGCTTGAGAAATGGGGTGAAGTCAAACTTTCCGGCAAGTGCTTTTCTATGGTGTATCGAAGGGTGATGCTCGGAGGAACTGTATGGGGTGGTACTGTAGAGGACATGGAAGAGTATTAGAATGAGAAATAGCCAAAGAAATGGACAGAAAATACGAGGGATTTTCATGTGGAGAATAATGGTGAAGGAGAAGAAGGGTTTGAAGATGAAACATGGAGCAATGAAATAAGGAGGAAAAAAATGAAAGATTTGAAGAGAAGGGTTGAATTTGATGGTACGTGTTTGCTTCTATTTGAGACTTATGAGCTATAGTTTATATTCTAGTTTAATGTGTGAGCTAAAAGTGTACAAAATATTTTGGCTCATATAGATCAAGTATACTTCACTCATAATATGAATTATATTTAGGTACAATCAAATTAAAATAATTTAATTTTATGTATACATATATACAAATATCGTCTTATGTAAATTATTTGAAATATTAACTGATATAAAAAAGAAGGAATGGGAGGTGGGGTGGATTTTCAATAAATGTTACTTAGAAATCAAGCAAGAAAAAAGAGTTATTATGTGGATTGTCAAACCCTAAATTATATATTGTTTTGATTATGCTTAGTAATTAACTATTTATATCTTGAAAGTGGTGAATTATAGTCAAAATTCTTCTCTTTTTGAATGCTAAGAAATGGTTTAGATTATTGGGGGAAAAATGTGTATGTGCGTGTGGGGAATCGCAATCCTACATATTCTTTGGACCAAGCAATCTTTATACTGTTTGGGAAAGGTGAAATGTATTATTAGCAATAATGATATATAATAAAATAATAACATTATTAGATTTATTTCATAATAATAATCAATCATGAAAGAGCACAAATATTATAACTAATAAAGGAAAAGTTCATTATTAATTTTTGTGTCTATGATTGACACTTTAAATATGCATTAGAGCCAATTTGATAAATGGAGTTTATATTTACACTTTATAATTTGATAAATGCACTTCAAATCATTATAAAGTTAATATGTTGATATAATGCCTTCAACATATTATATAGAATTTTTATCAAGTTTAAAGATGAATTTATATATCCTTTGTAAATAATTTTGACTTTAACTTTGCATAAATTAGATTTGGCACAATTTTTTCGAGAAATAATACAAAACATAATTGCTCACTATTTCAAGCATTTTTTTTGGTTATTTTCTTCTTTATGTTAATATAATTTGATCGCATAACGATGTCATTAATGTTAAAATCAAAGTATATTTCATAAAGTCATGTGATTATTCATTTACTTTATAATTCAATTTAAGACACTTTCTTATTGGGCTTCTCTTGAAGCTGACTAGAAAAAGCCACTAGGCCCATTAATTAGCCTATTTGCACAATCTATAACCCATTACTCGTAATGGGCTTCATCGCCAATCGGGTCACCAAACGACACCGCATTGCCATCTTTCACAAAAGGTTAAAATCCTTTCCCAATTTAGACTATATGTCAGCACAAATTGATTCAGATTTCATATTAATTAAACTCAAAAAATTTGGAGCTCGGAAGAAATCTTTTTCCAACTTCATTGAGGAAGATAATCAAATTCAAGAATGGTATGTTTATTTTTCTCGTTTTCTTTGATTAGTCTCTTGTAGTTCTTTTGAGATTACGGCTTTGGGATTATGATTCTTTTTTATTAGTTCATGAATTCAATCAATGGTATTTTCTAGGAATTGTACAACTATTCAATTAAAGTGTATTTTTTAAAAAATTAAATTGTTAGAATGGTGGAAGAAATTTGATTCATCTTGTGAGCTCAGCAGGCTCAGCTACCCTATCATAATCGCTTTATTAGGGTTCAGACTGATTAGAGTTTGGAATTTGATTTTACGTAGATTTTAGCATCTAATGATTCTTTTATACAGAATTCGTTCCATAATATTGATCAAAGCTTCTATCTTTATGCTTTATGTTTTTGTTTGTAACTTGTAATAATAATTTTTTTTGTCTTTTGGGTTAATGCACTTGATTTGTTTTTGTTGCAGTCATCTCTTGCAGCTGCGAGGGCAGATAATTTTTACTACCCACCAGAATGGGATCCAAAGAAAGTATGGTTTTGCTGCAACTCTGTAACGCATATGGCTATACGTATATATGTTTCTCGGTCTTACATTGTTCTTGTTCTCAGGGTGGGTTGAACAAGTTTCACGGCCAACATGCTTTAAGGGAGAGAGCAAGAAAAATAGATCAAGGCATCTTGATTATAAGGTAGTTAAGTGTATCATTAACCTACCGTCTATCACTTACTGAAGGATTAATAATATCTTGCACAAGAACAATAACGGTCATGTAGATTTTATGGTACTTTATGTTTAATGTTTGCGTTAATTTTACAGATTTGAGATGCCATTTAATATTTGGTGTGGTGGATGTGAGTCCATGATCGCAAAGGGTGTAAGGTTCAATGCTGAGAAAAAGCAAGTGGGGAATTATTACTCTACAAAGGTATAATGTCGTTTTAGATGAATCATCAACTTGTTCATATCTCAAGACTACTGCTGGTAATAACATAATATATTTTACCCAGATATGGAGTTTTACAATGAAATCTGCATGCTGCCAACATGAGATTGTGATTCAAACAGATCCACAAAACTGTGAGTATCTGATTATCAGTGGAGCCCGGAAAAAAATTGAGGAATATGACGCTGAAGATGCTGAAACTATATTGCTTCCATTGGATGATGGTAAGTATTCTTGTTCCATAATTTCTTTAGACTAGTCGGTAATGCATACACATGTGCATAAAAAACTTCCCTATATCAGGTTTTACATCGGGTTTTTTCAGACCAAGTGATTGTCATTAGGACAACTATTTAGATTGCACAATAACAGTCACATACCTAAGTCAATACATGTTCCCATACTTGCCTCTACTTAAACAAAATCTTTTTTTCTTAAAGATAAGAGTAAGCTAGAGGATCCATTTAAACGACTTGAACACCAAGAGGGAGACATGAAGAAGAAGAAAGAAGCTGAACCAGTACTAGTTCGTTTACAGCGTGTTTCTGATGCAAGGCATTCAGATGATTATGCATTGAACAAATCGCTTAGAGCAAGATTAAGGTCTCAAAAGAAACGAGTGGCTGAAGAAGAGTCTAAATCTAGAAAAACGGGATTTGGTATAAGACTTCTACCTGTCTCTGAAGAGGATAATGCTGCTGCTTCGCGTGTTAGATTTGCTTCAAAGTTTGAGAGAAATCGAAAAGATAAACGGGCGTTAATCCATTCAACTTCTATTTTTTCGGGATCGAACAATTTGTCTTTGTCTGAGACGAGACGTTTGGAGTTGGAAGGTAAGAGGAGAAAAATAAATGCGGCTTTTGCATCGAAATTGTTGGTTGGAGGTATTAAGCCGTCATCGTGGGCTCGAGGGGCTGTTTCTGCTGGCAAACGTAATAAGGTGTAATTTCACATTGACAACATATGTTTTTGCTGTTAATTATGTAATGAAATCTTTAGACCATGGAGAACTATAGGATTGGCTGTAAGTTGTTCGGTTATGTTGTAATCGTGAAGTTTGCACTTTCCGTTGTGTGTGTAAATATTGAACTGGGCTTTTAGCCTAAGCTTGTAAAGCCAATTTGGCACTTGAGCTTGCTCTACTGCAGATAATTAGTTGGAGATTATTGCTTTGCTGTAATTTTAATGTATATTTTTCTCTAGATTTTTATGATATGGATCAATGAATATGTTATTTGAAGATAAACACAATTAATGTATATTCTGAAAAATAAAATAAAAATGAGCTTTGTAAATGTAACCAGGTTTCAGCAGAAGGAAGTCTTTGTCTAGCAGACAAAAAGATGAAGCAGATCTTTGTAAGAGATATTTCCACAATTTTCTAACCGTACAAACTGCACTTTTCAACACAACATGCTGCTGCAAACTATAGAGAGATTGATCAAAAAGACATATCAACCTTATTCTGAGGAGCACCTAACACTTCACTTTCTCCACGCTATTACTCCATTTTTCAACTGCTATAAAACTGGCCAGAGACTAACAAGTAATAGGGGATGAGATCCCATATAGAGAATTCTTCAACATATATATATATATATATATATATATATAGAGAGAGAGAGAGAGAGAGAGAGAGTTTATGTCAAGTTAAAGATTGATGACTTTGTTCCCATTTAGTTGATTATATGATAACTGATTCTCGTAGAATTGATTGCTTCGAAAACTTGAATCTCCATGTTTGCCAAAATGGCGTTTCGTAACGTAAAAAGGTCCAAATGCGATTATATAATTTTGACTTATCATCAACTGTGAGACGAAAACACAGGGTCTTTGGAGACATCTTCTGGTATCCTTTATTACCTAAACAGTATCTTCTTTTTTTCTTCTAAACGAGCATGCGCATGCTATTTTCTCTATGTGCTTGACAAATCGCTTGATAAAGGGATTTGTACTTTAAATTATTATCTTTCTGATTAGGCTATATTTCTGCATATATATATATATATACACTCATCTATATCAATTCTTGCTGCCATTTTTTCAGTATTAATATTTATTTATATGCAAAGTGCATATCTCTGCTGATTCTTTTAGGCTTCAGCTGCTTGTTCTAGATGCTATATAAAGTATTGAGATTCTTTCAAAATTCATATAAAGATTCATCTTCGTAATGTGGGAGATTCCATCTAGATACAGGTGATTTTTCAGCTCATTCTTTGTTCATATTTCAAGTATTTTGATTAATTTTTGCAATTCTGTATTTCAGCTATATATGATTATGTAGATGTACATTTATCTAGTGACAGCCAGAATATATATATATATAGGCTTTTGAGAACATCAAATTAACATCAAACAAGAAGCATGAACATTTCTGTAAAGGTGAATTATTTCTCAAATATACTCAAGTAAATTTTGTTTTTCTGTATATGTTGACTGCAAAGAATAAAATTTTTCTTTATCGGCGTATCGGCCGATACTTTGAACCATGCTAGTACCTATGATAGAACTAAATTAGTATGAAGATCATATATATTCTTGAACACATCTGGGCCATTAATTCTATTTTTTCCCATCTAGCCATCCATTTTTCTGTCTTCTAAAAAAATGTATATCTACCTTAAAGAAGCATGTAAATTTATATGTACATATTTTATGCTATTCATAGTAGTTGAAACAACAGTGATCTATGTATGTTACCCTATTTTATTAGGTTTAGCTTTTTGGAAAATTGGCAATCTATAACATTTTTATATTTCTGTATTCTGTAAACTGATTTGATGATCCAGCCAACATTTAGTGGCCATATTTGATTAAATTCCATATCCCGGAAATTAAATACATATGTATTTTCTTTTAAATCATCACTAGCTGTTATAACTTGTGTAGTTGTCTCAATAAATATTATCTGAATAAAGAAACTACAAATATCGATTTAAGTTATAAATTATTTGTATTAAGATAAAAATCTGAAGTTTTTTTAAAATTCCCAATCTTTATATAAAGATTTTGCATAAAATAGTTATGAAAGATTTAAAATAAATTTCCAACAATTATGATGTCACCAAGGTTACTTCATAGTCAAACTTTTTGTCTACAAATCACACTTATCTACTTTGCATGAAAGGAATAGTTGCAAAGTTGAAATTGAACTTCACATAAGTTATATATAGACTTACAACTAGTCCATTAGCAATTTTATGTAATATATTTTTACACACCAAATTATGTAAGTGATCCTTTTTCTCTAAAAAGAATAAAACTGTAATTTATCTTGTGAATCCTTCTTGTTGTTCACCATATAATTCAATATGGATTTTTGCTTTTTTTTGTTTTTTCAAAAACAAACATAAAAATATATTATTAGTGACAATTTACTTGAACTTTGGATATCATTAATGACAACAGAAAGCATCTTTTTAGTTACAATGTTTTAAATGGCTCAGTTTAATTTGATTAAAAAGGTTATCTCATATCTTATATGATTAAGTAAACATGAATCATATTTACAACAATATATAGTTGATATAAATATTATTTGGTATTTTTTTAAATGGCCATCCTCCCTAAATAAAATAACTACAATACAAAATGACTTCATAAATTCTTTGACTTGATTTATATATATATTATATATATATATATATATATATATACCCACTTGTACAAGTTAAATATAATCATAATTTTCTAAATTATAACGGATCAAGTGCTCACACATGCACCATCTTCTTGTGGACCATTTGTTGTCTTTTGGCAAGTTGCTTATTGTCTGAGTGATTATCATTGTAAGTAGTACAATTGATTTCCAGTCAAATTGAAAATGACTGAGAAAGCATAATATACCACTAGCTATATAACAGAGTACGAACCTAAATTTGAAGATAATTTAATTGGCTTATTTTCATTGCCAGTTTATGTTCCATCATTTCTGTTTCAATTTTATATGACAACATTAATATTACCTCACACCAACTGCTTGATTTGATTACTTAAAAGCCTAAGTTTTTGGTTAAAACATTATTCAGAAAGTCTTATCTTATAGTGGAACCATGAACAAAAAGATGACATCATGAACATGAATTAAGGGATTATAATTTTATCTTTTTCATAGCAGATTAAGTTTAATTATAATTTTCGATTTCCAATATGATTTTAATTTTAAAAAGATATATTTTTTGAATCTTATTTAATGCAGGTGTTGAAGATTGAAATCAGCTTGTATTTCCTGGAATAGGACCTGTTAAAATCTGCCGCCTTTGCATTTATTTGGCCACATTTATTTAAGAAGCCATGTATATCAGGTATGAAAAATCATTGCATCAAAAAACTGTTGGATAAATATTAATTATGGTAGTTCTTCAGTTAGATATTTAGGTTAACATTATTTTGTCTTTTGTTGACTATATTTACTGCAAAATAAATTATAGACAACCTTTGCTAGTCAAGGGTGAAGAATTTTGCTCTCCTTAGTATCATCTGAAACAATTTTGGCTAATCTATAATTCATAAAACCCGTAAAAAAACTAAGTATTCAAAACAAACACTATAAGAAATCAGAGATGGAATTTAGTTACAGCTTGAACTTAATAATATTAGAATTCGAGAAAAGAAGTGTGATGAAATTCAAAAAGTTTTAGATTATATAATATGTCAAGTAAAACTGGTAAAATGATGAATAAATAAAGCTGTTAGCTTGCTTAGAATTCAAGTGTAAGCAAAACCCTCATTGAATATGGATACGTATTTGTGGTTGAAAAATTAAGAGTTGAGGACTATATAATATGGTGGATTAAATTCTCCAGCACCATAATACAAAACATCATCAAAATACAGCAGACCTTATTAAAAGACTTTGTTATTCATTTATGTAATAACTTCAATTGCATTGATGTTAAAATCTACCGATTATTAATACCGACTTTAAACTTTATGTCGATAATGACTAATTATTTACTGCACTTTGTAAATTTATTAGAAGTAATAAAGAATGCAACTAATGAAACCTCTGATGAATTACAAAAACATCTACTTTCACCAATCTATTTATATATAATGAAAATGTTTTGGTGCACATTATATATATATATATAACGAATGCTAGCTGCTGATCGATTTCTTCAGTGAATTTAAGTGTTAGTGATGTGTGATAAAAGTTTCAAGAATGAAAATCTTGTAGATAAAGGTGAACAAACTGGTCTTTAATTTCCAAGTGCAAACAGGTATTTCTAATAAGTTTTTATCTTTCATTTTTGGTTAAATAGGTTTTAATCACAACTAGGTATTTTCTAGGTTTTGAATATTTGAATACTTATGCATGTTTTGTTTTTCTGCTAAGTAAATGGAATATCTTGCTCCCTTATTTAGCATTATCTCTTTCTGATGGGCGCTCCTAGGTTAATTTAACTCTTCATTCTGAAGGATTACATTTTAAAAATTGTTTAATTTATCAGAAAAGGGGAAGTTTAATATATATATAATCAACTTTTCTACTTCATAATAAATATACTAAACTATTTGATTTGCACCTTGAATGTAGAGATTGACCAATTTCTGTAGAAAGGAAAACTAATCTTTGCATGCTGATATGCAGCTAAATACAGTAGCCATTAATCTTATAATTTCAATCAGGCCATGAATCAATCCTACAAATAAAGCTTATGTGAACACTCCAAGTTCTTAATTACATATAAAATGTGTAAATGAGAATGTACAAATATAGCCCCATTTATATAGCACAAAAGTGTAAAAATTTCCACATATCAGCATTAGAATAATCCTTGTCCACCCAACAAAATATTAAAAATAAGATGAAAAATAACAGTAATTCACAATGTGATTAAATATTTTAGGTATTTGTTAATTAGCAGCTAGATATTCAAGAAGTTTTTGTCACAATAGCACAAAGAATTTATTTTGATGAACAAGGAGTAGAAGAAAATCACATTTATTTGCCCTATTGATACAGGAAATACATGAAATTCTCACAATTCACACCCATAAAAAATTGACACATACCTCAAATAAACTGACTAATGAATACTCTTAATTAGTGATGAAATGATGGCAAATTTGACATGCCCAAGTAAACTGAATTGAGATCATTCATACCTGCCAATGAAACTTGATTTGTGATTGCATATTGACTGGAGTTTAATTTCTCATTGTTCAACAGATCCCAATTTCCAAGAAATTCCATGAAATTACTGTTTTGATCCATACAATTACTTGAATCATCATCAGCAGAACAGTGATAATCAGATCTTGAAATCCCAAGAAATTTCTCTATTATGGCCACATCATCTAACTGGTTCTCAAGTAGGGCATTATCATTAGTAGCACCAAATGAAGAAACCCTAATTTCTTGATTTTGGGAACTTGATTCTTGATCCACACCTTCAAATGGGATATTTGAAGACAACCCTAATTTTTGTACATAATTAGGGCTTTCTTTACACCATTGGCTCGAATTTTCGAGGTTTTTCAAGATCATTTTCTCTTGTGTTCTACTTCTTGCCCTTGCCCTTGCCTTGTCTCTTGACTCCCTGGTATTAGGTTTACAACCCCTTTTTTGCGATTTTCTATAATTTTTCTTCGATTTTCTCTCGTGTTTGTTCGAAGAATTCTCCTCGATCCCGGACACAACTTCACATTCAGACAGAAAAGATTCACTCTTTGCATCACCAGTGGAAATGTAATTAATATTTCCTTGTTGAAGCTCTTTATCAGTCAGCTCCTTGATCGCCTTCTTCGATTTACTAAAAAGCCACTCAATAGTCTTGCTTGCTTTATCATACCCCAACAGATCTTGAAGATCGAAGAATTTTCGAGCAATTTGAAGAGATAATCTCATTCTTCTATCTCTAATTCCTTGAGCAGTGCAAATCTTGCTATGCCTATCCTTCTTTCCATTTGCTGGCCTTGATATTATACCAAGATTTCGTCTTTTCAAAGGTCCATTAGAGATAACTGGTTGATCATCAGCTGATTCTTTTGTATCTTTCTCCTTTTTTGTGGAACCAGTGTTACTATTCTCAATCTGATCAGCCACTAAATAATGATTTCCAGGCATGAGCTGGTTTTGATGAGACAATATCTGATTCAAGGGCAAATCGTGTTCATCGAAAAATGGTGAAGGGAAATTGAAGAACAATGGAGATGGGTCATCTTGTTTGGAGATGATTATATAAGGGTTTTGATCATCAGCTGAAAAAGATGGCTTTTTGTACAAGGGCTCAAAAGGGTTTTCTCTATTGTTTGCTGGAAACATTATCCCTGGATTGTAAATGCTATTACTTGCCTTCATAAATTTTTTGCAATTTCAGGTGTGATGTCAATTCTTCTACAGTAGAAACTGGAAATAGATGAAGAATGAAGTTCAAAGAGAATAATATGGATAGAAAAAGAAAAGGTTATTTTGCTAGTGATAGTTAAGGCATGAGCATGACTGATAAACTGCTATGAATATAGAAATGTATTATGATATAACAATGTAGATTTATTTTTGTCTTCATCAACTGTTCTGAATTAGGTTTGAGAGAGAGAGAGAGAGAGAAGGGATAAGAAAAGTACAGGCCTAGCATGTGAGAACTCACGTGGGATCGAGCAGGTTAAGAAGATAGGGCGACCCAAACCTAGATAGAAATGGTGGAGTAAGACCTAATAATTATTTTCTATGAGATTCATGAAATTACAGTATACATATATATATATATATAATATAATACATACATTTCTTGATTGCTGATTTAAGCTATTGATTTGTGAGGGGTCTTGTGAAGTAGAATTTTATAGGTGCCCCAAGCCTACAAACCCTAAGGGTGGTACAATTATTTGCAGCAGTATTTAACCTGCTTTATTTCCATTGAAGGCCATGTTTCTTTGACTGGGATGACTATATGTCCCTTTCACTACAAAAGCTTGATATGATGCCCTATCTTCTTATCGCGAAATTATAGTCACCACTCATATTATCGAGTATAAGTTAATTATAGGGGGCAACCCCTCGTAGAGTTGGTAAGGGCATTTGAACTTGTGGCCTAGGTCACGGGTTCGAATCCCACTGTGGGAATGCCTATTGCCTTCTCTACTGTGAGCCTGTCAGCTATGGGCAACCTAGGCTGGTTTACCTCTCTTGTGTGGTTTGCAGGCTATTGCACAAGAGCGGGGTTTACCCAGTGCGCACCTAACGGTAGCGGCTGCGGGTTCCCTTGTCATCAAAAAAAAAAAGAGTATAAGTTAATTATATGACAAATGAATTATACTTAATTTTTGGTGCATATACTAAGGGGTAATAGAAGAGTTATAACTTTAATTGTGTAATATTTTTATCAAAAACTTTGTAACTTTATTGAGTGCAACTAATTAATCATTTTTTGTGTAAAAAACTTTTCTTCCTCATCTCCTACACTAGCTATTAATAATATCTACCCTTATAATATTTCATGAGAGCAACCTTAATGTAACTGAATTTTTCATATGATTGTAATATCTTTTTTTTTTTTTTTTTTTGCATTATAATTCAGACTCATTTATTAATAGAAAACTCATGATAATCAACCATTTTAAATTGCTTTACAATGTGCTCGAATTCAAGTGCAATTCTGAAATTAATTCCAATATAATGCAAGCTCGAATAATCTTACTACACTGTAACTCCCTTCTCTCTAATTGTATATGTCTACTTAATTACAAAACTTCCACATGCATGATTTGATTTATGTGCTCATATATGTCTTGTTAAATGCTTCTTGACATTTATGGGTATAAAGACAGCAAAACATGATTTGACACCCTATATAGTAGGAGGCCGACCACCTAGTAATATATAGGTTATTTGCTTATAATTTTAATTATGAAAATCTGAAATTAAAATGAGTATGTTTGTACATTTTTTAGTTTTAAATTTAAATAAAATAAATGAAAACTGCGTATTATTGGAGATTTCGGTGATTTAATATGATATGTGGTGTTTATATGTTTATAAAAATAATTGGTAAATTTAAAATGTGTTAAATCTATAATGATTTGTTAATTTATAATATGTTAAATAATTATAAAGTATGTAAGAGAAATATAAAAATATTAGTGAAATAAATGATTACGGATTTATTAATTTATGGTTGTTATATAGGAAATGTAAAGTTGAAACTGTGAATTTGAATAAGAATAGATAGGAAAATTAATTTAAGATTTTTCCATCCAAAATCTTAGAAATGGAATTTAGAAACAAAAACAAACATAATCTATATTTTCTTAGTTATGAACTAACTTTTTTCGTGTAAGTTTGATCTGATATTTGGTGCATTTGTTTATTTATTAAAAACTATTTGACAAATTTAAAATGAGGTAAATTTATAATAATTGGTTGATTTATATCATAATTAAATAGTTATAAAATATGAAAGAAAAAACAATAGTTAAAGTAAATGGTTGTTGAATGAAATTGTATGAAATGATTGATGCACTGAGAATAATTTGAGTAAAGTGAATTTAGTTTTTTTTCGCCTAAAATCTTAAACATTAAATTTAATAACAAAAACACATAGTAGACTATAATTTAATTTCATGGCCCACTATGACCGATTGATAAGTTATCTCAATTATTTGTGTATACTTTGACTACAAGAAATCTACGGAATAATTCCAATTTTATTGGGCATCAAAACCTCTAGAAACCCTAAAAATATCTTGGTCAACAACAATATTGGATCACTTATATATACTTAATTGTCTAATTAAGCCAATAATATATTATCTATGTAATAAATAGTAAAAGGATATCATTCAATTGTCTATAATAAACCAGTTATATTTAACTTCATAATTGAAAAATTATTCATATATGTCATCTCTTTCTCTTTCTCTAACACACGCAAATGTTAAATGGGCCTCTAAAACATTCGATGGTTAAAATATGCCTTCTTAGTTTGGACCAAGTTTAGCCCATTAAGATGAGTTCATGAGTAGTTGAAACCCATGGAGAAATTTGGGCTTTTAACTTATGTATACCTCAATTTGTTAAATCTCATTAGATTCTCATTTTTTTCAATTTGAAAATTAAAGCCCATCTCAAATATCGAATTAGCTAAGTCTTTTAGGGTTAATTTTTTAATTTTTGGTATAGTCACAAAAAATATGTATGACAAATGCGTGCAATGACTTCCACTGTAACTGCTACTGTGAGATTGACAAGTTTCGAGCCCCAAAAATTCATAAGAATCGCCCATTTTAATAGAGGATCGATATTGGCCAAGAATAAACCCTAATCAAGATCTAGAATATAAAAGAAGATAGGTAACGCTAAATATATTGCCCAAATATATTGTTGAAGTAATATATATATATATATATATATATATATATATATATATATATGAAGATAGGGAAGTAATATGTTGAAGTAATATATTGTGAACAATGTATCATCAATGTGAACAATATATATATATATAATAATTATAAATAGGTAACGTTAAATATATTGTTGTCTAGGGATATTATAAATTGCCACTACTCCACTTTCGGTGTGCATGAATTGATTAGATACAACATGAGCATGTCGGCATATGATTAAATCAAACTATACATATCAACTCGTCACATTAGGTCTAATATAATATATATATATATATATTGTTCACATTGGACAACGTATTCATTAATGTCCAAAGTAATATTTATAGGGCATGCAAGAAAGTTGAATTTGATTAAATATGGGGTCAATAATTAAATGGCATATTAGTTCACTCTTGGGATCTATAAAATTATTGTATAAATCTATTCGTATAGACTATAGTCTCGAGTTTGGTCTTGTGACTTTAAAATAAAATTGAAATCTAAGTAATTGTTGATTGGGTAGAAAAATCATGTTTTATGAGTGTGACCATTTTAATATGTTGACAGACAAACGGACAAGATTAGTTTATAATCCATGGGATTAAGATAGATTAGATTTTTCCTGGTCCACTAACATGATCTGTCTCATTCATGACATTCTAAATCTTTATGGGAAATAAGATTTTTGAAAAATATTAATTATATTCATGGGTTAGGACGTGGATGGGATCATTTTATGTATAATATATTAATTGGATAATTTTACAAGATTAAATTAACTGAAATATATATGCAATTTATATTATCTAATCATATTTTTTTAATTGAATTTTAGGATTAACTGAATACAAATCTCAACCACATGACTATATTTTCAATTACATCATGTATAGCACCACATAAAACATAGAAATTAATTAACAAATTAATGGTACATATTAAATACATTAATAATCACTATTATAAAATATTAGTAGCACCACAAAACAATAATAAAACCACCAAAGAAAAGTTGGTAAGATTGGCCGTACATTTACTCAATCTTTTAAGAGACCAAACACACTATACATTAGAAAGTGTGATCTAAAGATGAAAAAGGTGATCAGTGGTAATTAATTATGATTAATTCATGAGCTTAGAAGTTAATATATAATTAGCACTATCTGGTTTGTATGGGGAGGGAACATACGTCATGATAGCGTGAGAATGATGTCATCATGAACCCCATAAACAAAGGGCTTTCTCGTGGGCTAGTAGTAGTGGGGGTTGGAGCTATCATCAATTCTTTGAAAAATGGGATTATTATAATGAAATTATGAAAATATTAATAATAAATAATTAATTAATGAGGAAATAAAAATTGGCAGGCTCTAAAAAGGTTAAGCAAAATGGGGACCAAAATAGCCATGCGTGAGAATTTGTATAGTTGATATAATATATATATATATATATATATAATGAGATTTATGGCCCTTATGAAGAGAAGAAAAATAAGGTACAAAAGAAAATCATGGCACCACCATTTACAATAATTTACAGGGAAAAAAAATTGGGGTTTCATTTTATTTATATATTTCAATTTATTTAGGTAAACCATTTCGGAAATAATTGATTATTGATTAGAAATTAAGATTAGAGATGCATGCAAAAAATTATTTCCCTCTCTCACACAAACACAAACACGAGAGATCACAACAGTAAATTCAATTATGGTGTTAAAAGAGAGCATAAAAAGTTTACTACACTAAATGATAATTTGTTCAACTTTTGTCAGCTGCAAAGCTTCTTATTATCTGTGTAATTACTTACTTGGAATATGTTTGTCTAGACATTTCAATAATAAAAAACATTTTTCGAGTTTTATGATCATAAGCAGAGATTTAGCTTATATATATATTTGATTTCTTCTATCTTGTGTTCTCAAAATCTCTTCATAAATTAAGTACTTGTGTTGTCTTTAAACTGTCGGGAAAATTTTCCCTTTTCATTTACTACATAAACAAGAGAATGTAGATAATATTATGGTCTGATCACTTGTGAAATGTTTTAAATTCAAAAGGGAAAATTTGCTAGCAACTAAGTAAATGCCATGAATACATGCAACTGAAACCGAGGCAAAAACTATTGCATATAGAGACAGAAACTGTATACAAGAATAAAGAGAACCTGGAGATAGATAGATATACATATATGTATATACATATATGAGTGTGTTCCAAGACACAATGATTACATAGGGTCTTGAAAGGCTTGGCGTGAAAATAGCTATAGAGAAAGTGCATTATAATGAAGAACGTGGGAAGCTTGACCACGGTACAAAACCAACATTCACAATGCTTCAAAATCTCAGAATCAATAATAATATCAATAATAATAGAAATGTGTTTCTTAAAAACTATATCACAAACCTTTATTGTATATGTAATAAATACTAAATTGATTAGATAATATCATAAACCATGTTTACAAAAAATAAGTGAAATTTCTTTAATTTGTGAGATTTTTCAATAGTATTGCTATACGTACTATTATCAGATATTATAGGTGATAATTATAAACTTGAATAATGATAGATATTTTTCAATATTATCCTTGTGGATTCGAGTCTATACTGGTCAATATTATCGGATAAGAATAGATATTTTCAAGTATGATATTACCGGTCAATATTATGAAATATATACATATATATGCTTTATATATTATTTGTTTATGGTCAGTCGACAATCTGTGTGTTTTGTATTCACTGTGTTATGCTTGTGTTTCACCCCATTTCTTTCTCTCTCATCAAAAGAGGGAGTATAATTATAGGATTTGAACCAATCACTAAGCATACACATTATAGTATATTATATATCATGATTCATGAATGCATATATCTGTGTGCTCAAAAAAGTGTTAGCTTTAGAAATGGATATGTAGTGTAAGAGAGAGAAAAGAAGAATGCCGTAAGAACAAAGGAAAGAAGACTAACAGTACTTGCATACCTCTATATACTTGTAAGCATTGGAGGTGGGGTGGTCACAGGGGGGCCAACAAAAAAACCCACTATTTATTTTTTTCTTTTTTTTATATTTTGAAAAAGAAAAATAAATAAAACCAAATAAAACCTTCATAAAAGCTGGTCCAGAGAAACAATAAGAAGAAGTATAGAACAAAAAAGTCTTTAGTTAAAAAGGGAAGAATTAGAGCATATCAAAGGTCTGTTTTTTCTTACTTGAAAAATATTATTCCCTTTTTGCTCACTAAAATCCAATTTCTTGATCCTTCTTACCCTTATCACATTAAAGCCATTTTCATTTCTACCAATTTTTTTTAGTACTAATACATGAATTGAGTGGAGGGTTTTGAAGGGTTTGATTAGTTATTATTATTATTATTATTATTATTATGTGTGACAAAAATAACAAAGAGAATCAAGAAAATATAAATATATTAACCAATAACATTGAAGATTTCCAAATTCAGGATCAACATCCATTACTTCTTCAACAGATGCATCAACAAAACTCTAGCGAATCATATCTAGGGTTAGTCGGCGGCAGCAGTGGAGGCGGCGGCGGCGCGTCAACTCTAACTTTTCCGGCGGAGGTCTCACAAATCTTACCATGGACCCTCCCACACCCTACAAACTTCAACCATGACCCTTTTCTCATCCCCACTCAACCACAAGTTCCATTATCATATGGGGGTTTATTCAACAGAAGGCCATCAGGGTTACAATTCGGATACGACGGCGTTTCATCCGACCACCACCACTTGCGGCTGTTTTCCGACGTGGTGCACCCTAGCGCCGCCCCTTTCGGCCTCCACGCCGAGCTGCAGAAAATGACGGCTCAAGAAATTATGGACGCAAAGGCTCTTGCGGCTTCTAAGAGTCACAGTGAAGCTGAGAGGAGACGTAGAGAAAGAATCAATAATCATCTTGCTAAGCTCAGAAGCTTATTACCAAGTACAACCAAAGTAAGTGTTAATTTTTTAACCTTATAAGAATTTAGATTTTAATCATTAGCAAGTTATTTTCAATCTCTAATAAGCTGTAGTATGATTGATACTCTAGTATATACAATCGATTATTTTCATAATTTTATCATTTTATAAATATTTAGCATCAAGGATTAGTGGCACAGACAGTGAAAATTAACAGTAATATATAACATTTTTATATGTTTATATATACATTCCCATCACTTCTATTTGATTATGTGGATGTAATATATACATAGACAAGTACTGTTATTTACTATTTATGATTTTATACCTATTTGTCAACAATCTTGCCTTGGTATGATATGTACTTGCTATAAATAATTATGGAAATCTAAATAAATATATTTGTTGTATTTGTTTCTCAATATTGTTATTAATAAAAGTGGGTAAAGGGTTAAAAATACTGATGATCATATATAAATAATAACATTCTGACCACCTTAAAGTTGGATTATGCTTTAATTTATAAGATTAATTAAGATATTCCAAGATCCTACTAAGATACTCATACAAGAATAAGATTTAGTAACACGAGTGGATATTTAGGTGGAGGAAAATGCCATAAAGGGTTCTCATTTTTTTATCAGTAATTAATGTGGATTCATATTCTATTTATGTGTGCTGGAGAGAATAAATTCAGATTTTAAATAATATGTTCTTTTTCTTTTCCTGGAATGTTATAAGTAATCATTGTTAGTTCCGAGGAAAAGAAGGGAACAAGCTTTAATATCGCACAGTTTGATACAATAAAGAGAAACCATAGAGCAGTTCAAAAGCTTCCATGGAAAATTCTTGCCGCATTCGCAGTAAAAAATTATGGCAAAAGGAATAAAAAAGACATGAGACAAATAAGCATTCTTGTCAGTCATTTTTGGCGCATTTTCACACGTTATTATGTTAATTCTATATTGCAACAGTTCAATAATTGAAGTATATTTGTGTCCATTTCTACCCATGCATGGTCTCTCTTCTTTTCATAAATAAATTGTGCAAAAAGAAAGAAAACCCTTATAATATATGGTTCCAAAATGCCATATTCTTGCTTAAATTTTTATTTTTTTAACTGTGATTTTGCAGACAGATAAAGCTTCATTGCTAGCAGAAGTAATCCAGCATGTGAAGGAGTTAAAGCGGCAAACATCTATAATAGCAGAAACAAGCCCTATCCCAACGGAGATCGACGAATTAACAGTGGATAATGCATCAGATGAAGATGGTAAACCGTTGATCAAAGCCTCAATCTGCTGTGAGGACAGGCCTGATCTCTTACCTGACCTAATCAAGACTTTGAAAGCGTTACGTTTAAGAACATTGAAAGCTGAAATAACAACACTTGGAGGAAGGGTAAAAATTGTACTGTTCATAACTGGAGAGGAAGATTTTAAGAACAATAGCAATGGAGATGAGGAAGAGAATGATCAGTACTGTATAAGCTCAATACATGAAGCTCTTAAAGCAGTTATGGAGAAATCTAATGGGGATGAGTCTGGTTCAGGAAGTGTTAAGAGGCAAAGAACCAATATCAATATCCTTTAAAGATAGATTTGTTTTTTGCTATAAAATCTCATTCTACTTTTTCTTTTTTTCGTTTTTTGGTGTGGGTTTTGGGTTGTGCTTCTTTTTAGCTGCTAAGAACTAGGGTTTTCGTCGAGAGTGATTTTTAGCTAGTTTCGATATCTCAAGTTCTGATATAATTACAACGTTTAAGTATATTAATAGTTTACCCACTATATCTTAGTGTGACTGAGTCGGGTTTATAATTCAAATTTCGTCAATTTTTGGAGAGTTTTGATCCTTAAATGGTGATATAACTATAGTCTCCAAGTGAATGATTGAGTTAATTCTAATGTGATAACGGGAAATGTGAAATTGGAAAGAATTAATGTGACATAGACATCTGACAAGAGTGGATTGTGGTTGGTGAGAGTTCCAAATATGTTGCAACATCATTGAGTCTTGTCTTGAGCATGATTTTACACACACTATATGGTGTCAATGTGTGTGATAAAACAGTGATGGGTAACATAGAAATATTTGGACTTTTGAAGGTTCTCTTCATGGGTTTTGTCCCTCTATACGTCACACTGGCATTAGGTTATTATACACATGGTACAATGGTAAAAGGTACAATAAACCGGGTTTATTAGAATCGATTATCGGAGATTTATGAGCTGCTTATTGCTCTAAAATCCTTAATGAAGGATAGAATTTATGGGTTTTCAAGAGTATTTGAAGCTTGTGATGATGGGCTAATTATATTGTGGGAATGTATATTAAATATGTTTCCTCTTATTATGTAAGGTTTTAAATGGTCATCAAATATAAATATGTTGACCCAGGTGAGGTCTTTTCTGTAGCTGTTGTATCAATGTGCAAGATTTGTAGTTGCAATGTTTTGTGAAAGGAAAACATGAATTTGGAGTCCTTTAGGGTCTGATCGATGATCATGCTTAAAAAAACTATTAACTTGAGTTATGAATGGTCGATCATGCTTAAAAGAATTATTAACTTGAGTTTATCTAATCAGAATATACCACTCCTCTAGTATTACAACTGATTCATCATAATGAGCATTTGAATGTCTTTACCATAACTAGAGATAGAGATAGTGATATTAGGCCCAAAAGGTAGAGATGGGTTACGCCCATAAATAGTAAAGGCTCAAAAAGGAAAACTAGACATTTTATAGGCCCAAAAGCCCATGAGTAGTCAAGGCCCAAAAGTCCATGGATAGTTAAGGGCCAACAAGGAAAATTTGAGATGGTTAAGGCCCAAAAGGTAGATATGGCAAGGGACAATCAATAGTAAATGCCCACAAAGGAAAATTTGAAAGTGTAAAGGCCCATAAAGAGTAAAGGCCCAAAAGCCTATGAGTAGAAGAGACCCAAATCCCATGGATAGTAAAGGCCCAAAAGTCAATGCATAATAAAGGCCCAAACATCTATGTATTATAAAGGCCCAAATAGGAAACTTAGAGATGGTAAAGGCCCAACACAAAATGGATACAAAAGCCCAAAGCCCATAGAGTACAGGCCCAAAATCATGGATAATAAAGGCCCAAAAGCCCATGGATAGTAAAGGCCCAAAAGCCCATGGATAGTAAAGGCCCAAAAGCCCATGGATAGTAAATGCCCAAAAGCCCATGGACAGTAAAGGCCCAAAAGCCCATGGATAGTAAAGGCCCAAAGCCGATAGATAGTAAAGGCCCAAAGCCGATGTATGGAAAAGGCCCAACAAGGGAAATTTGAGATGTGAAGGGCCGAAAGATAGAGATGGCTTAGTCCCATTGATAGTAAAGGCCCAAAAAGAAAAATTAGAGATTGTAAAGGCGAACATCCCATGAGTAGTAAAGGCCTAAACCCCATGGATAGTAAAGGCCCTGAAGTCCATGGATAATAAAGGCCCAAATCCCATGGATAATAAAGGCCCAAAAATCCATGGATAAAAAAGGCCCAAATGTCTATGCATAATATAAGGCCCAGAAAGGAAACTTAGAGATGGTACATGCCCAAACGTCCGTGGCCCAAGTCCGGTAGATAGTAAAGGCCCAAATCCGATGTATAGTAAAAGCCCAACAGGGAAAATTTTAAATGGAAAGGCCCAAAAGGTAGAGATGGCTAAGGCCCATAGATAGTAAAGGCCGAAAAGGAAAATTAGAGATTATAAAGGCCCAAATCCCAATGATAGTAAAGACCCAAAAGTCCATGTATAGTAAAGGCTCTAAATGGAAAATTAGAGATGGTAAGGGCCCAAAAAGGTAGAGATGGTCAAGGCCACTACCCAAAAGAGAAACAGTAAAAAAATGGCCCATGCAGGCCTCGAACCTGCGACCTTCGCGTTATTAGCACGACGCTCTAACCAACTGAGCTAATGGGCCCTTATGACTCACGCTTCCATTTGCTCATATGTCACATATAGATTTGAATAAGATGGACCAGAGCCCTGTTTGTTCTGTTGCTTTTACGAGTGTGTTATTCTTGTTGCAAAGCTATACTTTCTACACTCTGTAAAGTTGTTTATTAATGCAACCGAGTTTTTTACCAAATAAATTTTAGTGTTCCTTTAATAATAATATGATGCATAACAAATATTTATTCCTATAACGTAAAGTGTAAACCATTAAAAGTGACAGACTTTTAAATTTACCACTAACACCTTTAACATAAATACCCAGAGAGAATATATATACATAACTATTATTCTCTCTAATCCAATCACCATATGCTAAAGTGTGAGACACATAATTCTTTTCACAAAAGACATAAAATGTCTTCAACACACATACACACTTTTCTTTCAAAAGTGAATGGGCAAATTGGTCTTTATCCATAATCCCACCAAAACTAAACTAAAAACAAATATTGCCTTACATAATAATAAATAAATAAAAAGCATATTTGTAATAAATTTTATTCTCTCTTTTTCCTCCGTTGATCTTTCCTCTCTCGTCTTCATTGTCTCCATGGCTCTACAATTTTAACTTTTTCCTCAATTCTCAATCATTGTTTACACCTATACACATATGTTGAGATAGAGATTGAGAGTTGTGTGTAATTCTGTGTTTCGTTTTTTTGTGAATGATGAGTTCATGGAGAAGAGTTTTGAAGTCTGTACAAGTGGTGTTAGCTCATGGCTTGCTTTTTTCTTTCACTCTTATTCTCTCCCTCAAGCTTCATCATTCTCTTCAATACTCTTGGTGGTTCGTATCTTTTCTTTTGTGGGTTTTTGTTATTTTTATGTTTGCTTTCTGAGAAATGAGAATTCTAGTATTAGAGGTTTTTACTGTTGAATTTGGTAAATTAGGGATTATTGATGCTGCTATGGTGAGGTGGAAAAATGTGGGCGTTTTTTCATTTCTTTGATCGTGAATGAGTTTTCAAGTTTATGTTAGTAACTTAGTATAAATGTTTTTTCCTTGAGCTCCGTTGATTTCGGTATTATTTTCCTAATATTGGTGTTACTGAGCTATCGGTGTTGTAAAGGATTTCCGTATAGAGATGTGCTTTTTACGTTTTGTAAAACAATTAAGGTGATTTGGGTGATCTATTGTGAGTAAAAGGTTAAATTTTTATTTTTGATTTCATAGTTTATTAATGTGATCTAATTATTCGAATAAGGTTCCCTGATCTCCTAATAACCCTCCAAAATAGATTTTCAACTAAAGATTATGAGGAGTTGGTATGAAGATAATATTGTGTTAATGTATTTACAAAATCATTTTAATACCCAAAATTTTGAATTTGTTTTGTGAATTGCTTCAGTTGCTGTAACAGAGTTATATAGCTTTTCGCACAATCTTTGTAGGTTGATATTTTCTCCTCTCTGGTTATTTCATGCCGTTGTGGCAAGAGGCAGATTCTCCTTACCTGCCCCATCCATGCCTCATGGTCGATATGTATGATTAAACACATTTTATTGCTTTATAATATCCCTAGTACTTCAAATAATTTATCTTTTTACTCGTTTAATGCCGTTTATTAACATCCTTCGAACTCTTACACAAACAGTGGGCCCCATTTCACACCGTGATGGCTACTCCATTGCTTGTTGCTTTCGAACTTCTCCTTTGTGTACATCTCGAGAGACGACATGGTAATAAAATTTTACTCAAATGCCTGTCCAATACACTCTGAAAATTATCACTAGTTTACGATTAACAAACTGTGGTGAATGGCAGCTGTAAGTTTGAAGATTGTATTTATACCTCTGCTGGCACTAGAAACTGCAATTTTGGTTGATAACATAAGGTAATACCATCTCATCCCTGAAAAATAAGTTCATTTTAAGTTCCAAATTCTCTAGTATATCGAGTTTTGGTTATAATGATTATCTGAATAAGACTCAATATGTTGATTATTTTAATTATTTGTTTATGTTGTTCTGTTTTCTAGGATGTGTAGAGCCCTCATGCCTGGAGATGACGAATTCATCAGTGACGAGGCAATATGGGAGACTCTTCCTGTATGTTTTATCAATTTTAAGTGAAAAATATGATTGCTTATATTTCTATATGCATAAATACCATATATAATATTATCTTTGTTTTCCTTAATTCTTGATCACTTATAATCTTTTTCAGCACTTTTGGGTTTCGATCTCTATGGTCTTCTTCATTGCTGCAACAACATTTACGCTTCTGAAGCTATGTGGTAAGATCCACTTGTAACATAGTAAAAAATCTCATTATAGATGTACCGATTTCATCTAAACCTTGTACAATCCTTTGATCAATTTATAGTCATTTTCTTGACATAAAGAGATATGAAATTTTTGTCTGTGATTATATGCAGGCGATGTGGCTGCTCTTGGTTGGTGGGATCTATTCATCAATTTTGGGTACAAATATTCTTTCTTTTCCTTAATACACAATATACAATATCTTGTTTTATTACATGCTACAATAATTGCATCTTTGGTTGTCAGTGTTGCAGAGTGCTTTGCGTTCCTTATTTGCACGAAGTGGTATAATCCTGCAATTCATAGACGTTCTCATCTTACAGCAGCATCTTCATCTTCAATGAGTATTAGACATCCTAGTTTCAATAGTGGTATATTAGGATCTTCTGAGGATGTTGATCAACAATACAGAATGTGCAGTTTGCAAGATATTGGTGGGCATGTAATGAAAATCCCGTTTATTGCTTTCCAGATCATGTTGTTCATGTTCTTGGAGGTATATATTTACTTGTTTGGATAATTTTCGAGTAAATATGAATCTTGATTTTCTGATTAATCATTTTGAGTTACATTTATATGATTTGAAATCTAATAGTTTAAGCTCATCGTTTTAATTTTTGATTCTAGGGAACCCCTCCTGGTGCTAAGTATATTCCAATTCCTCTTTTGTTTTCTCCTCTTCTTTTGCTACAAGGCATCGGGTTTTTGTTTGCTATATATAGATGTTTCGAGAAAATCAGCATGTTATTACAAGGTGAAGCTGAGACAGGAAGCAGTTTTAGACTACCTCAAACAGCTTATGACTATATGGGATTTCTACGTCGTGGATCGAGGTAATAACTAAATGACATAAGGGTGTGTTTGGATTGAGTGATTTGGATATGGGGAGGGGATTTGGAGGAATGATTTGAAATGGCACCTAAAATGGAGTCATTTGAAATCCACCATAGTTATGTAGAAAATAGCTCAAAGTGAATGTCGAGTGATTTGAAATCCATTGGATACATCCAAACGAACTTTATGGATTTGTTGACGGATTTGAAATCTCCTTCAATCCAAACATAACCCTAAAAGGAGACGAAAATTAGTCAAAATGATCATCTTTTGTTAATGCTGATGAATATTTCTCGTTCAGGTTACTGGGTTGGTGGTCGATTGATGAAGGAAGTCGAGAGGAGCAAGCTCGACTATATTATGCGGGAGAATCTAGGTGAGGTTTATTACATCAATGTCTTATTACATGCACACTTGGGCTTATCTTTGTTTTTAAACAGGTGTAGTACGTTTTCACCAGATACTGTAAGAAAAATGCCGAAGGCAGATCTTGCTAAAGAGGTGATCTTGAAATTTTGAAAATTATCGTTGTAAATTAGTGGGTTCTTAAGTTTAGTTTCAAATAATTTTCTCTTATTTTGCTGTTTTTATCAGATAATGAGGCTGCAATCAGCTCTTGCCGAGCAAACACAGATCTCAAATATTAGCCAGGAGGAATTTGAAAGACTTCAAAATGTAAAATTCTAAACTTTTATTTGATTTCATTTTCGGGTTATTTAGTGGTAATATATATTGCACTAGCTTTTACCTACATGGGATATCGGTCTAGTTAGTACTTACAAAGAATACTAATACACATACTCGTTTTATCAGGAAAAGATTCTGTGTCGAGTTTGTTTTGATGAACAAATAAACGTAGTTCTTCTCCCTTGTAGACATTACGTTCTTTGCAGGTATTGCATCTCTCTCTCTCTCTATGTATATATATATATATATACACACATATATGTCGATTGTTTTTAAAATAAACTGCTATGCATGCTCAGCATATGCTGTGAGAAGTGCAAGAAATGTCCCATCTGTCGCGTAGACATTGAAGACCGAATATGCGTATATGAGGAGGTATAAATAGATATACTATATTACAAATGTTGTCTTCAAATCTATATATACAAGTGTAGATTAGGTGGGGTTTGCTATTTTTTCGAGCCATTTCACCATAGTAAAATGTAGATTCATGTATGTATGATTCAAAGTAATGACTGATGTATAGTTTATTGAAGTAAAATGTCGAAACACTAGATTCGTTCAATAGGTTTCGGATTAATTTGATTCTGTGATGGGCCAGCTTAGGCTTATGTTTTGGGCTTCTGATGGGCCCCAAAGTGAAAGGAATGAATAAAAACTGATTTGTTATTGGGCTACACGAGCTTCAGCCCAAATCTGAAACCCAATATACAAATATACAAAAAATGGCAGGCCTAATAGGCCCACAATTCTACCCCTACTTTTTTGACCCCAATGAGCCCCTCCATTTGGAGTGGGGGGAGAAAATTGTTAAAATATTTATTTTTTTATACTGTATGACATCCAATGAGTACTTATAATTATTCAATATTATTTTTAGGCTAAGAATAAAATTGTAAATTAATCAATTATCATTTGTCAAGTATAATAGAGAATAAATATAGAACATGCGCGAAACATTTCAAGCCAAAACAACTAGTATTATTCACTAACTTTGAAATTCCCAAAAGCGAAAGGAGAGTCACAATATAATTATATTCCAAAAATCTCGTGAATTACTAATTTTTAAACATCAAAGCTCCACTCTTTTAAAATGTGTAAAGTCATGAAAAATTGACCGAAAAATCTATATTACAATGGGTCCAACATGACAACTTTTATATCAAATCTGTTGTCCGAAACATAGCACAGCCCGGAAGAAGGGAAAATTCATGAACCTGAGGGGTGTAAGGGTCATTAAGGTTGTCTTCATAAATGAAATTTAAGGGCCTAAAATAATGATCATTTATTGAAAATTGGTTCAATGATAAGATGTCACATTTGAATAATAGGAGCTTGTATTATAGGAAAGTGACTTTGTAGATAAGAAGAAAACTTGGGCACATGAACTATATAGTAGCTAGAGAACCCTAGAAAAAGAACATGAAATATGGGCCACCTTTTGTTTGAAAAGGGCATAGAGGATTGCTAGTAATTGATTTTTAAAGATTCGTGGATTTAAATTTTTAATATAATTATAGATATTTGTATATATCTCATTCTATATGAGTCTTAGTAGGCTACTATATATGCTTCAGGACAAAAATTTAAATTATCCATCTAGAGCTACTCATATTCATTGAGGTGACTTTAAGAGCGTACATAATATGATTTATTTTTGACTAATAAAACAATAGTGATAAAAGAATGTTCAACGTCCGATCTTATATAATCCAACGGTGATAAGCTAATCGAAGTATTGACCTGATCCATCCAAAACTTACACCAACGAGTTTTGTGAAAGAGAAAACCAAAATGAGAATTGTAATACAATTTTGACTTGATAATCACAAGATATCGCATCACTATGATGGGCTTTTGAGGATTTTGGCTTATTTTAATAAGCTTGGATGGCAACCATTATCCGTCATTATATTAATATATGTATCAAAATAATTATATATGTTGATTGAAAAATTATACAAGAAAAGAAATAATTATTAGAAACTTATAGACAAGATAACTATTCTTCTTAAAAATCTTAAAATGTAATTAACAAGGGAAGTTCCTTTCAATTCCTACGCAGTATGTTTGGATGGGGCTAAGCACCAAAAAATGGCAAAGCCCCACAAAACGAGTTATTTATTGTTTGGCCAAAACAATAATTATCCATATGATTCCAATTTTAATTCACAGTTTCATGGATTATATCCTTATTTCGAGCAGCAAAAGTTTTTTTTTTTTTTTTTAAGAAGATTTTTATAGTTATATTGTATTAAGAGGGATTAGTCATACTCATAATTACCCTTAGGAAAAAAAAAATACTTTGAGAAGCAAAAAAGAGAAAAAGAAACTCCATTAAATCACAACAATTTAACAGCATGTTAAGTTTTTAGCAATTTTATGTCTCTATCAACCTCCAATAATCACGATTAAAAAAAAATGAAAATAAAGACATCTTATCATCAAGTGGTTTTTTGGCATGTCATTTTTGGTATAATTAAATGGCCAAAAGACAACTACAAGTGTGATCAATTTCGTATTGAAAAGATTTGATTAGGATAACGTGCCCTTTAAACTGTATGAAAAGCTTGACAATTATTTGACTTATTGAAAAGAGGGTCTGAATTTGCTATCATAATATTAATTAGCCACTTTATTGATTTGTAGGACACCTTATAATCTTGAGAAATTATTAGCACCATCTTTCTTTTTGGATTACTCATAATCCTATTAGTAATTGGGATTAGTGAAGCTAATCACTAGGATTTGAGGAGAGTATTTTCCTAGTATGTAAATTTGTTTTAGATCAAACCCAAAGTAAAAGCATTAAAGATTATAAGAAGCAATATATTATGTTGTTCGGCAATTAACTTTGTGAATAGAGATGATGAGAAAATTTTACTTACAAAAGAGAAACTGAATATAAAATACATTAAAGTTCTGATTATCTACTCTTAGATTTTTTTCATTTACATATTTTATTGTATCAACTTTTTAATCTTGAGCCATCTATTAATTTTGGGTTTATTATTTTAAACTATATCACAACAATTTGACTACATCCACAGGAGACGATGATACGATATAAGCACAAAAAATGGGTAAATGATGAATGTGATGTAAGTCTACTATAAGATATTAAGAATGATTGAATTGAAGAATCAAGTAGAGAAACTAAAATGGAGTTCCTTTTGTATTAAATCTTGCAGATTAAAAAAATAGGCAATATGGGGAATTGGGATTGATACTCTATTTTCCCTGTATTTAATCATATATATATATATATATATATATATTACACTGCTAAAAGATTGGAAATATTTCTTCTTAATTAAATTTTGAAATAAAGTTGGAAATAAATTTAAAATATGAAGAAAAAAAATGAAAATCAAACCTCAACTACCAACAAAATTTCTAGCTATGCTCATTTCTTGCCCAACAACTGAACAGGAGCTTGAAAAAAGTGTATATACTGAACCAGTAAAGATGAAGATAAATTCAAGAAATTGAATCAAAATAATATCATATGTATTATACAAGAAGCCTAAATAATCAGTACAAAATTGCCATATATATCTTAACCAGGCTAATTAATCTCTCCACCTCAACGAACTATATTTACACCAAGGCATGAAAAAAGAAAAAGAAAAAAAGGGTTAATATTCATTCATTCAATTAATCATGATAGCAAAGAAGCATGACAACACATCTTCGTATTATGTAGAGCTTTGCTCTTTGTTCCCTTATAATTCCTCCTATACTTCTGCTGGAGATTCTTCTCTTGATGCTGCTGTTCATCTTCATACTTAATTTCTCTATCTGTGAAAAGCAAAAGAAATTTGCTTGTTTTTCTTGTGAATGAGAGATGAGAAAATAGGGTTTGAAAGAGATGAAGTGTCAAATAGGGTTTTTATAGAGCCAACTATGGGGCATCAAAGGCTCTGCTGTGGGTCCCGCAATTTTTTTTAGAGGGTTTGATGGGTCATTTTTATCGTGTTTATTTAAATCGATCTATTATATATATATATATATGCATAATTATATTGTAAGATAATTTTTACGTCTATATTTTTGATGTAATCAATCGATCCACCTAATTAGTTAGCTTGACCAGAGTGCAGGTAAGAAATCAAACAAGTCTCAAATAAAATAGGATTTCGTTCATTTTAGATTTACTCTTATTGAAATTTTAGTTGCACTTTTAGTCCAAATTAAATTTAAAATAAATTATATTTTTGGTCTCAATCGTAAAAAATGTATAGAAAAAGATGAGCATCGCACATACACTGTTACTTAAGAAAATACAAAAAATATTTATGATAATACGTGCAGTACACTCGCCTTTTCTTGTCTATTATGTTTACAATTATTAAAATCATAACTTCTTAATTATTTTTATTAAAAGTATAGCTACAATTCCAGTAATCCGAAACATGAAACAAGTGAACTCCCATAAACCATAAATAACATTTTCCCATATAAATTATTATGACTTATATAATACACATAATTCAAAACTCCATAAAAATCACTCCCATATATATATATATAATGGCCTAATTACATTATGATATATGTTATTATAATGTACATTGATCTCAAGCTATACATATCATTCCATGTGTATCCTAAATATGTGTAGGGTTTACCCACAAACATAATGGGTCGGCCATTACTTCAATCAGGTAACATATTTCCATAGTTTATGAGCTGCCTCACAATAATTTCGATGTGGACTTACTCATCTATAGATATTTTATATACTTTTGCTAAAATTTATTTAATTTTTTTGGTATCATTTTGTTGCATCCAACTAAACAAATAATAAGACAACTTGAATTGTTCAGTTGAATCTTACTTAATATTGCACAACTTGGTCACATTCTATAATGAAAGTTGATCTAAACTAGCTTTTGACTAGATATCTACATTCTTTTACGTGTAAGAACATCACACTTAATTATAGTTATAGGTCAAATGTTAATTCTAAGGACTAGATTTATGTCATAAACTGTAGGATGAAATACTTTTGTCTTATTTATGTCATCTTTTTTTATAATCAAAAGGTGGCTTAGTAGATATAATAACATTGTGAGTATATATAGAATTCTGGAGTTGGTTTATAATATTAGGATTGAGTTAGTAATTATATAGAAATATCATGTTATTAATTATGCAACATGATAGTGGAGCTTATTATTACTATACCAAAATGTAAAGCTAACTGAAAATCCACCCTATACAAATTAAACCTTATTATTACTATATAAATTTTATTTATTCCACGAAAATCAAAAGATTCTTGTTCAATATATGTGCACAAGACTTTAGAAATTTAGTAGAAATTTTTGGGTGACTGGAATTCTACGCTACTTGCCGAAACAAATGGATCAAAATTAACAGTCAAAAACCCACGTGAATTACGGATTGGCGAGCCATATAATATTCTCTTTTAAATATTATTACTCTATTAAGAACCCAACAAACTGAAATTTCATGGCTGTGACCAAGATTAAATTTTACTATAATTAATCTGATCTTGGTTTAAAATTTAAATTTTGTTTAGTACAAATAGCTCAAAACCCAAGTACGTGATTGAGTAATTTATGATTATAAACTGTAATAAGGTGACGTAACCCACTTGCTTCGTCTCGTGTTCCCCCAATTTCTCTAATGAAAACTAGCTTCCATTAACCCTATTTAATTAAGGTAAATATTGATAATTGTGCTAAAGGCCCTTTGTTGTTTCTGACGTTGTTACTTGAAGCAAAGACAAGAAGTAATATATTTGATTTTTTATGCCCATTTAATTAGCATATAAACTTACATATTATCTGACAGATTGGTCTAAATAAGCTTTTATATTGAGTGATTGGATAGAATATTGATTTCTATTAAAAGCTCGTTCATTTTTTTGTGGTATAGTAATATATACAACTTAAATAATCACCTAAACTGAAGAAAAAAATACATATGTTATTTAAGTACATACTCCAGAAGTAAGACTAATATGAACATAAATTGAAGAAGAAAAAAACGCAAAAATTCAAGTAATTCATTAAAATTAGGCAACAATGGTCGAACAAGTTTAATTTAAAAGATACCGTGAAATTTTTAAATAATTTTATAGGTTAATTTCTTTTTATTGAATTGCTCCCTCAACTTGTTTGCAGCTTTGTGAATAATTATATCTCACTAATTCGTGCATTAATTGCTTGATCATCAGGAATTTTCTTTCTATATTTTAGAAGTCAAAACAATAATAGATTGATATATATAATTGCATGCCAAAACATGAATGTTTATATATATGTATATATATATATTGCATAATGGAGAATGAATAATAGAGTCCACGAGTATGGTTCCCCGAAATGTTGGAAATTCAATTTATATCATGGAAGAGTAGTGATAATTAATTAATTCATTTATTTTTGCTAAAGAGTAGTGCTTATTAATTATTAAACACAGAAATATTATCGGCATAATAATCAAAAAATTCCAGGGTAGTTTGAATTGTCCCATGCTGGTATTGTTGTACTTTAATAAATTAATAATTCATCATATGGTACTGAACATGAAAGTGAGGCCACACGTGAAGGTCTCATCAGGTTCATAAGCCTGTTGTTCTTCGAAATAGACATTTTCATATATAAATAACAATTAATTTTTGCTTAACTTGAAATTATAGTAGGGTTTTCATTTCAATTTTCTTTTTATCACAATTTATTTAATTAATCACATAAATAAATACAATAAATAACATATCTAGCCTCTAGTTAATATATTGCACTAATTTCCTAAAACAATATATATATATATATATATACACATAGATATTTATAAATAATATACATATAAGCTGTTTTGCCTAATAAAACATGGGCTGTGAAAACAAGTAGCTAGGCAATTCTACATGTTATGCGGCTATACGTTTACAATAATTAATTTTCTTTCTCAACTCTTTCATTACTCTAATGGCCACAATTAATTAAGTGAAAATCACGTAATTAAGTGAATTAATTATGGAGGAATACTACAGAAACAGTACTATATACAATTACTAATTATCTTATACAGTTGTACTCATATGAGCGTATCGGATTCCGATACACTTTGCTTCTGAAAGAAAATTCTATGAAATTGAGTTTATGACCTAATGACAGTTAAACTGTACGATTAATAATTACTTAATTGGCAAGTTAATTTAATTTGCATGTTATTTTTTAGTATTATTTATTTTTCATACAAATATTTAATTTAATTAAAAATGGTAGCCCGGATTAGTTCTGATCTATTACTTTCAAAAGAAATCACAGATTTAATTAATTTAGTTGTTGGACCATAGTATGTGAATTTTTCACTTCTGCTGTATTCGAACCCGTATAATTTGCTGTTGTAATTTGCGAATCATTTGCCTATTTTGTAAAAGGATCTCGATGTGATTAGGGGTGTGCATCGGTTCGGTTGAAAATCGAACCGAAATTTTGGTTTTTTCGGTTATCGGTTTTTCAAAATTACAAACCGAAACCGAACCGCAAAAAGTTCGGTTCAGTTCGATTTTTAACCGAAATAACCGAATTTCGAAAAAAATAGGAAAAATCACATAGTTCGGTTTGGTTTTTCAATTTTTTTTGTAACTTCGGTTTTCAACCTACTCTTTTATATATATTTTTAAATTTTATTAATATATAATACTTATTAATTATATATAAATTAAAATAATAATTAATATATATTATATATTTCGGTTTTCGGTTTGGTTTGGTTAACCGCGCCTAAAAATCGAAATCGAACCGAAAACCGAAATTTTGCAAAAATAAAAACCGAAAACCGAACCGAAATTTTCGGTTAAGTTAAAAACTAAACTGAATTTTCTATTTTTGCTTCGGTTCGGTCGATTCGATTGTCGTATAGTATGTGTGACAATAAATTAGTCCTTCAAACTGTAAACCAATTACCTATATGGTAAAATGATCTAAGTCGATCTAACATGTTATCATACGTAATAATAAACGATAAATTCTTCTTTCAAAAGGTAATTATGACTTAATTTAGACATTCTATAACAATAATAAAATATTTTAAAAATTGTAGTCACAGTCAAAAAGTCCCTAGGATCCAACAAAATCTCTTTTGAGAATGTAATAGATGGCTCCACCTCCCAAGATTGGATTATTTTGAATGTAATTTGATATTGGATTAATTTTTTTCTGTAGAGCATGATTACTATCTAGCATTTTCAGTAAATTTGTTAGACTAATTGTGTAGCATTCTAATTCTTCATTATTGCAATTATAAATCCTTACAACAAAGTAATATAGACAAGAAGTATTGGGCTTGATTTCATTTCTCAAAAGATATCAGCCATTTCATTTCATTTCATTTTAGTTACATATATATATATATATAGGAAGCTTGCAAGTTAAATGGAAAATGTGAATTATTATACTTGGTCCTTTAGTGGGCCGGGCTCCTTGAGAGTTATGGCACTTAAATTTTAGATGTATTCTTTTGGGCTAAGGCCCACACTGCATAGTTTTATCCATTTCCATACTATATTCCAACTTAATGTGTCATTTTTTATTCTACTATAAATATTAGTTTATTACAAGCAAACAAATATAACTTGTGAAATTGATTTGCACATATAGTATAAAAAACCAGCAAGCAAGGGATATGGATCCTTACATGTGTACAAAACGAAACTCATAAAAATCAATCATCTTAAAATTTCTAAATTATCGTGGTTGTCTATGATTGAGCCACGTATAACTCTGTCCATAATAGGCATGGATCGCGATTGTAGCATCTCATTTACTCAAGAATGAATATATGCAAATATAGATAGATAAGGACATATGGATTTGTGTTGATATTTGAGATACAAAGTGCCAACAAAGATATATGACTCGATTAGGGTTTGTCATTTTGTCATCAATTTGTGTTAGGATCGATGGTGTCTTGAAAACAACCTATTTTGTTTGTACAATGCAAATGAATCTCAGCAATTAAAATGCTAAATCCTACTCCGAATTGAATATTTAATACTAAATAAGTGTAATAGGATGGATGCTAGATAGATTCTACAAAAATTGCAAAGTTGTAGAAAGTATAGAAAACAAAGGTTTCTATAACCTAATATATTGTAAAAGGAAACTATTACATTAGATATAACTAAGTTTAGATATAATTTAATGTTATTGTCGAATCTAAACTTCTAATAGAAAAGGGTTTATTAACAATAATTATATTGAAAAATTTCGGTATATCTGCAGACTGCAATAATATATCCCAAAGCACATTTTTACAAAAAATAAATGAAAATTTAATTATTGGAAATAAATTACGAGATGCTCAAAATTATTCAATATTATCATCGATAATTTCCCAGTACGGTCAATAATATCTTGTAGTGGCATTATCATCCAATATTATTATCACATATAATTCATGATCATATAATCTCAAAGTATCATTCCATATTATTGAATTATCTGTCAATTCGAATACCCATAGTTTTGATGAAATTGTATAGAAAAGTTCAAATCCAATGAACACAAATCCATGTACGTGGTCCCTATGGCTTTATGAGGCTGCTGCATGGTTTAAATTATTCCAAACTGATCCTTATCTCATTCTCTTTAACCCTAATTAGTTCCAATTTGATAATTCAGTAATTAATAGAGATAAGCAGCTGTCTGAAACTGAAATTTCTATTTTTTTTTTTTAATAATTCTAAGAAGTCTTAACTTAGAAGCAAAATCAGAAGCTAGTTAAGGTGAAAATAAGGAATCATAGACAGATTTGTCAAAGTTTGCAACGTAAAAATTAAGTCTGTTAAGATGGGAATCTTTTAAAGGTTTCTCATTCATAATTAGAATTAGTCAAAACCTGCAGCTGAAAATGAGAATCTTTTTTATCGGTTGAAATCTTTTTTAACATATTTTTGTGATACGCAAAATGTACAGACGATAAGAATATATATAGAGAGAGAAAATCATGGGATTGTGCTGAAAAAGCTAAAAAGTCTTTCTCAATATTCTATGCATGTTAGAAATTTACATGAAGTATTACATGAAAAACTACAAGAAACTGGCCGAAGATTTTAACTGTATGTCTAGATGAGAACAACATTTTATGAGAAAACTAATAAATCTAATTTCCAGGGTTATTCATAATAAGTTTATATATATTGGGTTTTGAATATTGAATCTAGAAATTAGGCAGGAAATAAAAATAAAAGACAAGTTGACGATTTACTAATTAATACAACTAACCTTCTGATGACTTTCAGATGTTTTTTTTATAACAAAACAATGACTTTTTTGAGCAATATATATAATAAGACAACATTTTCTCTGTCTGTGTGTCTTGTTGAGTGATATTTCCTCTAACTCTCACATAATGTGATCAATTTCCTCTTTGGACTAATCAGAATTTGAAAATTCAACTAAAATATTGTGAAGGAACCCGTTTGCATGTGGGGTTATAATGATTAAATATTCACTGATTTGGAGCTTTACATGTTAATTGTGCTATTACTTAGTTTGGCTTGCAAATAATGTTTTTTTTAATTGGTTGCTTAATTGAGCCACGTCGGCGTTCACATTGTCACAAAACATTTCTAATTATTATGGGGCTAACTTATATATATAGAATATGTATATATAAGAGTATTATATTAAATCTAACAGGAGCTGTTTTATCCACTTTTTCGATGATCTGATTTTATTAAACTCGATTCACTATAAACTTTCTTAATAGCAACGAACTGCAAAATACTCAAGTTGATGTTGAATTTGTAATTCCAAATCTGTATGTGCTATGTCGGCAACATATGGAGCCAACTCTACTACACGTACTAAACTCATGTTTTTTTATTTCATATTGATTGGCTTGGGGACCATACCATACCATTGGAACATTTCTCAATTTACAATGCTTTGCAGTATTTAGTTCTCTATGTGACCTAATATTATTGGACACTTTATATAAACATATGAATATATATACATACATATATTGAAGACATGATTACGGAAATTATGTCTAAACTATTCATCTAACAATTAATAATACATGACAACATAGATATTATTACTAAATCATTGTGTAGATTCAACAATTTATGTGTCATTAATCATAAATAGTGATAAAGTTTACAATTCTTACATAAGTAATTATCAATACAGTGACACCTTATACGACCATATATTATCATATTACAAATGACACAGAAAAATTTATGTTTGAACGAGAGTAATGAGTTCGTTTTGTACTACAAATTCACATTATTCATCAATCATGTGAAAACTACTCAATTTTTCATAAATTTGTAATGAAAAATAAGTCCAAAACATTACTATCAGTCGACCTTAAAAATATCCCTATTTAATTTAGGCATCATTGGAAAATTCAAACTTAGAAAAACCTATAACTGTCGATTTTGTTATGTCATTTTAATAGTGGTAGCTAAGGAATATCTGTGGAAACTTCTAAACCAATGGGAAGAATTATGTGGCACACTTTCTCTCTCAATTATTACTTACCAAATATATTTTATTTTTTCTTGTCAACAAAAGCAACTTGGCATCATTACACATTTTCTCCCCTCTTGCTCTACGTAAATTCCACGATTTGTTTATATTCAAAACAAAATATAGAAAAATATTTTACAAGGGAAAATATGATTCAGTATTTATTTTAAAAAATTGTTTTTTAAATTGACATACTTGTAATTTTAAGTGCTTTTGTGGCAAAAAAAAGAAATGTTAAAAACGGGTGGCTTGTGAAAAAAAGTTTTAAATCTATGATTTCAAAATCTCATTAAATGTATGATTTAAATTTTAAACATGTCACAATTTTCTTGCATGCTAGACATGTAACTTTAAATTAATAAGTGTCCCTTTATAAGTCTTCTATGTGTGACAAAAAAAAAAAGCTGATGCTAAAATTCTTTTAGAAAGTGACACTGCCAGCCCTGGCCGGTTTGACCATATTTGCATCAGAATTTCACTAATTATTTTGAGACATCAAATAGAAAACTCTATTATTTTCAATTATCAGTTTTAAAAAAAAAAAAAACTAAACAATTTTCACATTTTAATTCAACATAGAGTCTTGAAAGATATAGTATCAATAAAGCAACACTTTACATATATTTTGTGAACTTGTTTTTTAGAATAATAATTTAAAGTCATATTAGTAAATTCCACAGCTGGGTTGACCCCAAAAGCTGGGTCTTCCTCCGTCGGCAGAAGAAAATGAAATAGCAATTTCTTTATTAATTTCTTTTTGTTGCACAAATTAATACTATTTGTTATAATTCTCTTCGATAAAAATAACGAGATAGAATGAAAACTACTTTGATTGCGACAGTACGACGAAGTTAACTACAAGTTGTAAGAAAAATGAAACAAATGTAAGGCACAAAACAATGCGTGTTGCCAACAAACTATAAATAGGATGATAAGACCATTTTTATTTTTATTTTGTTTTTTTGGACTCTTTTTGTGTCATTTTCTTCTAAATAAAGATAAAACTAAAATTTATGTTTTCAACTACTCATTGATGGGAAATATCTTAACATAAATTCAAATTAGTGGTAAAATTAACTAGTCCACAGTTTATATTAAACTGTCGTATATTAAAAATTAGATATTTAATATCATATATAAAGTTGTCCAATTTAAATGCCAAAAATACAGATTACGTGATGCTTTTTTCTGTCATCAACGTGCCAATCTTTTCTTTTGTATATATAAAGTTACAGTAAAGTCGCATTTAGTTGGTGAGTTTGAGCTGGCATTCCCATCTGAGGTCGTCATATATATTAAGTCATCTCCAACTGAAAACAAATGAAAACCTTGGGACTTGGAAAGTGCGCTTTTAGGCAAACAGATATTTTATTTAATCCACAACTTGATTTCAGTTTATCTTCTGGATTATGTCTCTATTATTTGAGTAAAAAATTGCATCATACTAAGCACTAGCTCACTTGGGATTTGATTATGATATGTGATCTAGTCATAGAATTTAATTTCTAGACATTTTATTTAGCTTATTTGAAATTTGTATACCAATATTATAATTACATATATGCAATATTTTTCGAAGTGTCCGTGTACTGTAATTTCTTGCTCATTTATTTTAATATTTTTCCTTTTTTCCTCATATTATGTATACATTGTTTTTAAAATTAATGTGCACAATCAAATTTTTTTATCTATACACCATTCTTTGCCAAAATAAATAGAATCACAATCATAAATTTGGTGAATATTTATGTGTGGTCTATCATACTATCATTAATAAATAGATTATTATGATTGATGACTAAGAAAAGCACAACAAATAGATTATTAAAGACTAAGATAGGTAGCTTGATTTAAAAAATATATTAAGGAATTATCCTCATGTTAAATGATTCTTAAAGACTATTACACCAACTAGATTAACAGAACATTTAGATTGATTGAGATCAGCAAATGATGATACCTAAAATTAAGATAATTTAAAATAATAATGACTATAGTTATCCCCTGTCATAAAGTTAAAAAAAAAAAAAAAATCAAGAATATTATTGATTGTTGATTGTGATTTGAATTTTGTCCCACTCCATATCTGACGTTTTTAAGCAGAAGAAAATCAGTGACGTTAGGTCATTGCCAAATAAAGGCCCTACCACAAGATAATATATAATCCCTTAGATCATCTTGCTTCTTAAAGGAATCTATTATTATTATTATTGTTAAATAAACAAAATCAAAGAAAGTTATTTAAACAAAGTTATCTTTTATAAATTATAATGGGAATTTGATGTGTTATATTTATTTAAAAATAATTTATCCAAATTCAGAAAATATTAACAAAACCGGCCTTGTCTTTTATATTAGATGTCATTTCATGTGATTTTTTTTCTTTTCTTTTTATCCCCTGTTTTAAATTTCATGTCATCATTTTTGCATCCTCTTTTATTATATCTATTCTTTACATTTTTAAGGTTGAGTTTTAAACTTATAAGGTTAGTGTTTATTTATTTTTTAAATATGATTAGTTAGCTTATTCTTACTTTTTTGAGTAATTATTGATTAGTTCAAAATTATTAAAAATACAAAGAAACTCAATCTTAATATATGTATAAATTGTACTTAATTGATAAGAAATGCGGTGTTTATTGTCATAATAAAGATCATTAATTGAAGGGGACAAAATAAAATTCAGTCTTAGATGCCATTATTTTCATGAGAGTTATCCAATACCGGAGTCCTAAAAATAATTCAAATAATCAATTCTTAATATATATAATTATTTCTGTTTTGTTTTTTGGTAAATAAAATTAATAATTTATGTACGTAGTCTTTGGTCTTATGTGACAACCCAACATATTAACGCGTTCCAACCTGTAAGGAATGCCACTTGCAAGGACACATTTTCCGTATCACCACCACATGCCGTACTATTTTTCTCTATATATTTTAAATTCATGCAAAACAAATTCACGTGAAATTGAAATTAAAACATTATTATAATAGTCTAATTAATACTCAATCCGAATTTGAGACAAAACCCACAATCATAAATTAAATATAATCAGATATTCTTCTTGATAATTCAACAAAGGTATGAATAAAATAAATATTGGAAAATTGAAATGTTTTATTTTACTAAAGTTGAACCTAGCCAATAAGACAAAGCAAAAATAGAGATGACGAATCAAATTATTCCAAGTGAGATTTATTTTATGGGGAAAAATATTTATTGGATGAGCCTCTATTGTCTTCAAGTCTATCCATCCCTCAATAACAGTGGCCCATACACAGATTATTATTACTCCCCCCTGGTGTCATATTAAATAATTTATTTCTTCTTTTTATCTTATCTGATGTTGATACTTCATTAAAATCTCCTCTATTATATTTATTCCTACTTCCTTTACACACACTATTCAATTATAGTATTTCATTTCTTTTTTTATATCTTATCTTAATCAACTCAAGTTTGCACATATTTTTAATTACTTATGGAGTCTAATTAAAATGAAATTCTTTGTAAAACATATCTCAAGTAGATCTAATTCAACACTGAACAATTCGTAAAACATACGTACGAAGAACGTACTAACTCAATCGTTTATATATATATATATATATATTATAGATATAAATTTCAAAATAAATAAATAATCATATTTCTTGTAGCATAGCGTGTAACATTGAAATCATTAAATTCTCTAGTATAATATTGGCAATTTTATTATATATATATAATGTTGATTATGATTTATATGGATGTGTGTGGATTTGTGTGTATAGATGGGAAGACCATGCCTATATGCAGAGAGGGGGGATGAACTTAGTAAAAAAGCAGTATTGGTCCAGAGTCATGTGAATCTCATCAACTTGCCTCTCATTATCTTATTTCTTACCCCACATTACATACATACATATATAACCCACAACTCATGCGGATTCTCTTTATATTATTCATTTCACATACATATATACCAATCAAATAGAATTTGTATACATTATGCGTATTTAATTTGATTTCGATTATAAAAAAAAAAGTTGGTGTTGCAAGATGTGATAAGTTGCAATTTTAGTCCAATTATTTTGGATTTAATATTTTTAGCCCATTAAAATTAAAAGATGCGCTATTGGTCACTTTTGTATTTATTTTCTAATGTTATAATTACTTTAATCTTTGAAGATTAAATATAGTGCACCCTCTTTTAGTTTTAAGAGACTAAGAATGTCATATTTAAAAAGAATGAGACTGAAAAGTATAATTTATCGCATTTTACAAGACCAAAGATATTTTCCAACCTAACCTAAAGAAGCATATATAGTTCATATGACGACATTTGACCGAATTCAAGTTATTCATATGAATAAAGTAAATTGTGTTTGTTATGTGATTGATCTAGATTCAAAGCATCATTCTAATGTAATTATATTTGTATAGATGAAAATGTAATTCTCTTTTGGGGTAATAAATATTATATAAAGACTCATATTAAGGCGATGATACAAGGAAAAAAATGTAAGAGTACTCGAAATATGATGTTCATTTTTAAAAAAAATTAACATATACGCACCTTAAGTAATCAAGTTTAAATAAATGTGACTTTAAAATGTACAAAATCAATATTTGTTATCTAACATTTAATGAACTTATATATTGAAGGATTTTAATTAATTAACAAGTTTATTTATCTCTCAAATAATTATTTGAACACTACATCCATCCAAAAGTGAACAAGATTGGATGTCTACAAATGTCACAACACACATGTAAAACATAATTCTAGTTTGGACAAGAATTTACCTAATTAGGTTTATATATATATATATATATATATACATATATATATATACCTTCCCTCATGAATCTTCCTACCTAGTTCTTCACTATCTCTAGACTTGACCCACCTCATCCACATCTCCATATCTCTTATTTTTTCCAAAATATGTCCAATATGCTACTTTATAACATATTATATTATGTGCTACTTTATACCATTTATATTATATTTCCACAAATATAACACTTGCAAAATCTCCTATATATACTCATCCCACATCTCATTCCATATATAACTCACACCTCCCTATATCTCTCTTACTTTCTCTCTCATCTCACTATTTTCTTTCAAAAAATTTAATGGATATAAGCACCACTAATGAAAGCACAACAAGTGACTCCATATCAATCACGGCGGCGACCACCACCTCGCCTCCGAGTCTCCGCCGCCTCGGCAGCGGCGCAAGCGTGATCACCGACGCCGAGAACGGCGTCGAAGCCGAATCAAGAAAGCTACCGTCGTCAAAATTCAAAGGCGTAGTACCCCAACCTAACGGCCGTTGGGGCGCACAAATCTATGAAAAACACCAAAGGGTTTGGTTGGGCACATTCAACGAAGAACAAGAAGCCGCCAAAGCCTACGACACGGCGGCGCAGCGCTTCCGCGGCCGCGACGCCGTCGTGAACTTCAAACCCATATCGGAAACCCAAAACGACGACGCAGAGACCCTATTCTTAAACTCTCATTCAAAAGCTGAGATCGTAGACATGCTGAGGAAACACACATACAACGACGAACTCGAGCAAAGTAGAAAAAACTACGGCTACAACACCAAAACAGCGTCGTTTTTCAATACTGGCCCCTCCGGCGGCGCCGGCACGGCGGCGAAGGCCCGGGAGCAGCTTTTCGAGAAAACGGTAACGCCTAGCGACGTCGGAAAGCTGAACAGACTCGTAATACCTAAACAACAAGCAGAAAAACATTTCCCATTACAGAGTGGAAACATATCGAAAGGGATTTTACTGAATTTCGAAGATAAATTAGGTAAAGTGTGGAGATTTAGATACTCATATTGGAACAGTAGCCAAAGCTACGTGCTGACAAAGGGTTGGAGCCGGTTCGTGAAGGAAAAAAATCTTCGAGCTGGTGATGTAGTAAGCTTTCAACGTTCAACCGGACCGGATAAACAGCTTTACATCGATTGGAAAGGGAAGGAGAACCGGGTTCAGCCGGTTCAACCGGTTCAGATGTTTAGGTTATTTGGAGTGAACATAGTTGAGATGCCACTCGTTGAAGGTAGTTGTGGTGTGAAAAGGATGAGAGAAATTGGGGTTTTGGGATTGGAATGTAGTAAGAAACAAAGGGTTATTAATGCTTTGTAACATTATTTTTTAAAAAATTTTGAATAGTTGATTAATGTTGCAAGTTGCAGAAAAAAAAGTTGCAAGTGTATATAGTAATCAGATAAAAGAGAAGGGGTAGATGAATAACCCTTTGTAACACCAAAAAAAAGCTGTCAACTTGTTTTTTTATTAAAGTTTTGAACACATGCTATCTTTATTTTCTTTTATTAGATCCTTCAATGGGTAAAATGCAAGTAATAGAAGTTTTATTGACGGCAAAACCCATGTAAAAGATCCTACTTTGTAGTTAAAGCAAATTAAAGGGTTTTCTTTAAGATGCGTATGTTACAGTACGTTATTACCTAAAGATATTTGAAATTTGTAGGCCTAATTAATATGTAAGGCTTATAGGCAAGTTTTAAAATATATTTAGGCTCCGTTTGTTTGTCAAGGGAATGGAATCAAAATAGGGAATATGATTCCCAAAAATCAAATAACCTGTTTGGTATTTTTTATTTAATACTATGGAATGCAATCTAATTCCCAAAATGTGGGAATTATCCTCTCAAATAAGGGAATCACAATACCTTATTTTATTGAGGTATTGTGATTCCCATATTCAAGGTAATCCTAAATACAATACTTTAATGACCTTACTAACTCTATATCAAATATAATACAAAATCAACAAAAATAAATATTTTTGATGCATTTCATTTAAGTTATTATTTATTAAGAAATAGTTTCGTATTTTTAATTTATTTGAATATTTTTATTGTCAAAATATATCGGATTTCATTTTATTTGATATTTATTTATTGAATGAAATTGAAAAATTGTTATGTTATTTTTGTAATAGTGCTTTTGAAATGGTTGTTGGTCACATATGATTAAAATATTTTATTTATTAACAATAATATGTTTCCGACTTCAAATAAATTATCAATGCATTGATATATGAAATATGTATCAATTTTTTAAAAGTCAAACAATATGTAAATAAATAATAAGCATGTTCAATTTTATTCTCATTTTTCTAAAAGAGGATAATGCAATTGAACCAAATTGATATCTTATTTATTTTTTATTATTTAACCAAATTAAATATACATGTGTATATACACTTATGTATATATATATATATATAATATCAAATACTCTACTATGGTTGAAAATTTATAATTAGATTATACAAATATGATTTAAAATAAGGGTATTTATGTCAAAGTCTTTACTTTTAAATTCCATTCTTTATTATATGTGTTTGAACCAAACATAAAAAAAGGAAACAATATATATATCCTTACCCAATTTTTTTGTACGAACCAAACACTATTAATGGAATCAGATTTCTAGTAATCAAATTACCAGAAATCTTATTCCCATTTCAGATTCCATTCCCTGTCAAACAAACGGAGCCTTAGAATATTAGATTTTAAGAATCACTAAGTTGATATCTAAGAATTATCTTTAAATACATTAAATTGCAAATTTAGACGGGAAGATTTTTTTACTACAGCATTTTGAAGTATTTTTCACTACAACACTTGTCCCATTTCTTCATTATGCACATACATGCATGATAAAGATAGAGCATGTAATAATAGACTTTATGATAATTTGAAGAGCTTTTTTGATGTTCTTTTCACACCAAATAATTGAGATTTTTTTAAACTTATAATTCGTCACTTTAACTGGTATTACACGTATAATTTACCTATTTTCTTGCATAACTTTATTTTAATAGGGATTAAAATTTTCATTATTGATTTCATAACAACAATTGAATACTTAATTAATGTATAAAGAACACCAGATCTGACAATTCAAGAGCTGTTTTAGGCGAAAATAATGATGAGGACCACATTAATTCTAAGTGAGAATGCTTCGAATGTGCCTTGAATAAACCTCATTCTTTATATACATTTCTCATCTTGTTGGAAGTTGGAATGGATCAAGAATTATATAAAATCATTAATTAACTACCAAATAATGGCTGTAAATCTTCCACATAGGTCCTCTAATACTTGTTTTATATATATTATATATAATTAACTGGTGCATGAATTATTCTGGTCTTTTAGATTTTTCAGTTGACTAATCACAAAGGACATCATATTCTAATAAATATTTTGTTCAAAAAATTACATAATTTATAAAAATGATTACATAATTTAAATATATATATATATATATATGATAATTAATTGTTATTAATTGTTTTCCAATATGAGGATTTCTTGCATTTTAACTAAGTGCATTTCACTATTTTAATATCAAGTTCTGTCATGAAAATTGGAACACATAATTGATTTAGAGTCATAAACCAGAAGTTTGTCTCCATATTTTAGGCTAAAATAGACTATCAATTTGACAAAGTATATATATTTCTAATGTAAAAATCAATATGTTGAGTATAATTAGACTTGATCTAATTACAAATGGCCCAAGTCAGTTCTACAGTTGCCCACTTCATAGTTTGGGCCGAAAAATGTTAATGGGCCTAAGGAAATATTTGTTGGATCAAGTTTTGGCAAGTCACATAACTAAGCTTTCTTTACAAAGAAAATAATCTTATAGTAGAATAATTTTAATTGTTATATATACTTTATATCTTATTTTGTTGACAATTGCTATAAATATATGTAAATATTCACATAAATGATGTGCATGAAATTTGAACATTCAAATTGAGTACATTTTTCACTTCTTGTCACATAACTATTGACCTCCAGATACAAGTACAAATTTATTAATTTAATTCTTAATGTTTGCATCAGATAAAATCAGATATAAAAATGGACAAAGCCCAGAAAATACTCAGAGTTCTTTTTATTTTTTTTCAAGTTGCACAGACTGACAAAATTGGGTTTGGTTTAGACTTTAGCATTTAGGTCTTTGCCTATCTTCTGCCTGACCGTATTATTTTTGTCTTCATCTTCTATATATATATATATATATATATATATATATATTATTTATACGTATTGAATTAATTCTGCACCTTATGTTATCTTAGCAGATGACATGATTTTCGTTCATATATTATTTTCTATTTCTTGTGGTACAGATTAAGTATATATATGTGTACTTTGAGAGCAGTTGATTCCAAACTAGATAACTATGTAACTAATTTGTATTAGAGAGTATAAACAAATTGAGTCGAACTGATAAAATTATCATCTCATGTCTGCTTGAATTAGAACAATTCATGTATAGTTGGATTTTAATAAAATGAGTTTGAATAAGTCTTAATTGAAAACACAATATTCTTAAGTGATGATTGCTTATTAAGATAAAATTTTTTAATAATTAAGCGCTGCATTCTTGGAATAAAAATTAACTAAAAGTAATTAATCTTATATATATTTATATATATATATGGCATTTATATATTGTAGAGTTCTAATATAATAAAGTTTTTTTTATTATTATAAATACTTTAAATTTATTTTTGACTCTTTACTAGTAAAAAGTGATTTTCATAGGAAAACTTTAGGCACATAAAAAAAATATTAAAAAACAACCCCTATTTTTAAAGTATGTTATTTATATCTATCAAGGGGACGAGATACAAACTTTTACCTAAAACATGATTAAATTCCAAACTAAACCACAAATCTTTAAGTGTGTGTCTTTTCTGTTTTGGAGAACATTTTCTTCCGGTTCTCATAGAAAAACAAATTAATTATCTCCTTTTGGTTCTTTTACAGTAATGTTTTATTCTTAATAGTAATTTAGTATTTCAAAACATTTCTTGTTAAGATACTGAAATATAACTTTACCTAGAGGACATAACACAATAAAATTTGTTTCATTCATAAAAAAATTATCTTTAACTAGCTATCGTTATACATGGAAAACTGCAAATTTATCTGCATAAAATATTGAAATCCTTCCTTTTTCAACCATCCCATCAATTAAAATAGTAGCAATTTAAATTTTTCAAAAAGTCAAATGTGAAGCCCATAAAACATTTTTTTTCAAAAGTCCAACTTAATTATAATAAACATGAAGCAAGACATACAATGTGACTTAAAAACCCACTATATCCCTTTTCCACAATTATTTCCTTATGTTAATTTCTATATCCCTTTGCGTCTTTTTATTGATATAATTTTAATTTCCATTTCTTCTAAATAAAGCTATCAACATAACTTGTCTACTTAAGGTATCTGCCAAAGCCAAGATATGAAAATATTTCCGCTCCTATTTTCAATCACAAATCAAGAAAAGATGGAAGACAAGATATTGCTAGATGTGAGCTATAATCAAAATGGTGTTAATCACACAAAGGAAAAGGAAACAAAAGGCAAAAAGATTCATGCTTGCATGCATGCCCTAATCAATCAATTTTCATATAAATTATGACAGTGGAATGAATAGGATGAAAAAAATTGTCCACACCAATTGTAACATATTGCAACATAAACAAGACAAATGTTATAATATTTCTCATCTAATTGATCATTTTCTTCAAACTCTACTAATACTTGTTAGACATAAAAGAGTCTAAATTATGTCACATCAATAATACTTATATACGACGTCGACTGGCTTAAACCCTAGTTGTTAGACTATGTATATTAGGTATATTAGGTTTTGTATACTTAGATACCGAGGCCCCCGTTACTTGTATAGTCTTGGCCTCTTCCATTTTGTATTCTATATATACTCTTGTATCATATACATTGATAACACACAGAATTATTCAATAACAACGTGTTCTATTACTTTAAGTACACCTAGGACACTAATACTAGTAACCGAACTTGAGTTAGAATTTAAAATAGTGAACTAAAAGAGGGATCAAAAGAAGACAAAGGAAAGATAAAGGGAGGCAAAAAAGGCCTTGATATGATGGTGAAACTGTGCATAGTGTAAGCCATGCATGAACAATATATATGTGTATATATGTGTGTGTATATATATTGTTGGTATTAGGGTTAAAGAAGGTAAGCACAGTGGTTCTGAAACATGTTATGTAGTATCTGTTTGTTGCTGCTCTGAAAAAGTAAAGGGTAATCCTTTGGGTGAAACCCCAAAAACAGAAACTTCCAGTGGTCCATTGTTACCTTCTGACAATATTAAGGCCCTCCCCATCAAAGTGTTAGTAATTCTATTCTATATTTTACAAAAAATGGATAAAAATTACAACACTAATTAAGCACCGGCCCCCTCTCATCAAGAATCATTTAACACCTGTGTGTTTGTCAAAGAAAATCTATGGAAAAATTGCTATATAATGAACAGTAGATTCTGAGAACTGTACAAAACTGCAGGCTTGTCTGTGTTATCTGCCATTATTTTCTCAGTGGGGCTCAATTCGCTTGACCAAAACTATATACTCTTTCTCTCTTTCTTTGGGAATTCTATGTTGGGCCAAATTCAATGGTGGTTGAGTGTGTATTAGATGTTTATGTAATAAAACTTTATGCATGTGTGAGAGACATTAATATATATTGGAATATTAAAGTTTGTATAACATCAATTTTTTCCTCCACACCTATATATTTGAACTGCAAAAGAGACCTTAATCAGATTTAGTAATTGAACCGCCACTTCGAACATTAATGCATCTCTCTCTCTCTCTCTCTCTCTCACACACACACACACACACACAGAGTTTGATCATAACACACAAAATGCCAAATAGTCATGGTCAATTCCCATTAGGTACGTAATAAAAAAAGAATAAAAACGACAGTAATTAATAAAGGTTCACATGTTATAAGACAAATCATTAATATTTCTAACATCATCATCATTCTCATCATCATCTTCTTCTTCATCTAATTCTTCCATATCATTAACACGATCGTATTCATACGAGTACAAATTCTCACTATGTGCTGCATGCCCCATCCCAAACGCCCTAACGTGATCCTTTAACGATCTCTTGTGCTTAAAATCTGACCCACAAATACAAAACCATAATTTACCACAATTCTTCTCATGTGTGCGCCAATCCCCACGCACAGCAAATGGCTTACCACATTTTCGACAAGTGAAAGTCTTCGATCCATGCTTACGTTTGTAGTGAGTTTGAAGTGTTCGAAAATCTTTCAAGGGTTTTGATCTTGGATGGTCTATGTTGTTCTTACAACCCTCTGCGCAGCAATAACATGGTAACCTTAGAATTGACGAAGCTGGTTTTGTGCCCCTAAGGGATTCGGGGCCTTTTCGATATTCTGAGCCATGCCCCCACATATGCATCTGTAGAAGGATAAAATTAGGGGGAATAAGAGATGTATATATGATCACTTGTGTGAATATTTTTTCTGATAATCTGTAGTACGGAGAGTATACTATTATTCGTCCATCGATAAAGAATTTATGAGTGTAGATAATGTCTATCTACCTAATATAAGAGGGATATTAAATTTGTCTTGGTTTTCTCCATGGAAAGCTGATGAGTAGCTGGTGAATGTTGATTATCATGCTAAAAGTTGAAATTTTACCCAATTTGAACACCAAAAGTACATTTAAAATATCCAAAAAAATAAGAAATTTAATGCATATAGGCTGATAAAACATGCTTAAATTCCTTACTGCAAAACAATATATTGTATAAATCCATTACGTCAGTGAACTTTAATGCTTAGAAACTTTTTATGAGATGAAGGAAAAACAACTGGAAGTAATGAAGGAATATAAAAATGAAAAATGAAAAAATAAAACATTCTTGTTCGTTTTATCCATTGAATGTTGATTATCAAGTTAAAACTTCTAAAATTTCCAATTTGAACACTGAAAAAACTAGAAATATGTATACAAGCCGATAAAAACATGCCTAAACTGCTCAATTAATGCACATGAATATATTGTAAATTGAACAAAAAATAAACAAAAAGAAATATAAACAACAGATAGATTCTCAGCAAAAAATCTAATAACCTGCATGTTGTTATATCTGTTGAAAGTCTTACTGCAAACAGAACAAGAAAACTGTGTAGGCCCCACAAGTATTTGCGCCGGCGTTGGAATCCAATACTGCCCATGATCTCCCATTTCATAGTTATTAGGGTTTTCTGCAACTGTTGAAGAAGCATTAACATTAACATTTGGTGGGCCAATATGAAGAGCCACTGTAACACCATTTTCACCACTAGGGTTTTGCAGATTCTGATGCTTGTACGCTGCGAAGGTGTTGTGGTACCTTTGTTGTTGATGATGGTGGGTTTGGCCTGGAGGGCCAAGAGAGAGGAAAGTGGAATAGTCATCATCTTCTTCATCAGATATGGATGTGAAAGAATGAGCTTGCATGGTGATATATGATTGATATTGATGAAAATTGAAAATTGAAATTGAAATTGAAATATATTTATGGGGTTTTTGGGATGGTGAAAAATGTTTAGGTTTTGGTGGGGGAGACAAAGTTTGAGGGCTAGGTAGACAATATGTGTAGGCAAATGTTTTATAGGCTTTTTGGAGGGGTAGGGATTTTGGATTTTGGAATTTGGGCATTCAATTCACTGAGATTTTGTTCTGATATGATATATAAATATTTTATGAAAATTTATGTGAATTTCTAAAAGTGATTTATACATTTTCTAGATATATATGTTTTGTAATTAATTCAAAACTAAATAATCATTTTGCAACAAAGGATTTGTATGATATATTACTTTTGTAACTTGTCTATTATATCAAATTCTATACATAAATTCAGTGGATTCACAATTTTCCCTCTCAAATCTGCAAATACTCCACTTAAAATTAAACCATATATTGACATGGCTTAATATGTAATTCACACTACAACAAAATATATATATATATATATATATATTAGCATCAAATTTTGAAGAGAAAATATCAAAATTTATAATAATGCACATAATGAGTAATAACAATAATTTTTGTTCAAATATATATTCTGTGTTTTTTGGCGTGTTTGGATGTGGAGGAGACAAGGAAGAATTTGGGAGAAAAAATATGCATAGAATAGTGTACCAACACTACATAGTTTGCCTCCTTACAAATCACAATGTGCAGTTTCCCAAACAAAACTTTATTTAACCCTATTCATTTCAAATTCTTTTTCTTATCTAATTTCTCTCTTAAAGGATTTAAATATATATAAATATCATATATATATATATATATGTATGTATAGTGATGAAAGTATATAGTAGTGCATGTGGTACTGAGGGAGCAAAGTTAACTGTAGAACAGAATACCCTAATATCTTTCTTTTCCAACTTTTGTTATTAAAGGAAGTATTGATAGAGATGTGTAGTAATATAAAGTTAGAAAATGTTAGACTTTTTTTTTGCAATTTATGAAGTCATCTCCATATTTATATCACATGAAAGTTGAAACCATCTTTTAATTACCCAGACCAGCAGAAGCCCATTGTTTATTTCTATCATATATATTATAGCTAAGAAATGTATTGTCCAAGCTATTTTAATTTTGTATTTGTAACATATATCATATACAGTATATTCTAAGTGAATAAAATATACATTTACACCAGGACAAATGTGCATAAATATATACATAAGTTAACTAATGTTTCAACTCAAACATAAACTTAAACTTATTTTCAGACATAGGTGACCAAAGTAAATATACATATGCGAAACCCTAATAAAGCTTTTGTAAGTTGTATCTCTATATATAAATATATATATATATATAATATATATGGATACATATGTACACGGATATGTATGCTACATATATAAATTACTAGTCCTTAATAATCAGAGATGATTTGACAGCTTTGAAAGGTATGGAGTTAAGGGCATTCCTATTTTTTCCATAGAAAAACTGTCAATTTATGACCTAAATGGAATATAAAGTGCTTGTTCCAGTTGGTTTATTGCACAAATTTGTCCTCAGAATCATATTATATACACTAAATTATAAGGGAAAAAGTTTCAGATGATTTAGGTAATTTCAACTTCCACTTCAATAAAGTAGTGCTCATATTAATTGTAATAAAGTATTATCACACACGATAATTTATTGTTTATGCGTTATCTGCCTATAAAATTGTATTTATTAGAGCTAGTGATTGAAATATTGGTGTTGTTATGGTCTTGTTTTTTCAATAATAATACAACAATACAATTATGGTCTCTTTTATAATTATCTAAACATGAAAAATGTTCATAATTATAATTATGTACATCACATGAATATATGAAAAGATCGACGGCTTTTATTGCTTATAGTGTCCCAAAGCTAAGAATGAGCCATATACGAATTTCTAAAAATTAAAGTAGCATTAATAAACATCTAAAATAAAAAACAGGCCCCCCCCCCCAGCAAATGTGTTAAGCCCGTTTGAGATTCTGATCATCATTTATTTCAATAAAACACGGGGCCCCAATAATACATTGACCCAAAATTTCCATAAAGGGCCTCTTCCAACTGACCAAAGCCCCAAACTTGAAAGCATTATGTCCATTCTTATTTAATTGTCTGAATTTTGACAAAAATTGTTCATGTTTTTACTAAGTTGACCTTTTGGTTTGCTGATTATATCTATTTTGACTATGATTAAGAATTATCGAATTGGACTAATTTAACTTTTCGATTTTGCGGGTACTAGTTGAAATGTTCGTAATATTTCTCATTTTTCGATGCATGTGCGTTGCACATGATACCATTAGAGACAAAAATTGTTAGTATTTAAGGAGCCTGAAAATTGGGCTCAATTTGGTGATGCATTTCATGGGCTGGTTTGTTGGGCAGCTAAAAGAGCCCAATTTGGGTTGACATTGGGCTCGATTTTGCGTGGCAATGCTTTTATATGCTTCGATTTTGAGGATGCCATTGAAAACCAAAAATGGAGAGATGCAATGGATGAATAAAGTTTGAAGAACAGTAAGTTTTGTCGGAGATTGGATTTTCTAAGTGAGGGTTGTCAGAAATTTCTTTGAGTGTTCTACAATAATCAGAGTGAACCCATTTAAGTGTACAATTTTTTTTCTTCTAATTTTGGTCTACAATAATAAATCACCAAACTAGAATCCAAATGTAATAAGTAATAACCTAAGCTTATTATGTTTTTAGTGATTTATGTAATTATTATGAGCATCAAAACATTAATTTGCACACTGCATGCAAGTAACCTTAACTATCTTGCCAATCATGTTTTAATAATAAATCTCCAAAAATAATCATTGTACGTCAAGAATATATATATATACGTAATATATGTATTTATATATACCATTTAGTATTCAATATTTAAATAAAGGAGATCATTGACCGGGTTTTCGTGGACGCATGACATGAACAAAACAAGATCTAATTCAGACATCATTGTTTACGTCAACTGATGAACATTTTAATTAAATTCATGCTTATCTCTCTATATGGGACAACAGCCCTTGCATAATAAAGGGCCAAAATAACATTATAATGCTACCGCTTCATCACTATTATAGAAAAAAAAAATACACAATATATCTCATAAAATTAGACTTGTTAATCTCATAAACTATTAGTTAATATACCAGTTTTGGACGAATTTTTTATTGATTACTACATATTTTGTTTTTCCTAATTCAAAAGCCATTATTTTACCAATATGTATATAACACCATATACATATATAAATATTTATAGAAAACCCATAAGGCCATAAGAGCAATTGCCAAGTTCTCAATGAAATTTGTACCAATGTTCAGAAGGAAAAAAGCAAGATAATATTAAAAATAAAAGTAAAAATAAAAAAAAGGAAAATGTTTTGTGTTGGCTAGTTCTTACCCGACCCAACTACTCATTTACAAACTAATAAAGGGAGAATATTCGGGTCTTTATCCATACGTAAAATGGACCCATCATAAGTGTAGGACACGACAACGTAGAGAGAGTTGGATTTAGTTTGTTCTTATTTATTGGCTGGCCTTTAGGAGAGTGAAAGGCCAACATAATTTATAGCTACAGAGAAAGAATGTGAATTTGCACATTTGACCCATTATATCTTTGTTTTCATTCAATTTGACCTCTTATCTTAATCTAGTTTAAGTCTATTTATAGTTAATCTTAATTCAAAATAAGATTACATATAAAAATTCCTCTAATGAGAACAAAAATTTGAATACAATCAAAAAGAATTCGATTGTACAAATATGTATGCGAGATATTGATGATTGAGATGAGTGATCCAATATATAATAGTATAAATGATAAGTGATAATGTTGAATTTGTGGCTAACTATAATATTTAGTGACAGAATCTTTATTTTGTCATGAGATAAGGTTATACATGTTTATTAGTGATATGATTTGGATAAAAATTGCCATTTTTGGATAATTAGTGACAATGAAAATATTATTATTACCCACAATTAGTGACTCACTTTTTAACTAAAAACTTAACAACAACTATTATAATTGTCATTAGTCCTTCACTATACTTATTTACTTATGTCAATTAGTGACAATTTAAAAAAAATAAAAATCCATAATTGATAAAATATTATATATATCTAGTGATAATTTAAAATTCCCACTTTTAATTTTATCACTAATACTGCTATTTCTTCTAGTGTATCGCCCATTCCAAAATAAAGTAAAATTAAATAAAAAAAAACAAGAGCAAGATGAAGGCAAGAACCTCGAGCACTATCAAATCATTAGGTCATCTATGGAACAAAAAACTACGTGTACAAAATTCAATGAACCTAAAAACAAAAAGGGTAAAAAAAATAAATAATAAATAGCTAGAAAAGGATAGAGATTTAATGAGCAAAGGTCTTTGAATTTGATCTTATCTATTAATAAATAATAAATATAAATATAACACGTTACGTCAATCGACCCACGAATATTCAAAACCATAATCAAAAGATTCGTGTGTACGCGACGCCCCGACCAAGACTCTCCCACGCACCCCCTCATTTTCTCCTACACGTTCTTTAATTACAAGAAATTCAAAATAAATTTTTTAAAAAAAAGATTGAAAAAATAATTTCATTTTACCTTAATTATCTCACTCTAAAAATATTTAATAGCCCTATAAATACGTAAACATTATGCGGTAGTTAGCTAGAAATAATTTTTTCTTGTGAAACAAGTTTATTCCATTTCATGATTCTACTTAGATCCCTTTAATTATTCCCAATATATATTCATTTGGATCTCTCTATGCTACGACAAAACTGAAGCTATATATTCATTTAATCGCTTTTTTGTGAGTGAACTTTAATTCCATGTTTTAATTAAAGATGATGATCAACGGCCGTAATCACAGTGATCTGTCAGAGAAAGTGCAAAGATGTCAAGATCATATCCAGGCCTTAGAAGAAGAACGTACAAAGATTCAAGTTTTCCAACGTGAACTCCCTCTTTGTCTAGAACTCGTTACACAAGGTACGTTTTTTATACGTATGTTTTTTGTATATATCACTTGATGAAAATAAAATTTTAGGATACCCTTTTGTTTAAAGGATTTTTTGAAACCCTTTTCGGTTCATTTTTTTTAAAAAAAAAAGTTTTGTATACATATATATATATATATATATATATATATATGCTGCATACCTTCTATGTATATGAAAATAAAAAATTTGAAATTTTTTTTTGAACAGAATTTAAGAAACCCTTTTGTTAGTGTTTTATGGGAATTATGTTTTTCTTTTTTTTTTTTTTTTGAAGTTTTATATATATTTTTTGATGTTATTTTTGCAGCAATTGAGGCATGCAAACAGCAATTATCAGGGACAAGTAGTGAGCATAATTTAGATGGGCAATCTGAATGTTCTGAGCAGACATGTAGCGATTTGCCAGTTTTGGAAGAGTTTATCCCCATAAAAAGGGCTTCATCTCAATCTGATGGTGAAGAACAAGATTCGTGTAAAAAGCCAAAAAATGATACAAATTTTGACATTAATAGTAATAATAATGATGACAAAAATTCCAAGAAATCAGACTGGCTTAGATCTGCTCAGCTATGGAACCAGTCCCCAGATCCACCCTCCAAAGAGGTAAATTTTAAGAATTTCTTATGGTTAATTTACAAATGAGATATTTCATCTAATATTCGTAATTAGGGTCTACAGTAGAAATCTTATCTAGTGAATTTGGATAAAGATTTGATTTTTATTTTAAATTTTGGGTTATATAGGATTTAGCTAGTAAAACAGCTATCATGGAGGTGAAAAAGAATGGCAATTGTGGAGCATTTCATCCATTTAAGAAAGAAAAGAGTGTTGCTAAAACTGCTCCGCCAGTTACCACGGTGGCGTCACCAGCTTCCACCAGTTCCACGGCGGGGAGTGGCGGTGGAAATAAGAAGGAAGAAAGAAAGTCAAGGAGATGTTGGTCAACTGAGTTACACAAGAGATTCTTGCAAGCACTTCAACAACTTGGTGGCTCACATGGTGTGTTATTGGAATTAAATTAAGAATTTATTTTCTTTTTTTGTATTTTAATTAGGTTGATTTTAATTTTTGTTATTGATTGGATTGTGTAGTTGCTACACCAAAACAAATTAGGGAGTTGATGAAGGTTGATGGGCTTACAAATGATGAGGTTAAGAGCCATTTACAGGTTTGTCCCCATACTTTTCTTTTGTTTCTTCTTTGGTTTTTCCTAAGTAGAAGATTGGATTATGTACAACTTTTAATGGCTAAGGTCCTCTTTTTTGGTACATTTCCATTAGGATCCTCGAATAATTTTATATTAGACGTGATTAAACCTTCATCTGGGATTAATCAATGACGAAAACATCTAATTTTATTATGATTTAGTGGTGAAAATCGACTAACATGTATAGGGCGTCAATGAATAGCTATATATAGGTGGTGGATGCATTTACTATTGCAAAATATAGAAATAGCAATATAGCCCCCACCTTATACCCTATGATAAACGTTGATTGAATTTGAGGCATCTCTTACATTATAGGTTGAATAGGAAAACTACCTAATTTCGGTAGTAGATAGAAGTGTGAATATGTCAAGTAAATTACATTTCAACTAGGTCAAATTTCCCATATAGATGAAGTTAACCACTTTTTGTTATTTAGAATTAGTCTTGAAAAAGATGATTGTTCTAGCTTCTTAGTTGCATGTACCTAAATTAAAGAATCAATACATGAAATCTTGCATAATTTGATGTGTTTAATAATGTCTTAATAAATCTTTTACACACTTGAATGCAGAAATACCGTTTACACACGAGAAGACCAACCCCTTCAAACCACAACAACAATACACAAACACCTCAATTTGTGGTGGTGGGTGGATTATGGGTGCCACCGGAATATGCTTCAACGGCGGCATCGGCCACCTCTAATGGAATATATGCCCCCATCGCCGCCCTGCCGCCGCCATTCCAAGGGTCATCATCAACATCCCACAAACAAAAACAGCAAAATAAGACATCACATTCCGATGGCAGAGGCTGCAGTGACGGCGGCGGTGTTCAACAATCACATTCCTCCGGCACGCATACCACCACCATCACTCCAGCTTACTGATTTTATTTTCCTTTGTGAAAAGTTGTAGAAATAATCAAGATGATGACTTGGTGTAATAATTCAGGAAAAAAAAAATTATAGTGAATTTTTTGGGTGATTTTATTTTCTCTCTATAATTATACATGTTTTATTTAATTATTTATATTTATGTGAACTTGCAATAGAAGAGAGAAAATAAAGGAGAAATGGGGAAAAAAAGAAAGAAAATAGAATTTTGAATCCTGGGACAAAAGGCCACCAATTTATAAAAATATAGAAATAAAATCAGTGGCATCGCATTTTGACTCACATTGGTCTAACAAATTAATTCAAAATGGAATTTCAAGAACAATTGACAAAAGTGGAGATAATGTTAGGTAAGTATCATGGTCAACACAATTTAATTTATTTAACTTGTGATTCATCAATATATATATATATTTAAATTTCCAAAAAAGGGTAATGAACCTCTTTCCATTTTAGTGTCCAAATACATTTTTCAACACGTAATTTTATGAGAATTTTGACTCATGAGCTCTATTCTTATTCAAACATTCACGATTACAATATTAGGGCAACTCTAAAATTCAAATATAAACAAAAAAGGTCCTTAAAAGACAAACAAGTTAGTTTGTTTTTATTTTTCCTCTATGTTTTTTCAATCTTTACTAAAGATTTATACAAGCTACTTATTTAGTTAAGTAGAAAATTAATCAGAAAATCATGAATTCATAAACCCTCTCTGATACAGTAAGTTAATTTTTATTTATGAAAATTAACCTACAGCTTGAATTTTTTATTATTAATAATCATTAAATTTAAGTTCAAAACTCGACTCATGTACGCACACGGATAAAGATTATAAGTAAGGACCCATGGTCCCATGTAAGGATATTCTTGTAGCATTAGAAGTATAATGAGGAATGGTGGCATTATTGTAAGTATATAATTACCTATTATATTGGTAATTAGTGCTATATTAATATATATAATGATTTGATTGGTCAAGTATATTCTTTGTTTCTTTATATTATCTTCTATGTAAGATGGGAAATATTCTAATCCCACGAGAATCTTGTCTTCTCCAAGATACCATTGGCTCTTCATCATATGGTCACATATGCCTGCATTTATTTATTTATTTATTTATTTATTTATTTATTTCAATTTTCAACAGAGGACATTATAATTGGATTCTTATTACAACCATCACCATGTGGGGTTATTTAAGAAGAGAGCCCAAAAGATATTAAGTAGGATAAAGATTTGTATTTTTTCAGAAAGATCTTAAATCAGAAAAATAAGCAGGAAAATATTAAGATATATGAGGTAAAGTACATAGGCCATATTTAAATTTGAATTTATTATTATTTTTTATTTATTATGATTGAAATCCCCATATTAAATCTTGAAAGTGACCCCAAGCAACGACCATAATTTGATCTCTAAACAGATGATTAACTAGAACAAAAAAAATTCTCAATAACTTCAATCAGTATCTGATCTGTCGAATTTGTTTTGGGTCCCCAATTTGGCATTTATTCGTCCAACATATTCCACGTTCCTAGAGTTCTTAAATAAGTTTGCTTAAATATATGTAATTATGTAAATTAACATGTTAATTAATTCAAACATTTGTCTTAAGTCTTGAGTTAGATTAAAATAAAGGAGATATGGAAGTTTTAAAACTGGCCCTTCGAGTGGAAATTGAGCCAAATGTCTCTTGCAATTATCTAAAGTACAATATTAAGATATCCAATTTAAGGATGTCTGAGGATAGCCATTTCGGGATTTTCATAATAATTTAATTTGACCTAATTTCACATGTTTGGTGTTTATCTCTCCAATTCAACATTTTATAAAGTGGGAAGGATCTATTTTGTGCTATGCAAATCTAGTCATTGTTTTTTTTTTTTTTATGTATACTTTATAGACATTTTCCAAGTTCTTAGTTGTTGAATATGCTAATGACTGATAATCATAATAGATTAATAAACATTATCAAAATTCGGAGGAATATTCTCACATGTTAATGTGTTTATGTCATTTTAATAATTTTTTAGTGTGATTTTACAGCATTATAGTGCATTTTAAGTGCATGTCAATAGACGTGATTGGATTATTAATAGTGTATTTATCTGATTAATATGCGACAACTGTAAAGATAATTTAAAGATATCCATTTATTATTATGTATATTATATTAAAGTCAAACATACATCACTTTTATGCCAGTATTCACTAAGTTAAATAAGTAACTTTTGGTGAAATTCATATCAATTTTTTACAATGTCAGTCATAAAATAATCAACATATTAAATACATATTAATGGATACCATATATTGAAATAGTAAAATAACATATGTTATACTATATCATTTAGGTTAGGTTTCTTCAAGTTTGAATGTGTGATCTACAAGTGACGCCAAGTTTTTTTTTCTTTTTTTTTTGCTTAAACAATCAAAATTGAACTGAGTTTTTGCTCTGATCAATTTTTTAAATAGTAACCTAATTATTAAATAAGGAAAATAAGAAGTACTAAACCAAATAAGTGGACAAATTTGTAGATAAATAGATAATCCACTTCAACGACAAGAATGATTAATGGATACGACTGTTATTGGATATGTTTATGATTTTGTTTTTAAAAATGGAATTTTGATTAATCTTTTCTACTTGGGCCTTAAATTGGACATGTTGAGTGCACAAAAAACTGTTGGGCCTTAAATTAACTTGTAGCTTGGCCCACGTAATCAAGAAGTGGACTATTATATGGAGCCCAAACTAAGGGACCAATCAAAATTTATCTTTTTCTTACATGAACAAGGGTACAACTTGAAACACATACAGCTAAAAAAAGAACCAGCGCCTCGAAAGCCAAAGAGGATTTCACGCCGGCCACTGCAGAACGGCGGCGCAGCCGCGAACAGTACGGTGGCGGTATAAAAATGCGGCAGACAGATGGGCCCATCCCGCTATCCACCACCTGCAGCCATATATCTGTGTATATATATATATATGTATACATGCATGTAAGTACTTCAAAGCAAAACCATTGTAATCAATTCCCATATTAATTTCTTGTCCTAACTAAAATTAATTCTGTTCCTACTTTCTGGCCCTTATCTCATCTCATCGCATCACCAATCTGTCATCTTTAATGCCCAGAAATTAATAGATGCATCATTCATGTTAGTATCTTCTATTCTTACATCACCACTTGCTATGTGATCATTAATTACGAAATCTATAGGGATATCAGAAGTAATGACAAATGTTTCTTGTGAGTCAAATTCTGGGTTGGTTAAAATGTATAGAATTCTATGAGTTAAAAGCAGATGAAATATTGAATAAAGCCATAAATAGTCTTATGATTATTCAAGGTAAGAGAGTTCTAATGAAGAAAAGACACCAGCACTGTTATCACGTTGACAATTTGACATGCACCCAGAAAATTTTCGTTCAAATATAATATATAATGTCTAATCATAGTGCTGGTAAATTTATTTTTTTGACTTAGTTAATTAGATTTTAATATCCAGGATTTATGTTAATTTAAACCCTAATTTTAATTATAATTTATAATCAAGTTAGAGCTTAAATTAGATAAAATCAAATACTCTAATGCATGTTGTTATGTTATACTATTTTTTGAAAAAAATTATATTACTTATCTAAAAAACTCCAATTAGATAGAAAATATTTGAGCACATATACCGATTCAATTAATCATATGATAATTATATAATATATGCGTCCTTGTGATTAATTAATTTTTCAGAATTCCAATTAAATTAAAGTATTACTTGTTGGGAGATTAAAATCTAGGCGTCAGAATGCAATAATGAATTACAGTATTGTACATATGATTTTAATTAATAAAGCAGTTATTTGTTTTCTGAAGACAAAATATATCTACCAACAATTTCCCTCTTAAATTAAATCTTCTCCATTTTCTGTTTCTTCTTCTCCTTCTTCTTCAGAGCACACACAATCACACACAGTGAACGTGTTTTTTACTACTCGAAATGCATAGCTTCAAAACAGCTGATGTATATTGCCATTCCCAGTCACCCCTTTACCTCAGGTGCTCGAAAAAACTAATCTTTTATTATGATTATTATAACTATTATTATATTACTGTAAAATATTGCATGTTTATACATTTACAAAGTGTTTTTTATTTTATTTTAATTTCCTTAACTTTTCTTCTGCATAATCTGCATGTGTTATTTGGTAGAAATGTGGCACGATATATTGATCTTGGGGAGCTTGAGCAGTCAATTGGAAATGGATTTTATCATGATGATGTTGATAATTTCAGCAGAAGTAAGCTTTACAATTATTAATGCAATTTAAATGTTAGACTGCAGTTTGTAACAACTTGTAAATTGTGACTAATTATATAATTAATTATCTATAATTATGGTAGGCTCAATATACAGTGAGATGAAGGCAAGTAATGTGTCCCTAGTGCCTGACAACCTCCATTTTGGTGGCCTCAACAATGTAACACATTTTTTTCATCTTCAAAAATTAAATAATTATTACATTTACACATAATATGTGTCTTAAATAATAGGGTAACTGATTTTTTACTTAATTTTCTTTTCTTTTGGAAAAAATAGAATCTGGGTTCAGCTGAGATAGTGTCATCAGGAACTGGGGTAGATGCAGGGAAGTTCAAGTCGCCGGAGGGGACAATGTCGGTGGTTGTCAGCGGCGGCGGAGGCGGCGGTGTGGCAGATCATAGCCAACAGACTGATATTTCCACTGATATGGATGATAAAAATCAGGTCTTTTTTTTTAACACTTATTCCTTGAATATGAAATATTGAAGCTTTTTCTTGTTCTTTGAACTTCTGTGTGTGGATATATTTTCACTGACAATGGAAGTTATTTTAATTCTTAAACCTCGAGTTATTATTCATAATTACATCTTACATGCATATGGGGTATGTTAATAATCTACTTTTGATTTATAATCAATAGGAAATTGAAATAGTTATCTACATAGCCAAAAAAGAAAAAGTTGTTTTGTTTTTCAAGAGAACAGTACATTTTACTATCTACACAATCATGACAATCTTACTCTATTACTATTCAATATTGTTCTTTTGGTTGTGTTAAGTTAAAACTATCTTTGAACTTTCAATTCATTAAGCTAGATTTGATTTGTTTACGAAATTTTAGTACCATGGAGTTCATTATGAGAGATCTTTGGACTCGGTGGACCGTTGCAAGGGAAGAATTGAAGATCAAAAGGTTGTACTTTTACACCATTTATGATATATTTCTAGCAAATATGTTCAAGTGATAAGTTTGTGTTTGCTTTTATTATTCTTTATTTCAGGCACTTCGTAGACTAGCCCAGAATCGTGAAGCTGCCAAGAAAAGCCGAATGAGAAAAAAAGTAATTTGAATCTTTTGAAATAATTGTTATATGATGATCTTCTTTTACAATGTATCATTATTCGGAAAATGGAATATCTGTTTCAATTATATAAAAAAAAAATTACAATAATTTTCTTCGTGGATAGGCTTATGTTCAACAACTCGAGAATAGTAGGCAACGGCTTACACAACTAGAGCAGGAGCTGAAAAAAACACGACAGCAGGTATTTGCTAATTACTATACACTAAACTGTGTTTATGTGATGGTTTATTTGAATATTTACGTATTTTTTTAGAAAAAATTAACATAAGTCTGATATAGAAAGTAACGAAAAAGCAGCCAATTTTCGTCACATCTGGATTTTCCATAAATCAGGCTCGTTCTATAGGAGGAAATGGTGAGAATTCATTATATTATTTACTTATACTTTGGTTTAAAATTTATTCGAAAACTTGATTTATTGAGGACTATTTGATGTATAGGGGCTTTTGCATTTGACCTAGATTATGCTAGGTGGCTTGATGAACATCAACGGCTGATGATCGATCTGAGATCGGCTGTAAATTTCCATGCGGGCGAAAATGAACTAAGAATTCTCGTTGATGGAGTTTTGTTACATTATAACGAAATATTCAGGCTAAAGAGTATATGTACGAAATCGGATGTTTTCCACATTCTTTCTGGCATGTGGAAAACTCCTGCTGAAAGGTGTTTCATGTGGTTAGGAGGATTTCGATCCTCCGATATTCTCAAGGTATATTTTATTTCATTATACGCATAATTACATTCACACGAGATTTATAATTATCACGACAATTTTAGGCGCGAAATTGTAATCCGCCAGGTAATTTTTCAAATCTTAGAGTGTTTCTTATGCATGGTTTGGTATGTATTATGTGTAATAACTGTTGAATAATATAAAACTACTGTTGATAGATAATATTACTGATAATGAGAGATATATATAGCATTACAAGACTCGACAATCAAGGTAGACCTAAATAAAATAGGAAAATATAAATATAAGAAAACACAATACATAAGTAAATAAAGATCCTATATATACAAAACTAATGCAGATATTTTAAATATATTCTAACAATATCTATTTCATTTTTTCGGGATTTCAGATACTGAGAAACCAAATCGAACCGTTAAACGAACAACAGTTGTTGGGATTTTTTAATCTGCAGCAATCATCGCAACAGGCTGAGGATGCCTTGTCCCAAGGAATGGAAGCTTGGCAACAATCACTTATAGATACACTTTCTTCGAGCCCTCGTAATTCATTAAGTGTTATCGATTACATGACACAAATGGCTATTGCAATGAGCAAACTTGCCACTATTGAGAATTTCATTCATCAGGTATATATGAATTCACATTTTCTGATTATTTTATCGTATCGTGAGGTCATAAAATACGATAATTTTATCATATCACTATATATGTGTTTACTTAATTAACAGGCTGATCTTCTGAGACAACAAACATTACAACAACTACGAAGAATCTTGACCACTCATCAAGCTGCACGAGCCTTACTTGCCATCGGTGATTACAAGTCGAGGCTTCGTGCTTTGAGTTCATTATGGTTAGCACGTCCTACGGAATGATCTCGATTATATCTATTGGTCAAATCTTGTATGTTATAATTTGCCATTATTTTGTCGATATAAGTAATAGCTTTTCTTCATGGAGAACTAATAGGAAATAGTTTGTGAGTGTATTTTTCCCCTCAACTTTGAATAATTTGTTTTTGGCCTACAAGTTTTGAAATTTAGAATTTTACCCCAAGAATGAAACATATCGAGCTTTGTTGTTTTTTGATCCGTAGTCACCCCCTTTGATTGAATATTGTAGTTCCAATAGCATCTCAGAGTTGTTAATTTCTACACGATTTATTGATTTCTTAGCAATGACTATGATTAGCTCTTGTTTACTCGAGAATATGAGTAATGAGATTACTTAGAGTTGAAATCATGCCAATAAAATCAAACACTTATATAAATGATGTAAATAATGACATAAGAATGTAATATCTATCGTTTTGATCAAATATTTTCTACACGTTTGTACGTTCTACCTCTTTCATTCTTCTTCATTCATGCAGACATACAAACAAAGGAGCCTGTCAGCTATGGACAACCTAGGCTGGTTTACCTCTCTTGTGTGGTTTGCATGGTTTGCAGGCTATTACACAAGAGCGGGGTTTACCCAGTGCGCACCTAACGGTAGCGGCTGCGGGTTCCCTTGTCATAAAAAAAAAAAAGACATACAAACATAGAACATGTTAATTACAATAGTTATAATTTAGAAGTAAACATTATATAATATAATAATGTACTCAATATAACGATTCTTTTTAGGTGTGGATCTACACAGATTTGAATCAATCTAATTTGTTCGATAGGTTTCATGTGTAATTTATAAAGAATTAATGACGTGACAAATATAATTAACATACATTTTAAGTTGTATTAAGACAAACGAAAAATTATAAGATACAACAAAACTATTAATCCCAATATAGCATACACAAAAAACCAATTATGTGTATTACACAACTATTAGCATAAAATAACTTGGAAAAAACGGTTACTAAACAAACAACCGCCACATATCCTAAGCACCGTTTCCTTTTCAATTAAAAAAAATCCAACTGCCTCTTTTCCAACAATTACAGTCAAATTTATTCCATGTTTACGATGAATGCGTCAGCCCCACCGGAACCACCGTCAACGGCAGTGCCACCCACCGGAATTCCAGTGAACCATGGCGCTCCGCCGCCTCCAGTCGCCTCTAAATTGGGCCGTCATTCTCATGTCCCGTGGTCAACTGGCCTGTGTGATTGTTTCAATGATATTAGCATTTGTAAGTCAGAAATGTATAATAATAATTAATATATTAATATTTCTTCTCTGCTGTCAGTAACTTAGTGCATAAATCTTTTAATACAATTTTATATTGGCAATACATTATGAACTAATTAAAAAACTTAAATTTGGTATTTTATTGCAGGTTGCTTAACATGTTGGTGTCCATGCATAACATTTGGTCGGATTGCAGAAATTGTGGACAGAGGATCAACGAGTAAGCCAAACACGAATTTTAACCCTGATTTTATTTAAATTTAATTTATTATTAGCAAAAATCAAAATTAATTATACATATTTATAATGAATTATATATATGTAAATTAAGGTTGTGGGGTTAGTGGAGCATTATACTGGATGATATGTTGCATAAGTGGATGTTCGTGGCTATATTCATGCTTTTATAGATCAAAATTAAGAGGGCAGTATTTTATAGAAGAGAAACCATGCACAGATTGTTGTGTCCATTTGTGCTGTGAGACTTGTGCTTTGTGCCAAGAATATAGACAGCTTCAATTACAGGGACTTGATTTATCTATAGGTAACTTTAATTCTTGCTCAATCATTATATTTTTATTTTTATCATCTATATTTTTAGCACTCATTTATCAGTCTACAGATTTAGATTAATATTAGTTGATGTTTACTAATTCTCCGAAATAAGTTAATCAAAGTCGTAAGCTCATACTTAATTTTTGAAGAATTTGCAAACACTTGTGACTTGACTCTTAGTTTTAATCTTATAAGAAAAAATAAAAGGAAAATATTTTGATTAATTTTTTTCTCACTCAAATCCATAATTTTATCATTTTCACAAGATCAATATATTTTATTCTTTTTATTTTATTTTATTTTTTTGGGAAAATTGATTGGGAAAAGATTAATGAATATATAGGATGGCATGGGAATTTGGAAAGGCAGAAGCTAAAGCCTCCATCTATCCAAGAGGGCATGAAGCGGTAGACATGGAACTTGTCCATCATTTATTTATTTTTTTTATTTTCCAAAACCAAATTTATTTATTTTATCTTATTTTGTGAATTAATTAGCTATTATAATGAGAGCATATGTATTACCATATTCGAATTAAATACTTTACATTATACACATGAAATTATGATACTGAAATTGATGGTTCAAGTATTATGCTTTAGTTTGCTTCAATTTTCTTTTCTTTTCTTTTTTAACCTAAAAGGAAAAAGAAAAATGAAATTGCATGAATTTTCTGTCAGTATTTTATTCTTAAGCAAGTTGACTACATATCGGATCTCAGGCAATCTTTGATCTGATTTTGAAGCATATATTCATAGTTATTTTTTTTTTTTTCAGTTTATCTGAATTACGAAATTCTAACATGCCATGTTAGATTTCGTATTTTATTTACTTTATTGCCGACTTCTCCAGCTTTTTAGCATCAATCACATTCACATCATGGATAAACATTAACCATATCAAATTTATGCAGTGCAGAAGAATTTCTTAAACTCAGAAGGTTCATAACAATTCAATGATCTTATAAATGATTCAAAATATAGATATATAAAGCATAAATAAACTTCTAAAAACAAATAAGGTCCACATGATAAATAGAATAACATGCTGATATTTCTTTGTTTACAATTTCATTTGTTTCAATATTTGAACACAAACAATTACTCGATGCATGAAGAAAATAAATAACTGAATGTTCAAAAACAAAACTGAAAAAGCCAAACATAATAATTTATACATGTTATTACATTTATCTTTTATTTGGTGTGAAATTTTATTTAGCCAAATAATGCTTCACACTTTTTATTTATAAAACTTGATTCTAATAAGTAAGATATCTTTCAATATTAGTTATGCGAACAAAAAGGGAAAAAAAAAAAAAAAAAACAAGTTACATCATTTTATTTTAATTTAGCATAAAATTGTAATTGAGTTTCAAAATGAAGTCACCTCGAATAATGTCTTCAAGAAACATGCAGCAATTTATAGTAAGGTATAGACAAAATAAATTTGTTATTCATAGATTTTTATATAAGATATATATATATATGTAGCTATGAAAAAATGCATGGATTTCAATATTTCAAAATGCATTAGATCTATAGCTACTGTACCCATGTTTAACACAATGCTAGGATCTTAAAAAATAGCTTAATTTTCTCTTTTAATTCAGTTTTACGTGATTAAATCACGTTTATACATCCAAAAACATATAAGAGAATCTATTTACATATGGTTGACTGAAGATTCTACAGAAATTGGATATCCAAGGGACATCTGTAATTGCAAAGATTCCAGAATCTGATGCATCGTGAGGATGAATGAACTCATATGAATTTCTATAGTGTTCTTATCTTACTTTTGGGAGCAATAATGGTCAAAATTCAATAAAGCAATGAAGAATATAATAGAGATATTTTTCCATTTACATACATGTACTTGAAAGATTTTATTCTCAATACAATATCATCTATTATTTCGATCTTTTATTCCTTCTGAGGAAAATGAGGATAATGTGATTTATATTTACAATAAGTCAATACGAAATCTTAGCTTTATGATGTACTAAGCTAGATGACAAAAGGAACTTGAAATGTATTAAACAAAATAAAAGTTATCGCATGCGATCATACGTATATTCCCTTGCAATTTAATATGCAATTCATATACTGTAGTATACATGCATGCATGCATGTTATATATAAAGGTAGATTTTTATATATTTAATTTTTATATTTTATATGGATATTAAACCATCCAATAAATAAAATATCATCCAAATTAATCCTGTCTCTGAAAAATTTTATATGAAACATTGATTGACATATTGTTGCTGACATAAAATGTTATGGGAGACAACCTGAAGTTAGGTTGGCCATATTTTTTACCAAATTTGTGTTAAATCCCTTTTTTAATAATGAATCAACTTTATTTTGTTTTCCTGCCACATTTCTTCTTTTTTTTTTTTTTTTGGTAAGAAGCCACAATATTTATTAAACACTATAAAACTAGTGTAATTTAATAATTGAATACCCAACTTTAACCTGATGTTTCCCCACTACTTTTTTGTCCTCAGCTGTAGTTTTCCAAAGTGCCCTCCTTTTTGCTTTAAATAATTTAGTGGTGGATTAAAAAAACCAATGAATCAAACAAATGTAATCATATAATAAGAGGACTTAATATTTGAAATTTTGTACCATTTCAAGTCTTATCTTATGTCATTCACTTCCTTTATAAATAGCTCCAAAGAGCCCCCATATTGTCACCAGAAATAACCCAAAGTTCACATCTTTATTCATTTTTCATTTCCATTTCCCATCTTATGAAAAAAATAAGTATGACCACAACGACACAATATCCAACTCTAGGCCTTCAAATCAACACCAAAGAATCCCAACATAGAGTTGTAGTTGAGGAAATTGATGGCCTCATTAGGGTTTACAAAGATGGACACGTGGAACGACCCCAGATCGTGCCAAGTGTCCCATGTTCATTGGCTCCAGAGCTCGGGGTAACATGTCGAGACATGATCATAGATAAGTACACAAACATTTGGGCACGTTTGTTTGTCCCAAATATCACACAAGGCAAAGTCCCATTGCTAGTGTACTTCCATGGAGGTGGATTTTGTGTTGGTTCCTCTTCTTGGAGTTGTTACCATGAATTCCTAGCAAAATTAGCCTCGAAACTCAATTGTCTCGTTTTGTCGGTAAACTATAGGTTAGCCCCGGAAAACCCTCTTCCGGCCGCCTATGATGATGGCCTCAAAACCCTAATCTGGCTAAAGCAACAATCTTTTATCAGCAATAACGAGTTTTGGGTCAAAAAATGCAATTTTTCCAGCATTTATTTAGCCGGTGATAGTGCCGGTGCGAATATAGCCTACAATGTGGCCTTAAGACTAAGGCCACTAGACATCAAAGGGCTCATACTAATACAACCCTTTTTTGGAGGCGAAACGAGGACTCACTCGGAGAAGTACATGGCTCAGCCACCACGCTCCGCCCTGACCCTGGCGGCATCGGATACATATTGGCGGTTATCGTTGCCCATTGGGGCCAATCGTGACCATCCATGGTGCAATCCAATGGCTAAGGGTGTGGCTAAGAGGGATGAATTGGTCCACTTGCCTATTATGGTATGTATATCAGAGACGGACATATTGAAAGATAGGAACTTGGATTTGTGTGCAAAATTGGAAAGTGATGGTCATAAAATTGAGCAAGTGGTGTGTAAAGGAGTTGGCCATGCATTTCAGATTCTTAATAATTCTCCTTTGTCACAAGCTCGTGTTCATGAATTGATTGGTCATATCAAGAACTTCATAGTTAATTAGTAGGTAAGTATGGGGGAATTGATTTTGATTATGTGTATGTTTAGATTGAAATGAGGAGAGGGGTCTAGAATAGTAAGCACTTTCCTATGTACAATTATTCGTACTTAAATTAGAGTAAAAGAAACTAAGTAATAAGAGATATTGGATTCTAGTTTCACTTGAAAGGAAAGTTATGTGTTACTTTGTAATTAAATGTATTACTTTACGTTTTTTTACATGTATGCAATATACTATATTAGAGAAATATTGACTGAATTCATTGAACTTGGTGATATTTTTTATTTAAAAATTATATTTATATATTTTTTGATTAAATTAAAGATGATATTTTGTTCTTTCTATTTTATCTTATTAATTGAGATTATATAAGGCAGGCTCTCTCTCTCTCTCTCACACGATTTTGGAAATAATCACGATGGGCAACACGATTCATTATTGTTTGAGAATGGTGTGGATTCATCATTTGTTGTATGCTTAATAATAATATCTTAAAAGTCGATCGGGTTTGGAAATAATTTTGATGTAGATTTAAGCATCATGACTTGTAAAAAAAAATATTAAGGAGATTTAGTCATATTATATCATGATTGTCTTAAATTCCCATAATTAACATGCTGAACTAAGATGCATGATAAACAATCATCTTAGATGTTTTGACAAGTTTATAGGAGACCATGACAACCCTAAACAAATCATTTTTCCAAACGTTAATTTCACTTTAGTAATCATTATGTAATTCATAATTAAAGTGAACAAAAATTGCAACTAAGTAATAAATCCATATATATATTTTAATATATGGTAACCAAATTACCTGTAACATAAATGTACAAAAAATTACTTATGGGTTGTAAATGTAGGGTTTATGCATACTTTAATTCATCACTTCAATGACTAATTTTGAAATTGAGGTATCACAAGATCATATTAATTGGTATTAAAGCTGTCCATAACTTGGATTATTATGGGGCACAAATAGATCTGCTAGACTGCTATTTCCAAGGTACTAGGACATACGACTATTGAAAAAATTAGAACCTTAAATTTTGATTTTAATCACATTATTCAGACATATAAGCCCTCTTTGATTCATTTAGATCTCCACACACACCATTTGATCGTCCAAACTTCATGTTCAAAGATCCCGTAACAGGCCTTTCCAGAGAATGAATCAATTGAAATATATATGTATGAAAGAAGCATTGGCTGCTTATGCTTTAATCCTTCACATTAGCAATACAGTTAGGAGTACACTTGCAAGAGCAGGGCTCAAATGAACATACGAATATCAGTAGTCTCAATGCAAACATCTTATGTCTTCCAAGCAAATCAATGATTATTTTAGAACATTACTAAGAAAATAACAAAATTCAAAACCAAACAAAATGAAAATGAAATAGTATGTTGTCTAGCTCGACATCATGACTTGATCGATGGACTGAAGTGCTTGATTAGCGAAAAAACGGACATCTACATCAGGGTCCTCAGCTAGATCTACTAAAGCCGGGCGTATGGTACTCTCCACCACCTACATTAGACGAAAACAATTCAGAATTTGCATGTACATTATACAGGGTAAACATTCCAGCATGAGAAATAATTATGAAAACACAGATTTGAGAAATTATCATTATTTTCCCTTTTAATAATTGCATATTACGGTTTCACACCCTGTCAGTAAACGCGGTTAACATTTCCCCTGAAAAATGTTGTCACAATGTGATAGGGAGTCATTTACAAAATCAGAGGCATGGTAATTACCGCATAAGTGTTGGGGTGTGAATTTAGTTATCCATATTATATATATAATGTATATGTATGGATGTATGTATGTATGTACAAACACGAGAAAGAAATAGTGGAAGGAGAAGTGAACTTACAGGTTGATCAACAATGGGGATCATGGACTGCAAGACCTTAGCGACGTTAAATTTGATGTTGGGCACTCTGAAAAATAATAAGCTTATTAGTTGTGAAAAGTATGATCATACAACTATAGCTGATAGACGAGCATGAAAAAATCAACTACCTGTCCTTTGATGCAGTAACCATCACAGGTAATAATTTGGAACATGTTATCTCAGAACCCATGACGGGAGCAAGTAATGAAATTGCACGAAGAACAATCATCCTATATAAATAATGCGGGTTGTTCACCATATCCAAGACCTGCATGGGAGAATGCCATAATATTCCTTTATTAAAACATGTTAGTAAGAAATGCCACCTGTTATTCGTACAGGCCAAATAGAAATGTGCATGAGGAACAGGAATCATATACAAACAAAGCATTTTTCTGATAAATATATACACACACATCTACATACCTGAGGCACTATATGCTGCATTGCCCACTCTGGACCAAACTCCTCAGCCAGCCGCTTCAAATTATTAGCTGCTGCATCTCGAATAGAGTAAACCTGCACATAATCCAAAAGGTAGACCTAATTTTTCTTTTCTGACTTCGAAAACGCGAGTAAGAGCGTCATTTTACACTTTCAGGCACACTTGAGTTTAGCCGTCAGTCGAAGGTTGGTCAATATAAGGTTTTATGTTAGGAGGTGTCGGTTATGGGACAAGAATAAGCAGGTTGGTCAGAAATTACGCTTAATAAGCGAGGTAGATAGTGTAATAACCCTAAAATATAACTTCATTTGCCATGAAATTAGTATTAGTTTAGATGAGTGAGGATTCTAGAATGTGCGAAATTCCAGACATGACATTTTCCACACATTATCCAATTAATTGCAGTTTAAATGAGACGGAAGAAAACTGCAGTATGAGATGATCCTGCGTTATAAAAACAAAATCGCAAGAAAAAAAGAAATACAAACCTTGTCTTGTAGCCACTGCATGCAGAGGGCACCTAACTTATCATCAAAAAAACCAACACCTAATTGACTAGCCAATAAAGGTATATATTCTATGATCGCAAGGCGAACCCTCCAATGTCTATCCTCTGCCAGCTCGACAATAGCTGGTAATAGAGACTGGGATAATAAATCAATTCCAATAACCTGCACGTAAAGAAGAAGAAGAAGAATAAGTTTGACGTGAGAATGGAGGGAAATTTCATAACACCCAAGTGGAGCTGTGAGACATTGGACAAAAGGTTAAAAAAACAAAAAACGAAATGCTAACACATCTACAGTGAGACGGTAGTAATAGGGCCAAAAATATATCTCATAATTTTTGTATTAATATAATATATTATTATGAAGTATAATCACGACAAATATGAAATATATCATTTATATATATATAATGTAATATATTATAAAATCAATTATTATATATATCGAAAATAAATATATAATAGAATAAATTTTGTACTGGCTCGCGAGTCCTTCAATAGTAAATGGCTCGGGCTCGGCTCTTTATCTCAGCACAAGCACAAAAAACCACGAGCTTGAATTGAGATCTAATCCAGCCGGCTCGACTCGATACACACAATTCATATGGAGAACTCATTCAGATACATCCGTTACCAAAGCGGGTAGCACCTCAAAAGCCAAAAATGTGATATAGATTCACATAGTACTTGAACAGACAAGTTGGGACTTCACATACCTGATTAACTTGATCGAGCTTGCTAATAATGTTGAGCCGTACATCGGGGAATTCATCTTTCAGAAGGGAAAGAAATATTGGAAGAAGTTGTTCAATTGTTGCATCCTGCAAATCAGAAAATTGAATGCTTAAAAGTCAGGTTTGAACACTTCAGAAGTAAATAGAATTTCCATAACAGATTATCCGAGGAAGAAAACGGTATCTCAATGACGACAAACCTTTCCTAGAACAGGAGCCATTCCCATAATTACAGACGCCAAAGCAGACCTCACATGTTGTGAAGAATCAGATGACAATTCCTGCAGCCAATTACATGCCAGTTAAGATAGTGAAAGGAAAGAACAGATCATATGAACAATGTATACATCAACTAACAGATAAATCTGCTAAATACCTTCACACAGGGAAGAATATGCTGAATAGCAAGTTCAGGATTAAGAATACGGCAGAATTTTGTGACTTTTCCGGCAGCTGCTATTCGGACTTCTGCTTCATTGTCTCGAAGTAGGCGTACATAAGCAGGAACCAAGTCCGTCCTTGAAACATATAATCACGAAATTATAAGTTTCAGCATGAAAAGAACTTGCAAGAAAAGAAAGCAAATAAACAAATTATTCTAACTTCGTATGTTTTAATTAAGAGATAATTGCAGTTAGCCGTATCATATATATATATTTAGGATTGCATATAACCAACAGAGAAGTAAGAAAAGGAACAAGTATCTCTTAATATCATGGACAAGTGATATAAACAGGGTTTTAAAAACTGCAAGAAATTCATAAAGACGTGCAGTATAACATCATATGAAATGCATAATATTGAAACTAAGAAGCAAATAGTAACAACTACCTAGTAGGTTCAGGTCCCACAGCCTCGCAAAGCTCATACAACTGGTTGGCAACCATGTAGCGAACACGCCAAGACTTATCCTGATAATAAAATAAGAAAATTTCATTTAGAAAGAAGAAAGAAAAGAAATTAATAAACGATGAAGCAAATAACATATACTTGCACAAGCGGAAAAAGCCTTTGCATTCAGGGCTTGTCTTTGAATTAGGCAATGTGGTAACATTCTCACAAAAAAAATGACAGGTTTAAAGAAAACGGCTGGAATGTTGTATTAGCACCAGCAGGTATATAAACTATTACTAGAATAAGCAGTGTGGTTGATTGGTATTTGGTAACACACCTGCGAGAAGTTCACAATTACTGGGAGAATATGGGCAACACAATCTTGAGGCTCCAACAACTTGCCAAGAGCAGCACACCCCTCAACAGCTAGCAAACGAACAGAATCTTGATCTGAAAAGAAGTATTTACACAGTTCATTTTACTAATATCATCTTTTCCACATGTTAAGCACATAAAAATACCATCTATCATAATAGCAATTTTCTTCATGACCAATAGCAGGCCAATGATTTACTTTTTAGTGTATTTAGTGTATTTACAGAACAAACTATTATATAGATAAATGCTGGCTTTTATATACAAGATTCACATGTGAGATAATGTTTGGTGTATTAAAGATTAGCTGAATCAAGTCAACTATGTTGATATCTAAGCAAACTTCCCACCATGAAGCTGACAATGTTTCATCACTGTTAACTAAATATTATAAGATGAAAAAGAACCCAAATTTTTTTACCATCCTGCGTGAGATCCTCAAACATAGACATGATGTCAGTCTTGAGATTCGCAGCTTCCACAGTTGCAGCAAATTTCCCCAAATTTGTTGCAGCAGCCCTTCTCACCATAGGCATATCATCTTGACACAACTGACTATACATTGACCTTAATTCTGTCTTTAACACATCTGGGGCACTCGAGTAAGCAATATGAAACAGTCCACAAGCTGACACACGGGCTGTAAACCACTCACCAGCTGCCAGCCTCTGTAGTTTAAAATTGAGTGAAATTTCAATCAAAATCAATTCATAAAGACCTAAACACTAGAAATAGAAATAAGAAAGGCTTAGAGACCAAAAGAGTAATTTCACATGCTAAACACAATTAATAGCAAATATATACAAAAACAGAACTAGAAAAGAATGCATGCTGGATTTTACTTGAGATGGTACCCTCGAGGTAAAAACATGATGCTGTTTAAGTGAGTATGTGGTCTTCACCTCTTGTACTTCCAAATGACATAAAACAATTCTCCAGACACTAACATGCATCATAATTCATAGGTATGAATGGGGAAAAGGATACATCTAAACAAATTCAGGGAAAAAGATAAAAGTATCAGGAATCACGAAACTCTGGAGCCCATATTTTTCCCATCACGTATGCATGGGTTATTGCTCAATACCTAACAAAGCTGAAATTTTCAGTAGACCAGAATTTTGGATAAAACATACAAGTCATATCTGACCTTTACAAGAGGAATAAACCAGTCCACCAAATCACTTTCCCTCATCTGGGATCCAATTCTGCACAGTGACTCCACAGCTTTGTCCCTCACACAGGTCTCCTCAACTGTACAAAGTGTTTCCAAAGGAGGGAGCAACACATGAGCATGGTCCACTCCTCCAACATATGGAATAAATACACCCAATTCTTCAGCCATAGTGAGAAGCACTTCGTCATCATCATCATTGTTCTCACTCAGAAATGGTATCAACTCCTTTCTTGTCCTCTCTTCCCCAAGCGCCCGAGCAATGGTGGATAGTCTACGGATTGAGTTCAATCGTAGTTGAATGTCATCGTTCTTCAACTCATCTATTAGTACTGCTATAGGATAGAGTGGCTCATCCACCATCGACATTGTGTCGCAAAGATTGAGCTACAAGCTACATTAGAACATTAGAAAAATAAACAGAAATTAGCTTAAACTGAATTTGTAGGATAAATGCATAGAAAGAGAGTAAGGGACTAAGAAAATTGATATCATTTACTAAACCAAAAAAAGATATCTTAAAATTTTACTAAAAGTAACCAAACCACACAAATCACAGTGCTCCAAAACATGATTCCAGGTAAAATTATATATGTTTTTCCACTTGAAAGAAACACTGAGAAAATACATTAGAAGAATTACATCTCCCCAATCCATAAAATCCTAAGAAATGAAGCAGATCAGACTACATATAATCATGAATTTCCATACAAAAAGGCAGCAATCTTTTTAAAAAATTGAAACTGTCATAAAAGTTCCTAACTTCTGTGCAAACTAAAGATTATGAGATTTTACTTGGAGTTCAGAGATGAAACTATTTGTGAAAATCGCAGCTCGATCCACAAATTGAATTGAAAAGTTGATTATTTACCTAGATATTAAAGGTCGAAAGAAAAACATAAAATGAAAATCAAGACGAGTAATCTAAGATCCAGATCTGAACCACCGGCAACAGTTTAGAATATCCAAAAGAAATGAGATATGCATAGGATTAATCATATAATACGCATAAAAAACACATATCATCGAGAAATAGAACAGCGTTACCGGAGGTAATCAAATCTCGCCGGCTATCGTCAGGTTTCCGAGGCAGAGAGAGAGAGAGAGTGATTTAAGAATTTTTCTGTATTATTTTTTCGAACCGATATTATTCAAGCAGTAACAATAAATACTGCGTTTTATTCTTCCCTTCTCTTAATAAGTCGCTCCGCGATTTATCACTTTCGGCTTTCTAAAACTTCGGGTAAAGTAAACTCCTGGTGCTTGTTTTATGGGAAACCAAGGCCATGGTTGGTTTTATTTGGGCCTGTTTTGGCCCAATATTGTTCGGCCTGTTTTAATTTACATTTGTTATGAACTTTTTATAGTCAATTTAATAAATCATAACCTTATATTTATTTTCCAAATTTGTGGAATCTTACCTCAAGTCTTGGATCTTTTCAATTATTCTGCAAGTTTGTGGTTTGCTTACTTCATTTTACGATTTCGCGAGGATTTATTTTCTATAAGTCGTGAGTCTAAAATGTTCTTTATAAATTATTTCGTTGTTCTTGAAACTCATTAGTCTTCATATATCGATTTTGTCCATTAATCACGTGCGAGTCCTATAAGAGCCATAAATAAATAGAAAATTTGTATATGAAGAAGTTTTAAAACAAATTGATTGAATGGTATTACATGAACAAAATGAATTTGCAATAAATTTGATTAAGTTTTAGTCATAGAGGAGCAAAGTAACCTACTAAGTAGGTTCCAAGCTATTTTACAATTTTAAACTAAATGTATTTTTGCCTATCAATTTTGATGTACTTTATGTAGTATGTGGGGTGTAAATATTTTAGAAATAGAAAAAATATTGAATAAAAGATTTATAATAAAGGAATGCAAAATGAAATTTGCCCTATTTCATATTACATTCTACTTAAGCATGTTGTTATATTTCCTTAAATAAAAAAAAAATGGACTCGGATTATACATTATTATTGAATACAAGAATAGTGTTAAGTTACAACATTGTATGGCAAAGCAATACCATTTTGTCTACAATTTAAAAGATCTATTCAAGAAATTAAAAAAATAAAATCTCAATTCACACACAAACTAAACATTTGAATCACTTGAAAAAACGTGTCCATGAAGTAGCACTTTTTGTCAAAACAACAACATCGGGATCTCTAAAACCCGCCTCTTCACTTAACTCCTCGAAACAATCCACCACATTCTGCAGCCTCGCCACAAACTCAATCAAAAGCGAAGCAAACGTGGCCAAAGACAAAGCACTCGCGCTTTGATAAGTCTTAACCTCTTCGTCTTTTATCAAACCATCAACACCTTCAAAAGAAATCATAGAAGGCCATGGGACATGTTTCCTTAGCTTATGCTTTGGCAAATCTTTGTTAGCCAAACGAGGCGTTATTACAAGAGACGACTTCATGTAAATGGCCGTTTCGCTTTGAGATTTGAAGCCTAATCGTAGATTTTCATAATCCCTTTCGTTTGAAATATCTTCTAGCTCCTTTTTGGCTTGACTTTTGATTTCCCATTTTTGAGAATTGACTAATACAAACGATCTTTCGTCTATTTTTCTTTGTAAGTGTTCCCCTGCTTCGTGCACGTCTTTAAGAATGTGGTGCTCGTTTGCGCCTAGTTTTTCCATTTTTTCTACTTTGCTCCCAATTTCGCGGAGAATTTTTGCACCCTCTGAGCTCACTCTTTGAAGCTGGTTACGAAATACTTGCCTCTTTTCCGGTGGTGCCTGTGGATTTTGTTAGGAATATGATGCCAATTATGAATAAACACACGAAAGAAAACGCAATAAAGAACATACGAATTATTTACTCAGTTCATCAAAAGAATTTTGACTACGTCTGGGGCGCTACCAAGCCAGGATTTTCACTATATTTTTTGTAAGAATGTTACAATGAGATAATAGGGCTATTTATACAATATGCGTAACCTAATAAGAATAAATACAATTCTTCAGGATCCATAACTCAACATATTTCACATTTTAACAACAAATATATACACATCGAACGAATAAAAACATAAGAAAAAATTGCAAATTTTGCCCCATATATATATATATACACAAACCTGAATTTCTGATAAGATGCATCCATGGAGAGCCATGACACTATAAGCACAATGCCTAACAGCAGCACTTAGTTTCACATAAGTCCTCCAAGGATGATGAAGCTTTCTATAACGCCCGTGAGGCGGTTCCCATATAGCAAAGCCTAACTGCCCAAATCGAAAAAATAATCATGTCATATTTTTCGTTAAGTATAAATACTTAGCATATTTCACATAAAGACGTAATTAATTGTACCAAAGTTTGCTCCCGGTTTGCTGATTCTATAACCGTTTTATACCCGAGATAATGATGATCATCGGATACTGGCTGAGTCATGAATCTATACGCGCTTCCATAGTTAACGATACATTTCAAATACCCATTCACACAACCTTAAGAAACATGATGTAATGATAAAATGAGTTAAGAAATATGAGTGTTTATGTAATAATCTCTTTATATATACATAAATCGAACCTTCTAAAGACGTTGCTAGCTCCTCGAAGTTATTGACCACAAGGCGATGCAGATCGTCTCCAGACCAAATGGGATAAATGCAAATATTAATAATGAAGCAAAGACAAGCACCAACAGCAATAAGGACTAATCGAGTAAGAATTGCGACTGTATATTCCCTAGTCCTGTTCCCAGCCACCATAAGGATACAATACGTTAGTACGAAAACACGAAATCCATATTCGTATGGCGCCATTGTTGGATAAAGTTTCAAATATGCTGCAATTGATCCTGCCAATATAGTTTACACATCTTGTTAGTTGAAGAACAAAGGCTAATAGAGCCAAGTATGGTGAAGAAGGGTATTTTGGTCATTTTCAAGTGTAAATCGACTCGTGAATCATCTGGTTTGTTCTATAAGCAAAACCCGTATTAGTATATTTGACGCGTTTATTAGTTGAAGAATCAAGTCTGATAGAAGAATGTATTGTGAAAAGGGTATTTTGGTCATTTTTAACTATAAATCGACTCGTGACAAAACCCGTTTACAAAAGGAAGAAATGTGGGAGCGAGACGAACCCTATTAGTATATTTTGACGCGTTTATTAGTTGAAAAATCAAGTCTGATAGAAGAATGTATTATTAAAAAGGGTATTTTGGTCATTTTCAACTTCGTTTTGTAGAAGAAGAAATGTGGAAATCGAGACAAACCAATGATGAAGAAACTTATGACGATAACGACTTTTTCTCCGTCCCCAGCCATGAGAGAAATCGCGGCAAAGAAAAAAGCAAGCATTCCGGCACAAAATGTCCCCAATCCACGGTTAAATCCTTTGATAAACGTCCCTCCTTCACAAATCATAAATGGTAAATCAGTCACAGTCCACCATACACCACACCACTGAATTAGTACGATTAAGGTATCTTTTACCATTATAAGTATTATGATGTAATGAACTAAAATATAATTTCCCAAAAAATAGGATATGATTGTAATACCTATGCTGAACTCGAACATTACAATAACGGTTAACATTGCCCAAATCGAAAACTGGGAGACCTCAGCAGGGTATTTCCAGAATATGAGCAACGAAACAAACGACAATGCAAATCCGAATTTGAAAGCGTAGATGATTTTTCTGGGGTCATTTCGGCCCATTTCTAACGCTTTTTTGGAAAAATCACGAGTTTCATTCCAAAAACGTGCAAATTTATCACGCATTGATTTGAAACTAGTTGTTTCTGCATCATTGGCTTCTAAGTTAGTGAATGGAATCAATCTTTCTTTGCTCATTTTCAACACAGAATGTTTCGAAAAAACGAAAAAAAATGAATGTGAAGAATGAGGACAGAATCAGAATACATATGAATATATAAACTTGAAGATGGAACAAATAACTATAACAAAAAATAAAAGAAAGTCAATTATCAAATGTGTTGCTGTATCATCATGAAGAAATGGTACACTACTAATGAGGTTAGGACAAAAATGAAGCTAGTAATCTTTAATTTTAAATATTAATTTGACTATGAAAATCTGTTTATAATACGTACATGTGTACTGAAAGAGGTAAATATTAAGCAGAAATTATTTTTGGGAATATATTTCATTTTCAGGTTGCATAATAAATATAAAAATTGTGAGTAGTAGTCTCATTCATGAACTTTTGTACCCCAATTATAAGCCTTCACGATATCGTTGGCTTTTTTACAATATAAAAATAAGCTAAAATGAAGAGTTTTCAGGCATGGCTTTTCATGTCCAGAAACAAGAATAAATACTTTTCTTGTGGCTTTTAAATACTTTTCTTATGGCTTTTCGTATTTTTGAAACATAAACTACAAAAAATTCTACGACAAAAGCAATTGGAAACTAGTATATTTCTTAACTTGATAATTTTTTCAGTTCTGAATGTAATATAGTTCGTGTAATGAAAACTAGACATATACGTTATTAATTATCAAAAGAGAAAAAAAATAGCATTTTATTTTGATTTACATATAAAAGTTTCAAGTGTATCTAGCATAAGATGCTATTTTAGTCATGTATTTTATCACAGTGACATATTAATCATCACCTAATGATTTTTATTCTAAAATTAAATTGAAAACAAAATTTGTCATTTATAAAAGTAGTATGTGCCCCATCGCGTGCTTTTCTTATTATCAAAATGCAAAATTTCTAGCTGAATTTGTCCTCAAATTGAATTAAAAATAAAAACAGCAATGTATACTCATTTTCTAAGGTCAATATCTATTGTTTTGTTTAGTCTTGACAATTGGATCTTCGATGATTAACCGTTAGATCGAAAAATGAGTAAGAACGTAATAAAATATCAGAAAATGTTTAAAAGATCAGGAAGAAATAAGAAAAACAAAAAAAAAAACTTCTGAAATTAAGATCTGATATTCTAAAATTCAGGAATAATCTGAAAAACAAACATAATTCATAAAAATTCATAAAAATTCTATAAAAAAAATAAGAATCAAAGTATTTTAAAAAATTGTGACTAAAACTTCCATCATCAGAATCACGAGACGTTATTTAAGTCGATTATCTCTACATATCGTTGTCATTTTGTGACGAATTTTTCAAAAAGGTCATCATACATGATAGATTAGTGCAAGATAATTTGTCAAATTTTGATCTATTTTTCGTAATTAACTTGAAACAAAAGTATTTATATAATGTACAGATAAAATACAATTTTGGCTTATTTTTCTTGCTTAAATCATTATATAGATACATCCATCAAAACATAGATACAATTCACTTCTTCAACCTCACATCCCTTCTTCCATCTCTTTCATCAATCACTTCCTTAAACTCTGCATTTTCACTCAACTCCTCAAAAGCATCAACAACATTCTGAAGCCTCGCCACAAATTCAATCAAAAGCGAAGCAAAAGTAACCAAAGACAAAGAACTCGCACTCTCATACGTTTTCACTTCATCGTCTTTGCTTACATATTCCCCATCAAGCGCGAAACTCGAAGGCCATGGTGCTTGTTTCCTTAAACTAGAACCAGTTTTCGATTCTCCGTGTGACAGATTTTGTATCGATCTTAGGTCTAAAACAGCTTCGCTTAACGATTTGAACCCCAAATGCGCAAATTTTTGGTCGTTTTCGTTTTCAGTTTGAAGTTTTTCGAAATCTGATAACTCTTGGGGGCGATTCCCGATTTCCCAGCTTTCTGATTTGACTAGGAGGTAAGATTTTTGGTCTATTTTCTTCTGTAATTGTTCGGCTGCCTCGTGGACTTGTTTAAGAATATCGTCGTTGTTTAGCTTTTCTAAAGTCTCGATTTTGGTTCCTAATTGGCGTAAAACTTTGGCGCCCTCGATACAAACGCTTTGTAATGTACTGCGGAAAACTTGCCTCTTTTCCGGTGGTGCCTATAGTTTCGCGTTTAACGTATCAAGTATCAGCCATGCATGCATGCATGCATAATATATATCACTTTCTTGGGAAGCAAGTAATGAAGTAAAGTATAAGATAGTGAACTATATATATATATATATATATAAACTTTTACGATGCGATAAATTTTTACCTGAATTTCAGATAGGAGAGAACCATGGAGAGCCATGACCATGAATGCACAATGCCTAAGTGCACCACTTACTTTCACATAGTTTTTCCATGGATACTTTAGCCTTCTATATCGCCCGTGAGGCGGTTCCCATACCGCGAATCCTAACTGTTCAATTCGTAATAATACATAATTATCGAGTTTCAAAAGTTTGTATAATTATTCTAATTATAAGATGCAATGAGTTTAAGTTTTAAACATACCAATGTATTTTCTCTAGTTGTAGATTCTATCACTGATCTATAGCCATTATACAACGGATCATCCGACGGTTGATAAGTTAGAATCATCGATGGGATCCTCTCGTATTCTACACACTGCAAATACCCCTCAACACATCCTGCAGAAATACTCATCCTTCTGTCAAATAATTGAGAAAAACAAAGAACTAACGGTGTGTTTGGATTGAGTCATTATTTGGAGGAAGGATTTGACTCTAGAATGGACTTATTTGCAATCCAGTATAGCTGTGGAGAAAATAGCTCAAAATTAATGCTAAAAGATTTGAAATCCATTATAACCTGAATTCATCCAAACAAATTTTAATAGATTTGTTGATGAATTTGAAATTCATAACTTTCAAATGCTTCAATCCAAACACACCACAACAGATTTCATCATATTTTAACCTTCTAAAGAGGTTGCTAGATCCTTGAAATTCTTCACTACTAGGCGATGCAAATCCTCGCCTGCCCAAATCGGGTAAATACATATGTTTATGATTAAACATATAACGGCCCCTAATGCAATAAGCATTAATCGTGTCACAACCGCATCTTTATAGTCTCGTGTTTTGTTTCCAGCCATCATTAGGATGCAATATGTCAACACGAAAACACGAAAACCATATTCGTATGGCGCCATAGTTGGGTACAGTTTCAAGTATGAAGCAAATGCAGCTGCCATATATAAATAACAACATTAGTGAGGGCAAAACTAGGTTGTTTTTAAAGGGATATATAATTATATTCGCCCCCTCACTTATTGGGTAATTACCATAACGTCTGAGAGATTTTGCAAATTACCAAAATACCCCGTAACTCGAAAAACAGTGGGTGGAGCTGTAATCTTCATTTAAGAACATGAGTAATATTATGTTTCTACTAACAAGAAAATTTATTGATAATTTCGCAAAGTGTTTTTTGTAAATTTGAGTCTTACGATGTAATTTGATCGCCCTAAGTAGTTTTTATGACATCCCGAAATTTTGAGGAATGAACATAATTCACTGTCGTAAAAATATACTAAATTTCAATAAAAAAAAGATCCGTATTTTTCATGTGTTTTACAAAATTGTAGTTTTTGACAAGTCTTGATAATTTGAAAAAATTTAGAAAACTCGTGATAATTACTCAATAAACGAGAGAATGTGCATGTAGTTATCCCCTAATAGTTGCTCTTGACACAAACCTACGAAGAAAATGCTAACGACAATTATAATTTCTTCAAACTTCTCATTCCCAACCAGCAAAGCTAATTCTGCAAAACTTAACGCGAGCCCTCCAGCGCAAAACGTCCCAAGTCCACGATTAAATCCTTTTATAAACGTAGCCCCTGCGAAAACAACACAAGAAAACACTCAAAAAATACAGATAAAAACCCAAAAAAAAAATACCGAAAAACGCCTAAAAGAAAGCAAAAACTCTCATTCTCCTAGCAATACCTATACTGAATTCAAACATGACAATAACTGTAAGAATTGCCCATATCGAATACTGAGCAATATATGGAAACGGCTGTTTCCAGAAGATGAGCAATGACACAAGGGACAGTGCTAATCCCATCTTGACAGCATGCATGATTTTCCTAGGATCATTACACCCCATTTCCAAAACATTCTTACAAAATTCTTTGAAATTTTTCCAAGAATCGTGGAAATGGTCGTATATTGATCTGAAACACGTGGTTCTATCAGTTTCTTCATATTGGCTTTCTAAGTCTTCAAACTGCAGAAGTCTTTCTTTGCTCATCATTTTTGCCTTAATTTATGTACACTTCATTTTCGTGCAAATGAATTATGGGATAAAGGGAACGGTGTTTTGTTTTGCACGTGATCAGTAGTTATTTTTCGCGGGATAAACCTATTGAATTTGAACTAATGTGAAACACCTATTTCTAATCCGAAATGGGTGGCTGAAATATAAAGAAAACTCAGTTTGAGAGCAATTAAAGCATTGAGAGCTACATGCCGTGAGAAATATATGGAGAAAAGAAATTTAAGATTGCTATTTATTTATGATTACATATTAAAATAATGGAAAATGAAATTTCTTAGTCGCTTAAAATTGTCAAAAAAACTAATCTTAAAGACTTAATGCAACTATTGTTATTTAGAGAATATTATATTTTTTTATCTCTCTAAAACTTGCATTACAAGCTTCATTATATTTCCTATATTAGGCTTATTTAATATCTCTTGCATTAGTCTGTTAAGTTACCTTGGAATTGATAATTCTTGGCATTCATAATTGCATTAGAAGGATTTTGCTTGTTAAACTTTACAATGTCTACATATTTAGGGTCTGTTTGGATAACTGTTTTTAAAGTGTGTTTTTATTTTTGCAAAACAAAAATTTGAAAAATGCGTTTGGTTGGGCTTGTTTTCACTTTATGTTTTTGAAGAATAAAACTCCAAAATCTGCTATTTTGCAAAACAGGGTTTACCTGTTTTTAAGTTTTTCAGAACACTTTTTCACTCCAAACTAGAAAAATACGGCACTTAACCCCTTATTAAAAAATAATATATTTTCTCTCTCATCATTTCACTCCCCCTTTCATCAAAACACATAGAGAGAAGAGAAGCAATTTTTTCCAGAATAGTCAACCAAACAGGATTTCAACGCTATTTGTACTGCAAAATTATTTCGATAAAACTGTTCTACAAAACAATTTTGCAAAACATCAAAAACAAAAACAATCCAAACAGACCCTTATTATTTTCAATCAATCAGATATATAATCTTCTTTAATTGGGCTAAATAATCAAAAGTAGAGTATAATTTCATTGGACTATAACAAGAATAAGACCATATTTTGGACACTCTAAAAGACCGGCCTATTTTGTTGAGGCCCATTTGCAATTCGTTAATCAGTTGTGAATTATCACATACATTATCCATGGCCAATGAATTCTCCACCATGATATAATCTCTCTCTCTCTCTCTCTCTCTCTCTCTCTCTCTGTGTATAAACAAGAAGATGTTATCAATGGCGTCATTTCAACCAAGTTTAAAAGGCACTTTCACAAGCCACTCTTCGTTTGCCTACAACAATATCACTTCTGCATCGTTCAAAACCTCAAATTATGTGAACCCAAAAGCTAATTCCCACATCAAAATCAAACCCATTAGAAGAACCCAAAGGGTCAATGTTTCTGCAACAGAACTAGCTCCAGAAGAAACACTTGCTCAAGAACCTCAGGTTCAATTCCATTTATGTTTCTTTTTTCTTTCTATTTTTATCTACGCACTATGACATTTAAGCTCCAAATGCTGGCTAAATGGCTGTTTATAGATAACGTATTAATCAATTATAATCATATATACATGAAAGTTTCTGTTGAAGTATCCTACTCATTGGTCAAGCAATTCTACAGCATTTATAGTACTTTATCTTTTATCTTTAGATTATGCTCACATTTCTTCATGTTTCTGGCTCAATTCTACGAACCAAAATGAGATACATGTTTGTCATTGCTATTATTCGATTTAGAAAACCTTATAATATTGTACCAATTATGCATGTTTAACCATTACTGCTCGATTTTTCCTTTTCGAGAAGATGGAAATAGAGGCAAAACCATCAGCAGCAAAGCCAAAGCTAGTTTTGAAGTTGGTATGGATGGAAAAGAATATAGGGATTGGGCTAGATCAAGTGATAGCAGGGCATGGGTCAGTGCCATTGAGCCCTTATTTCTTTTGGCCAAGAAAAGATGCATGGGAAGAGCTCAAGACTACACTAGAGAGTAAACCATGGATTTCTCAGAAGAAAATGATTATTCTTCTTAATCAAGCCACTGATATTATCAATCTCTGGCAACAGAGTGGTGGCAATTTGTCCTAAATCACAAATTTTTTCTCGTATTTTGTGTTGTAATTCGAGTTTCGAATTGAGTTTTATTATTACTTTGTTTATTGCAGCATGATTAAATTGAAATGGATTTATGTTATTCGACTCGTTTACAGCCTTAATTATATAACACGTTCAGGGGATCATTAAGAACTAGATGGAGAATAAAAATTATTTTATTAGTGAGCAAAGGGTATTTTGGTAACAACAACTGTAATTACGTCGTCGTTTACTCACAAACCCACCATTATAAATTGGAAAAAGACATTTTATTTCTTTCCCGCTCTCCGATTCCATCAATGGCTCCCAAATCTGATAGCACCGATGGTCAAACAAATATATATATATATATATGTATATATATGGTCATAGATATGATAAATCACTGGAGAAGACGCAAAGAATGTACAAAGATGTTTTGCTAATCACTTTCGAGTTGGACATGTTATAATAAATATGGTAACTGCTTCACCTCTCATCTCCTCAAATAAGAACAGAAACTCTGAGAAATATACAGGTTTTGGATATAGCATGTTTGCTTCTCACAATTGGTTCTTAATTCTCTGTCTGTCGAGAATAGTAGGATTCATTCGACTCGTTGCCCTCAGGTAAACACAAGATCATCTTTGTTGGACGTAAAATATAGCCATATACGCATTATACAATTATATTTATATATAAAGACAATTACTTTTTAATCATTTCACACTTCACCAATCACCAATTCCAACTATTTCAAAAGTACATCCAAACACACTTCTTCACAAACACACAAAAAAAAAAACTCATTCCCCCATACATTTATGAAAATGACGGTTGAACTTGAAAATGAATTGAAGATAAATCCAAACAAAACCTAAGATTTCTGATCAACAAGAGGGATATTGCATTGAAGAAACTCGAAAAGATGAATGACAAAGGGATACTTACCGCAGTTGTAGAAGCCAGAGAGACTGAAAACCTATAAACACAAAAGAACAGGTCATATATAAGTTGCAATATTATTTGAGAGTAAACTCCTAACAGAAATGAATTTGGGTTACTTACTAATAGTGTCACACTTCAAAGCAGCATCCAAACATCTCTCCAAGGCATACATACAATCCTCCAGAACAACCAAATCATGGTCAGAGAATGGCAACCTTATTAAACAAAAGCTATTCATATGCAGACAATATTCACACCCACACCCCACCTAAAAAATTAAAATCAAGCATGATGTAACCAAAATCTCATTCAATGACACGAATACAAACCTTCTACAAAAGTTGACTACATTAACCAAATTGAATAGAAGGAATAATTAGGTAGTTTTTCTTAAACAATACCCTAGTCTAATACACTTTTTAATCAGACAAGGAGTTAAGCCAGTCACACCAACCACTCAACGAATTTTATAACTCTAGAGAGTAAATGTCCTAAATGTATACTACCAGTAACAGAACCATAATAAATTGATAATTGCATGCTGTAAGTTGCCGGAACCAAGACATAATCCACATAATCTCAAAGGTTCCACATGTAAACTCCTAAGAAACAAACCAAGGTACCTTCTCAAAAGTGCCTTTAATCATATAAACCAGTGAATGGTTTCCTCATACCACACGTAGATTTCCTGAATGAAAGATTAGGTTAGAAACTCCAAGAACCAAAAATATACAACAAAAGAAAGGAAATAACAAAGTAATATGATAGCTAGATCACTAGCAGGATAAAGGAATGAAAATGAAAAAGCGGAACCACTTTTTTTGGATGAAACTCCAAAAAGAAACAGGGTCATATGTATGTGTAGTGAATGTATCCATTTTCTGATCTCACTACTGAGGCAAATAAGGCCACCAGTTTAACAGCCCGAATCAGGTCGAGCACAGATGGGAATAAAATCAGCAAACAGAATGAAAATCAATTTAAAGCTTTCTTAATTGTCACCCTTCAAATTAGTACAAATAGAATGGAGAGACGCCTTTAGCTAGTTATCTTACAATAGAAACAGAAAATAATCCATGGAAAGAACTCCCAGTTAGAGGCCTCTTTCAAGATCATGTCAGGCTACGAACATCAACTTTGCCCAGTCACTGTCTCCTGAGTTCTTGCTCCCGCCACCGAGATGACAAAAAGAGATTAAGTCCCAATCATTAGATAATTGAGTATTGAGATGATATGAAAATGCATAATTATCTGATGCCACAGCTGTTCTGTAATTAGAGAATCAGCTTCACTTGCCCGTGGTGAAAGGATGGCTCAAGGCCTGTGATACAGTTAATCTCTTATCTGGATCCAGCATGAAAATTTTCTCCATAAGATCTTTAAAGTTGGCTACCATTTTCGGATCCTCACCAGGAGATCCTGAAATCAATGTTCCAAAATCTTTTGGCTTGATATTAACCATCAGTCTCCTTATTGCCTATAAAACAAAGAAAAAACTCAATTGAAGAGCTGGATTTCATTGTTTCCAACATGAATCTTGAGTTTTAAGAGGGTTTTTGGCTAAACTATTTTAAAGAGCTTATTTGATGGTTTTGGAACCTATAAGCTCTCTATTTCATGAACTCCTAAAAATAAATTGAGGTCTCGACTTTTTTTAAGAGTTTACAAGCTTCTAACATGTTCAGACTTCAGAGCTTAAAAGTTGTTTTACCTAACAAGTTAACCAAACACATTTTTATAACTCTCAAACAGCTCATAATAAGCTGTTTTTAAAAAAAAAATGTTCAGCCAAACACCCCTCAAATATAAAGCACTAGCTTAGATGGCCATACCAACCTTTTTAGTGACAGGGTCCTCTTCTGTCGCAAGGAAATTCAAATCCTGATCAAAGTGTTGGTCTGTAAATGCTCCCTGTAACAAGTAGCAAGTAAAGACTCATGCCCACCAAATACTCATGCAGGAACAACACACTTCACATCATTCTCATACGAATCTATGTAGTAGTACACATTTCTTGAGAACTTTTCAAATTTCACAAGAAACATAAAACAAATATAGTCAGAACGTCCAAGGACAAGTTTGATAAAATTGATTTCTGACCTTTCGGAGCATCTTTTTCGGGAAAGGGCCTTTCAATTCCATGTGCAAGCGGAGCATGTCATTATTGGTAGCACCGGGAAACAAAACCTTCCCAGTATAAAGCTCAAACAAACAACAACCAACTGACCAAATATCCAGTGGATGGTCATAAGGCAGGCCAAGAACTACAGGAGAAGAAGTACATCACTTAGCCCTCAAATTATTTATCAGAACTGAACAAGAAACAGATGCAACAAACTATAGAATAAGATAGACCACTTACTAATCTCAGGGGCACGATAAAACCTGCTCACAAGATAAGGGGTGATTTCGTTTTTACCAGCAAACATGGCATTACCAAAGTCACAAAGCTTTAGCACGTTTTTTGCCTCATTCACCTAAGAGGACAGGAAAAAACACAAAGGTTAGTGAAAAAATTAGAAGATACTTGGGAGAAGTATAAATAATGAGAAAACAAATGTCAGACTACATACCAGCATGTTATCTGGCTTGATATCAGAATGAAGAACACCGCAGTTCTTCAGATGTTTCAATGCTATGAAGAGTTGCTTAGCATATGCCCTCACAGCAGTAAGCTTCAGACCAATATTACGACCAAATTTCTTCAGAACTTCACGTAAATTCATATGAAGAGATTCAAAAACTAAACATAGATGATTTCGGTACTTGAATGTAGAAAGAAAACGAACACAGTGACGCTTGTTGTCAGGATCTGCGCCAACTAACTTCTTTAGTATGACTAATTCTTCCATGCCTGCCTTGTACCTACATGACAAAAAAGAACACGGAATGATACATTAATCACTGACAAATAACATCATTTACATAAAAAAACAAGAGAACAAAAATTACTCACATTGTTTCATTATTACGTATGATTTTAATTGCAACTTCTTCAGGGTCACCAGTTTTAGCTTTGAGATCCTTAGCACGAACCACAGTAGAAAATACGCCTTTCCCATGAGCAGCAATTATTTCATATCGACCATCAAGTACTTCTCCAAAACGGTAGCCTGTATGTTAAAGACATGAGAAGGCTTCTCGAAACAAATAATGAATAAATTTTAACTGACAAAAGAATCAATAAATCTTCCTTGGATTTGCGACATTTTTGAGTAAAAATGATGATAAGGCTTATAGTAACAAAAAATGTAAAAAATTTAACAGACAAAAGAATCATTAAATCTCCATTGTATTGGCAACCTTTTTATTAAAAATGATGAAATGTCGACTTTCACCGAAAATTCACATGGACAAAAATGTTTTAGCTTTAGAAAACCATCTTTTACCAAATATGTACTCGAGTGAACATCATCGTAAAGATAAGCTGCAAGCATTGAGAAAAATCTCATGCACAGACGAAGCAATTTACACACTGTTTTTCATAAAAGTAAAAAGAGGATGATCCTCATCAAGTTCCACCGAGCCACCACAATCTAAAAGGAAGGAACGTTATAATGGAATAACATCATAATGGAGTATAGAGATAAGTAATATACCATAGTAACCTTCTGCGTCATCCCAATTGTCGTTAAGTCCGCTCTTTTCAACAGTAACACCATCTCCTTTACCCTGCAGAATAATTTAGACCACATAACAACTAGAAGGTAGAATATCATCGACAAAAATTGCAAGCAAACTATGAGTTATCAAAAAGCTTAGCCAGACAGGTGAATCACAACAAGCAGTAAGACGGTGATAAATTTTTCAATATAACAAAAAAAATTCCTTCAAGTTGGACAAAATAAAAGGAAGAGGTATTTGGTTTTTGCAAAAGAAAACTAAAACACAATAATAGCATAAATAAGTACGAATTGGAAAGATATGGAAGGCAAAGTAGATACAGTTCCAGCAGACGAGAGAATCAGATCATGCAAACAACAATAGAGCGCAGAGGGTGTTAGACAATTAATATGATTAAGGAAAATAAACAATGAACAATAATTATAATGTGAGACTAACCATCTTACGGACTCCAGCAGGTGAGTCTCCAAATATATCATCACAAAACAAATCATCAGATCTCTCACTCTGCATAGTTGATAACAAACTTTAATCATCTTTAAAGCGAACCAGAAGAGAAAAAATAAATGAGGAGAAACAAACAATGTAAAAATTCATCATTATATTATAAGTTGAAATACCAGTGGAGAAATTTGTCTTGATGAAAAGAGTCGAGCAATGGAATTTTATCATTGCCGAGTGTTAAACTAAAATGTATTTGAAATTGACTAACCTTAGGTGTACCCTCTCCCAATCCTCCACCAGTTCCTGTTGACCTATCAAAAGCAGGACCGCTTTGCGAAGGAGATTTTCCAACAGAAAACGATGAGTCGGCAACAAAAATATCAGTGCCTTCCACCTGACTGACGATATTTTCTTGTATAACTTCAGCAGAAGCCACTTGGTCAGAAGAGTGTCCTTGATCCTTAACTGGTTGATCAAACAAGCATTAGCCGAACATCACACTAACAGAATATAAGGAATATAGATCCAAAAATATGTATCTACAAGAAATTGTATTAATTCATGCCTCTCGTTAAAAAATCCCAATCTTGCCATCAGGAAAAAGAGCATGATATAATCAACATATAAAATAATGAAAACACTTCTAGACAACTGGATAATGATCCAGCAATAAACTTTATAACATAGGTAATATTTGCAAAGCATTTTTTAGACAAAACTATATATTCCTAACTTCTCCAGCGCAAGAGAAAAATTAGATCACCAAATGATTAAAATACATAACCAAACAAAAATTCCTACCTTTATCCTGCAATTGATTTTCTTTTTGTTCAAGTTTGATTTTGTACTTTTCAAGGATAGCTTGCCTGCGTCTCCTACTTTCCTCCTTAATTTTCTCTAGATCGTCTTCTTCCTGTTCCACGAGTTGCATAGAAATCTTTTCCTCATAGTCCTCTTGTCTGTCATCTTCTCTGAAACCACCCAAAATACAAAATAAAATAATAGACAGAAAAAATAGAATACCAGGAATTTGATTAATTTGTCTAGGAAGAAAATATACCTTTTAGAATTCTCCTTATCCTTCTCTTTTGGACTACCCATGGAGCTTACATTTTCAGTATCACTTCTCCTTGATCTCTCTTTATCATAATTTTCAGAATTTCTTCTATGCCTAGAATCCCTATCCCCATCTCTGTAGCCATCCTTGTCATTATCGTACTTATGGCGCCTGCTTAACCGATCACTCTCATTATCCCAATCCTTATCACTGCTTCTAGCCCTCCTGCCGTCTCTAACCCCTTCTCTACTTCTATCCCTATCCTTGTTCCTTTCCTCCCTTACTCGAACCCTTTCCCTTTCGCTTTCCCTCTCCTCTCTATCCCTTCTCCTTTCCCGACCTCTCTCCCTCTCCTGTTCCTCGTCCCTCTCCCTGGCCCTCGCCTTCAGCATTTCCCTCTCCCTCTCCTTCTCCCCTCTATCTCTATCACGAAGGCCGTTCCTTTCTCTCTCCCTTTCTCTCTCTCTTGTTATATCCAATTCCCGATCCCTATCCCTGCTTCCCTCCTTATATCTGTCACGCATATCCCTGCCGGAATGCCTCTCTACTCGCTCTGTATACCTACTAGAACTACGCTCCCTTTCTTTCTCCCTTACAGAATCTCTGCTATTGTGTCTGTAGCTTTTGTCGCGTGAAACCCTCAAATCATCATCAGACCCACTCCGACGTTTTCTCTCCATATAATAATCGGGGTCTTCCATCTTCTTTGGAGTACCCACAATAGAAGACTCCCTTATGATGCTCTGGGATCGAGACCTTCCCCTGGACCATTCAGGTGACTTCGATAAATTACCATGAGAACTCTCTTTTATGTACTTGTCATGGGAGTAGGAGCGTGCGTCGGCTCTGGGCCTACTCTCTGAAGATTTCCTCTGACCTCTTCTCTCAACTTCATCATCAGAGTCGCTTGTCCTCTTAACATCTCCATAGAGAAGTCTATTGTCAACGTTATGATATTTGTGTGCATGGTCCCGGTTTCCAATACCTTCAATATTAGATGATTTCTCATAATATAAATCACCACTATCTTTGTCATCCACACTGCCATTTCCCAATTTCCTCAGTCCTTTATCAACTCTTTCTGCATTCTCAATAACTTCCTGCAAGAGAATTATAAAGAGAATAGACATTAATCCATAATAATCAGCACCATCCTTAAAACAAAAAATGCATGCAGAAAGTTTTGAGACATGTAACCAAGTCTTACAAATCTATTGAAAGCCACCATTTCAGTCTTCTGCAAAGTGGAAACGCCTAGGAAACTTTGCCTGGCAACAAAGTGTAATAACGCAGTGCAAAGCTCCCTACTGATAACATTTGTCAGGTCTGTTTAGTGCAGCTAGAATATTTGTAAGAAAAAATATCATTTTAATATCAGTACAGAATCCCATCAGAAACTCATTGCAACAAATATTGAAGAAATTGAAAGGTCCCATGACGAAGTTTGGTTACCAAGAAAAGGGTAATTTTAGAGAGAGAAAAACGAGAGAACTTTAAAAATACATATTAAAAGAATGTCGCTTGAAGTACAACGACAGGTTAAAATAACTTGATTCACGTATCTAACTATAAGTTTTGGGTGTATGTAACAAGTCCAATATAGAAGATGTGTTATGATTAAAAAATGAATGGTTGAGCATAGCATATATACACATAATCAAAATCCAACAACGAAATTAACCCCCCCCCCCCCAAAACAATTCAATCATAATATAAAAGATACGTAAACCGAGAGTGAGGGGAATCTGAACACACCATGTTATGATAATCGTATCCATTGGCCTTGATTTCTCCAGACTCAACATCCGAATCCATTTCCTTGTTTGATCTCCCTAAATCCTCATTATTAACAGAATCAACCAATCCATCACCATCATGATCCTCCACAATCTCTCCTTCCTCCATATCGCAATTCACCCCTACAAACCCCAATCCATTCGACTCCAAACCTTCTCCCCCATTATTTTCCAATTCCTTCGTATCTTCGACCTCAAATTCATCAATCTTTCCACAATCCAATTCTAACTCGGGTATCACCGTTGTTTTCTCTTTATCTGTACTGCTCCGATGCCGATGGCGGCGATGGTGGCGGTGCTTGCGGCGTTTGGATCGCTCCTCGCCATCGTCAAGGGAAGATGAACGGTGGTGCTTGCGAAGCGTAGGTTCACTCGAATCACTGGCCATCGAAAAAATTATGACTTGATTGCAAAAAATCAATAAGAGTATTAGGCTGGGATTAGGGTTAGGGTTCAGCAATTTCTATTTGAAATTTTGGGGGTTTCGTATAATGATTGATGGCTATTAGTGTTGGTTCTCTTCTTGGTAGTTTTGAGATTATATCCAGAGAAAATATTTATTTATCGCCCCATCAAGGCTTTTGTTATTTAGTTAATAGGCATTACTTTTAATAATTAATTTCAAAATAGCCCCTATATATTAATGTTTTCTAATTTTCACCCTTGAGAATGTTTTGTAAGTTGATGGAATTAATTGTTATAATATTTCCAATTTTTCAATTTAGAGTAACTCACTTCCTATTAAAATGAGTAATTAGTATATACAACAATTGAATATTAAAATTAGGCTTTGTGCAAGAACTATCGTTCTTTCGTCTATATCAAATATATCAATGATGAGTCTGATAAATTATGTTCATATCAGCTCGACCCATTAAAGGATAAAGTGCTCCGATAAATCGTGTTTGTGTTCACTTAACCATCGCCCTTTGAGAATTATCACTTTTTTGTCTAAAACATATGCATTCCTAAACAATATTAGATATGATTAATTTTGTTTGCATTGAATCGACCTATTAATGGATAAAGTATTCCCAACAAGAAGCAAGAAATAAACTCCAAGTAACAATTATACAAGCAAAACATCATTAAATCCTAAATTATGTTACAAAACATCATCAAATTCTGCTACATTGTTATTTACACCTATACCGTTGTACAAACCGCTTTATTCGAAGCAAGTCACTATTTTCCTAGTGTAAATCTCTTTAGTTAGCAGTTAACTGCAGGAAGCACGAAACAGGCGTACAATCGAGGAATTTTTGGTCCACAAACTCCGATTTACAGACAGTTTATCTGGATTTGGATATGAACAAGTGAGGGTTACCTTCTTCTCCACAACACTAATCACCACTGATTCAGTTTCTGCTGCAAATGTAAACAAAAATGTATTAGAAAAACCATTAATTTCAGATCCCTTATTACATGTTAACTCATCTTGTCTCTTATGAAGCTGTAATAAGGTCTAAAAGAAGAAGAAAAAATCACTCTCAACCCAACACATTTGGCTCCAAAAGGAAAAGGTCACTACGAAAATTATACAAAAAATTATTGATCAAGTGCTGGCTGGCCATGGACCACATCCCAAATAATTATCATTGCAACGAAAGGAATCCTATGAAGAAAGTCCAATAACTGCTGCAGAAATCAAGAATTGTAGCATATAACGGCTATTTTTTTACCACATGGACCCCACCATGACTAGTGACAAAATCTCTATTAAAGATGAATATTGCTGGATTTTAGCTTCTCTTGAAGTAGAATTCATGTGCAGAATGGTTGTTCATGGGGTTTTGTGGGCTAAATCTCGTATAATTATAAATATTTGTGTATTTATCATTTTATGTATGAAAATAATTGTGATTGGCCTGTGTTTTTTAGTCTGCTAAAAATGCTCAGAATAAGAGGCTTACCATTCAGTTTGGACATAACTTCAGCAACCCTTTGCTGGCACTTTGAACACCGAAAATCAGCTAAAAATACCACTTCTTGCACCTATTCTCAACAAAAATGAGAAGGGCTAAATAAATATATATATATATATAGCATGACTTTATGGTCAATCAAACTATTAACAAAGAATTCAGATAACTCACAAGAGGTATGGCTAACGACTCGATGGCGGCTAACGTGGCGGTCTGAGGCGGAGGGCCACCACCCTTGGCGGCGGTTGCCACTAGTTTACCCTTCATCAATCTAACCATGGAAATTTGGTTCTTGAATTTCTTTAAGTTAAGCTTGAAAAAATGATCATATATAAAGAAGACAAGGCCAAAAGCTCATTTTCATGTTGTGGAGAGTGATGAAGAGATGGAAAAGGATCTCCCAACACTAAATGATAGAACTATGCCATCTTTTGTGTATATATATATACATATATATATTATATTATTATATATATGCTTCATAGGCTGAGAAAATGGGGTCATTTTGGACATAAAAACCTGTCTAGAAAGGGTCTTGAGTTTGACAATGCCTACAGACAGGCAGCCCCCACAGGACCTTAAACTTTCTTCATTTGTAATTATTGTACTAAGGATTGCTTTGAAGACTCAACCTCTTAAATGTTGTGTTTATTAGTAAAAAGGGTAAGATTAGGTAGTAATAACCCAATCAGGTCAAATTTAGATTAGGTAGTAGTAAGGGTAATTATATAGCTGCTTTTGTCTCATTTACCTAAGGTGATTCTTTAAAGCTTATGTTAATACTCTATATAATAATATCATTATATGTAGTTGTTCACACATTAATTTCATAATAAATAATAAAAATTGATCCTGATCTAAACATTCAAGTCTTAACATTGTTGTATTATGTGATTAAGACATATTTAAACTAGGAATTCTATGAAGTTTTTTAAGTTCCAATGACATGGATATTCGCATGCCAATCTTAGCAATCTCTAATTATATAATTAAACTTTACCTAATCTTCATGCTTGCACGTTTTAGAATCATAATCACATTTAAAAATACTTAGATACAGCTTGCACAACACCTAACCAACTAGATGCATAAAAGGGGTCAAAATTCAATCATCATATGAACTATCAAAACTTCAATTACATAAGAAAAAAAATACACAATCTACAAAGGATTTTAGCATGGAGTCATACAATACGAATACGCCGTCTATACAAAAGGGGCGAATAAATTATGCGCCTCACTTCTCGATTAAGCATATTTCTGCATAAATCCAGTTAATCTAACATCTAAATCTAAAGGCCTATAAATGCACCAAAAGTCTCTATCTTGCATTTTTTTTTTTTTTTTTTTGGAAAAAGGGATTTGGGGAGAATAAGATGTTAAGAAATCACCTAGACATAACCATGCTCGTTATAGGAGTAGACGAAACTGATGAACCAAAATGAGAATCGCGGGCATTTTTGCAGTTATCTTGATCAATCTTCGAATTGACAAAGAATTTCTCGAGGGTTTTAATTCCCGTGTCATCAATACTATTAGCACTAAATTGCACTTTGTGAATAGGGCTTCGAACACGTCTTCTCTTCCCTGATGATTTCCATTTCAATCGAGCAAGTAAGTAATCTTTCGAGAGATCTCTGACAAATTGAGAATTGTTTGGCATTTTCTCATCACTTTTCGTCATGGAGTTGACAATTTTAACCGTCTTTTGAGGCAAATCATGATTACGGTTGGGGGTAACGAGATTTTCGTTACAAATTGCTGAACCAACTTGGTTAATATTTGAGGTTTTGTTTATACCCGAAATTTTTGAGACAATTTCTGGCCTGGTTTTGATACTTTGCCACTGGTTATCGAGCCATTCTTTTGAGCGCCTCAAATCACTGGGACTGAATGTCATCTCTCGCTTTTCCCCTGAAAATTAGATTAAAAAATACGTTAAAAAATAAAGCACAAAGTCCTAAATTCAAACAACAAAATACAACCTCAAAGAAAGATATTTGAGACCAAATCAAGCTAAGTATACGCACCTGGAATATAAACATTTAGTCTATCATCAGACTCTTTATTCACGACAATTCCTTCCCACCATCCATCACACCACCAAGCATCAACGATGCTGCCAACATCTACCACAGAAGAGACTTTGTTCTTACAAGACGATGGGGTTGGTCTAACAATAGTCCTTCCAGAGACCCGAATTCCCAATTCATCTGGTGAAGCAACTCGAGATGCCAACATCCATTCCTAAAGAATACAACAACAAAATATGTTAAAATTGCATAAGCAAGTGAAAAACCGATGGTATAAAAACAGTTGTATATAGTATTGCATAAATGAAATGTATAAATCATACAAACCTCGAGATTTTTTGAACCATCAATTGCATCCTTGACATCTTGGTACCGTACTTTCACCTTATCTTTACGCTTTTTGATGATCGAAGCCCTGAACCAACAACCTCGCAAGCCACTATCTTGACAGAGTACTTCAATTTGAGAACCAATCGTCAAATATTGCCCACAAGGTGGTACATTCAAGCAATCTTCTTTAAGACTGCCAATTTTCATGCCAGAATCAAGATTATTGGTATTCGCAGTCTCTCTTTTGTCATTCGACCTTCTGTACAAATCACACTCTTCTGACCATCGAATTCTCTTATTGGGTCTAACTCCAACCTTTAGATCGTTATCAGATAGATCAAGTAATGAATGAGTTGTATTCTTCAATATGTCCTGTTTCCAATAACCTTTAATCCGGGTTATGTCAAATGGTTTGACATCATCATTATCAAACTGTCTATAGCACACAAAAGGCACCAAACCCTTACGTGTTGCTTCGTTGATAAATTTCTTGTAATGCTCTGGACTGAGGACAGTTGCTAGTCCATCAATGCATTCAATACTAAGATCTTGAAGACAAAGAGAAAAGAAAACCTCTCTGTCATTATAATCTTGAGGCAAAACAAAAACAACCTCATCAATTTTGTGAAACCATCGTACCACAACCATTTTGTTGCCTCTGGAATCTTCATACATATCATCTAAGTATGCAACAAGACGTTTATTTTCTTCTGCCAACACATACACAAAATCTTGAGCCTGAAAGCAAAGTGAAAATGTACCAAAATGAGCATTTGATTGCTTAAAAAAGGAATGTGCAGACGAAAATGTTATGAGTTAAAACATAAGGAAACTCATTTAGAGAACTGTGGGACGAAAAAGTACTTACAGATATTATGACACCATTGCGGCAGAATGACTGATAGTGCGTCCGTCTTTTTCGGCATGTCCATGGTGAACCTAACCACGTAAATTCAGTCTTATATTGACCCAATTTTGGCATCTGGACATCCTATAAACATTCAGCAAAACAAGATGATGAACAAAGTCAATCATAGCTTTTGGTACTAAAAGAATGAAAAGAAAACAATGACATGAACTAACCTTTATAATACCCATGTCCATTTTGGTCTCCATCCCACGTCCAAACTGCCCAAGAGACCCATCAGCCCATTCGCCTGAAAATGAAAAACACAAGAAAAGGTTGAAACGCCATTCACACAAACACAGCCCTACAAGACCTTAAAAAACTGTTCAACAGAATCGCAATTGCATAGCTTCAGAGAGATCTACAAAATACCACAGGGGATGGGGAAAAAATTGACAGCATGCCATAAAATTTTTATTGGCTCTGATCAGCATAACTTCGTAGCTAAGTTCAGCAATACTACACAGAGAGGAGGGAAAAAAAACATAGAGCAATTAATATTGGCCTCGAGAGAACATTGTAGATGTTAACCTATAATGTGAAATTGGAATTCCGAGGCTCTCAACCAGCTCTTAGAAATTAGTTTATTGTCCCTGCATCCCAGATAATGGTCAGTCTTGCATAATAATAGCACCACATCTTGAGATGATGAAACTCATGATTGCAAGAAAAACCAAAGGTGAGAAAAGGGAAACGGAGAAAAGGGAAGAAATATACATTAACTAAAATCCCAAAAATAGAAAAAATCCATCTAAAAATAAAATTCAAAGATAAAATATCCCTAAAAAAAGGTCCTTCCTCAGATCCACTTGAAAAGGGCACAAACCATAACAAGTCTATCAAAGGAAAATCCAAAATAATCTTCCCTTAATACCACTAGTCCCTCTTACATCCTCCCAAAAAAACTCACTTTAACCTAAAAATGCATCCTCTGGTACAATAAAAACCAAGTCCTCACAGGAAAAATCGATTATTTAACTCTTCAGGTCCTTCAATTCTACTCCTTGAACAAAATCAACATAAAAAGGAATTCATTTTTTTCCATTTTGAGGTCAAAGATCCATAAAAGTATCCGATTTAAAATTTCCCCCAATCACCAAAAAAACAAAAAATTGCACATGAATTAAAGACTATATCTTTCCACAAACTTTTGATTAAAAAACATGACCTAAATGAAATTGCTCCGCCCTAAACGGTCACAATCACATAACCTAAAACACAGAACAATCGAATTGAATAAATAAAGAAAACACAAATTTCCAAAGTTAAGGATATAAGTACCGAAAAATAACCATTACTTAAACAGAAACAACATCGAAATCTGCAAAAAAAAAAAAAAACATTTTTCGCCAAAAACTAAAATTCCACAGAAAAATCAACCAAGACATATTTAAGAGAAAACGAAAAAGTACCTGAAATGAATGAATTTAGCCAATCAATAACCTCTCTTCTGCATCTCAGCTTCAACATAGAACAACCTTCCAAATTCAACATCCACCTATACGACATATGCCTCGCGCTCTTCTCCTTCCCCACAACAACCAGATCTCCATCGTCGCCGCCTCTGCGGCGTTTGAGGTAATAATGGACCTCGCGCCGCCCTCGTTCACCGGAAACAACCACCTCTTTCCAATCTACATACGACGCCGCTGAATTATCCGCCATCGTTACCATTGATTAATAACAATTGAAAAAACCTAGAATTAATTGGAAACAGATAGAGATATGGGAAAGATGAATATGGATTTTTTTTTTTTTCTTATTTGTGTTGAATGTCTTTTTAAAAGCTTATTGATTTTGAAAATGGCATTTAAAGTGAGGGGGCTAGGGTTCGTGATTGTAATGGACGGTTGAGATTTGAGTTTGAATATAAGCGATGTTAAAGAGGAAAGTCGCAGGAAGTTGCGTGTTTTAATTTTTAGAATTTGCTAAAAGGTCCCTGGACTAATGCTGATTTACTAATATGATGTGAAATTCAATTTCACTTTCATTGAAAAACTTATTATAATTAATTATCAATCTATAGATTACGAATCAAAATGTTTTTGCTTATGGATATCCTCAAAAGCATCAATATTAGTAGTTTTGTAATTTGATTTATCATTTCTTACAATGAGATTAGAAGCTAAAATTTATTGGGGATCACTCCATAATCACTCATTTTTTTGGTTGAAAGACTTCCATTTACGTGTGATAACATGGTGTGGTTAGTGAAACATCTACCAATATATCGTGTAGTATATATGGATTAATAAAGAAAATTTATAAAGATAATAAATTTTAATAACATGTTCAAAGAAGGTAATTCATTAATTGTTCTTCTTCAATTTTCTCCTATAAATGAAACCAATGTTTCTATAACAATAGGGTTTAAGATGACACAATGCAAAAAATCGCACGAGAAAGACAAAGTGAAGGGTGATAAGAGAGTGTTTGGCTAAGCTTATTTAAAATATCTTATAAGTTCTTACCACTTATAAGATGTTTTAAGAGCTTATAAGATGTTTGGTCTTATTTAAAAAATAAGTTCTCAAGTGTTTGGATAAAATAAGTCTATTGAACTTATAAGATGTTTTCAAATATTATAATAGAGAATTAGTGCAACAATAAAAATAAAAAAAATTCGAAGAAGGATATTGTTAGAAAAGAAAAAATTAACTAAGGTTGTTATGTCTTTTAAGAATATAAACAACATCCCGAATTTAAGATTTTGAAATAAATTGGGATTGGCTAACTTATTTCTTATTTGCTTATAAGACTCAAACATCTTATTTTTGGGTCTTATAAGATCTTATTAAAAAAAATTATCCAAACACTTTTGTAGAGCTTATAAGCTCTCAAACATCTTATAAAATGTTTAAAAGAGCTTATAAGCTTAGCCAAACGCCCTCTAAATGATGGTTTATCCGTTTGTCCAACATAAGAAATGCTACTCGCCAATTAGTGATAACATATGGGGTATAAATGATACTTTGAAATGTTGTGGCAAGTTAAATTAGGCATATGCAAAAAGTTTATCAGGTATGTTTGTGTTGACATGATGATGAAAACAGTATGTCTTTTGTATCGTAAATTCAGTTATTTTATAAATTACTCCTGTTTACTAATGAATGATAGCTAAAAGTTAGACAACTTTTTCAAATAATCAAAAATAAAAAGAAAAAAAAAACATAGTCAATATAAATTTTTTTTAAAAAAAACCCTTGAATTAAGGTCTCATGTATTTTATTTATAGCTTATAAGATCTAAAGTTGAAGATTTCTCGTCCATATTAATTGTTGTTGAAAAATATTGAGGAAATTATGGGCCACACTACAGTTTCCATCAAATATTGGGGTGGAAAGAAAATAAAAGGAAAAAGTAGGGCTGGAACAAGAATCTAGATTGGATAGGGATGAAGGTAAAATAAAATAAAGATGAATAAAGTCAAAATAGCTGGCGTAAGGTCAAAATGTAGGACCAAATACAGCTAAGCCGGCCCCACTAATTTTTGCTGAAGCGGGAAGAGAAAGACTTTTCGAACTGAGAATCTTCCTCATTTTCCGGTTAAATATCTGATTTTTTTTTATTAATTCAAAATCAATCATTGAAAGTTTATTCAATATTTAATTTATATATTAAACTTACACACATATAGTAAATTAAGATTTCAAACTTCATTTTGTCCCTATAAAAAAAATTTATTTATTTTTTGTTACAACCCAAACAATTATTGACTCGGTATAAGTACCGGTTGGGAGTTGGGACCATGTTCAATATAGCAAGTTGTTAATAGATATTATTCAATTAAATAATATTTTATAGAGTTTGGAAAACGACATGAGAAAAAACAGTAAAATAATTAAGTTCGTGGGGATCACATTACAATTAAATGTGATAACAACAAAACAAAATGATATCTCAAGTTGGGTTTTGCAAAGGGTCCACAAAATCATTTGATCGTATTCCTTGCATTGCTGTGATTGTGATAAAAGCTTAATCAATCTTTAGAATGTTAATTAAATTAATCAATTGGGTTTAAGATTAAATGTATTTTGGAATTGGGTCAAATAACCAAATTACTTGGCCCATTTTTCACTTTGGTATTTCATTTATTGGGCTTAGACCATGGATTCTAACAATCTAACTAATAGGATTATTAGATTATTATTTTTATTAGAATGGTTATGAAATTTATTATGCATTTTTTACTCTCAACTTTAATCGATATAACATTTTACTCATATGTATTTCATTATATGAGTAAATTATATTTGTCATGTGATTGAGATCAATCACTTTATAAATTACACTAGAAACTGACCAAGTGAGATAGAATTCCTCCAAAATGGACTTTCATCTTATTAATATATCCAAGATGAGCTTGTGACATTAAATAAGATCTTCTATTATAATTTCATATTTATATTGCATCCCATTTTATAAGGCATGAATGAGTAAAACGACACGAATATTTTCCTATTTCTTCATTAGAAATTAATGTCAATTCGACACTTATCATTCATTCATGTGTAGAAATAAAATCCGATTCCATTTGACCAAACACATTTTATATATTTGTAACAGATCTAGTATGTAGGAAGCACAAGATGATTATAAAATAAATATGTACAAAGATTATGAATGAAATACAAAATAAGTACACAAACTACATAAATCCTCATTAATTTATTTATTTTTCTACCAAAAACTTATCCCAAGTTACAAAAACGCCTAATAATCCAAACTAAACAATAATAACGCATAAATTATAACACTAAAACCCCCCACCTAGTAATGAAAACGGATAGGGCGGCTGGGGTTTAGCTTCCTCCCCATCAATCAATCCTTCAAAATAATTACCATTAACGCCGCCGCTATTCACCGGCGCCGCCGCCACCGGAAAACCACTACTTCCGCCGGAGGAGCTAGAAATAGACGTACTAGCATAACCATTACGAAAATCATGCCTAATAGTGTTCATATTATCCATATGGGATAATATTTCGACAGACGGCGAAGATTGACAGTAATTATCAACATCAAAATTCCCATCAGGCGATGAAATCGGGGTAATTATTTCACGATCTTCACTTTTGATAGACGAACTTGATGAAACCGCAGAGAACATAAGCTTTCTCTTTTTATCACTACCAGAAGTTGAACATAACCTTCTGGTTTTGTCTCGTTCTTGCATCATGCGCAGCAACACATCTGGGTCTTCGACGACCTTGTACAAGAAAGTCATCATTTGTTGTGGTCTTCTCTCCGTTGCCTCTAGCCTGCGGTTCATGCTTTGAAGCTCTTGTTCTAGGTTCTTTTGTTCTTGCTTAAGCTTCGAAATCTCGGATATTAATTGCTCCTCTTCTTCGTCTTCATCTTCGTCTTCTTGTTTGAGTGAAGAACTGTAGGGTTTAGTACTGTTGGAATGTTTTTTTCTGATAATGTTGCTAAGTAACTGAGTTTGGCCACGTAGAAACCATTCGTTGGCAAATTCCCATTTATCTGGATCAACTTTTTTAAAACCCTGATGAAAATTTATAAAGAAACAAAGTTATATCAACCACTGATAATCAATTAAAAAAGCCTATGAATAAATATAACCTATTTTTATTATAAGATGTACAAGTGAGGCGTACAGGGGCTAAATTGCATACTTTTCAAAAATTCAAGAAGGTATATTGCTTTCTTTCACAGTAATGTAAATTGCTATATGGTATTATATTTCACATATATATGTGCATATAACAAAAAGTATTACAAAAGATTTGGACCGGATAAAGTATTGTAACATAATATGAATGCATCAATTCAATGTTTCATTCTAATAGGAAGCACATCAAGTCGAGCTAACATAATTGCTCTACTCGCAACAGATTTCAAGATTGAGTCGAGCTCGACAAGCCACATTTTATGAAATAGATTATGAACTCAAATTAAATTTTCAGCCTTCTCAAATCTTATGTTAAAAACTTACAATCTATAAGAAAATTCCAACTCAAATCAAATGAATTACACTTCTAAAAGTGGCTTATAGAACTTTTCTTGAACAGAGTAAAAAATGGTCCTTTCATTGCCCTTGAAAGTCTTATCCAACTTGAATTTGAAAACTCAATTATAATTTCCGCAACCCATAATTCTCAAAAAACATTCAAATCTAAACAACAAATATATATAAAAAAAGAATTAAAACCCATAAAAAAGAAGAAGCTTTAAGAATTACTACTCACATAAGTGTTGAGCTGACGAACAAAGCTGGAGAAATTATTGTGCTTGAAATAGGCAGGCAAAATTCTCTGAGAAAACTCCAATGGCTCCATAACAATAAAACTATTGTTTTCTCTGCCCCATGAAATGACCCAATTCGTTGACGGGTCATTCACCATTTGATATGTTTTCATCACAAACGGAGCTATTATACTATTGCTATTGCCTTCCATTTCCATGCATTAATGTTTGTACCTTGTGGAGAATTGATTTGAGACAAAAGAGTACAATAACAGAAGCAAAGATTTTGATTTCAATTATGGGGTTGAGTTTGACATCAAGATATAAGGTATGGGCTTGGGGGGTGGGTGGGGTGGGCGACAGGTCATGGACATTATACTATATCATTTTTTTTTAGAAAATTCTTCAATACACTTACTCAAATAATTCAGATTATTCCACGTCAGTATAAAATGTGTAATTCAGATTATTCCACGTCAGTATAAAATTTATGTTATTTTTATACGACTTAATTCACACTGTTTGGTGTTAATTAATACTGAATGTGCCCAAGAGTTTTTCAAAATCTCAAGGAGTTTGACTTGCCAAAGACTTGACAATATTGGAACAATTTCTAAAAGTTATATATTGCCACCGTGAGTTGATTTGAAAGATAATAAAGACTTAGAATGTAGATCGATGACACCTCGTAATTACAATCATTTATATATTGAAACTTGTATAAAACTTATGATACACAAATGTCGTTAGTTATATTTTACCTAGAAGCTTAGGACTCTATAAATAACTCAAAAACAATCATATACTCAATCTTTGTAAAATAAATTTCATATTGATGAAAAAAATTTATAACACATCAAGCGAATCAGTATATTATTCACCACGTATTAGAAAATCTAGCCATAATGATATATCATTAGCATGATACAATTAATATATTAATATGGCATCATTAACATTATTTCTTATAAAAAAAGACTCAATATATAAAGTATTATTAATAAGTGTACTTAGTCTTAGATATGAATGTAGATATTTGTTGAGGGGTCATGGGAATGGGTCCCATTTGCAACTTTTTATTAACCTTTTTAATTTATTTATTATATATGTGTGAAAGAATTAGTAGATATTTTGGGGAAGGGTGGGGATTAGAATAAGATATGGGCGTGGAGGCTGATCTGATGGTTGATTCTTTTTGTGGTGGTCCCCACTTGCAACGTGTCAGCTGTCAGATGGATGATGCCAAAAGTGGTAGGCTGGATTTTACAGCTCAACGATTCGTGTTCATACCTTTCATATTTTATTTGCATTTTTGACCCTGTAGTTTAACATTATTCTCATTTTGACCCTTAATATGGGGGCAAATGTAATTTTAGCTTAGTTTTGGCCTAGTGATTAGATATTTAGGTAAGAAGTTGTGGACCAATAAAAAGACAGAGATCTTTGGGCATAGCCAATGGGCATTTTTTTTTTATGAGTCCTTGAATTGCGAGACCATCAAATGAAGCATTTTCCACATGAATAGGTTTCCTCACTTACTAGATTAGCCATGTTAATCATATAGTTAATTAAGGAAGTGTACACGTGTTAAGCACAATTGTTTGCTAATGAAGCAATAATTGATTATATTGTTTTATATAATCAAATTCATCTTCCAATTTCAAAAATGATATTGAAACTTATATTAATTTATTAGAAATTTACATGTGATTTTCAAGTTAAGTAAGATATGGGTTTGATTTTCCTAATTATAATATACATTTAGATAGATATGAGGAAATAAAAAATCATCATTTGTCAAAGAATTTTGACTATGACTTTGACTAATGCATATATTTTTATACCTAAAATGTGATATTTAGTATAGAACACTTTATTCATATTACCTAACTCGATTTCATCTGTTTCTGTATTGTATTATTTTTATTCAATTTTTCAATTCCTTCGGGATCTTAAATTTCATTTTAATTCATATCTAAAATAAGATCAATATACACAATACATTGTACTATTTTATTACACCTATTATAGAAAACTATTCAAAATCACTAGTAATGGAAACATTTGACATTAATAAATGTCTAAATATTGTTGGATCTGGATTTGGTGGCAAAGATTTTGGTTTCATTAAAAAAAGTAGTTTGAAACGTGGTGATATTTGGCTCGTGACATTTGTTAAATCAAACACTTAAAGAATTGCATACTGTGATGAATGTTTGGATTATGGGAACATTATTTGTGGACTCCATGTGTGCTTTATTTCCTTGTTAAAATGCTTACTTATTGGCCTATTCTTAATGGCTAATATTATAAGTTATAAAGTATGATTAATTGGGTAATCACTAAGAATACTATGTTGTTATCGACGTGTTGTCTTATGAACCCTAAAAAGAGGACAACAGATCATCCATAATTAATTAGTTTATATTTCTTAATCAATGAACCTAAATGGGGAAAAAGAGGTTCTAATTTGATGGCTAATGACTTGTCAATCAAACAATTATAAAACGAATATTTCTAAAATGAGTATCATATTCTTATCAAATACAATACAATATTAATAATTCTCTTAGTTACACTCTCACCAAATAACTCATATTCTTTCGATAGGTGTTTGTGTATTACTATATTATAAATGCGGATATCTATCTAAAAGAGTGAATTTCAAAGGGAATTTTTTTACTTACAAATTTATAACAAGATATAACATAAATCGAAGCAATAACCCACACGAAATGTGATCAAGTGACGTTAATCATAAATAAGGGGTGTAATCGTAAATAGTACCTTACATGAGGGTACTTTATGTAATTTTAAGAAAATTAGAATATATTACCATTTAAAAAAAGATAATCAAATATGCTGAATTATGGTCTTTAGGTAAACTGAATATCCAGAAAGAAAAACAAGAATACTAGAATATCAAACCGAAATAAATATTACACAGATAGTAAAAGACCATATTAGACACGGCGATAATTACATTTATGACATTATGCCGTCTTCGTCTCTCAAATGTCATATAAACCATCTGAAAAACGGGCTAAAAGTTTACTAGAAATTCCAGAAATACTTAAATAAGATCGATAGTAAAAAAAGAAAAAAAGTTGTAAGGCCAAAGAGAGGAAATATATCGACTTCAACGCCTTTAAATCACTCTTCAAACTCATGGATATGATCTAAGAGATAGTTAGCAGTCAGCTCCTCATTCTTGTTGCAAGCAAAGAACACCTCTAGCACTAACGCTCGATCAAATCCCATTGCTTCAAGCTGAAAAATATGGTCAATATTGATAAGCTCGTTTTTAACCCAATTTCATATTAGATATCATCATACGAAACAAGAATATGGAGTGTTACGGATATAGTGATTGTCGTAAAATGACCAATATACCCTTCCCTGTCCTTTATCACACTCTATAAACTTCATTATTTCAGGGTTCTCATCACAGGAAATATGAATATTTTTCAAAAAAGGTGTCAAGAAATGTCACAAGTTTGCTTTCGAAAAGTTAAAAGTGTAGCACAAACCCGTTCAATAGCTTCTTGTTCCTCAGGCGTAACTGCAATTTGCTGTGGCATTCCTCCAGCAAGCTGCTCCAGTATGTTACTAATACAAAAATCAATACACAAAGCCACATGAATACACAATTTTCACACTTAAATAAAATAAAAATTATTTTCTTAGTATAAAAAGTGCAAAATTAATGGTACCCTTCTCCGCCTTCAACGGGCTCATTGATCAGGCGAAGAAAATCAGCTTGGTGATCTTGAATTAGCCTCACTAATTGAGGGTTTTGCTTTCCTAACTCCTGAAGCATGGGCTGTCAACAAAAGAATAAATCAATAAATATGAAAGCTTAGACTAACAGAAGAATTAAAAAGAGTAGGAAGTAATTATTATAACACGATACCTGCAAGATTTGCGGGTTGGCCTGCACCATTGCTCTCAACGCTTGGAACTAAAGCAAAAACATCAAAAATCAAAGTATTTTAGGAGACCTCATTGAAGAAGAAAAAAAAGATTCAAAAGAACTGTACCTGTGGACTGTTGCGTAGAAAATCTAAGGTGTTTGCGCCACCAGCATTCGTTCCCGTACTAGGGAAACCCTGTTAAAAGAGAATAATAATTTCATAACCCAAATTAGTTTTCAGTAAGTATGAAACTTGAAAGCAAAAAAATAAAAAAAGCACAAATTACATGGACACGCATTGCTTGAGACCCTAGTTACCAAAAACACCTTATGGTTGGAGAAAATATCATAACTTCCCCCGTTGGTAAAAGACATAAAAGATTACAATTTGACCCCACCCCATGTTTTTTTTTTCAAGTCCCAGGGTGGAGTGTCTTGGTACTTTGCAAAACCTGATGGGGTTTGTGATAATTACCCAATGATTGAGGGACGTGGATGCAATTATCCCCCAAAAAATGACAAACAGAGGAAAAAAAACAAGAACCTGTGGAAAAAGATCGAGTGGATTTGCATTAGGTCCAGTTGAAGGAACAGGTGCTGGTTGAGCTGCTTGCTGAGGCTGAGCTGGCACATTAGCATCAAGCTCACTAGTTACACTTCCAGGTGCAGGAGGGACTTCTGCTGACTCAGGGATGCCCTAAGGTATATCAAACAAACATAACGAGTATAAAAAGAAATTCATTAAGAAATGAAAAAAAGTTAAGTGTCTATGAGAATATAAAATAGTAAAACATACAGAATATAAATAATCAATCGCTCTCTCGAGATTGTTATAAGCGGCACGAAGGGCTCGAACAACTGTGTCTCTGTTCCAAGTTCCCCCACCCATGTCGAGAATCTGTTGGATCGTTCCCTCAAAGTTAGTTCCCGAAACTAGATTAGATGCAGCTCCGCCATAAATATCCGTACTGTTAAAGAAATAAAGTGTTAAAAGCTAAAATTACAGAAAAGAAATCGAAGTTATTATCGAGAAATCTCATTAGACGGGTACTCACACAGGATTGGCAGCTGGAGCTGGAGCTGGGGTAGGCGTTGGTGCAGGCCTGTGATTTTTTTGATAATCGAAGAAAATTAGTAAGATATGAATAATTGAAAATGTTCAAATAATAATAATTAGTATTATAACAGATAATCAAAGCTCACGCTGATGCAGGAGGTTGAGGAATTGTCGATATTGGAGTTGAAGTAGGAGGTGGGGCGCTTGTTTGTGGGGCCTAGAAGGAGTAAGACGGGCACATATAGAAATAAAATAGTGAGACTATGCTATATTGAAAGAACTAGAATCAAAAAATCGAAATCATTGAAATAACATAACAAAAATCAACAATACAACGGATTACAATTTACAGAAACATTGAAAGAGGACTCACAATTGGGACCTTGAATAAAGAAACATTTTTGGTTGTTTAAACAGTCAAATATTAATACCATATAATTAGCAAATTCTGTTTTTTACCTTCACATTGGGTGCACCTGATGTCGTTGAGCCTTCACCAGATGAGCTCTTGGTCTACAAAATTTTATAAAGAACGTTATACATATAGTACAAAAGGTAAACCAGATAATATAACTGAAAATAGCATCAATTTAATGTTGAATTCATAGAAAGATACATATTTGTCTTCATTATTTCAGGAATTTTGTAAAGCTTCAACTTTTACCTTTGTCAGCATAATGACCACAAAACTATTTTCAGCAACATTATTTTCTTCTAATGTAGTTCCATCTTTGAGAACTTTCCCCTGATGGATAAGCATCTGTTGTGCTGCAGGGTAAACATCAGCCCCCTGTGCTGTTTCTATGGCTTTCTTCACATCCACAACCTGGAGAATAATGAATGTAACTAACACAAAGTACCATAGGCTCAACTTTTTAAAAAAACAAAAAGCACAACGGTGAAACATCAAAGAATTTGAGAAGCAAACAATGCGTAAAAAGGATCCATAACATGTTATAGCAGTACATAACACAAAACAAGTTTATATGGGAAATTTCAGGCAGAAGTTTCTCTAATTTGTCCTTTTAATTTTTTGTGTGGAGTCTATGCAAAAATATGGCTCCATTTTCATCAGTAACACGTTTTAAACTGGTTTAAGGAGATTATTGAAAAGTTGAGTTCTTTTGATTAATTTAAGATAACTAACCTAACGAGTAACGTCATTTGCCGTTAGTCCATTATATGATTTTGGATCAACCAATGGTTGTCTGTCCTAAAAAAACCCACTTTGATACTACTACTGACCAGTGAAGTAACCGTCCAGCGAAATAACAATCCACGTGCCAAATTTCGGGATCAATCATAAACCAAAAGTAACAAATTGAATGCCATAATCCCGAAACATTGCTAATGTATTTCTACTACCTATGCAAGAATCTATCAGTCAATATTAATACTGCTAATTGGTGAATAAATCAATTAACCTGGTATAAGTACTACAATCCACTACCCATTATTTGAATACAAGTACATTAACACCCAAATAAAAATTACAAGTTTATCATAAATCATAACACCAAAGATCATCCAAAAGCCCAATATAACACATCTAAACAATTCAATTACAAGCAATCCAATCAAAACCCTCAAAAACTACAAGAAAAAGTAAAAAATCAAAAACCCACTCTCAGTGAACACATAAAATCGCCCACCAAATCAAACAAGTAAAAAAATCAAACTTCCCAATAAAACCCACGAATAATAACACGAAATTAACAAAATCGCTACAGAAAATAAAGCAATTATACACAATTCAAAGAGAAATAACCAGAACCACAATGAGCAACAAAGAAGAAGAAAGAAAAAAAAGCGAACCGTGTCTTGGGGTTTCACTTCGATTTCAAAGTGGGTGCCCTTGAGAGTCTTCACGAAAATCTTCATCTTTTTGCCTAAAATATTTTTACTGCGAAAAACTGAATCGGTGAGAAGATATATTATAGAGAAGGCTATATAAAACCCGACGGAGCAAGTAAAGAATTATTAATTTATTATTATTAACATAGAAAATCTTATATATTTTGTCCCCTAAATTTGGTCATTTTTTATTTTAATACCATGTAAAGATGAATATCTCAGATAGTGTCCATAATTTGAAAAATTCTCAATCATTAATTAATACTTGTAATAAACTCTTGGATTCATGTATTAGTGCTCTCATAAAAGAATAATATTTCATATTACAATAATTCTGCTTATTCATAATATTGTATCACATGCCACATAAAAACAAAAAACTCTCTAAATAATCAACCAAAAATTTAATTAACGGAATCGACAATTTAATTTTTTATATTTATTTTTGGTATCAAGGACATATTATAATACCTAAATTCAACTATATATTTTAATTTTTTTTTTATAAAAAAAACGTATATGACAGTGTTATGTTCCTAAATATGAGTGAGGAACACATTCCAAAAGAGAAAATTAAACTAAAACTAATTCTGAAATCTTTTTTTCTTCTTTTTTCATTCTAATGGAGTGACAACATTTAAATACACAAATTAAAAATCTAAAACCAAAGAAACATGCCCACTATTTGACCACTAACCTAGATAACTATCACCACTAACATAAATCACTAAACCATTACTATGACTAATTCAATTGAAATAACTAATGGGCTTTAAATTGCAAAACAATAATTCGAGTCTTCAACATTAATTTGGGCTTCACTGCTGAATTCGGCCCAACGGGCATATCAATACTCCCCTCCCCAAATTTGGTCTTGTCCTCAAGACCAAGTTGTGATTGGAGCCCCAAACTCGCTGAAAGAGACGTAGCTTGGAGAAAATATTTAATTCTCCATTTTGGCCAAAAACCAAAAATCATATAAATTTCTTTCACTTTATTGTCAAAAGGAAAGAAACGGAATATTTCTGTTTTGGGATGAAATAGGTTTGTTGTTAATGGAATCAGAGGTTTTAACTGAGGTAATTTTGGTTGATTGCATGAGAATCCAGGTTTGTAAGGGTGTGGATGAGTGGATGGAATAATTGTTGGGATAAGTTTGGTAGTGGAGGGCCCTTTTTTTAGTTGTAAGGTGTTAGCAATTTGGAATTGCATTTTCGCCACTCCAACAACTTGTGAATTGGGGGGTTGATTTGGTTTGATGTTGGCTTGTACAGGAGAAAGGTTGGGAGTTGGAGCAGAGACGGGTGTGAATTTCATCACACTTGGCATTAATTTTTGATGAGATTTTTCCAATAAAGCCTCTAGTCGGTTAGACCGTTGATTTATCTCGGCCTTAAATTCATTCAATAATTCAATGATTTTGGAAATGGAATCTTGAATGGTAGTTGAAATTGAAGTTTCGATAGGCTCGGGAGGCACATAAAGTGGGTTTGTGGGTATGGGAAAAACGGGAAAGCATGAGGATGGATAAGCGGGTTGAATGTAGCATGGATAAGCGGGTTGAATGTAGCATGGATGCAGCGTTCGAGAGAATGAAAGCACCATTGTTATGTTCCTAAATATGAGTGAGGAACACACTCCAAAAGAGAAAATTAAACTAAAACTAATTCTGAAATCTTTTTTTCTTCTTTTTCCATTCTAATGGAGTGACAACATTTAAATACACAAATTAAAAATCTAAAACCAAAGAAACATGCCCATTATTTGACCACTAACCTAGATAACTATCACCACTAACATAAATCACTAAACCATTACTATGACTAATTCAATTGAAATAACTAATGGGCTTTAAATTGCAAAACAATAATTCGAGTCTTCAACATTAATTTGGGCTTCACTGCTGGATTCGGCCCAACGGGCATATCAGACAGTTATAAAACCTTTTCGTTTGAGATTCACTATGAATTTCACTCCACTTCTTATTAAAAAAAATTAGAAAAGGTCCATTGTCAATATCCGTAGGTCCAATGATTTGTATTAGGCAAATTCTATAGGCATTAAATCCACTTACTGGGGAAAAGGCCCAGAAACAAGGCCCAATAGTATCTAGATAATTGGGCTTTATACACTAGGCCTTTAGCTTTATTTTTATTGGCAGTAAATTAAAATCGTATAACAAGCCCAAATATCAAAAATCCAAGACCCGTATATGTCTGAAAATTATGAAGCCTTAAAACAAATCTAAAATGAAATTTGATATGATTATAGACTGTAATAATAGAGTTGTCTACGTATTTCATTAGAATCAAATCCACCATGATTTAATATATAAAAATGTGATTTCTATTGGGATCGCATTAACCTCGTGAGTGAAACCTCGCAGCGGAAGTATAATTTTAAAATTAAATCGAGTTCCACTCAAAAGCCAATATATGCTATATCGAAATAAAGGCGTAAACAAAAACGGTAAACATAAATTGTACCTTTTTGCTTTCCTTAGGTATCGATTACTATCTACGGTCTTTCTCGTATTTCTACAATCACTGAAATCACCGGTTCGAATTCCTTAGCACTTCTCAGCTACCTCAGCCTGCGTGATCAACCGAGATCTCTAGCACGAAAAAACCCTAAATTTGATAACTCAAAATTTAGCTGTAATGTTTCGATAAATCGATAATCTTGAATGAAGAATAAAGAACCATATATATAGAATATATGGGAACGTTTTTCCCTTCTCCGGAATAGAGAAGAAAAACGTTCCTACTTGGATTAGGATCCAAGAATCCTAATCCTTGTAGTCTTACTCTTCTATTCTCTCACTTCAAGTCTTGATCCTTTCTGGATTTACCTTTATCCAAAAATCTCCATATTAATTTTTGATAGACTTTACATATATTTCAACCCAAAACTCAACTTCCTCTTTTGATATTAATTGGGCTTTTCAATTAATAAACTCTTTGGGCCTAGCCCATTAATTAACTAATCACAAGATTAATTAAAAAGTCTAATTAATTAATTCAAGCCCAAGACTTAAATTATTAATTTATTTCATCATGGATCAATATCCAATATTAATCCACATAAGGCCCAATTCGAAATTGGCCATGCAATACATACAACCGGAAAACTTATTCAAGTTAGTGTGACCCCTTAGGTTCATTCGAAAGCTAGCAGTGATACCATTTCCCAAACGGCTCGGTAATCAATTAGATAATTATTACCTCAATTAATTATTATGCCAAATAATTAATCTTGATCATGAACTAACCACTAATTAATTCATGACTCTCACAGATTGAGTTCGATGTCTAGCAACGTCGACTCAACCCCTAGATTCGAATGATTATAACAGACATCTCCTGATCACGATCGTAGCATGTGTCTCATCCTTCTGTCAGATCTCCCGATTAAATCTAGGATTTGGTTGCCAGTCGAAATCCTACTAATTTAATCGTATAGACTATGTCAATTGGCGAATGACGACTTGTGTCAACCAAACAAGGATCACACACCTTCTTGTTGACTTACTTCGGCCGAAGATTTCCAGTCAAGTCATTCCCAAGACAGCATAGAAGATTCACTAATTAAACGACTAGTGACAGATCCCATCTTGGAACCGCCTGCCAAATCGTATGACCAGACTATACCCAAAATAGCCCATTATGCGATTATCCATGTAATCATGAACTAGATCAAAGTGCAGTGTGTCATGCATAGGGGTGTAAGCCGAGCCGAGCCGGCTCGGCTCGAATGAGCTCGGCTCGAGCTCGAGTTTTTTGAGCTCTAGCCGAGCTTCTCAAGCTCGAGCTCGAGCTTAACTCACTCCGGAAAAAGCTCGCGAGTCCGGCTCGCGAGCTTTTTGTAATTTTAATTTTTTTTATATTAATAATTAATAAATAAATGAAAAGAGTGGATTTGGGAATTTAGTAGTTAGAACTAGGGATGGCAACGGTTCCGGGTCTACCCGGAACCGTCCCGGAACCGTCCCGTCGGATCCGGTTCTTTTCATGTTAAACGGTTCCGGTTCCGGTTCCGGGTCCAACTAAACGGTTCTTAGGCGGTTCCGGTTCCGGGTCCGGGTCCAACCCGGAACCGCCTTAAATTTTTTTATTTCTTTTATTAAAGTTAATGATGGATATTTTATCTATCCTCATATATATAATATGATCCCAAATCAAATAGGTCTATCCTCATATATTATTATTGCTTTCTTTCCTTAAATTTTTATTTTATTTTTATGTTTTTGAGTTAAAATATTATACTAAACACTAAAATCATTCAACCAACCAAAATCAATTGAAAATATTTATTAGGTTATTTCATTGCAAAAAATAAATAAATATCAAGTCCATAAATTATATAAATATTAAAACCAATTATTTTAGTATATTATAGAGAAAGTTGGGTAGTAAACTATTAAAAAGCACCAAAAAGCAAAAGCAAAAAAAAAAAAACCCAAAAAATAAAAATTCTAAACGGGTGCCCGCGGGTTGGACCCGGCGGTTCCGGTTCCGGATCCAAAATGAGGAACCGGTTCCGGATCCGGTTCCGGGTCCAAAAACAGACATGCGGTTCCGGTTCTAGACCCGCCAGTTCCTACCCGGAACCGGCCCGTTGCCATCCCTAGTTAGAACATAACGTAAAATAGGAAGACAATACAAACAGAACACTTGACAAATTAAAAACCCTAGTTTTCAAATTCTCATCTTGATCCACATCTCGCCGTCGTTCAACTCCCTCTGCCTCTCTTCATCGTCGGGAATTTTGGGTTTGAAGGTAGGATTTTGGGTTTAGTTGCAAGGCCTTTTGGATCTTTAAAAACTCGACTCACTTTTGCTCTTTCCTCAACTGCTGCTAGTATAGCTGGTCGATGTTTCTCTCTCTGCTCTTGAAGTCGATCTTCGGTTATGGTCGAGAAACCCATGATATTGGTGCAGATCGGGCTCGAGCTCGAGCCGCAAGCTCGATTTGAGCTCGAGTACAAGCTTGATTTGAGCCCGGGCTCGTGAGCTCGAGCTCGCGAGCTGGATTCGAATCGAGCTCACGAGTCGAGCCGAACCAGGTTAGTTAATACCGAGCTCGAGCTCGAACTCGATCTTATATATTCAGTTTCGAGCTCGAGCTCGAGCCCGAGAAAATCATCGGGCTCGGCTCGTTTACACCCTTAGTCATGCATTTGAACAGCCGCGATCCCTCAAATCATGAGGATCACCACAAGCCTACGTGACCGTGGAATTTCATATTTGACACCTCCACCAATATGAATTTTCACTGGGATTGCTCAATCACCATCCGCGATGTGAACCCTCATACATTGCATAGATTCCCAACCAATACCCATGGAATAAGGTACATTCCTCAAAGAAATGCAACGTATAAGCAAGTCTTAACGAGTCATTGATATGCCTATCTCAATGACTCTACGACTTGGAACTCTTTTAGGATCACAGCCGTTCGAGTACATCCCATGATCACCATCCAATGCGTTATCGTACTCATAGCTCTATGTAACCCAATGGACTTTATTACATGTTTATTACATACCTATAAAGACATAAGATATATAATAAAAAAATGTCATATATAAAATAACGTTTTAAAACAGGACTTTATCAAAAGTGTTATACAAAATTTGGCAACCAAAAATGACTTACTGGGTACTAACACTAACAATTTCAACCACGTAACTCTTTCATATAGCCCTAGCTCTCGAACTTGTATGTAATGAAATGTACTTCCAGATATATAAACACGTTTTAGGATTGTAAAAACTAAATTTAAAGATAATATTTTAGAGATTATAACCCGTAGTAAATGAATTCATGGGGTATTTATACTTTATAGCACTCATATCTTGTACAAATAAATAGTTCGCAAATAGATCATGTGATGCTGACATGTAACAGCATCCAACGACCCAAATCATGGGTCTTACGTCACATCAAGTAGCGACCCGAACCGACCTGATCTATACATTGTAATGGGGATTGAGCCCACATGAAGGATTTGGGTCTATTATTGTATTACTTCTGGCTAAAACACATACTTAGGTATATGTATTGACCAATCAAATGGGAAAAAAAAAAGGGGATAGTTTGGTTATTACATCATGTTATGAAATGACAATATAAACCAATTCGTTGCATCTTAATTGGAATGAAATATGGCAACACTTCTTTTGGATTAGATCTAAAGTTTATATCGGTTGATGGTGTCATTTATATTCAAAACTCAGACCAAAGTTCATTCTAATCAACCTTTTACCAGAACAATTTCTCTAGATCTATGTTTTAGTTAACCATCTTTTCCATTATATGATTACAAATTTAAAAATCCAAATAAAAAAGTTATCAACATTAATATTATATAATTTTCCTAAGTCTGAAAACATAGGAAGGAACTAAAAAAGTCCCTCCTATTGAGCCGGTAACGTCTCAGCTATCCACGGCATCACACCCGACCCGAAACCAAGATCCGAATACTCAAATAATCCGTCCAGCGCCATGTCATCACCGTCAAAATTATCCGTCTCCCCAAATCCAAATCCGAACGAGTCTAAACTCGGAATCTCCCAAAACTCACCACCGTGTCCCGACGGTTCCGACTCTACTCCGTCGTACTCACGCTCAGCCACAACACTAGACGACGTCGTAGCTGGAGGTATACCGAGCTCATCATCAGAAGCCTCTAATAAGTAACCCAGCTCCGGCCTCGACTCGCCGGAATCCGACGCCACGTCATACGCCGACACCGGATTAATCTCCTCCTCAAAGCTCTTCATGAACGAGTCCAGATCTTGACTGGAGGTACAGATCTGATCCGGATCCTCATCCAGACTATCGAGAAGGTTCGATCTGAGCCGTTTAACCTCCGGCGAGTCAATATCAGACTCTGTCATGACCTCCGATTCATCTCGGACTCTCTTCTTAACATCCATCACAAACGAACGAAAACACTTCAGATTCAACGTTTTCTAGAGAGAGAAAAAAGCGAAGAATGCGATGATGAGGAGAAAGAAAATGGGTGATATTTATAGTGGGGGTGGATATTAGGTGGGGGCCACATCACGGATGTCTTGTCAAATTTTAGAGAAGGGATGTGATGTGACGTGTCTGCTCATCTGCTATGTGTACTTTTGGTCTGGGAATTTTGTATTGCGTGATTAACTGGATTTGAATTTTGATTTGGAGTCCGGATTGTAAATTATGTGGGGACCACCACAGGCATGGTCAATTATGAATTCTTCTATTTTTTTTTTCCTTTTAATTTATTGTTTTTTTTTTCTTTTCTTGTTGTGATTATTGGCTTTGTTTGTAGGGTACCATCTTTTTTACGAATTCTCACTTTTAAATACACATTTTAAAACGTAAATATGTGAAACATTTGGTTTTAGGTTGTTAAAGTTGTTCAAATACTATATGCAACATATTTTAATTGTAAAAGAGGGATAATTGACTCGTATACGCGTACAATTTTGTAAATATTATCTTTACTTATATAAAATGTCTATTGAATTTAAAGTCATGTAAGTTTGTATGACGCAATATTGGAATTAGTGGCCAAAATTGCTAGTCCAATTTTCAATGTTTGAGGAGTAGATCGGTTGGCTGTTGGCGGATGGTTTTGGGCGTTGGAATGGACTTTTAGTATATTAAGAAAATGTCATACATAAATATCATAAATTTGACAATAAATGTGGGCCAATGCAAAGCATGTCGTTTATACGAAATTTTTACATCAGGTTTTATTTAGAAATTGATTTATTATAAATTATTTGATGATAAAAGGTATTAATATATAAATAATATCTCATTTTTAGATTTAACAAATTATAACATATCGATTATATTGAATCCAATTTATTATAAAATGAAAAATGGTTCCCAATTTTTTTTTTTTTATATATAATTGAAAAACAACCCAAAGTTATTGATATAAGAATTAGGAATACTAATTCAAATGTCATAAGCTCTAGAGAAGGTCGTTTTATTAATAATAAAAAAATAATAATAGATGGTCGATATGATTATTGATATATCCTAGTGTACTTCAGATTTAGTAATGCATTATAGGTTACATTATTAATCATCCGTGCACAAATAAAAGTTAAATCTAAGAAGTAAACAACTTGGCAAATTAATTATTCAGCCGTTTACAATACAACAATAATAATGTCAACAAATAATAAAGTTTTAGCATAGTACAATGTGTTTTATTTAATGGGTTGCCATGAGATCAACTTAATTTTCTACTTTTCCAAGTGAGACATTAAAAAGAGGTTATCTATTCGAATGTTCTTGTCTATAATTAACAAAAATATATATATATAAAATACTGAATTCAACAAATATGAATTTTATATATCACATATTTGAGAAAATGAGGTGATGAAAATTATTTATCTCATCCTAAATATATTTTGTATATGTCACACTAAATCTATTGACCACGTCAAATGAACAGTAATTAAGTATAGACTACATAGTTATAATAAAGTTTACTTGCACATTATCAATCCTAACAAGCATCATAATTGCACCTAAATTAGGTTTTTATAAGACGTTTGGAGTTATCGTACCAATCTGGGTTCAAGTATAACTCATTTGGAGTGATCTAAAACGTTTGTAAAAATTATGATTTTTGTTCCGTAATTTATTTTAAGTTCATGATCTTTTTCATTATGTGTTTATCATATTTATTCCCATAATTTTCAAAATTTCTGATATTTAGGGTCATTTTTTGAAATCCAATGATTTATTCGTCATTTACACTTTGACCAGATTTTTTAAGAAAATTTTGTATATATTGACACATGATATTGAATGTAAATTGTAACATTAAATATTAAGTGTATTGATGCATATATATATGTTTTTAAAATAAAAAATCAAGGCATTAATTAATAAAGTTGACTCTTAAATTTTAGATGATAATATTAAATATATATATATATGATGTTTTAAAAGCTAAGTATGATGAATATAAAAAATTCTTAACGAATCAGCTTAAAACTAAACTCAATCAAATTCAAAAAGTAACACACTATATTATATATTGTCTAAATTATTCTAAGAAATGAAAATAGGTACATACATAAACTCATATAAAATATATAATAAAACTAAGAATAAAATAATAATAATGTCGATAAAATGACATAGTCACGTGGAAACCATCAATACGTGTAGCTATGGTTAGTTGCACCTCACCTTGCGGTAGGAGTGCCATTAGATATGAGCCCCCACGTGGGTACATCTGCCACAGCACGGTTCCCAACGTACCATTACAAAGCACGTACGTACCACACATCCTATTCTTAGAAGCTGGACCCACCAAACACGCCTGCCCACTTGCACATGATGCATCCGACGGTTCAGATTACTTGAGCTCTAATAAATTAATAATAAAAAGAAAAATTGATTTTGTTTGATCGAGAAAGATACTTTGAAGAAAAGCAACAAGATGACCAAAACAAGAAAAAGCAATTTTTGATATAGAAAAAAATTGATGATGGAAAATGTAAAAATAGTTAGATATAACTATTAAATTGCAATATTCAAGTATAAAAATATAATATGCAATCAAAATCGTGGAAACATAATATGTAATAATAATTACACTAAAGTTGTTGAACACGGTGTAACATAGAATTTTGAGACGTTTTGGTCACTAATGAGAATGATATTTTATTTCAAATCAATATTATTGCTTTACTTTATTTCCTAGGTATGTACAGTTGTAAACTTGTTAGTTTTTATCAATTTCAAACCTTATTTAATTCATGTTTATTGCATTTTCCACCTTAAAACATGAAATATTCTTGAATATATACCTTATTCCTTTTATTTGATCTTGCAAAGAATTCCTTGCGACCATTATTAATAAATCATATTAGTTTAAGAAAAAACATGATTTCCAATTAAAAGGTAATGGACTAAGACAAATAGAATACAGACCAACACAAAATCCCATTAAAACTATTATTTATTAATACTTAATTATTTTGTGTGCTTGTTCTGCTAGACGTGCTTTTTCTTAACTATGTACATCAATAGATTGTCTAGCATGATGCATATTATTTATTTGGCTTATCTTCATCTTTTAATTTATTATACAAAAACATAATCTTAGCAAAACAATAAATTCCACGAAATATATGATACTTCAAAGTTAGTTTTATTTTATTTTTTGAAAGAAAATGATTCTTCTAAAACCAAATATCTATAAACTTGCAATACCATTCCAAATTCCAATTTCTATACTTGTAAAGAAGTCCCTTTATTTTAGGTAGTGTTATTCAAAAGTTGACAACTTTGTTCCATACCAATAGCAATAAATATGTTCATCAACCCATACAATGGGGTGTACCCCTAAACTTTTTAAGATTTTTTTGTCCTATAAATTTTAATATTCAAAAATCGTGAACTAAAAACGTGTTTCACGGTGAGATTAGGTGAGAGTAGAAGAAGGAGTGGGTAGAAAAGTTAGAGTTGGAGTAGGTAAATGAGATGGAAAAACCACAAATAAAGAAAATAAGCTTTGATGAGGACATTGAAACGGAGTGCAATTTTCTCTATAGACTTTATTTTTATTGGGTAGAGACTATAAGTCTATAATGTGAATTATTTATAGAGCTTATTTTCCATGTAAATTACTTAGATCTTATTTATACCTCTATTTATCATGTATTTTGCTTCATATTTATAGGTTCATTATTATAACACATACAAATATATATGATTTAGGTCGTAAAATACGAGTTTAAATCAAGCCGAATTGCTCCAAATCGACCTAGTGGGTTTCAGAAAAATATTATTGACTGCACTTAGAATTCACCCACGCTACATATATATTTTTCTATAGGACTAAGTCTAATCGTGATTCATTAGAAAAGAGTCGCAATTTAGCTTCAATATGCTCGGTAATACTATCCGATCTATTGTAATTCGATCTCCCCACCTTTGTCTGGAAGAGGAAGTATTTATAGCTATGACACGCTGTACGGATGATGTGAGAGTACGTGGGGAATGCCGAATACGTGTCCAAGATGTGCAGGGCAGATCTCTCGGGTCCTCAAGAATGTTTGATTTGTTTTGTTACTACACGCGGATAATGTAGCGTTCTGCAAATTTACACTTTGGAGGGACCTATGAGCAAATAAGATATTACAACCCTAGTTGTTTAGGGTTATGGGTCGTAGTTACGACCCATTCCTCCATATCAATATAATAGTAATATGATCATTAACTGACTCGTGTACTTATGAACACCTAATTAAAAATTCGAGCTCGATCCATCAATAAGCTGTAGTTCGCAACAGTTTGAACTTGAATCGAATTTTAATCAAATCGACTCACTCAACTGGCGAGGTGGCTCGGACTCACTTCAAATCCCATGTAGTCAACTCATTATGGCAATTTGCAACTCTGGAAAAGAAAAAGGCCCCAAAAAAGTTATCATAGTTTTGGGCCGTAGGCCCACTGATAGAACCAATTATTTAATGGGCTACTTGATAGGTATTGGGACAATCATTTTGTATTTGTTAACCAATAGTCCATTAAGAAAGTCTAGAGAACCATACCCACAGCCCACATGCTGAACATTATACAACCATAGTCCAATACTCCAATCTCCTGTAAATCCAAACGCTCTTTACATAATTAGAATAATTTAATTATATATTTTTGCATCATTATTCTACAAATTGAATCGAGTTCATCCAAACTTTCTAACTTCAAAAATTATAAATCAATAAAAGATATGTTATATTTCTTATATGTCATATAAACAAGTGGAGCTTAGATAAACTTTTAGCAACTGATATCAAATAATATTAATTTTCAAGCCTATTTTAATCAAAAGTAAATATAAAGTCGGATCTACTTGCAAATTGTTAAGGACTGCGGAGTAATAATATAAGTAAAGTCCCTAATGAAAGCATTAATCTGTCAAATTGATTAAAAAATAGTAAAAATAATAATGATAGTAATACCGTATTGGGTATAGTTTTACCGTATTTGGGTATCAACTATCAAGTCTTCATATCACCTATTTTTTCAAGTTTAAATTATTATTTTCCTCCAATTGTTATTGCATCTGTTTTTGTAAACACATGTTTCAAATGTATAAAAAATTAAAAAGACCAAGAATTTTAAAAGTCAAGCCAGGAATATTATTTTATAGCTAATGAAAGTTAGGGACCCCATTTCGAACAATTATAAGAAAATTACATAATATTTTTTGTATGAAATGATTAATTAAAGCAGAAAAGTTACATTACACAGAATCAGAAATTTGAACCCGTTCATCAGAATCCGGGTATGAATTAAGATCCAAAACCCCATTTTGATTTTCACGATCAAACCTCTCCGTTAACCTCTTAACTCCGTTTAAACGTTCCGGTTCCCGTTCCGCCCGCCTCTCCGTCGACTCACGGTCGGTGCAGTTAACTCCGTTACGGTTCTTAAAGTACTTAATAGCCACCTGAATTCTCTTCACTATGGCATAGAACTCGTCCACCTCATCATCCCCCGGCAGTTCCCTATTGACGCCGTCATCATCTTCCTTTGTGTCCCGTCTCTTCCTGTTAGCTTCTCCGTTATCTTTCCGTTTTCTCTTCTCAACTTCCATAACAGACTTAACAGAAAAGGTGAAGGAAAAATAGTTTGAAAAGATAGAGAGAATGGTGGAACTTATGTATGTTATTTAAAGGAGAAATTTAGGGAGGTACTTAGTTGAATATATGGTATGTGGGGGAGACTAGGTATGATGACGTCATGCACAGTGACGTCAGATGAGTGATCTTGGTGCAAATAGGAGGAAAAAGAAAGATGGAATCTTTTATTTTATATCGGGTTAAAATGAATCGAGTCTAGCTGAATAAACATTGTTTAAATTTTTTTGAATTAGTTTTGAAAATTATGTTTGACTTTGGTTTGATTGTTAATTTAGTTGAATTTCAAAGTTCATTGAACATAGAAATGTTTTTCAAGCTTAATTGGTTCAACAAGTTAACGAACCAAGCTCGAACGAGATCTTATTCATCGAATTCGAGTCGAATATCGAGTAATTTGGTTTGATTTTAAGTACTAATTGAATGGGTTTGGCGAAAAACCTCAATTTCACTTCGACAATGATATATGCTACACAATGTAAATATTACCACCAAATTATTAGGAAGGTATATAGTCTGAATTTTGAAACATGCAGATTCAATGCATGTAAGAAATTTCCACCAAATTGGCAAGCATGTGTCACATGACGGTGAGAACGACTTGATGTTGAACTATATTTGCCAAACACATATACCAATTATTTTTCAAAATTCTTCATATAGGGATTAAAGTCGTAAATATACTTGTCATATAATTATACAACCTCTATAAAAGTAACATATTTCTGTGCCTCAACATTTCGACTATTTATGAAATAATTTTCTAATTTTTTTTGATTATGTTTTATTATTTAGCATCATAATTTAAATTATATTGTATTTTGATCGTTCTTGAGAATGTAAAAAGTACGATGAAATTAAAATAGTTGATATAAGATGTTTTATTAATTTAATAAACACTTCAATTTCCAATGTATGGTCATGCCACCAACGGTCCACAAGGATTGGAGAAAACGCTCCGTGAAATTGCAGACGAAATTCATCCGCATACTTAACAACTTTTTCAGCTAACTTTTCTATTACCAATACATTTAAAGAAGTAAATTATAAAAATTACATATATAAAAATAAAAAAGCTTATTTTTCAGTGAATAAACTTACAGATTTAAATGTCTAAATTAATAAACTTCCAGAAATGATTGTTAATTTATTTAGTGTTGTATAGATAAATCTGATGACATATATCTAGTTAGATATAGATATGTATATTTTGTTAGTTATAATAGAACTAAATCTGTATAATAATAGACTGTATATACTCGTATAATCATGTATTGTAAATGTTTTCATTACAGTCAAAAGAATTCTATCGATAATAATGTAATATGTACTTTTTTTATTTAATTAGTTTTAGATAATATTAAGCATGGTTAGAAAACTATTTTAGTTATGTTCATCGAGGCATCATTATGGGTAGTTATGCTGCTTGTAAATGCAGTTAGATGGGGGTGGATACGATGTCGATTTCATTTTTTTTTTAATGTACGAGAATTTTTATAATTTTGTAACTAATTCTTTCAATAGAAAATATTGTAAATATATTTTCAAAATTGTCATCATCTAAACATCTCCAAAACTAGATTAAAATATCAGTAGAAAATTCTTATATATACCAAATTATATTCATATAAAAATGTCATATATAACTGTTAGGGGTTCCTAAATCAATTCATAAGAATTTTCTCACTCAAGTATAGATTGAATGAGAGTGGCAGTTAGTTACAGAGACTGATAAAGCAAGAACAAAATGACCAATGAAAAATATCTTTACAAGAGACATCAAACTGAACCGTAAAACTTAATGCAATTAAATGATAAGGAATGGGTCCAAAATGGACAAGAAAATTGGGACCCAAACAAACATCATAGTCACATGCAAATACTTAAAATGTCCTGAAATCATGTCAATTCACATGTATCTTGTGCCATTCTTTGAGCCATTATATACCCAAAATTCACTCTCAAAAATCCATTCTCACTATCAATCATATCACAAATAATATAATTATGATCTTCTATTTTTCTTTCACCCCATCATTATCTTATTTTCTTGGATTTTTATTGGCCTTTTTCTTGATTCTATGTACACTTCAAGCTGATTTAGCTTCTACTACTTCTACTGCAACAAGAATTGGTAAAGGCTACAAATTGATCTCCATTGAAGAGTCCATTAATGGTGGACTTGTGGGCCATCTTCAATTGAAGCAGAAAACCAACATTTATGGCCCTGATATTCCCCTCTTGCAGCTCTATGTCAAGTGAGTTTTTAGTTTTCACTGCATTTACACTTGCATGGTTTTTACTGGCTTAAAATTCTTCACAAAAATCTGATTTTTTTCACAACCCTTTTTTCTTTTCTTGATAAAAATCTGATCTTTCTCACAACCCTTTTCTTTTTCTATATAAAAATCTCATCTTTTTACATATTTTTTAACTTTTGCTCAGGCATGAAACAGAGAACCGTTTAAGGGTTCACATTACTGATGCTGAAAAGCAGAGATGGGAGGTACCATACAATCTTTTACCCAGAGAAAATCCACCTTCATCCAAAAAGACAATTGGTAGGCCCGGAAAGGACAAAATTACCCTCACATCTGCAGAATATGCAGGAAATGAGCTAATTTTCACATACGAAACAGACCCTTTTAGTTTTTCCATCAAAAGAAAATCAAATGGTGAAACCCTTTTTGATACAGCCTCTGAAGAATCAGACCCTTATAGTAATTTGGTATTCAAAGATCAATACCTTGAAATCTCAACAAAATTGCCTAAAGATGCTTCTTTGTATGGTTTGGGAGAGAACACACAGCCACATGGCATTAAGCTTCATCCTAATGATCCATACACTCTGTATACAACTGATATATCAGCCATTAATCTTAATGCTGATTTATATGGGTCCCACCCAGTGTACATGGATTTGAGGAATGTTGAAGGAAAGGCATCTGCTCATGCAGTCTTGCTGTTGAACAGTAATGGGATGGATGTTTTTTACAGAGGAAATTCATTGACATATAAAGTGATTGGGGGTGTTTTTGACTTTTACTTCTTTTCTGGTTCATCACCTCTAGCTGTTGTTGATCAGTATACTGAGCTCATAGGCAGGCCAGCTGCAATGCCCTACTGGGCTTTTGGTAAGCTTTTCTTGAATTTAATCCTTTTTTTTTTTTTTCCAATTTTTTGTTGTTTTTTATTTATTTTGTTGCATGGAAATTTGTTGGTTTTTAAATTGTTTACAAGATTTTTCTGTTTTTTTACAGTATTCTTTAGCACTAGAAATTTATGCCAAGATAGGGACTTTTTTTTTTGATCAAGTAAAATGCATTCATAAAAAACATAGACGGATAAAAAATTACAACCATTTCCCAAACGTGGGAGGTCCATGAAAACAAGACAAAAATGATGGAAATTGGGCAGGGGTAATAAAATTGTTCAATTCGCAAGACATAGCCCATTTAGCCACTTCATGTGCCGTGCAGTTCGCCTCTCGACGGATTTTTTTAACCTTCCACCTTGGCCATTTTTGCCCCAAATTACGAGCTTATTCAACAAGGGATTTAGTTGTCCATTCCATATCCGATTTGCTTCCCGAAATCCAAGTCACCGCGAGTAAGGAGTCACTTTCAAAAATAACATCTTCAATGAGTTTTGAGTCCATGCGACGCATTGCCCACACCACGGCTTTGGTTTCTGCAGCAGTGGGATTTGGCTCCCAAGTACTCCAAGCTTCAGCAAAAACAATTTCAGCAGAGGGATTTCTTACCACCATTGCAATCTCACATTTTCCATCAATAAAAGCAACGTCTGTGTTAACTTTTAGATATTTGTTTGGCGGGGGAATCCATCGAGATTGGCCACCATTCTCCTGATTCTGACTGATTTTGGCAGATTGGGCTTGTTTATGGTCTTGCCAATTCTTTTCCACTTCACGAAGAAACCGAAAGTCATCAAAGTGATCTTTTCCGTGGAGGATTGCATTCCTATTACGCCAAATCAGATCATTAAAGATGATCCAGTACAACAGGAAGTCATTTTTTAATTCATCTGAATGGAACATTCCATTCCTGTTGTTATGGATCATTATGAACCAATCGGGAAGAGAGAGATTCTGAAAAATATCCAGCCGCAAATTCCAATGAGAAGCAAACCAAAGACGAATGGTAAACGGGCATTGAATGAAAACATGATCTCTTGATTCCACCTGTTCACCACAAAAAAGACAAGTAGGATCAGCAATATGGAAACGACAAATAAGCTTACCTCGAGTTGGGAGGATATCATGAATAGCTTTCCAGAGAAAAAGTTTGTGTCTCTCATGAACTCTCAATTTCCATATCTTGCAATCAATATTCGACTTTTCATTCAGGATACGCGGGCGAAGAATGATTTTGTAGACTGATTTCGATGTAAGGTTGCCGGACTTGTCCGGTGTCCACACAAGGGACTGCTGTTCCACTGAGGGTGGAATAAAGATTTTTTGGATTTCTCGAACCATGCTTATCGGAAAGATTTGAAGACATCTCTCAATATCCCAAGTCTGGTAGGAGTCATCCATAAGGTCACGAACAAAAGTCACATGGATTGGGTTGTTCAATTGGACAGTTGGTTTGAAACCTTTGATTGATGGAATCCAAGGATCCTCCCAAACTCTAAGAGCTGAATTTGCAAAAACTTTGTAACACACCCCTGTTGCGATGATTTCCTTGCACTGGATGATATTTTTCCAAATCCAAGATGCGTCTGATGGGCACATTTGATATTCGAGGAAATTAGAGTTTCTGAGGTATTTGGCATGTAGCGTCTTGGCCCACAATTCGCCACTGTTCGTTGCCACTTTCCAAGCAATTTTTGAAATCATTGCAAGGTTACTGTCAAACATTTTTCGAAGACCCAGCCCGCCAAAATCTTTAGGTAGACAAATTGAGTCCCAGCTTTTCAGGGCCATTGGAAACTTATCCGGATCCGAACCCCACCAGAAACGCATCATAATCTTGTCAAGGGTGTTTGACACATTTCGCGGCAAAATGAATGTTGACATGTGATAGAGAGGGAGAGCTTGGGCGACGGATTTTATGAGTACCAAGCGCGCCGCTTGAGAAAGATTTGTGATTTTCCAAGATGCTAATTTTTTTTTCATTTTATCCGATAACTCTTGGAAAGCTGCCGAGCGAGACCTTGGTTTACAGAAAGGAAGCCCCAAATGTTTAATTCGATGATTGCATTCCGGCATGTTGAGGATAGTAAGGATCTCATTTTTTTCTTCCCCACTCGTGTTCCCACTGAAATGAACAACGGATTTTGTTGCATTTGCAATTTGGCCAGACCACAATTCGAAGATAGACAAGATCCTTTTTATTTCCATGGCGTCGTCCCTGTGAGCTCTGGCATGCCTTACCGAAGAAAGATGGAAAAAACGGGTATTCGCATCTCCATCGATTAACCAATGTTGTTTGGCTTTTTGTTTCCACATAGTTTCCACCCGTTTTAGGAGCTCATCAAGTTCCATTTGGAGAAATTCTTCTTCGGCCAAGCTTGCTGTTGTTTGGTCTTGAGCTTGGCAAAATTCGATACGGGTACGAGTGTGGAGGATGCGTTTTTGGCATTTTCCGAAATGCACCTTATTCCATTTGGACAAATGAGACCTCACATTTTTAAGCCGATTGTGTAATTGGAAAGAAGGAGAACCGACTGTGGGTGTATTCCAAGCTTCAAAGATGGTGTTTCGACAGGATGGGTCCCGAGTCCACATATCTTCAAACCGAAAAGGGAAAAACTTACCACGAGTATCAGGAAGCGTGTTGAGAAGAAGAGGGCAGTGGTCTGATTGGATGGCCGGAAGATGGTGAACAATAGCGTGGGGGAAAAGAAGAGACCAATCAGGATTGGCGACAGCTCTATCAAGTCTAAGTTGGATGTTATCGTTACCACCTCGACGATTCGACCAAGTAAAAGGATTACCGGAGAAACCTAAGTCTATAAGATTTAGATTATCAAGATCATTCAGGAAAGAGTTCGATGATGATGAAGCAAACGGTCTACCGCCTTTTTTTTCCGATTGGGACAAGATCGCATTGAAGTCTCCAATAACTAACCAAGGATCGGTTATGGAGGCATTAAGACTTGTAAAAAGAGGCCAAAAAATTGCTCTGTGAGCAGGTTGACATGGACTATACACACAAGAAATTTGCCATTTGGTTTGGTCAATCGGGGATTGGAGGGATGCGTTGATAAACCAATTATGCATGTGCAGAATCGAGATCGAGACAGAGTCATTCCAGGCAAGGCAGAGCCCTCCAGCTTTACCAATTGGCGGGACAAAACAATGATTTGTGAAATTGACAGAAGAGAGTAAACTAATTATTTTCTGAGAGTTTTGAGTTTTTGTTTCGCAAAGAAATACAATATCAGGACGGTTGGAGACTATAGTAGCCCGTAACATTCGACGTGCCTTGGGCCGGGCTAACCCTCGGACGTTCCACGAAAGAACCTTCATTGCAATTACTCGAGTAGCCCCTCTGGGCCCGCGAATTTTTCTGGTTTGGAAGAGATTTTTCCGTCCATTTTGGGTATCAATGTAACAGAGGATTCCAAGTTCATATTGTTCTCCAGCAAAATGATTTTACCACTTCTGTTTTTCTCTCTTGCTAACTGTTTCATTTGGTGCATTTTTGTTTTCCTCGAGTTTGAAAATACCGGGGGAGCCGATAGAGAGAACTCGTGATTGTTGTTGATGTGTGTGGGTTGGTTTTTGGTGTTAGGGGACAACATATCAATTCTTGGCTTTTTTGTTGGATATGTCATTTTAGAGGGTGAGTTCTCTGCATTGCGTTTCTTTGACTGGATGATAGGTGGGTTGGGTTTAGTGGGAGAATTTTGTTTCAGGTATTGTTGGGCCTCAAATGTATTTTTATTTTGTTTCTCCTGGTTTAGGTTCGGCCCATTATTGTTTTTATGGGTTTTGGGTCCATTAAGGTTTATTATATTAGGATTGGGGCAGTTGTAGGGTTCCGAGGTTTTCTTTCCATCATCGAGCTCATCAGTTAACATAGGACTACTGACATCGCAGCTACTTTTTGTAAGGCTCGATGAAACAGCTGAATTGTCAGGTTGATTTTCCTTAAAAGAGAGCTTAGATAGGGAGTGCTTTTGGGTCGTATTTTTGCTATCACTGTCATTTTTCTCTAGAAAGGAACCTATTGGGGGTATGGTAGGTGAAGGGTCAGCGTGAACAGTAGGAAAGAAATTATTTTTGGGATTTTGTGTGGTTGGTCTTTGACTTTTATTTTGTTCGCCGGAGATGGGATTTTTATTGATTGTGTTGATGGGGTTCCGGGCGAGATGAGGATTTGGGGTGAGGATGTTATCCCCTTTTAACCATGGTCCAAAGGGAAGCGGGTTTGCTCGGGATGTTGTGTCTACTGGGTTTGGGCAAGATTGGATTTTATGGGCAAGAGATCCACACACATAACAAAAATCACTAAGTTTCTCATACCTTATCTCCACCAGAAGCTTCTTACCGTCGGAACCTTTCAGGAGTACTCTGTCCTTTAGTGGAGTATTGATATCAAGCTCGACTCGGATGCGGAGCGCCTTCCTCCATTTGAGATGATCTTTTGCTAAATCTGCTTTGATAAATTTGCCAATACAGTTTCCGATGATTACTGCATTCTCTTGTGTTGTATGGATGATCGGTAGGTTATGAACTTGTACCCAAACTGGACTTTTTGTTATTTCAATATCAGCATACGCGAGATCTGGGGGCCATTCTTGTAAGGCAACGAGATTTCCACGGAACGACCAAGGAGCCTGGGCAAGAATTTTTTTTGTATTTTCATTGTTGTCAAAGACAAAGGCTAGGGTGTTTTTGTCTAGTTCATTTACTGAAACTGTTTTTCCAACACCCCATATTTTGGTTAAGGTATTTTTGAAGGCAAAAAGATTTAGCTCACGTTCAGAAATGATTTTGGCAATAATAGTGTGTTGATTGGGTGGGAGGGAGGTACTGGACAATGATGGAATAGGTTCCTCGGGGCATTTAAAGTTGGATGTTTGGGAAATTAGGTCATTAATGGTATCTTGGGTGGACATTTTTTTTTTTTTTTTGGAAAAATATTAGCTGAAAAGGAATGGTTAGAGGGGGGTTAAAAAGGACAGGAAAAAAACCAAAGAAAACTTACAGTGCAAGAACAAACCAACACAGCTCACAAAGCAAAGAAAAAAGACCAAGGAGAACACAACTAAAACCTACGGGGAACAAGACGGGACGGCAAGAAAATAGGACTAAAACAATCATGGAAGATAAACAAGCACAATGGCCAAGCTCCACCGAGGGAGAGTTCTACTCCGCGAGAGAGAACAGCAGAGGGTGTTGAAATTTCATACTAATGGTGTGCCAAGATAGGGACTTGACTTGTGTTGTTTCTGCATTTCTAATTTTGATTTAAGAGTGTTGTCAAGCTAGCATATTGTTTAGTACACTATAATAAATGAGATAAGGTTATGTATTATTTAGTAAGCTGTTTATGCTTAGAAAATTATAAGAATAATATCACAGCAAGTGTAGTGCTAAATGCTAATTGTTTGATATATAGAAAATTGGGTGACTAAGATTAGGTGGTGGCAGTATTCCTAAAGAAGATAATGACTGAATATAAAGTTATAATTGGAAGATATAAACACAAATTATTTATCTTTTATAATGATGGAAAACTTGTTTTATTTTTTGGGAAGAAAATGACATTCTGAAAATGAAGCACCTTTTCTAGTAATAAAATTAGGCCTTGTCTTATTCTCCATCTTTATTCAGTGGGTGTAGATAACTTCAGTTATGGTGAACAATTAAGATATTTAGTGATGTAGAAAGATATCTTTTGTTATCATGTTGTGTCACATTTCTAGCAAGTCATAGTTAAACACGTAATGATAATAGATAGTACCCTTATCATTAATTATTTTTTCTTTCAAAGTTTGAATTTATTGAATATTGATCTCTATGATTGGGATGCAAAACTGTATTGAGGTGGATTTTACCTGAGATACATTGTCCTTGCCTATACTATGCATGGGCTAAATTCATATACAAGCACCCTTTTGAAAAGAATCTATATATGTGATAAATGCAAGAGAAATTTCTGACAGATGAGGAATCCAAAATTTAATGGAGATTTATTTAGTATTCAGACAATAATATAGCACAGATAAGAGCTGGTCATATCTTTGTGCAAGAATTTAGCTAATTCTATATGTATATAACTAATAGTTTTATATGAATTATATACATCTTGTTGCATACATGCTGAATCTTGATTCTATTTTTGCTACAGGTTTCCATCAATGCAGATGGGGTTACCATAACTTATCAGTAGTTGAAGATGTAGTCGAAAACTACAAAAAAGCCAAAATCCCACTCGATGTGATTTGGAACGACGATGATCATATGGACGGTCACAAAGACTTCACCCTTAACCCCACCAATTACCCCCGTCCAAAGCTCTTAGCCTTCTTAGAAAAAATCCATGCTCGAGGCATGAAGTACATTGTTATTATCGACCCTGGAATCGGTGTTAACAAAAGCTATGGCGTATACCAAAGAGGCCTAGCAAAAGACGTTTTCATTAAATATCAAGGTAAACCCTTCTTAGCCCAAGTCTGGCCCGGGGCTGTTAATTTCCCCGATTATCTCAACCCAAAAACCGTTGAATGGTGGGGTGATGAAATTCGACGATTTCATGAACTTGTGCCCGTTGATGGCCTTTGGATCGATATGAATGAAGTTTCAAACTTTTGCAACGGTTTGTGTACAATCCCGGTGGACCGGATATGCCCTAACGGAACTGGGCCCGGTTGGATTTGTTGCCTCGACTGCAAAAACGTGACGTTAACGAAATGGGACGATCCACCGTACAAGATCAATGCTTCGGGGATTCAAGCTCCAATAGGGTACAAAACTATAGCAACTAGTGCATATCACTATAACGGCGTATTAGAGTATGATGCACATAGTCTTTACGGTTTCTCACAAACGATTGCAACTCATAAGTCCCTTCAAGGGTTGGAGGGAAAACGGCCCTTCATTTTATCACGGTCCACTTTTGTGGGGTCGGGCCGTTATGCTGCACATTGGACAGGGGATAACAAGGGGACTTGGGATGATTTGAAATATTCGATTTCAACAATGCTTAATTTCGGGATATTTGGGGTCCCAATGGTTGGTTCAGATATATGTGGATTCTATCCGGCTCCAACGGAAGAGCTTTGCAACCGTTGGATCGAATTGGGAGCTTTTTACCCTTTCTCGAGGGATCATGCTAATTTCTACTCTCCAAGACAAGAGCTTTATCGGTGGAAATCGGTGGCTAAGTCTGCTAGAAATGCTCTAGGAATGAGGTACAAGCTTTTACCATATCTTTACACGTTGAACTACGAGGCGCATGTTAGTGGGGCCCCTATTGCTCGTCCGTTATTCTTCACATTCACGAACGAGACTAAGTTATATGGATTAAGCACTCAATTCTTGCTCGGGAATAGTCTAATGGTGTCACCGGTGTTAGATAAGGCTAAAACGAAGGTTAATGCACTATTTCCCCCCGGTAGTTGGTACAACATGTTTGATATGACAAAAGTGATTGTTTCAAAAGAGTCACATTACTTCGAACTTGATGCGCCTTTACACGTTATCAACGTGCATTTGTATCAAAACGCGATTATACCTATGCAACAAGGAGGTTTGATATCCAAAGAAGCAAGAAATACCCCTTTTACACTAGTGGTCACTTTCCCACTTGGCGCGAAAGAAGGAGGGGCTAAAGGGAATCTATTTCTCGACAATGATGAGATTCCCGAGATGAAACTTGGAAACGGATATTCAAGTTACGTTGATCTATATGCAACGGTTAGTAAAGGGACCGTTAAGGTGTGGTCAAATGTGGAAGAAAGTAAGTTTGCTTTAGAGAAAGGTTGGATCGTTGAGAAGGTGATTGTACTTGGATTAGAGGGAATCGGGACCGATTTTGAAGTCGAGATTGATGACATGGCGGTTGGTATAGATACGGTGGAAATGAGCACAACGGAACATGAATATCCCGAGAAATTGGAAGATGGTGGAGATAAGATGAAGAATGTGATGATAGAGGTTAAAGGGCTTAAATTGCTCGTTGGTAAGAAGTTTATGATGTCTTGGAAAATGGGAATCAAAGGTTGAGAAGAAGTCGTGGTTTGGTGTAACGTTTTTTGTTTTCTTATTGGGAGCTATCGTGAATGGAGAGGAGATGGCGTAAAAGCGTTGTTCATCCCTTTGCATTCAATTTCTCTTTATTATTGTTGTTGTGTTTATCAATCTGTTATCTTTTTCAAAGTTCCCAAATTTCATTATAAACTTAAATATTTAAGTACCAAAAACCGTATGCACTATCTTTTTGAATTTCACAAGAAAATAATATACTAATTAATTTTCACATGTTTTTGTTATTCCCCCATCACATTTTTCATATAAGATACTATTTTGTACCATAAAATTGTATAAACTTAAATTGAAGCACTGTTTCCATTGAATTTGTCAAAGAAAAGTAGTGTGATTGACCATTCAATAGATTATAGCAAATTTCCAAAAGTTAGGAATAAAATATTTGATTGATTGATATTAGTCACTAGTCATTATTCATATTCAAAGACTAAAGCCCATAAGAATTCCATAGATACGGGTCGGATCTCTTGCCCTTTATCTAATATCCATTTTTCATAGATGGACCAAACATATACACTTAGAGCTCACTATCAAACAGATTATTGTATATAAAGTTATTACTCAAATTAATTTCAAAAAAAGTGATTAACTTAGGAGTTATTGAGCAAAAGCCCTTAGGACACGTGTCGCATTGGCATGCATTGAATCTGGCGGGAAAAGATGGGCCCCTAGCGTGCGCCATTGGCGGCAAAACGAAGCAAACAAGCCGGGCCCACTCTACCTCTACTTGCATATAAGAAAATACATAAATAATTTCTACGTACATATATACGTACATGAAGCATATATATGTGCATGTAATATGTACCATGTATGTTTGGATGCATGTTTTCTAAAATGTATGATGAAAAATTAAAAATACTTTTATTATATATTATCGTGCGTGGACATGAATGTTCTAGCTTGACTTTACTCGAAACTTTTAATTAAAAAATTACAAAGATTAATTTATATTGTACTAATGAGTATTTAACTTATATCTTACAATATTTAGTAGCAGGAAATAGATGAAAGATTATTTTTTTCATATTTCCCCACTTTTATATTATCATGTGTGGGTCTGAATCTACGGCCGGATATGATTATGTGAATAATGTGATGTTGAATTTATCAAATTTGATTTTATTAGTTATTTATATATCCATATTTAGCATTTATAAATTATAATAATGATATTGAATGAGTAATACGTCAATTTTGCAATATTTTATTATGGTTTATTCCAGTTTGCGTATGATTTGGTTTAACTTTAGAGCATGTGATAAATCAATGGTAATACGATTTTAGGCCTAAGTCGTAAGTAAAAAAGAAATTTCTCGCAATCTTTATGAATTTACATTTCAACAAATAAAAAGATTTTTTTTATATATGTCAAAAGTCAACAATTCAAGAAAAAGATTCTAAAGTGTTACTTAATAGTACCATGCATAGGATTAAAATATATCTAGAGTGCGTGATATGGTCCGCCTGATCATGTTTGCAGAAAATAAGATTCCTTTTTTTAATTATAAATAATATCAAAAGTCGTCTTATTATTTTTTTTTTGGTAACAAAAAGTCACATAATATAAAAATTGGCGACTACTTAGAATATAATGCTATTATTAATAGAATTATGTCAAAATAAATCATATTGTTCTTTTTTATCAGTTGACTTAAACAAGAATAATGAGTCGTGTTATTTGCAGGACTTAGGTCAGTCCAGGTGAATAGTTAGAGTTTATACAATGTTGAGTTATATTTGAAAGATAAATAGTTGAATAAGTTTATAAAGTCCAAATAATGACAATGTTTTGCAATTTGGATTTAACCAAATGAATGATGTTTGTTTGTTAATATTTTAAAAAATGTTATGGAACCCTAATTTATAACTCTACAAAAATTAAATATTATGACAGAATGTGAATTGATAATGTTAAAGTTATTATTTATATTATTTATTTTTATTTGTAGTACCAATAATTATAGTCAAGAGCTCAATAAAGGAAAATAAACCAAAAGAATAAGGTATCAAAATCAATACTTATTTTAGAAAAAAGAAAACGAGTGAAGTGAAAAAATAAAAAAAGAAACAAAAAATATGTATAAAGAATATTTTTCTTTTTTCCTTGATGGCCAAGTATCAGACAGTGTCAATACCGTAAATATCTTTCAACTACATACCCAAATATATAACCAGCTGGAAATTAGCTGTAACCGATTACCACAAGTCAATGAAACGCCAAATTCTCGTTAATACGGTGTCGTTTCGCAGCATTAACTAGTAAACTGTTATGGACCTATCCCAAGCGCCACACTCCCGGTCTACTTCAATCTCCACAAAACAAGCAAATTCATTGGTCCGTGAGAAGCACGCGTGATAAGAAGGAAGTAGAAACACCTAACGAATCATCTACCAACTATTTAGCATGGCATGAGTCATGCATGCTCCATGTATGGCATTGCCAGCTCATCATGCATTTTATACTTACCCAAATATTGCAGTATTAATCCCATAAAAAAAGATTTTCATATTTTAAATTTCATTATCTATAAATTCATAAAATTTTGAATATTTTTTTATTTTTAATGTTAATCATTAATAAAATGAAATTTATTAGATTGTTAGGTGCCTTAAACGTGGTTAATAATAAATAAATAACCCATAAGTTATACGTGCAAAAGTTAATCCAATTTTAACGTTTCAATGATATATAAATTGTGGGATTTTTTAACAAAATGGAATTAAAATTTCAAAATGATAAAATATTGCAATTTGTTCTACTTACCCGCAATAAAATATTATACAGAATCTATAGATACAGTGTATATATATACACACACCATAAAAGCCCATTTTGACCGCATGGGAGAAAGTGAATTGCAGAAAAACCCCATTTGTAATTGCTGACCAAAAGCCACAAATACACAGTGATATACAGTAGAGTGAGAAAAGTCTTAGAGAGAGAGAAAAAACAAAGAACAATTAACAATCCAGGTATATACATACACCAAACGTATTTCCATCCCATACGTATGTCTGTAATTATTATTTTAGTCAATTTGTATGAACATATGATATTTCATTTTTCTTTTTCTTGAGATTTGCGTTCTTTCTGGGGTTCAGTCAATGATGTTTTTTATTTTCCATTAGTCCACCTTTTTGCACACCATCATAAATAAGAGTTTTTTTTTTTTTCTTCTCATTCTTTGCTAGAAGTAGTAGTAGAAGAGGTCTATATCATTCTGATTTTTCTGCCAAATTTTTCGATATTACCATACCATAATCTCTTCCGATCTTTGTCACGTTCTATACTGGTTAAATCACAGCCATAGATTCATAATCCCTTTTTCTCTACGCTCTTCTCTTTTCAGGGTGTTTATTTGTACGAAATAGATACAGTGTTATCTGATCGTTTTACCTCTATAATAAGTGTATCTGACCCTTTGATTTTTCTATCTCTCTTTTTGGGGTACTCTTTTAGTGTTGCGAAGACGAGAAAGGGGTTTGAGAGCAAGATAAGAGAAATTTTATGTCGGATTTGGCTGTTGTTTTTGGAGCACCTTTGAAGATCAATTTCTCTGTTAATTGTGTAAGAAAATATTTCTGCTTTGAGCAGAACAAGCTCTCACTCTTCCCAACTGTTGTGATGCGTTTGAGGCCCAAAAGGTAATAAAAATCTTATGTTATTGCTTAAACCCTTATGGGTTTTGCTTTAAATTATTTTTTTCTACTGGGTTTCTGTTTTTGATCGATTTTCCATGTTTTTTATGGGCTGATCTGTGATGTATATTCTCTTTGTAGTAATTTTAAGTTGTTTGTGGTTTTGTGTTTGCAGGACTTGTTCTGGAGTAGAGTTTTTTGGGGGTTACCACATAAATCGGTTGTTCAGTCTGTTTTTGTTCTTGAGAAGTAATTTTACCCAACATCTACTCAGTTAAATCCCTTCAAATCTTTGTTGATTTCTTTCCCTTTCTTATTTATATACTATTTATTGTTTTGGAGAAATAAAATCTTGTGAGGGTATACTTTTTGAGGGGTTTTTTGATTGAAGCCATGCCTGAGCCTCGAAAGCTTGTTTCACTTAACAAAGAAACTATGAAAAGAAGGCCTAAAATGAAACCTGATTCGACCCGGCCCGTGAGAAAACTCCGAATCATTTGCAATGACCCGGATGCTACTGACTCTTCAGATGATGAAGGGGTAACTGAAAAGAAGCTTAAACGCTTTGTTAGGGAAATTAGTTTCCCATTTGGTAAACCTAACAGTTTGCCTAAAAGTTCTCAACCTGAGAGTTCAGTTCAAGATAGCAACAATGGTGAAAAAAACCCGAAAAAGATGGGGAAATACAGAGGGGTTCGAATGCGAAGATGGGGCAAATGGGCTGCTGAAATCCGCGACCCGATTCTACGTAAACGGGTCTGGTTGGGTACTTTCTTTACTGCTGAGGAGGCTTCTAATGCTTATGAGACGAAACGCCTTGAATTCGAGGCACAGGCTAATAGCTTAGACTCTTTGTCTGAGAAAAGTAGTTCAAAATGGATTGTTTTAGCTTCTAAAAACGGTGAAAACGCCACAAAGAAAAGTGTGGAGGTGAATTCTTTGTCTGAATGTTCAAGTGAAAGTGTTGTTTCACTTGACTCTCAAACATCCCCTTCATCGGTGCTTGAAATGGACTCATTAACCTCGACGATCAACGTGACATCTCAAGAGGTCGTTGAGGAAAAAAATGATGATGAATTAATGCCTTTGGCGCAAATTGGAGACGAAATGGACTTTGATGTGGAGCTTAATTCGTTAATGGCGGATGATAAGTTTTTAGAGTTGGATGATCTCGATATTGGCTTAGATGATCTTCCGATTCTCGGAATCGACGGTGGTGATCAGCCCAATGGGTTGCCTGATTTTGACTTTGATTTTGATTTCGAGGCTTGTAACGACTTGGTTTCTTGGATGGACGATTCGCCATCGATGATGAATGGAAAATCCCTCAATATAGCATGCCTATAAGTTTTGCAAATAGTATAAGTTATTAGTGTCTTAAGTTATTTGGAGAGTGTTAATTATTGAGACTGGATAATTCAGTTTGAGTTAATAGTTTATTTAATTGTTTTAATGTTTAGAGAGATTTTGTGTGAGGAATGATGATTATGATCTTGTTTTGTGTAGAGAGTTCTTTGGGTTTTTCTTGTGCTATTAGAGCCGTCCAAAGGGCTTTAAAGTCTTGTTAGTGAGTTTCATTCCTTTGTCTCTCTGGTTTTGGTCATGTTAAGAACTATATATATATAATCTTTTGGTTTATTTATTGATAATGATTTTGTGTTTTTATATAATAATGATGTATTTTGTTTGGCACTTGTGATATCAAAGTATTTCATTTTGCATGAGGTGGATACTATTGCATTATGGTTTCAAGTAATGAGTCATTTTCATGGATTTTATAGTTGAGGATTGAAAGTTACATATTCCTAATAATCTACTTCCCAAAAAGATAATAAGATATTCATACCAATCTGATTCCATTGCTTGTCCTCCATTTGTATTTTGTTTCATTCATGCATATTCTTGTTCCATGTTGTTATATTCACTATATTGTTAGGGCCTGTTTGGATGACTGAAGTATATTTTTGTTTTTGAAAAACAAAAATATGAAAAAGGCGTTTGGTTGGGCTTGTTCTCACTTTCTGTTTTGAAAAACAAAACTAATCTGCTATTTTGCAAAACAGGTTTTACTTGTTTTTAAGTTTTACAGAACTCTTTTACACTACAAACTAAAAAAACACATCACTAAAACCTTCATTGAAATTTTTTTTCTCTCTCATTTCACTCGTCCTCGCATCAAAACACTACCCCTTGCAAAGTGTTCTCTATTTTTTATTTTTCTTCAGAATAGTCAACCAAACAGGATTTCAACATTATTTATACTGCAAAATTGTTTTGATAAAACTGTTCTACAAAACTATTTTGCAAAACTTCAAAAACAAAAACAATCCAAACATACTCTTATATTTTCCTTATTTTATTATTTTTTTGACGCCCGATAACATATTCTTGTTCCATGTAGTTATATTCACTATAGTGTTATATTTTCCTTATTTCATTATTTTTTGGACGCCAGATAATTTGAATTGACTTCAATGATCCTGGTTGCCCAACACCTGTGAATGAATTTTCAGATAAAGTGATAAAATATGTGAGATATTTCAATATATATATATACATTTTAATATTATATGATAAATATTTCTCGACTATTAAACTACAAAATCATCAAAGAATACTGCTACGCATTTACTTGGTGGTATGAAATGAAGCATGTGTCAAATGATGATGGCCCACGACATGAATGGGGTGGTTGGTGGGAAATTTCAACGATGCTTAAATGTGTTAACTACTTGGTAATAGTTGTCAAAATTGATTGGGATCTGAGATACAATACAATACAATACATACAGCTATGTTAATTAATGTGTTAACTAATTAATGTTTTAACTGTTGAGTAGGGAATTTGTAAGAAGAATTGGTCGCCAATAACAAATTGAGTTATGGTACTTGGTGGTGTACTATGAGGCCAACCACCCACCCTCCCATTCATAGTATGCTTATGCATTTACTCTCTTCTTGATATATATTTATTGCGATTTCATTCAATTTGACGTTATTTCTTAAATGTATATGTGGATGATTATGATACAGAGTGTTTAATATTTTAGGACATTGGATACATACTTGGTACATTTTCTATCACTTATTTAAACTTCATTCGAGCTGAAAGAAGGTAGTTGACTCTTTAACTTTTTATTGGGTCGTATTGGTTTGTGATAATAGTATGTAAAAATCAAATGCTACTTGATAAAGAGATTCTAGTTATCATAATAATTCGATTGATGGATTGTAATCAGAAGCTTGTCATCGAGAAATAGTTGAGTCTCTAACAATTCAACAGTGATAAAATACTTATACATATAAGAAAACATAGTGTACTCAACTACATATTATGTGCATTTTTTTCCTCTTTTGTTGAATTTTATGCTTATGTAATACATAACATGATACGATTAGTCTTTTAGATATGACCTGTATGATCAAACCATTAAATCTAGTATGTAAGAAGATAATATTGAGAAATACTCGAAATGAAGTAACATGAATCGATTGCATGGTTATGATCTCAATAAAACAACATTAATATTATCGAACAATTAGAACATGTGCTATGCTACTTTTCATAATGTCATTATGTTCATAATGCCTAAGAACATTATGATTATTGATGAGTTTTAATGAACTGTCAACTCAATCACAATTTTGTCAAAATCAAATGAATTCATATATTGTGGGATTTTTTGCGTGCACAATAACATTTTGCTTATTGTCCCACCTTTACAATAACCAAATAACAACATTATTAACAAATAGAGTCTTGTAATGAAAATTAATTATAGATCAGATCTATTAGTTCATTGTTGTAAAAATAGACCCCTCATTCCCTCAAGTTTGCCTTTTATAACTTGTTATATGTACATGACTAAACTATTCATAATTATATTTTCTTCAATATAGCCACATTAAAGGGAATACAATGATGCTTAATACAAAAAGGGCTTTAATGCCTAACTAAGAGGTCATATATTCAAGTTATTGTAAATACAAAAAACATTTTTAAGAGAGATGCCCATAATTATACTTGGACAATATCTCAAAAAATTAGTATGAAATTTTTGGGCTTTGAGAATTTATTAAAAATCAATCAAAATATTGTTCATGTTTTAAAACACTTAAAAAAAAAAAATCAACAAACTAAAAAAAACCCACGAAACATGGTGCAATAGTTGTGTAATAATTAGCATGTGAAATATTGGCCCATGTAACCAGCTGAATGTCTTAGTTGGGCTTCTGGCCCATTTGAGTTTACCGCGTTAGCTAGAAGCTAACTAGCTAAGTATAAAAGCCCATAGTCTTACTCACTTAAATCTGATATGATAATTATTTAATGCTACAAGTGCTCATCAGATTTATGAATTAATTTATCTAATTGAAGCATTTTCGATTGAGAATTACTAATTCCCTACCTAATAATTATCTCCAATCCTCTGTTCCAAAATGTTATTCTGTTTTTTATTTCATTATATGAATATTTGACACGTGTAATAAATATTAATACTTGTTACCTTTTTTACTTATATCTATTTAACTAAAATTCATAAAAACATAAATAGGCAAACATAGTAGGATAAGTTTTCAGAATATCGACATAAATTATCAAATATTACATACCTATTGATTAAAAAACCCATAAATTTGATTGTAAATTTGTAATTTGTAAATATTTGACATGTGTCATAGATATTAATCCTTGTTTGCTTTGTAAATTAAAAATAAAAAAAGAAATAGAATCAAATAATTGAAGAAACCAAGATAAAAAAGAAAATAGAATAAAAATTTATTGAGCTCTAAACTTCATGAAAATCACTTGGAAAGGAAGGTGTTTGATGGCTTCTCCTTGTATTTTATTGCAAAATAAAAATCAATACAATAATCTAAGCCTACACTTTACTAAAATAACTAAAAAAATTATTTTTTCAAATCTAATTCACGTATCTCGTAATAATTACTTGAAAATTACAATTTGTTCACTTACAATTAAGCCTGATTCAACCAAAATTTATGTGAACTAGAATATTTCAGAAACAATGGAAAATTAAGCCTCAATTGGTTGGCAACCTTTGCCCCAAATATATTTCAGCATATAAAATTATTTAAAAATTTATTTGTTTGGCATTCCACAAATTTTCTTTAAAATTATCACAAAATTTAAATAATTTAAAAAATTCTTGACAAAAGAAAGAAAAATTATTATTCATAATCTGGTAGTTAACACTGTCGATTAAAACCAGCCAATATGCATGCAACTATATTTTCTTTTTTATAATTATCATCACATGACCAGAACACTATTATATATTTTGCAGATTTAATTTAATTTATTTTCTTTTTTTATCTTGGTTTCTTTAATTATTTGATTCTATTTCTTTTTTTATTTTTAATTTACAAGACAAATAAAGATTAATATCTATGAAACAAGCGGAAGATCCTAATCCGTTTCTATAAGGATTAATATGAGATATTTTCCGTATCTAATCAATATTTCACCAAGGTAAGAAGTATGGTTAAAAGGTCTCTCTCTCTCTCTCTCTCTCTCTCTATATATATATATATATATATATAGAACCCCATTAAAGATCAAACTCAATACTCAAATATTTGTTCAACAGATTAAAAATTAATCCTCTCTGAAAAAAAGGTCGACATGGGTTTTAACAAATCTCAATGGCTGAAAGTGAAGAAGAATTTCGTTGGCGTTAGCAGGACAGATTCTGGGAAATATGCTGCTAGAATTAAGGACAGGTCGAAGAAGAGAGGTGATATTTGGCTGGGGACTTTCAATACCCCTGAAGAGGCTTCACAGGCCTATCTTTCGAAAAAGCATGAGATGGAAGAGAAATCGAAAGCCAAACAGGGATTTATCGATTGGGTTTTGTGCGAAAAATCATCTGTCAAAAAATCCAGTTCTCATGTTCTTCAAAACGAGGCTTCAAAACAGCAGATATCTGGCGAAAACAAATTGGCCGAAAATCACAAAGTTAAAGTTTTTGGTGAATCTGAATGGCTTAAAGTGAAGAAGAATTTCGTTAATGTTGATAGGAGACGATCTGGGAAATATTCTGCACGAATAAAAGACCCCTTCAAGAAGAAACGCCTTTGGCTGGGCAGTTTTGATACACCGGAGGAGGCTTTAGAGGCGTATTTTTCGAAGAAACGTGAGATTGAAGAAAAGATGAAAGCTAAAAAGAAATTTGTTCATTGTGAACAATCATCTGAGTCTTCGTGTTCGTCGAATGAATTGGTGAAAGATCATATATTTGGTGAAAACAATGAGACAGAAAATCACAAGGTTAATCCTGGGAAATACGAGGTTTTTGGTGAAAATAAGGTTTTGGAGAATGATGAAGATGGATTTGAATGCTTGAAAGGTTTGCAAGTAATTGACAAATATGGTCGTTTTGTGGGAGTTTTTAGTATGCTTGATGAGTCTATGATGAATATATGCTGATTTGTCAAGATCGAAGTTTCGTTAGGTAATTTCTTAGCTTTTGAGATAAATTTTTTCGATTTAGTCAATGTATAAAAGGGAATTGCAATATGTTTCGTTTATTGATTTGTGGGGTTGATGGGATTAGTTTCTAGTTAGGGCACATGGGATTCTATTGGGGAAATAATGTTGCATTGTATTGTATATCATATTTGCACGACAAGTATAATTCATATTAAATATCCACGATTAGATTTTGTTCACATATCCATAAGAGATGATTTATATCTCAACATCAAATCTCTCTCATTGTATATATTTTGGCAATTGGACAGTGATTTTATGATGGAACAAATAGAAGCTCATTATATATAAATGTTAAAGCTTTCAATTTCCAACTTTGCTTTAAGATCTCACGAATTAATTTGAAATAAAGGTATATGTTATTATATTCTTCCACTTTAATATCTCAATAACCAACAAAATAACACAAATTATCTACTATTTCCAGATCCCAACTTTTTTTTTTTATTATTATTATTAGAAGATTCCACAAATTAATTTCAAATTGATTTTATTTCAATGTGAGGTGGCGTCGAGCCAGCTCGTGCACACCTTAAATTATCTTCCTATATAATCCTGATCATTTTTCGTCATTACCATCTTAACCAAACAATGAAAAACCCACCCAAGACCAAAATTGTCAAAATCTCTTACAATGATCCAGATGCTACTGATTCCTCTTCCGATGAACTTGATACATTAACCATTGAAAAACCAAAGAGGAAAACTCATATAATTGTTCTTCAACAGAAGAAAATTCCAGGCAAGAAAAAGCTGATGAAATCTAATTCTTATAAGCCAAAAAAAGTTTCAAAAGAAAAGCACAATCCCGAAAAAACCAAATGGCTTCAGAGAAAAAAGGATTTCAAGGGAGCAAGGCGTAGAGAATGGGGGACATATGTATCAGAAATAAGAGATCCAATCAAGAAAAGGCGTGTTTGGCTTGGGACTTTCAATACCCCGGAAGAGGCTTCCAGGGCGTATGTTTCTAGGAAAGCTAAGATTGATGAGAAAATGAGAGCCAAACAGGAAATTAACAGTCAAAAACCATCTGACAAAGATTCTCCTGTTTCAGTTCTTGAAAATGAGACCTCAGAAAAAGAGAGGTTTTTTGGTGAAAATAAGGTTTAGTGAGATGGATGATCTAATCATTAGCTGAAATGAAGATGGTATCAGACATGGATTTTCAAGCAAAATGATGTTAATTGGCTGCAGAATTATGCAAATCTATATATATATATATATATATATATATATATATATATGTATATGTTCTTGTGATTTTATGTTCATGTAGTGTAAATATTATGTTGTTCTAATTGGGGTTTCTGCTGCAAATCTAAGTAAAGTTGTATGTGTTGTTGATGCATGTGTTTGTTCATGATCTCAACTTCAACAATTTTATTTCTTTTTAGCATTTTGATCAGAATAAGAAATTAATTACGTACAGATAGGGTTCCTCATCCAGTCCAATGTCCAATTTCAAATTCATCTGAATGAAATATTCAAGTACAAGAGAGAAAAAAAAAATGTTTTACACAACTGATCATGTGATAAATTAATGCACGAATGGCCGGTTTTCTTAAAATGAAAAAATAATTGTCGTACTCAACGGTATATATAGGCGCCAAAGTTATGTGCATGTACCCTTTCTCGACTCACAAGTACTAATAGATTTGGCGCGAAAGTAAAAGTCAAATTTAGTCTTTCTCGATTGCTAATATTTTATAAATGTTGTATACCCTCTTTTAATGCACCTGGCGAAATATACATTTAACAAAATGTGATTATATTTAACAAAAAACTGAGAATTCTGATCAGTTTGTGAGTCAGAAAATTAATCCTGGTATTTGGTGAAAACATGGAAGTTGGAATCAAGTGCTTGAAAAATGTGCTAGTAGTTGAAAACTGTGGCTTTTTGTGGGTGTATTGATGGGTTTTTTTGGCCAGGGTGACGCTAGATTGTTCGATTTAATTAATGCAATGCATGTAAAAGAGATTTGGTGTTATCTTGAATTTTTATGGACTGACAATATAATATTTCAGTCTACGCTATTGGGCTGACAATCTTTAGTTTGGTTATTTAAGGCCCAATTAATTCAAAGTCCAGCCCGTTTGCTGGCCCAAGTTTCTGAGTTCAATTTGTAGTTGACCTATACTTACACATTAGAGACATAATAATTTTGCAACTTGTATTCATTTTCACCATTTCTTCATAATACATTATATATAGGTTCTCTATCGAAACATAGTATTTGTTTCCTTTCATATTGTTTTTATTGCTACAACTTGTAAATTTGTTTTTCCAATTTTTTTACATAATTTTTTGGATTTACATAATGGTATGGATGATGAACATTATTCATTCTGGGTAATATTTCATTATAACATAAGACATATTCTTTTTACTAACAAGTTACTCAAATAATCACCCTAAACTTGTTCTTACTAAATTTATACATATATATAAACACAAAAGAATCTGAAAATAACAAAGAACAAAGGTTGATATTATTGCTATCAAATTGCACACATGATCCTATATTTCAAAATTGTATTTTGTTTTTGATTCCATTTCATATACACACATCAATTGTTTACGTACATTAAAAAATTGTTATTCATGTGATGAGCATATAAAATATGAGATAAAACTATATCATTTTTTTCAGTTCCAATTTCCAACTTAACTAGACACTTCAGCTTAATTATTTTTTCCTGGATATTAGGAAATAGATATTTGACTAGTAATAAATTCCTGTCCAGTAGTATTGCTGAGTCAATCCTCTATGATAGAAAAATATCAACTTAATTACTCATGAATTCATTATACAGTTTGGCAGGCTGTACGGTCCTCTTAACACCAATTTATAATACCAGCCTTCGTGACAGCAAGCAAGAAAATTTAATTTTTGAGGGTGATGTTTTTTCAATTATTGAAAATATAGGTACACATGTCACACTTCTAAATTGAACAAAAATGTGTCGAAAGAGCACATAAATTCAATAATTAATTCATTAATTTTTGCCATGTGCATGGGATTGATTTTGCACTTTGAAGTGGAAGAAAAACTTTGATTTTATTATGTTATACAATTAAAATTAAAATTGCTTCAATCCGCGATATTTCCCTTTATATTTTTAACTAAAACCGCCTATAATTTAGTTAGAAAGTATTTGATAAACCCTGAATTTATTTGATTCCAAAAAATTATAAATATTTTTTTTAGTATAAGTATCATAATTTAAAAAACTACCATCTTGCAAATGCGAAAATATAATTTTAGGATCTAAAACAAGAAAATAAAGGAAAATATAATTTATCAGTTCCCCAAGTATGATAGTCCAGTTTTTATCTTTAATTTAATTTTCTAAGGTACATTCATCAGCATGTTTGCACTGTTTTTGAGGTCTGTTTGATATGTCGAGTGCAATAATTTATGTCCATGCGTTATGGAAATATTTCACTTTTTCCATAATGCAATAGCAATTATAGGACAGGATAAACCCTAATTATATCTCTTGGCAAATGAACATTTTCATAGTACTGCTTAATTTGGCAACATTAATAAAACATATTAAAATATTAGAAAAACAGTAAACTTTGAGTGGACTGGTTATGTTCATGAAGAAGGAGAAAAAACAATCATTATACTACTTACATAGTTTTCCCATTTGTGGAAAAAATCTAATCCAGATATAAAAATCCCAATATCATTCTCATTTTAATTCAATGTAACAATTACGAACAGTGCCAAATAGGTTAAATTCTAGTTTTCTATTTGAACATTTCAATACCTGTAATAGATCATCATTGGTGAAACTTGCTTGTAATATATATTTTCTGATAACTAATACAATTTGATGATATAATCGCTCTTTAGAAAAAATTATTTGTTGGGTAATTACTAGTACCAACTCAATCAACCTAGCTATGTAATTGAAAGAAAAAAAAAAACTAAAAGATAATTCAATGTAACAAACTTAAAGTTTAACACTAATTTAACACACAACAACCAAATCCATTTATTTGATGTTTGAGTGAAAGTTTCAAACATAGTACATAGATTATTTCTCATTCTGAAACAAAACACATATAACCTCCGATCCATTAAAGCTTAACAACTTCATGAATATGAACTGGATATTTATCAATGCAATCAGCCCACGGTCCATCCACCGGCGTATTAATCGTTCGATTACACTTCCAAACTGCACTGTTACACTTAAATCCACTCCCAAAACCTATCTGCCAAACCCTATCACCTTTCTTCATTCTTCCTTTAGACTCAATATAACTCAACTCATACCACAATGAAGACGAAGAAGTATTTCCAAATCTATGCAACGTCATTCTAGAAGCTTCCACATGCTCCTCCGTTAACCCGAGACTTTTCTGCAACTCATCGATAACTGCCCTTCCACCGGCATGAATGCAAAAATGATCAAACGCCGTTTTGAAATCCGGTATATAGGGTTTCCGTTTCGAGTTCAATATTTTTCTTCCAATTAGAGATAATGCAAATAGAATTTGCTCCGAAGCAGGTAACACAAGTGGGCCTATTGTAGTTATGTTGGACTTTAATGCTTCACCAGCTATCACCATTAAATCGATGTTTAGCTTTATGCCAACGTGGCCTTCTGGGTCTTCTTCTTGTTGTATGCAATTATAGGCTTTATCGTCAGCTCCTTTGTGTGTTCTTACAACGTGGGATAGTTTGTATTTTGCACGGTGGCGATCAGATCGGCGGTTGGATAATAGTACGGCTGCGCCACCCATTCTGAACAGACAGTTGGGTAAGAGCATGGCTCTTTCTTTACCTAAGTAACTGTTTGGGGTTAGAATCTCTGTGCTTATTACAATGGCGTTGGAGTTAGGGTAGTGTTGGAGAAGATCTTTGGCTAGATCGATTGATATTAGACCAGCACTGCAACCCATACCTGAAAATTACGAGTATTATTTGTCAACATATTCATAAGATTGTATATATATATATATATATATATATATGATCAAGTTTCTTAAGACATGTGGTGGTTAAAACAAAAGAATAATATTAGTCATGTAAGTATAGAGTAGCAAAATAAATACTGTATTTTTTTGGCCACGTCAAAGTGGTAAAGTAACTATTGAAAAAGTCGTGATTGAAGAATAAATTCAGCCGAAATATATAATTTCGATGGAATTGGACTTGAATTATGACTTGTTTTTCCGGCTAAATGTGCTTAGGTGGCAATTTTATTTATTTTTAATTAATATGAAATGCTATCATGCATAAAAATACTCTAAAAAACTAACAAAAACATTGAAAGATATCTTTCTTTAAAATTGAAACAAAAGGTATCTTATGTTCTGGTAAAAAGAAAAAAAGAAAAGAAAGAACCCGTACGTACCTGAAAGATTGAAACTCTTTATATTGCTTCTCATTCTGTATTTATTTATAACCATAGCTGTTAAAGATGGAGTAGGTGAAAAAAGGCTGCAATTCACAATCAATATATCCACATCTTTTGGCTTGAGATTTGTTTTCTGCAGAAGTGAATCCATGCAAGAGAAGATAACCAGTTCAGCTTCTTCTCTTGCAAGTGCCATGTTAGGACATGGTGGTATATAATGAACCGCAGGTGGTAAACACGTTTCTTCACCAAGCCCTGAACGTTCGAGTATTTTCATCTGGAAATGCACGCTTTTAGGCTCTGTGAATAACGCGAGTTTTGCATGTTCCATAAAACCAGCAAACGAAACTCGAAAGCATCGAGAAGGTTTGTAAAGAGCGTAATCGATTAAGTATACGTTTCGAGGCCTCGACATGTAAAACCAAGTGACGGCATAAAGCGTGAAGAATGATAAAAGCACGATTTGTAGTGAGGAGAAATGGATGGAGTTCCAGAGTTTGATTATTTCTTCGGGTTTTGTTCGAAAAAGAGAGATAATGATGGAGATAAACAAGATTGTAAGAAAATGGTTTACTAGGTATTGGTATCCTAGTTTAACATAGTTGAGCTTTGCTGATTGTGAGAAATCTGGCAGTTTGGGAGCCATTGTTGAGGGTTTTTTAATTTGTGTTATTTTGGGGCTTGAGTTTGAATTATGGGGGAAGGGGATATTTAAAGAGTGTGTGTGTGAAATTAAGATGACAGATGGTGGGCAGATGAGATGATAAATGAATAAGAGTTAGTACATTGGCATATATAGGACCAAGTTTGATGGTAATAATATTAATTCATCTACTTTTTTCTGAGTTTTAACCCTTTTGTACGTTAATTTTAATTTTATTTGCAGTTCAAAATCCAAAATACGATGGTTGTTACATTATTTTTCAAAACTTGTTACACTTTTTTACCTAAACTCTACGAGTATTTACAAAATTTTATAGTTTAAATATATGATGGGAGTTTTTTTATATGTGGTGTGTATACGTGAAGTTGAATACAAATTTAAGTATCAAGTTGACAAACTCAAAGATTATTTTAGGCAATTTATATCACTTTATGTTTCATTTCGTATTCACCTCGTAATTAAGTAAACAAGTTTACTACATCACTGATGATATGAACTAATCAGTTTGAACATACATAATTCATCACATTATAAATGCATTAACGATTTTCCTTAAACTGGTAATTTTTTTAGTCCGGAATATAATATCCCAATCGCATTTGTCTTGTGATTAGTGGATCTAAAACTATTTTTCTCTCAGTTACTTGTCCTTATCAAATTAGGTTCGCTCAATAAATGGTATAATTAGAATAAAAATAATTTGAATTTTGCAAAAAATATTTAATTTGTGCTCCGGAAACATCCTTAATGAAATAATACTGTACAATAGTTGTTTATTGTGACCTGGAACTAAACATTTTCTTCTATCAACTTCCTGGATTATTGGATATGACATTTCTTACAGGGAAAAGTCACTTGAGCATTTATTTTTTAGCTTAACTTTACGTACAAATTAATGGGGGAACGCGTTAAATTTAGGTCTTTAATGATAGAAATTATTAGAGATTAAAATTAATCATCAACGTCGGATAATTGATTTAAATGGTTTGATGCTTTTGTGAACGTTGATCTATAGATATTGGTAGAAACTGATATAATTTGCATGGCACTAGCTAGCTAAGCCCTAAAAGCTAAAATAATTAAGCTAGCTCATAAATAAAGTTGAATGAATTCTATACTACTATATATTTAATTGAATGAATTACCTAGTAAATAATATGTTTAGAGTGGAGAGGGAAGAAATCCCCATCATTTTCCTCTTTCATTTGAGAATCTAACTAAACATATTTCCATGGATATATGATTATATTATAATGAATTAGTGAAGATAATGTTTTATATTTGTTGATTACAAATAAAATCATGAAAAATTGTTCAAATGTTTGAGACTTATAAAATTTAGGGGTAAAAACAGAGTAATTAACAAATCAATATGTCATACACTACTTATTTAAGATAGAGATGATTTTTACGAACTCAATTTCTGGAAATATGTCGTCTATAATAAATCGAGTCTTTTTTGAAACCCATATATTATAAAATTTTGCCTAAAAACCATAATTATTCAAACTTTATAAAATGGTTTTCTTTTTTTTCTTTTTTCTTTTGAGTTGGCATTGAGATGTCAATAAAGTAGCTTATTAGGGGTTTATTGAACGCTATAAAATGGTGTATTAGGATATATTTATATTTGCTTACGAAATTATACCTTTTGACTTAAAACTTGTGAGCTAGAAGAAATAATTATTAGTAATTTTTTATATTGAATCAGCCCTCTTTCTCCATCTATACTTCTTAGAATTAAATTATTTGTTTATATACTGTCACTATTTGGAGATTCACTTTATCTGAAAAGTCAGGCTGGTATTCTAATATTTTTTTAATAACAAGGGAAACTCCCATTCCTTCTTCTATAATAACCTATAGATTATATATATATATATATAAGAGTTAAACCAATTTATATACATTTAATAACATTGATTTAAAAGAAATTGGATAAGTGTTGTAGCAATAAATACAATCTGTATAGCAGTAGATACAATTAGCCAGCCCCTACAGCTTCAAATAATCTCATCAATACGTGGCTTTAGGAGTTAGGAATGGTTCCACATCTACAATTAAATAAATTCTTCAACATTAGATGTAAGAAGTATACAAATTCAATATTAATAAATCGCTTATATATAATTCTAAAATAGATAATGGTTCTCCTAAAACCTATTATATATATATATATATATAATTAGCTTCTCCAATGAGTGAGCTTGACCAAATTTCTGAAAAAATGATTTACAAAATTTAATAAATACATTCATCTAGCTGATTTTTTTATTTGTAACTAATTTTAAAGGGTTTATTTAAATCAGTTCGCCATGAACTTTATTTTATAGTTCATTTTCTTCAAAACATCGATTGCTATATTTGTAACTGACTATAATGTAGATTGCCAAACACTTGTACGAACAATAGGAACTACGCTAAAAATTGAAATGAGGTTTATGAGACGACTAATAATTATATGAATGTATATACATATATATACTAGGCCACATAATTTGCCCCTACCAATTCCTTGACTTTTTATCTACACTCTTCCAATGTAAAATATATTTTATATATAATAGTTATATATATACTAAAATTTGTAAAGCTATAATTTCAAAAAAAAAACAAAAACATTAGTCCACCGATAGCATTGTAAATGAGTAGAAGCTGGTTCGAAACTAGTGAACTTGGCTTGAGTTTTAAGTCAAAATTTGAAGAATTCGATGCCAAGCCGAGCCCAGACCGAATGTGAATGCTCGAAATGAAATTCAAGCCAAGCGTGAAAGTAGGTTTATATATATATATATATATATATATATATATATATATATATTTAAACTTGACATCAAATCTTCACTAGAATATTTAAAGTTCGTTGTGTTTTCTTTTGTTAGTGTTGAATTTGAAGAGAGACAGTTCTTTCCGATTAAGCATTTAACATTGTTCTTTCTATATGTAATCTCATATATATATATATATAAATAATGTATTGATTGCATTCACATATGATTCGTTTTTAAAAACTCGAGAGATATACAAACACAATACATTTCTATTTGAAATTAATTATAAATCCAAACTCTCTACATATGTGCAGGACATTACAAATTTATTGAATGCTTTATATTTGTCTGTGGGCCTAAGACCTAGACAACGTTTGAGTCATTCTCAAGTCCATCACTCTAACATACCTTCACGGATTTTCTGCCAAACCAAATGAAAATATATATTTTTTTTCATTCTTTTGAATTTTAAGAGGGTAAGATTTAAAATGGATGAGGTTTTCACATCATATTGTATATATATACATATATATTATACTATAATTACATAATCTCAAGCTCATATGAATTTTCTTCAATAAAACGTTGTTATTCCTAGAAAAAATTTACAGTAGAAGAATTAAAGTACTTTGGCTAGGACAAAAATGGACCATGCAGTTCATTTTCATGGAGAAAGTGCTAGATTTTATGGGCATAAAACCATAAGCATATGATGCGTTGGTAAGGGCAGTCATACCATCATAAGAACATAAGCATAAATATTTTTTTATAAATTTCCATGAGTTGAAATCGAAGTTTTTAAATATGCCCCTAAACTTGTACATCAAAATTTTCGTAAAATTACTATTCCAAAATTTAAATTGATATCGAAATTCAATATGTTCATTAAGGGTTACAAGGGCCTCCTAGGTATATGTATTGATGTAATAATACGTACGAAAAGGTTGATGTATATATACTCACTATCAATTAAGATAAGATCTGTAACCAAAAAATAAAATAAAAAAAATTAAGATAAGATCAAATGTCATTTTAAGGTTTTTTGGTTCCTTGATTCACATTTCACAACACCCTAAGGCCTAAACCAATTAGCTTATCTTTGTACTTGGATTTTAAAGAGATAAATATGGATAATTATAATTTTATTACTTCTAATTATATATAAACATTTTTTTTTTCAGTTTAGACTTTTCCCTTTTTTAACTTCTCAAGCTCACTAGAATCTGATTGGAAACAGCATTACTAGAGACATTTTACAACTTTTATTTCATATGACCTCTCATTAAAAGTTGATTTTTTTCATTTAACCTAAAAGGTTTAAAATTCATCTAATTAATTTGAAGATATCTACCAGCATATATATTCCTAGATATTTTCTTCTGTACTTGCAGTATAGAAACATGAACTGTTGCATTCACTCGATTGGAAATATTCCTCACATCATCAACATGAACTGCAAGTAATTGTATTATAGTCACAAATTCACTCCACCCTAATTAAATTAGTTACTAACCTTCGCAATACCATGATTAAGCACATAATTTCATTATTTCATGAATATCGATATCGATTTCTAAACTAATTAATAGATATCGATTTCAAAAAGACTTCGAACAAAATAACTAAAGTACTTATGTCTTAGTTTCATAATGTACTTCCTGCTTTTTCAGTGGATGAATCATTTCATATATAAACCTTTGATAAATAATAATCATACCACAAAACCTAATTCCCATATATAGTAACCTAAGGTTTTGTAAGTATATTTCAACTTTTTCATTATAGAATATTACAAATTACTATTTCTAACACATAAAATCTAATCTGTTAAACAACAGTCTGACAGTCAAAGACTCCAAAAATGACCAAATTTAGCCAATTTTTCAGATAGATTATCTATTTTTTTTTTACTCCATCAGTGTTAGTATTTTATTAACTGTCACTATTATTTTCTGGAAGAAATATGAAAGTGGAAGAGGGGACCAAAACCCAGTAGTGTTCTCAACTTCAAAACAACAGACAATCCAACAAAAAAGGTCTCTTTCTAATTTATTAGAGAGCCTGAAATTGACACCACCAATTATAACCAAAAATAAAAATAATAATAGTAATATAAAAGATTGGATCAGTGATGAATAATTCTAATCCAAGAAAATGGGTCCCACTAGAAATCTGAAATACAAACATCCAGCCAATCAGCAGCCATAATTTTGGATTAAATTCTCTGTCCTAGCCAATAGGAGAAGAGATAAGGCCTTTTGTGGGTCCCTAAAAGTGCAAAACCCATCCCCTGTGGAAATATCCCAAAAAAAAGGAAAAAGTGCATTTTTCAAGTATTAAATATAATGCTGTAAAAGTGCATGTTGTGGGTCAACTCCATATTACAAATAATTGAACACACTCATTTTCGTTTTTATAACTTTTATACAGTAAACAAGAAAGCCATCTCCCTTTTTCTCTAGCCTTTTTTTCCCATTTTCTCCAAAATTTTCTCCAAAATTCAATGAATACAATGGTTTCTGGCCAAAAACTAGCAAATGCTTTTGGCGGAAAATCAGCTAGAGCTTGCGATAATTGCGTTAAAAAACGAGCTCGTTGGTATTGTGCAGCAGATGATGCATTTTTGTGCCAATTATGTGATTCCTCAGTTCACTCAGCGAACCCTTTAGCTCAACGGCATGAAAGGGTTCGCTTGAAAACGGCGTCGTTTAAGGCGTTTGACAATACTGAAACCAAATCAATGCCTACATGGCACAAGGGTTTCACCAAAAAACCCCGAACGCCACGTCAGAAAAACCCGGAAAAATCCATTTCTGATGAAAACGTTGCTAAAATCAATAACCCTTTTAGTTTTGTTCCTGAAATTTGCAGTGAGGAGAATTCGCATGAAGAAAATGATGACCAGCTTCTTTACTATAGGGTTCCCATTTTCGATCCCTTCGTCGATGAATTATGCACTAATTCTGCAAATAACGATGAAATTAAACACGGGTTTGATTGTCAATCGAAGCCTGATTTTAGCCAAGATATGAACAATTTAGGGTTTTTACCATCTGAAATGGATTTAGCCGAATTTGCTGCAGATGTTGAGAGCTTATTGGGTAAAGGGTTAGAAGATGAGTCTTTTGATATGGAAGGGTTGGGATTATTGGATTGTGATGAAAATGAGAAAGAATTCAATAAAAAGTGTAATTCTTTGGATGAAAGATCAGTAAAAGTTGAAGATGATGGGGAATTGATTGATATGGGGAAAGAGACGTTTGAGATTAATTTTGATTATGATTCTCCAGTTACATGTGAAGAAGAAGATAATAAAGAGCAAATTATGGAGCCTGTTATGATGAATAATTTTGGAGATGATCATAATAAAGGTTATGGTTCTAAGAAGATATTATTGAGGCTTGATTATGAAGGTGTTATGTCGGCTTGGGATGATCAGAAGTCGCCGTGGATGAACGGAGAACGGCCGGAAATTGATGCCGGTGATTGCTGGCCGGATTACATGGTATGTTCTTTTTTTTTATTATTATTATTTCGTTCTTTCATATTGTATTTATTATTTTTGTTTTCTTTGTAAATTTATATCTTCATATGTTTCATATAAAAAAAAGTGCTTTAAAAAGTTAAAATCTACACCTAAATCAATTTTCGGCTTAAAAAAATTCAATTTTATTTTCTATTATACAGTTTTCTATATAAATATCAACATGATCTCACCTTTCCAATTATTCACATACCCCCAAATTCAAAATTCATTTACAGATATTTGTAATCTACATTCCCATAGAAAAATCTAAAACAAATTTGAAAATATCTCCCACATATTCATTTCATTTAGAGAAATATATAATTTCTTTGTTTTTTGTGAACACAATTACATCTCCTTTAAATAAATAAAGTAGTTACGATGTGTCAATTCATCAAAGACATTTAGGCCCCTCAATATTTGCATTTACATAAAAGTTCGTAAACTTTATTTTGATAAGACTTCAATTATTTGCTATTCTAAAATTGTTGGAAAAAAAAAATTCTAAATACCATGCAACATTCTAGTCTATGACACTAAGATTAAGGTTTCATGACGTGATTTTTTTTCATCTGGATCTAAAATCTAAATCGATTCTATCTCATCTATCATCACACTCGTTTTTTTTTTTTACATAGACACAAAATATGATTGGAATTGTCCATTTTACCCTTGAAATGCATGTAGTTTCAAGTGATTAACACCAATATTAATTTATACTTTCCAATTAATATCAGGGCTCATGTGGAGCAATCCATGCATATGGAGATATGGGATTGATGAGTGGACATTCGGCGGCCATGGCTGATGGAGGAAGAGAAGCAAGAGTTTCGAGGTATAGAGAAAAACGAAGAACGAGATTATTTTCGAAAAAAATTAGATACGAAGTTCGAAAATTGAATGCTGAGAAAAGGCCTAGAATGAAAGGAAGGTTTGTTAAGAGAACAAATTTTGTGTCACCACTTTGCTCAATAAGTAAGTAAATTGTAACTGTCAACTGAAAGTATCATAACTACCAGTTCGTACTATGACAACATATGTTGTCTGAAGGAAGGCTATATTCCGTTTTTTTTTTTTTTTTCAAGAGTCTGTAAAAAATCGATCAAGTTACATATAGCAGTGCTATATTAACAGTTTTACATGTTCATTTACTAGTGCTAATTAACCTTTGTTGAGCAGATATTATCTTATAAGTCTTTTCTATCAGAGTCTAGAAATGGAAAGATAGTGAAATGGAATCAAGTGAATCCAAAAGTTATAGATAAGACGATGTAACATACAGTGGTTGACAAATACGTAATAAAAAATGAGTGGTAACCTTATATAATTATTAAATATGCTTATGAACATGACAATTTTCAATTACATTAAAGCTCTTTGGAGAGATTTTTCTTTCTGTGAAAAAAAAAATTACAACTAGTTACACTTTTATAAAATACAAAAATAGATCTTAGGCCATGCAAGAATACTGATAAAACTTGTGAAATCATCCAATTTCTTATCCACTAGAACATGTACACTTTTACCTTATATTATTGTTGATTAATTGTAATGCTAATTTTATTTTAAATTCTTATTTCGTTTTTGATTGAGCAAGAGGTGTTGAAAAACATAAAACCCCGTAAATAATATTATTGATGATGGAACCTATATATAAGATTACAAGAGAATCTACCAATATCATAACTTACCCTAACCTACTCTACAAACAAGGAAATAAAATATTCTTAAACTATAAATAATATATTACTATATATCTTAATAAGCAACATAATATGGAAAGATACTAATCTAAAATATGGAATATATTTTCCAACACTCCCCCGTAGTCGAAGCGTGAAAATCTTGAACGACGAGATTGGAACAGAAAACGTTTAACACCCAAATGATACCATATGTCAAACTCAAATGGTAGACATACAAACGCTGAAAAATCAGCCCAAATCAGCATTACTATGCTGACTAAACCCAGAAATCCAAATCAGCATCACTCTGCTGACAAAATCGATAAAACCGTTGAACGTCGAAAATCAGATCGAGCCTCCCTAGGGCAGAGGTGAACGATCGCGTTACAAAGGTGACCGAAGTCAAAAAATCATGAAACCCTAGAAGTTGCGCCGGACGGGGTCGACGACTTGAACATGACTAGATCAAGATAGCATGGCTCGAAACCATGGCTCTGATACCATGTTGAAAAACATAAAACTCCGTAAATAATATTATTGATGATGGAACCTATATATAGAATTACAAGAGAATCTACCAATATTGAAAGGTAATGGCCCAGCAATCTTTGGATATATATGATCATTAGAGTTTGCATCTATTAACACAATTATGTTTATAAGTCATTGTTAAGAGTTAGGCCAGTCACCATAATTTCTCAATAACATTGAAATATATTAATCATAAAGTTGGAAATTTGGCATTTTTAAAAAGCTTTAAAAATGGGGTCCCTCCAATTAAATACAAAAAATGGCGTTTTCTAATCAGTGTGCGTGGGTTGACATGGCCATCAGTGGTCCTTTTCACCAATTCGTTTTATATTGAATCTGATTGCAATATATATAATAACCAATTATGAATTATTTGGTTTACTTTATAATACATCCTAATTCCTAACAATGATAATTTTTTATAATAAATTGAATTCAATTGAGTTAATTACTATTCACTATTAAATGGGCTTTTTCATGGATCTATAGGCCTATAAAATAAATATAGCAGCACTTCATGGGCTTAGGATGCAGACCATCATTTTAAATAGCTTGGGGGATTTTTACTAATTTAGTTTAATTTAGCTATCAAAATAAATCTCTACATATAGTTCAATTTCATGATTTTCCTAAGTTTGGATATTCAATTTTTAAAATTTTGAATAATTGGCCACAAGGGCTAACCCACATGCAAAGGCATTTTTCAGAGACATATATTAGTGTTAAATATTAAATAATTTACATAATTCGTATATATTAGTGAAAGACTAAAAATTATTACATCCGGCATCATAAGTTTTCTTTTCCACTTACCCATATCACCCAATTAAATTATAATATACAATTAATTAATCAAACTTATATGCGGCTGAACTCCTCCGTTAAGCTTTCTGTTAAAGAATTAATAAGACTCAAACTTGATTTAAATTATATAACAGGACCACTTGTAACAATAGTCCTGAATCAATGTATCTGAATTTTTTATACCCATGTTGCAAGATACTTTTCTTACACACTAATATAATAATAATTAATGATGGTCGTGATTCTTGATGTATTGTATATTAAGATGAGATCATCAAAACAGAAGCATATTTTGGATAGATAATTAACTTTTTTAATGTATTTTTTGAAATTGAGATGTACGGGAAGATTTTGTTTTGAAATTTGTAGTGCATAAACCCTAAAATATTTGGATTTTACAAATGAATTTGCAGTAAATAGTCTTCACATGATTCTTTTTGTTTATTAAAACTTTGATCAATTAAATAAGTCAATAATCCAAGTTGGTACTAAACTTCGAAAATAGGTGAATATAAGATAGATGAACACGTAGATGTTGACTATACAACTTCGAGTTAGCATGAATGTGTAATGCATATTCTTAGCTTGACCTGGAATCCTCTATAAGCTATTGGATTCTTGTGAATATTCCACATTTATTTTCTATAATTTAAGTCCTTAATATTAAGATTAATTATTAGGAAAGTACGTAACTAGTCCTAATAATTGTATATAATAACAATATCAATTAATTTTAGAACAAGTTTGGACTTAAATAATTATTGTATAAAACTCTACTAAATCAATTCAATAAATCTGAAGTCTACTCTTAATTAGATTCAAGAATATGCGAAGAGACATATATCACTTTCAACACTCTCTTAAGTTTCTGAATTTGTAAACATATCTATGTACAAGTTCAGTGAATTGCCACGTCTGAGTGATTTTGAAATAAAAATTAAGAATGTAATATAATTAAGAATCATATAATTTTGATACGCAACCTTTCGCGGCAACTTGTCAACGTTCTCCAAAAATCATTACAAAAGCCAAAGATTCGATTGAAAAAATTATGAACCTTAATTCGATCACACTAACCATGTTATTGGTTTTTTTGATACTTGTACAAGTTTATGAATTTTAAATAGGGATCACAAATAAAATTATAGTCTTGACAAAAACAATTACTCCAAATCCAAGTTTGATTATCTGATAAACATAAATTCCTTTACTGATTATATAAATGACTTGGGTTCTGAAAAATATATCTATTAGATAGCTAAGAAAATTAATTTTCTTAGTGTTTTTCTCACAAAAATCCAATTCTAATTATACTATTAAAAGTTAGTTGAAATATTTAATTAAGTAATTTATGCTTTAAAGCGTGGATTAGCCACGACTCACGGTTATTTTGAAGAGTCGCGTGCCGAAGATTTGATAGGTTAATCAAACTCCAATCACACTTAGTCGATTAACCATTCAATTAATAATTTATTATGACAATGATTTAAGTAATAATTAATTATATTAAGAAAATTATGTGGCAACCTGCTCAAGCAAAAGATTTAAACATTAACCTAACCTGTTTTCAGTTATTAGTTAATGATAATTTCACATGGCTCACATGTATGTAGGTGACATTTTATAAATTGATCTGGATTATTTAACTAAAAACTAAAGTTAAATCGTGATTCGTTTATTAAATAAATGATAGCATAAATAACTTTGTGCCAAATTCGTCATCCATATAGTCATCAAATGAATTTTTAAATCGTGAAGGAAAAAAAATGGAATATCCTTATCCAATTAAGTTAAGAGATTTGCTGACAATAATTATGCACAAAAAAATATTTAAGTCCTAGTCAATGTCGATTAGAAGTTATATTAAGTTAAATTCCCTATCAAGATGGAGTAATCAGTAGTGTATGCGACGAACAAACAATGCATGATTTTATTTTTAAACTGTATAATTTGTCAAGTACCTAAAGTAGTTTACTCCATAATTATGATTAATGGTGATGATTGTTTATGTCTTTATAATTAATATTGAATGATGTCGTATATATATATATTGTGAAGTAGAAAAGTGGAATGAGAGACATCTATTCGGTTTTTTTTTTTTATCTTTTTGTATTTTAACGCAAATTAATTGTTCCAAAATTATAAATATTATATGACCATATACCATATTAATTAAGTTTCGATGAAATAATACAAATATATGTAGTTCAGCCAGAGAATACGAAAATCTTAACAGTATTAAGAAATTTAAATTATAACTTTGTGAATTTGGAAGAAAGTAATTAATTTGTGAATTATAAATAAGTAACAACATATATAAAATTAATATTATTAATTACTCCTCATTACACAAAGTATACACAAAATAAGCACCATCTCATTACAATAAAAAAGTAGAAAGAAATGGAAATCATTACTCGAAATGCAATTGCTGCAATTTTAATTATATATTATATATTTTTAATTCCCCGAAAATCTGCAAAACAAAATAACCTAATTAAAAACCTGGCAATTAACTCCTCCAAAAATGGTGTTCTAATTTCTTCACGTTTCGCTATCAGAAATCTCTATCAGCGAATGCATATTATAGCCTAAGGTCAACTCCAGCCCAATATCATCACTCGATTCAGGCTCCGGTTTATCTTTATAAACCAGTTGCTCCTCCGGTTTAACCATAGCCGGCTCCACCGTTTCAACGGAGAACGAGTCATGACTCGGCGCCCTAGTCAACAGTTGATCCTCGTTATCAATATTAAAGTTTCTTTGATCTTCTTCCCAACCCGTGATGGTAAACTTAGCTTCTAACTCGTCCATCGATTCGAGTTGGCTCTTCGAATTATCCGCCGTGCGCTTGAACCGGGTCCGTGTCCTGACACGGTGGAGGGAGGCTGCGGCGCCGTCTTTCGAGAGGTGGCGTATGTCGCAGCCCCGGAGAGGGGTGATGGGACGGTGGTGTTGGGTGGAGTTAGAAGAATCGTCGTCGCCGGAGAGCTGTGGGATGAGTGGAGCGCCGCCGAGAACCGCCTGTACAGCTGACTCGCACCGTGGCCAATCGCCGGAGCACATGAGACCCACAGAGCCGTAAACTGGGTTGATGATCCTTCCACAGGCTTCAAAGAGGAGTGATTTGAAAATCGCTGCAGAGTAAAAGTATATCAGTAAATTAAGCTTCTGAAGAAAAGATTCATCATTGCAATTGCATGTGAATGTTTACCTGGCCGGAGATGAGTTGGGGCGGCGGAGATGAGGTTAAAGAGGCCGGCGCGGCCGTAAAACTTGGCGAGAAAGACGGTGGCGTTGGCCTGAGATTGAGATGATTTGATCCATTGAAGAGAAGGTCTTAGTGCGCAATCATCGCTGCAGCCTTTGCGGAGAATTCTGCAGCCATTGCAGCTCATTCTCATTATCTAGAGAGTGAATATGATTTATCAGATGAAATTAGATGCGGAAGAAGGGAAGAGAAGGGTATTTATTTGCAAGGAAATGAGATTTGTGATGTCATTTAGAAATTATTTCTTATTTAATTACTTAAAACCTCAACTAGATGCTTAATTACTGCAAAAAAGTTTATGTTTATGTGATCTAATCTTTTTGTTACAAAATTATTTATATAGATTTACAACTATATATATATATATATACAAGTGATTAGAATATTATATAGTATGGAATATTACTATGTGGTTTTTTTATTTCCTATCTTTACACGTCTAACATTTGCCCAAGTCATTGAAATAATTATTTATGTCTTATGTGCCAATGATATGTTTAACTTGTAATACAACTCCAATCACTAATTTTCCAAAGTATTGCATATATAATTTACAAAGGTGTATCTTGATAATCATTTGACTTTATTAGTGTATATACTTTAAATATTAAGTGTTGTGTTGATCAATTGAATTATATAGAGCTTGCAACTATATTAGATGTGCCAACTGCCAACTATAAAACGAACTAATTAATTCACAGTTTACTTTTATGTTGAAATCTTGTTTACATTTGTATTCTTTGTAAAAATTGTACACTTTTGAAGTTACTTACGTATGAATAAAATACTGTTGAAGAAGTTTACATATATTATATAACAACTATTCATAATATTTTACCTCTCAAAAGTTTAGCTCAAATCGAAGTTGATAATATCTAAATTAATCAATAGTGTAAATATGTAAGTTGTAGATCATGTATATATACATTAGATATAGATTTAAGTTCTTTAGTTTAGTATGACCAAAATCTTTGTGCTATAATTTGAGCACTCATCCAAATAGGCTGGAAAGTATCTTTTCCTTAGTACATGACTTTGTACTCGAATTTTTTAATTGCATTATTTGAATGTTGAATAGTCCATAAATATTTTATATAGTTATATAGCACTTGAGACCCTCCTATTTTTGTTATGGGCAGCATATACCAAAGGAAGTGTGAATGTCAACTAAATAAATTATTAAAATTATAGAATGTCAACTAAATATATTATCAAATCTATAGAATGTCAACTAAATATAAATTTCAAAAATAATGAAGAGAAGTTGATTAAACAAACTATAAATCCAAGTCAATCTAGAAGTGCTTCTAGAATTTCATTTTTAAAAAAAATGTTAATAAGTTTGGTTATTGACTATTGTTATAAATCTAATTAAATAGAACGAGTTCCAATGAAGTGAACAAAGTTATGGTTTAAGAAGTTAGTGTTTTCATAAGAGAAATGTTATATGATATAACAACTCGACTGTACGTACCACTATTATTTTCTCCAATTTTTGTCAACAAAATTTGTTATTAATTAACTTTGATAGTTTTAAGATGTACATATATCTTAAATCATGGAAAAGTGAAAAATTAATAACGAAAATAATAGTATATAACATTTTATTTTTTACACTTACTACATTAAGTATTCCAATCGAATTTGAACCTTAAAATAAAACACAAGTATACAATACTTGTTAATAAACATAGTTTGTCGATGTGACGTTAAACGAAACAAATTCAAGCAAGATTTATATATTCGGATATTGTATAATTTGAATTATTTTCCCAGCCCTACCTATACCCATGGAAAACTTCAAAACCGTTAAGCACAACGTGACGGGTTGAAGTGAGAAAGAGAAAATTAATTAACATAATTACTAAGGGAAAAAGAGTGAGGTGCATGCAATAGACTTTTTCCAATCTAAATAAATGTGAGAGCGCGTGCCAGGCACGTGAAATTGATCCTAAACCAATATGCCACATCCTGTTTACCAGGATTATTTCATTCCAAAAAAATGATCTACTTTTGTTTCCTATTTTCTGCCACAAAAACATCATTATAAATAACGCAGGAATTTAAGGTTTTTTCTTGTCTGTTTATGCATGGGACTATGGGCGCCTGTTGAGTTTGAGCCAGTGGTTTTCAGTGAGAAATGTTCAGTATATATGAATATTAACTAAATATATATATATATATATATATATATATACTGACTTCATATTTGTAAGATCTATAATCATCTAGTGTTTCCCTTGTGAAATCATGACTATTTTTGCTTCCTTAATTGAAATATTTCAATATTTGTTTTGTATATAATGAAAGTTAGCACTGAATTAAATTTAGACTCAAATTATATTGAAATATAAGCGTAAACAGTCAAAGTGTGATAAATTATTATAGATATGTGAAAAAGATGTATGATTTTACTCAAATCAGTGTATTTTTCGTCTAATGTTTGATGTACTTTAATATAGTATCGGTCTTTTGAAGAATTTAGGGGTAGATTGGGTATTTAGTGGGATGCTTATAGTGGAGTAGAGAGGGGCAAAATGAATTTTGAATAGAAAATATATTATATATAAAAATATAATTGGGCTTTGCAGTAAAAAATTGCTGGGGCCTTTGTAATATGGATGCATGCCTACTTTGTAATGGGTTTGGCCCACAAAACTGACCCATTAGTAACAGTTTCTGGGCCCATATCAGTAATTTCTCAGCTGAATTGGGCCTCTGAAGTAGAGCCCACTATTCTGCATATTAGCAAATAGCAAGAAAGATCAATGAAAATGCTTATTTTATTGCTGTTTTTTTAATTACGTTTGTTTGCATGAGAAGCAAATCTGATTTGCACAATTATAAATAAACGCTTAACAACTTAAACCACTAAACTTTCATTAATTAATTAAACAATATAAATCAGTGGGAAATGTAAGCATTGAAGAAGCAAACAATAATGAGTAGAAACTGAGTGAATTTGATTCCATTCCAAAACACAAACAAACAAACCCTTCCGCACAATACGTGGCTTTTTCTGACCTCGATTTAAGACTTTGGGTAAATTAAGTTGACATCTTATACATGAAATCTTGGTTATAATCTTGACACATTTATAATTGATTATTATATTAATCAGAAATAATTTCATGTACGAGAATAGATTAAACAAATCGATGTAACAGTCAATAAATCCAGACAAAATCAATGCCCCATCATTCAATCCCGTCGTTTTGATACTAAAACTTTCCTGAGTTGTAGTAAAAGCAAAAGATTTTCCTATGACTGTTAAAATGAATTTAAATTTACCATTTATAGAAAACTGAGATAAAAACTTAAACATACCATATAGAAAGTGAAAAATTTACTTCAAATAGAGAAAGAAACTTATATTTTAAGCAATGACAAAAATGTACCATCTGTCTGAAATATCCACAAGGCATATGTCATTTCTTACTCAAAAAGAGTGATATTCTATCAGATTTGCACTGTTCTGAGGAATTGGATTTTGCACCAACATGGTAAAATACATTGAAGAAGAAGAAGAAGAAGAAGAAGAAGAAGAAGAAGAAGAAGAAGAAGAAGAAGAAGAAGAAGAAGAAGAAGAAGAAGAAGAAGAAGAAGAAGAAGAAGAAGAAGAAGAAGAAGAGATAATTACACTCAAACCCCTACTAAAATCCCTCAGTTTTAATAAGTTATATCGAGATTAAAAAAAAAAGTATTACAATTTAAGTCCTATCATTATAAATATATTAAAATATCACCTCTTGAAGGGCTTGATAATTTACCAAAAGTGAGAATGATTTGATAATTATAAGATAAATAAAGGAATGTAAGGGGTAAGGCCCTATTTGGATGGAATGTATTTCACATTGTTAATAGAATAAGTGAGAATTTTTTTTCCAGAGACTGATCTGATATGTTTGTTTTGTAAGAAAAAGTTACTTTTTTTTAATAAGTTGTTATTTTGGACCTTGTACCACTATGGATTCAGATAAATAATTATATCGATTACTCATATTGAGTTAATTACTAATGGATAAAAGTATTTTAATTGTTGAGTAAAATACCATAAATAGTATACAAATATGTGAGAAATGCAAACTAATTTCTCTTTATATTTGCTTGGAAGATTTATAAAAATACTTGCAATAATTTGAAGATAGGCCAACCATATTTAATATAATTTTGATGGAATTAATCACTAAGACTAAGCAACGAGAAATTATAGGCTATCCAATGATATAACTATTGGAAAATAAAAATCATTGAAGAACATGACCAACTAAAACAAATAAATACGAGAATTAACTAACAATTAATGACAAATAATATTCAAAAACTCAGTTGTTATCTACAACATGATCGCCTCCATCTCTTAATCTCTGAAGCAAAAATGAAGAGAACTTCGAAGTTACCAAAATACCCACGGTTTACCCCCTATGGAAACAACTATCACAGTACCATGTAATTAACAAGAAATATATATGAGAAAAACGTGGGTATTTTGGGCAAAAGAAAGAAAATTAACTCTACTAATTGTGGAGAGCATCTGGGCAGCTAGGTATTCTTCTTTTGTGATCAAGAAATGTACGGTTGAGATCATCTGAAACTCTACCATTGAAATATTCTTTGAATATTTCTGTTTGATTCTTCCCTGGAGTTTCTTCACCTACTGCCACTGAACTTCTTGGAAATATCCTGATTGCCACTGCTTTACTTTGGCTAGAAATTACCCAGATATGCACAAGTGAGATGATTAATAGCAGCATTATAGATGATGGGTAGAATGGTCTTTTTCCGCCGGAAATTGACATTGCCGGCGAACCCACATATATATTCTTCTGTATGAATTGACAGCCCTACAGAGAGAGAGAGAGAGAGTTATACATGCAAGAGAGAGAAGCATGTATGGAAACTATAGCTAGCTGTGCCTGTGTTAGTAAAGAGAATGAGTGGGGTTTTTTAGTTTTGAATTTTTATTTTTTAAAGAGTTTTGAATTGTTGACCCTTCAAGACTACTGTCAAAAATATTTTAGAGACCCCGAGAAAGAAATATTACAGAAAAAATCACGTAATTAATAAATCATTCGACACAATATTTAATAGAGCAAAAGAAACCCTAATTATCATTAACCTCGATGGACTAGAATATAATAATATTTATCTCCGTAAAAAATAATTGTTCGACTCGATCTAATAAAATACATTTTTACCTAAATGAATTATATTTTTATTGGTACAACTAGACTCTAGTTGCTAGAGGTGTTTGACTAAATTTTCTCCTAAAATTTTGTAACAAAGACTTTAATTCTATTTCATAGGGGCGTCAGTACTTTTACCTAATAATTAATGAATTTAAAATAAGAATATAATTAGACAGAGATTTGGAAAAACATGAGACTCGGGGCCGATCATGGTACGTTGGCTGACCGGGAATCTTGCTACGGTGTTAATAAATAATTTTGTTGCTTAACGACTACAAATAATTTTATATTTACTTAAGTATGTACTAATTTATGTAAATTAATAATGGGTTTTGTTGAATTATAGGTTGATATAAGTAAGGTTGTACCAACTTGTTTACAACTTTGATGCTTTTTCATGTACTAATTTAGATACACTTTTACATGTGATTATGGATCATTATTAAATTAATTATACTTTAGTTATTAATATTTGAATTTGGACACCACCAACCTAGAAATTTCTCTTTATGATTCTTCCCTTTTCAATTTACTTACAAAATTAAGTTAATATTATATAATTCTTATTTTTACTATTCTAAATAATTTACATGTCAAGAACTATATTTATATTCTTTTTATTCAAATTACAGGTCATGAAATCTTATCACCTAACTTTCCAGTTGTTGCAGACATTACCCGCAACGAAATTTATTACGACCATGATGCTTCTGAAAATGTCACTAACAATAATAAAGTCTTAACAAATTCTTTCTTTCATCCAAACATGAGTAGTTGGATATTCATTGTTGTTCACCCCTTAATAAATATGCATAGACACAAATAATTTTAACTAGAGTTTGAACTATATTATTTTTAATATATAGGTATACATCCCTCTTCTATAATTATATAGAAGAAAATTAATCTAAGTAGTTAGAGGAGACCAAATAAGTAAAATATTAAAAATATTGGATTTTGTTCTTAACAAAAATAAAAAATAAAATCAGTATAGATTGACTCTGAAAAGTTGTTTCAATTTGAAATGAAAAGACTTATCTGATATAATCTGGACACTTTTAGGTTTGTACCTTGGATTTGTTCTACTCTTGGTGTCTTTTACTGTGGATTTTTGACATTTTCTTACAGAACATTAAATTCAGTTTGTGTCTTTTACTTCCTATTTTACACTTTTCCTCTTAGCTTCATTCCATTTTCTTCTTGCCATATTCCATTTCTCTCACTTCCTATCTCCATCAAATTTATAATATAATGCAGCAACAAACTGCCTATGATTACATGAATTTCTGAATATAATTAATTCCATTTGGACAAAATATTTTCATGAAAAGGAGAGAGAATATCATTTAATTTATGGTTTTACTTATATGCTCGTGAAAGAGAATTAAAAAGAATAATTAAGTTGAAGTATATTTTGCAAAAATATAAGAAGTATTTTTGAGTTTGTTATGTAATTAAGTTGTTTTTGCCTGTTTGAAACTAACTATACTAATTGTTGAAGCATAATCAAAACATGTTATAGATTAAAGTTGAGAATCTAGAAAAGTTTATTATTAAAAAATAATTTGATGATTCATCATTTCCAGTATTGAAGGAGTACTATCTATAAATTATAATGTCTAAAATGGGTCTGAGACCTAAGTCCTTTGGGCCTGGCCTATATTACGAATTTGAATTAATAATATTCATTTTCATAAGTATAATTTATAAGGTAGTTTACTAAATTAATCTTATTATGAAAATCGTATAACATAATCTTTTCACTATTTGTTGAAGAACACGAGTGCATATATCTAATTTTCTTTCTATCCAAACAATTTTGATTCAATGAAAAGCAATATTAATTAAGACAAAATTGAAGATTCAATTCCCTTGAAAAGACATGCAAACATAGAAAGCAAAGTTAAATTCCAAAATTGGCTCTCTAGTAAACACACAAAAATGTACAAGGATAAAAGAACCATCATAATTTAAATTTTCATGGATTTGGAGCACTTTGATTATTAGCATTAAAGTCCCAAATATCATAATCCCACAAAACATCCTCAAACACGACATCATAATCATCCATGTCCCAAAATGGACACCAACAATTTGCCCACGACATTTCTTCATCAACACTACTCCATAAACTCGCCCACTCATCCAACTCCGCCGTGTCCACCACCGGAAACACTAACTCATTACCCTCCTTCCGCTCCTCCACCACCGTCTCCACCGCTTTTGCCGCCGCCCCGCCTTTCGCCTTTTTCTTGGTTATCTTTCCGGCGGTCGCCCTTGGGTTGCCTGATCTTCCCCTCTTTGTTTTTCTAGAATCCATTATATTCCTTTTTTCTAGTATTTGTTACATCAATATTTATCTTATCATGTTGTATAAGATTGTATTGAATTTTATTTTTTTAAAAAATATTATATATATATAGACTATAATATGTATATGGTTAAAAATAGGAGGCGGTGGTTAAATTTTGGAACTTGGTGTGGATGTGGTCACGTCGAAGTGGTAGGGATAAATACGACCTTTTGATCCACTTTCAGGGAAATATTCAATGTATGGCAAGTCTATGCTAGTCATTTTGCATTGCTTATCGATCATATATTATTAAAAAATAATTGAATAATTTTCTAGGGTCTGTAATTTCCATTGGTTTTTTCACAAAAATTCACCATTATATTCCATGTTTAAGATTAAGAGGGTGTTTGATTTACTTTATTTAAAATGTTTTTATACACTTTATTTAGGATGTTCCTTTAGTTAACATGTTGAATTTTATCTTTAAGGTGCCATTGATGAACTTATAATATATTTAACCACAGATCAAATCTAAGGTTTATTAAAAATCTGAATTAACTTACTGTAAGCTCTTCCTCGAAATCTTATTTAAACATATTTATGGAGTTTATAAAGCCCCAAAAATCTCGTGATGTGTTAATTTATAATATGTCAGTTATGAATTAGCAAACCGATGAAAAATATATTAATTTTTAATAATGATACTGTAGGATCTGATATTTAAGAATAATGATAAAAGTAAAAACATTTTAGAACAATACTTGTAACGTTGACACGTAATTTGCTTAGTTCGATTTCAATTCTATTAGATTTTCTGAAGAAAAGTATCTAGATATTGTTGGGAGGGTATCTTCAAAACGAAGGGACAACTATATTGGGAAATGTGGTGACTTTTGTGCAATGTATCTTTTTGTCATAATAAGGCTGGCGGGCCGCAAACGTAACCGTCCAGCTTACTATTTAAAGTATGTCTTTTAATGTTTCCGGCGATTACGGCGGCTGAGTGACGGTGGGGTTGATGGACTATTGCCACGTGTCCAACGTTGGCCTTTCGGAACAATGACCAAGCCAAATGTTCTAATCTGAAGAGGCTTAGCTCAGATCTCACCCAACGATGTGAGAACTATTAATTGATATGAATGGTTTTTGGGAACAATTTCGGGATCTGCATTTTAACGTAATAAACTTATACAGGTTTTTGTTATAACTACTGATATATGATGTGTATACGTGGGATATGATTAGGATGATGATGATGAAGAAAAATTCTATAAATTATATCTCCATATTTTATCATCCATATATATATAATATATATAGAGCATATATCTGTCATGTACTATAATGTATTACAAGATTGTGTTAGAGGATTTAGTTGACTGAATATTTCTTAAAACAGGAACCATATTAATAAGTAGTTTGTTGTGTTTGTTTATTAGAATATTAGTCATGTATTAAATAAACCAAAAGGAAGTCATTTACAACTATTTCTCGAAGGTCCATGAAAACATGACATTGCCCATTTAGCTAACCCACCTGACTTGGACCCAAGAGCCCTATTCTTGTAAACTCCCAACCCAACCCATTCAATTTATTAAGTTTGGACAGCTATCAAATAAAATTGATGTGCAAAATTTACAGTGATACACACAAATAGATACAAAAGAGTAGGATTCAAATACCGAAATACGTACATGTAAATACTTCCCTTTACACAGATTCTCATCCTTAGGATAATCTCGAAACTAAATTCAAAATCAACACAGCAAAATACCAGAAAAGCCCCCCCCTCCTCTCATCTCTTAATTACACAATTACAAAGAGGGGTAGCCATTAAACCTCCCTAACAAGAACAACAAGAACTTATTCCCAAGTAAATAAGTTCAACTCATACTTACACTAGACTCATTCCCTTTACTTACATACACTTTGAAAACATAATTATATATACACTAACTATATTACTTAGCTCTCTCTTGATCAAAATGTTGAATAATCCTCTCTTCATGTATATATGTATATATATACATATACATACACATATATATGTATATTTACTCTAAGCCAGGGTGAGGATGCTGCAGTTGCGCCTATCCTCAAAACCCTCGATCCTCATGGCAGGGTTATTACCAAAATTAGCCCTAACGCAACCAACCTTACGGGTGGAGGAAGGGGAAGGTGCTAGCCCAGATGGAACCGGGATTGCTTGGGGTGAAATGGGGGTATATTTGTCATCACCAAAATGGGCATCTTGAATTAGTGGGTTAGATACTCTACTCGGCGGTGACCCCGAAAAAAATGGGGGCGACGAGGCTATAGGTGCTACTGATTGGTCATCACCCTGCAAATTTAAAACAAGAAATTTGTTTAGATTTAATAAGTAACAATTAATCAAATTGCATGGATTTATAACACGACTCTTGGAGTTTCTCAAATAGTTATGTAATTTGCATGAAATGTGATTATATATATTCCATTTTATGTGAGGTCCTAATCACGAACAGCAATTACCATACTTGCCCTGTCTGGAAAGGGGTATATTACTAATTTTACACCCGAATCTCGATCCATATGTTAAATAAAAACAGGTCGTAATTTCACCATTATTTCACAATTTGTCATGAGTTGTTCGGATCTGTTAATTTGCAAAATATAACGGGCTCGTAGTAATTACGTAAGGCGAATTACATGTCATTATTCCTCATGAAAAAAGGAACCAAAAATCACCTTTGCAAGGATGATATCCAGAAGTTCATTTCCAGCTTTTGCATCATAATCCTCTTGCTGATGGCTGTTTAATTTACAAAACAAAAAACATATACAATTAAGAAACTCAGATCACATATATATATATATATAATACATGAAAAAACTTTAAGAGGTTAAAAAAAAACATCAAAATTACCTCATATGCCATCTCAGGGGTCTAGCATAAGAAGGGTCAGTGATGATATGATTCAGGCCGATCCGACGTGGCTTAGGACAAACCACCGTCTCTTTCCTCCAAATCTCTTCAGAGGCAGCAAAACTGTTCTTCTGAAAAGCACACTGATTCATTTTCTTACACACACCTGATTTTCAGGAAGAGTGAAAATTATTTCAGGTCAACAAAACAAATAGGGCTGTGATAATATATAATAGATGAAAACAATTGAACTAAGGCAAGGGTTAAAAGTTAATTAATTTCGTTTGTTTACGTTTATTTTAAGGTAAGATCCGGTCAAATAGGACGGTATGTCTGAAGAGCCGGCTGAGATTGTTGACTTGTTCTTACAGATAAAAATAGTATTATTTAATTTGTTAATAAATTGACAAGGTAACTATATAGATCTGTTGAAAAAATCGATTTTTTTTTTTTGCTTTTACCGCTCTTAACTATTCAGCATGTGCTTGATCTTTAACCGATAAAGCAAAAAAAATTCGTGAATTTCAGAGATAGAAAAATAGCAAATTTAATGATTTTGTTCTGAAAAGAAAATATTTGAATTTTCTTCTTAAGTTTGCAGATCTATAACAAGCTCTTGAATTTCATGAGCTAAAAAACTATAATAAGCAAAAATAAATTAGTTTTAACAGATTTTTTTCCAGAAAAATTAGATAAATCAACCAAATACTCAGCTCAGATATAGATGATGATGATGATGACTTAAAAATTTAAATATAGATAATCTATGATTGAATTTTTTTACACATCAAATATTTTTTTTTTTTCATTTTTTAAGAAAAAATTGTCACGATAAACAAGAACCAGCAAAAAACGTCGATCTGCACCATCTCAAAATCATCACAGGAAACTATTCAAGAGATTAAAACACTATGTATTAGATGGAAGAAGCTTAAGTTTACCTGATATAGCTGTACAAAACTGTAGGAGGATTAAATTCCAAATAATAAAGAAAAAAACAATTGAAGAAAGATGGAAGAAATAGAGGCAGAGAGAAAGGACAGTGTTTGGGAAAGAGGAAAGAAGGTTTAATGAGATAGGGCTCAATGGGATTTATACACGAGACTTTTGAGAAATAATAATAAATAAGATATTAATAATATTAAATTATTACTGACAAAATAAAATGTTGGGGACCAAAATTTAATTACGGTGAATTAAATATTGGGCGTGGGGGGACAACTACTGAATTTAATAGTCCCTACCATATATTATTGTTAATTAAATATTATATAATAATTAATATAATATAATAGAGAATATTGAAATAACATTGGGGTTGTGACAAAAGATGTGGTAAATATTCTGAAAATAGATCTTAGGGATTATTTAAATAAATTGTAATATTAACATACATGCAAGTGGCTTGGTACATGGTAGATTAATAATGTGATGTGAGTTTTAATTTTTATTAACAAAATTACTTTTTAGGATATGAAAACCTAGTTATTTAAGTATTTTCTTAGATTCAGTTTTATTTTCTTTTGTTGTGTAATTAAGAAAAATCCGTCTTACTCTGATCAGTAAATTTTGACGATAGTTAGAAACTTCCCCTTTTGACGGTATCTGTTGTTGAGATTGTTGTTATCTATTTGAATTAATAACATCTATCAAAAAAAAATTGTTATTAAAAATATAAGCTCAATGCAATCCCCATAATCATTGTATAAATTATTTATTTTAGAAAATTGAAACCTAGTTATTAGTTCTTTGTTTTCACTTTTTTGAGTTTGTCCTTTTTCATTTACTAAACATGACAATGATTCGGTAACGCATCATTTACGTAGAAGTTGAGATTTGGTATACGTTGATAATCGCAAGAACTTCCCCTTTGGCGGTATCGCATGTTGAGACTGCTTTTATTCATTTGAATTAATAATATTTATTGATGTCATATGGGAAAAAATCAATAAAATATAACTCGATGCAACTGTCTTTGTGGTTGAGACATTTAATTTGCGCATCATTTAATTTAGTTGCGCATCATTTGATTTGGAGTGCTTTGATACTTCGATGATGGCAAGAACCATATACTGTCGAAATAAATGGTATCTCAATAGTCAATATATATCTCCTTTACAACAACATCATAAATGTTATCTCAATAGTCAATATCTCCTTTTTAACGATGTTGTAGAGATCTTGATTATCTCTTTAGTTAATATTTATTCATTTTTCTAAAAAAGTTACTAAAATATAAACACAATGCAATTGTCTTCATATTAGAGTCATAGTGGGATTGTAGCCCCTAACCATTATTTAATTCAAAATTTTAAATTATCCCGTAAATTTTTTTAACTAAATTCTCGATTTCAATAATGGTCACGCCTAAATAGTCATTATCATTAACCATTCACTAAATGCAAGAGGTAGGTGGAATTTCATTAAATACATTAATATGACGTGCAAGAACATGTTTGGAGATATTAACAATCAGGAAATGTGATTTCACTATTTTCAATCTCGCACAAATATCAAGGTATATTGAAGATATGCCTAATATATGCTGTATTTCTGTATGCAGATATTTATATTGCCATTGAATATATCATCCCTTTAAGTCATTAATTGAATGATCATTAAAAATTTATTTGAATGATTTGTTTAATATATAGATAGTTTAAATATAAATTTTTCAATAATATATATCTCAATTTGATTATTCAAAAATAATTAAACTATTAAAAAGTTTTAAGCTAAAACCAATTCAAAATCGACTTATCGAATTATAATTTTTAAATATGAAAAAATCTTGACAAATCTGCATGGCAACTTTACACGTTCACTTGGAGTCTTATGGGCACCCATCTCCATGTAACTTTTTATTGTTAAAAAATTCAATAAAAATCTGCAGAAATATCAATCGGTCTAATCTCAGCTACTGCGGTTGAATAGTTTTTACAGCCTGTAGTTTTATGACACGTAAGAAAGAGGTTGCCAGCTGGTGTATATATTTTCTAGTATATTTGTTGCTTTAATTTACTGACTTGATTACAATTACATTTCACAAGATTAAAGAATTTTGTAGAATTCATAATCAATTATTCAATTTCTGCAAAGTTATGTTAAATTAATTAGTGGTTTAGTCTTATAATATTATTTGCTTGTTCGTCATTTGTGAGATGTATAAGAAAATAAAGTATTAAGTGTACCTTTAATTTCTAAAGAACAAAATAACTTTTGATTATTCAAATGAAAAAGTTAAGGCCTAATATAATTAGGCTCTAATTTTAAAAATAATATCTAGAGATGGCCTCAAATGGGGTTTATAATAAACTATTATACACGTACGAAAGCTGGCCAAGATTCCTCTATTTTTAATTATAGAGATGTCTTATAGAATGTGGACAAGATCCATGTTAGCTTTATTTTTGTGATGCTCTTAATTAATAATTTAGTATGTTTTTGTGGATCCTTTGGTATGTATATTAAGCCATTTATTTTGAATACATACCATATACATGCATATGTACGGATGCGTACTTATATATTGTAATAATATGACCCTCTATTTAATTTAATTTTCCGTCAAAGTTAGAAACTTATCTATCTTTTATGCTCGATTTTAGGATGCATACAAATCAAATTTAAATTGAACCAACTTAGGTATGCAACCTTAATTTATCGAGACACATATAAAAGAGTGATATTTATCGAGATTGACCTATCTTGAGCCTCACATATATGTAAGTTTATATATATATATATATATATATATATATATCCAATTACCCTAATTTCAAGTTGTTTTTATGTAGAAAAAAATTGAACTACAAATATTATCAAATACGTAACCAAACAAGAAAAAAGAAGAAGTTTCTGATGCTATTAAAAATCCAATTCCATGCAAGAGAATTTAGCTAGATCCCACTGCTAGATAAGAATCATTATGTACTTGGAATACCAAATTCTAATTAATTTTTAATTAATTTTTGCCAACTCGAATCTAATAGATGTCAATCGCTTTCATGTCTTAACTCTTAACCTAAATGGATCTTCGTACACTCAAAAGGTCAATTTTATTTGATACAATTTCCTCTCATTATCACCTTTTATTTATCAGGAAAAAATGGAAAAAAAAAAGTTTAGGTTATTGGCATTAATTGCTCAATTATACTGTTGCATGCTTAATTTGTTCAACAGAACGATAATCTACAATAAATTAGATGACGCATTAGGCATAATATATTTATTTTAAAATTATTTGCTGGCCTGACTATTATATTTAAACCAAACTTTTCATTTAATTTCATTTTTTGATAAGTAAACTTTCTAAGTAATATTTCAAAATAGTAATTGATTGACTTCTTCATTTATATATATGACTAAGCATCTTTTCAAGAAGAAAAAAATAAAATTCACCAATATGTAAGTTGTAATATGAATTGATTATCATTTCACTTTCAGTGGGGGCATATATTGTTCTTCTTTAAATGGAATATTTATACAAAATTGAAAGCAACATGAGTTAGAAAAGTTTAAGGCCATTTTCCACTCTGATTACTGAACTTTGAAATTTCTCCCCATTTGCTGGCTCTTGAGTATTATCAACTAGTAAATTTGCACGTGCAAGCACGTGCTTACCCAATTACAGCCCGACTCAAGTTCGAGTTTATTCATAATAATTCACCCGATATATATTGTATAATTAATAATATATATATAATGATGTTTAATATATGTCATGCTATTATTTTAAATTTCGAGCTCGAGCTACAGCTCTAATAAGCTCAAGTTTGAGCACTTTTAATATGATACAGTTGAGATTGAGTCATAAAATTTAATCAAGCTCGACTAAATTTGCGCCCTAAACTTAGGCACAAGATTATTACCTAGTTGACCATCAACATCCTCTCAGTTCTTGAGAGGTCGCAATAAGCCAATACCTAACTTTTGGACCACTTCCATTTTCAAGAATTCAACAAAATTACTCATATCAGATTTATTACAAAAAATAGAACTTATATTGTTGCTAAATTGTTTTAATAGCTTTACATCTCTTTCATGAGGTTCTATGGATAGGGTCGAATTATCTATTCATTTTTTTATATTATATATTTATTTTTAACTTTTGGGCTGGGCTCGATTTGGACTTTTGGGCTCAAACAGCTTGAAAAGTTAATGGGCCTAATTTGAATGCTTTTCAATTCATCCACATTTTGGATGGGCTAAATAAGTGTGCTTATGAAGAAATTCTTTAGCACTTTGTATAACTTGTTAAATTTCATTTTACAATTGCACTAGTTAGTTCAATTTATTTACTCTATTTTATGTTTCATGTTGTACTCCAAATCATCGATTCACACGAAACATGTAAAGTTTTGTCTTAAAATATACAAGTGACGTGTATTTCCAATACGAAATATAAAATGCAATATCGAAATGGAATAAAAGGAGCCAAGTTGTACAACAACCTAAGTGTATATTTTATGGAACATTTTGTTTGAATTAAAGGAAACTTCAAGAAGAAGAGAATTTTATAAAAGAATGAATGAATAGTCTAACAAGCTTCTAGACCTCTCTATCTATATACCACTAAAATATAAAGGTATAAAAGGAAAAGATATAACAGAACATAAGACGCTTTGATATCAAAAGCACGCTTATACAGATAAACAAGACTATACTTAACACCCCCCCTCAAGGTGACTAGCGGAAGGAAAAAGATCAATAACACCCAGTTTGGACAGGAGCAAGTCAGCTTGATCTCTACTTAAGGATTTAGTGAGCATATCAGCAGGCTGCTGTGTGGTCGGAATATAATGAGTGGCAATCACACCAGCTTGGACCTTGTCTCGAATGAAGTGGCAATCAACCTCAATGTGCTTCGTACGCTCATGAAACACCGGGTTTGCGCCCAATTGAATAGCCGAACTGCTATCTGAAAAAACAGAAACAGGAGCAATGTGAGACAAGTGTAAGTCTTTCAAAATACTGAGAATCCAAATAACTTCGCAAGTAACAGTAGCAATAGCCCGATATTCAGCTTCAGCTGATGATCTGGAGACAACAGTCTGCTTCTTCGTTTTCCAGGAGATTAGAGAGTCTCCCAGTTGAACTGCATAGCCAGTAACAGATCTCCGAGTCATAGGGCAGGACGCCCTATCAGAATCACAAAATGCTCGAACCTGAAAAGAAGAAGTAGCTGACAGAAATAAACTGAGTCCAGGCTTCCCTTTCAAATACCGTAAAACTCTAAATGCAGCCTCCAAGTGAGACTGTTTAGGCTTATGCATAAATTGAGTGAGGATATGCACAGAATGACATAAATCAGGCCGAGTAAGACAAAGATACAATAATTTCCCAACAATTCTTTGATAAAAGGAAGCATCATCCAACAATTTATCAGTCTCATTAGCTTTAATACCAACATCATAATCATAAGAAGTCAACTTAACATGAGGATCCATAGGTGTGTTTACAAGTTTACACCCTAGTAAACCAGTTTCAGACAGGAGTTCTAAGATGAACTTCCTTTGATTTAAGCAAATACCTTTAGTTGACCGAGCAACCTCTATACCAAAAAAATACTTAAGTTCTCCCAAATCTTTCATCATAAACATATTATTGAGATAAAGTTTGCAATCAGAAATCATAGTTTCATTATTACCAGTAATAAGTATGTCATCAACATACACAAGAAGCACAAGAATATCAGAATTGTGAGACTTCACAAACAGGGAGTAATCTCCTTTGGACTGGACAAAGCCATAAGAATTCAGTGCATCACTGAACTTCTTATTCCATTGTCTAGGAGCCTGTTTAAGGCCATACAAGGATTTGTGAAGTCTACACACTTTACCTATGGAGTGCTTATCAAACCCTGGAGGTATGTGCATATAAATCTCTTCATCAAGATCTCCCTGCAAAAAGGCATTAGAGACATCCATCTGATAAATGGACCAATTAGAAACAGCAGCAACAGATAAAATAATTCTAACAGTCACATGCTTAGCCACTGGTGCAAAGGTTTCAGTGTAATCTATACCCTCCAATTGACTGAAACCTTTGGCCACTAGTCTGGCTTTGTATCTGTCAATTGTGCCATTACTGTGATACTTGATGGTATAAATCCATCTACACCCAATGGGCACTTTACCTGCAGGCAGATCCACTATACTCCAGGTGTTATTAATATCAAGAGCATGAATTTCTTTAGTCATAGCTTCTTGCCATTCATGATTTAAAGAGGCTTCTTTAAAAGATTTTGGTATATGAGCAGCAGTAATAGATGCAAGGAAAGCTGTATGACTAGAGGAAAGCTGTTCATAACTCATGAAATTGGACAAAGGATAACAGGTAGATAAGGTACTAGTAGCAGTAGGGGTCTCAAAATAAGGGGACAGATAATCTTTTGTCCAATAAGGATCTGTTCTCTGCCTAGTGGATCTTCTTACCCCAGCAGAAGTCTGGATAGAAGGAACAGATTGAGTTTGATCAGTATTATCACACTCCTTTTCAGTAACATGCTGATCAGTATGCTCAGGCCCATAATCACTATCAGGAGAAGACTGATATATACTGTCATTGTTAGAATGATAAGGCCAAATAAAATCATGAAGATATTGAGTATTATCAGCAGTAACAAACTGATCACTAAGAGAACTACATTTGTCCACAAAAGGTAAGGAATTTTCATAGAAAACCACATCTCTAAGCCACACAGAAAGTATTATCATGCAAACACATCAACTTATAGCCTTTCTGAGTACTAGAATAACCAACTAGGACACATGCTTTACTCTTCTCATGTAATTTGTCATTGTTTGGAAGAATTTTAACATAACACAGACAACCAAAGACTCTTAAGTGATCATAGCTGGGTAAACTGTTATATAATTTCACATAAGGAGTCAGGCCATCAAGTAAAGGGGAGGGAGTCCTATTTATCAAATGTACAGCAGTTAGGACACAATCCCCCCACAAATTAATAGGAACTTGAGAATGAAATTTCAAAGCCCTAGCAACATCAAGAATATGTCTATGTTTTCTCTCCACAACACCATTTTGTTGTGGAGTGTAAACACAAGAAGACTGGTGTATAATACCATTGGATTTAAACAATTTGGTACACTCATGACTGAAAAAATCCCAAGCATTGTCTGTTCTAACAGTTTTAATGTTACTGTCAAATTGAGTTTTAGCAAACACAACAAAATCAGTGAGTAATTGGACAACTTCTGTTTTAAAACTCATAAGAAACACCCAACAGAATCTGGAGTAGTCATCTACTATGGTAAGAAAATATCTCTGTTGATTGTAGGTAGGTTCTTTATAAGGACCCCAAATGTCTACATGGATAAGTTGAAAAATCCCAGTAGTTTTAGTTTTACTTAAGGAAAATTTCAGTCTAGTTTGTTTGGCCAAAGGACAAACAGGGCAGAAGTTTTGATGTAAAGAATGTTTATCAATGTTTAGTTGAGGAAGCAATTGAAGTCTATTAAAGGCCAAATGCCCCAACCTACAGTGCCAAAGGTCACCTTTATTCTTAGTCATATCTCTAGTAATCTGATTACATTGTAAACTATTACAGGGCAGAGTGTTCCTACATTTTCCTGTATCAAGATAGTAAAGCCCTCTAGTCAGCCTACCAGTTCCCTTTGTCTCCATTCCTGAGATCCTGTATCAAGCAAAGATCATGGTCGAATTTGATACTGTATTTACTGTCCATAACAAGTTTAGACACAGATATGAGACTAAACTCAAATTCAGGTAATAGAGGACATTTAACAAAACAAGGTCTGTACTTAGGGTTATATCTCCTATATGAGAGACAGGACTCAAGTTACCATTATGAAGTTTGACTTTGACCGGGTGAGTGCACTTGGACACATTCTGGCCAAAATAACTGAAGTTGTGAGTAATATGATAATTGGCTCCAGAATCAATGATCCAAGCCTCATTATCATATTGTTTCTCAGATGACATATAGAGACATATACCTGACAGAGTAGTGGGAGCAGGCTTGTCTTCTCCAGGTTTATTGATCAGCTGAAGAATTTGGTTATATTGCTGCTCTGTAAACATGCCTGAATTCCTGTGATGCTCTACTGTTTGGGAGAATTCTTGGTCATGAGAGAAATCAGATGCAGTTTGGTTGACTCTTGGTTCACCCTTGCCTCTTCCTTGATTACCTCTGCCATTTCTTCCTCCCTTGCGGCCTCTCCCTCTGCCAAAACCTGGTGGATAGCCAATTACCCTGTAACATGTCTCCTTCGTATGACCAGTGTAATTGCAAACATCACACTTGAGTTTCCCTTTGTCAATTTGAAAGGTAGCTTCTGATGACAGCAGATTGGTAGTGAAAGCAGCGGATTCTTGAATACCATAGGTATTCCCAATGTGTCTCTGTCCTTCTTCATTGCAGACAATAGAGAAAGCTTGAGGGAGACTGGGGTTTGGAGTCATCATCAAGATCTGTGATCTAGTGTTTCCATAACACTCATTCAGCCCCATCAGAAAAGTCATCATCTTAAGCTGCTGTGTGTAGTCCGCATATTCCTTGGTGATTTCTTTGGCTGGGCAGGGCACAAGAGATTCGTACTCGTCCCACAGATTCTTTAATCTGGAAAAATACTCAGTGACCGTGTTGGATCCTTGAGACAAGGTGTTGATCTGCTTGTATAAGGAGTACATCTGTGCACTATTCGTCTTATCAAACCTCTCTTTAAGATCTTTCCAGATCATCTCGGCCGTCTCACAGTATACAACGCCATGCATCAACTCCCTGGACAATGAACGGGTGATCCACGATTTGACTAGCGCATTGCACCTTTTCCAGAGTGGAAAATTAGGCGAATTCTCTCCTGGATTTAGGCATTCTCCCGTCACAAATCCCAATTTGTTCTTCGCCTCAAGCGCCACAACCATTTCACGGCTCCAAATCTTGAAGTTTTCACTTCCTTTTAGGGTTTCCGTGACTAGGTCTAAATTTGGGGAATCTGATGGTGACAGGTACAGCGGATCAAGGAAATCTATTTTCCCTTGGATGACAGTGCTAACAACTCCCGTCGCACCCCTCGATTCGCCGGATTCTGCCATTTTAGGGTTTTACGGTTGATCTCGAACAAGACCAGAAAGGACACCACAAAAACACGATATTAACCAGAGAGCACAGCAGAGGATCTATGAAGATCTGAAGAAGACCTTCTCTATACAGAATCGATGTTAGGCTCTGGTGCCATGTTGAATTAAAGGAAACTTCAAGAAGAAGAGAATTTTATTAAAGAATGAATGAATAGTCTAACAAGCTTCTAGACCTCTCTATCTATATACCACTAAAATATAAGGGTATAAAAGGAAAAGATATAACAGAACATAAGACGCTTTGATATCAAAAGCACGCTTATACAGATAAACAAGACTATACTTAACACATTTTTATGTATGTCACCTATATTAATGATTTGGGAATTATTATAGTTTGATGGCATGCAACTTATATATATATCATTACACTTTATATGGTGCAACACTTTGATGGTGGAAAAGAAATTTACTCATTGCCTAATTTCAATAGTGGAAGAGATGATAGATGTGTGCACAATGGAGTGGTAATTGTAAGACAGTCGAGTTTGGGTCGAATAATTAATGAACTTTTTCTAAGTTTAAGCTCATTTTAAATGTTTTTGCTCAATAGGAGATTCAATTATAAGATAGGGACATATATATAAGATAACACAATTACAAATTATAACTTTAGAGATTCTATCCAACTTAAAAATCCCCTTTTATGGTTAATTTACTTTGTCAAAGAAATTATTGATCACTAAGTGAACTTATATAAGATTCTTTGTTGGATTGCAATAGTACTAGATTGATGGAAACACCTCAATGGTACATAAATACAATAACCCCACAAGCCAGTTATGCATATATATATAATATAAACTCCAGCATGCTCTTCTTAACATCAAACCTATCATGACTGCAGAGTCATATGTACAAAGTGAAGACTTTGTCCTTACACTTCCCTTAAGGTATATAAATTCCATCCTTTCAAAATTCAGTGACAAGGGTTTGTTGCTATCTGCACCAATAAGATTCATCATGTTTATAATCAAAGTAAAAACCTACCTTCAACATATAGAATCAATTTTAAGATGAACCGGGTTCGAGTTAGAATTTTTCATATATTACGAGGTAAAAAGTTTCATAATATATACATAGAAAATTCTAATTATACTTGACAAATGTATCAATTAATTAATTACCTGACAAATGTAATTATACTTGGGTTCGACCAAACTTGATACAAGATAGAATTTTTGTTATATACATATACATATAGATATAGTTATATCATATATGAGTGTGTATGGTATTATAGTTATACATGCAGGCTAGCTAGTAGATAGGTTCTAGGGCAATAAACCTAGGTACCATAGAAAGCCAAGAAAAACATAAAGCAAAGTCCCTCTCACAATACAGAACCAAATGACACAACCATGCACCTCCACACAAAACCCTCAATCTATATAGCTTCACAAACGCTCCTTTTTAAAGTCACGAGACCCTCTGTCTCTCTTTCATGTTCTTTCAATTCTAGTGAGAGAGAGAGAGAGAGAGAGAAAGATATATATATATATATATATAGAGAGAGAGAGAGAGAGAGAGAGAGAGATATGTCTTCAGAGAGGCTGGCAGATAAAACTGATAGAGAACTTTCAAGCACTCCTTTCTTCACCATCACTCAAACTATAGCCCCTCTCTACAATTTTCAGTCCCAAACTGAAGTCTTTTAATTTTTCTCAAAGCTTTTAGTTCTCTTCATTACTGATCACAAACTCAAATTATAATTTAGTTCTTCATCTGTCGGTGTCCATGTATGTAGACTTCACCCCACTAAATTTAACTCAAAATCCATATATATAATATATATATAGATATACTCATTAATTATCTCTTATTCCATCTCCTTAGTTGGTTTTTTATCAATTTTTTTTTCACTTTAAAAAATTCTTTGACAGTTACAACCCTTTAATTTCTTAACTTATTTCTATTTTGTTTTTCAGGAGATCAGTGGAGAATCCATTAGACCTCAACAACTTACCTGAAGACTATACAAGAGATGGTAGACAAGTCTCAGAGGACAGCTCTTCATCTGCTGGTACATCTTTTTGTCTTCACTGTTATTAACTATGCTTTCTTATTACACTCGAAAAAAAAAAAAAAAAAAAAACTTTGCCTCAAATAATTATCAAGAGTATGAAATTTGTAAGCTAGAAAATTACCTTAAATTTAAACATTTCTTCCAATTTTTCGAATATATTTCACTTATTTAGCAAACATCTCAATTTTTTCTTTTTCTGCCCAAGAGTTGACAAATTTCTCTAGAATCTCAGCTAATAATTTAATGATATTTTTTCTTGGATATTGGAGTATGAGAACAAAGCCCTAGAAAGCTATAGAATGACAAGACAAGCAAAAACAATTGAGGAATAGGTAGGGGAAAATTAGGGTTTGGGTTTTTAGGCAAAAAGATAATTAATCTCATCAAAGTTGCTTAAATTGGCAAAATATAGTAGGTGCTGCAACAAAAGGATACAGGAAAAAGAAAAGCGGCGCTGAAGAAGACTCGTCGGGGAAGATCTATGAATGCAGGTTTTGTTCCCTTAAGTTCTGCAAATCTCAAGCCCTTGGAGGACATATGAACCGCCACCGCCAAGGCATAGTCTTTTCAACACTCTCTCTCTCTCTCATATATATATATATATATATATGTATATAATATATATTTTAATACTTAAGATATATTATAATTAGTGCATGTTTTTTCACATGAATTTTAGCAAAGTTCGTTAAATATATAAGATTCTCCTTATTATGTTTGTTGGGCCACTGACTTTTTCTTGTTTATGCGAAGCATATATTTTTTTTGTCCATTCTTGATTTCATGCATATATTTTATATATAAATATGTATAGAAAATATTTGGTGATGAAACTTTTGGTTGCATGGGTTTATAATTTGATTTTATTAATGTTTTATTTATGGTTTATGTTCTCAGAGAGGGAGACAGAAACATTGAACAAGGCTTGGCAATTGGTTTTCATCAATGATTTAGCTCCTGGTCACATAGGTTATGCATCAGGGTATGATGAACTCAGCCTTAGATCTTCTTCTTTTTCTAGACTTTGATTTATGGAAAAATATCCATGGTTTAATGATATAGAATACAAGATATGAAATTTATCGACAATACATAATGCTCAAATTACTTAATAATGAAATAATAGAGCAATACTATTCTTATAAAACATAACTATCTAATGTTTATAAGTTATAATTAGTTTATTAATTCCGGATACATCGATTTAATAAGAAATAGTCTCTCAATTTGGAAAAGTTAAAAAATATGTATGAGTAATATAATATGGGACATATATATGTCATTAATACTTTTCCAAATTAAATGGTAATATATAATCAATATCCCTTAATTTGTTTCATTCACATTTACAATTGGAGGGTTTCATTTATTGAATTTTTCTCAATATTTTTATCAGGAATCAACCTATGCCACATGGAGGGTACCATCAAGCACCCAACATCAACGACACAACATTGCCCTTCAGATCAATGTACCCTGCAAGGCTATTTTCGACTATTCCACCACCCTCGCCACCGCTGCCGCCACCACTGCCGCCTCAAACGGCACAGTTTATGTACACATCTCCACCACGTCTACTCTCCTTCCCCTCTCAATATCAGGCGGGACCGCCAAGCGACTATTTTCTAGGCCACGTCCTCTCCAATTCAACCGAAGGTAATTACACTTGTATTGGCGCACCGGTGGGGCATGCATTTCCAAACGGTGGTGCAAGTGGTGAAGCCGCCATGGGTGGTGGTGCTAGAGAGATGTCGATGATGAATCAAGAGGGACTGAATTGGGGCCGGGGCCGGAGATAGTTGGACAATATTTTCAACATGTGATCTTATAATATTGATCAATCAATTTCAAGATATATATATATATATATATATTCTGTGTGTTTTATTTGTGTTGTTCTGTTGATGAGTGAGAGTGCAAGTGTTTGATGAAAGAGAAAGATGGAAGTTCGAAGAATAATGACAAATGTGGAATTTGCATGTAGAGAAAAATTTTGGTGTTTTTTTTACAGTCTTTTGAGCTCTCACATTCACCACATATCTGGGCTTGCTCAGTTTGGCTTCATTTGTGTGGGGATTTGTTTTAAGTTTTGTTTTGTAATGGAATTGAAATATCATGAGAGGGATTGAAGTGAGTTAGATTTCAATAGAAAGTAGATTAAACCCTTGGCTAGTTTTGTGCATGTTTCGATTTCATGTTTGGCTAAGCTTATAAGCTCTTTTAAACATCTTATAAGATGTTTGAGAGCTTATAAGCTCCTTAAAAGTGTTTGGATAATTTTTTTAAATAAGAGCTTATAAGACCAAAAAATAAGATGTTTGGGTCTTATAAGCAAATAAAAAATAAGTTAGCCAAACCCACCTTATTTCAAAATCTTAAATTTTGAATGTTGTTTATATTCTTAAAAAGACACAAATAACTCTAGTTAATTTTCTACTTTCCAATAATACAGTTCTCCGAAAAATGTTTATTTTTTTTATTGCACAAATTTTCTCGTATAACATTTGAAAATATCTTATAAGTCCAACACACTTATTTTATCCAAACACTTAAGAGCTTATTTTTTAAATAAGACCAAACATCTTATAAGCTCTTAAAACATCTTATAAGGTCTAATAACTTATAACATGCTATAAATAAGCTTATCCAAACACACTCTTAGTACTATTTATTTATCAACCCCTTAATTTCTTCACTTTTATGATTCACACTTTTAATAATCCGTTTCAATTTCGTTTTACATCAAAGTTTTTGAACAATAGATAGATGTATCGATTGATTATATATAATTTCTCCCAATTGTACATATTCAGCAAAGCATTTTATGCATAGAGTTTATCATCTATTACTAAATTAGATGAAATACCAAATTAGAGTATAAATTTGAATTGCATGTGTCCATATTATGAAATTGAAAACCTGATGTGACTTGACTTAATTAATGGAGTATCAAAGAAATATGTTAGAAACCCTAGAGATTAATTATGCAAGTGTGGTCATATTTATCATGACTACTGCTATAGTTTTTGGTGTAATCTAAAGTATTTTATATACATATTGACTCCAATCTTTCTCTCTCTCTCTCTCTCTATATATATATATATATTCACTCTAATTTTTTTTCTTTACTTTTTATGATAAATAATTACTCTAATCATTTTTTTTGTGCATGAGTGTCACATTGATGTGTATTAGAACCAAGAAATAGTGAATTGCCGAGCTCCAGGGTTGAATTTTGAAAGCTGTAATAATTAATTTAGAGACAAGAAAACATATGGGCTAGGAATACTTGCAACGTAAAGCAAATTTCGGCCAAAAGCTGCGGATGAATTTTGAGGAGCCTTGAAGCGCATAAATAAGATTGTGAGTTAACAGATATATATGGACTCTTATTGGCAAGTCAACTCACTCTATGTGCAACAACAATATATATACATATATATATATATATATATATATATATATATATATAGAGAGAGAGAGAGAGAGAGAGAGAGAGAGAGAACTCAAGCCTAGGTCAAGCTGGATTTTGATTATCCAAAATCTGGTTTTAATTTGTCCATATTTCAGTGCCCTAATAATAACAAATTACAAGATGTTGGTAGTAATGATAATAATTAACCCCCCAAAAAGGGACAAATTAGTAGCAATAACAAATATTATATACATTTGAATTTGTGCCAATGTTCCATAGTATATCAATTTGAGTATGATATACAATATATTTGAGTTCGTTAAACATACAATATTTAATTAATAAAGATGCATATAAATATATGATATTTATTTTAGTAAAGAAGCAGTTCCACTGTTACACTACAACCAACCACACTCTCTAAAACTGAGCTGAAATCCCGAGACCTGATTAGTGAAAGGAACAACAATATATATCTAGCCTACACTAAAAATGTTGCATTCCCATCTTTATGTAATATATATCAATATTTATTTATTTGAAAAATATATAATTGAAAAGAGGGTGCGAAATACAATACAAAACAATACAGTGGCCGCAGAAGGGCAGCAAAAGTCGAAGACCCTACAATTTGTAGAGTCAGCTTATATTGTGGCAATTGCAATTTTAGAGACGTTTAAAGCTGCTGCACCACTCAAATATATTTATTTATTTTAATATTGATCAATAAAGTACTTATGTATAGTATAGAATTACTCACAAATATTAATTAGAGTAATCTTCTGCAATTGCTTTTCATTCGTATTCTGATGATCGTGCTTCTGTGTACTAGCCATGATCAGCAATTTATGTACCAAACAAAGTATGGCTATAATATTTAATTTTAGGGCACTAATAATCTGGCCAAACTCTAGAGAAACTTTATAATTTTATGGTGATCGTTTATTTTTTATCGTAGTATTTTATGATGTAGATAGAAATTTTATTTTTTTTTATTTGTGTAAGCATTATTCTTTTATGTACAACTTTTGATAAGTTTAGGTGATAAAACATACACTATTATTTTTCAATGGTCCTAAAATCTACTATTTGAAGTAGGTACGCATATAAAAGATACACATGGATAGAAAGATTAGAGGATTTAGTATTTAAAACATAGAAAAAAGTTACTTTCCAGTTAACCCTTTAATTTGTGAATATTTATCATACATTAAGATATATATACTTGTCAATATAATTCGAATAAATAGTGGATCTAGGAGTAAAATATCTGGAAATATTTTCAGAATATCATAAATTTCCAGTACTAATATATCTGCTGCGTGCAGAAAGTAGGGTTGAAAGTTTATAAATGGAGAATGCAAGTATACAAGGTAGACAAGACGTTTGATGGTCCATGAATGGAATCTTGTGCTTAAAAAATTAATTCAGCAGCTCATAGTACAACACAAACAAGCACATTTTTTATTTTAGGTTTGTGACTACAGTAGCAGCAGAAATTTATCAGTACTCTTTGTCTACATTTTCTAAATCTATCAGCTTTAATAATCAAGTAGAAATTAATACAATGTATTTTTTTCTTCAATTAAATTTGAAATCGATCAAAGTAAATTTAAGTGAAAACAAGGATCACAAATTTATATATGGGTTTTAATATAATGAAGTGAATAAGAATATTTTGGTAGTTACTGATCATGATTCAGATGAACTAATAGGCAGAATTCTGATGTCCCATCACCAATCATTCTGCAACATTTCACATTTTACTGTGGAAATGTCTTTCAAGAAGATGAAAAAGTTGATCAAAGCATTCATAACAATCTCTGTTTTGGTGTACATTTTTGTACTCTATGTTTAGATGTGAGTAAAATATACTCATTTTTTATTTAATAAATTGCACTCCCAAAGTAATGTTTTAAAATAATATTGTACAACTAATTTAATTCATAGAATATTTGGAGGGAAGAAAATTTCCATCTTGCAAAGAATGTTTAAAGTAAAAAATTTGAAATAGAAAGAATGATACCACCTCAATGTCCGTTTTTATAATTATTAAATATTTTCATACAATAATTTTATAGTTTATTATTTTTATTTTAAAACAAAGTGTAGCACAATTGAAAGAATATCGGGTGGTGAACTTTGGGGTCCAGAGTTTGAATCCCCTTACTCACGTTTATATGTTTTTCTACAAATTAAAATATAACAAAAAAAAATAAAAATAAAAAAGGCCCTCCCTAACAGACTAGGCACCAGGCCAATTTAAGGGGCCGAAATCAGTCTTTTAGGTCTGATTTGTTTTTTAAGGGCCAAGCTAACTCTGGCCCTTAAGAAAATGGGCCTTAATAGGCCGGCTCAAACGAGCCGATTAAGGCCCTCTTGACATCTTTTGATGCAGCCCATGGCCTAATTTTTATTTATTTTTTGTTTTGCATACATATTTTAGTTACTTATTTAGATGAGTAACAGCTGACTTGAATTTTTATCTTTCTTTTATTAGATTACTTTTCATAATTTCAATGTTGAAATAATGTGCAATATGCATAGATTTATTTACTACAATCGATTTGTCTTAACACCTTATAATGGTGACTTTTTCCAAAGCTATGTTATAAATTTTTGTTGTTGTCAATTTCAGTTAATGAATGTAGACACTAAGGAAGAAAGGTATTAAAACATGTGAAACTTTTATGCATTGAAATAAAACACTTTAGAATAGGAAATTAATTCTAATCCATTGTGGAGCCATTTGATAAGGCTGATTTACCAAAAAGATAATTTTGATAGGTATTATCCCTATTCTATATGGATAAATTTACACAAAAATTAAATGTTGATTGATTTAGAAGACTTAGATTGGTCAACATATCCATGTGCCATAATTTTGTTAATTATTACTACAATATATAATCTGGCTGAAATACTTGGATTGACTGTGTGGATTAATTTGATTTTCAATCAAATATTTATTAAATTATCAATAAAATAATTTACTTACCTTTTCAATATAGATTTTGATAAATCTCAAAATATAAAGTAAAAAATTAAATAAATTTTAATATAAGATTTTCCTCTTTTCTTATTATTTAAATGGACATGAGATTTGCTTGTCCATACAAACACAAGATCATAAGTGCCTCAATAAATCATAGAAGGAGCACAAATTCTATCCAGAAATAAAAATGGTGGCATGAAGAACAAAGAACATCAGCTATATATATATGTATATATAATATATATAACACAGTCTGAACAATAACATAACAGCACCAACCCTTCATCCACTCCACATTGGTACAACACCAACAACAGGACGTACTACTCATTACACACATTTACACACACTTCTATATATATATATATACACACATATATATAAGACACCAAATTTCTTTCCCTCATGAGTAGACTATCATCACTAATCTTCCCAACACTTCACCAAAATCTCTCCTTTTCAAAAACATACCACCCCACCTCCACCTTTCCCCACATGTCCACCCCCGCCGCCACCCTCCGCCGCCGCAACAAAAAAATAATCGTAATAACGGGCCCCACAGGCTGTGGAAAATCGAAACTCTCAATAGACTTAACTTCCAGATTCTTCCCCCAATCCGAAATCATAAATTCAGACAAAATCCAAGTATACCGTGGCCTAGATATCACTACCAACAAAATCCCAATCCCCGACCGCAAAAACGTGCGCCACCATCTCATCGACGAGTTCGACTCGTCCGAGTTCACCCCCTCCGATTTCCGGTCATCCGCTGCCACCATCATTTCCCAAATCATTTCACGCCGTCGGATACCCTTTATCGTCGGCGGGTCAAACTCGTTCGTGCATGCCTTATTGGTCAAGAAATTCAACCCGGATGACGACGTGTTTAGCGAGTCAAGCTCCGGTGTTAACTCAGCACCCATTTGTAAGGAGCTACGTTACAACTGCTGTTTCATCTGGGTTGATGTATCATTGCCGGTTTTAAACCAGTATCTAGAGAAACGAGTTGATGACATGTTGAACTCAGGGATGTTCGAAGAATTGGCAGATTACTTTCAGAACCCAGAATCCAATGTTGGGATGAAGAAGGCGATTGGGGTGCCAGAGTTTGAGAAATACTTCAGTATCAATGGCGATGACGAGGACAAGAGGGGGTTGTACGATGAGGCAGTGAGGGGAATAAAGGACAACACGTGTCAGCTGGCGAAGAGACAGCTGGGGAAGATCCTACGGCTGAGAGATGGGTTGGGGTGGGATTTGAAGAGAGTGGATGCAACGGCGGCCATTAGGGCGGCGATGGAGGGTGGTGGCGGTGGTGGTGGGAGGAGGGTGGCGGAGATATGGGAAAGGGAAGTGGTGGAAACAAGCGTAAAGATTGTGAAGGAGTTTCTTGATGGATGAATGAGAGTAGGTTTTCTCTCTCTCTCTCTCTTGTTTGTTTGTTATGAGTTCTATTTCCTCATATTGGGGAGTAATTTATTTATATTGTTCTTTGTTTTGGTTTAAAAGTTTTATAAGTTTTTGTGTGGGGTTTTTGGGGAGGGGATTTCAGAGTATTTTAAAATGAGTCGAGATTAATAATGTTTTTCTTATTTATCTAACATTTGAATGTTAGATATATATATAATAAATTGTAATAATATGATGGTGTATGATGAATTGAATTAAAAAATATAGGGGTATTAATGTTTTTGATTCATCATACACCATCAAACTGTCTTTGTAATTTGGTTTGGAATTTATAAAATTTTGTGGTTTTGGAAAGGAATTGATTTAAATTTTTTCCTTTTGTACGGAGAAATGGCGGCAATATTTTATTTTTCTTTAATATTCACGGTATTGTTTATTCTTGTCATTATTTATAAGGACAACTTTTGCTACTATACAAAATATGCCTTTTGATGGTGTGACACCTGCGAAAGAATTTAATTTAAATTGCAAAAGGGAAATCTTAATTGGCATATTTGACGATCACAAATATATTTATTTTTATTTGGTAAATAAAAAATTAATTGAAAAGATAAATGAAGTCAAAAAACATGGAATTGTGAGGACAGTTTGTTCCAAAATTGTATAGGAATTCTCCAACATAACTATTGTGTTTGCATGGAATATGGAGCTCCAATCACTATCAATATTGATTGTTTATAATAGAACTTTGAATATGGACATAAATGGTTCACATTATTAGTGTGCTAATAACAAATAAATTAAAAATTTGTTGAGAAATTAACAAAAAGTGAAGCAATTATTTTAAATGACTTCTCGTCTTGTAGTTTCCTTTGTCCACGTCAACCTCAACCAGACCAATTAACCATGTTTTTAAGTATAAATTTTTAAATAAGAATCCAATACAATGTTGGGGTAAAACTCCATCATATTGGGATCTCATATTTTATGGAAATAACTAAATATAAAAAGATAGAATCCACGTGATATTGTCATTCTGGTAGGATAAATGTGTTTACGTGACACTGGATTTTTTAAATAATCGATATAAACTCTTGAGAGTGCGACATTAATATATAAAAGGAGGGAATATATCATATTTCTATTATAATGAAAAATGTTATATATCACCGTTTTAACAAACTTAATTTAGATCTTGTTGGTTTGGTACCGTATTCACAAATCAAACATTATTATTTGATAAATATTCTTAAAACGGTTTGATATTTGCCTTAAACATCTTAAATTTTCTTAAATTTGAAAAACATTAATAAGAAAATTTGAAGGGTTCCATCTGTAACTTTATTTCAACTTCTCTGCGTTTGTTATGAGTTTTTAAATCTTTTATTTAAATGGGTATGATGGAGTTGTCATAAATCAATTGAATTATTTCTTTATTATCAAGAAATATTAAATAATTTTCGAACCATTTGATCGGTCGATTTATGAAGAAAACAAACTTTACAGATTTGATCGCTTTATAATATAAAAGATAGATATCATTTCATTAATCAACATATTCACATAGTATAATTTAACCGGTCAATTTATGAAAAAATAAGTTTCATAGATTTGATCTTTTTTTTTATAATATACAAGATAAATATCATTTCATTATAATCGTGACTTAATTTGATTGGCCAATGGAATATATATTAAAAGATTAACTAACCCAATTTGTTAATCGTTGAATTAAATATAAATCTCATACAATTTTCAGTGGGCCATCACATATGCATTGTTTAAACTTTAAAGAAGGTCCCAATTTCATCTTCTCATGAGTTATAACTAAAAGTAGATGGGCCTAGTTACAAGTTTGGGCCCACTAAACTTTACTTGACAGTTGACAACATGTTTTCATCTTTATTTTTTTTATGACAAGGGAACCCGCAGCCGCTACCGTTAGGTGCGCACTGGGTAAACCCCGCTCTTGTGCAATAGCCTGCAAACCACACAAGAGAGGTAAACCAGCCTAGGTTGCCCATAGCTGACAGGCTCACAGTAGAGAAGGCAATAGGCATTCCCACAGTGGGATTCGAACCCGTGACCTAAGCCACAAGTTCAAATGCCCTTACCAACTCTACCAGGGGTTGCCCCCATGTTTTCATCTTTATGTTTATTCTGAACATGGTTCATTATATTCCCTTGCCAAAACATTTTAAAATTTTAGAATAAAGAACGTCACATATTGTTTTAAAAAATCACTTATTTATTCATTTGACTTCTGCTAATAATTTAAGTCATTTCCGTATAACTTATTTACAAGTCTCCTAAACTCCAATTGGCTCACTAAATATAGGAAAAATATTAAAAAATTTTTTTTGTAAGCAAGAATATTATCTTGATTCAATAAGAAAGTTGACCTTTCGTTTTCTTATTAATGATATGTAACAGTCCAAAATTTGAGCCTTTAAGAGTTTAGGTGTCAAGTTGTCAAATTTTCTTTTACTTTTCTTTTGTTTTATAGATGATTATTTAACCTATATTTTAAGGTCAACAAATGGAGCCTATAGAAAGAAGTCTACAATCCAATTATTTATTTATAATATTTATAGTCCACTAAGGCTAATGGAATAGTCCAACCATGAAATGTCAAAAATTGACATAAGAATATGTACAATAGTCACAACATTAAACACTCTCTTTTTCAATTTCCAACACTCCACATCATCTTATCTCTCTTCCACATAATAATTAAACACCCATTCAAATTTTACACTCTACAATGGTTTTGTTTAATAATATTCAACACCCTACCCCACTACTTTTATCTCATTTTATTATTTATTTATCCTTTTAATTTTATGATTAGATTATAATAAAATTATCGTTTATAATTAAAAATAACGATGAAATAATTTTTTTTTTGATATTTTTTTAAATAAAATTTATTTAAATATTTATCTAAATATTAATCTTATTTATTTATCCTTTTAATTTTATAATTAGATTATAATAATATTATCGTTTAAATATTTATCATATTATTAATTTTTGTATTAGCAAATAAACACAAGAGTTGACAATTAGTCGAATTTTGAGAATTAAAAGGATTATTGTTAGGATCCATTCACTCACAAAATATTAAAAGATAAAGAACAATAATTTAGTAAAGGATAATAATATGATTATATTGAAAATGATCGAATTTTTTTTGGTATCCAAATCAAGTGAAACTAGTCTCTATTTATAGTGGAGTACAGGCGGCTCTTCGGGACATTACGCACATGGATCTGGGACCTATGCCGTTTAGGTACCTTGGGGTGCCACTTTCAGGATCCCGGTTAAAAGTGGGGCATTTTGCACCATTGATTGAAAAAATTCGTACATATGTCACCGGGTGGAACCATATTAATCTATCATATGCGGGGCGTGTGGAATTGATTCGTTCCGTAATTCAAGGGGTGGTATGCTTTTGGTTTTCGATATTACCGATTCCTATTAGTGTACAACAAAGCATCATTCAGATCAGCCGTAAGTTTTTATGGGGTAATCGGAGTGCTAGCATTGCATGGGATAAAGTTTGCCTTCCAAAGAATGAGGGTGGTTTAGGACTTCGGGATCTTAGTGTTTGGAACCAAGCGTTACTTGCTAAAACACTTTGGAATATACACGGTAAGAAGGACACCCTTTGGAATAGATGGGTACACCATGAGTATATACGTAATCGTACCTTTTGGACTTATGAGGCTCGAACATATGACTCCCCGCTGGTCCGATATATGATGCATCTTAGGGATGTGATCCTGGTGCAATATGGGGGTAATAGGGAGAGGGTGAATGATATGCTACACACTTGGAGGTGTACGAATGATACCGGGGCGGTCTATGAGGTTTTACGGCCGAAGGGGCAGACAAAGATTTGGCATACAAGTATATGGGGTCATTCGATCTTGCCGAAACAGTCCTTTATACTTTGGCTTGCATTTCACGGTCGGTTAAAGACGAAGGATCGGATTCCGCTTGTTGATGAACATAAGCTTTGTGTCTTCTGCGCGCAAACGAGGGAGTCGATCCAGCACTTATTCTTTGAATGTCTGGCAACGCAAGCTGTTTGGGCAGTGATTCGGGTGTGGGTTGGAATTCGCCGGGCGATGAACACATTATTCAGCTCGGTTAAATGGTTACGGAAAGAAGCACGCGGGAAAGGTTGGAGAGCACGGAGCAAGTACCTTGCTTTTGCCTCTACGGTCTACCTGATCTGGGTAACTCGTAACCATATTATTTTTGATAATGGGATGTATGATCAGATGGTACTTGTTCGGAAAATTAAAATCATGCTCTTTCGATGCATGATGATTGAATTTCCAAACGAGATGCTTTCTTTGGATCATATGCCCAATTAGTCCTTTGGCGGAGGTAATTGAGCTCTCGTAGCATTGATTATCTCCGTTGTTTGGTGGGACTTGTTTGAGCGGATGCTACTTACCTGTTTCGGTGTTGATGTGTGTAGGGTCCAGGAGGACTCGAAAGGAACGATTGCTATGGGTTCAGTGTTCGCTAGTTTTAGAGCAGCGGGTTATGCGCTTATGGTGGGAACGGCTGATCTAGATTGTGGCTCTCGGCAGGGCCTTCATTCTCACCTTGCTTCTTTTTTGTTGTTTTGAGGTTTCTTTGTCTGTTTTAGTTCCTGGGGTATGCCCCTTGTACTATGTAATTTTTTCGTGTAGATCTTTCGCCATAATATGGTTGGAGGTCATTTCGTTTGTTTTAGAGTCCCACCTATTGGTTGGGTTAGGTTGTTGCTGGGTTTTGCACCTTAGTATGCTTATTGGGTGTGGATTCACCGGAAGACTACGGCCTTGGTCATTGGGGGATGCGCGCGAGGTTGATGAAGCAGCAGTAGGCTAAGCTTGTTGGCGGGCTGTTTGCTTGTTTTAGATGGTTAAGTTGTTTTGTGCGCTAAGTGTAGCTACTTAGTCTTATGTTGTTTTTCGGTTTGGGGTTCTTTCTGTTTGGTTTACCACGACTTTGTCGGGGGCACATTGTATTGTTTTGATCTTCATAAATAAAATTTTTACATTTGATCAAAAAAAAAAAAATGATGAATTTTGATATATTTTTTTTATATAAAAAAATTTATTTATTATCAAATAATTAACATCAAATAATTGGAGTGTGATAAAAATATCTACAATATGGTTAGCCAATAAGATCATGCCATGTAACCTTTTCAACACCATGTAAAATTTCTCCACCAATTTAATCCACATCACCATTAAACACCCTCTTCCAATGGTTTCAACTATTTAAAATATTAAACACCCTATTTTCAACACCCCATTGCACATAGTCTAAGAAACTCTTAAAATTGTACATGTTCAGAGAATTTCAGTTTGAACATAATACTATTCATGAACCTTGCTAGCTGCTGATTTTCTTATCAAACTAATTAAACAGCAAGTGAACTATTTTTATTATGTTATTATTAAAATTATAACAGTATACTCATTTTTTAATCAAAATACCTAAAAAATAATGAATATTTAAACAGGATTAGGATAAACTCATCAAGGTTCAAAGTTTCGTTTCTAACATAAGTTTTGAGTGGTTAAATATTTGAAACGTTTCGGAAATATTTTGGAAAAGTAGGAAAGAAACTTGCAAAAAACGAGAAACATTTCAAAAAAGTAGGAGAAAACTTGCAAAAACAGAGAAAAAGACGAAAACAATATGAAAGAAAGTAAACAACTATCTTTAAATATAGCGCTCTTACAACGAATGAATTTTTATCTTCTATTTATTCAACTCCCCTTCCTCAATGTACGATGGTGATCAACTTGATTTAACAATTGTAATTAGTTATCTAGAATATTTCTATCTATATATTTACAAATTCTAAACATCTTTATTCTTTTTTAAAAATCAACATTTTATTTCAAAATTTATACAAGTATATCAATAGTTTATAAAAATTTCAATAACGAACTAAGTGATAATATTGAATTCAAATTTAACACTCTTACAATATATAATCGACAAAGTTCAAGCAACTTAACCTAAAAAATACAAAATTGTAAAAGTGTTACGGTATATATTTTTAAATTATTAAAAGAAAAAATTGCTCATATAAGTATGTATTATGCAGTTTGCTAAAATAATCATTTAATAATCCATGTATCGTTATAAGAAAAATTATAATATCTTAACTTTTTTGTGTTTTCTTACTTGCATATTTGAATATAAATGAAATTGTATGTGATTTTGTTGATTAATTATTTGGAACTTATTTGATTATATTTTGGACTTAATTTAGTAAATTGTTAGATTTATAACTCTTTTCTGTTTTTTTTTTCAATTTTATTCACTATTATACTCTATCCCGAAAAAAATTAAGAAACTTTCAGTGTTTGGTGGAATTATGGAAACACTGAATGTTTCGATGGAAATAATATAAATATTACGAGTTTCCTTGAACACATTGTAATTTCGAAAATACTTCATAATTTCTTTTCGCATAGTTGAAAAACGGAAACTTTTCAAAATTTTCGATGGAAAAGAAGAAAAATTAGAAAAATGATGCTCACATGGTATTCTTAATTCTATGTTGTATCGAATCAAAAAAACTAATTGAAGATAAAGCCCACATAAACATTTGATTAGTGTCGAATTCAACAAAAATAAAACCTACTCGAATGATTTGTAAATAGTGATAAGTAGGTCGATCAGGGAATGATGTAGATTCATTTCTTAAATTACTAATATCAATAAAGTGGGAATTTTGAATTTAATTAAAATAAAATTCAAAAGACGTAAACTAAAAATGCAATTAGATTAATTTTAAATTCAATGATGTGATAAATTCTAGTTTTCGGATTATCTCGGTATTGATTCTATAAGTTGATCATCGATGCAATGATAGTTCAATGTTCTTAAATAAATTGTCTATAGTTATTAACAAGCTCTAATAACCTAGTCTTTCCTTAAGGCTTCGATAATCAAAACAAACTCTTTGATTACTCCTTACCAATTAGACACCAATTCTAGTTAACAAACTCGCAAGCTCGGTTCATTTAAACTAGATTACTAATTCTCTTAGCAACTAATTGAAAACTTGTCCATAATCAACGTTACTAACTGCTACAATTATTAGGGTTGACCAAACAATTACGGATTTGGGTCCTAAATAGCTTAAAATGATTTCAACGACTAACTAATTGATCAGATTAACTAATCAATCGAAATATATTGTCAACAAAGCACAGAGAAAAAGTAAATACTTAAGAAAACAAAGAAATTAAAAGCACAATTAAATCTCACGAGTTAAAAATATCAAACCTCAATAAATCCTCGACTAGAAGTATGTGTCTAACAACACATAATTAAAAAAAACGTCTACAAAGTTCAAAGAAATCGAATGCTAAAGAAAAAGTACGTAAAAGATAGAATAGTTCTTGTGGAATAAAATTTCACTTATTTAAACCTATAAGAATCCTAACTAAACAGGGAAACCTAAAAAATAGGATTCTAAGAGTCCTATCCAAACTAAATTGTTCAACAAAGGAAATAAAATTCCTAACAAAAAGGAAAAATAGTTACCAACAGATTTGAGAAGTAAAACAAAATAATAAAGTCGATTCCAACTATAAAATCGAACTCCAATATTTTTTTGGTTCCTCTAGGCCGATTCCTCGCTAGTTTTAGGCGTGACCAACGTGGTCACGCTTAATTCTTGTGAGTAATCTGCTCCCCCTTTTTTGTACCAAGTCAACTTCAAGTCTTTCCAACCCTTTTTATCATCTTTTCATCTCTTCTACATATAAATACTTAATAGTACCAATAAAAATATAAATCCATGAGATAGAGAATAAAAATATGACAAATAACATAATATTAAATATACGAAACGTGTATAAAATACACGTTAACAACATTCGTCGATTTTTTGTCTGGGAGTAATAATTGACAAAAAGCATGCATGTCTATATATTAACCTTTACATATATTCATGTAAAGTAAAAAAATGAGTGAGCAGTCATATATTATTAACATTTCAACTTAATAGAATATATATATATATATATATTTATATGTAGGTAAAAATCTCTTAATTATTTCCATTAATATGTTACATAATTTAAAATATGTTACTCAACGTGTTAACAAGAGATGATTTATCGAGGAGTTGTTGAGAGAAGTTTATGATAAAACCACATAAAATAGGGCTGTTTGTTTCACCCACCTCGCCGTTAAACCCTAATCTACCACCACATCACTTGTAAATTTATAATTTTATTTTTCAATGGTCAGAATAGTTGGCTAAATCCAAACAAATAATAATTAATTATTTTCCCACTATATATTATTTCTATTTTGTCACCTCCAATACTCCTCTATATATCTAAAACCAACACTTCATTTTCCATCCAACACAAAAATAGCCACAACAGAAAAGAAGCCATCTTTTATTCATCTTCACTATCAATTTTATACTAATTTTAATCAGCCATGAGCCCTTCAAAGTTTCAGGAGAGTGATGTGACAAAAGGGTTGATGATCAACGGCCCACGTCCATTCCCATTGAGAATCAACAAAGATTCTCATGCGATTCACAAACCATCTTCTTCTTTATCGAATCAGACAATTGTTAATAGTCCAGGGCCAAAACACAACAATCTATCGACAAAAAGACAACCTGTGATCATTTATACGCACTCCCCGAAAGTGATCCATGCACAAGCACGAGATTTCATGGCTTTGGTCCAAAAACTCACTGGCTTATCACGTGACGATGTTAAGACAATAAAATCCGAATCTGAGTCGACAAAGGACGATGAAGAGAAAGATTGTGGTGGTAAGAATGTTGTGTACGAGGATAATGAATGTTCGTCTTTAACAGATGATAAATTTATTATGGGAGAGGTTAAACATGACTCATCTGCAGTTTCACCTTTATATACAGTGAATAATAATAATAATAATAATAATAATAATAATAATAATAATAATAATAATAATAATAATAATAATAATAATGCATATATGGGTGATATTTCACTTTACACTCCGAATTCGAACGATTTTTTCTGTTCATCCAGGAATAGTTCATTACTGAGTTTCTGGAATGGCTGCTAATTCGACTTCACCAGGTTTCTTTGGTACATTTCTGGATTATTGAGTTTATTTTATTTTTATTTTTTTAGGGTTTGATTTGATATATAGTTATCTTTCGATGATAATTTAGAGATTGATCTGTTGTGATAGATCAAATGAGCATGAAGTTTTGAAATTTTGGAATACATTTGATTTATTCTTTGGCCATAGGAGGGATGATATATCTCCTTCCAGGATTGTGCTGTTAATAAATTTTCTATCATTGTTTATTTTCAATTCTATATTGTGTCATTCTTTCCAGTCATTATTGGTTGAATATAGTTTCATTATAGTTTAAACAATAACTTAATGTAGGGTCAACAGCTCACAGGTTGAATATATATATATTATATATATTAATTTGGAGTCAACTTAATCCAACTGCGACCAAGGCACAAATGAATGCAATGTTACTCGATATTCAATATGTTATTTAATTTGGGCTACTACGTTGAACTTGAAATGCATTCAAAAATGTAAGAGCCCATCTTGTCAATCTATAATTGATGGCCTTTAACATTGATAAAAGCTCAAATAAAACAAAATTAATTATAATATAAGAATGAAAGTATAAAATGTAAGGGCTCACTCTTCTCTTTGCAACCAAATAAAAAGAATGTATATTAAAAATCGATCTTCACAAACCAAACAAGGACATAGGAAAAGGAAATAATTTTTTGAAAATCTAAAAAGAAAATCAATTTAAGATTGTTCCCATCAATTTTTTCCTTTTTTTTCTTTTCAAGAAAATTATCCTAATTTCTTAAAGTCAATCATATAAAATATTTTTCTTCAGATGTGATAGACAAATATTAACTACAAATGATTATTTGGAAGGATATACTCTAATAAGATCCAATAAAATATTATCCAAATCACTAACAAGAATATTAAAATAATTTACTAGTACTCAAATCAAATACCCAAAAATCTCTCTAACATTACATTACTGTCACCCATTATCACTTTTTTCAGTTATTCCTCAGGGTATCATTAACTAGTGCATTCTTTTATTGATCAATAATTTCAGTTGGTCTTGATCAAAATTAAAAAAATAATTTCAGTTGGTAAAATCAAAAACATCCTAAATAAATAAATATATATATATATAAAGTCAATGTGCCTGCTTTGCACAAGCTGTCGTGATCAGAAAATGACTAATAATTGATCAATTATGATTGTGAAAATTCAGGTGGCGCCCAAAGATGTGACATATAAAATTTACAAATTAAATATTTGGAAGAGCAAGAAAATTAGCCTTAATTTCGACTTTTCACACTCAATCAATAAAAGATTACTTTAAGTAAATAGTGGAAGATTTCCTAACAAACATTGTAGAGAAGAGACAATTTGCGTTGCGTGCATGTTTCTTACTTACTATGTTTTGTCAAAAGAAAAAAGATGGAAAATGAAAAAAAAAAAAAAGTCATATTCGATCACAATTATGTTCGGATAATCATTTTTATTTTCAAATATGTAAAAGAAAAAAAATGCTCGTCTAGAAGATATGGGTTAATATAATAAACGTGTTAATATATAACATGATTGCTCAAAAACCCAAGATAATTAATTCACTGTCAAATATTGGCCTTATGCTTACCATTTCAGATTTGATAATTAAACTAATAATAATTAAATCCATGTTGCTTAATTACTCAACTAATCCATCTCGAGATTTGTTTCCCTTACCCGTAAAGGGATATTATATCCTCAAGATTTAAATAAATCACCGTCTAAGCAAACATATTACTGATTAGATTTACTTAAGTTATGACAATTGCAAAGATGAAAGTTGAAGATAAATAAATACTTTTTGTGGTTATACTTTATAATCTAGTCCCTTTCTCATGAGTTTCGTGTAGTATCTTTTATGCACACTTTGACAGCACCTCAATATTTGGCAAATCTGTGATCAATTTTGAGCAGCCTGTCTGTAAAGGTCCACAAGAATATCAGTTTGAATTGTCTTTGAAACTCTTTAATCTTATTTCTATTGTTAATTATTAACTTGACTATCTTGCATTTGTGGTATAGAAATGATGCTTATGAGTTACAATATATTTATTAAGATCAAGCATTTTCACTAAGCCAAAAATAATAATTCTAATAGCTTTATTTCTTTAAATATTTAGTGATACAAATTAAAGGGCCATTCATATTTATATAAAATATAAACCATAATTCTATAAGTATATATTTCTTTAATACTTGGAATAATCAAATAATACTTAAAAATAATCGTGAAAATGTTATTAAATCAATATTTATTATTTACATACAAGAGTGTCCTTCACCTAAACTTCCTATACATCCAAGAGTCAAACCGTGTTTATTTTGATTATTACAAACTCGGTCAAACTTGGAACATTTCTTTTACCTCAAATTATTCATTCTCCACAATAACGGCGTCAGCATCCCACCAAGTTTCGCCGTCAGACTCTCTCATACTCCCTAACGGCATCCTCATGTTCCTCACGTCACCAACCGTTACCACCCCGCTTACGTCATCCCTTACGTAAACCTTTCTACCGGCGCCGTTACTGATTCCGTTCACTTCCTCGATTGTTGACCCCCATTCGCCGTACAAAGCCGGAATACGGCGTCGCATTCTCGCGTCGTAGCCTCGCAAGACGACGGAATTTCCTTTCCCGTTACTCTTCGTGGACGGAAGATTCCAAACGTCGCCGGAATATTCTCTCTCCCATAACGAAACTACGTCGTTTGAGTCGTAGTTGATTAAATCCTCGTCAAAATCTAAGCTCAAACCTAAACTATCCCAAAGCTTAACAACGTTTTTACCGCATGTAAATTCCGACCACCTAAATCCCTTTACGCTAAAATCTTCGTCGACGTGACGTTGACTTCTGCAAAACGACGTCGTTGAGGGGGAGTTTTCTTCTTCTGATTCTTCTTGTTCATCATCTGAAGATGCTAATGAAACGTCGTCGTCCTCGCTGAACTCGTTAATCTCTTCATTCTGATGCAATAAAGATGGTTGTTTAACAGTGTGTAAACGAATAAAAATGATCTTAATTCTCCTGATTACGCTGCTAAATGTTGCCAAAATTGCGAAAACCAAAGCACTCCATTTGAAGAAAATTCCAGGGAATGAAAAGAATCTGGAAATTGAAGATGGGTTTTCCAGGCATTTCATTCCTGCCTCGAAATCGCTAATCATGTTTATCTCAGGAATTTCCATATCGATAAATTATATTATTTATCTCAGGTTATTGAAATATAGAAGCTAGAAAGGAAAGTTAGAATGGGTTTTGTATGAAATGTTTAAACAGATAGACAGAAATGGAAAGTGGAGAGGTTTGGAAATATGGAATAAAGAGGTGGTATTTATAATATTTTTCAACGGTGGGGAGAGAGAAACGGACTGGATAATTCAATAATTATATTATTTAGATAATTAATCTTTATTAAAATTTGGGTAAGATGACTTAGAGATATTCTCAGAAGAAAAATTAATTGGTGAAGTTTATTATAGATTATCCTTCAATACTGTTTTCCCAGAAATAGAGGAAATTTAACGCAAAACTTTATCAGCGATTTATTCTATTGAAGGGTTAATATTTTGATAATTATTTAAATACTTTTATATAGTTAATGTTGATGTGGTGAGATGTGATTTTTCTATTGTTATTTTTATTATATAGTTATGATTTTGAATTCGAGGATAATTAAGATGCTTGAACACGTTGAATAGAGCAATTATTATCGGGTTTATTTAATTGGATTATTTTTGTTATACATTAAGACAAAACATCACTATTATCCCACGAGAAAGTGCGATTAAAGATTCTAAATATGATATTGACATTGAAGGCTCAAATTTGCCTGAGCTTCTCTATTAAGACAAGACGTATTGTTTCAAATAACTTATGATGGTGTAAAGAGTTAACATTGAATTGGAGTTCTAAAATTGTGAATTAGTTCTAAAATTTGGTATTGATATATTTGATTTGTTATACCCTATTTGGAATATAATTTTCAAATTATTTGATTAAGAGTGGTTAAGATACAACAAACCAATCAAACACCAACAAATGAAATATAATATAATTTTAGGGTGCATGTGAAAAGTCTATGGAAGACAAAAAAGGATTGGGATTTTGATCATTAGTTCATTTATTCCTGAGTCAGCAACATATATCTTAATTAAAACAATTCCATATTTGTGGTGGCTTTCGTTTTGAACAACTACTCACCATTCAAATTTGTCCACGTCGTGTCTCAGATATCATCACTATTTTCTTGTTTTATAATATAAGTATGAGATTAAGTGTTCAAATTCACACATTTTTTGTTCCCATCATTTTAAGTTTTTTGAAAAATATACAAGTGGTTATTTATTTTTAATCGAAACTAACTTAATCGTATTGTTTTGTAATGTATAATGGATTGGGATTATAAATCTTTATTCTCACATTAATTCCACAATATGGGGTAGACATCTAAAATACAAATGAGTGTTCTTTTTCTTTTTTGATAATAAATACAAAGAAGTGTTTTACGTCCAACAATACAATCTATGTTATGTATCCAACCACTCAATCAATAAATAAATGTGTATTCAATATAGTATTTATAATAATCCTATTTTGATGGAGAATAATACAAAGCAATTTATGGTTTATGATTTACCACGTCTAATTTACTAGTTCCACACTCTTTTGATTCATTGTTTTGTTGCGTAGAGTGCATATCCACATTTCGTTCTATCCATAGATTAGACAAAATGTGATGCACTAATTATTTGATCAAGAAATGTTTGTTACTTTGTAATTTCCTTTTGCTTAGTATTATTATAGGATTATCCTAAAATAAGAGTTCAAAAACATACTTTAATTCTCTAAATAATCACAGTAGAAATTATACTAAGATTTATATCGATATAATTTTTTGACATGAATAATTGTGATTATATCAACATTAAAATGTATGGAAGTTTTGAATCACTCAATTTGTCCAATATACAAATACAATCACTCATGATACATATATACTCTTTTTTTGTGGTCAATATCAAATATAGACTATTTGTGATTTTCAAATGTAACTTGTATTGGGTAAATTTGACATTATATATCTAGGGCAAAGTCAAATAAATTTCTTCGATAAATTGCGCCTAGTCTGAATTATGAATTTATTAGCAAGTTATAAAAACCTTGACCAATTGAGTTTTTGGTCCATTCTACAAATTAGAGTGTTCTATGTACATATGTAACTAAAATGATAAAAACAAAATTATCCTTTTTTGACCATTCAAATTCATCCTGATTTTAATTGAAAATTCAGACCCTAATCTGCACCGTGTTTGGGATTTAGCTGACATCAACAGCCATAATTCGTTGATTCTAAAATGATCAGCGAATACTTAATTTTCCAAAATTGAAATTACATACGTTTGAATGTATATAATTCAATAGCTACACATTTAATCAATTAATTCATAGGTTTTGCGTGCCATTTATGGCTAAGTATGCCAGCTGCAGCTTTAGGCCATTTATGGCATGAAAATTGTAGTTGGACATGTCAACCCTAATTTATACAACATAATTATGTAGTACATGATGTATAAATATGTATCATTTTATAATTATATCACAATAATGTACAAAGTACCATCTTAAAATACATGTGAACTATTCTTGAAGTTAAAATCACTACAAATAATAAAATATTAGCAACAAAATATCAAATGATAATATTGAAATTAATAATTGGAAAATTTAAGTTATAAGAATTTTTGTGTTGTCATAAAAATAGGTTTTATATGGCTAGTATAATCAGTCTTCATGCATGTTTGATTTATATCCATCTATTGTAAAAGTATAAATTATTTATTATACATTACATTACAAATAAATATTATATGTGATATTTTATTTATCATATTTATTATAAAAGAAACCAGGAAAACTAAATCAAACTAAAAGATAAAGATACATATACATATATGAAGATAGATAGATATATTTAGTTATAATATATACATATTAATATCTTATATTTTGGCTCATGGGAACTGAGTTTGTGAAAAGAAAAGGAAAGGAAAAATGTTAGACAAGGGACCATTTAATACAACGACTTCAAGCAAACAAAAGTAATACATAAACAAAACCAAACTTCTTATCTTGCATTCAATACACATGCAACCACATGAATAATAAATAGAGAAAATAAGCAGATAAAACGAAAAAAGTGTTTAAATAATTTTTATAAAATAATTAGGTGTTTACAGTAAAGTAGAAAATTAATTAAGACCAACCATTTTAAAGAAATAATATTTTCCTTTTATGATAATTTGAAAACAATAAAATCATGACCAAATATGAATATTTAGGTCAAATGATATATAGTCTTAAAATAATGCAAATTCAAGGGAAGGAAATTGTGACAACGCATAAGAGCCTTTATTATGCATGCATTCATTACTCAGCTTCTCTTCTCAATATGCCTACTCTTTACCTACTTCAGCATTTATAGCATGGAACTTTGAATGAACATATTATTGAATGAGATTGTTTCTGACCATTTCAAGACAAATTTTAAATACAAATATATATAGCTAGATTCAAATGCGAGCCCCAATTGGTTGGAACATTTAATTTCCCTTCAAAAAAAGAAATATGGGTTCAAAGTAAATATTCAAAAAAATATCATATGTTCTTTTACAAATATCTCTCGAAATTCTAGATAATTCTAAGATTCAGTTGGCATCTACAAGTATTATTTACACTGTATGAGAAATCTCTCTCTCTCTCTCTCTCTCTCTCTCTCTCTCTCCCATTTATAGGTGATAATTTAATGCTTCACCAAATTGTTGATCCTATAAATTATTGCTCAATATCATAAGAATTTTGCACTTTGGAAAAATAGAAATGAGGGTTAACAAGCAGATTATATTGAAGAATTATGTTCAAGGTTGTCCAAAGGAGAGTGATTTTGAACTAAAAACTACAATGGCTACTACAGAAACTCTAGAGGGATCAACAGTTTTGGTGAAAAATTTGTACTTGGCTTGCGATCCTTATATGTGTCACTTAATGCATCGCCAAAGAAAATCTCTTTTCAAAATAACTTCTATTCTCCCTGGAAATGTAAGATAATTCCTCTAGTTACATTTTACTTAGAGTTCAATTCTTAGATGTTTATAAGATTAGATGTAAATTATTCATAAGTTAGTAAGGTTGAGTCGACCTATTGCCTCGTGGGCTCGACTCAACTTCCAACAAAAAAGACGAATGTAAAAATACTTTGTAACTTACTATTACTTAGTCAAGTTTAATAAAAATAGCTATTTATTGCAACTTTTGACACTTCATTTGTAATTTAGGTAATCAAAGGATGTGGAGTGGCAAAAGTCATAAAATCCACACATCCAAAATTGAAAGAAGGTGATTATATATGTGGATTAACATGTTGGGAGGAGTTCAGTCTACTTAATTCAGAAAGTCTATGGACAAAGATAGAAAACACAGATGTCCCCTTATCATACTATGTTGGCATTTTAGGTGAGTTGCAATTTAATTTTTTACATAAAAATATTTCCTTTTTTTTAGATTTTTGAAATATATACATATACAGGAATGCCAGGACTTGCTGCTGATGCTGGATTTTATGAGATTGTTCACCAAAGAAAGGAGAGATTGTTTATGTTTCTTCTGCAGCAGGTGGAGTTGGTCATCTTGTGGGACAATTTGCAAAAATTATGGGTTGTTATGTAGTGGGAAGTGCCAGCACAGATGAAAAGGTGCAAAAAAATAAATCAAATTTCTCGATTAATTGAGCTTGCTCGTTATGAAGTTAAAAGTAACTAATCAAGATTGACGATTGACTTTTAGGAGTAATCCATTGAGAATTATGAATCTCACTTGTTATCATGTTAAATGCTTACCTATAGTTTATATGTTTGTATATATTTTTAAATATGCCTAAAGAGTGCCATCAATCGATTCACAGGTTGATCTGCTGAAGACAAAGCTTGGATTTGATGATGCTTTCAACTATAAGGAAGGGCATGATTTTGGCTCAAAATTGAAGAAGTTTGTCCTATAACTTAATAATGTTATATTTTAGTTAGTATTTATTGAATACTCTCTTAACTATACACTTAGTTATTATTAGTTTGTATTCACATATGTTTTAATTTCATTAACTTTAAAGTATCTTCATAAATTCCTAATAACAATAATTTCTTTCATTCTTGACTATAAACAAATCATTGTAGTTGCTGAAAATTGATCTTTCTTTAGCTTCTAAAATGATTACATGATTAATAATATGATTTACTATGTATGGAGGAATATTATAGAATAATGATGTATTAATAAATTGTTGTTTTCATAAATTGCATCAATAAATTGATTTCCATGTGTGGAGTACAATTAAAAATTTATTATGAAGAGTGTCTTTGGGGCTTCAAATTAGAGATTGAAAGTGGCCGAATGTTGTTTTATATATAGATGGGTTATGGAAACTCAAAAATGAGTTGTATCAAAGTGTAAAAAGGATAGTGAATTATATATCATCGTTAAAATATAATTTAACGAATATTTAGACATAATATGTGTATATTTTAATTAAGTTGATAAAAACACAATTGGAATAAAATGAAAAATACGTTTGGTGTATAATACATTCTTCATAATCTTTTATACATTGTTACTAATTAAATAACATTTCCATCCAATACATTTTCCCTTGTGCAATAAATAATAAGAAAAATACTGTCTTGACAAAGAGCATGAACGAAAATGAGCAAATAAATTAAAACTACACAAAATCCATATAAATGTTACATGTAGTTACCTTATTATTTTAAAAGCTACATGTTTTCCAATAATTTGAACATACATATTGAACTTTTTTTACTAGATCTTAGGAATATAGCCATCATTTGGAGTGTGTTAAAATAGACTTAATTGGATTGGACACTTCAAGAGGAATACGAACTGGACGATGGTTCTTATTAAGCCAAACATTTGTAGTTCTAGCCTTCAAAATAGGCTGCAACATAAAATCATATTATTAGACTTATTATTAGTTTATACTCGACCAATAAAAAGTAATTAATAAAATCTCATACAAAAGATTGAAGTAAGTAAGTTATTCTTACCTCTTGTTTAGGGAGCTTGACGATGTAATGATCAATTGTTAAACGTGTTGTGGACAATCCAGCGGGTCTTACCTTTACAAGGCACTTGTCACCACTCTATTAACATTTGATATTAAGAAAATGCATGTCAATATAGAATTTAATTAGGGGGAAAATGTTAATATAATTTTTAAAACATCAAAATAGTTAATTATTTAAAGCTGATCTTATAAAATATTTTTGTTAATGAAGAGCAAATAGAATGGTATATCTTCCAAATTTATATAAAACTAAGTTATATTTTTATTTCTAAATAATTCATTTGTATTCTTATATTCCTACATTTTAAAATCCATTTATTTTTTATTCCTTAAACTTTAGCCTATTTTTCCTCCATAATCTTCAATAAAAATTCATAATATACTCGTATGTGTTACATGATGAATTTTTTGGGTTCCCTACAAAACTTTAATGTATCTCTCTTGTCCATGAAATGCAAGACTTGGTATCGACATACTTGTTAGGAAATGAAGAAATTATTAAAAAGTATTTTGACATTGAATTGAATTACAGCAATTAATTGTCTTAGGGATTCATTAATTCATAACCGAATTTATTTATTAATACTTTGATAGCCATGGACCATGAAGGGCAATAAATATTTTGCTCTAGCAGTAAGCAGCCATTAGATTAATGTGAGTTAGGTAAATCAGAAATACTCAAATGACTTTTACTAATAAATAAACTAAATTAATCTTTATTTTCTTTGGAGAAGAGTCAAAATTGACTGATTATCGACAATCCAAAAGGTGATATATATATATTTTTTTTAAAAACTAGTAGCTAATAGAGATGAAAACTTGGGGGATCTTGAATAGGTCTGTTAAAAACTTTTGTAAATATATTACGCGTTTGGATGTGTTCATATTTAGGGTTTTTATGTACGTTATGATTTTTCCTGGAGAAATAAAAAATATTTTCGTACTTACTCTTAAAGGTGCAATGAAATTCATTGTCAATTCTGTAAGAGCTAGGGCAGCACCACTGCTTGCAAATGAATCAGCAGTTAATCCGCACACTGATGATAGAGCTGTAAGACGAGCTGTCCAAATGTTCAATGAACAAATCAATACTTTGGATAATCACAGAAACTTTATTTATTCTTTTGCGATTTTTTAATCTGAAACTACACTAGTTTTTGCACTATTTTATCTGATGTATTTATTTTTACGCCTTTTTACTTGAATTTATATTTTAGAATTTATTGATGAAATAGTGAATGAAATTGCAATACATATAAAAATGATTCTTAATGCCCTTACAGTTCAATATTTTTATCTTTTTTTCAAGTTGAAATGAATATTTTGAATCGTACAATTCAAAATAGTGAAACTATAAGAAAATATTGTTTCAAATGATGAAACGACATATATGTCTTTAAATTTTAAAAATGTGATGGAATCCCGACAGGATATTCTACCTATTCCTCCGAAACACGTTAAATTTTAAAAATACGAAAAATCCATGTAATTGAGATAAGAAAATGCAAAAAACGTAATTCGATTTGGATTAATTAATCTTGAAAGCTCACCATGTTCACAATATTGTGCATAAACAGAATTGTTTACAACACCGAATTGATCCAATTCGTAGTCTCGTACTTCTATTTCGATCTCATGAGTCCATCTAGTTCGACCACGCAAAGGAAAAAGTGTGTAAATTAGCAACAAAAATTGAACTTCGGAAAATAGAAAAGCAAATCACTTTAAACACAAACCTAAAGTATAGCAAAAAGTTATTTCCTTTCTAACTTGTAATCAACTAGTGTCACAAAATATTCAGTTACCATCAATGAATCACATTTGTCCAACAAAAAGTATTACAAAATTTATCAAAGAATATCTACTTCCAATGAAAATAGAAAAAAATCATAGATTATCATATAGATACTATATAATATATATATATATATATATATATATATAAGAAATGTGCATGCATGTAACGATGTGTATTACTTTTCCTCAGCATAACCAACCGGCATGTCTCCATTAGCCCATAACTGAGCATGGGGCAATTGTAAATCACGTTTCGAGATGACCCGAAAGCTCGGTTTCGGACCATAGAAGTTGATGTAAGAAGGATACGTTATGGACTGTGGCGTTTTCTTCACCGTTTCATATTTTGGCAGTAGAGAATAATTTTTGAAGTTAGAGTGGGTTTTCAAATTCATATTTTTCTCACTTTTGTTTTGCAAGTTGGTTTTTAAGTTTGGACGTATATCTTACTTATAGCCCTTTGTTGATTTCTGGTGATTATTGAAGTTGGAATAAATGCCTAATTTAGGGGTTTAATAGTGGCTGCACAATTGTTTATCTAGAGCAACGTTTTTTTGACATAGAATCTAGGGAAAAAAAAAAGCTTATGAAAGTGGGTTTTTTTTTTTTTTTTTATTTCTTAAATCATCACATAAGAAGACTCGTGTATCTATTGGCAACTTTAATGGCATAATCTACAATTTTAGGTTATGCATAACCTACAAACTAGTAGCATACTCTACCCAATCATAATTCACAAACAATTTAATTAAGCACATTCAAAGCCATTTAATTAAGTAGCATACCAATGTTATGGTTTAGAAAAAGAAAAAAAAGCTTTGAAACCAATCATCATTTAATTCTCAACTGGTGTTTGATATCGTATAAAAGTCAAATATTTATATTAAAAGCTCGTATAATTTCATTTAAACGGCTATTTGTTTTGTCGGGCTTATATATGAAATCTCCAACTTCCCCAATAAGTAAAATATTAATAGATCTACTTGCAACTTTAGTGGCATAATCTACACATTCAATAGCACAATCTAACATTAGTAGCATACTCTACCTAATCACAATATACTTTGCAACTTTAACACATTTAAATACGTACGGATCATTCAACGTTACACCAAAATCAATGGTTTCAGTATATACAGTACACAGAGATGTTCTAACAAAATTAAATAGCCCGTCATCTAATAGAATCTTCGTTTAAAGCTATCTAAGCTCACTTAATTTGTGTATGTGATTATGAATGCACCAGATATTAGTTATTCAAGTTACAGGGGAAACCATGAAATATTACATAATATATAGTACATGTGGCAATACAATTTGTGCCCTTACAAGGCACATCGAAATTTCATGAAAGAAGATGCAATTTTCTAGGGGTAGAAGGGTCTTACAATAGTTATATAACCACGAATTGATGTTGTTTTAAGTGTTGGTTATTACATATTAGAAGTACCAAGTGTTGATTATCTTACACTAACAAATGTCACCATTACAAGGCAAACAAACAGTTGTTCAACATTGTACGTATCAGAGTAGTCCACAAATAGTTGAAAGTAGATAGGAAGGACCCTAAACCCGAATTCTCGATCCATTGAACCTATTTTTCATGTATATTTCAATCCCTTTCTTCATAAAAACGAGTTCAAAATGTCATTTAAACAATCTTAAGATTTGTAATACTTCTATTTCAGAAGTATTTTGTTGTTTCTCATGAGGCACTTATTATATTCTGTATAAGTATTTGGAGTTAATTCTAATCTTGATATTACTAAATTTTTTTACACACCACCCTATACACAAATTCTCAGCATCAAGAATATATATTACTATTATTATATCATATAACATAGGGTTTTTAGCAACCATTTTAGCAATCAAAAAATTCAATTCATCTTCAATTTATGATTAGCAACTAATTTAGCAACCAATTTGCATTTCCAGCTTTCCTACAAATTAGCAACCAATCTTTTGTTGCAGAAATTAGGTACGAATTGGTTGGTTGCAAAAATCTTAGCAAAAAAATTCCTCGAAAAAAGGCAAATTTCCTGCTACTTTTTTGGTTCCAAATTTTGATCTAAGTAAATTGTGAAAATAAATCAGAAATTCTGAATTTCGGCAATAAAAAGCTCTTTAGAGAGTAAGAGGAAATATCATGATATATTTGAAGTTACAAAGTACCATATGAATCAATTAGTGATTTTGATTTTGTATCCTGACATTATAAATAGCTGCAATATATTCGTTATATATTAATGAAGTTACTATTAATATAAAAAGCTTGAAAGATACATATATTATAATATTATTGAATTATATTATATCTATTCTGATTGTCATATTGAGTTCTCCTTGGAAATTAAGAAACTCATTATTTGGAGTTTAGGATACAAGGTTTAGGGTTTGGGATATAAGGTTTAAGGTTTGGAATTTAGGGTTTAAGAGTGCTTATTAATGAGTTACAGTGTTTTATTTGCTGAGATTTTTATACAAGTGTTTTTTGCTAACTTGCATGCCGATTGCTTGTTCCTAGCTATTACATTTTGTTATATTTAATAATTTAATTTTATTATTAAATTTCATATTGCTTTTGTTCTAGTTTTATCTGTCTTATTCTTGCTGATTTAATTAATTGATCAATTAAGTAGAAATGAACAAAATCAGCAATTTATTTTTTATGCAAGTTTTTGAATCTCGAACTACAATATGCTTACAAAGAGAAATAACTAATTGCAAAATAATACAATATATATAAGTTTACTATTTTGGAATAAATTCATCTCCTTGATAAATTGTGTTTTTTCTTGTAGTGTAAGTAATATTATATCTAGTAGAATAGTATTGGCCTAGGCCTCAGAGCCTTTAAGATGCAATTGAAAATTCAATTCATTTTCAATTAGGCAATACTTTGTGTCTCTTTTAGTATCATTTACTCTTGTTGGCTCAAACTATATACTCTTTACCTAACTGCATTTATAACCCAAAACTTGTGAATACTGACATCCGAGGGGATTGCTTCGAAGACTTTATATATATATTTTTTTTTTTAGCATATTTTGATAAAATAATTCAATAAATGTGATGAAGATGAGATAAAAAAATGTAAGAAAAATATAGTTTCGATAGAAAGTATTTATGAAAATCTACAGAAATATTCTTCCTAAATATGCCAAAATATAAAATTATGTAAAATTCGTTTAGTTCAGATAAAAAAATAAAAAATTCTTAAAAAAGTGCTGGATCTCATTTCTGGAGTTTTACAATTTACATTGCAAAAAATATCTAATAGAGTAGGGTACAAGGTTTATGTGCACATTAAAACAAATTAATATTCTTAAGCCATAGTAAAATAGAAAGTTCAAGATATTATTCTCTAATAAATAATAATGAATCACAATTTTTTCATCTAGCTTCAAGTACATTTTTATGTGAATTAAATTACATAACTTAAAACTCTTATTTCTTAGCTTCATATGATCTAAAAGAACTACGACATATTTGAATCTAATTATTAGGTACGTAGGCAACTCTCTCGTCATGAGTGCAAACTTAAAACATGTTGGAAATTGATTTTACCAAAAAGGTCTTCAAATAAAATTAAACCAACGAAATTCAGCCCAAATCACATAGTTCATTTACTTCAATAAAAATCGTACAAAATATATCAAAGATACATCAAACTTGTAAAACTTACACCATAAAAAATAAATCTCCTTATATTTTGGTTACATCATATCTTTCTCTTCAAAGAAACAAGTATCCCATACTTATCTTAATTCGATCACACATTCGTACTTCATAAATTGATTTATTTAGACTGGAAAATTTAGGAAATAAAAAGCCTAAATTGTCATTAAAACCCAAGTATTAATAAATTATGAATCCCATTAATTTGACCCTCCATGGCCACACATTTCAGTGAGTTCAGTTAAGAAAATTTGAGGAATACGAATAGGACGATAGTTCTTATCAAGCCAAATTGTTGTAGCTCTTGCCTCCAGGATTAGCTGAAAATTCAAGGAGACAATTCTCAATTAATATAATTATTAATCTTGCTAATTTTTGCTTTAAGCTTTTTCGAAAAATTTAAAGTTTGATTTTAGGGTTAATAATAAAGAACCTCTTCATTTGGAAGCTTGACGATAATTTGGTCACTAAATAGACGAATTTTGGACCATCCAGGGAACTTGGTCTTCACCAAAAACCTGTCTCCACTCTATACACAAAAGTAGATGGATTTAATTACTATTTTTACTATATATCGATATAAATTTGTCTCATAATGTATATATGTATTAAAGAATTAATACAAAAAAAACTAAAACACTTCACGTATTTATGAATACTTCTATATATCATCTTATAATTAATAATTTAACTAATCCATATTTAGTTAATATATATATATGCGCCTATTTAATTTGCATAAAATGAAGTCGAGTAGTAAAATAAAAAATATAGTTTTTGTCATAAATAACTAATCAAAAAATTGAAAATGAAGAAGTAATTAATCTTACCCTCAAGGGTGCAATAAATTTGAGTGACAATTCTGTTGTAGCTAATGAATAACCACTACGGGCAACCAAATCAGCATCTACGCTAGTACATGTTTTGACGAATTCATGACGTCCTGTCCAATAATTAGCCCCATCAAATATCACTATTTAAGACATAAATTCTTCTAAATACATTTATTATTAAATATATATATATATATATATATATATATATATATATATATATGTATATTACAGCATATATAGGAATTGATTTGTGGAATTCCATTTTTTTTATAAGAATGTTCGGTCGAATATATCATAAAAAAATGACGAATATTTTCAAATACCAAAACATCTATTAAATATAAGAAATCTTACCATGCTGAGAGTAATTTGCATAAATGGCATTGTTTACAACCCCGAATTGATCCAACTCATAGTCTCGTACAGTTAGTTCGACTTCATGCAGCCAACTACAACCATCCAACCAACAAAATAAATATAAAAAAATTATTATAAAAACTAATTGTTAAATCTTTTTCCCATAAAAAAACAAATAAAAGAAATGAACTTTTATAAGTTAAAGAAATTGTAAATTTATAATTTTGATCACTTTGTCAATGATATATACACGTTCATGTGCTATTTAATGATAAAACATATAATTTATAAAGAAACTGCAGAATTTCCACATGTGATATTGAAAGCTAGGGAAGTTCTTGCAGGGGATAAGTACCATAGTCCATACCTTACCCATACTTTTTTGTAAATCTAATTTGGGAGCAAAATATTCTATTTAAATTTAGTGTTTTATCTTTTATTTTATAATTTAGATGCATGAAAAGTGAATTAAATAATTTCTTAAATATAAATTGAAATATGAGTCACATACACATGTTCGGTTGCATCCATATAATGAAATATAAGATTAAATATAAATTACATAAATTATTAGGAATCCAAGTATGGCCTGAATCTTCTATTTCAAATTCGTAAATTGTGTTTTAAATCACAAATGCATGTCAACATTTTCTTTTTAAATAATTTTCGTCTAGCTTGTAGTTTATATCACAATTGCACAGCTAGGAGATCAAATTTATTTTTAAATATACACTCCTAATGAGTTATATAAATTTGTTGTACATTTAATTGTAATGCAAAATTATTTACAAAAACCGTGGATCATATCCGAAGTGCAAGAATAGGCTAAATCTTCTATTGCAATTCAATATTTTATCTTATATTCTATTTCATACATTATATTGTAATCAAACTAATCTTATACTTCACATATATATTAAATACATCCTAATAACTTTTCTTAGAAATTCTTTTGGTTATACATTATATATATTTATCATACATCCGCAAATTGAATACAAGCCTAGATACAAACAGTAATAAAAAAAAAACCATGCATACAAGAACTACCAGTCTTCTATTGTGATTCGATTTTATATCTTGAGATTTTACATTGCAAAAATGCATGATAAGTCTTTTCTTAAACATACATTTGGATATGTGTCACATATACTTATAGTGTATCTATAAATTGAAATATACGATAAAAGACGACAGTAAGAACACAAAAAAAGCTCTTAAAAAATTTATATATGGCCTAAAATTAAATTTCAAAAAAGATATAATTTAATAACGTAACATACCCATCTGCATTTTTTGTTTGGACAAGGTGAGGACTTAACAGTGCACGTTGAACTTGGAATCGCTGCCTGGAAATGACTGAAAAGTTCGCCGGAGGATGGCTGAGATTGGGAAGTGATGGTGGCGGCACCATGGTGGTCGGAAAACAGATCGATGAAATGATCATTTTTCTTTTTTTTGGGCAATGGTGAAAAAAGATGAGAATTAGTTGTAATGAAATTGAGAAGATCTTTTAAGTTTTAGGTTACTGTATTCAATACAATACAGTACAGTCTATTTATTGAATTTACAAACTCCAACTACACGTCTGTTTTTGGAACTCTTCTTACCAAACTTGAATTTAATGAAGTTCGGAATAATCTTATTCTTTTAAGAAAATGAACCATCATTTGCATAGCACATCATTTTCTTAGAATTCAATAATTCAAAAACAAAACGAAAAAACATTTATTTCCCTAAAACAATTCTCACAAAAATCAATTATTTTATAATTCTTCGTTAGACATTCACCCAACCACTATAATAATTACACCGCTCAATATATTGTGATATTAATATATGTATTAAAATAATCGTATATTATGATTCATAATAACGTAAGATGTGAAATAAGATCTACTAGGCATTTTTTTATGTCTGAGTTTGCGTTAGATTGTCAAAATTGTCTTAAAAAATAAAAATAATTGATACCACTTTTGCACAAAAAATAACGAATAGGAAACAAAAAACATATTACATCTTAAGTAATACTTATATCTTTCAAAAATAAATCTCACTGAAACACACTTTCAACGCCATATCTCTATCTCTTCAAAATTAAATTTCTTACTTTTTCTAATGTTTACAAGAAATTAGAAATAAATGTCCATCCAATCGGATTATAATATTTCTAAATATGAGGGAATTTTTTCATTTTAATATTTTTACATCTAGAATTCGCAAATAATGATATTTATGTTCAGTAAATGAATTGTAATCAATATGAAGTATGGCCTAGTGCACAAACAAATTAGTAATTATAAACATGATATTTATGATAATTGTGATTGAAACATTACTTATTTATTTTTACTATAGAGATTATAATAATTTTGATTAGTATATATTCTCATTTTCCAAGTCCATGATAACACACCCTTTCCGTAAGGTGAAATTTTATGCTACTTCAATTCCAATTTTTGAAATTCACTAATGAAGAATGCGGTGTGACGGATATCGACAATACATTTTTAATTTCATAAAATTAGTAATATTTTCCTATATAAGACAGCTAAGAATGCAGATGAGATCTTAGTACAGCTTCATATTCATAGTATTAGCCTCTTGTACCTACTGCAAACCTCTCTTCTTTATTATATTTTTCAAGTTACCTACATTGGATATTTTATCATGTTCTTGTGTTTTGGTAAATGTACTTTTCAACTTGGACATCAATTTTTAGATGCTATTGGCCATGGTCCACTTGAAATGTGGGCTTAATTATTGATATATGATATTAAAAAGAAAAAAGATCGATTGAATTAATTCATATTTAATCATATATATATATTTCTAATGATTAGATATGCAATACATATATCCATGTTTAGTTAATTAATATCTATAGATTACAAAATCGTAACACATTTTTACATAAGCACATTGTTATTTCATAAAACTATTCTCCCATTATGAAGCAAATTACGATTTCCCATTTTTCTAGAAAAGTAAGATCTGGGTGGTCTCACATAATTTATAATGAGCTTAACAAACTTAATAATGATAAAGAATTATATATAATTTACATCTAATGATAATTGGTGACATGGTATACGTTAACAACTTTGTAACAAAATTATACTCATTAATTCCTTTTGACAATATAGTGGTGATGGGCCTTGGGATGCGGCCTCGTAGATATGGCACGGGTTTCGATCTCAGCCTTTATTATAGCCTCTTTTTCAAGTATGGCACCAAATGATCTTGGTCAAATTTGATGTGGTTGATTATACTCGAATAGTTGACTATATATAGGGTCAAATCAAACTTAAGAAATAATTTAGTTATAACACATGTCTACTTATAGCGTAGGATTAAGTGTAACGTAGTTCATTTGGGCTTGTTTAAGCGGTATAGTCCTAGAGTTAGCTTATATAGGTAGCAAAGAATATTAGAGACTTATGAGAAAATTTAATAATTGGGGTATTTATACGACAAAATGGTCACTATTCATGATTTATATTTATATCAATATCGATTATAAGCAAACTCTGCATGGCGGTATTTGAGTGGTACATGCTTTTTAGGTCATTGGGTTGGGATGTATGACGACCCAATTCAATCTTATTCAACTTGGATCACCCAAGGGCCAAGATTTAATTGGGGAAAAAGATTTCACAACTGAAGACATTTAATTGTTAAAATGAAAAGGCACACAGTATTAATAAATCTATATGCGTGACCTAACATACTTCACTTATTAAGGTTGTACTGATGCAAGTCATTTTCTTTGATGTAATGGCATACCCTAAGAGAAGACAATTACTGGCCCTTAATAATATATTTTCAATGGATATGATAATGATATTACATATAATGAATCTGGTAGGCCATTTGTAGTATTTGGACATTTTAGGGTAAAATGCACTTCACCCTCCTCGAAAAATTTTGTATTTTGCACTTTCCCCCCTAAAAACATAAAAAAGAGACATCGCCCCCTACAAATTTGGTATATGCATCACTTTGCCCCAACTACTATTTTTCGGTCAAATTTTGATCGAAAATCATTTAAATAATTTTTTCGTGATCCTCTCACATGCTCGAATTTGGACCTCAACCGTTGTGTTTCTCTAATATGTCATCTTAGAATTTAAAAATTCTTTGATAAAAATGAAAATGTCCTTGACAGAAAAATTATTTGAATGATTTTCGATCAAGATTTAGTCAAAAAATTGTAATTGGGGCAAAGTGGTGCATATACCAAATTTGTAGGGGGTGATGTCTCTTTTTTGTGTTTTTAGGGGGGAAAGTGCTAAATACAAATTTTTCGAGGGGGTGAAGTGCATTTTACCCTAAAAATTCTAGATTTTTTAAATATAACTAATGTCTTTTAATCATTAGAGAATAATTCAATGTATCAAACTTCTCTAAGTTAGCACTATTTCACTTACTTTATAATTTCGTTCTGACATCATATACCACTTGCAGAAAATGAAAATGAAAGAAATATACCACAATATATCATTGAGTTAATTATAATCAAGAAATGATTCGAATAAATATATTAGCAATCTTTTCTTTTTTCCTGTAATCTTTTGGCATTAGGAAGCAAATTATAAGTGGGCTAATTATATAATTGTGTGTATATATCAATGAAAAACTATAATTATCATGATATCAAAGAGGCCAAGGTGTTTGAAACTGGGAATTTTCTCCAAAACCATTTCCCATAAGTTTCTCTATGCCTTGTTCTTGAAATCCAGTAGTTCCCTGTAGTAAAGCCCATACCTTAGTACAAATATTATTGAAATCAACTTAACATTAATTACAAAGGAAGAAAAATGGAAAATTATAGAAAATTATTCAATTATTTAAAATTAATAAGTAAAAATGTGTTTGCATGGAAATAGAATCAATAAATACGATCATAAATTCAAATAAATATGAAATTTAGCCTTCATGACATTTTATTCATGTGACTGGTTTAGCCAATCAAAGCAACGGAAAAGAATAAGATTTTTGTTTACCTGTATTGTTTCCATGGCTTCAGCCTCTGATGAGTTGAAATCATAGAATAAACTTGCTGCAGATAGTTTCATGGAGAGAAACTAAAAATGGAAGAGAAATTAGGAAATAAAATCTTGATAGTGAAATTTTAATTATTTTATTATTATTAAGGGATTATATTGACAGATTTGAAGCACGAAATAAGTGTAAATACATCGATTTGGTTTTGCAAAGACCGCAAGTAGTTGATTATCACATCCAACATTACAGCCATTCCCATTGTCTGGAAATTAAAACTCAATTAATTCATGGTATTACAGATATTAATATATATATATATATATATATAAATCGTTACGTGAATAAATGGAAAATCTTACCTTATAACACCCTGGAACTAGATCCCGCAAGCACTTCAGCTTTTCATTTATTTTCTCTCTTCGCAACTACAATATTTCATTTTATCTTTTTTACTTCAAAATTATTGTTTTCTTAATTATGAAGCAGTAAAAGAGGATATGTAAATTGGTTTTATCTCAAACAGTATTTTGTATAATAATATGCATGGTTGTTATGTATATATATATATATATATATATATATATATATATATATATATATATATATATATATACACATACACACAAAGATATACATAATAGATTTATATAAATTAAAAATAAAATACCCTTTCAGCCAAGCTGTGGCTATCAGTGGCTTGACCTCTCTTGGCTCTGACATGCACAACTTCTCTAGGCTTCTCCATTTCTCTTTCACTTATTCTTTTTCTCTTTTTCCCACCACAATTCTGTCACAGCATACAGTAAACTAAATAATGTAACATCAAGATATTTATAAACAAACAAAATAAAGGGCCCTAGATATTATTGGAGAAAAAAAATTACATTTAAAGAGAAAAAAATAAAATAAAAAAACCTGTAATTGATGCTTTTTCTTAACCCTGTCAGCTCCATGAAAGCCATTTCCAGAAGCTGAAGGAGATGAATTCACCTGGATTTCGGGTTCCATAGTCATGTTTACGATGTTGCTTGATGGGAAGAAATGAGCCGTTGGATCGAAAATCGAAGCATTTTGCAGTTGAGAATGATGGTGATCTGAGAAGCCCTCATGGGATAAAGGCATAATTCCATGAATATTTGTGTTGAAACCCTCCATTGAAGCCAAGTTATTGAATAGTTCCATGTTTAAATTCATTTGTGAGAGATAAGGGTTAGGGTTCTGCTGGTCCATATATAAACTTTTGTGCTTAAGAAATGTAGCTGTCAAGTTTGCCAAATAAAGATTCTAGCTTTGGCCCATATAAATAATTGAAATTAACTTCTTCTTTTTTTATGATTAGGTGCAATGATTTCAATATTATTATTGAATTTCAAGTTTAGCAAAAATGGTCTCATGTTTATAAAGTTTTGACCTATACAATGTTGAGGTCAAATGAATTGAGTATGTTGCACTAGAAAACTTTGTGTCAAAAATTCTTAGTTAAGATGAAATAGTATTGGAAATGGAATATTATCTATGTACATATTATTTAGAATAATTTAAATTAATTAGGAATAAATGATAGATTTTTATTTTTATTTTGTAAAGAAAAAGAAGAAAGGAGAGTTTTTGTGGGTGGATGTGGTTTCTTGGTAGGTCAACGTCTCAAAGAATTTTAAAATATCTGACGGGATATTTCATTGGACTCCATGGATCAAACTGGATGATAAGGGTTAAAGTTCAACAATTATCAAATATAAGAATATAGAATATAACTTTTCATAAGTTAAAAGAGTTTGAGGTTGTCGAAAAATATCCCTTTTAAGTTTTACGAAGCATTATTCACTTTGAAACGTCGTTAAGGGGTAATCATTTTTAAGTATGCATTAAAAGATATGTGAACTTAATTACTACCACAGTGAAGTTTTGCCTTAGGTATGCATTAAAACTTTAAAAGATACAGTGACTTAGTGCATTGTAGAATTTCTGGCTTTAGTTTTATGAAATGTCAAAATAATATGAATCCTTAATTTTAATTTAATGTTTCATGTCATATTTATTGTTTTATATAAATGCTTCAAAAATATACAAAATCGGAGATAACATGGATGAGAACCAGACAATCATGACTTTCTTTATTCTTCACTCAATAATTATACTTGTACTTTTAGTACTGTGTCCCATAATTGTTCATACTAAACCCTTAATTCAAATCTCAGAGCACTACAGACCATAACTCCATAAATACCATCCAAATGACTTTCTCAAACAATAAATGGACAAAGACAATTGCTTATGTGATCATAAAATTACTATCAATCTCACTAATCAATAATCTAGTAAACATATCTTATTGGTCCTGGAATCCTGGTCTTTTTACTCATTTGAATCATATATATATAATTATATAGAAGTAAACTCAAAAAAACAAAGTTATTTTGAACCTTCCTATACATCAATTTCATAAAATACTTTCGAAAGTAGAAAGCTCACATGGATATGAAAGAAGCTTTCCTCGCCCTATATATATATATATATAGAGAGAGAGAGAGAGAGAGAGAGAGAGAGAGAGAGCTCCATGCATTAATGCTATTTCTCTTATTTTTCCACTATAGCCCTTCTTCATTCTCATGCACAACTTTCATTTCCTTTCTGGTTTAAGCAAACAAGCATGCTAGAAATAGGGTTTTAAATTTAAAACCCTATTTGATGAAATGCATGGGAAGTCTTGATCACCCCTTTTTCCATTTCAGGAAAGATTTCTTGAAATCTCAGAAAGAATCAACAGTCGCATTCAAATGCCAAATTATGGGCCACAAGTTCCATAAAACCTAGCTAGGACAGGATATAGTATAAATCCAAACATTAATTAAGAAAATCTGATCCAGCAAGATTCTGATAGGGTTTATATATATCTTATTCTGCCTCCTTTGCCATCCATATAGTACTGAATTATTACATGCATGCATGCCTAAATTCAAGATTGAGTTCTTTTTTTCTTTGTCTAAGATGAACAACCCTAGGCTAGGGAGATGGGTAATTATGCTTCATTGGCTTTAAATTGGATGGGGTTTTCAAGGTTAGGATAGTGTGCTAGAGAAAATTATATATATATGCTTCAAGGTTTTGATTGAGGTACTTTGATATTATAAATATTTTTATAATTTGCTATTATATATCAAGCTTTGTCAATTTTAAGAGTTCAATAAAGAGACAATCGGAACTACGTATTAATGTGATGGAAATATGATGAGCTACATCACACATGAATCGTCTGGTTATACTATAATTTAAACTTTCGAGACTCCATTACTCATGATCACCTCACCTTCCTTAATATAGAACAAAACATCATGATAGAATTTCAAACTTATTCACTAATTCTTTGCCAAATGTGACATTATATATAGAACATTAATTATATACTTTGAATGATACAAAAATGACCTATTACACTTTTATCACGAACCAAATCTTGTTTGTATTTGGTGGAATTGATTGTAGAAAAAGCCCAATATAAAAATCTAAAAGCTCCATATGAAATGTTAAGCCCAACTCATAAATATTCATTTTATCCCTCTAAAATATTTTTATAGATTTATTATTTTGGAATTTTGGGATGGATGAGAGTATAATTAATTTCTATTTCTATATGGGTCATTTTTATATCTAGACCTGGCTATATATATTTGTCATGTAAATCAAACGTTGTAAAAGTTTAGGTTTTATCGTAGTACCCTCCTTTTCAACAAAAACAATGACTATACCATCATGCAAATATATAGAGAAAATAGAATATATATATATATATTAATATATATTGATAGATATATACACAAACACACACAAAAACTACTCACTACTGTCGTTGGAAATTGATATTTACAACTATTAATACATTTCAAATTAAGAGCAAGAGATTAACACGATCAAATTTAAAGAAAATGGACAATATTTGCAAGAGGAATAAAAGTTCATGCGTTCAATAATTTGCTCATTGAGTTGACAGCTAAATGCGTCTCTTCAGTTCCAACTAGAGCCCAATTCTTAAACTTCAACCTTCAAATGTTTCCATTAAAGCCTAGTATTCCACCTTATAATGCACATAATTTTTTCCATCTTCTAAGATTCAATCATTAATTGGCGGAATATCCAAAGATCATAATATATATATATATATATATATATATATATATATATATATATATATCTAAAAGCGAATGAAAACATGTCTAGTCTTCTAGTGAAAAGAGAAATAGCTAAGAGAAAATCACCACCAATATTAAGGAATAAATGAGAATGTTTCAACATCGTCTAACTATCATCACCCCTATATCATTAATACTCGGATACCCAGCGAGTCCATATCCTGCCCGATGAACCCAAAAAATCATAATTTCGAGCCTTTTATTATCTATATATTCTTACAAATAATGTAAAGCAGCTTGTAAACTGTAAATTCGGAACTTAAATGTAAAATCATTCACAATAAATTTATAATAAATACAAATTTAAATAGATAAAGTCTATCTCCAAAAGATTTTAAAACAAGTATAAGTATCTAATAAACCATCAACCCTAAGTTGCTACTTAACCATTTTTGTCATAATTTAATAAATAACTTAAATAATTATAATATATATATATAAAATAAAATTTAAATAATAGTGATTGGGTCTCGAAGTGAGGCTTGACGAATATCTACTGAACTCATTACCCATTCAGATCCAATATTCAAACTCATACCCCGATCCTATCGAAACGTGTCAAAACAACTCTAACATCACATGAAAAGTATAGAAATTATTTCTTGAATCCAAAAATGGATAAATGACAAGACACCAATCTATTTAGGAATAGACCCATTACTCATATATAGAAATAAATTTCAATTCACTCATAGACCCCCACTTTAATTATCGATTCTCATTCTTCTATCGTCCTTTAGTTTTATCCATTTCACATCTTATTTATCATTTTCCACTGAACCCTTTTATCTTTCAGTTAAAGTACAACCATGGAAGGGGCAATTTCACATCCTCAAGTTCTCAAATTCCGGCCCCCACCTCATAATCTCATGTTTCGAGTTATATGGACACTTTGTAGTTCACTTTTTCTCAAGGACAAATCATATATACATATATATATAAATATATGTATTGGTTTGTCATAATAAATTTCTATAGTATTCAATACTATCATTGAGTCAAAAGCTAGAGCTATATATACAAAAGTGGCTATTTGTTGTTTTCCTATTCGCCATGCAAAAGCCTGTAATAATTATTAATGTTATAAAGATTGGGCGATTTCAGTGTATTAATTTCTCTTCGAGTTTAAAGATGTTATTAAGACTAATTAATAGAATTGACATAGAATTTCCCGAAGGGATATGGGATTGCATCAATGAAAAGTAAATTTGTACGATAATTTCTTTGTTTGGTTAATGGGATAAAAGAATGTGGTACCAAATTATACTACTTACAACTTATTTAATATTTTTTCATAGTGGATTCTATTATTCCACCACGACAGCACAAAGCTAGGAAAAAGATAGTTAAATTTAAGGGAGAATTACATCCAACACCCTACAAATGCATAAATTACAAATTACCCCAACTTTTTTGTTATTACTCACACACCACTAACGTTACATTATGCTTACATCCAACCCCGCGTTTGGGTGGCTAGAACAAAATATATCCTTGTATTAAAAATAATAAAATATATTAAAAATAATACAAAGAAAATATGCACTTTATCAACAAGACTCTTCACATTAAAACTATATAATTGGCTCAATGTGAATATATATAGGAAAAGAAACAATTCTTTGGTGCATGATTCTTTCAATTCTTCCTCCCTCACATGAGGAGCATCCTATATTCCTATTGCACAAAAGCAATTAGAATAAAAAAAAACAATAAAATATACTAATTTTAATTATTTTTTTCAGTGGGATTAAACTTAGGACTTCCAAAATATGATTTTTTTTAACTCCAAAATTGCTTTGGACTAATGGAAAAATTGGCATGGGAGAAATAAAAAATATGCTTTGGGGAGACATCATTGTCTTGAAGCACAAAGTTGGAATCCATAAATTAATATAGTTGCCGCCCTACTTATCAAACCGAATATTTCCACGTTTTTCTACTGGAATACATTATAATAATAATAATAATTATTATTATTATTATACTAGTCAAGCACGTTTCTTCCCATACAAATTCCATGAAATTAGAGTCCCCATAAAAAGCCCTTTAATCACTTTTCTCAAGGCATTTCTTTGTTCTTTCCTTCCACCCATCTTTGTGGTCTTTTTTTATTAGTTGTTACTTATCCTTAATCACTTGTTTCAGTGCATTATCTGCACTTGAACCAATTTTATATGTAAAGAGATATATAGCTTAGCTAGTAGTTAATTTGTCCTATGAGCGCCATAATCTAGAGATTAATTTGAAAGATAAAGCGGAATCATAAAATTAATATTTAAGATAAAAAGGGTTTTTTTATAATGATTTGTGATCTATGAATTACACATGATTTTCTAGTCATTTAGATTATGTTTGAATGGGAAGATATATTTTAAATGACTTCATTTTAAATAAATTTTAAACTCACTGTTAATAATTTAAGATATAGCTCAAAATGATAATTCAATAATGGTTTTAAATTCGTTGTAACATCTATCAACCCAAACACAAACCTTTAATTCACATGATTCCTTTTTTTCCACTTCTGGAAAGTAGGTTGGTGCGGGAGAAGTTTTGCGATAGTTGACTTCGATATAATCCACAAATCACATAATAAATATAATACTCCGTTTTGCATTGTTCAGTTTTTCAAAAAATATACATTAACTATATATATATATATATTATACTGAATGCAAATAATCAACAAATAATTGAATTCCCATAAATTCACATATATAATCGCATGTAGTGTGTGTGTGGAATTTCCGTAGACTTAGATGCTCACACAAAGAGTATTCCTCATACTTAGTTCATTGCACTCATTCACTCACTGACCATTCTAATGAAATCAAAGAAAATTCTCTAAATTGATGGGTCCAATCTACTTTTTTCTTTTTTTTCTCATTTTATTAAGCTTTACATTTAATTTAACCTTGTACTATAAAAGTCTCTTGTGGGCTTTCAAAATTCTCCCCACAATCAAAACCAAAATTCTCTTTCTCTTCTTTCTTACAACCTTTTTTATATGATCATGAGTTGTAGTAAAAGCATGAGCATAAATTCATATGAAGATGAAAGTGAGCTAAGAAGAGGGCCATGGACTCTTGAAGAGGATAATCTTCTTATTCACTACATAACTTCCCATGGTGAAGGCAGATGGAATTCCTTAGCCAAATGTGCTGGTAATAAAAATTATTTTTGTCTCAATTTTCACACACAATTATACACTCTTGTGGGTGAAATTTAGTTTTTAATTTACTGTGTTTTTTTCAGGGCTTAAGAGGACAGGGAAAAGCTGCAGGTTGAGGTGGTTGAATTATTTGAAACCTGATATTAAGCGTGGAAATTTAACACCTCATGAACAGCTCCTCATTCTTGAACTCCATTCCAAATGGGGAAACAGGTAACAAAAATTTATTTAATTGTTTTAATTACCTCACTTAATGAATAATTATAAAAAGAACACCAACTTTTTCAATATTACATCATGTTTACACTCTTTGTGGGGTCTCTTTTGGTAATTAAAACATAAGTGTCTGAATTTAATATATGTGATTCCATTTCCAGGTGGTCGAAAATTGCTCAACATTTACCAGGGAGAACGGATAATGAAATCAAGAATTACTGGAGAACAAGGGTGCAAAAACAGGCAAGACAGCTTAAAGTTGATTCAAACAGCAAGAAATTTCTCGACGCAATTCGCATGTTTTGGATGCCAAGATTGCTGGAAAAAATCGAACAAAATTCATCTCCTTCTTCCTCAACAATGGACACTCAAAAATTTACAGCCCTTTCACCAGTTTTTAACCAGGCCCCTTTAACAAACATGGAGGTAAATAATAATTTAGACAGCAAATCTTCAGTAAAAATTCCTGAAAATATTTCAGTGTTTTTAACCCCACCTGGTGGTAAAAGTTTATTACTTGAAGATGAATGTTACCATGTGGGCTTTCCTAGCTATGACAAGAAAGAACTCGAGCCCCAGGATACTTGCCTGTCTGAATGCCACGTGGAGGGAAATGATTGGTTTGGAGAGGACTTGTTGAGTACTTTTTGGGACAATGATGACTTGTGGCAATTTAAGAAGCTTGAAGAAATTGGCGTGTAGATAGAGTTTTATCAATTTATTATATAAAAACAAAAGATAAAGTTTTATTAGACTCTTGAAGTGGCCCTTGTTTTTGTAGTAGGGCCAAAAATTATAAGTACTTATTTTATATATATATATATATTGTAATGTATAATGCATAGTTTTGGCTTCCAATATATGTTGGTAAAGTTCATAATGTCATGTATATGTGATTTCAATTGATCCCATTATTTACATGATTCTTAGCTAATTCCGAGTTCGTGTTAACTTCCTTATAATTGAGAAATTTTTCGAGATTTTTGAGAAGGATCAAATAATAAAGTATATTGAGTGTCAATATACTTTATCAAGTTTCTGAATTTTTCAAAATTGTCTTGATAAAAGCATGTGTATTTGATGGAATTTTATTGGAATTCAATGTATCTGTGTCATATTCTTCTAATGTACATATAGAAAAAAGGAAAGGTGAAAGTTAATAAATCATGGCATATTGACCATAATAGTGCTAAAGGAAAATGAAAGGTGGAGTCATTTCGTGGAAGCTATGTTTAAGTGACGACTTCAAAGGATCAAATAATTCCAATGTGTAGTCTAATCACATGACTTTGGAAAATACTCATGAAAGTTTCTTGTCCAAAAAAGTTGAGTCCCCAACCTCAAGGGCCCCCCATGCCCGGCCCGACAGAGCTATATATAGGGAGGAATAAATCATGGTAACCCAGCCAATCACAGGGGCTAGACCAGTGCCCACTGATACTCATGAAAGTTTCTAATCGCACACAAATGATTCTAAGTTATGAATAATATGTATGAGATTTAGTGATAATAATTTACTGGCAAGAGTTTATTTTGAATTATAAGTGATACTTTTTCAAGTGATATTTAATGACAATATAAAGAGAGTGATAGTAAATTTGTTGTCACTAAATTATCACAATAAGTGTATTACGAGAAGTTTTATTCTTGACCCATCGAATATTACAAAATAATCAAGTCAACGAGTGATTTTCACATTAAAATGAATAATAATAAATATCACTCACTTTCATTTAATTTTGTGACGTTATATGCATCAAAAGCATTATTTCCATTGTAAAATTTTGCAAAATTAGCCTGCAAGAATGAGAAATTAACTATGGTTTAACGAAGTTGAGTTGGATGGTGACTGATGGTTAATTGATATGAGCTTGGTAGTGACCAAGTGGAAGAACAACACATGATTTTCATTTGACTAAGCAAACCACATGATCATATATCTTTAATTCATATAATACATATATATAGAATTAATAAATATATATATATACAGATTGCAGAAATTACATATTGGGGGTGTGGAATTACATAGAAACTGATTTATAGAAATATTTCGAGGTTTAAAAAGTCTAACTTGGTGAACATTTTGCTTTGGACTTTAAGCCCGGAAAATATGGAGATTACTAAATACGACATTATTATTGAAAATTTGTATCTCACACCACATTTGACGATTCAAAAATCTAAATTTAGAAATAGTTTTATATTTTGTATTTCATGATAATCATCATATGTCAAATGCACACATTTAATATCATCCACACGTTAATTTCTTGAAAATACTTTATATCCATATATAAAATGAAAATCAACCACTTCAAAAATTGCTCAAGTGGGGTTTTTAAGAGATTCAAAATTCCCAAACGTGCACTTAACTAAAAATGGAATATTTTAATTAGGCAATAATCTAATTATGATGTCCACTTAGTAGTAATTTAAGCATGGGATCTTAACTAATCTCACATGTGGACAATTAATCTTAAGTGTACAATATGAAGTTTGTGATGGGATATGTGAGCATTTGCGTAGTCATTTCAAATATTTGCATTATCCTAAGGTCGCGTGACTAAGTTTTCATGTGAAATGGAATTTATGAAAGCAAATATACTTTCCCTTTTCCCAATTTCGATCTATTCTTATTCCTTTCACTATCAATAAACGTCATATATAACTGTGATTGAGAGATTAAGGATGAGTTCAAAGAGGGCCCCAAATTTACTCAAGATCAACTTCCACATTAAAAGGTCATTTGCTTTTATTTATTGTTGAGATGTTGTAAAACTATCACTCAAGAAAGTTGTTTTTCTTTCTACATAAGATATCTATGACTGACTATGAATTGTTTGCTCGTACTGCTTTTTTTATGTTTTCCACTCACTTTCCACCATTACCATAACTGTCTCGCAACGTAACATTAAGATTAAACACGAGCTTTTCAAGCCACGAATACTTATAACCAATCATGGAATAACATGTAAAATGTAAAACAAGAATGAGCCAATGCTATGTGATAAATTTATCATCCATTGGACTTAATTAAGGTCCTAATACAATAAGATCATCGAGCCCATTATCAAGTCCAGCAGGATTCTGTGTGCAATACCCATTAGTTTCTACTATCTACTTGAAGGGTAAATTGTGACATTAGTCCCGTCCCGTAGGATAAGTATATATATATATATCCTTCCAACTTTAGTCTCAAATTAATTAACAAACTTGTAAAATTAGTCTCCCAATGCATTTTTTTTATATTTTTAGTCTCAACTGTTAAAAAATGGATGGAAATCGTTAGTATGGCCGCATGTCTTGCCACGTGATCAGTACTAAATTGAACAGTGCAAGAACAAAAATTAAATAAATGCCAGAAAATTCGAGAATCGCAAAAGATTAAATCATGTTTCTGTAAGATTTATTTGAAGTCAAGTACCTTTGGCTTGGAACTCTTTGAGGGGTCATACTGAGCATGGAGCTTAAGAATAGTCTCCTTATCATCACAAAAAATAATTTATGTGCATTTAATGGGAAATGCATACGTACTGCATTTTAATGCAATGTAAATTTCAATGCATGGATGATCGAATATAATTGCAGCAATGATAAAGCACCTGAGAAGGATAGATTTTCCAGGATCAAGTCCATAGTAATCTTTAGAATCTTTAATTCGAAAATTAGATTATTCAAAGTCTATAGAATGGTATATTTGAAAAGCAAAGAGTTCTCAATATAACACTTGTAATTAAAGCATCCAGAATAACCTAAGTACGGGTCCAAAAAGTCGTATGAGGCCATTGTCATGTGATCATATAGGGTACAAAGTGATCATATGCAGAACTTTCTTTTAGGGTTTGAGTTCATGATTTCTCCTATTTTCTTGCTACATTAATTCTATCTAGACATCATGCAATAAGGTAATCATATACATCAGCTTCTATTGACATATTCGAAATTGACACTTTGATTCGTTTTATAGTTTAAAGATTTCAATAACATTGTTGCTAATTAAAGGCTATGAATTTTTGGCATAATTTTAAAGACTCCATTGTGCATACACTACAATAATAACCCTCTTGCTCCATTGCTAACAAGTTCAACTTTTAGCATAGTACAAATGAATAATATCAACATCTAAGAAGGTATAGATAAATACCAAAGCATAAATGCAACATAACTGGCTTACATAAAACTTTATAGTATTATGAACTTTAAAAAAAAAAAAACATTTCAATTGGAGCTTAAATTTATATTACTGTCATCCAGTAAGTGAATATATTCGTAATCTTTTATATATACATATAATATAATAAGAAAAGAGTACTATATTCCTAATGGGGCGGCTTATTCATCATCATATAAATTAATCATAGTAACCGATTCATTTAATTAATTATTACACTAGGAAAACATGGACACAGACAAACATACACTAACTATCAAAAAGAGTATCATCATGAGGTTTGATGCACTAATTTATTGAAGCCACTAAGTTGTAGAGAACATGAGATCCATTATCAATGCCAAAATTTACTCCCTCAAAATGACATCTCAATTAGGACACACATGCAAAATGATAATGAGATACATAGTAGAACAAAGCATGTGATTGATTCATTTAATTTAGTTTCAAAAATCTTAGTCATTTGTTATTTGATGATCCAATAATCTTCAATGAGATACATTGTCACATCACTTCCATTTTTCACTCTTCAAGAAAAAAATCATATTAGGGCCCCAAACCAACTGGTGATTTTAATTAGTTCGTGTAACCTATATTTAGATTTTTCGAATTACTTATTTTTTGAAGCTCTAAGTTCAGACTAACTTTTGAGAAAACCCCTTTTCTTTTAAAATGTCACAGGTTTTCAAAATTGTGATTATACTGCAAATCCTTCTTCTTTTAACAAAGATCTACCTATGTGTATAAAAGAATTCAAAAGGGTGAGAAAAGCATCCATATCAAAAGTAATCTTAAAATTTTATATATTATCTTGTATGTTTCTTGATAATTACTTTAACGTCAATTGTCCCTACATTAGTCATCATTAGTAATTCATGATTCTCAATATATGAGCACACTCTTGTTAATTATGCTTATATTCTCTTTACATGCCCTTGAAAATTATACCTCGCTACAAATCTTAGGGTTCAAAACAATCAAATACATGTATATAATCGTTCTCTCACTATGCAAATCATATTATATTGTACATATATAATAATAGAGATCAAGATTTCGAACTATATTCAAGAACCAATTTTTATGTATGAAGCACTAACTAAAAATTCCTATATGAAGCCCAAAAGGCAACATGAAGAGACATGCAAAGCACCATCTTGAGACATAAAATATGACTTTTTTCAGCTCACTTTGCACCTAAAAAGGTACCATTTTGACCATTGTTCTATAAAAGTGATATTTGGGCAGCTTAAAGCAGAAGCTTTAAACAGGTTAGGGATTAGGTGCTTAACTCTTGGAAGGCATTATCTTGTTTTCGTGCTTACACGTAAGCTTCCTTAATCACACAAGTCATTGGTTGGTGACATATTATAAGTATAAAAAGACCCTTTCTTTATTTAAAGTTAGACATATTATAAACCTACTTTAAAGAGTGATCATTCCATATTTTGTGGTCCAATTAAGTGTAGTATTTCCTCCTATTTTGAATTTTTAACTTATTTTATTGTTAGATGTTTAAAGAGTTATATTATTCAAGATCATGTAGTTGTGACTTGTCTGCGGTTTATTTCAATGGTACTTTATAGATCTCGATCACATCAATGTTTATTACAAGTGAAAAGATTGACCAATATGGTAATAAAATGCGAGATTTTAGCCCCCATGGTATCGGTTGTGTATTTTACAAAATAAGTAACTAATCACTAGAAAGTGTAATACAAACGGGTCAAAATTTTCCATAATAAACTAGAAAATAGGGTTAGGTATGATTTCCATGCTCAAATCAATAGATAACCCGGAATTCAACTTGCTCTAAAGCTTGAAATGTTGAAATAATATTAAATATCATAATAAGCATATATTCATTCGTATGCTTCCTATATATTATGTGTATGAAAAGTTTCACTTATATGGGTAGTTAATTCTTGCTCTAACACAGTGTTTAAAAGTTTTGGTGTTCAATTGGTTCATAATATTGAATCCAACATGTGTATTTTAATATTGATTATGATTACTCAACCTATCCAATCTTACCAATTGAAATTTCACATTAATATTCTTTACATGTTTGGATATATATATATACATATATATATATATATATATATATATATATACAGGTCGGAATCGTTTATTCATCTATTTTTTAACTCATCTCTTGTTTGGCTTTCATACATATTTTCCTGTTTGACATGGGACAACCTAGTCACTTATATGAACAAATTAAAAAAAAATGTAATGTTCTAAAAATAATTAAATATATGTACATCCACGTACACGGTACAACTAAATATATATTTTACAACTTTGAATCCAGAAATTCAGAATCAAATTTAGTAAAATAACCCATGCATGTGAGAATTTCATTTTCCCTCAGAACTAAATAAATAAATCTAAAATTGCTCAAAATCCAAATAGGGAGAAATTAACAACGGCGTCCCTTCCGCAAGCTTAATATAAAAGACTTACGGCGCGGCTGGAGCCAAGCTAAGGTGTAGGTCCAGCCCAAATGCATCATCATAATTAGGCCCATCATCACCTCTAGAAAATCTACTCAAAGAGGGCCCATCTAATCTCCCATTATGGGCCTTTTCAGATTGTTGAGGCCCAATACTAGTCAGGGTAGAATCACCTACACTGCCAGCATACGATAAGCTCCCTACACTTCTCCCACTACCGGAAGCAGGAAATACACACCCATGCGACACGTGGATAGGCGGCGAGGCGCGAGGAACGTAAACCCACGACGGCGAGGTAGCCGCCGCCGCCGGGATGATTACCGATCCGGCGGGGGCGAGTAGGTGCGGCGGAGGAGCGAAGGCGGATATCATGGGATTAGGGCTACGCATGTATGAAACGGCGGCGTTTCGGCTGGCTTGCATTTGTGCACGCTTGAGCTGTTGCCTTTCCTTTTTATGAGCGTTTTGATGGCCTCCTAAAGCTTGTGAGTTCGCGAACTCACGGCAGCAGTATTGACACTCGTATTTCCGGCCATCGGAGGCCGGAAAACCGGAAGATTCCGGTGACCCTGACGACGGCGTTTTGGTTGAGTCAACTTCTTCTAGTATCTCTTCGGTGACGTTGAAACCGAAGAGTTTTAATGGCCCATTATTATATGTGGTCATGTTGTTGCATGCTTTATTTTGATAATCTAGCTCTGCCATGCTATACATATATGTATGTATATATGTATATGTCTGTGTGTGTGAATTTAGTGAGAGAGAGATTTGAGATGCAAGTGAGACAGAAAGAGAAAGCAAAGAGGGGTGTAGTTTAAGAGAGTTGTTGCATGTGTGGGGTGGTATATATACAAGTTTTTAAAGGGTTTTAATTTATTGATTTTTAATTTATTATTTTGAGAGAAAGAGATGGTTGCGGGCATCCCAAGGAGAAGAAAGTGTTTTTTAAGTGTAAAATTGGGAACACGACTCAAGAAACACTTGGGGACCCAATGGGATTGCACTTGTCTTTTGATGATCACTAGCATCCTCCATTCTTTTCATAGAATGAATAAATTGTCCTTGGGATTATATATATATATATATATATGAGAAGATTCTGTCATGTAATTTTATGTTGAATCGAGTGCAATAATATCGATTCGTTCATAAACACTGTCTAAGGTAAGGATGAGTGGTGAAAACTATCGAATTCACCATAATAATAATATCAAGCTCGAGGTATAGAAGTTACCGAAATACACTTGGATCATTGTTGCAAAGATTATATCATGTAATTCTATATCATGAGAACGTGAGGATTGATTGTAGGGTAGTTGAACTATCAAATGATTAAGTTTGCCCATTGTTTTGAGTAACAAATGTCTTGCTAAAGTAAACCTCTTTTCTTGTTCTTTTCTTGTTACCAATGTGAACATTATATTCACTTTCATCACGTAACAAAACACATATCATAATCTTTATTACATTTACAGTTGGCATGATTAAAAGTCCTAGGAAAAACATTATGATAGTATATGTAGTTTAATTACAATACAAGTTTAGGTAATTGTCAAAGGTTTCAAAATTAGAAATGGACATATATTATAAGCTCTATAATTATTATATGATATTAATTGTCTCAAATCCAAAAACTACAAATTCTTATAATAGTGATCTTATAATTTTCTAGTCCTACACCATTTATTTTGACATGTAGCAAAATTTGTCCTAGAATATAGTGGTAAGGATGCATTTATTAAAGAATGATATATATATAAAAAAATGTATTTACATGCATAGAAGTCATGCCCTACATGTGAACTATACATATAAATTATTCATTTTGGTATCAAAATAAAAGCTGAAAAAAATATTTTTATAACGGTGCAGGCTTAACTAATGTTCTATCTAATTTCCTTTTCTCTCTTTCCCAAATTTGTATTTTCATGTTCTTTCCTATTTATATAGTTAACATGCTAATTATAATAACAAAGAACCATATAACTTATAAGTGTCTCTAGATCGGGATCCAACTATGATAAACTAATGTATGTTCCCCTAAATGATAAGAACTTTTCCACTAAGAAATTAAAGTAGAATTAGTTAATTAATTCAAGTATATATAAATACTTGTGTGTGTGTATATATATATGTATGTATATATAATTTATACATGGTTTGTCAGAGAATCAACTAGTAAATTAGTGCTTTAACTCAAATTGTTGTTGATTGCAGAACATAAGTAAGCATTTCCAGTAAGAGGTTGACAGGCTTCAATACAACAAATTAATTAATACTGTTCTGCCTTAATAATTCAGTGCCCTTGTAGCTTTAATAAAAATTTAATATTATATATTTCTATAATATATTACTTATATACATATTTATATATAGTGGAACGAGCCCCAATGAGCTATCGTGAAGCCCATGTCTCTGTGACCTGACAAAGCTCCCTCACTAACATAGTTTACATTCACTTCATCTGTCTCATTTCTTTCTTATCCCTTTTATATTTTTCCATTAGTTTGATATTTATTTAAATATTGTTAAGTATATAATATATAGATATTAATTATTCCACTCTCATTTTATCTAGAATTATTACATTCTTTGTAGCATTATCTCCCTTTGCCCTAATACAGAACGAGAACGTTGTTTAAATTCTCTCACGAAACCCTTTAATTAGATTCATATTAAAGACGAGTTTAATCGAAGTAAATTACATATTTTGTTATGATATTCACACCATCATCATATATTTAATAAGTCATTAGATTAATAATAATAACAATAAGATTTTCCTTCTGCATTCAAATTTCGAATGCGTTGGCTTTTACCTATAAAATCTACCTTTCTCACTCTAAAACCGAATAAAAGTCAAAAGAATCCATGAATGATGACTTGCAAGACATTTATATATATACACATATAAAAGTATATATATATAGTTAAAAATGAACACTATCTAACACAGATGCATAAAAGATCTAGCACCGTCGGCCACCCTTAATCAGGGTATGCATGGCCCACGTGTCATCATCCTATGTCCCACAACTACACTTCTTTCCTCAGCCTAGTCATCTTCTTGCAGGTAGGGTTAGAACTTAAGCCACACTTTACAAATATGATATACATTTGTAATAAAATTAATGTTATATATTACATTTCACAAATTCGTCAATGTAATTTATATATTTGCAAAATTACAATATTCCAACCTAGTGACAAACTATATTTACAATTTGATCTAGTACCTTACACATAAAAATAAGAATTAATATGGTAGTCATTTGAATATATTAATAAAATACATCAATTCAAAATAGAAATTCAAATCGAGGCGGCGCACCCTTATTCTATCATTATTTATATTCGAAGAATGGCCGCTTTGTGATAAGAGTCAATATTATAACCTTAGTTAATGCATATATATTATGTATATATATATATATGCTCTCACAAACATATATATATATATATATAGATTATAGATATAGACAGAATGTATTAAAAATAAAAATAATAATAATAATAATAAAACTTGTTTGAAAGTGTACAAAATAATCAGGTGTTAGAGAAGTTAGATGGGGAGCCCACCATTACGTGATGATGTTTAGGATGTTTGCGTGATTGACGTTGAAACCCTAATAATGTTTTATGCTTTGATTTCCTCCAGTCTTACTAACTACACCATGAGTGAGAGAGAAATTCAAAATTATTCTCAAATGAAAATCTGTTGATTAGTGTATTATTTTGAAAGTTTATTTGTATCGTTATCAAATTAAAGTGCAACATACCCACCACGCCTCCCCTTTCTATGTGTTCATATATATATATATATACACTTCACTCACTAATTAGTCAATATTTAATTTTTCAAGTATAAGAAAACTTGATCCAATATGCATGATTTGATTATCTTTAGAGTTAAGTTGTTGCTCTTTAGGACCGTTGGATTCGTAACCATTCGTTTATTATGATTAGGAAAAAGATTTCCTGACAGGGCTGTAAGGTTTGAAAACCTTACAGCCCATCTCAGCCACAAATTGTGGCTGAGATTAATGGGTGACCTGCTAAGCAGGTTATCTGTTTTATATGATTTGTTTAATAAAATAGGTCATATATTTGTATATTATTAGGATGAGGTCCTCACAATTTTGTAAGATCTCAACTTACCTTTTTTGGTTAACTACAGTATTTGAGTTGTCCATCTCACCAATAATATGTATTTTTATAGCATGTGTTTTTTAATGAATTTCATTATAAGCTAGAGTATTATATCAATAAATATTATGTGGAAAATATTTTCATCAAATTAGTATACAATACGAATTAAAAGACACATTAAAACATATAAAATACATTTAATTAAAATTTTATTATTACATGTTTATTAATAGTTATGAAAATATAAAAGCACATAAAAAATGTATAAATCTACCAACTTGATAATGAAATGAATAATTAATTAGTTGATAAAATTCAATACCTTGTCAAATTTTCAAAAGATTAAGAATTTTTTAAATTGCACAATAAAGATGAATTGGGACTATATATTATTGTTTTAGTAAGTGTATCTTGTTAGAAGTTGAAATAAGTGATGAAAAATAATTAAGCGTTTTTAGTATAGTGAAATTTTAATAAATTATTTAATAGGGGTGAATTAGCACAAAAAAAAAAGTTTAGGTGGGTTTTTGTAAAAAATTAATTTTATTGTTCTAAGGCTAAATATGGGCTGTCAAGGCTAATCTCACAGATTTATGTGAGATTAGCCATGCCCTTATGATTAATGGTTTGTATTTATATATATATATAATAAATGGGGTTTAATCTATCTTTTAATTGAAGACAAAAATGTTTTCCTTAATCATGATGTATTTGTGAAAAAAAGTCAACTTGACCAATCATTTTGGTTTTCTGTGTTTTAGGAAGTATTTGGTACTAGACCTACTACTACCTTCAAATTCAAAAGGTTTGGATGTTTGAATGGAACTTTTTGGAGTTAAGATGTGTTCAAATTTATTGATAGTTTTGAATATATAAAAACATATATATATATATAAGGTTATAAAGTATAAATACTACAACAATTTTATTCTACAAAAACAGCATACCTAATTTTTTTTCCTTGTCTTTTGCTATTTTGGCTCAAAACACTTTAAAAACAATGAATTACTTTCTAAACTACGTTCAAAATGAAATGCGTTTTAGTATTTCTACATTTCTACTTTAATGCGTTTGAGACACAGAAAACAATGTTTAGAGAAAATACGCATATTAAAATAGATTATAAGTAAGAAACTTTGAGTTCAAGTTTCACAAAAAAAATTGAATTTCAGTCTAATTTCATAATAATTGATTAATTGATTGATATGATTTAATATAATGGTACATACATAAATAAACCCTATCATATTTGTGGGGCTAAGCTTTACATTTGGATTGATTTGGAGACCCCAACAACTATAGTAACAGATTTACGAATTGTAGATTAGAATAATTAATCCCATGATAGAAAATGGTACTAAAACCTAGCTATCTGCCATCATTTTGGCTTTTGATAACTTGAGTGCAATGATTATACGGTACACTATCACACTCAATTTAATCTAAATTTGCTAGTTAAGTTTTGAAATATTTTATGTAAAAGTCGTTTAGATTTGCTAAAAATGGCTAAATAAAGTTATATAGTCTATTATCCAAAAGTCTAATTAATTGTGTACAATTTTTTCATCTATTCTACGAGTATGACCAATTAGGTCTTAAACTATTTATTCCATACATGTACAAATCTCTACATGAATAATAACGGGTCAAATGAGAAATCCATATAGCCAAAAAGCTTAGTAAACCCTAATATTGAGCCGTTGGAAGTTTCAAGAACCAAAGAATACAACTAATTATGAAATAAGATTTATCATTTTGATAAAGATTGAATTTAGGGTTTTTTATTTGAGATTTTTTTCTTAATTAATTGATTGGTAAGAAGCTTTTGGCTAATAAAGGTAATTAACATTTTCCTCTTGATCGTATCAGATACTCGTAAATCTCTAGTTATTTCAACATAAATAACTGTACTTATCCCCAATGTCATACCCTCCTCGTAGCAAATTTATATAAATATAAATAACAGGATCATCAACTTGAACACATATCAAACAAAAAAAAATAGATAAAATTCTTACTAGTTCTAAGGATTTGAAATTGTGGGACAAACTGCGCAATCATTTATGTGAAGAAATCTATGTAAAACAATAATAATATATTTAGAAATTGAACATCGTGATTCCATTAAAACTCCAAATTAATTTTTGTTGAGTTCTTTATGTGGAGATAAGATCCATCCTACTTAATTTGAAGGTGGAAATTAAAAGAAAAACCACTAAGATAAAGTCTACTTTTGTGATCCTTCACATTTAAATTTCATCCTTATTTTCTTGCAACACTATATAAGCATAGCAGCTGAACTAACCTAGTGCTAGTGCTAGTTCATAGCCATATTAATTATTGTTATATATACAATTAATATACGTTATTCAATATATATATATATAGAATTAAAGCAAAACTCCTCATGGGGAACAAGGAACCGGCCCAACCAAAATTCCTTGACATTTAATAATGATCATTTTATGATCAAGACAACAGTGTCATAGATGCTACAAATTTGTTTAAGGCATAGAGAAAAGATGTTATCACATGGCCACTCCATTGTTGTAGGGAAATACATGTGATTTCATCATATTGTTGCCTTTTTGTATATCTCGAATTCATATAATTTGTTAATATTTTAACAGATATGTGAGATAAATGTATAATGCTAACATTATGATATAAAAAAAAAAGTAAAAAGTGGGTTAACACATACATATTGTTTGTGACATATATATAGTGTATATATGTTGATTAATCTTCAAATGCCATTGATTAATTAAATAAAGAAGAGGGTTTCCTTGTTGTTAATGGTTTCCACCACCTAATATAAAACACTTTTAATTAGTACCTTAATCATGTTTTCTTTAGTGTTGATTGAAGTGATGCCTATATTATCGTTTGAGATTGCCCAAATCTCGAATGTGGCCCACCTAGATGTGTTTATGAAGACAATTAAGCCAATAAGAGACTTTTAAATCAATTTCACCAAAGACATGATCCTATCATAATACAAAACCCATTAACTTTTCTAATCACTTTTGTTCCCTTTTACAGCCATTACTTTGGAAGAATCCAAAAAGGATGAAAAAGATGTAATAGCCCCCCCCCCTAATGTGACTTAGTTTTCAAGTTGTGATCCCTTTTTTTTTTTTTTGGATATGTATGTATTCCAAGTGACACAGCTACCTACTACTTTTTAATGCTTAAAATATTGTAACTTGAGTGGAGTTAACTTTAAAGTCATGGGAACTAACTGTACAGTTGATCGAGTATAATAGTGTTGATTCATCAAATATTACTGGATATACGAATTATTATTTTTTGTAATACACCCTCCCTTTATCCAGTGATATCTCTGACTTTTAAGTCATATAACGTGTCTTAAGTTATTCGCAGTAGTTCGGGTGTAAGAATTCGCTCCACAACAAAATACTAATACGAAATATCAATATTCTTCAATACACATTTTCCCTTCATCCAATGATCTTGAATGTATCAAAAGCAATATTTCAAATATATCGAATATTCACCCATAGTAGAATACCCATGTTAATAGTTAAACATTGAGAACTTAATAGTTATCCAATTACCTAAACCCTAAGCCTAGCTAGATTAAGTCTAGAATGTCTACTATATTCTTATATAGTGAACTCCATTTGAGATTAAAATAAGCAAAATTGAAATGTCCCGTGAACTTGGTCAATTAATGATACAAATCAAATGTGCTAATAAAATCGACATTTAGACGGCAACATAAACATCACATAACATGCTAATGCAAACACATTAGTTGAAAGACACATGCACATGTCAAGGGACTAATTTAATTTTATATTCCTTAACTTAATCTAATTGGGCAATTTGGAATTTTTGAATTTATCTATTTATTATCATCAATGAATTTTTTAGCCACGTGGACAGCTTTTGGTGTTATTTTTACCACTAAATTTGACAAAATTGCCACGTATTATGATTATACACATCAGAATGAGGGTTCCTTTTGTTTTCAAGAAAAGTTGGCTTCCACTATTAACAATAATTTATGAGAAAATTGAATTTACAAATTAATGTTTGCAATAATGGGCTTTGTATGTGTCTTAATTATTGACAAGTGCTCTGTAGTAGTTAATTAAACAATTAGAAGTCGTGTAACAAAACTATAGACATGACTGAACCCGTTAATTATATTTGAATAAATTATTTCTCCATAAGATTTATTTAGATATAACAAACTGCAAAAGACAAAACCATAAGTTTAGAGATCCATTTCATCCACATATACAAATATAAAATATTGCATTGTGTCCGAAGATGTTATTAATGGATTGATTACTCAACCAACGCACAAACCCTATTTGGCCAAACATAAGAATCTAATTGAAGCATTAAATAAAGTATTATAAATATTCAATAACATATATGCAGAGAAAAATTACTAAAATATGATCATTTATGTATTCATGTCATGGATCTCACAAGATTGTACCAAGTTGGATATTACTAAATTATGATCATAAAACATAAACTATTAACTATACCAAAGAACCTTAGATAAACAAATTCTTGAAATTTTTGAAGCACTCGCTCATGACTTGGGCCATAAAACAATTCAAATTGATGTAATTATTAATTAATAGTTTTGAGTTCATTTAAGGCCAAGACAAGAAGATTCGAACAAAAAATAAGTGTAGTTTCAAGTAAATTATTCTTGTACATTAGGTTATGCATCTCTAAATTATATAAGTTATTGCTAAACTATGTATGTGAAAGTCTAAGAGCAGATAACCTAAGATGGCATTTTTCTAGTCTATTTATCTAACCCTAGTTGCAAGTTAGATTAATGACTAATTTATTAGTAGGTCGTCTGTCAATATGCCACTAATTTTGTGCAGTAATGATATTATAATAGATGGGAAGGACTTAAATGACAATTTACAAAGTATGGATAGGATTGAAATATAATCATACTACTTACATATATTGATTTAAGGTATATTAGTGAATCTACCAATATTAATTAAACCCATTAATTAAAACTAGATCATTGCATGCAACATATGAGTCTATAAATTCACGTAAAAAGAAAAGATAATTATACATATTTGATCAAATTTGAACTTCAAGCTCCGTGTTAATTAGTGCTTAATGAGATATGAATACATGACTAAAATTACGAGAAAATTATATTTTAGTGCTTTATCATCATGCCCATGTTAGATCTAGCAAAAATTTTATTATAAATCAAATCGAACTGAATCAAATTTATATATTTTGCCGCAAGACCAATCATGAGAAAAGAATAATGATGAATCTACACAAGTATAGGATCATAATAAAAAGAGACCACATAACTTAGAATCGTTATTTCCCAGATATTGGAGAAAACAAAGTAGATTTAAGTAAAACCTTTAGGCTTTCACCAAGAAAAGATATATAGTTGATAGTACAGTCAGTTACCATTAATCTCAACATTAAATAAAACTATATGTCATCATCTCATAAATGGTTATTTTCTCTGCATACTTCAATATAAGACACTAATTACATGAGCTATTTTGCAATATATACCAAAATCATGAAAACAAGAAAAAATGTGAATCACAAATGGCTTTAGAACAAATAATTTTTTTTACAACAAAAACAGAACAAATTCCTAACTGATTGTCCCAATATCGAACAGCTCCAAGAATATAATACACTAATTACAACAAGCCTCTACATTTTCCAAACATTTTACAGCAATTACAAACAAATCGAGCATATATAATACGAGAATGGACTTGAAATCAACGAAAGCAACTATAAACCGTATAATGTTTCACTTTTTATCGGATCCTTTGAGGTTGAGATTGAACCATTTTTTCTTTGTCGATGATTTGTCCTTTGAATCTGAAGTGCCCTCTTCACCTGGACTCTCAGATTTGTAATCTTCACCTGGAAATTTGCTACTTCCATTGCTAAAGGAAGGTCCACTCCCACTCCCACTCCCACTCGATAAAGCAACAGTCCTGGCAACAGTAAAACAAGAGTGGATGCTATCTCGCTGTTTTAGCAGCTCATCAACCTGTCCACACATGTGAGAATCCATAATTTCATATTCAAGATAAACAAATGCTTTTTGAAGATATTTTTCTTTGGATTAATTACATGATACCCCTAATTACAAAAAGTATCTCAAGCTTGAGAAATTTACTATAATTCCCCCCTATCAGTAGGATTAAAGTTCAGGATCTGACATAATACCCAATAAATAAGGGGTGTCCATGTAATTATCCCACGTGACAAAGATTATAAGGGATTCTTAGGGAGCAACTTACAGATTGCTTCTCCTGGTTATATCTGTTGGTGACTTCTTGGAATCGTGCCAATGCCTGAAAATAAAAGGGAATTGATATTGTATATAGTAAGGCATATATCCACAACCTTTATGATAGAATATAAGGAGGAATACCTTCCTATATTCTGTCTCAAATTGACGTAGTTCATTTCTCTTCCTCAAAATCTGAGTTTCAATATTCTTGAGCTTATCAGTCGTATCTTCATATGACTTTGCACAAAGAGCCTCAATTGTATATGCAGCAGGCTTGAAGAAATTATCTCCTGAAATAACCAAGCAAGCATCAGTCCCCATGAAATTTTATAGCTGCTTTTAGAGGTCAGCATTGAATCGAGCCGGCTCTCTTAGAGCTCAACTGGAGCTCCAGTTATTTCAAGTTCCAGCGAGCTTTTCTAACGAGCCAAGGTCGAAAAAATTAAACCTATTAGCTCGCAAGCCGGTAAAATAAAACTATATATTTAGTTATTTATATATACATACATATAATGATATATTTGATATATCAATCATTGGTATTCTGATCAGATGCCATAAAATCAAAATAATGAGTACATCATAAACAGTTCCGACCATAAACAGCGAAAATGTGAGTGCCAGCTTTTAGTTCCGAGACCTCACAAGGTTGAAGCCCTTCCAATCTTTTGAAGAAAGCAGCATCAGGGTCCTTTGCCATTGCCAACTAGACCACCAAACAAGTACACTTAGCTACACATATAAGAGCAGTATTGTTCCCGTTTAAACGGAAAAGTGAAATTACACACCGCATTTACAGTTGAATCCATTCTGTACACTTGAAAGTGCAAGAAATACATTCCAGCTGATGTAACCTTGCCCGTCTTCTCACTGTCTTCCTGTATATGATTGCAAAATGAGTTGTATTGCTCAAATAAAGGATTCAGAAGTTGCTAAAAAACCTAGATGAAGAATTTATCGGGCAAAGAAATAGATTACAATACAAGGAATATAGTTGGAATAACAAAATTTCAAAGAAAAAATTAAGAAATCAAAGTCAAGCTTCCTCCTAGCAATTCAAAAGAAGCTTATCAGAATTCATCTCAAGATTTTACAATTTTATAACAGCGCAAATCAATCACAGCTTTTAACCCAACCACATAAAAAGAAATTAAAGGTAGCTTAACCCCAGTAAATACAGAAGGAAAATTATAAAAACATAGAAAAGAACATTAAGGATTCACTAAAGGAAAACATTGGAAAAGAAACACACTTCAAGCGTTGAAAAAGAATGTTTCAAGATAAGAGTCATAAGATTATTTAACAACACTGGAAATAAAAATTAAAGTACCTGCAACGCCAACCCATATCCCGCATTTACATCTTGTTCAAAGTACAGGAGCTGGAAATCACATTTAACAGAACCATTAGTATGGAGCTCGTGTCTTCATCTGTAGGTATTTTACCAATTTCTTTTTAACTTGTGATAAGAAAATAAGTAATTGACTGGAATAGATTGGAGAGCACTTTGTAGTTTAACTTTGAATAAGGCCCTTGTTAAAGTGAAGAGGATCGATAAAGCTAAACCCAGCTAAGCAATTGAATATTAGTAAAAGAAATGTTTTTACATCACATAAATACAAACCTTAAATTTGCTTTGTGAAGCAGAAGTAACTCTAACTACTATTCCTGACTCTGCTTGTTCCTCACTGATAGTTACACCAAAGAAGTGAGCACACTGCTTTTCCACCTTTTTATAGTAAATAATAGAATCAAGAGTTAGAAAGTTAATTAAGCAAAATGAGTGCCAAAGATCATTAATAGAGTTATGTACCTTTCCACTGACTGAAGTTCCAATTGGAAGAGGTCTAACTGTGACAGTTCCACTCAAAGCCTCTTCAAGAACATTCGCAGAAACTGTAGTCTTGATAGGCACACCCAATTTGCTATCAAAATAAACACAAATAATAAACTTAATTACTAATCATGATATCAAAAGACATGATTCGGGAAAAGAATAAAACCTGAACAAAGCTGCAAACATTGTGTTGACTGTCCCAAGATTCGATAAATCAATCTCCATATCCATTCCTTCAGCATCAAGGGCCTTGTTATCATTAATAATAGATGTCAAAATCATGAGAAGATGCACTTTCATAAACTATCGAAAATAGAGAGAAGAATTTGAAACAACAAGACATGAGATAAAAAAATCTATATCAATATCTAATCTGTTATATGATGTCCAATTGGAACATAAGCAAAAGGAGATTAAAACTTAATATTAACTGATATGGCCACACGATTTAGAGAAAACCAAACAATCCTGTATTTGGCCCTAAGAAATAATTAACAAGCAGTACACTGACATAAATTCCAAGTACAAATCTTATGATCATTAACAATTTACACGTAGACAAAATTTTGATGCAGTCTCTTGCATACGAAATCAAGAGCTTAAAGAATTGCGGAAACAAGAATTACAGTAAAAGGAAGACAGGAAAGTACCTCAAATCCTGAATTATCATATTGCCTCCTCTTTTCTGGATCCGATAAAATGGTATATGAATATGCAACCTCCTTAAAAAGCTCTGAAGCTTCAGGATTGTTAGCATTCTTGTCTGGATGGTACCTAAGAATTGCTAGTATTATTCCTTAGCCATTACCAGTGAACTTTTCGATCATAAAGAGTAATTTTGTGGACATAGATCTCATGTTGTTATAGCAATGTTCTGAAATCTATTTCCCATTCGTCATACCTCAATGACATAATGAATTATAACTCTAATTCTATAGTCCCCTAACAAACTGTTGAAAGAAGCAACCTTTTGATACTAGTAATTTCACTTAAAACACCTCAGTGTCCAACCAATTCGGTTCCTAAATTATTAACATAAAGAAACCACGAGTATTTTCAAGACCAGATAATTAGAAAAACAAAGTTCAACAAGTGAAACCTACTTGAGAGCAAGCTTTCTGTAAGCAGTCTTAATTTCCTGATCGGAAGAATCTCTAGTAACACAAAGCACCTCGTATGGATCACGCCGTGATACAGGTGCTGACGGTCCCTCCAATTTTGAACCACCCGCCATTATCCCTCTCCAAATTCACCTTTTCCTTTCTTTTCTTTTCAATCTTTTCCCCTTTAAATTCACTTGTTTTCCTTTGTTATGTTTTCCCCCCAATTTGAAATACTCAGAATTTATATGTAACGGACATAAGCTCTCTTTGTCTGCAAATCAGCAAGCAGAATACCATCTAAACAATCATTTTTTAAAAAAGGCGAAATCTTTGCAACAAAACGAGCTAAAAAGGAGCAGTATTCAATGGGTTCGCCCGAAAATTCCACGGATTCAATGCAAAATCAGCCAACAAAACATAAATTTGACAACAATTAATCAAATTATATGTAATCTATCCAGTGAGATCCATTTCACGAATAATCGAGTTCCAAACATAAATCTAGCAGCGAAAACAGACCACAGTATATGGAAATTGAAACTAGCGATAAAGGAATTGAGCTAGGTGTTGAGAAATTACCTTGGATGTTCGATTTAGGGGGAAAAGTGGAGAAGAACGGTGACCAATGAGAGGCCTTGAATTTCAGTAATTTATTACTTTTTTTCCATTTTGTTCTTGGTGTGAGAAAATAATGGAGTTTGGAACTGCCAAACACTGATTAAGAGTCCAAATAAACTATTGAGCTTTGCTAGTCTAGTAGTAGCCAAAAAATAGAAAGCATATTGTTAGTATTGTTACAAAAACTCCATATTAGAACAACAAAATGAGTCGATTTCATTTGCGTTGAATAAGTTGTTTAATATTTTTTGAATTATTATCAAACTCTTAAATTTTATATTTAAAATTGATTTGATTGTTAATAGAATTAAGTATGTATCAAGATCAAGCACTTTTAATTTTTTTTAACAGTAATAATCAAATTAAACTCGAGTAGAACTTCAATCTTATCAAAACATAAAATGTTGTTCAAACTTGACTTGATTTGTTAATCAACTTAGCCCCAACAAACTTTTAGTAAACGATTTGGAATAGAATATCAAAACTTTTTTTCCATTTTTTAGTCTACTAAGGGCTGTAGCGTGACCCACTCAAGAAGAATATCCATCTTAGATCATTTTCATGTGAATAACTCCACTTTATTCTCATTAATTTACTCGTGTACTACTACTGTACTCTGGCCAAAATTAAATTTCATGTAACCAATGTGTTTGGTTTGTTTGATTAGTATATCTCTACTATTATAAAAGTACGAGTTATTTTTTACATTTTTGAACTACCTAAAATATCCCTAGCTAATTTAATATTTAATGGCAAAAGAGTCAAACATAAATTTTAGACATGTAAAAGAGTAAGAATTATAATTGTATTAGAATTCTACAACAAATTCCATATAGATGTAAATTACATAAAACTATCATTATTTATTTCTTTAAAAAAATAAGATAAAAGAAAATCTTTATATATAATACATGCACGGCAATTACTCCAAGCAAGTAATAAATTCATAATAATTCTCTCTCCAGCAAAGTAGTGTTTAACTCTTGTAATATTACTATTATAATATTAGTAATCAAAATAGTTGTGCTTTGTTAACATTTTAAACCTTTTTCTGTATTAATAATATTTAGTTATGACATAATTATCAATTGATATTAAAAACTTTGGGCTTTTATTTCTCTTTGTATTGGTCTTTTAGAATACACAAATTCATATAAAGAAAACAATCAAATTTAAAAATACATAAAAACACTGAATTGTATTCATTATAACTAAAGAAGAAATATAAAAGAATATTCATTCATGTTATGCAATATGCTGAATTTAAAATTTAAATACTAATTACGTAATGAATTATTTAAAAATTAAATATTCGTGGATGTAAAATGATGAATTAATATTTTGAGAAACTAAGGAAAATGAAAATTAAAAGTTATATAACTTATAAGAAAACAAAAACTAATGTAGATTCATAGCTTTTCTTTATTTATGTAAATTCATAGTTCTTTTTTCTTATAAAAGTACAAGTTATTTTAATTTAAATATTTGATTTACTTAAAATATTTCTATAGAATTACTTTTAGTAATAAAAGAGTCAAATAATGAGTTATATAATTAATTAGGACTCTACAATTATATTCAACTATATATATATGATAAAAATACATATTATATGTTGACTCTACAACATAGTCGCAAGATAATAAGGAACTCCAAAAAGATTTGTAATAAAATCTAAATTTCATCAAATTACCGTATATATAATGTCGTGTAACTTATGTGCAATGTCGAAACGAATGATGACAAATTTTGTAGTAATTGGAAAGATGGGGATATGCAGCTAAGTATTTTATGCAAAACAACAAATAATATAAACATTATATATAACACCATATAACCTATGTACGATGATGGAATGAGTCATGACAAATTTTGTACTAATTGGAAAGTTGAGGAAATGAGCTAACTTTTTACAATAAAAAAAGGAAAATGAGCAAATTAATTTTATAATGTACAACGTTTTTCATTATTTTAGGTTTAGATAAATGATTTTTTATTTTCCATTTATAAGGGTAAATCACGTCATTGTTTTGAAGGTAAATCGCAATTTTAAGGAGATATATACTATTACATATACAAAAAATAAAGTTTCAAGTTTAATTGTTGCATAAGTGAATAGTGATTTCTAAGTTAAAAAAATCCTTTTAGATTATCAATTTGATTTTCACGAGAAATGTAATTTTTTTATTATTAATCAAATATAATTCCACAGAACTTGAATTATTTAATTTGGGGCTTTATAAATTTATTTAAAATCTTTTTCAGAACATATTCTTTAGACCAATTTAGGTATTCAATTTAATAAAACTATTTTAAGTTTGATACTTATGGTTAGAAGACTAGGCAGTATAAGAATTTCATATACATAATTTATGAATAGTTAACAAATAAAATTATAATAACATATTTAGTCCAATTAACAACGTATAATTTTCTAATATATATTTTCTTCAAGCTAAAATTTTAAATACTTCAAAAATATTACTCAAAATTGAAATCACATATCCTTATAGAATACCTACTTAGAACATGTAATGTTTACTAATTATGTGTAAATTTTAAATAAATATTGGATAATATTCTTCATCACAATTAACAATATTCAATTAATGAATTTCATTCATAACAAAATAATCGTCTCAAATTCAAAACTATATCTCAATTCTCAAAGAGTTTATTAACCCAACAACTTACATTGTTCAAGATATTTAAAGGGCAAAATACAAATAACCCCCACGTGAAATATTTTATTGGCTGAAAACCCCCTATGAAAAAAATATAGCCTAAAAACCCCGGTGAAATTTCAAATTGCATGAAACCCCTTGTGAAAAAAATATAGCCTAAAACCCCCTGTAAAATTTTCAAATTGCATGAAACCCCCTGTGAAAAAAATATAGCCTAAAAACCCCTTGTAAAATTTTCAAATTTTCAAATTAATTAATAATACTAATAATCAAGTTTTATGATATTAATGAAACTTTATCCAACAATTAATTTTCAATGTAGTTATATTTCATAGTGGTAAACTTTTTTCAATGTTTCAACAATTAATTTAGGTTATATTTTATTCACAGGGGGTTTCATGCAATTTGAAATTTTTTACAGGGGTTTTTAGGCTATATTTTTTTCACAATTGGTTTTTAGGCTATATTTTTTTCATAGGGGGTTTTCAACCAATAAAATATTTCACGTGGGGGTTATTTGTATTTTGCCCATATTTAAATATATTGTTTGTTGACAAATGAGTTTCTTCATTATTCCAACGAATAAAATGCAATATTAATGCATATTTATACTATTGAAACTTTAATCTCATTATTTTGAGTTGCAAAAATAGTCTCCAAGATGTTTTTTCTCTTTGTTTTTTTTGCAATTTTGGTTCTGCCTGTTAAGAAAATTGATTGAGTTTTCGTAAGTGTCTTGAACATGCATTTAATGATTTAGGATAGATTCGAAAATAACATAAATACACGCTGGCTTTTACAATTGTACCTTAAACTATTAACAAAAAAGTTTATGCAATGTGCAAGACAAGTGGGTAGACTAACTATTTTATCCATTTTTAACAATTAAGAGTAAAAGTGGAAACACATACGTCATATGGACTATTGCAAATTCCAAAATTATGAAATTAAAGTTGGAGGGGATCATATCCTATGAAGCTATTATTGAATTTTTTCTTTAAATAACCTTAAAGTTATATTTATTTAAACAGTGTTATACATCTTTTTGACAAATAACATAAAATCTAAACATCATATAACATAATTTCAAAAATATTTGATACTCTTGGTTTGCGATTTCATTTTATTTCATGAGCTCATCAATTAAAGAGGAAAAAAAATACCATCAATAATAAGAATAATATATCGAATGAATCAAATATGTAGATGAATATTCATGAAGAAAATAAACAAATATCTCATGAAACAAAGTTAAGAAATAAAATAACAAGTTGTCAGTATCAAACAAGATAACTTTTACAAACATCATTATAATATACGTAATAAGAATTTACTAAGTTAAATTACGATATTTCCCATTATTTGATCCCTTCTATATATAAGACATCACATGCAACATAATATTCTTTTACTTCTACTAAATTTTTATCAACATAATATTTGCGATTTCATTTTATTTCAAGAGCTCATCAATTAAAGAGAAAAAGAAAACACCATCAATAATAATAATATATCAAATGAATCGAATATGTAGATGAATATTCATGAAGAATTAAAAATAAACAAAAATCTCATGAAACAAAGTTAAGAAATAAAATAACAAGTTGTCAGTATCAAACAAGATAACTTTTACAAACATCATTATAATATAGTTATTAAGAATTTACTAAGTTAAATTACGATATTTCCCATTATTTGCTCCCCTTCTATATATAAGACATCACATGCAACATAATATTCTTTTACTTCTACTAAATTTTTATCAATTTTTTTTTTTTGGAAATGATAAGCGTGTTCTATATATTCAATTTTTATCAATTTAATTTGATTTTATTAATAAAAATAAATTCAATAGTAACAAATCAAATACTCTTCAAACCCTATCCCAAATCGGGATTTAGAAACGAATATATTGAGTTCCAAATTAAATATACTTCAAACGGTGTGGACAATAAATGCAAAACAATTGCTTTAGAAAGTAATAAATAATTGAGAAGCTACATAATTATCAAATTTCTTAGGCATAATGAAGAGGCAATTGCAAGTACATAAAAAATCCAAATATCGAGAGAAGAAGATAACACGATTTATTAGTAATAACCAAGGGATTGAGACAATAAGCATTAACGATAGAATTCTTTATGCATTTACCTTATTATAAGTTTCATTTTCCATTACATTAGTTTGATTTAGTCTTTTATGGTGATTGGTTCTTTATTAACACCGGTATTTGGATAATAATCTACTTAGTTAAATTATTGTTGAAGTTTACTAAGTAATTTTAAATTGAATAATATTTTTTCTTCATGAATTTTTTTTTAACAAATTAATATGACTCACGTGCAACGCACGTGTTACTTACTAGTAACCAATAAACGAGATACATCATTACTATTTTTGAAGAGACAAAGTGAGTTGGCATTGGCTCAGTGCTGTCTCCGATCTTCATAAATCAAGAAATGCGATACCAGATAATGTTGTTGCCAAACATGTAGTGTAGAGCTGTACTAAAGTTCATGAAAGAAACTTGACCTAATGGACAAAATAGTTGAAACAATTATTCCATCAACTCTTGCAAGAAAGAGATAATAAAACAAAGAAAATAAGCTAAAATTGAAAATACCACGTGAAACACATTTGAATGAGAGAGGAAAGAAAACAATCCAGAATTAAGAGTATGTCGCAAAGCACATTTGAACTCAAAGATAAGCATGACAAGAGAAAAAGAAATTGTAGGTATATCGAATGTTCTTCGACAATTAGGAGTAAGTTCCATCTATTCTATATACGAAAATCTCAAAATTTTGCTACATAAGTTTCACACGATTTACATGTATGATACCACCGACTCCAACAATTTATACACGTAAATGAATTGTTGGAGGAATGTCACTTTCCTTCTTTAACTTCAACTATGATGAACAAGAAGGTTCTCGATCAACCTTGATTACTCTTGTGTTGTACGATCCACATAAGCCACACTTATGATACAGCCAATGAAATGGTGAAGTCCCTTTTTTATCACAGTCATTGCATAAGATATCCTGCACATTGGGGTTAAAGAAAATTAGAATTGTCGTGTAATATGATATGGCGGAAAGAGAAAAGGAAAAGGGAGATGGATTCTCACTTGACAACGGTCTCTAAATTCTTCTGGAAGCACCTCAGAAGCCATTAAAGCATCAAGCATACCAAAGTAGACCTGTGTAGGTGGTGAGATTTTTGAGTAAATGCAATTATCATTTAGCAATGTACAGTATAGTTCCATAGGACATTCATAGGATTTCTGCCATGAAATGGAAAAAAATAACATTTGGTACAAAGAGACAACTTGCTCAAAGGGAGACAATCATCAGACACTATCTACATCATTCCAACTTAAAATCAACACAAGAAACATAATTAATCAGGCAACATAAAATAAATGAAGGAAAAAAGAACTCATCCTTACCGACATGTCTCCCATTGACTTGCTGCAAATAGGACAGACGTAATGTGTGCAAGCGTATGCCTGGTTGAGAAAGAGATAGATATGTATATATATAAGTGGGGGCATTATAGTCAAAACATTCTCTACATGCCAAGAACCCAATAGAGTCCACCTTTCTATTTTATAATTAGTAGAGGTCCAAGTTTTGACCTTTCACAATTGATTCAAGTTTATGATGCATAACTTTTAAACTAAGTTCAGGATGAGTACAATTTATGTACCACTGTTCTTATGTATACTTCTATAAGGCCGAAAACTTTCAAAATAATTATAGTATGTAGTATGTATGTATGTATGGCTATTAGCCCGCGTTTATTAAACAAAAATAGCACTCCCGGGATTTTGAGGTATTTTTATCAATCGCACCTTGAGGAAGCTTATGGCTTTCGTTGCAATGCATTTCGAGGTTGTTTGGTGCCTCAAATCACCATTTGTGGCGTCGTAGGGTTATAATGGTCATTTTGACCAAAAATAGCACCCCCGAAATTTTGAGGTATTCTTATCAATGGCACCTTGTGGAAGCTTATGGCTTTCGTTGCAATGCATTAATAGTTCATTAATCAAATTAGTATTTAAATCTTCAAACTATTATTTAAATCTTTTATAGCTAAATAATAATACATATAAATTATTTTAACAAGATCATTATATAATTCACGTGCATCGCACGTGTTGTTTACTAGTATAAATAAAGTGAATAAGAATTTTTTTATATCAGCATTATAAGGTCGTGCATCTTCCTATTCTTCTCGCTATCACCACCCTTTTCTATCGTAAGCTTAGCGAACTGATCACTCTGAATACTTTTGTTTTATATGATTAACTGAGAAATAGTTCAAGACTAAGAAAAATGTATCTAAAGGCACAGTTGGCTAGGGAGTTTGAAATGAAGGACTTGTCTCTCACATGCTCACTAAGCTTATGGCTTTCGCCACTCGTAGCGTTGCGGGGGTAGCATAGTCATTTTGACCAAAAATAGCGCCCCCAGGATCTTTTGATATTCTTATCCATCACATCTTGAGAAGGCTTACGGCTTGAAATCTAATCAAATCATAACTTACCTAGAATCAGTCTAATAAAACAAATTTAAATATATTACTAAAATTTAATTTATATGTTTATATATTAAATCAACAATAACACATCTTCAATCGCATTCTTTTCCTTTATACTAAGTCGACAATCGGTGGCTCAATATGGGCTCATCCAAAAAGCTCAACCACTCGGCCCGTAAAATTACTCAATCGCACGTATAAATCAAAAACTCTCAATGAATAATATTTTCAAATAAAAAATAATGACGTATTAAAAAAAACAACGCAATCTGAACGATTTTGACATAATAATAATTTTACGGAAGTGTATAACAATACGAACAAGAAAATTAGACAAACACAACCGGATAACGAGTTTTGAGTAAGTGCTATCAAAGACATCTTGTAAATTATTTTGATAAGACACATGACTTTGATGAAGAACCCTTTAGGAATATCCCGAATGAATTTTTTCGAAAAGGGGTGCAACACGATGACTTCCCAGGGGGTCACCCATCCTAGTACTACTCTCGCCCAAGCACGCTTAACTTTAGAGTTCTGATGGGATCCGGTGCATTAGTGCTGGTATGATCGCACCCATAAAGCAATGCGCATTCTTTTCTTTTATACTAAGTCGACAATCGGAGGCTCAATATGGGCTCATCCAAAAAGCTCAACCACTCGGCCCGTAAAATTACTCAATCGCACGTATAAATCAAAAATTCTCAATGAATAATATTTCCAAATAAAAAATAATGACGTATTAAAAAAAACGACGCAAACATAATAATTCAAAGATTAAATTATGTATTTTTAGTTTGTTTTTACTTCTTTTATGCACCTATAAATATGTGTAATTCCATGATCATTTGATCATAAGAAAAAATCCTATCTTAAGAAAAATTCTTATCAATACAAAAATATATATTCTAGCAAAAATCATTTCTTGGTGGATAAACAAATGAAGGTTGCATTTCGAATTGGCACATACGAAGATGAAGTACTCTGTGATGTCGTTCCAATGCAAGTTGGACATTTGTTATTGGGTAGGCCATGGCAATTTGATAGGCGAGCGTATTGTTCATAGAATTTATGCAACACAGGCCTGCACCTACCCCAGATAACACTGGAGAACACCAGATCAAGCCGAATCACGTAATTGAGCAGTTCAGGCGTTTCCAGCCACCCAGATTTAGAGGAAAGGAAGGACCAATGGCTACTGAAGAATGGATTGCTGAGCTAGAAAGAATTGTCGAGCACAAAATTAATTTTCACGTGCGAATGCACGTGCATTTTGCTAGTATATGTTAAAAGGGTTGATTACTCGACATTAGTACATCTAGTCTCTCACATATTCGACGCTATTCTTCATATTGTTGACGAAATATATGCCTTGTAATGCTTTCCCAGACCTTGAATGGGTTTTAATATTAATCGTATGAAAATTGATCTTGATGTTGTCATATCAAATAGTCCATACGACAAGGATATTGTCTAGAGTATGTGATAATTTTAAATCAAACCGTCTTATATTCTACCTGTTGACTACACTGAATATTATAATATGAGTATTTTATCAGAACAGTTCATCTTATAGTGATATACAGCAAGTGAGCTCTACTAAACTCGACATATTATAGAAATTGTTTTTATTTAATAGACATATAGCATCTTAAGTCGAATGCCAAAAAGAAGCCCTTTTTAGAGGGGTCCCAAGTGCCATCCCTAAATTATTTTCAATATGAAAGATAAGAAAATTTTGTTGACTGTCAATTTAGCTTATCACATGTCCATCACATGTCAATTTTGTTGACTGTCAATTTAGCTTATCACATCTCAAAGCCATATTCATCACGGTGTGGACAATAAATGCAAAACAATTGCTTTAGAAAGTAATAAATAATTGAGAAGCTACATAATTATCAAATTTCTTAGGCATAATGAAGAGGCAATTGCAAGTACATAAAAAATCCAAATATCGAGAGAAGAAGATAACACGATTTATTAGTAATAACCAAGGGATTGAGACAATAAGCATTAACGATAGAATTCTTTATGCATTTACCTTATTATAAGTTTCATTTTCCATTACATTAGTTTGATTTAGTCTTTTATGGTGATTGGTTCTTTATTAACACCAGTATTTGGATAATAATCTACTTAGTTAAATTATTGTTGAAGTTTACTAAGTAATTTTAAATTGAATAATATTTTTTCTTCATGAATTTTTTTTTAACAAATTAATATGACTCACGTGCAACGCACGTGTTACTTACTAGTAACCAATAAACGAGATACATCATTACTATTTTTGAATAGACAAAGTGAGTTGGCATTGGCTCAGTGCTGTCTCCGATCTTCATAAATCAAGAAATGCGATACCAGATAATGTTGTTGCCAAACATGTAGTGTAGAGCTGTACTAAAGCTCATGAAAGAAACTTGACCTAATGGACAAAATAGTTGAAACAATTATTCCATCAACTCTTGCAAGAAAGAGATAATAAAACAAAGAAAATAAGCTAAAATTGAAAATACCACGCGAAACACATTTGAATGAGAGAGGAAAGAAAACAATCCAGAATTAAGAGTATGTCGCAAAGCACATTTGAACTCAAAGATAAGCATGACAAGAGAAAAAGAAATTGTAGGTATATCGAATGTTCTTCGACAATTAGGAGTAAGTTCCATCTATTCTATATACGAAAATCTCAAAATTTTGCTACATAAGTTTCACACGATTTACATGTATGATACCACCGACTCCAACAATTTATACACGTAAATGAATTGTTGGAGGAATGTCACTTTCCTTCTTTAACTTCAACTATGATGAACAAGAAGGTTCTCGATCAACCTTGATTACTCTTGTGTTGTACGATCCACATAAGCCACACTTATGATACAGCCAATGAAATGGTGAGGTCCCTTTTTTATCACAGTCATTGCATAAGATATCCTGCACATTGGGGTTAAAGAAAATTAGAATTGTCGTGTAATATGATATGGCGGAAAGAGAAAAGGAAATGGGAGATGGATTCTCACTTGACAACGGTCTCTAAATTCTTCTGGAAGCACCTCAGAAGCCATTAAAGCATCAAGCATACCAAAGTAGACCTGTGTAGGTGGTGAGATTTCTGAGTAAATGCAATTATCATTTAGCAATGTACAGTATAGTTCCATAGGACATTCATAGGATTTCTGCCATGAAATGGAAAAAAATAACATTTGGTACAAAGAGACAACTTGCTCAAAGGGAGACAATCATCAGACACTATCTACATCATTCCAACTTAAAATCAACACAAGAAACATAATTAATCAGGCAACATAAAATAAATGAAGGAAAAAAGAACTCATCCTTACCGACATGTCTCCCATTGACTTGCTGCAAATAGGACAGACGTAATGTGTGCAAGCGTATGCCTGGTTGAGAAAGAGATAGATATGTATATATATAAGTGGGGGCATTATAGTCAAACATTCTCTACATGCCAAGAACCCAATAGAGTCCAGAAAACCAGATAAAGGGACATACCTGGAAACAAGCAGAATGCATGTAATGACCGCATGGAAGAGCCCTCACAGATGTACTTGATGTGAATAAAAAGTCGCAGCATATCGGACAGTTAGTTTCTAGACCTTTCTCCCTGCACTTGTGGTCCACTAGTTTCATTCCCAAGCAACAATTGCAGGTCATGCAGTGGAAGTAGTCTATACCAAGCCCTTTTCCAACACGGCATAAATTGCAGAAAGGACAATGATAAACTTCCCTGAAAAAGAGAAGACATATATGACGCTCCCATTGTTTTTAAGAGACCTCAAACTTTTCAGAAGAAGAACTACGGCAGCCATATTATACTACAAGGCAGCAAAGACATTAAACTTTACCGTTCATCATCAAAGAATTTGCAGCTACTGCAATAGTATTTCGCCATTACAAGTCCATTGCAAGAAGGGGTTGTACAAACCGGCCCAATCGACTGAATTTGTAGGCAATTCATACACATCATTTCTGATGTTGCCTTCCTGAAAAGATAACAATATACGGTGAAAAAGGCTTCAGAAAGAAGATGGGGGTAGAAATGAAGAAGGAATTTCACATAATTTATCAATTCTCAAATGGTTACCTCTCCATCGAATGGTCACTAACTTCATCATGACAAAATCTGCATGCAAATAGCTTGCCACAACAAGCAGCTCGAAGCTTGCAGTTTCTCTTGTAATGTTCACATCCGAAAATTTGTTTCTCAGGATCACGAAAAGATGGGGAACATCCAAGTATATCTTCGCCATTATCAGCTTTAGTAGATGTTGATTGCGAATATTTTTGCTGAGAAGCTATCCACCCACTAATCAACACAATTACAGTTAATGGAGTAAGTTAATTGGGCTAAAAGCATAGGAACGATATATATTGCGGGGTATAAAAATGATAAAAGTAGAAAAAATAGTAAGAAAGCTATACCTGGTCATTAGGTTTTGAATAAGATAGGCTTTTCTTCTTGGATCAAGAGTTGAATCGCGAGAGACCTTCCTTATCTCTGATTCAAGCTCATTTTGGTTCATCCGGAAAATATCTTTCCACCCAGGCTTAAATGTATGATCGCTTTGTTCCATTGATTCATGTGTATCATATTCTGAAAATGATATACATAAAGATCATGAACTATGGACCTAGCAAATTTTTCGAGATATATTTCTTTCTAATGACTGTTGAATATCCTACTATGTTGACAATAGTGAAAGAAAAAAAGAGTTATGTGATTCAGTTGGCTTACATCCACGAACAAGTGCATATAGGCTACATCTTATTCATTCTCTCAATACAGCATTACAGTGACCACTTATTTATAAAGGTGAAATACAAATGTGAAGAAATAATATGGAGGAAATAATTCCAAGATTAAATCATACAAAATCAACAATAATGATCAGAGAATGTTGTTGCGATCATCCAATTATCATTGGATATAGTCTTGATTCCTAAAACAAACAGAAATATTAAGTGTAAATGAAGTAGATTTATAAACGTGTTAGAAGTACCTTGTGAGATACTACTTTCTGATGTGGATGCCTGCGATGAAGCTGCTGTAGTACCTTGCCACCATTCATTAAGCCACTCACTGAACATTGTGTTCTTAGTAGCATGCTTCCACGTGTCCATCATTTTATTTTGCTCTTCCTGAGTAAGAGCAGAAGTTACCCAAGGTAGCATCGATTGAAGCACTTCTGCTCCTGTCGTGCCAATTATGCGGCCGACAAGTTTGTCCTGCTCCTCCACAGAAAAATGTCTGTCAAACAATGGCCAAAGCTCAACTTCTTCACGCATAACATGATGATCTAAAGTTACTTTAACTGATTTGCACATTCCCTGAATCTTTGTTGCCAGATCATTATATTTCTTCAAACTATCTGTATTCCCAACCACGTTATTTAAATTCTCATGAAGTTGAGAAAGCTCAGCCAGCGCAGATGAGATATCCTCAAACAATTCTTCTTCCTGCTTGTGGTCCAAAGTGTAAGAATGGCTAACATTGTGAAGAGTTTCCTTGGATTCTAAGGCAGGGAACACAATATCATCCTCTGCATTACTATGAGCTCTATATAAGCCCCACAAAAGGCGAAATCTACCAGTGAACTGTCTGAGGAAACTTTCATCACAATCACCAAGTTTCCCAGATTCAACATCTAGAAATTCCAAATCTTTCCGAATTGCTTTGTGGAATTTAAAGATATTATCAATTGGTCGTGATGTAAGGCCACTGATACTGGAACTATTATCTGTTTCCCAGTTGAAAAGGCTAGAGATGAGAGAAGGAGCACTTGGACCAATAGATAAAGAACGCAAAGATTTTGCTGTAGCCAGAGAATTCATTCCTAAACTATTGCTATTAACACCTAGACCGGGAACACAACAAGACTGGTTTATGAGAGAAACGTTTTGCGATTCTGTTCCTGAAATATTACAACACCCATTACTTTTTACTGAAGAAACTAATTGTCCCTGCTTGACTCTCTTCCCACACTTACTTCCTTGTCCTAAAGTTGTACTCTCACTGGAGGTACCTTCACAGGCACAGGAACGACAAGATCTGTTAGAGTTCTCTTGTGTCTCTTTAAGATCCTTTATGGGACAACAACCACTTGCATTAGAAGACAAATAGACTTCCCCAAGACAACCTTTGCACGCCCACCCAGAGAACAAAGTAACCAGTGCAGTATCTGACGCTGGAGCTGCAATAAATAATATCGATAAATAAATCATAACACACTGATTCAGAAAGATGGAAAATGGAAGGCGATATATTACCTGCCATGTTAATGTTATATAGGAAACTCCGAGCTTCCTCTTCACTCAGTAACCCAACCAACCATGGTAAGACACATTCGATCAGTCTCAATGGCATAACACACAAACTCTGATACAAGAGTTCTCGTTGTCGTTCAGTAGTAAAGTGCTTCCTTGCAAGTGGAAGAACCTGTAATGTATGTTGATGAGACATCTAGAATCATACAAAGGAATTCCTTTTATGTTAAATTTGGAATGCATAACGTGATGTATCATTATACGTGCTTGCATCATTCCCATGTAAATGAAATTCTTTGTTAGTGAAACTGAAGCTCTTGCCAATGCTGCTACAGAAATATGCATGCAGAGATCCAAGAAGAATTACCAACCACTGAACCACACACCTGAATTTCCTCGTTGCGGAAATGCGTCTTAATGGTTTCCATTATATGATCAGCCTGTGAGCATAACTCAGAATAAAACTCAGAAGATGAGTTGGCTCCAGCACTTTCAATACTTTCTATCAAGCATCTAAATTTGTCGAATTCACTCTCTTCTTCTGCATGCTCCTGGACAAAAGACATCTCTGCATCTACAGCAGGGAATATGACTTTGTCCTCGGCAATGCTGCAGCAAAGGTAAATTGATTTCAATACACAATTCACAAAGAGAAAAAGTATACAGGTGTGACTACTGAGAACATTTTATGTAAGAATCTGCGTATCATATATGCCAGACTCCAATTATTGAACTATCAAGATTCAGCCGAAACTTGATTAGAAAAAATGAAATAGAATATAAGATGCCCAGACAGAATTTAAAAAGAATTACCTATGGAAAATACAGACTTCGGCTATAAATTGGAGTCTCCTATTAAAAGCAGATAGATCAGAGAAATCTCCTTTGAACTTTATGCTTCTAGCTGCTTCAGCAATATCATTCAATTCCTTTTCAATAGCCTTATGCCAATGCAATATATCATCCACTGGATGATAGAGAGAAGACCTAACAGCATTACAATCAGTTTTTGAAGATTCACAAGAGCAGTGTCCGTTCTCAGTGGGAATAACGGCACAAGAAAGCTTAGGTTCTTCATCATAATGCTTCCGCTTGTTGGTCATCTTTACCCCATCCATCCAGTTGAATATAATCTTCATTAAGAACGAAAAGATAAATCAGAGGACATGATCACCTAATGCTTAATGCTTGTGTTTCAACTCAAGGTATCTAACCTGTTGAAGCAGCTTTTCATTGGGGATAATTTTCTGCAAGCATTTCCGCATATCCTGTCGTTCATCAGGTGAAATTGACGAAGAAAGCCATGGCAAGAATTCTGCCATCATATTTACAGGAATGCTGCACAAGAATTGCCACACTAATGATGCCTGCTCGTCGAATGAGAACTTCTCATTAAGCAAGGGAAAGACCTGTGAAATCAAAATCATATACCTGTCTTAGAGCAGAAAAAGGAGACCCTTAGGGAGAGTTTGAAATGAAGATGAAAGGCCCATCATTAATGCATAACACGAGATAATGACGGTGTTGATTCCAATACACAGAAAGTAATGCAATCTGAATGGATATTTCTGTATTTAGCAAACTGAAAGTAACCAAGTATACACAGAACATACGTCTTCTGATACAACCCATCCCTGTAGTAGATAGCGGACCACCTAAACCTTGATATCATATTTAAAGACACTGCAATCACCTTCAACATTATAGAATAATATCTTTCTTTCATATACCTGCTCTTCTTCCTTGGACATGTGCTGACCAATGGATGTTTGAAGGGCCCCCGTACAAGAGGCCAACTCTCTATTGTAGCTTTCTTCATTTTTCATATCATTTCCCAGCAATGAAAACAGCTGATCAAATAGCACACTTTCACCCTCATGCTCAAGGGAATAAGTTCGTGCCACATTCTTCACACGGATATCAAGCGCAGGGAATATAACCTGCCATTACCAATTTGAATGACATTTAAATGGTTAACTCGCGTAATCCTAAACCTTTTAGGGACAGCAGTTAAAGAACTATGAAGCAACGGATAACACATAAGATCACATGAATTTCCTAATCAACTGATTATGTCTTGAGATAAAAATTCCTGAGAGAATAATAACCTAGGATGAAAGTGTCAGTAGACCATCTGAAAAGAAAATACATATTGTTAACTACATATTGTATATTCTTGCCCTACTGAAAGAATAAGGTGGTTTAAATTTGAAATATATTATATGAGAAGATATCTACATAGTCGAATGACAAGAGAAGCAGGCATTAAATTGTTAACTATAAGTCTTGAATACAATATTCATCATTTTTAACAGTTAATAACATTTTTACTTAAGGTAAAGATCGTTATGATGTCATCAATATTAAAAGTGAAAAAAGTGCGGAAAGGATAATTGTTTAGATGTATTTGCGTGTTGCTTACATAATGTTTACAATTTGAGATTTGATCCTTATGGCTCAAAAATATGTAAAGAATCAATATTTTGAATTCTTTCTATTACGAGTTCCCAGAGAATATTCTAAATTAAACCAATAGCACGATTCTGTTAAAACTGTAGCCATCAAATTAGAAAAGTGACGTACTTTTCTCAGCTTACGTAGATAGTAAAGCAAGGTGCCGGACCAAATTATGCTTTTGTTTTACAATAACCATACATTGTATATAGGAAAAAGATCACTCAATCTAGTCATTTTCTATAAATAGAAACACATTTTGACATGTAAAGCATACACAGCTAGGGCTGTTCACGAGTCGAGCCGGCTCGCGAACTCGGCGAGCCGGCTCGAAAAAAGCTCGACTCGAGCTCGAGTTTTTTCGAGCTCGAGCTCGAGCCTAACGAGCCCGTTTTAAGTTGTTCGGGAGCTCGCGAGCCATTATATTTTAATATATATATACTTTATTATATAAAATATCTTATAATATATATAATATAATAAATATATGTACACACCTTAAAAAACAGAGCCATCAGCCCATCACCCCTCCCATTATATTTTAATATACTTTATTATATATAATATAATAAACCTAAAAAACAGAGCCACACCCCTCCTATTATATTTTAATATATATAAACTTTATTATATAAATATATTATATTATATATAATATAATAAATATATATACACACCCTAAAAAACAGAGCCATCACCCCTCCCATTATATTTTAATATACTTTATTATATATAATATAATAAACCTAAAAAACAGCAGCCGCACCCCTCCTATTATATTTTAATATATATATATACTTTATTATATAAAATATATTATATTATATATAATATAATAAATATATATATACACTAACCCTAAACAACAACAGCCGTCACCCCCCATTTAGAATCCCAGATCTAACTTCCAAGTTCCACCCCTAAATCAAATTTGAGAAGAGCTGAAGAGTAGAGATTGGAATTTGAGTAGAGAGTGATGAGATTGTTGAAGAAAGCTCGGTTTTGAGGTGTAGGGGTTATGCATTTCTTGAGGTGGGTCAATCTATGGACTCGCTATTGTTGATGTGATTTTCAAGCTTTGTTTGCACTGTCATTGCCATAGCTTTGGGGACAAATTAAAGCTTTCAAGTCGAGCTTTCGAGCTCGAGCTCGAGCTGAAAATACACACACGAGCTCGAGCTCGAGCCTTGGTAAGCACAGCTCGATGAGCTCGAGCTCGAGCTCGAGCTCCTTTAGACATTTTCGAGCTCGAGCTCGAGCCGGTCAAAATCGCCAAGCTCGGCTCGAGCTCGACTCGTGAACAGCCCTATACACAGCAAACTTCGGAAAGCAGACTGACCAACTTTGAAGAGGCGTACTACATATGCAAAGATCATCGCTAAACACTTCTGACCAAGAAAATACTTCGCAACTTTGCATACAACGAAAACGCCTACTTGAGAAAATCAGCTATCAGTAGAAAATTAATGATTAAACAGAATACTTGCAGATTGAGTTGCGTAATTAGGTAAGCAACGAATTACAGTAATTACATCATCCATCAAATTTTCTAAAAATTAACCTCTGAGCTCATATTTATTGCCTGGTATAGTTAAAAAATGGCACTATTTAGAAAAAATTTCAAACACAGAATTACTTGCCAAAGGTTTTTTTTTTTATACTTCCAGTAAATCTGATATGCAAAAGTTTTCATAAATTTAATTTGCTCAGGCAAGCTGCTTAGGATCCTTTGAAATTTATGAAAATAAAGAAAATAAATGGAAATCAAGTTCAGCTAAACAACGGAAATTCACCAAAGCAGGTTCAATTGAAAGAATACACCAACAAACATAAACTTTAAGAAAATTTCAGCTAAAATGCTCAAAGAACTCCAAAACAAATCAATCAAACACAAAACTTACCACCGTAATTTAGCAAACAAAATAGAACACATAACTCGACTAAATCTAATTCAACTAACATCCGATTCAAAACACAAATACAAACCTCATCTTCGGCATTGCAGTGGTGCTTATAAATCGACCTCAAGAAATGACACTTCTCAATCAACTGCTTCATGTCTCCGCCGCTTCTATTAGTCGCCAACGCCATGGCGGCGCGGTGAAGACCTTCCAGCTCCGCTCGAATCGCCTTGTGAATGAACAAAAAAATCCGAATCGGCGACGATATTCTCAGTGTCGCCGCCGCCGCAGCGGAGCGAGCGTTCTGATCCACCGGCGCCACGACCGGCGCCATCACCGTAACGCCGCCCTGCTCTATCCCCGGCGTCGCCATCTGTATAAATTTGCCCCCTTGTGTGTAGTTTGTTCTTTTTTTCTCTCTCTATCTATAAACTTTATTAATTTTGTTTATTTACGAAATAAAAATGAAATGAAATGAGTGAGGTTGATTATTAGCGATGGATAAAGAGGGGGCAATTTATAGTTGGACACGTGGATGTGAGATTCAAGTGATGGTGACGTGGCGGTAATGGTACACGTCAACGATGTGATGGTGGCTTTGTCGGCGTGCATGGCACGTGATGGGGAAGTGGAAGTACGTGGTTTGAGCGAGTTATAATCACAAAATTAAATCCAAATTGTAGTATGTGTTCAAAGTTAATTATATTTTTATATGATAAATATTTATTTGGCAATAAAGCATGCACCCATTTTTATTTTTATTATATGCTCCAAGTAGCTAGCTATAATTACATTATATAAAACTATGAAATATAAACAAAATCATTCAACTCTGTAGACGTATTTCGGGTCCCAACGTATCTCTTTTGAATCAAAGATGAACATTTGTCATAAATATACTAAAGTTCATAATTGAATTTGTCACATTTTATTTAATCTAGAATATACAAATACGTGTATTTAGTTAGAGAGCAAATGACAAGACAAAGATATAGATAGTGTAGAAGGCATATGCCAAATGTAAGGCTGGCATGCGATATATTCGTGCTATCACACTTCCCTTCTATCCCTATGCTTTGGAGAGTCGTACCCCACCACCACCACCAATTTTATTTCATTTTAATTGTACCCTACTCTTCTAGTATTTACCGGTTGCTTTTCCATATACAACAAAAATGGGCAAAAACCTTAATTACAAACTAGAAGGTGCAAAGGAGATTAAGGAAGAATTCATCATTAAAATGCCAAAAAATAAAATCAAGCAATACAAAGATAGAGTTCTATAATTTGAAATAACAATATGTCAGTAATTAATTTATAATCATATAACAATGCTAAAACGAACGTAATTTGTTATTATATAAGTTCTCAACAGGCTACAAGAATTTTGAAAGTTAAACAAGCTTCACGCCGATAAAAAATGTAGCTCCATTAAATCTTCCAAACTATAGATCTCGTGTGCAAATTTGGTGACAAACTCCCCAAAAAATAAGTTTATCTTTGCAAGTTTTAGTTCAATGAAATCAAGCTTTGAGTTTTATCAAAAATTAGACAATTTATGACAATAGATTATAATATTATGTGTTTATATAAAATTTTAAAAGGAAATAAAATTTATAATGTGATTAGCTAAGTAAAAGGAAATAAAATTTGGGTAAGAATTTTTGCTAGACAAGTTGATTTTTGGGGACCGCTTTCCGAATCATGGGACCATACGGCGCTTTGTCTTTAAGACATGAGTGTGAAACCTATGATACTCAATTGACATTAATTTTTCAAGTATTTACCAAGTATTTTTTTTTTTATTTCTTAAGTCAATAATAATATTAATATATACACTGTATTTAAGTTAAAAATATCTATTTCCAAAAAGAAAGAAGTCTGAATGAATCTCGTGGTCGATATGACATGCTTGGTAGCACATATGATATATTGGTTATCGACTTAGAGGTACCTTAAGGTCTTGATATAATATATATAAGTATGAAAAGATTGATTATGTTAAAAGTAATATTGAAATTTAAAATAAAAACTAAAATTTGTGAATTAATTAATAAATATTTAGGTATTTTGTCAAGTGAAGGTGGGATATATTTTCGAGAATTTATAAGAAAAATTATTAAAAACACTTTTTTAAATAAAATTTTCTATCCGAAAAACCCATACAAATATTTCACAATCTCAAAAATCTATTACTTTTATGTAATTTATTATTGATTTTAAATATGCTAATTATGAGAATCTTTTGAATTTCACAGATTTTTTGGGTAGGAAAAAATATTTTTTGAGATTTTTAGTTATTTTTCTAATGTATATTGTTTAGTCAATAACGTGAGAAGATCTACCCAACCTCCTTGAAATTGAGGTGCATATTAATTGTCACTTGGTGTAGGGTTTAAGTGGGGACGTACGTATTGATTATTTAATATATACAGATAATATACTTAGTAATTATCCCACAAATTTATAATAATTGTTTGAAAACAATAGTTGACATTTATCTATAATTTAATCCACCAAACCTCAAGTGGGGTTATAATATTATTCAATTTTTCAAACATTGGACTAATATAGACTATAGACGAATGCTTTTATTATAAACAATAAATATAATATAATACATGTGACTTTTCATACTTTAAAAGTTATTTAGTTTACGAAATTAAATAGGGAAAAGTCATATTCCATACATTCCCCCTAAACCATTTTCTAGACTACGTTCAATACTTGAAAACGTTTTCTTTTCTTTTTTTTTTTTTTCATTTTTTAAGGTTATGGGTAATAGTCGTTGTGACTAATAAACACATAGGAAAATAGTGGAAATTATTGAAAACTTCCCAATATAAAATTTTTATATTAAAAAACTCATTAAAATATTTTTAATTTAAGTAATTATTTTATAAACTTTTTAATGAAAATTAAAAATTAAATTAACAATTTGGACTTAACTACCCATCATTTCATAAGTTAAGATCAATTGATTTTTGTTATCAAAATGTTTTTATTTTGGATTTTTCAAATTGAGAAGCTGCATAATAAGTTTCCTTGTTTAAATATTTTAAAAGCTTTTATCTAATTTGTTTTTGACCTTAACATGGTTATTATGACAAAAACATTTTTTAATTGAGAAGATTAAAAATAGAAAAAGTCACATTTGAATCATAATTAGTATTGGATATCTTTTCAATCTGAGTTATTAAATTTTTTATACAAAAGTACAACCAATTAATTCTTAATCCATAAAGTTAAGAGTAATTAAGTCGTAAGGGTTTTTAATGAAAAGTTAGTGGAATGAATTTTTTGTATTAAAAACCTAATCATAAATTTTATCATTACAAAATCTTATTCAAATATATAAATACAATTTTTTATCTATAGACCACCTTCTTAGTGGGAAAAATTGATCACTCCACCTAAATAGTAATTTTAAGATATATTTGAAAATGGCCAAGTATACATCCCACCTCTCTCAGTATTATAATCATGAGCGTGTGTTGTGCTTATGCTTAACCCACATTCTATAATTAAATATTTCCCCACTATTTATTAACTTAAGTAAATTCCACCATAAAATTTTCAGTCTTATCGTTTTCTTACCTTTTTTTTTTTTTTTTGGTGATTAGATTAGGCTTCCTTTATGAATTATTAAAAATTAAAGTTTGCTTTAATGTTTAGTCACTTATCAAATAAGTGATTGAGATTATTAAAGATGCAAAAAAGGAATAGTTTAGGGCTTGGTGCTTATGAAAATATTTAATCTTTTGGTAAAGTTGATTTTTCCACTAAATAGTCTGCAATTATACAATACTCAACTTGTTAGAAACTTAGGATATAATTTCATTATATTTGTACATATAGACGAGGGAAACCCGCAGCCGCTACCGTGAGGTGCGCACTGGGTAAACCCTGCTCTTGTGTAATAGCCTGCAAACCACACAAGAGAGGTAAACCAGCCTAAGTTGCCCATAGCTGACAGGCTCACAGTAGAGAAGGCAAATAGGCAATCTCTCATCAAAATTCGAACCCGTGACCTAGGCCACAAGTTCAAATGCTCTTACCAACTCTACCGGGGGTTGCCCCATTGTACATATAGTTTTGTAAGTGAAGATCATAGCCACAAGGGGTGGACAAGTTTTTTTGGCTTCTATTCTCTTAAGTGAAGGGCCATATTTGGAACAAGCTAATTGTGAGCTGAATTTAGGTCATTTTTAGGAATCTATAATAATATTTTTGTGGACTTTATTGGGCCCAAGTTTTTCTTGTATTAATATTTTAGCCCATTTTGAATTTGGACCATGATTTCCTAGTTGTCATCAATTGATGCTAATTCAAGTACAATCACGAACTAAATGAATTGAAATCGACTCGTATCTCAAAAATCAGTTTAAACTCAAATTATCCATTGAAAATAAATTGAAATTGAGCAATCGAGCTCAATACTTTGAGACTTGAGTAAAGCTCAAAATAACATAAAATTTAGTAGACGATTCGACTCATTTGTAAGAATGGATACAATTGAGTCGACTCGAGTTAACTCGCATCCCTGCAAAGTGCAAACAAACCTGAGACGTGTAATTCTAGCTAGCTGGGGTTGAATCTGCTGCAACCCTAAGAAAAAAGTGGAAAATACAGACACGGAGAGTCTAGAACGGGCAGTGATACTGAAGGCTAATGAGAGTTTCCCTTCAAACACGCATTAGTCTCTGTCAGAAATTATGCACACTTTCCAATTCAACACAACCTCTTCCCCCCACAGATTCAACTCAATTCAATCCCACCATTTACATATAAATAAGCATCTATACATACATATATTTGCGATATAATTAACTAACGGAAGGATCCTGTGAATTACTGTTTCCTTGTTCTGCAATCAAAATCTTTTGTAATTTCCTCTATTTTGTATTCTATCGCAATTTTCTCCGGCGATCGGTGTAATAAATAGTTATTTAATGACCGCCGCTGCCGCCGGCGACCGCCGGAACCTGAAGGAGATGATCTACGACGCTTCCGCCGGTGCCACTGCCGGTGATTAATTATCTTTCGCAATTTGACCTAAATTGTGCATTTTTATTTTCTTCACAGTTGGTTTAATGTTGTAGACTTGTAGTGTTAATTTTTATTACTTTCGTGAATTAAATTTCAGGTGCAATAGCAGCAACAGTAGTGTGTCCATTGGATGTGATCAAAACAAGGCTTCAAGTCAATGGCTTGCCTGGAATGCATCCTTCTGGCCGTAGAGGTGTGTGTTTACTCATAAACTTTAAATTATTTAATCAATTTATTTTAGTAAAGTAAACTGAATTATAGTTGCTTATTTGTGCTCTGTAGTTGCTATGAGATACATATTTGTGATCTGATGGGGTGTTGCATGATTTTGGATTGGACTAACTATTTTTTCATAATAAACATTAAAATGATTGCCTTTACGTAGTGTTTAGTATTTCATGTTATTAATTATTGTTTTGATGATAATCAGGTAGTGTTATTCTTATGAGCCTGCAAAATATAGTCCGAACCGAAGGACTGAAAGGACTTTATCGTGGCCTTACACCGACATTGGCAGCATTACTTCCGAATTGGGCAGTAAGCGTTATCTTGAAGTACTTGTATTTCAATCAATATTTGAGTTGTATCTTTGATTGGTTTTGGATTATATTGAATGTTTTTCTGCTGTATTTTGCATTTCTTTTAGAATTAGAAGGTCAAAAACGATGCTTCATTTTGTCTGTCGTTGGAATTACATTTACTTTACGTGAACACTATGTTATATTTCGTTTATCTTTATCATGACCCGGAACATAGATGAAGCAATAACTAAAATTTGATATGTTATCAAAATGAAAGCTAGAGGAATATGATATCTGATGTTTAACTTTATTGAAGCAGTTTTTTAATGGTGCAAGACTGCGTTTTAATACTGTAATTTGCTTACACGCTTTCTTAGCTGAATTTGATGACTTGCAAATTCTTTATTATTCATATTTTAGAAAGAAGTACTTTACAGAGTTTTTATCTTTTTATGGAAAGTTATACGGGCAGTCCAAAATATACTGCCAGCACTGTACTATTCATTCATAATTGCAGAAAAAGGGTATATCTATTGGAGTGTCCTGATAGTGTTTTTTGAAATGTCATGTCAATTTCATTTTTACTTGTGGAAGTTGGATTTTTTTTTTTTTTTTTTTTAAGTCGAGGTAGATCACAATAAATCCTTTCTTTTTGACATCTTTTACATCCATAGTGACTAATTATTCATCATTTGTAGGTGTACTTCACAGTTTATGGTCATCTTAAAGAGCTACTCCATGCCTATGGTAGGTTTTCTACTCATATATCTAGGAAATATTATCTGTGTATTACTGAGTTTCAAAATATATATATATATATATATATTGCTGGTCTTAATATAGCTTGTAATAGAAGTGGGTACAATATAAATATATGATTTTTCGGGAAGCGAATATCATAGTTTACTTTTCTCAATTTTAATTATTTGCTATCATACAGAGGGTAGCAATGACCAGGACCAGCTTACAATTGCTTCAAACATGATAGCTGCTTCAGGAGCTGGTGCAGCAACATCCATTGCAACAAATCCATTATGGGTTGTTAAAACACGACTTCAAGTAGGTTGGAATGTTCTTGTAACACGAATACGTTGATGTTATTCTTCCAATCACTGCATGCTTAATTGTGAATAGACTGATTTCTTACGATACATATATGAATTGACATGATCAATATAAAACTAAATATTTTGTCAGGGATTTTCGTATATCATATTATTTCTGTCAGATTTTCTTCGAACTAATCCGAACTCCATCTCTGTGCTTAGACACAAGGAATGAGGGAAGGTGTGGTTCCTTATAAAAGCATAGTATCAGCTTTGAGACGAATTGCACATGAAGAAGGATTTCGAGGATGGTACAGGTTAGTCAATTTAGTTTAGTACGTCAAAACATCTTAGAATTTTATCAACATCGAAGCACTGCAAATTGTTGCTCTATCATGCAATTTTAAGAAAAAATCATTGTATTGGCAACTTAAGCTATCTTTTATTTTCTTCTGTAAACAACAAGAAATTCAGTTGCAAGGCTGCTGATATGCTGCTACAATTCATTTTTTTTCCCTTCCATTACTTTTACAGTGGTCTTCTGCCGTCCTTGGCTGGAATTAGTCACGTTGCTATTCAGTTCCCTGCATATGAAAGAATAAAATTCTACTTGGCTAAACGAGGTAAGACCAGGGAACTTACTTCTGTGTTTATACCTCTGTCTTTTCCTCACTTTTAGAGCTTTTATTTAGGGTAAATTACATACACTCCCTGCATGTACATCTGAGGTTAGAGAGAATTTATATGACTTACCATGTAAAAGCATATTACCAATTCACCCCATGTCAAAACATTTTAGATTTTATCCTCTGTTTTTTGAATTGTGAGGAGATCAGGGGTGTTTTGGTATTTTACAACCTCAGTGGATTTTATTATACCTGAATGAGAATTCATACTTCTTTTTTCTTATTGTTTTTGTTTCCTGATTTCGAAAGATAATAAAAGCACCAATGAGCTCAACCCATGGGAAGTAGCTATCGCCTCATCATTCTCAAAAGTAGTTGCTTCTGTACTAACATACCCTCATGAGGTATGACATCCCTTTTACTCTCTACCTAAATAGTAAACATTCATCAATTTTACCCATTGCCTCATATTTTTTCCTTTTCACTTCACACCAGGTTGTCCGCTCAAGGCTGCAAGAGCAAGGGCAAAATCGTAATACCCAAATGCACTATGCAGGTGTTGTCGATTGCATTAAAAAGGTTTTTAGAAAAGAAGGTATCCCGGGTTTTTATCGTGGCTGTGTTACTAATCTCTTGAGAACTACTCCATCTGCTGTGATAACGTTTACCAGTTACGAGATGATACATAGATTTCTGCTTCACGTCTCTCCTCCGCATTCGAAACCCGATGGAGAAATTGGGTCCCACAAGGGAACTGAGGGTCCCGAAGAGAATAAGAGTTTACACCAATCTGTAAACTCATCTAATGATAGAACGCATTTTATTCCTTTGAGTAGTAGTGGGGATAAGCTAACTGCTCGGAATTGAGCTTTCATTCTTTTTTACTTATACCTTTAGTGGATGTTTGAATAATAAGCAACTCGAATTGAGTACTCGTGTTGTATGTGTCGTCTTTTTTCGTAAGTTTTGAAATAGTGTAACATTTCCCTTTGTTGATTGTTGACGTTCCGTTTTCACAATAAACTTCCACATAGTGTTTCATCCTTTTTTTTTTTTGAGCTATTGGGAATTCAGGATCTAATATGAATGACTTGATAAATTGCAAGATTTCAAAGAGCTCGTAATAATTGGGAATGACATAAAAGAAAGAAGTGCATTAATTAACCTTATATACAGTCTAATATAGTTCCCTGTACAAAAAACAAACTCCTACTAATTTTTACCTGTCCCTATATAATATACATAGAAAACTCGATTGAAAGAAATCAGACAAGATAAAGAGAAAGTAGAAAATACATAAAAGAAAAATGTTATATGTATCATCGTTATAATATCACTAATTTTTCATCATCTTTTAATTTAAAAAGTATGGATGTAACGAATTCATTATAATCACTTATCAAAACTATGGGAGGTGCAAAATCAGCGATATATTAAAATGATATATAGCGATTAGCATCACTCAAACATAAATTCCACCAAAACCAATATAAAGGGTGTTTGTATTCCTACCATCCACTTGTACAAGAACACCAAGTGGAAACAGCAAAACTCAGGCAATAAAACTTGTTGTAGTGGTAGAATGGCCACAAACGGGCGTAGACAGGGTGGGGCGCGGGGAGCCACCGCCCCACCCAAAAAAATAATATAATTTATTTGTAATTTATTAAATTTTTATTTAATTATATATAATTTTATAACTGTCGCCCCATCCATTTTTGATTTTTTTCTGTTTCTGATTCCCCCACTGCGCTAACCCACACATTCACAGACGTTGGCGGTGATTGAAGATTCTTATTCTTCAATAATACATCATCGTCTGTTTCAGGTGAAAAAGGGATCTTTTTTCCAGCCCCGGGCCCATTTACCTTTCCATCCTGACCACTTTGAATATCAATCAGAAAATCCAACACCTCATACATGGAAGGTCTCAAATCCTTCTCGAGTTGCAAACACCGAAATGCCAGCTCAGCAACAGAAGTAGTCATCCTTCTGACCTCAGCATTAGACTCATACCCAAGAGACGAGTCAATGAGCTCATCAAAAGCGCATCTTTGTATCCTATTCAAAGCTAAGTTAGCCAGATTGATATCATGCCTATGCCTATTTATATCAACTGCAGGCAAAGATGATATAAGCTCAATAAGTACAACTCCAAAGCTATAAACATCGCTTCTGTCTGTGAGTTGGTAGCAATGGTAGTACTCAGGGTCAACATATCCAGGCGTCCCTTGAGGGGCGGTTGAGATATGAGTGACGTCTTTTGGGAAAAGTCTCGACAGGCCAAAATCAGCAACTTTGACACAAAAATTATTGTCAAGTAATATGTTGTTTGTCTTGACATCACGGTGGATAATGTCGGATTTGTGGAGGTACGCCAATGCGTTTGCGGTTTCTATGGCGATGCTCATGCGATTAGCCCATGTGAGAGGGGATTCTTTGGCTAGCTTTCCATGTAGATGCTCAGCCACTGTGCCATTGGAAATGTATTCATACACAAGCAAGAGTTCTCGACTTCTTCTAGAAGTGCAGCCGTATAGAGAAACGAGATTCTTGTGCCTTAAACAAGTGAGGATTTTGATTTCATTCATGAATTGCTCTACTCTTTTGTAGTTGTGCTCGTAGAGGCGCTTTATCGCAACTTCTCTTCCGTCTTTAAGTTTGCCTATTTATGATAAGGTAGGATTGTTATTATGCTTCATGCCCATTCAAAACCACCATAACAAAACCATAATACTTCAGATTAGATGCATAAACGTGTGATAAGTGTATCTAATGGTGGTTAAATGTGGAGTGAAAATTGGATCCAGACCGTGAAAATTGGATGTAGTTTAAGTACATTTTGGGTCCAGGTCCAATAACTACCCACGGGTCCTTTACACGAATAAGACCGAATTATACCCGAACAAAATTTGAATTTTACCCCTTAAAAAATACTCATGGTCTTTATCCGAACAAAATCCGAAGTTTACTCGTGGGTCCTTTACCTAAACTGAAATGCATCGGACCTATCGGGTCAAACTTTTTTAGGGCCGGACGGATCTATGACCAGCTCCGAGTACTCCCCACCCATTGACATATATATGGTTGTAATAGAAAGCATTACACAATGTCTTAGAGGATTTGATCTGGTTTCATCTGATATCCCACTTGGTAGATGCACTCCAAGTGGATAATTATTATCTTATGCATGATCCATGCATATGTGATAAAAAGCTAAATCGGAACAGAAGATCCCGACAGTGAAAATTGGATGTAATGTAAGCACATTTAGGTTCAATATTAGTTTCTTACCATAGTATACGGTGCCAAAGCCTCCCTTTCCGAGTTCTTTAGAAGAGTCGAAGTTATTAGTGGCCTGTTCAAGTTCTGTGTATGAGAAAATAGGGATGTCAAAGCAGAAGCTCCCCCCTTCGATCCCCGACTTTGAGGATGGATCAGAAGATATGTTTCTTGAAAGAAGATAACCCTTGTTGATCCTTTTCTTGCGTCGCCAGATTACATACATAATGATGGCACATAAAAGAAGACATGCACCTCCAGGTATAGCTGACAACCATAAATTAGTCTGTTAATTGTTGTAAAATACTCAAAATCCAAGATGAAATCTAGTATGTAATAACTAATAAGTGTATATAGTTTGATCAAGGCACTTACTTGTGGCTAATATCAACGTCAACCGGCTCTTTCCTGCAACCGGAAACATAGCAAACAGCAACTTTATCAGATACTAAAACAGAGACGAAGAACTTCAGACTAAAATGTAAATAAAAAAAGATTGGGTTTTCAGCAATTTGACTAATGAAGAAAAACCACTGGAAACACATAACCTATGAAACTATTAGGCGGGTAATTTGATACCTCTTTTACACCGGAACTGATTCATGTTGTTAGTAACACACTCTCCTCCACTTCTATAACAATGAGAACATTCTTCAGAAACATTCCACTCCAGAGTAAATTCAGAACTCAACAAAGGGAAGAGTTCTCCATTCCAATTTGCCGTCAAATTTCTAGGCATTTGGATAAGTGAACATTCCAATGGAACTCTACCATCCTCATCGCTGATCGCAGGATTACTATAATACACAGTGAAAGAACTACAGTTGTAGTTACTGTAGTTCTCGAAACGACGATCTATTTCTTCACTATACGATTGATTCGAGCACATGTAGAGCGTGATATTCGAGAAAGTCGCGATTACTGAATCCGATTGAGGTATAGACACATTCGTGAAAGAAGCACAACTTCGACTGCTCAAGCGATCATGACGATCATAATCGCCGATTAAAAGCCTGTTTGTTGATAATTTCTGCACAATATGGTACCAATTCCCTCCACCGACGAGCTGGATTCTTGGAAAATCAGAAGAGCAGTTAACCATAAACAAACCGCAATGAGGTCGCAAAGCCAGTGGAAATTCAAGCGCCTCGAGATTTCCACAGCTGAACGGTCTTTCGCAACTGCAATCACCTTGATTGAGTAGAAAACCGAGAGCCAAAATGAAGAACAAAGCTAAAAACTTGGCTGCTGCCATAGCTGATTTTCCTTCAAAAAACCATAAAAATTAAAGTAGAAGAACAAAGAAAATTTGGTGATTTTGTTTTAATTTTCTAAGAGCAGTAAGGGATTTTCACTTTTATCTATATGCCAAATCATCTCCCTCCAAAATATCCCATAAATTTCTACCTACAATGGTAAAGCCTTCTTTTGGACCCACAATGCCACGTCATCTTCCACTATGTATTACTTAGATATAAATAACTATGAAAATATTATCATCATAAAAAATATAATAGATTTTTATACATTATTGTAAACTTAATTTAATTATCATTATTTATTTAATATAATTTTATTATTATTCTCAAAGAATAAATAAAATTTATTATAAATATTATTATATTAGTAAAATAAAGTATAGACAAAACTTATAATTTTTTAATAAAAACGAATTATAAAGCATAATAGTTTAATGGGGGCATATATAGATAAAATTTCTTATAATTAAAATATAAAAAATAATAATAAATTGGGGCTAATTGCATGTGCAAAAATTAATTGCACATTTTATAATTAAAAATAAAAACAAAAAAATAATAAAATATTAAATTTAAATTAAAAAATAATGCTGACTCGGCATTTAAATACTGAGTCAGCGTATTTTGGAGGGGCTGCTTGCCCCTTGAGAGGGGCTTTTCAGGAGCAGCCCACCAAAATCCCCATTGCAACTAAAAAGCCCCATGAATAGCCTCATGAAAATTCCCATTGTGAGTGCTCTAAAGTTAGTTCAGAGAAAGTCATAATCATTAGCTATAAACTCAAATAGACTCGAGCTTTAATTGAGTTAAGCTCAACTAGATGATAATCATTAACATGATATACTTATTACTATAAGATGTGTGGTTCTTATAATTTAAGTCATATTATCAATGGTGAACATTAAACCATTTATACACTAATTTGTCCACTATAGAGTTATTTTAGCAAAAATGATATAAATTCCTACCAATTTCTTTTATTGATAGTAATTCAATTTCCAATTTTCATTTAATGGTGAGAACACAATAAAGAGCCTACATTAATTGTCCAAAAGGTTGAATCCCCAACCCCAAGGGCTCCCCATGCCCCGGCCCGACAGAGCTATGGGAGGAATAAATCATGGTAACCCAGCCAATCACAGGGGCTAGACCAGTGCCCACTGCGCACAAGGAGCCCCCTCACTTGAGAGGTTGCTCCCACACTGCCGCTGGTGGGACTCGATCCTTGGTCATTGTCCAAACTTCACCCTTCTGTGACCAACTGGGCTGCCCATGCGGGCAAAGAGCCTACATTAATCATTCGAGTGGACGTTGACTTAGGTAAAGCACTAGCTGTTTCCTTGGTCTTAAATCTTAATATTTAATAATTTAAAGGGAATTGGAAAAAAATGCCAATTATTTGGCTATTCAATTTCTTGCATTTAGGCCCCATATCTTTTATTATTGGAAATTTTAAACAATAAATTTGGATTTTCTATTGGTGTGGTATCAAGTCCCTGATAGACGTGAACTTTCAACTAAAGTTGATACTATCAACTTTAGTTGAAAGTTCACGTCTATCAGGGCCCATACTTTCCTAGAAAAGCAAAAGTTGGAAGAAATGAAAGGTAAATTTCACGGGAGTCTTAGAGGAAAACGTGAATAAGGGTGCATTTTATTTCTTTTATTGAAATTAGAATTTTAATAAATTAAATCTTAGGAAACACCAAACACATTTGCCTGGACTTATTTCGTTTAAATCAAATTTATACGATTAGCCTTCTCGATGAATAAATAAATGAGTGATTCTTAAGAAATATTAAAAATAAATCACTTATGTGTAGAGTCCATGTTTAAATCGTGTATATATATATATATATTTAGCAGCTAAAGTATCATAACAATGTTTAAATGTAATTTATAAAGTGAATAAATAAATAACATATTTTTGTGTTATGATAAGTTTATTACACGAGTTGATTTATTGGGAATATTGCAGTATTATTCTTCATGATATGGGCTATAAATTTCTTTCATCCTCCAATAGTGACATATCCATCTTCTGAGAGTCATTGTGTTCCTCAAATTTCGTTGCCATTATTTGGTCTCGCTTCGTATAAATATAAAGTATCCCTAATGAGGAGTGGTCAAAAACCGTGTTAACCATTTGAACTTTTCGAATGTTACGTTATATTATAACATTTTATAGAGCAAGCTAATTTTTCTGCTCTGATCATTTTTTTTTTAATTATGTAAAAAATATCATTCCACAAAAAAATTACAGGTATCAAAGGCATGCCTCGAGATATACATGGAATATCTGTTGGGTCTATTACACCACACGACAAAAGCTCCGATAAGAGCAAGCGGGCACCTACAAAACCCCAACCCCACAATAAACCAGAGTATGATCTAGTCCCAAACTAAAGGATCAGTTGGTTTCGGATTAGATTATAATCGAATGTAGGCCTGGTGTGTTGAGAATAGTCTTAAATCAACCGACAGGTAGGTATCCAAACCAAACGATCAGTTGGTGCTCTGATGATTTATTTGTACTTGTAGCTGTAGTCTTTTTCTGCATTTTGATATAGAATTGTATATGGGTGTCCTCCATATTATGTACACTAACTTTGTTAATTGACTCTCAATGTTTAAAGAAATGTCTCTATGTTCAGAATCTGCTGCTATGTTATATCAATAACTTACTAAGCTTTTGATTCTTCTTTTTCTTTTCCTTTTCCTTTTTCTTTTGAGATTCATGAATTTGACAAAGATGAGAAAGACAAATCCCAGTTGAATTGGTGTTATAACTATATATATATATATATTTGTGTTAAATTGATCAAGTGAGTGTATATATTCCCATTACACAAACCATCATCACTTTCAGCCAAGACCTTCTTTGGAGCTGCTTTAGAATCCAATTCACCCGCATTCAAGTCTAATTGCTTCTTTCTCTATGGAATTTCAAAATCCATTAGATTCCAGACATGCAGTTCAGTCATTCGCAGAGAATATTAGAGAATTTAGATTTTAAATATGATCATTAATTATTATTAAATTTGATACTGACATAACAATATGTATCTTTAGTGTTTTTTGGCCCACAAACTATACAAAAAGCAACACAACACATAATATAAAGCCATAATTCATGCATTAAAACTTTTGATTCTTCCTTTCTCCAAGAACACATACTGTATATAATATAATATTATTTCTACCTACAGTTCCTCACTCTCTCAATTATGGGAATCTCAGTTCCAGTTGTTGTAATCGCCATCTCACTTCACCTCATCGCCTTCGTACTAGCCGGAGGCGCAGAACGGCGTCGTAGCAAGGCAGATGTGGAGCCATATACCAGTTACGAGATGATACATAGATTTCTGCTTCACGTCTCTCCTCCGCATTCGAAACCCGATGGAGAAATTGGGTCCCACAAGGGAACTGAGGGTCCCGAAGAGAATAAGAGTTTACACCAATCTGTAAACTCATCTAATGATAGAACGCATTTTATTCCTTTGAGTAGTAGTGGGGATAAGCTAACTGCTCGGAATTGAGCTTTCATTCTTTTTTACTTATACCTTTAGTGGATGTTTGAATAATAAGCAACTCGAATTGAGTACTCGTGTTGTATGTGTCGTCTTTTTTCGTAAGTTTTGAAATAGTGTAACATTTCCCTTTGTTGATTGTTGACGTTCCGTTTTCACAATAAACTTCCACATAGTGTTTCATCCTTTTTTTTTTTTGAGCTATTGGGAATTCAGGATCTAATATGAATGACTTGATAAATTGCAAGATTTCAAAGAGCTCGTAATAATTGGGAATGACATAAAAGAAAGAAGTACATTAATTAACCTTATATACAGTCTAATATAGTTCCCTGTACAAAAAACAAACTCCTACTAATTTTCACTTGTCCCTGTATAATATACATATAAAACTCAATTGAAAGAAATTAGACAAGATGAAGAGAGAGTAGAAAAAACATAAAAGAAAAATGTTATATATCATTTAATATCACTAACTTTTCACCATCTTTTGATTTAAAAAGTATGGATGCAATGAATCCATTATAATCAATTTATTGCAAGTTATTTCTTATCAAAACTATGGGAGGTGAAAAATCAGTGATATATTAAAATGATATATAGCAATTAGCATCACTCAAACATAGATTCCACCCATAAACAATATAAAGGGTGTTAGAAACATTCCCACCATCCACTTGTACAAGAACACCAAGTGGAAACAGCAAAACTCAGGCAATGGAACTTGTTGTAGTGGTAGAACTGCCACTAACCCACACATCAGTCACAGCCGTTGGCGATGATTGAAGATTCTTATTCTTCAACAATACGGCATCATCTGTTTCCGGCGAAAAAGGGGTCTTTTTTCCAGGCCCGGGCCCGTTTACCTTTCCATCCTCACCACTCTGAATATCAATCAGAAAATCCAACACCTCATTCATGGAAGGTCTCAAATCCTTCTCGAGTTGCAAACACCGAAATGCCAGCTCAGCAACAGAAGTAGTCATCCTTCTTACCTCAGCATCAGACTCGTACCCAAGAGACGAGTCAATGAGCTCATCAAAAGCGCATCTTTGTATCCTATTCAAAGCTAAGTTAGCCAGATTGATTTCATGCCTATGCCTAGTTATATCAACTGCAGGCAAAGATGATATAAGCTCAATAAGTACAACTCCAAAGCTGTAAACATCACTTCTATCTGTGAGTTGGTAGCATTGATGGTACTCAGGGTCAACATATCCAGGCGTCCCTTGAGGGGCGGTCGAGATATGAGTGACGTCTTTTGGGAAAAGTCTCGACAGGCCAAAATCAGCAACCTTGACACAAAAATTATTGTCAAGTAATATGTTGTTTGTCTTGACATCACGGTGGATAATGTCTGATTTGTGGAGGTACGCCAATGCGTTTGCGGTTTCTATGGCGATGCTCATGCGGTTAGCCCATGTGAGAGGGGATTCTTTGGCTAAATCTCCGTGTAGATGTTCAGCCACCGTGCCATTGGAAATGTATTCATACACAAGCAAGAGTTCTCGACTTCTTCTAGAAGTGCAGCCATATAGAGAAACGAGATTCTTGTGCCTTAAACAAGTAAGGATTTTGATTTCATTCAGGAATTGCTCTACTCTTTTGTAGTTGTGCTCGTAGAGGCGCTTTATCGCAACTTCTCTTCCGTCTTTAAGTTTGCCTATTTATGATAAGGTAGGATTGTTATTATGCTAGCATCTTAGAGTTACACTCAGGATCCTCTACTTCCATTTATGCTTCATGCAAATTCAAAACCACCGTAACAAAACCATAATACTTCATATTAGATGCACAAACGTGTGATAAGTGTATCTAATGGCGGTTAAATATGGAGTGAAAATTGGATCCAGACAGTGAAAATTGGATGTAGTTTAAGTACATTTTGGTTCAATATTAGTTTCTTACCATAGTATACGGTTCCAAAGCCTCCATCTCCGAGTTCTTTAGAAGAGTCGAAGTTATCGGTGGCCTGTTCAAGTTCTGTGTATGAGAAAATAGGGATGTCAAAGCAGAAGCTCCCCCCTTCGACGCCCGACTTTGAGGATGGATCAGAAGATATGTTTCTTGAAAGAAGATAACCCTTGTTGATCCTTTTCTTGCGTCGCCAGATTACATAGAAAATGATCGCACATAAAAGAAGACATGCACCTCCAGGTATAGCTGAGAACCATAAATTAGTCTGTTAATTGTTGTAAAATACTAAAATCCAAGATGAAATCTAGTATGTAATAACTGACAAGTGTATATAGTTTGATTAAGGCACTTACTTGTGGCTAATATCAACGTCAACCGGCTCTTTCCTGCAACCAGAAACATAGCAAACAACAACCTTATCAGATACTAAAACAGAGACAAAGAACTTCAAACATGTAAAATGTAAATAAAAAAAGATTGGGTTTTTTAATCTGGTTTTCAGCAATTTGACTAATGAAGAAAAACCACTGGAAACACATAATCAAGCAATTTTTCGTGGATTAACTTCAGGAATAATCTATGAAACTATTAGCTGGATAATTTGATACCTCTTTTACACCGGAACTGATTCATGTTGTTAGTAACACACTCTCCTCCACTTCTATAACAATGAGAACATTCTTCAGAAACATTCCACTCCAGAGTAAATTCAGAACTCAACAAAGGGAAGAGTTCTCCATTCCAATTTGCCGTCAAATTTCTAGGCATTTGGATAAGTGAACATTCCAATGGAACTCTACCATCCTCATCGCTGATCGCAGGATTACTATAATACACAGTGAAAGAACTACAGTTGTAGTTACTGTAGTTCTCGAAACGACGATCTATTTCTTCACTATACGATTGATTCGAGCACATGTAGAGCGTGATATTCGAGAAAGTCGCGATTACTGAATCCGATTGAGGTATAGACACATTCGTGAAAGAAGCACAACTTCGACTGCTCAAGCGATCATGACGATCATAATCGCCGATTAAAAGCCTGTTTGTTGATAATTTCTGCACAATATGGTACCAATTCCCTCCACCGACGAGCTGGATTCTTTGAAAATCAGAAGAGCATTCAACCATAAACAAACCGCAATGAGGTCGCAAAGCCAGAGGAAATTCAAGCGCGCCCAGATTTCCACAGGGGAACGATCTTTCGCAACTGCAATCACCTTGATTGAGTAGAAAAACGAGAGCCAAAATGAAGAACAAAGCTAAAAACTTGGCTGCCGCCATAGATGATTCTCCTTCAAAAAACCATATAAATTAATGTAGAAGAACAAAGAAAATTTGGTGATTTTGTTTTAATCTTCTAAAGTTAGTTCAGAGAAAGTCATATATCAGGTTAGACACGCTTAATTGACTTGGAAAATATATGTCTTAGTCATTATTATATATTATATAATATATATTGATTTTGGTGATATTTGTTGTTAGGCTTTGAAATGGTCATCCTGAAACAAGACACAAGAAGTTTCCTACTCCTCACTTTCAACTTGACCTAGTATCTACATAATTGACTTGAGTTCGAAATATCATTTATTGGTGTAATATAATAATGATATAAAATTGTGGATGATTTTTTAGCTGAGTATGATCAAGTTGTTCGAGTTTGATGAGTTATACCAAAATAGTTTCAGTTTGATTTTGTTGTGTTCGAGCTTGGGCTGAGTGTAATAAATTATAAGAGTTGGCGGTCGAGTTTATTACATTTCAGCTAGGATTGAGTTAATCAAAGCTTGTTTGTGTATGTAATAAAAATTATATTTAATAGTCATGAGTTCAGTTTAAATATTATTGGCTATGAGCTCAAAAAAAAACTCGAGCTTTAATTGAGTTAAGCTTGACTAGGTGATAACCACTAACATGATATACTTATTACTATAGAATCATAATCAGGATAAGATGTGTGGTTGTTATAATTTAAGTCATATTATCAATGGTGAACATTAAACCATTTCTACACTAATTTGTCCACTATAGAGTTATTTTAGCAAAAATGATATAAATTCCTACCAATTTCTTTTATTGATAGTAATTCAATTTCCAATTTTCATTTAATGGTGAGAACACAATAAAGAGCCTACATTAATCATTCAAGAGTGGACGGTGACTTGGGTAAAGCACTAGCTGTTTTCTTGGTCTTAAATCTTAATTTATTCAATAATTTAAAGGGAATTGGGAAAAAATGCCAATTGTTTGGCTATTTCTTGCATTTAGGCCCCATATCTTTTCTTATTGGAAAATTTTAACAATAAATTTGGATTTTGTATTGGTGTGATAGCAACTTTAGTTGAAACTTCACGTTTATCAGGACCCATACTTTCCTGGAAAAGCGAAAGTTAGACGAAATGAAAGGTAAATTTCACGGGAGTCTTAGAGAAAAACGTGAATAAGATTGCATTTTATTGAAATTAGAATGGTAATAAATTAAATCTTAGGAAACACCAAACATATTTGCCTGGACTTATTTCTCGATGAATAAATAACTAAGTGATTCTTAACTAGACCGGCCCAAGTATAAGTCCCAATACGTATCATCATCTCCTTGAACTAAAAACCCTTAGGGTGTGTTTGGGTGCTTGCTTTGGGTAACTCATGACTCTCTCTTGCAAGCTGCTGCTAATAATTGGCAGCAGGTCAATCACATCACCCCGAAACTTTGAGTTACGAGTTCAAAAAAGAGACGAGAACGAGTGGTTAAAAATCATGTTAATACCATCTTTGAACTTTTCGAATGTTATATGATAACATTTTATAGAGCAAGCTAATTTTTCTGTTCTGATGATTAGTTGTAGTCTGTTTCTGCATTTGATATAGAATTGTATTATGTATACTAACTTTGTTAAATGTTTAAAGAAAGATCTCTATGTTCAGAATCTGCTATGTTATATCAATAAACTTGCTACGATTGATACTCTCTACAAGCTTTGGATTCTTCTTTTCCTTTTCCTTTTCCTTTTGAGATTCATGAATTTGACAAAGATGAGAAAGACAGATCCCAGTTGAATCGAGTGTATATATATATATTTGTGTTAAATTGATCAAGTGAGTGTATATATTCCCATCACACAAACCATCACTTTCAACCCCTTCTTTGGAGCTGCTTTAGAATCCAATTCACCCGCATTCAAGTGTTCCTTCTTTGTCCATGGAAAGAATTTCAAATGCTAGAAATGTTGAATGCTACATAATAAATAAATCCATTAGATTCGAGACATGCAGTTCAGTCATTCTCAGAGAATATTAGAAAATTTAGATTTTAATATGATCAATAATTATTTGTTCTATTATTAAATTTGATTCTGACATAACAATATTTATCTTTAGAGTGTTTTTTGGCCCACAAACTATACAAAAGCAACACAACACATAATATATATAAAGCCATAATTCCTGCATTAAACCTTTTGATTCTTCCTTTCCCCAAGAACACATATATAATATTATTTCTACCTACAGTTCCTCACTCTTTCAATAATTCAAAGAAAATCCAGCTCACAAAGAACAAATAGAGAGGGTCAAACAATGGGGGTTTCAGTTCCAGTTCTTGTAATCACCATCTCACTTCATCTCATCGCCTTCGTACTAGCCGTGGGCGCTGAACGACGTCGTAGCAAGGCAGATGTGGAGCCAGATGAGTACGACGAGAAGACATACTGCCGATACGGTACAGACGCGTCGACGGTGTACGGTCTAACGGCGTTTGGGCTGCTCCTGATAAGCCAAACGGTGGTTAACGGCGTTACTAAGTGCTTGTGTTTCGGGAGAGGGATGATGGGCGGTAGAAGTTCCACTACTTATGCTGTTTTCTTCTTCATTTTCTCATGGTATGTACTCCTTCTTCTTCTTTTACTGTTTGCTCTTATTTACTTTCACCATTTTTGTCCACTGACTGGAGCTCAATAATTTAGAGGGTTGGTGTGTTTCTGATTGTGGGTCCCACACACTTTTTTTATGTTGATTACTTGATTATGTTAGATGATTGTGGGTTATAACTTATAAATCATTTCTAATTATGGTATGGTTTTGATGCTATATGAAAGACTGTTCTTTAAGTTTATTGGTTTTGGGACACTCTTACCAACAGGATCAGCTTTGTAGCAGCAGAAGCATGCTTGTTGGCAGGATCAGCTAAGAATGCTTACCACACAAAATATAGAGCAGTTTTTGGTGTTGAGCACTTATCATGCGCCAGTTTACGCAAGGGTGTATTTGCTGCAGCTGCTGCACTAACACTAATGTGTATGATAGCTTCAATCTTGTATTACTGGACTCATTCCAAGGCCAATACAGGTTATTGGGAGAAGCATCAGAATGAAGGCCTCGGGATGACATCTACAGAAAATCACAATCAGATGAAGCCCCGTGAATTCGAGAAGATTTGATTTCGGGTTATGTGATTGCTGCTCAATTTTTTTTTTTGTGTTTTGTCTTGTTTATGAGAATCATGAAGTCTGATGAATTATGTAACTTATGTATAAATATGTTCTGGTAAGAAAGGGAAGTAACTAAATTATCTCATGGTTCTTGCATTTCAAGAATTTGGAGTAAGTTTTCATTGTTTGGATTGAAGAATTTGGGATCTAATGGTTTCAAATCCGTTATACGTGTTTTAGAGTGTTTGTATGGACGGCTTACATATACATATGTGCATTTCAAATCTTCTGTGTAAATGATTAAATGTAATCATAGATTGCCTCAGTTAACCTCATCATACCATTCTAATGTGTCTCATTATTATTATTGGAGACAGTAAATAAAGTGGTGAATTATCTAGCATCATAAGTCCACATTTGCTACAATTCTTAATATTGCGCCCCACCGACACCAAACTTCCCACAAAAACACAAGATTAACATATAAAAGATGGATTACATATCTATTCCAACAATATAATTATAATATCTAGTAGCTCCTCGAGAATCAAATTCTATATCAAATTATTGTGAGAATTATTGAAGTATATAATGGATTATAAGTAGAGTCTCAAACATGATTATAAACACGACAAATTACTCATTTTCAAGGCAAAAAACAGCCTTCAAAATTATTTCAAACCTCTTATAACAAGAAGGTAAGCAAACTTACGCACAAAATGCATTTTATTATCATATATAAGCAATACGAAAGTTACATCCAGAACAGCATACTCTCAATTGCTGATCAAGTAAATAAAAAGTATATTATATATCATAGTAGGATAGGATGATCTATAGGGAAATGGGATATAATTATATTTTAGTGTTATACTTATTACGTAAACATAATTTAGCATCTGGGATAAGGGGTACCACAAGAACGAGCAACTTTCTTAGCACCAGGAGACTTGATAAACTTCTGAAGATTAGGGTTTCTCATGTACCCACACAGACATGGCCTTTGTTCCTTTATCTTAGCACAACATGCAGCACTTGGCTTGCTCGACGATGATATAGCCGAGGCGCATGGGCTAAGCTGGATCGGGTTGCAAGTTACGGCTCTTGTGACCTCGATTTCGCCAACAATCAACACAAAAATTGTGAAGATTAATGCTAGCTTTGCTATTTTAGTGTTCATGTTTTTTCGGTTGTGTGTGTTTTGTGTGGGTAAATAGTTTAGTTTGCATCTCAATTTATAGAGGGGGTGGCATAATAAAGTTGGATTATATTGCATGTGTAAACGCTATAAAGTGGACTCAATTGGTTGGTAAGTCGATTGAGATACTTTTTATAGCATATTTAATTTTATTGTTAATTATATAAGAATGATATGTATTTGAAGTTTTTTAATAAAAGAATATAAAAGTGTCTATTATTAGCATTTATATATGTCTTGTAATATGAGATATAATAAAAAAAATTGTTTAATTGGGTGTTTATATAACTTAATCAAAGAGATTGTTATAGGGTTTGTTATTTTTATTATTTTTTTTTTTATTTTTTTTTTTGATGACAAGGGAACCCGCAGCCGCTACCGTTAGGTGCGCACTGGGTAAACCCCGCTCTTGTGTAATAGCCTGCAAACCACACAAGAGAGGTAAACCAGCCTAGGTTGCCCATAGCTGACAGGCTCACAGTAGAGAAAGCAAATAGGCATTCCCTCATCAGGATTCGAACCCGTGACCTAAGCCACAACATTCACATGCCCTTACCAACTCTACCGGGGGTTGCCCCCTAGGTTTGTTATTTTAATCTTAGAGGGGAGATGGATTGTAGTAGGTAAAGAGTATAACCAAAATAAATCTTGTAAACAAACCTACTACTTTAACTAGTTGATTTTTAGTATTAGGCTATCAATATATCCCAAGAAAACTATTCAATCTCTTTCATAATTTGTTTCATATCCCAAGTATATTAGTGGTATAATGAGTGGGATAATCATTACATATATTGTTTACATATCAAGATTATGGAAATACTCATGCGTATAAATGATGAAATAAATAATCATAGTGCACTATATTTTGCCTCAATCATCATACAATTTTAATGGGTGACTTATCATTATTGGAGTAGTTAAATAAAGTGGTGAATTATATATCATCACAACATGTCGACTTTTGTTACAACTCTTAATTATTGCCCTGCCGAAAGCAATATTCCTACAAACACAACATATGAAGAATGGAATAATGTACCCATTATTTTAATGAATAATTAAAATTGTTTATATAGAAACACAAAATGACTGAATTAATTATATTACGTGGAAAAAATAAATTAAAATAGAATTCCTTTATCATCTATATTGAAATATTTATATATTAACTCCCTTAATTTAATCATCCCTCTTATTCTTTTCGGTGCTAATTGCATGCGCCCTTAAAAATCATCATTACCAAACTCATGCTTTCATTATTCTTTGTTTTCCTTTGGATCAACTTTTTCACATTAATTATTATAGCTCATATTTAATGGCTCAATCCATAACGTTAAAGAATTAATCAACATGAGATTACGCATTGTGCATTGTGAATTATGTAATTTTATAATCTATACTTAGAAATTTAAGCAATGTTCATAGTTATGCAAAGCCATCCCTTTCTTTCTAGCTACTAAGTTTCTTGGCTACAAAGATTGGGATTACCACAGCATATATATATATATATATATGTGCATCAACCACTGTTCCAATCAATTAAAACATAGGGTAGGGTTAATCTATTCAAAATTATATTATTCTTAAACATTTATCATTTCTTATCTCAATTTTAAAAGCCAAAATGCCAATTTATTCTTCAGATTCTGATGATGTATATTCATCTCCAAAAGGATTGTTTGGTCATGGGAAGTCATTGCATGTTAGTCTTGGAGGAGGAAAAGGTCAAAAAGTTTCAACTCTTTTTTTCTCTTTATTCATAATCGTCCGTGTGTCTCGTTGGAGCCCACGTGAATATAATTGCTTTTAATTAGCGGTAATAAGTTCAATTATATATACGAATGGGATTGTTTAAATATTCGGAATCAACATCTTGAGATAATATTAGGGTTCATTACATATTTACGTACGTTATTGTAACCAATTCTACTTTTCAAAGCTATTTCCTTATATAGGAAATGACATGAGAATACTGCCCTATGTTCGAATAAATATGATAGACACAAATATATTAACTGATTACTATTATATTATAGAAATTTATATTTTTAATCACATTTCAAATAACATGTATATTACTTCCTTCTGCAGCTGCTGATATACTATTATGGAGGAACAAGAAGTTATCAGCTGCAATACTAATTGGAGTTACAGTTTTATGGTTTTTATTTGAGGTCGTCGAATATAATCTTTTAACTCTTTTAAGCCATATTTCCATGATCATGATGCTATTCTTGTTCACCTGGTCTACCTGGGGTCGACTGATTAATTGGTAATTCAATATTAACAAATAGAATTGTTCATACTAACTTATATTTATGTTTGTTACAAAAATTATTATTCTATATTCGTTTTCAGGAATTATCCGAATCCCGGAATAATTACAATTAAAGAATCAACATGCCAATGGTTATTTACTAAAATGAACAGAATATTGTTGAAGTTTTATGACATTTCATCTGGGAAAGATTTGAAGAACTTCTTTGTGGTACTTAATTGCTAACATAATTTAACTTATAATTATGGGAAATATTTCATTATTTTTTTTCTTTTCTTTTTTTCATAATTATTTTTGGGTTTAGGCAATCGTCGGCCTCTGGATACTGTCTGGACTTGGTGACTACTACAGCTCCCTCAATCTTCTATACACTGGTAATTATGATCAATTTTTCAATATTTAATTTTTATGTGTGTATATATATATATATATATATATATATATTCCGAGACTAATTAAATTATTTTCTTTTTATTTGATGATTTCTTAAAGGGTTCCTTTGCATGATAATTCTACCGGCCTTATATGAACGTTATCAGAATGACGTGGATTATCTTGCTAGTAAAGGAAACCGAGACATGAAGAAACTGTACAAAAAATTTGACTATAAGGTTCTTAACAAGATTCCAAGAGGACCTACTAAAGGAAAGAATAGATTCTGAATTATTAAACAATGATAATTGAGCTTAAGCAGTTCATAAAAGTTTATGAATGTATGTATTGTTTAAAATCAAAGAAATTATTGATCAATTTCTGGCTCCAACTCGTACAATAAATTATTGTTGATCGATTCGAGTGAAGTCCCAAACTAACTAATTTACAATATGTGATATCTCGGCTCGGTATAAATTGACTTGGCCTTGGCCTAGCCCAATAGAATTACAACCATGCCACTGGATTTGGGCCATCCAGCCTATGAACATACCATGGAGCTTGAGGCCCAAAGGGCTCCCACTATTTAACTATTTTCTTAAAAATAGAAAATTTATAATATTTTATTTAATTTCTGGTTCAAATACATATTTTTCTTGTTACATGTCATAAGCCTATTGGATGTTACATATGTAATATTAATTTAAAATAAAATTATAATTGCACATTAAATCTCTCAATGTATATCCACCATGTAAGATAGCATAGAATATAACTATTTTAATGATTGTAGTGCTATAGAAACATTTATATGAAAGTGGATTTAATTTTCCGAACTCAATAGTCATACCAAATTAGAAATAAAGTTGTTTAGTCAAGAGGCATGTGGTGTAATCATGTTATTAGAAGATGTATGTTCTTTTACTCTTGATTAGTCATACCAAATTAGCACTTTAAAGACAATCTAGAGTGTCAAAATGCACTTTCTTTTAGTGGCCAATCTAGCCTGGCCTCTATTTTTCATCCAAAAATTATTTTTACAAACAAGTTATTCAATATAACCATTTAATATGGACTTATGTAAGTTGTCATGCCTCAACTTTAGGGTTCAACCATTTTCTCAACTATTTAATTCTTTATATTGGCCCATGGTTAATATTTTGCCCCATATCATAATGATTTAGTCTATTAAGTTCTTGCAACTTTTCTTCAAAGAAAAATATAAGAGATATAAATATTGCTTTTCATTCTGTTCATATTTTTGCCAACATGATCACTCTTTGTTTGATCACTAATTTCTACTTTGTCAAAACATAAGCTTATAATACAAAATTATATAAATAAGATTGTTTAAAGGTGCACAAATTTTGAATTTATTGATTACAAAGTCCAAAAAGTATGACTTGTAAATAATTTTAGTAGAACATAAGGACCAATAAGTAATAACAAGAAGATAACTCCACTGCATAAAACAAAAATCTCAGAAGAAATTTCCAGAGAGCAAGTTTGTATATTATACAACTATAAATAACAGCATTCTTTCACTAAGATAGATAGATACAGACTGAGAGCTTCTTTTTCGTTTTTTCTACTGTTGTTTTGTTTCTTCCAAAACTTTAATCTATTTTCACAATGTCCTTTTACTAAAATCTGAAAACAACTTTAGCTTTTCCCCAAAAATGACTTTTTTTTGTTGCTCTTTTCCATGCTATCCCCACTGTCAAAGCTTTCACAGTCTCTCACTATCTGTGAAGCACTATCCATAGTCCATTTCAAAGCTTTTCTCTTCTCTTTCTATCTCTACTTGGTTTTCAGCTGCACAAAGGTGAGTTCTTAAAAAACTTCTTTTTTGTGGGCTAGCTGCATTTCCAACATTAACATTTGTTGAAGATGTTAGCATATTTTTCTTTCTGGGTTTTGATTTTGTGTAGTTTTAGTGATCTTTATGTTGTGGGTTCTTTGAATGATGAAGGTGTAGCTCTGTTATCATTTAAGGACTCCATTAAAGAAGACCCTGAAGGGTCATTAAATAATTGGAATCATTCTGATGAAAATCCTTGTTCATGGAATGGCATTACATGCAAAGGCCTAAAAGTTGTATCTGTTAGCATACCTAAGAAGGGACTATCTGGGGTTCTTTCTTCTTCACTTGGGTCTTTATCTCAGCTTAGACATGTTAATTTAAGGAATAATAAGTTGTTCGGAGCTTTACCCTCTGAGTTTTTCAAGGCTTTAGGCCTGCAAAGTTTGGTGCTTTATGGAAATTTATTTTCTGGGACTTTACCATTTGAAGTTGGAAATCTTGTATACCTTCAGACTTTAGATTTATCACAGAATTTCTTTAATGGGTACTTACCCACATCTTTGATTCAGTGCACAAGGCTGACAAATCTTGATGCAAGTCATAATAACTTAAGTGGTCATTTGCCTGATGGATTTGGAAAAAAATTGCTTTTTTTGGAAAAGCTTGATCTTTCATTTAATGACTTTAGTGGTTCTATTCCTGGTGATTTGGGTTATTTATCTAATCTGCAAGGGACTGTGGATTTGTCTCATAATATGTTTAATGGCTCAATCCCAGCTAGTCTTGGTAATCTTCCAGAGAAAGTTTACATTGATCTCACTTATAACAATTTAAGTGGCCCAATTCCACAAAATGGTGCTTTAATCAATAGAGGGCCGACGGCATTTATTGGAAATCCCGGCCTTTGTGGTCCTCCACTTAAAAATCTTTGTACCGATGATAATGGGGCAAGTTCACCTTCGTCATTTCCTTATTTACCAAGCAATTTCCCACCTCAAAGTGGAGGAGATAATGGACGACATGGGCTGAGTAAAGCCGGTTTGATTGCAATTATCCTAAGTGATGTGATTGGAATTTGTGTTATTGGATTGTTGTTCTCATATTGTTACTCAAGGATTTGCCCTTGTAAGAAGGATGAAAATGATCATGGTTTTGGAAAGGGTAGTAAAGGAAGAAAGGAGTGTTTATGCTTTAGGAAGGATGAGTCGGAGACTTTATCTGAGAATGTAGAACAATATGATCTTGTTGCTTTGGATGCACACATGGCGTTTGATCTAGACGAGCTTTTGAAGGCATCTGCATTTGTGCTTGGTAAGAGTGGCATTGGCATTGTATACAAAGTCGTGCTCGAGGATGGGCTTACCTTAGCTGTTAGAAGATTGGGTGAAGGAGGTTCACAAAGGTTTAAAGAATTTCAAACCGAAGTGGAAGCTATTGGGAAGATAAGACATCCAAACATAGTTACTCTTCGAGCTTATTATTGGTCGGTGGATGAGAAGCTGCTAATATATGACTTCATACCAAATGGGAATCTTGGTACCGCAATCCATGGTGAGTTTTCTCACAATCCCACAACAAAACTATCTTGTTTGTTATAATATACTCATTCTTGATGGTAATTTGCATTTTTTTTCCTTCTTGTTCTTAGGAAAGCCCGGGTTGGTGACATTTACGCCTCTTTCATGGTCAATGAGATTAAAAATAATGAAAGGAGTGGCAAAAGGACTTGTTTTTCTACATGACTATAGTCCGAAGAAATATGTTCATGGAGATCTAAAGCCATCTAATATATTACTTGGACAAGATATGGAGCCTCAAATCTCCGATTTTGGCCTCGGGCGCCTAGCTAACATAGCCGGTGGGTCCCCCACCATGCAGTCGAGTCGAATGGTCTCAGAGATACCACAAGGAACGCAACCAAGCAGTTCAGCTTCAGAAGTTGCTACATTTTCCTCAGCTGCTTCGTTTGGCTCGTGTTATCAAGCTCCCGAAGCGCTTAAAGTAGTGAAACCATCACAAAAATGGGATATCTACTCATATGGGGTGATTTTGCTTGAAATGATTACGGGTAGATCACCGTTGGTTCAAGTTGGTTCCTCGGAAATGGATCTCGTCCGTTGGATGCAGCTATGCATTGAAGAGAAAAAACCCGTTTCTGATGTTTTAGACCCGGATTTGGCTCAAGATGCTGATAAGGAAGAAGAGATGATTGCCGTTTTGAAGATTGCTATGGCATGTACGCAAAGTAGCCCCGAGAAAAGACCTTCAATGAGGCACATTTGTGTTGCATTGGAAAGATTAGAGTGATATGACTGCAAAATCTCGATATAATCACGGCTTAGATTATGATTGTGATTATGATTATCTGGGAGTTCTTAAGAATGACTCGAGTTAAATTCATGTTAGCTCTATGAATTGGTTAATGTGCTCCATTTGTGCTATGTATTTTTTTTTTTTGCTCATTCTTTATATACCTCACCAGTGAATTAATTAGTGTGCTCCATTTGACAGCATTTATAAAGAATGGATTGATAATGTAATTTCTCTATTGTGCTAAGAGTCAAAAATTCACATTTCCATGAGATAAATTTTGTTCTTTGGCTTACCGAATTCAAGGCAATTGAACCTCAAATTCTGAGGGGTTACAAGCAATTGAACCTCAAATGAAATTCATTTGACAAGAAGGAATATAAATGGGCCTATTGGGCTCAAAGAATGAATGATTTTAGAAATGGTGAGGCCTAAGGTGCTCTTGTTCTGGAGGCCCATTTAGAGAAGCCCATACTAGTCCTCAGCCATTGAAGGCTACAAGGGACATTTCAGCCCCACCGAGTGGGAGAATTGGCGCCAGTTCCGAGAGCAGCTTGGTATAAAAAGCCCGTCGTCATCGCATTTATTCATAACTCTCTCTCTCTCAAGTAACGCAGGGGATTTGATCATATTACTGTTTCCGTATCAGCTGAATTTGGTGATTTCGACGCTAAAAACTTTTGATCTGATGTGTTGTTCGGTGAAGTAATTGAGTTCTTCCGCTAATTCTACATTTCACCGAATGAATTGCAGAAATTTAGGAGCGTCGCGAAAAAGGAGGAAGATCGAGAGTCGAACTTGATTTTGTGGTTGATTTGATCTGGTAATTTCCTATTTGGACTTACATTCTAGTTCCGAGCATGAATCATTCATTTTACTGTTTCAGTTTTTTTTTTTTTTTTTAAATTGAGTAAAAGGAGGCGTGGTGTTGAATCAAACTAAGGTGAATAACAGACAGTTATGTTCACTGATGTGTTGACATCATATAGTTGAATTATCTAGCATTCCCTGGAACTAATACTTCGCTACTTTTCAAATTCCAATAGGAACACTTGAACGAATTCTTAAGTTCGGTTGTGTATAGCATTGATGTGAATCGAATAAGTGCGATTGTGTGCTTCAACGATTTAGCTAGATGTGTGTGGAAGCATGCATGTCAGTCTTCTCTTCTTAGATTGTGTTATTGTTATACTCTCAAAACATGCAGGTGAATGAGTTCCGCTTTAGAATCGTTTTACGAATATAATTCATCTCAAGGCTAAAATAATTTTATACTGTTTTTCTTACTTCAGTGTTTACGAGTTCCAATCAAATGGAAAATAAAGGTACGAATGGAATGGCAAAACGCATGAAAACCGCTGTATGTCTCATCCCCTTCTGTTTCTCTATAGCATTAAGATGGCAAAAATAGATCGAAGTCCATTTTTCATTATCCTAGTAACTAAGATAGTAATCAATAGGTGGAGGAAAAGGAGACTTTAGTGGAAGATGGAGCAATTGTACAGGTTCCAGGAGAAGAAGCTGAGCCAAGAGCTCTAAATTCTGAACAAGTGGAGATGGAGATTGCTCATATTCTTGAAAAGATTGATAACTTCACTAACATGGTAAAGAAAATTCATGATCTTAAGATGATAATTTGAATAGATAATTGTGTATATATGAGTTTAATGTATCATTCCTGCAAATAATTTGGTGAGATGTCTGACTCTGATTATTATTTTGTAAAGGTGTCAGAGCTGCTAGAATCAGGGAAGTCAGTGTTGAAGGAGCTAACTAATGAATTTGAAGAACGGATGATTTTGTAAGTAAAAGATGTAAATATTTACTGGGAACAACAATTTGCAGTGTAATACAACTCTTATTTGATGACAGAATACACAAGGAACAGATGGAGAAGTGGCAGGAGGATATCAAGGAACTTCGATCACTTGATGCTGCAAATGAGGAGACTGATGCTCTTTTGCACAATGCTAAATATCTATTTCAGAACATTCATGGTGGCTCCTGAAGTAATGAATGCTAAGAGTTACATAGATGTTCCCATATGATAATGATTTCAGTACTTAAAGCTTTTTTTGAACAAATTCTAGCACCTGTTGCTGTATAGTAGTAGTAGTAGTAATATTGGTATGAACTAAATCTTGTATTCCGGTTCTTTTGCTTATCCTTTGTTTTCACCAATTTCAGTATTCTAATGCATTTTCCTGTTTTGTTTGTCATTCTTCCTAATATTAAAATAATTGGGTGTTACGAAATGTATATTTATGGGAAGCATATATATTTACTAATAACATGCATGTCACTTCAAAAGTATATAAAATATTAATGATATTATTCTAGATCAAAGATATCTTTATTTTGATAACAGTAAACTTATTTTAGTGTTTTCACTATTTTTTCTTCCGAAAAAATTAAAACTAAAAGAAAAGGGGGCAGAAATTCAGCAGAATTCTGCCAGAAACCCTAATTCCCAAATTCTCCGGCCACCGTGAATCGCCATCACGCAACCGTCGAGCATCAGCGCCACCCGCTCCTTTAAACGTAGGTGTGATTGTTGTTTAATTTAGTTACGATGCACAACTATCAGATATAGGTATATAGTAAATGACAAAGTGAATATTTTCCACAAGTCTCAACAATTCTTTAATCTCTGATTACTTCTGTGCATATCTTCCTTTTGAGATATATATATTATCTCCATTTTTCGATTACTCTTTGAAAATAGGGTGATAGCAAGCCGAGTCGAGGCGAACAAGTTACCAATCAAGCGTGTTTGAGTTACTATCAAGTTCATAAATTGCATTTTAGTTTGGTTTGATATTAACCGGAGCTCAAACGAACTCTAATCAAGGTCGATTTTGCACATATTTTAACGTTTTCTTTTTCTAATAGAGTCGAGCTAGCTTCAAAAACTAATAGAATGTTAAAAAAGTGTTCAAACTTTGTTTGATATGCTAACGTATCGAGCTCATACGGGCTTTTAAAGATCAATCTTGAGTTCACTATCAAGCTAGTTCAACTTTCAACACTGTTTTGAGAGTTCTTCTTTCTGTTGCACTAACAAGAGGAAGAAAGTCATTTTCGATTGAAAAATGATTCTTTCTTTCCTTTTTCCTTTATCAATTAATCAGTTTCTAAACCCTGCCTCCGTGTGCAGTGGAAGATATACAATCAATCTAACAATCAAAAAGAATGGCGATTGCAAGAACTGGAGTTTTTGTAGACGACTATTTGGAGTGTGAGCTGTTCATTCCGACTCTACTTCTATGTCATATACAATTTGAATTTTAGGTGAAATTGAATTATAAACGAGGTTGTTGTTTGTGTGCAATAAAAGATTCGAGCACACTGCCAGCGGAGCTTCAAAGGCTTCTCAACACCATACGTGAACTGGACGATCGCTCCCAAGGTTCCACCTTTTCCTATTTTCTTTATTTTAGAAATGTAATAGAGTGCTACTCTATTACATTATGAGCAGATTGTTCTAAGGTAGTGATATGAAAGTGACGATCTTTCACCTGTGTAAAGCAATGATAAACCAAACAAGCCAACAAACCAAGTATTGTCTGGGTTTGGCATCTCAAGGTGGGCCCTCCTTCTCTAGGAAAAACGATGAGGAGGCGATTGAAAAGATTCGGAAGGACATTGAGGCAAACCAGGACAGCGCCCTCAGCCTCTGTACCGAGAAGGTTCTACTGGCCCGACAAGCTCATGACCTTGTAAGACCCCAATAACATTGATGTTCCTGATGTTATTCGTTAGTAATCGTATTCTCTAAAGGTTTTCATGGTTATAGGGGTCAATTCATGGGTATGCTTTCTCTTGGATGTTCTTGATTACTTATGCTAATTTAGATTCTTGATTACACACGCACATTAATGTCCATATATATTCAGGAAGCTGATACTTATGCTTCTTTGCCATTTTCCTTCAGATTGATAGTCACATAAAGCGTCTTGACGAGGATCTTAACAATTTTGCTGAAGATCTCAAACAAGGTGCACCAACTCCTTGGATTTTTGTTTTGATTGTATGCTAGTTATGATTCATAGCAGGATGTTTATAAATTTTCATTGGCTAATTTACTTAGCAGACACCCTATAGGCTATAGCCCATATTGTCAAGGAATCAACATAAGACGATAGTCAAACAAGAGAATAGGTTTTGAACATGGAGTATTAGTATATGCAACAAGAATATGTGAATATAGTGTATGGTCTTGCATTTGGTTTCGTTTATCCGTAGCTAGCCAAATGGCACATTCTTGATTTTATGTCCATGTGAATATTGTAACCAATGATGGCTAGGATTATGTTCATGGTGTAATATTTACTTTTCCCTGATTCCTGCAGAAGGAAAAATAGCAGCAGATGAGCCAGTTGTGCTTCCTTCATTACCTTTGGTCCCTAAAACTGAAAAGCGAAAACCACCATATGGTACACCTCAATCAAGGAGGCTTGATTACAAGGACAGGGATAGGGATTGGGATAGAGACTTTGATCTTATGCCTCCTCCTGGCAGCCTTAAAAGAGACTTTGCTTCACCTGTTGAGCTTGAACAACCCATTGATCCAAATGAACCTACTTACTGTGTCTGTCATCAGGTACTGATTTCTGTTCATTGAATGTTTTACTCGTGACTGAATATCAGTCCATATCAGAAACCGTAATTATTTTAAGCGAATTGAGTTACTTTTATACTTATCCTAAATATTTTACAGGTATCTTTTGGTGATATGATTGCTTGCGACAATGAAAACGTAATCCATCTTCTCTTCCTTTTCTGTATTTTTCGTGTAGGTTGATCTCTAAACTTAGCGCCGTTTCTTTTGTTGACAGTGCCAAGGAGGTGAATGGTTTCATTATGCTTGTGTTGGTCTCACTCCTGAGACAAGATTCAAAGGAAAGTGGTATTGTCCAACCTGCAGACAGTTACCACACTGATATCAGGTCAGTAAATGATTGTATTATATTTATACAGTTAAAATTTGGGTAATGTTCTTTCTGCTTTAGGATTTTACCTATAGGGATATCCTAAACCCATAGAAATTATTACAATAAATGTATTAAACTGGATTTCCATAATTCATATTTTCGCATAATAAATAGATGAAGAAATGATAATAAAAGATGAAGCAACATATGCCAATTTCTTTTATATATCGCTTGCAAGGGAAGCCACTAAGTATCATGACTAGAATTGTGATGGATTTTAATACGTGTATGTTAAGTTGCTCACGAATCTGAAACCAAAATTTCATTTTCAATCACTAGTAAGTAACACGTGCGTTGCACGTGAGTCATATTAATTTGTTAAAAAAAACATTCATGAAGAAAAAATATTATTCAATTTAAAATTACTTAGTAAACTTCAACAATAATTTAACTAAGTAGATTATTATCCAAATACCGGTGTTAATAAAGAACCAATCACCATAAAAGACTAAATCAAACTAATGTAATGGAAAATGAAATTTATAATAAGGTAAATGCATAAAGAATTCTATCGTTAATGCTTATTGTCTCAATCCCTTGGTTATTACTAATAAATCGTGTTATCTTCTTCTCTCGATATTTGGATTTTTTATGTACTTGCAATTGCCTCTTCATTATGCCTAAGAAATTTGATAATTATGTAGCTTCTCAATTATTTATTACTTTCTAAAGCAATTGTTTTGCATTTATTGTTCACACCGTTTGAAGTATATTTAATTTGGAACTCAATATATTCGTTTCTAAATCCCGATTTGGGATAGGGTTTGAAGAGTATTTGATTTGTTACTATTGAATTTATTTTTATTAATAAAATCAAATTAAATTGATAAAAATTGAATATATAGAACACGCTTATCATTTCCAAAAAAAAAAAATTGATAAAAATTTAGTAGAAGTAAAAGAATATTATGTTGCATGTGATGTCTTATATATAGAAGGGGAGCAAATAATGGGAAATATCGTAATTTAACTTAGTAAATTCTTAATAACTATATTATAATGATGTTTGTAAAAGTTATCTTGTTTGATACTGACAACTTGTTATTTTATTTCTTAACTTTGTTTCATGAGATTTTTGTTTATTTTTAATTCTTCATGAATATTCATCTACATATTCGATTCATTTGATATATTATTATTATTGATGGTGTTTTCTTTTTCTCTTTAATTGATGAGCTCTTGAAATAAAATGAAATCGCAAATATTATGTTGATAAAAATTTAGTAGAAGTAAAAGAATATTATGTTGCATGTGATGTCTTATATATAGAAGGGATCAAATAATGGGAAATATCGTAATTTAACTTAGTAAATTCTTATTACGTATATTATAATGATGTTTGTAAAAGTTATCTTGTTTGATACTGACAACTTGTTATTTTATTTCTTAACTTTGTTTCATGAGATATTTGTTTATTTTCTTCATGAATATTCATCTACATATTTGATTCATTCGATATATTATTCTTATTATTGATGGTATTTTTTTTCCTCTTTAATTGATGAGCTCATGAAATAAAATGAAATCGCAAACCAAGAGTATCAAATATTTTTGAAATTATGTTATATGATGTTTAGATTTTATGTTATTTGTCAAAAAGATGTATAACACTGTTTAAATAAATATAACTTTAAGGTTATTTAAAGAAAAAATTCAATAATAGCTTCATAGGATATGATCCCCTCCAACTTTAATTTCATAATTTTCGAATTTGCAATAGTCCATATGACGGATGTGTTTCCACTTTTACTCTTAATTGTTAAAAATGGATAAAATAGTTAGTCTACCCACTTGTCTTGCACATTGCATAAACTTTTTTGTTAACAGTTTAAGGTACAATTGTAAAAGCCAGCGTGTATTTATGTTATTTTCGAATCTATCCTAAATCATTAAATGCATGTTCAAGACACTTACGAAAACTCAATCAATTTTCTTAACAGGCAGAACCAAAATTGCAAAAAAAACAAAGAGAAAAAACATCTTGGAGACTATTTTTGCAACTCAAAATAATGAGATTAAAGTTTCAATAGTATAAATATGCATTAATATTGCATTTTATTCGTTGGAATAATGAAGAAACTCATTTGTCAACAAACAATATATTTAAATATGGGCAAAATACAAATAACCCCCACGTGAAATATTTTATTGGCTGAAAACCCCCTATGAAAAAAATATAGCCTAAAAACCAATTGTGAAAAAAATATAGCCTAAAAACCCCTGTAAAAAATTTCAAATTGCATGAAACCCCCTGTGAATAAAATATAACCTAAATTAATTGTTGAAACATTGAAAAAAGTTTACCACTATGAAATATAACTACATTGAAAATTAATTGTTGGATAAAGTTTCATTAATATCATAAAACTTGATTATTAGTATTATTAATTAATTTGAAAATTTGAAAATTTTACAAGGGGTTTTTAGGCTATATTTTTTTCACAGGGGGTTTCATGCAATTTGAAAATTTTACAGGGGGTTTTAGGCTATATTTTTTTCACAAGGGGTTTCATGCAATTTGAAATTTCACCAGGGTTTTTAGGCTATATTTTTTTCACAGGGGGTTTTCAGCCAATAAAATATTTCACGTGGGGGTTATTTGTATTTTGCCCTTTAAATATCTTGAACAATGTAAGTTGTTGGGTTAATAAACTCTTTGAGAATTGAGATATAGTTTTGAATTTGAGACGATTATTTTGTTATGAATGAAATTCATTAATTGAATATTGTTAATTGTGATGAAGAATATTATCCAATATTTATTTAAAATTTACACATAATTAGTAAACATTACATGTTCTAAGTAGGTATTCTATAAGGATATGTGATTTCAATTTTGAGTAATATTTTTGAAGTATTTAAAATTTTAGCTTGAAGAAAATATATATTAGAAAATTATACGTTGTTAATTGGACTAAATATGTTATTATAATTTTATTTGTTAACTATTCATAAATTATGTATATGAAATTCTTATACTGCCTAGTCTTCTAACCATAAGTATCAAACTTAAAATAGTTTTATTAAATTGAATACCTAAATTGGTCTAAAGAATATGTTCTGAAAAAGATTTTAAATAAATTTATAAAGCCCCAAATTAAATAATTCAAGTTCTGTGGAATTATATTTGATTAATAATAAAAAAAATTACATTTCTCGTGAAGATCAAATTGATAATCTAAAAGGATTTTTTTAACTTAGAAATCACTATTCACTTATGCAACAATTAAACTTGAAACTTTATTTTTTGTATATGTAATAGTATATATCTCCTTAAAATTGCGATTTACCTTCAAAACAATGACGTGATTTACCCTTATAAATGGAAAATAAAAAATCATTTATCTAAACCTAAAATAATGAAAAACGTTGTACATTATAAAATTAATTTGCTCATTTTCCTTTTTTTATTGTAAAAAGTTAGCTCATTTCCTCAACTTTCCAATTAGTACAAAATTTGTCATGACTCATTCCATCATCGTACATAGGTTATATGGTGTTATATATAATGTTTATATTATTTGTTGTTTTGCATAAAATACTTAGCTGCATATCCCCATCTTTCCAATTACTACAAAATTTGTCATCATTCGTTTCGACATTGCACATAAGTTACACGACATTATATATACGGTAATTTGATGAAATTTAGATTTTATTACAAATCTTTTTGGAGTTCCTTATTATCTTGCGACTATGTTGTAGAGTCAACATATAATATGTATTTTTATCATATATATATAGTTGAATATAATTGTAGAGTCCTAATTAATTATATAACTCATTATTTGACTCTTTTATTACTAAAAGTAATTCTATAGAAATATTTTAAGTAAATCAAATATTTAAATTAAAATAACTTGTACTTTTATAAGAAAAAAGAACTATGAATTTACATAAATAAAGAAAAGCTATGAATCTACATTAGTTTTTGTTTTCTTATAAGTTATATAACTTTTAATTTTCATTTTCCTTAGTTTCTCAAAATATTAATTCATCATTTTACATCCACGAATATTTAATTTTTAAATAATTCATTACGTAATTAGTATTTAAATTTTAAATTCAGCATATTGCATAACATGAATGAATATTCTTTTATATTTCTTCTTTAGTTATAATGAATACAATTCAGTGTTTTTATGTATTTTTAAATTTGATTGTTTTCTTTATATGAATTTGTGTATTCTAAAAGACCAATACAAAGAGAAATAAAAGCCCAAAGTTTTTAATATCAATTGATAATTATGTCATAACTAAATATTATTAATACAGAAAAAGGTTTAAAATGTTAACAAAGCACAACTATTTTGATTACTAATATTATAATAGTAATATTACAAGAGTTAAACACTACTTTGCTGGAGAGAGAATTATTATGAATTTATTACTTGCTTGGAGTAATTGCCGTGCATGTATTATATATAAAGATTTTCTTTTATCTTATTTTTTTAAAGAAATAAATAATGATAGTTTTATGTAATTTACATCTATATGGAATTTGTTGTAGAATTCTAATACAATTATAATTCTTACTCTTTTACATGTCTAAAATTTATGTTTGACTCTTTTGCCATTAAATATTAAATTAGCTAGGGATATTTTAGGTAGTTCAAAAATGTAAAAAATAACTCGTACTTTTATAATAGTAGAGATAAATTTGCTTCGCAATGGTATAAGAAATTTTGTGTCGACTGAAATTAGGGCCCATTTAAAATATGTACTGGGCTTCTGTTAAAGGTTTGGTCCATAGTAAAGTCTTTAGAGCAAGAGTTGAAAATAATTAAAGTGACTATTACTTTAGGGCCCAATACTTTCTTCACGTGATATCAAGGGCAAAAAAGAACCAATCGGTGCTAAAATGTGACTAGTGAGAATCATTTCATGTTAAAATATATTAGTTCCAAACATTAAAGTTAATTTCTCACATTTTATTATAGAAGAATAAACAGTCCCAAATTAGAAGACTTGTATTTTGTAATTGTACATAAAGAAACAAGGCCATACATAATCCAAGTACACACTTCAACTAAATATAGTTTTAACTGTTTGAAGTAATTTAGTATGATGTAGTAATAAAGTGGACGATCTAAGTTCCATCCATAAATAATAATAATAATGCAAAGGTTCATATACTTTTATAACAGCAACTACTACATATCTAAATTTGACACTAGCTTTCTAATTATTTAATTTGAAATTCATGTAAAATTTGTCACTTAAGGAAGTTGTTCCCTAATCTTTTAATTAGTACCAAAATTATATTAATTAGAAATTAGAATACCGTACATACAGCCTTTAAAGAAACACAAAAAATAATTCTAAAAATCAGCTCTGCTTTTTTTAATCTGTCTCAGTCTCATGATTAGTATATTATATTTGAAAGAAACATTCTTTATCCAAAAACATATCAGCAGTGCCTCTTTTGCTTTTTGACTGAAGAAGACGAAGACGACGACGTAAGCCGCACTCTCCTTTGAATATTAACGCAAAATGCTCCTTAATTTATTTTGTTTGTTACCGAAATACATCAATTTCCCGCTTGATTTTTTGTATATTTACTTGAATTCTTGAGAAGCTTTTTTTTCTTCCTATCTCTCTAAGCACGCGCATTGACAGTGATAGATATTTGTTCGCTTCAGGTGAGCTCCGTTGTTGTTTTTCTCGGTTAATTCTTTTTTTTTTTTTTTTGCTATTACGACTTTTTGATTTTTCACCTTTTTTTTTACTGTTGATGTTTTTTTATTGCTTCGCTATGAGATTTGTGTGTTTGTTATTGAAACCTTGTTTGGTTGACGGTTCATTTCGGCCGCATGAAATTTAATTCGAGATTTTTGTTTTAGTTTGTTGCTCTTTGTGATAGACTCACAATCAATTGAAATATTGATCTGCATGTTTTATTCTCAAATCAGCTGATGGAGATTCTAGCATATATTGCTCCAATTTGTGCAGTAGGAAATTGGACTAGTAATTGATAGTGACCTTCTCCTGCTGCATTTCAGTATTAAATAACAAGATGCCAGAGATTCAGTTGGGTGCCCACACAATCAGATCTCATGGAGCTCAATTAGCCAGATTTCACATGCATGATTGGCTTATTCTAGCGCTGCTTGTGGTGATAGAGATCATTCTGAATGTAATAGAACCATTTCACCGCTTTGTTGGAGCGGAAATGATGACAGACCTCAAATACCCGTTGCAAGAAAATACTGTTCCCTTCTGGGCTGTTCCGGTATACCATCTCTAGAATATACTGATAAAAAGTGATATATTTATAGTCGTTTCCTCTGGAAAATGACCAATTGCCCTTTTATCATCTGTGACAGCTAATTGCAATAATATTGCCGTTCATTGTGATCATCGTCTTTTACTTTATTAGAAAAGATGTTTATGATTTACACCATGCTGTGTTGGGTATGACTCTCTCCTCCTTTTGATTTATTTACTGTTTGTTCCTTTTGTTTTTCAAGCAGATATATTCTTTAGATGTTCAATTATGTTGATTATATATATATATATGCATTTCAGGTCTGCTGTTTTCTGTACTTATATCTGGTGTTCTTACCGATGCAATTAAAGATGCTGTTGGTCGACCTAGACCAGACTTCTTTTGGCGTTGCTTCCCTGATGGTAAAGAGGTGAGTTCTGTTAAGCATACTTTTACTTTTAGAGCTGGAACCTTTTTTCTGTTTTCTTTTCCTTGAGAACATGTCTCCACCAGTATTAAGTAACATAACTTCTGCATTTTGGTGGATAGATGTTTCATAATGTGACAGGGAATGTCCAGTGTACTGGTTTACAGAGTATCATAAAAGAAGGTCATAAAAGTTTTCCCAGCGGACATACTTCATGTGAGTATAATCTACGAATGTTTTCAATGACTTATATTGGAGCTACAAGTTTTTTCCTTCTCAAGAAACTTCTATGCTATGTGTCAACCTTGGATTTTGTTGAGGGGAAAATGGGGAAATGAAAATGTCATAAAAGAAAACTTTAAATTTAAAACAAAGAACTTTAAATTTCCCCGTCTAACTATGACTGCTTTAAAACAAAGAAGCTTTAATGGCATTTGGTTTGTGTTCGTAGGGTCTTTTGCAGGTCTTGGCTTCCTTGCCTGGTATTTGTCCGGTAAAATTAGAGTGTTTGATCGTAGAGGCCATGTTGCAAAGCTCTGCATTGTTTTTGTGCCCTTACTCCTAGCGGCACTAGTTGGAGTTTCACGAGTAGATGACTACTGGCATCATTGGCAGGATGTATTTGCAGGAGGTTTATTAGGTAATTAAATATGAAATGACATTATTCCCATGTTTACCTGACTTGTTACATGGTTTATTTATATAGTGTGTGATTGCTCTATTTGCAGGGCTGACAGTTGCCTCATTCTGTTACTTGCAATTCTTCCCACCACCATATGACATAGATGGTACTTTTCTTATTTAAGCAAACCCATTCCACAATCTTTTCTCACTCCCCAAACCGAAAATTTAGGGTTAATGAATTTATGGATTTCTATATTAAATTAACTTGTAATTCAAACTCTGTTTATTTGTCCTTTTAGTTCACAGTTATCTACCTTATTCAAATGATTAACTTCGTTGTACGGGACAGGCTGGGCACCTCATGCGTATTTCAGTATGCTGGCAGAGTCGCAGAATGGAAACCAAGCATCTGCAAACACTGCAAATCATCTTACTTTAAGGGAATCAGAACTTGAGACTGTGTAACAGTCCATCGAAGAATATGAGAATCTAGTTTCGGCTATAAACACGCACATAGGTACTAGAAACAGATGTTCATACTCTAGTCCTGTTAGACTTGCAATAATTACATAGTAGTGTTGCTTTTTGGCATTCTGCATATTCGATTGAAAGATTGAGAATTTCTTCTTTTATATGTTAAATGTTTGAGGTTTTTGGTTGCCTTCACCAGGTGACATGATAATATCTTGCACACATCAATACATCATCGTAATCTATCTATCTATCTATTCTATTATAAAAGTATGGGTGTTTCTTTGAAATTTTGATCTACCTAATATGCCCTTATTTATTTTAATTTTGAATGGCAAAAGAGTCCAATAATAAATAATTAGTAATAAAAATAAGTTATATATATATAAGAAGTATAATTACACTAGAACTCTACAATATATATATATACTATTATAAAAGAACGAGTTGTATTTTCACATTTGATATACCTAAAATATCTTTATAAAAATTATTTTTTAAGGGTAAAAGAGTCGTATGTATATATATATATATATATTGACTCGATTCGAATTAATAAAAATGAGTCACTCTCTATCATCACATAATAATCATAAAACTCTGAGTTCAATTTTTGATTAGTGGGCCACCGGAAAGAACTGTTTAAGTAATTTTTGATCTTTGAATCATGTTATGGTAAATGACCTCAGATTTTTCTTACTAAAATAATATAAAACTATATTATGTAAAGGAAAGTGAGAAGTATTTAGTTTAGGATATAAACTCCATCAGGTTGACAACAATTATACTTTACTAACCCATGTTACATTGATCAGTCTTATGACTTATCTACCTATCTATGTCTATATCTAATCTATCTAGCTTATTATAATATATTATATTATTATACATCCATATATTATTAATTTATATCCTATTATATAATTATATATTATGTATATATTATATATATATTACAAATCACGAGTTATTTTTTTTTTTTAACATTTTATATCTATCTAAAATATCCAATAAGAGTTATACTTTTAATGACAAAAGAATCATATATTTGATAATAATAAAAACTTTGTATATATAGGGTACATAATAAAATTAGTACCCTACAAATTGAAAAAGAAAAATAATATTAAGACTCTATAATGAAAATATTATAAATAAAAATTAGGTAGGTGAAGCGAATGAATATCACTCTTAATGAGTTTTTTCACGTGACAACTGAAATAAAAATATCAAACTCAAATATGAGATTGTCAAAAAGGGAAGAGGTTTATTAACCAATAAAGTTCGTGGTTGACTTTTTAAATTGGTGAAAGTGGCAAATTGCATTCAGATAAGTACTTAAATATAGTGTTCCACATATTAGACTCTCAGATAACAGTTTAGTACAATTAAATTATTTTTTAATTGATCATTTCATTTGTTTTATTAGTTTGCACTACTGAGAGCAATACAAAGAAATCCAACTGAACAATGTTCACAATTACATGATACTGATATAACAAACAGGCCTCATGCACGCCACAGTGGAAGATGGTTTGTGGTTTGAACTTGTTAGATTCCACTCAGCTACTAAGTCTCTTAACACAAAGTTAGCAGCACAATAATCTATATCCATATTCATACTATTATAAAAATATGCGTTTTTCACATGTTTTATTTACCTAAAATAATTTATATAAAATTTACTTTTTAATGGTAAAAATCAGAAGTTATGTTATACCATCAATTAGATAAGATTACTCTTATATTTACTCATTAAATGTGAAAAAAAGTAGATACTCATTATCCCAATATATAATACATTTGATTCCCAAATAAGAAAGTGGGATAATTTCCCATGATATATGTGGTATACAATAGTAAGTATCTTATAAGCCATCGAGGTTATGGACTTCATTACTATAACATTAACTATATTGTTATGTTCCAAATTATTTGAAAATTTGAGTTTCAAAGTTAATGGTTATCATTTTTTTTGTTAACTTGCATTATAAGTATATATTTTATAAGATAATATAATAGATTTCTTTAAAGTTTATAATTCAAAGTTGATATTGTGTTAATTAATCACTTCATTACGAACTACAATTATTAATTATTGAGTTAGTAGTTATGTGAGAGGTCATATCTATACAAATAATTTTATTTGTAGTAATTAATTTTGATTTTTTTTGTCTATTAATCTTAATTATTTTTAATATCTATCGTGAAATATTGTTTGATTTTGTTGAAAATAAATTAAATTTTATAACTCACTATCTGAAAAGTTATATATTACAAATCTACGAATAAAATTTTGAATTTCTCTTAACTAAGTTGCATAAATCAAATATATATATATATAATAAATTTTCAAACTTTTGCATCATTTTCAAAAGATTAAATTGATCTATATGAAAAAAAAACTTTTGTTTGTTTATGTTTTTATTAGAAAATTTAAATTTTCTTGCAAACTGTAAATTACAGAATTCGTGTGACTTCAGTGTGATATGTATTGTTGTTTGTTTATATTTTGAAATTGGTTGAAAATTGTAAAAATGTGTCAAATAGAAATATGATTAATTGATGTAATATGTTAAATAATTGTGAAATATGAAAGATAAAATGAAAGATATGAGTGGAGTAAATGAGTGTTAATGATGATTGTGTAAAATGATGAATGTAGTGACTGATAAGTAGAAGATTAATAAAATAGAGTAAAAATGAATATATATAAGAATGGTTTGACGAGAAGTGAATTAAATTTTCTTTGACCCAAAATCTTATAATGTAAATTAAAGAACGTAAACTAACATAGCATGTATAATCAAGTATTATTACAGATATCAATTAATTTACACCAAATAGTCATTAATTAGATGGATTATGAGTAGTTAAAAAATATTATTCAGAATATATCTTGAAGTTTATATATTAAGTGTATATTTCAATGATAGTCCCTACAATTTTAACTATACATCATTTTGGTCCTTCAAGTACCCAATATTACGCTATTATTCCTAAAGTTCAATTTTAGTCCTTTTATCCTACTGGATTAAGGAGCATTGATATCTATAATTTCATATTTTAGTGACATATATTTATAAAATGCATATATTGTTGTTGCACATGTGAGGTGTACATATTGCCCGGTATGCTGGAAATTTTTCGAAAGACGAAATTGAAATAAAACATAAATTTAAAGAACAATAACGTGCATGTGGTAGTTTAAGGACCAAAGTAATACAACTATGAAATTTCAGAGATTATTACTAACATTATCACATATATTTATTTCTTATTACATGTATTTATTAAGAATACGTTTAGATGAATATTATAATCTAAAATTTAATTGTACACACAATTTGTGAACTCAAATGGTTTATAACATTCGATGATCTTAGAATTATTCAATATATTTAGAAAAAGATAAATGGAATTTCTTAAAATGGAAAATCAGAACAATAATAAAATAATTCCACCAAATGTTGATTGTGCCCCTAAATTTTAAGAACACCCGGTTCATAAAATAATTCCATCTAATTATCTTTGAGAAATTCAATTAGAATCACTTTAGCCTCTCAACTTTTAATAATATTGATTTAGTCCTCAACCTAAATATTATATTCAGTGTGATTCATCTGGTCAATTTCTTATCAATTTTGATCGAAAAGTTGGTCACCTGACTAACTTTGAGAGTAAAATCTATCAATTCAAATTTAGAATGTAATTATTGATGAGTGATCTGAATGTAATGCTTATATTTAGTTATATAATATAACTAAAACTAAAAGTGAGTTTGAAAAATGTATATTTCAATTGAAAAATATGCCTTATATATGAAATTATTAGAAAATTATGATTCAAAAATTAAAATTTTATATTTGATAACATAAATCAATATGGATAATATTTTACCAAATAAATTTAAATTAAAGTATCAGTATTAGTAGAGAAATAGTTATTTCAAAATAAGGTTGACTCTTTGTTTTGAGAAATAGAACTAGCAATTGCAAACCAAAAGATAACAATTCCATTTATCAAGTCACAATGTCTACTTTTTATGCATTAATTTTAAATACGTACAATTTATTTGTTTTGCTGCTTCTTATTTTTTATCGATAACTTTATATCAAGCATGAAAAAGGCATATTCTACGTAATCAAAGCAAACTAAAAACAAAGCATAATTTATGGCAGCCTATAACATGAAATTAATGTTCAAAATGGACTTCCATGTAAAGATACTATTATAAGAACTTAAAACAATAAAAAAGAAGAAATGAAGCACATAATTTACCAAAATCAAATAAATAAACATATAAATGGTAAATAAATTTATTTAATTTCATAATTAAGTTTTAATTTTCAATTGACTTAGTTTCTCAAAAATGCTTATGAAGTTTTTCATATAAATCAGTAATTACAGTTTACTGATTACAAATTCTTTAGTTACGTTATTGTTTATGATTTTAATGCATTAAACTGAATAAAATTTGTATATATGAATTATTCAGTGAGATCATATGACTCACGTGCAACGCACGTGTTATTTACTAGTTGCTAAAAAGTTTAACTAAAGAAACTAGATCTAGCACTATTGCTCTGAAGTCTGATCATCACCCTTATTATCATCCATTACATTAAGTTGCTTTTGTTTCTTGAAACAACTTGAGAAAAGCTGCTGAAAAATTACTTGAATCTGTAAATGCTTCAAATTCTTCCACCTCTGAGCCATTTCTTAGCTGCTTCTGCAAGTCACTTTCATCCTCAGTTCTTTTCCTCTTATTGCAAATTTCTGTCAATTTTGTTAAGGTCGATCCATGCTCAATGTTATTCTCGATTTGATCGTTTTCTACAATCTGTTCTTTGTTATGCAATGTACTTGGATTGACATTTTTGCCCTCCTCCTCAATCTTAGCTCCTTTAGATTCAGATTCTTGATAAATAATATTGCTCTTATTCTTACACTTTCTGTATACATGCTGCCATACGTGTTTGAGTTTCTTTGGAGAAATTGGTTTCTTCAGAAAGAAGCACGCCCCGTTTCTCATGGATTGCTCGATCATATCCTTGTCTAGCTCCGAGGACATCACTGAATTTAAAGAAAATGTAGAACATTGAAAATCATATGGAAAAAAAAAAATTGTATAAAAAATTGCTTCAGCAGAAAGCATGTAAGTTTCTTACATATGATGGGAAAATCCTTAATAAGCTGTACACTGTTGATGAACTTGATGCAGTCCATTTCTGGCCTGTTAAAAGCAGCCATTACAAGATCGAAATGATCTTTTCGTTCTTCGAGAATCGACAGTGCAACTACAGGTAGTTCAGTTGTGGTAACTATAGGAAACAGTAAAAAGAATAATCGCATTATTTCTCCGTAAAAATGTTTTATAATAGGAAATTCATCTGTTTTCCCATACTAGAACACTATAAAATGAATAACAATAAAAATTAAGCTATAATATAAATGTACCTCTATAGGAATAATCTTCCAACTTTGAGGCCATGTCTAACAAGGATGCAGTATCATTATCAACCAGAAGTATCCGAATGCCACGAAAAGGTGTTGGAACGAGACTTCGATTATCTAGATTCATCGTTGAACGAGCCCTTTCGATTAATTCACAAACCAGTGAAAGAGAGAGCACAAAACTGAAAGAAAATTTACTGTGTTATAAAGTTGAAAGATAATTTAATGAGTATCTTTCTATATGTTCATAAATCGTGCCTACAAATATTTTGCATATTATGTCAGCACAAAATCCGGTGACCTGATGGGCGTAATAAGAAATGTTCTTTAATTAAGCAGAAGCTTATTTTTTTTTTTCCAATTATTGTAGCTGTGACTAAATGAAAATTTAAAACATTTCCAGTTAGATATAGACCATTTCTATATAGTTTTCGAGGAATAAAATTAATACTTCTAGATCCTTGTGGTTGATGAAAATCCAGTTCTGAATATTACCTGAACTTATATAATCATATTAATAATTGTAAGCCGTTGTGGAAAAAAATTGAAGATTCTTGAATTTTTTCCGTGGAAAATCTGAATCATGGGATTTTTTTTTTTTTCTAAGCAAAACTTTAGTATTGTTTGTTTATTGACATTCTTTTGCAATTCTGATCTTCACGAAACATACTAGTAAATTATGATCTTTAGAACTGAAATAATTATGATAATGACCTGCAACCTGTCAATCATGTTGAAATTGAGTTTACACATCAACGACATTAGTGAAGATTAAACATTTGCTAGACAAACATAAGTCTCATGAGACCACATGGATGATTAATTGAAATTAGTTACTCATGGTTAAACTACAAAGAACATGATCGTATAATTATTGCACATTAAAAAGTCGTATTGAAAGGGAAGATGAAACTTGTATGTGAAGGTGAGTGAGAAGTAATATGAAGCTTAACAAACATGACATTAATTTTACCAAACATGAGATATATATATAAAATAGTTAGTTAGTTATAAGTTGTGACAAAGAAGCAAAGTCCCTCAAAAATCATCATGATTTCGTATGTTCAAAATTTAATTTAATTCTCATTCCAAACAATTAATTTGATAATATATTTCCAAGCCTACCAAAGTCTTACTGTTTAAACTTCAAAAACAAGCAAGAAAAGACGATCAAAATGGTGCAACACCTTTCTTCTTTTCAACTAACTGAAATTTATTGGAACCTCAATTTGTTTCTCTAGCAAACTTTCACATGAAAGTGTCACACTACAATAATTTTATTTATTAAATAACTTCAATTTGTATAGTAATATCTATTTATTATAATTCCCATATTTTATTACACCAAGAATAAACCAATGGCTGGTTAATAATTTTCCCGCCGAATAAAAATTTAATAACCTGAATGAAATGGCGAGAATACCCAGCTGAGCTTAATTCAATGGATATGAACTTTAAATACCCAAACTGCCCCTGCCTGCTTCAAGGAAGCTACACATATAAATACATCTCTCTTCGTCTTCCTCTTCATTTCACAATCTTCTATTTCTCTCACTAAAAAACTTCTCTCTCTCTCTCTCTACAAATCAGAGCTGCATAAGGTATTTTCAAGATCTTTTGAAGCTTTTATGTAATTCCTAGTTGTTAATCACGTAGCTTTAACCTAAATTACTACTTTATTCAATCTGTTTTCAGAAGTTGCTTCTCAGTTGCGAATTGTTTATACGGTTCGATTCAAGGACGAGCTTATGAGATTAGATTTTGTGATTTAGTTGTATTCGAGTAAGAGAAATTTGAAGAATTAGTTTAGCATTTATTTATTTGTTTTTCTGTTGCTTAAATGTATATGCATATATTGTATCTGTGCATGAGCGTGTATATATATACGATCCGTGTTTCATATACTTTATTGTTTCTCTGAAGAATGATATTAGCATTAGCCTGAACCTTTTTCTTTAACCGAAAAAACGTTTTAGGAAATATCAAAGAAATAGTCTCCAATTTAGTAGGTTTCCTGTAGAAGAGAATGTGAAATAATGACACTTTTGTCGTTATGTGTACGCGCACGTGTTCGATGATAGTTGTATATGTTTCCGGTAATTTTCTTCTATCTAGAAAAATCTGAGTTTCGAAAAAATATTGATGAAATTCTTGTTTTGTGCTGCTAATTTCACTAGTACATATTTTATACGAACAAAAGATAGCTGAAAAGAGATGCAGAGAGAAATGTCAGTATCAGGTCAAGAGAAGCCAGCATTCTCTGAATCATCGCCGCTTTTCACAGGCGACTATGATTTCTCCACTCCATTCTTCCACTCAATTTTCCCACCAACACATCACGATTACTTGAACCACGGCTCCTCCAATTCCTATTCCAGAGAAAGTGACGATGCACGACCTTCATGCTTGCCTCAGATCCAGCAGCAGCTGCTGCATCAGGACTTAATGGACCGTCACCTTAGGGTGCTATCCCAACTCAATGACGTGGCGAAGCATGCACAAGTCCTCCGCCAGGAGAATGTCAATCTCAAAACGGCCAATCATGACCTGAATAACCGATTGAATTTAATGCTCAGTGCTGCGCCATTTACTGGTGTGGATCTTGGTCCAAGGTTGGACTATGTGGTGGACGGATTAAGGAAGTTGGGATTTGGTTCTGAAGAGGAAGGCACGAGTCAAAATGAGGCGGTGTCAGTGAGTCCGACTAGTGTGATGGACTCAGGTCGGCGTGGACTAGGAGGAACCAAGCATGTTCAGTTGCCCAAGAGCATTTCCGTTCGTTCAAGTGAGTATTTGAAGGCAATTCGAGCTGGGGGAAGCAGTGGAAAAGGAGGAGATTGTACTAAAGCATCAAACGAAAACAAAGTTGATAATGGAACGGTAAATTTTGCTTCATATTTCCTGTTAATGCTAACCTCAAATTGGATTTTTTGGGGTATTGATTATTTGGTTCTTGAGTGTGCTATGCTACATCAAATGGCTTGTTCTATATTCCATAACTATATCGGATTGCTGTTTGATTGATTTGCATTAAGAAAAGAATTAAGAGGTTCAAATATAGACACTACTAACTCAATTTGACAGAGGCTATCCTTTTTGTCGAAATAAATTGTTAGAAATTGAAATTCATATAAAATGTCAAAACGATGTGCATAGGCAGTCGTACAGATACAATTGCACATTAGCTTCAAATCTTTATGTAGTCTTATTTCTGGATATTGCTAATGCAGCAGAAGGTGTATGTAAAAGGACCCAAAAAGGAGAAACCACTTGAACTAGAGGTTTACAATCAGGGCATGCTCAAGACTGAGCTGTGCAACAAATGGCAGCAAACTGGAACTTGCCCCTACGGAGATAACTGCCAGTTTGCTCACGGCGTTGAAGAGCTCCGTCCTGTTCTCCGCCACCCTCGTTACAAGACTGAGGTATGCCGTATGGTCTTAAACAACATCCCTTGTCCCTATGGACACCGCTGCCACTTTCGCCATGCTTTGACTGACCAGGAAAAACTCACTAAAGCTATGAATTCAAAGCCTCTAGAACCACTGAATTATCGGTAATATCATGCTTATGCATTAAGAGCTGTTAATAATACTCGGAAAGGTAACTAGTAACTAAGTAGAACTTAAATCTGTAAGTAAATAAAGTTTATATGTGTAAGTAACATAAAGAATGGTTTTGATGGAGGAGAGTTTCATTCCTTTGAAGTTGGAATTAGGAAGTCTCAAGATAACGTATACTTTAATCAAAATTTGGGCTTCCTTTACTTTCAAAACGCCATTATTCGTGTAATGATGGTGTTACACTAGAGAGTTTTTGTATTGTTTCTCTATGTAATATACTTCTGTTGCTATGATGTAAAACATTTTTTTTGTCTTTGAACAAATCTGGAATGATGTAATATTGCCTACTAGCTAAGCAACTTCTTCCTAGGTTTCCTTTTCCCTTTTTCTATTTTGTTGAAACTTCTGATTAGACTGATACATATCAAAAATAACTTTTAGGTCATTGCATACCCAATAGCTAAGCCTGGATATGAGAATATGAGGCCCATATTATACCTCTGAAAAGTTTGACCCAAAGCGGATGTTGGGCTAAACTTTTGGTAACACCTTCTGAGAATTTCGAGCTCGTTTATTTCATTATAAATTGATGGTCCAAAGATTTTGTCAATTCAGGAAAGCTCGTTTCATGGATGAAGTTTATATGCATGGGCTGAAATTGTATTGAAGTAAAACATAGCTAGAATGAAATAAAGTTTTGCTTGTTACCATTATACTTTTAGATATACAATAATTTCAATATAAATGGAAGTGGAACCACATATAAAAATAATGCATGATAAGTATTTATTATACAATTGATTAAATATGCATAGTAAGATGTTAAATATGTGCTCATGTTTATCCATAATAAAAGCTAACGTACAGTATGATATGTGTGTATATCAGTATGATTCTTTTTAGAAAATTATAAGTTCATCCAAATATCATGCAATGCAAGTGAGGTTTGATCCTTGAAATGCACATCACTGTGTACCCTGGAATCACGCCACTAGAACAAGCCAAATTGAAGAAGACAATTGCTCAATGAATGAAAAAGAAAAAGCATAATAGGGACCTACATGAACCCAAAAGTATATAGATCGGCCAATCATTTTTCTATCACACAAATAGAATTTAACTTTTGTTTGGTGGTGCATTGAAATGATGTCCATATGATTCACAAATACAACAGTGTTGTTTCTTTTCAAAGGAAAAGGGGCAGGCATTACAAATGAACATAAACCTATTTCACATTATCTACGGTGAAAAAGGCAGCCATAATGCAATAGGCACTCAACCAATCATGGTTTCAAATTATTAATGAAAGCAACATGTATTTGAACTATTAATCACCATTGTGTTAATCTTTTAACTCTGTAATAATTGATCATTATTTTCAATCAATAGTAATCATTAGAATAAGTAATTTCAATGTATACATACTTTGAGCTTGAATTAATGAGCTCGTAAAGTCGAATCGAATTCTTAAAACCGATAGCAAGAAATGATTTTTCTTTTTTGTGAATGGAGTTAGTATACATATATATACTTATTTAGAATACATAAACATACAATTAAAACACTATAAAAATCCCAAATTAATAAAAAATTCAATAAGCTGGATAATTAGAGACATTATTCCACACTCCTATAAAGATTATTTTTCCAAATGAACACATTTTACCAATCGAAATATTGATGTCGCATTACATTCACGGCTAAAACTGGGGAGGTGGTGGTGGGCCCGCAGTGTCTCGAAGCTCACGCGCCGCTATGTGTCCGGTGATCAGCCGACATTGATTGACAATCCAAAGATTTCTTACTACCCTATTTGGATTTTTCCAACTTCACTTCTTTAGGCCATAGCTCCTCAATTATCTAATCATTGATTATTTTCCAACTCATTTTTTTTTTTTTTTAATTTGGTTCTTTTGCAATAATTACATAAATGTGTTTTATACAAATAATCACACTAAATTTTATATATAAACCTTGTATATTAATGACAAAAAAATGGTTATTATTCCTCTAGTTACTTTTTCTCTTCTTTTTAACTTAGAAAAATAGTCAATCAATTTACCATGATTATGACCTGTTTTTTTTTTTATTTGTATCCCACTATCTATTTTCTTTTGGTTTGGTCGTGAGACATGAGAATCTAATAGCTGACTTTTTATCGATTGATCTTCAGCTTTTCTACATTTTGCTTTTTTCTGTGATGGACAAATCCCACCATAAAGTGATTTAACAACCCATTTAATTTGGTGTGCCATTAAATTTTTTTCTTTTCCATTTTTCATATCAATTCTAGAAAAGGGATTACACATGCTTCAAAAAATCAACATAAATGTTTGAAAAAAATAGAACGAATATAGTTTGCTTTTATACACACATTGAACTATTCAATTCTACTAATTAGGAAGAAGTTGATTACATAGTTAATAACAATAAAGCATTTCAGAAAAAAACATCTATTGCCACTTATATTATATGACATATGTAGTACATCATATATATGAAGTAAAATATAAATTAGAAAACTACAATAGATACAGAAGATTTCATGGATAAGGCAATAAAACTAAGACTATACAGTCTCCAAGTAAAAGGCAATAAAACTAAAAGTTAGCATGGAGACTTTAGTCTTGAGGATGAAATTTTATAATAATTCGAATTCAATAAACTATATCTATAAACCCAATTTATTGAAGAATTGATTTTTAAAATACACAAAGTGAAGCTATATATCCAGCCACGTTCATATAAAGCCAACTTTTCCTATCGTCCATGGGATAAATATACATATATATATATATATATATATATTAGTATGGAAAACTTCCAAAGCTCTCGGATTTCGAGCTAGTGGCGTTTTTGTCATTCCCCACAAACATGCCACGCCTTTATATACGACTCCTAGTGTTCTCTCTTCCATACTCACTCTCCTTTTCTTGCTATAGAAAGTTCATCATATATTTTTTACCTTTAATCTTAGTTAAGGATATGATTGGCGGCGGCTCAGATGGTGGATACGGCGGTGGAATGAGGAGGAGGCGGCCATGGAGGTGGCTAGAAATGTAAATGTGATGGCCAAAACAACAACAAAAAGCAGCTTTGCAATTTCCCTCTCCCGAATTTCTAGGGGCAGAATTGGGAGAGCGCTACTATTGCATTGCGGGGAATTGAGGGTAGCGGTCCGATTTTATAAGTTTCCGTTTTTAACCTTGCCAAACTTAGTCGAACTCAAGTTTTTTACAAAATTATAGTTTGTGATGGGATTAATGCTGTGTACTTAAAGAAAATGAGTATTCAGAAAATATAAGTTGATTATATTAGTTGAGTTGGACTAAACAGGATTCAAACTTGATGGTTTTCTTTTATTGGAGAATGAGTGTTGTCCTTGGTTTGCTTTTTCTTCATATGACAAAAGAAGGGATGCATAGCTTGATTGGGGTTAAGGATATGATATGGGTGGATTTTAGTTTTGGGGGTGGTTTTGTAAAAGTTGGGAGGTTTGAGGAATGTTGATGGGGGGGGGCATGTATCTCTTACATGTAATTTGCTTCTCTTTTGTATTAATTAGATATGAATTACAAGTTAAAAGTCTCACTTCTTTGCAATTTCTGAATTATTAATTAGCTAGATCTAGTCCAATGAAATAAAAACTAATGTAAAATGACTAATCAGATAGATAATGATTTTAAAAGAGCTCCCATTAAACATTAATTAATTACTACTACTACTACTACTATTATTGCATGTAGCTTGGTTAGTTATAAACATATACATATAGATAGGCTGTGGCCATTGAAAGATGCTACACTGATGGGGGATTTGCTGTAGGTCTATACTGATCTGATTTGATGGCTTCAACTTCTTATTTCTGCATGCAGCCATAAGTGGAGTTCAGTTTTATTAAGTAATTGATTATGAAACTACTACTAAACAAATGGTTGGTTCATTTACAAAAACTTTTTAGTAGTTTGGATCTAAGAAACTACACTTACACATTGGGCCCTCTCTGGGAAAAAGAAATTTAACTGGCCCAAACTTAAGTTTAGCTACCAGCCCGTACAAGCATCATATTGGGCCTAACACCATTGCTTAAAAGTCTAATTGTATCAGTTTCGACTTTCATATGAAAATCACACCGCTTGTCACAAATCAACTTTCATCGTTTGTGTGTTTAAGATGATACTATCGGCCCGGATTTGTCGTATCAACCATCTACTTTGCCTAGAAATTATTATAAAAATATATGTTTTCTTGAGAGGTTTCATCTTTTCTCTTTTTTCCGTTTTTGTTTTAACTTTTAAGAAAGTGATGATCATCTTACTTTTTCTTTTCAAGTTAACACAACTTTTCTTTTATCAATTACCCACCAACTTAATTAACCCCACACCACTATGATCTTTCTTTATTCAAACTATATGTCTTTTTCATAAGTTCCTTGAAATGACAATTCACACAAGTGAATATTATGATAGATGCTTTGTGTACAAACTAAAAATAGAATATCTAATCTCAATTGAAATTCAGAATTATTCATCAAATCACATTCTAACAACTAACAATTATTTATTATTTATTAAAAAGCAAAGGAAAAAAAAGAAGAGAGATTTACAATTTACAATAGGGGAAAAGAGCCTGTCGTGAAACTCTTCAAAAAACCCGGAATTAGAAAAAAAAAAAAAGAAAAAAAAAAAAACAGTCAAAGGTAAAACTGCAGAAAACCTTTTGACATTAAAAAAAAAAAAAAAGGATAGTAAAATGTTAAGAATTGATCATTGTAACGGGAACGACTCAATTAGATCTCCACCCACGCGCCGCCGCGTGGAATCAACGCGCTCTTCGGAGACGAGGCGCGCACGGCATAGGGGACAGCTAAAGTTGAATTCACCTAACCAGCCATCTAAGCAATCCTTGTGGAAGGTATGGCGGCACGCCAACTTGCGCACGATGTCACCTTCCCCCAGCCGGTTCAAACACACCACGCAATCGGAATCGGATCGATTGGGACACGAATTGAGTCGATTGAGATTCAATTGATCGCATAGGAGAACAATTCCAGCTAAACGGGAGCCGACGACGTCGTATAGTGAGTTTTGGAGATGGTGATTGATGTTGGGGGAGAAGAAGGGGAAGATAGTGAGGAGAAGGGATTGGAGATAGCGTACGGTCTTAGCGATGAGCACAACCGTTAGTATGAGGATAGATTCCGAGGAGACGTCGGAAAGCTCGCTTTGCAGACCCATTAAATCCTCCTGGTAATCTTCTTCTTGTTGTTGTTGTTGTTGAATAAATAAAAAGGGATTTGATGTGTGAATAAATGGTATATATAGAGGTAGGCAATGGAGTTACGTTTGGAATGGAAATGGAAATGGTGATGGTGATGTATTTATTGGTGGAACTGAAGAGGGCCAATTACAATTATTGATCCCTTGCATTATTTAACTTAGCTGCTAATGTTTTCATTGATAGTATTATTTTCAATTCTCGACTAAATTACTCATCAGAACAACTCTCAAGTCAAAAGAATCGAACATAACTTTTTGACTCATCCTTACCAACTTATTTTAAGGTCTTCAAAATGACTTTTAAGTTACAGCACACCTCTTACTTGTGCTGTATTTTATCAAATCTTGTTTGCATTATGAAAATTAATTGTAGTCAGACCCCCCCTATTAAGTTGTCTATTAATCAAGTCTCAGATGCAATAGTAGTTCACCACATATTTTGAAGGTAGTAGTGCTATTGCAAATAACTTAGTGGTAACGTTTTACTATTTTCAGATATTAATAAGTAGCTTCAAATTTAGGTCAACAACTAATATTTTATATGTGTGGAGGCAAAAAGACACCAAATGTGAAAGCACTTTCGGTATAACTTCGATACTGACTTTTTATATCATTTCTGCTGGTGTCATATTTTGGATCTCTCGGATAAATTGTAGAAGATTTGTTATAATTTAAGGTAATAATAATTACAGAATGTAATAATAGCAGTTAGTCATGGTATTAAGTAAATTCAAGTACAAGTCTAACTTTTTTTTTGAGTAATTGAAAGTACACGAGTAAAGAAAACAAAGGATAGACGTATTGAGTTTGCAGCCAAGCACAAATATTAGTACAAAATCACATCCCTAAAATAATTAACAATGTAACAAGGAATTAAATACTGGTTAGGTCGGTGGAGATTAGGCTTTAAGACAATGACCATCTGACTAAAAAAGATTTGCCAAGATCTACTCGACAAGTTGCATCAATAATTTAATTATGATACACAATTCGTACATTATATTATAGAGTATTCAGAAGAGGATTAATTTCAAATTGCTAATTAAAAAGAAGTAGAAAAATAGGTCCCAAACCCTTGAATTTATTTGATGATTAGCAAATCCACCGACCATACACACTTAATTGTTCCTAATTGATTTGAATAATTAAACAAAAACCCTCCTCAAGTTGATAATTATTATATTTTATAAAAATCAAATTGCCAGCAGATGATAATTAAAAGTCTTCGATTTTTATTTTGAATTTTGGATGTCTTTCTTTCTAAACATTATATGTCACCTTACAAAGATCACAATATACAAGGTGTGGTCTATTCTTGGTCATGGTCAGGACTCAATAGCTTGTTAGAAAAATTATGCTAATTTTTTTGTAAGTTTTAACGTGATCATAATTTGGAAACTAAATTAAGCTAGGCTATAGGGACAAGCCTTATTGAACAAAACAAACATAATAAAATTTTATTTCAATTTACTAACGAAGGGGCCACCAAGCTAAGCTACTAGTATACATATGACCTAATAAGAATGTTCATAATTAAATTATAAAACTGTTGCAGAAAAGGGATGCAAAAGAGTAAAGTATATTATTTAAATTTATTAGTCGCCAGCCACTTCCACTAATTTGTAATTTGTAATTCATATGCATTTAATATTGTTATTTAAATATTCATATTAATAAAAAATTATTAGAAGTAGAACACTCGAGATGAGGTTATGATAGTGATGGTTATGAATTTGACAATGAGAGTGACTGCGATAATGACTCTTTATTTATTCTGATAATATTATGTGTACTTTTTACTAAATGTAATCACATTAATTTATTTTTTATTTTGTATGTGAAATGGTATACCAAAAACGTCACTATTGATCATTGAAAATAAAAAACTTGTGAATAAAGAAGACATGGGTCACTATTATCACATGGGCGTTTATACAAGACAATATTACAACCTTCACATAGTGACATAACCCGTCCCTCTTCAACCTTATATCAGTAGGAACCCTTGAAGCACATCAACATTTATTATATATTACTACTATTGTGCATTAAATATATTAGCATTGAATTGATGTTTGCGGCATTTCTTCAAATCTTAAGGTTATTTTGGGGCGAATGTGGACAAAAAAAATAAGTTTGCGCAACGAGTTTTTGAGTTAACAACATTTTTTTCGAATAATTTCAGCAACTTTCTTAATGAACATGATGTTGTGACATAATTTATCATGATTTAAGCATCTCAATATCGGGCCAATAAATATATTATTAACATAGTACTTGCTAAAGCATAAACCATAATCTCTTCTCTTTGCCTTTTTTTATTTTCTTCTCTCTTTTCTATTTTTCAGCCTCCTAATGTGGTATTGTGGGCCTTTCAAGTCGAGCAGAGCCCAAATTGTACCCACCATAAGAGGGCCTAGTCAGGCCTGACACTAATTGGGTCTCCCCCAAGCCCAAACCCAATAAATAGTTTTCATACTCAAGCCCAATCGTATCGGGTATAAACTTGAAAACATATTTAGATCCCTAAAATGATTAAATTGGCGCAAAAAAGTTCAAATTCTCAGTCGAAAAGATGAAGTTTCTTTGAGCTGAGATTCAACGTCTAATGTATGGTTAATCTCTCCTCTCTTTTGAGTTTAAATATATGCTCGTATTAGGATTAGGTTTGAATGTTATATGCTTTATTCAATTGGACAGTTATAATTCACTTTAATTCTGTGAAATCTGTTACATATCACAACGTTTAGATGTTGATTTATATTTAGTTTGTTCATATATCTCTATTGCCTTTCGAAATTCAGTAAATTGTTTACAGATTCGAGTTTGCAATTTACTTGTAGGACTAAGAAGTTGAGTCAGCCGAATAATTCTTTGTTGAAGCTTGTTCAAAGTATTATCGAGCTTCTTATGATTAATTGTTAGTTGAGTTGAGCTTTAATCGAGCTGAAAACGAGTCAAGTTCGATTAGTTTGATTTTCTTGCACATACTTTATAATTATTTGACTAATCGAGTGCGAGCAAAGTTTCAAAACTTATTGAACATAAGGTTCAAGCTTGGTTCGATATATTATCAGACCGAGCTCAATTGAGCTCTTAATGGTTGATCTTTGAGAGTCGGGTGTCAAGTAGCTCGGTTTGTTTTCCAGCACTTGAATTTTCTCTTTCATTTTTTGCTTTGAGCACTTTGTGGATCAACCTTATTTCTTCTTCTCTTTTGTTTTCTACTTTGGTTATTTTGTTTTCTTTGTTATTGTTATTTTTTCTAGGTAATTGTATTGTGTGAATGGATTTTTTGGCTGTCTGCAGACTGAAGCTTTAGATAACCTAGAGGTGGTTTCTGCACACTTATTAACATCAGCTATTTCCCATCAGAATGGCAAATTATTATGACATTGATGATATATTAGCAGAAGAAGAGGTATATGCTTCAATATTGATTTGTTTCTTTAAAGTTGAAATATTGTGGTTTCATATATGTTTTTAGGTTTTGATGATTCACATTCTTAGCTTGTTCCATCTGTGTTCCAACATGCTGCAAATGAGGTTGGGCTTTTTGACTCGAGTGATGATACAAATAAGGTATATCTTGTTCAAATGGAGTGCTAATCGAGTTCGTACCTTATATTATAGTTTACGCTGGTTCATAGAAGGATATTCCTTTAGTGTGTCTTTGATCGTTACTCATTGACTTATCGTATCCCTGAATTTCAGGTTGAAGCTGGTTCCAGAGTTGAACTGCCCTTCTGGCTAGTTCGTGAATTATATTTGAGACAACTTCTATCCATAAGAGTTCCTCCATGTTTTGACAGAGAGTAATATCCTTTTAACCTTATTTTGTGAATCAATGAATAAAGTATTCATCATGAAAGAGTTTTTCTTGTTTAATATGTTACAAGAGTTTTTCTTTCTTTCCTGTTTCCTAAAATAGTTGAAAGCCAAAGAAATTCAATGTTATCTTTGTTTTTACAGTTGCACAAGATAATTCAAAACAAAAAGAATGAATTAAAGAATTTGAAGAAAATATGGTAGAATATTTTTTATTCTATTTTGCCACATGCTTCTATATCCTTCCCTCTGATTAGCTGAAAAAGTGCTGGGAGCTTACTTGAGCTCTTGGCACATATATTATAAACCATTAAAATATAATGAACAAAGAGTTTTGCTTAATTATTCTATGGAATATTTGGTTATTTTTTGGTAATTTGGAATATTTGAGTTCTGTAGTTCTATATTCTCTTTTCTGATTAGTTTTTTATTTGTTGCTTTCCAGATCCAAAACACGCGAAGAAATAGCGGCTGACGCTGCACATGTGGATCTAAGAAGTCGATGTTCATATTTTTATGAATTAGGATGCAAGATTGCACCACTGTAAGTTTCTTACGATCCTTTAATTATTTTTTGGTGAGGTTCTGCCTTTAATTTTCCTCCTATTTCATTATCATACTGTGTGGAAGATTAAACAGAATAGAATTAAATGAAGTGGACTTTGCATAAATTGTTGCGTCTATATGCGTGCAAGGACCTCAAAGTCCATCATTAGGTGTCCTCTTAGAATTTCATATCGCATCTAACCTATTAATGTGACTTTCACTTTAAAATATTTTTAATGAAGTGTGCTTTCTGTAATTAAACAGTGTTGGTGACAAAACCATAGGACCTTTCCTTCTTGTAGCATTTCGAACCAGATACAAAGAAGTCCTAATTAAAGCCCATACTCTAACACTGGAAGTGGCTCCCAAGCATTTGACACTTCTAACTAAAGAAGAAGCTAAATGTAAGTTCCATAATGTCATCATATTTACAATTCCATTTTTCTAATCTGGTTTTCGGTTTTAAGGATTTTGTTCTAATGGATCATATTGTAGTGTATGAAGCTGGTCAATCTTCAATAGCAGCTTTCAAGAAATGGCGGATGGGTGGGCCCCGATTTCAGATAGCTCCCGTTCTCCGTAGGAAGAGGAAACCAAGTTAAAATGGATTATTGGTAGTTAAATGAAATTCGCACATTTGTTTCATTCATCATTTTATCTGGTTAATGCAACATATGTTTCAATGAGAATGGAGACATCAGATGGTGCAAGTCACAAACTCACATGAACCTCATTTCACTTGTTACACATTGTGTAGGTCAATTCGTGTACTATTCCTGTATCCATAAATTTCAGTTTGCATGGATGAATCTTAATGTTGCCAAAGACAGTTCCTATAGCCTGTAAAACCACACGATTGACAGGTTTGTTTTAATAGATGACTAACTACTCGTATATCCGGAATTACTCTTAAGTTCTTCTTCCAACTTTTCTTCAGTTAAATTAGATGTTCTACATATCAGTATCAGTTCGATATTGTCACAACATATCTGGACGTACTCAGGTTGCATGTGATATGATCACTTGCAGTATATAGTTTTACCCAGAAAAAAGAAAACAAGACTGGTACAATGAACATAAAATATTATCTTCAGTTTAGGTAATTTCTTCTGTAATACAACAGATCAATTTGAGATGCATGAACGTAGTTTCAACTTTCACGTGTTATAGTATCCGAAAGATTAAAGAAATGAAAACACACTCTGAAACCCAAGAAATTCATTCTCTTTCTTGACTTCTCCTACCATTGCCAGTGAACAAAACTGTCCTTTCTGTAAACTTGGAGAATACTGCTGATTCACATTGGTGAATTGAGTGTCGTCATTCTTTACCATTGATGCTCTGAGTGAAGGCATGTCCTCATATGTCTCAGACATTCCACAATCCACTGCACTTTCAGAACCATCCATTTTCAAGTTATCAAACATTGCGAAGTTTCTTGATTTTTTTCTTATATGTTCGAAAATCGTTTCTTCTGTCATAGTTCCTGGCTCAATATTCTTATGTTCTGTAGCTATTATACTAATATCTGCAAGGAATTTGAATTGAATGAGTATTAAGAAAGAAAGGAAAGCACAAAGCAGACACAAAAGTACTTATCCCAATTAGGGGCGCAAACAAGCTCGAGCTGGACGAGCCATAACAAAAGAGCTCAAGCTGATCAAGTCGAGCCAAGCTCGACATAGAAAAATAAATAACATATGTATATAATATATTACTAAATATGTATTAATATTATTATAGATATTATGATAAATATTAAGTTATATCCTTATAAGCCAATTTGATGCCCACTCCTAAACACGACTGAGTCTTAGGTCTCAGGACAACACAACTATTCGTATTGCTTGGTGGACCCCACGTGGTACCATAACAAAGATGGTTCATGAGAACAATCCATACAGTTTAATTGACTGACCTGTGTCCTCCATGACATAAGAGCTGTTAAGAAAATCTGGCAGACCACCGTCAAATACGCCTTTGTTCTGTTCTGGATATTGAAGAGCAGCCACCCTGCTTCCTTGAATTTTGCTACTCTCTTCTACTTCTAAAAGCTCTATCTCATTATCGATTTCAAGATGCTTCTCACGAGTGCGTTTCCTTATGAGTGTAAACTTCTCCAATGATGGAGAACTCATATCATTGGACATGGGCAAAACGGGTAAATTCTTTGCCTTTTTCCGTATGTGCTCGAATACTGTCCTTTCCGTAATAATTTTGCAGTCATCATCTTCAATTTCAACAACAGTTTCCTCTTCAACTACAAAAACAAACAGGGGTGGTGAGTTGGAATGATGGATGATAAAAGAAAGAAAAAGAGAAGAAGAAATAGGACCTGAGGGGAAAAAACTACCATCTTCCGATTCTTCATCTATAAGTTTGAAGCTTGGCCTGAAGATAAAAATGTGGTGTCAATCATAATAGAATTTAGATATTTTCTTCAATGATTAGAACTTCAGTAAACAAAAGAAGCATCATTAGAAGTTTATTACTTATATAATAAACAGAAAATGGTTTGTTTGAGTTGATGCATACATGGAAATGGAATCCTCTACCAATTGAATGGAGTTATGTGATTCTTTGGAGGCAGCGTGAGATGTAAAATCATTGTCATCTTTTATGATGCGAACATCCTTGGGGTTGAAGGTGGAGTGCACTTTTGGTCTATATCTGTGAATGGCACTTATATCTGGTGTGACTATAATCTTCTCATGAAGATCAATGCCAACTGCAATTACATAAATAATATAACAAGATGCAGACTAAGCCACAGCTTTAAGAAACACAAAAGTGCACTTGGGAGTAAATTAACACTTACCAAAATCTTCATATATCAGATTTGCCTTAATTGTCAGTTTTCCTTGCTGAGGACTCGAGAACAACACTGTTGCAGTGTAAGGGCTGTAGTTCCGAGACACAAATATCAGCATCTATTTATAAGCAAAATGGATCAAGAATTTGAAAAATTAAGCCAATTTTTTTCCAGAAATCAGAATTTAAATATGGGTTAGATGTCTGTAGTTTCCGTACCTTGAAAACTCCTCCAATCTGGATCACCAGAAAAAGAATGTCAGGAAAAATAAAGGAAGCATATGAACTTTTAAGGCATGCGTTAATGCATGTATCTAAGCTCAAACAACTTGTTTACCTTATTTTTTCATAAAATAGAATGGCGTTATCTTCTTCCATTCCAACCATCTATGAGAAATAAATTCGATTGCATAACTTTAGTATTTTACAATAAAGGTAAAATAATGCTTCACGAATATCAATATATATATATATATATATTATGGTATACCATATCAGCATAATGTCTTTTAGCTGATTCCATTGGTTGTGATATTCTTGTTAATGTTATCAGTAGCTTGGACTTCCCCATCCTTTGGCCCTTAGGTTCCTCAACTGACATCTCCACTTTTGGGGGTAGAGAAAGCAACGAATCCTTTATATGGTTTCCAAATGGATATTTTCGACCAGTCACCAACTCTATTTTCCTTGGATCAGCTTCAGAGAAGGCCTCAAATGACTTCACTCCCATTGAATGCAGTGCCTAAGTATATTTTTTTAGGTATACAGAGAAGAAAACCGTTGTTTACATCTTCATCGATGAAAAGGTCATGTATTAGATAAAGAAATAAACCTTTGCAGTAACCATTCCGATGCCAGGTAATTGTTTCAGCAAGTATGGACTATCATCCCATAACTTCTGATGTAGACATTTGGCTAGTAGGGTTGAACAATAAGCTCCTTTATAGCTTTTCTTGTACACAAAATACTCTTTCATGCACTTTGCGATTCTAGACCCATTTGAGCATATAGAATTCATGTCCTATACATTACACATGTCGTCATTTCTTTGCAAATAAGTTGAAAATCTTGAAAGTATCACATAATTTAAAAATATTTGCAGAGGCAGCAAAACCTGGCTCATGGATAGGTCACGCACTAAAGGGTCTCCAGTCAAGCAGTCATTCACAAGAATAAATATTTTCTCTTCTCTTGTTTGAATGCGTTTTTTTCGTTTTCCTTTATCATCAAGGATGTGAAACCGAAGTCGGCCATCTTTCTCATTGTTTATGTCATTTAGGAACTTCTTCTCATTCCGCCTCAGTTGTATCCCTTCATTTTGAAAAATAAAATGACATAAATTAATGAATTAAGAGAAAGTGTTAATTAAAAATGCATGCGTACATGATATTTCTTCTGCCCGACATATAATATGAAGTGCGTCTTCTATGCTGCAGTTGTCAGGGGCTTGTATAATGTGTTTCATCGTGTCAAACTTCATATAGTATTTTGTCATCAACCTTCCAGGCTCTGAACACAATAGAAAATAATCATAGTCCCTCATGCGTTATAATCAGAGAGAATTTCTGCACAAATAGATTATATACCAAGTGGCTTCAGGAGGAAACCATCTTCATCTGTCCAGACCATCTGATATTTTGATAATTCATTGACTTTCTGAACACAAATATCTGGAGGAGCATAGAAAATCATGTAACGGTATGGAATCACAATAATCAACATCTGGCAATCATAGGCCCAAATACCTTGTAAATGTTTATCCATTCGGTTACCAGGCAGCCCCTTTATCGAATATATCTCAGGATTCTGATTAAGCACGAAAAATTTCAGAAATGTGCTCTAATAAAGGAGTATCCAAATTAAGCACGAAAAGAACATGCCTTTTTCATTCTGACATACAAATATGAGCATGTCATCCATTCAATAGCCCTTGTTATATCTGAAATGGTTGATTGAACTATCTCTGCAGTCAGATGTTCTGTTATGCAAGGAAGCAATCTGGAAGAAAACAAACCACAAAAACCATCAACCCAGGTGATACTTGTAGTACTTCACTGTAAGAGGTAAAGAAAAAAGAGTGATGCAGAAATGGGCATACTGCGATTCCACCAATTCACATCCACTTAGTAAATTCTCGTACAAATGGACCTGAGACATGATATATGTAGATTACAAACGAGCAACTTATTCTTTTCTGTTTCTTATTTGATGATATTTATAGAGAGAGTATACTGTTTCTCTTCTGGTCATAATTATGACCATTCCTGTGTCATCAAATGGAGGACGGCCTGCTCTTCCACACATCTGCATAAATAGAGGTGTGTATGATTTGAATTAAAGAGACACTCAAAGTTGTCCAAATCATTGTTTCATAGCTTTTAAGTGCAAAAAATTAAGCATGCTAACAAAGTATAACATTTAAAGAGCCTAGTATATATATATTGTAATAACATTAGTTGTTCTACAGTGATCTGGAAAATAGTTACACACCTGCAATACCATGGATCGTTCATATTCCATGTAGATCCCTTTCTCCTTGTTGCTAGCATAAAATCAAAAGTTAGAGCACATACTGAGTGTGGGTTTTAATATGTGAATCTCCTTCAGGGAACAAGATAACCATGCAAAGCACAACTATAGTATTGTATGAGTACTACATTTTTCTCCGCCAGTGTATTACTTATTATAAGGCAATACCTTCTGACATAAATCACGATCTTATGGCTAAACTAGAATATCTAGATGCCCTGGAACATATCTCAGGAATGGCAAAAATATTAGGAAATAATTCTCAGACATACAAATGTTGTGTTGATTTGATGACAACGGTATGTGCCGGTAGGTTAATTCCATGTGCTAGAGTATTTGTGGTGCACAAAATTTGAAGATCACCATTCAGAAAAAGGCCTTCAATGAGATTGCGGTCCTTCAAGGAAAGCCCACCATTATGATATCCAACTGCACAATAAACGATTGTCAGATGATAAACTGAGACATCCTAAGTTACTCGAAAGCCCAGTGCACCATATAGAAAGAAGCATCTCATACCACCATAAAGTATGTAGGATTGCATTTGTTTGTCGCCACACGTCAATGACGCTTCCCTCAGCCTTTCCTGTTGTTCTCTGCTTTTGATGAAAGGACTAGAATGACCAAAGGTCATTGCTATCTCAGAGAGTCGTTGTGCTGCTTCTTGTGCTCCTTTTCTAGTCGAGCAAAATACCAAGGCAGATTTTCCAGCAGAAAATTGCATGAGGAGATCTGCAGATTAAGCTTCTGTTTACTATATGGCTATGCCAATCAAAATCGTTCAATAACAAACCAACTACAAAATTGTTCATTGGATAATCTGTAGGTCAGGTTCTCAGGCTTACCAAAAATGTAGTTCTGGAGGCGCTGAACAATCGAAACAAAGAGTTTATCATCAGATAATTAATTTCTAGTAAGGCGATTGAAAATGTAATTGTCAACTGAATACCAAAAAGTTTAACAAAAGGAAATATCCAAAATATTAAGTACTGTTTCTTAGTACACCTTCTCAAATAAGAAGTCATTTTTTGCTGGCGTGTACCCTGCAAGCAAACGGTTTTGTCAGAATGTAACAGAGAGAGGGAAATAATTCTAAGCTGCTTCACTATTTTATCTAGTAACTATATATATCAGAATCCAAAGTTATGTTTTACTGACAGAAATAGTGGGAATCAGTGTTGGGAAAAGTATGTATACCAAAAACTTTAGTAGTCAACTTTACAGGTCTCATTTCTTCTCCAAACCTGCCAAAGGGGATATCATTTAAAATTTAACAAGAACTGGCTATGAGGGCATTTGCCACGCTTATCACGTAATAGGATTTGAGTGTACCTTTTAATTCCCTGAGTTGGAGCCATAAGCCACTCAGCTGTTGAAGGATAGAATGTGGAAATTATCAATCCTTATCTCATACTGAAACTTCAGAAATGAGATGGTTCTAATTCAAGCACATGTTGAATTACCAAGATCATTGATATTTGGTATTGTTGCAGAAACAGCTAGGAAACGAACATGGGATAAAGGACTTGATTGCATTTCAGGTTTGCCAGCGAGCATTTTAATTCTGCTGACTATTGCTTCTAATGCTGCTCCTCGAGGATCATTCAGCAAATGAACTTCATCAATTAGCACAAGTGCTATATCACTGAAAAAGCTCAAGCCTCCATCTTTTATGCGATAACGAGTCACAGCATCAAATTTCTACAGGAAGATTAACCAGGCCTAAGCCAGGGTGAGATCATTCAAAGATGGCAAACAGATCTCATAGTGACTGACCTCAGGTGTAGTAAGAATGATGTCCGCATCCTGTATACTCGCGATACTGTAGTACTCATTGTCACCCGTAAGCTCGAGGCAGTTTATTCCCACATGCCCGAGCTTTTGATTCCAATCCCGGAGCTTCTCTTGTATCAAGGCCTTTGATGGAGCTATATAGATCTTCATGGCATAAAAATATGCACGCCAATAAATAACTTTATACAGGGAAAATAGAAAGAGGTAACTGAATAAAAAGCATCTCCTCTTTGAGTTATAGAAATATAAACTTTTGCAACAGAAAAGAACCAGGATTTACGTCAAGCATGTTCACCCGAAAAAAATTACAAACAGCTATGAAGTTTTAGTTAATGCAAAGAGACAAGTACACGCCTCGATATTTATTCTCTCGCATATTTGCGTTCATAAATTACTGGAGGATTTCAGATTTCTCCACTGTCTGAAGAAGAACCAAGCACAGTGGTTATCTAGCTTTTGCTAGCATAGCAAGACGTGATATCTCCAAACATAATATATACACTGTTTGTAAAGGTGTTCACATCAGAAACCTACTGTTTTGCGGGTTCCCTTAAGGTGGGTGAAATTCCCATCAGCAGTGATGAACTTGGATAGAAGCCTCATAATGCATAATTCAAAAAGTACAGTTTTGCCACTTCCAGTTGGTGCTGAAATGACCATGTTTACATCGGAAAGGTAGCATGTGGAAAAACATTCACTCTGCAACGAGTTGAAATACCTGCAAACATATTATAGAGAAGATATATAACCTTTTGTATGAGTCAAAATAGTATCATCCTGAACGATTGATGGAGATCAAATACCCCCTAAAATGATCCAATTAAGTGAAGCTACTAAGAAATTCATCGATCGTTTGAGTTGGAAACTCTTCAAATGCCGCCTGTTGGTCTAACGAGTTACCTAGATTATTTTCCTTGGTCTCTACTTCTAGAAAAGACAATTAACAAATTCTAGGACCAATTCAAATGTTAAGGACATTTTGGAGACTAAGGCCTCAAAACGTTAACTTCTCTTCCTTAATATCGTGATATGACTGTCTGCATGTTAGGGACAACAGAATTTCCATGTCCATTGGAGTATTGGAAATTAATAATTGACACAAAAGTACCTGAAACTAAAAGTTGAACGGAAAGGAGCAGGTAAATCAGTCACCGCCTTCAGCGCGTAGGTATCCATCTATGATGAGCTGAAAGTGAATATAGTACCTTCGTTGAAATAAGATCACAATTACCAAGGAAAGGTTATGTTTGTAAGGATGCAACACAGCAAACTGAGTAAACAGCATAGAGGAGATAATTTCATTGAAAAAAAAGCCATTAACAGATCTTTGCGTTGTATTTTATATTTTCGCATTATCTACTTAATTCTACCAATAGCTGCTAAAAATTTAGTTCAAACCTTTTGAGAAAAGTTCCTAGTTTAGTAGCAACAAAAAGTGCATACATAAAAGCTATTCCAATCATGATAAAATAACTCAAAAGGAAAACGCAACCAAAAAGAGTCTGAATTGTAAGAATGCGGTCGATTCCGAAGCTCAGACTAAATTCTGTAGCACAACAAGGAAATCGAAGAAAAATTAAGGCGATACACTCTCTGTCCAGCTCCAATTTTCAAATGAAAAACGTATCGCATTCAATTTTATGGAATTCTAACAACAAATGATTGCTGCGTACTTGAGCAAAGCTTCTTAAAAATCATGCAAACCGTAGATTGCATACGATTAATGCGAACAATAACTGGAATTGTCTGTGAGAGAGAGAGAAAGAGAGCACCTGAGAAGACAGAAGTGCAGTATACAGTGTTGGAGAAAATGTAACGGAGGGGTATTCATGGTTAAGCGGGAAAATGAAGTAAGGATGGGGGATTGCGTGAGGTGGGCCTCGCTATTTCTATGAGGCCTACTTGGATATGGAAGATATACAGATGGCCCAAGTCCAACTCACCTCTGGAGATGGACTATGCCAAAAGCCCACCAAGCTTTTCGGATGTATATTTACCATTTATCTTGGAATGGTAAAATAATGTTGACTGCATGAGTTCGAGACCCTTCTTGTCCTCCTCAATTCTCCACTAATCAAATAAATATTATTTCATATAAAATTTGTTGCATAAATATTATTCGGGAGTTGATCCATTTTAGGCGGGTCCCTCTGGAGTTGATGACATGAACTTAGACCGTAGGGCTTTTTGATAGTCAATCTAACTAGTTAAAAAGAAAAATATTTACAAAAAGTGTATATGATAGAATTAGTCACCCTTACAAAAACATCATTTGAGTACCTTTCCGGTAAGAAAAATGTTGACGTCAATTGGTTTATTTCAATTATTTTATATATTTATTATCTCAGATGTTGAAATTTTTCAATGTGAGAAGAATTTTTTGTAATTATGACAAAAGTGAGGGGATGTACATGTAATTTTAAATTATTTAAAAAGAAAGGAGACAATTTTATCACGACACTATTAGTTTGGTTTTGTCACGATTATGTTCCATTGAAATACATACATAACTTTCATTATCAACAATGGACAATAGAACTAGGGGACACAAAATAGACCTATTAATCCAAGAATGTGATTACAAAAAAATTGTCATGACACTGTGTTTGCTGGGCTATACCATTAATTATAACCCACAACCACTAAAGTTTTTTTTTTTTATGACGGAAAAACCCGCGGCCGCTACCCTTAGGGTGCGCACTGGGTAGTAGATAAAGAAAGCAAATAGGCATTCCCACAGCGAGAATCGAACCCGTGACCAAGGCCACAGAATTCAGATGCCCTACCAGGGGTTGTCCCATATTTGACACTAAAGTTTAGGGACCCCTTTCCTACTTTTTTTGAGTTTTGAATAATATTTGTTTGGGTTTTGGGGTGGGGAAACCCCTGCCTGCCTGCCTGCCTGATGATGTCTTTTAACTAATCCAATCCTATTTAGTTATGATATTGGATCTTAGATTTGGGATTTGAAAATCATAATGGGGTTTGCCAGGTGGATACAATTAGTGGGTTTTTTCATATCTTTTAATGCCCACATTCTATTGTTTTTAGGCATTTATGATTTAATACTTGATGTCTAATATGTATTTTTGAGGAGCTTTATTGTGTGGAAAATATTTGTATCAAACTATGAGTTTTTCAATATTTACTATGTAGTTGGGTTACTTAAAAGTTATGAATATCCACAATATTAACACATTTTGAACATTTAACTCTCTCTATATAGTTTAAATGTATTTTCTTCCATTGGTGTAAACGTAAGGAGAAAAAGTTATTTTTAAGAAATTTCTCTTGAGTTCTATCTTTTATGGTCGAAGCTAATTGCTGTCAATTTCTTGGGTTAATAAGTTTATTGGCAATTTAATTACACACAAAAAAAAAAAAAAAAAAAAAAGTTTTTTTTGTCGAGTTCACTTGTATACAAAAACATTTCCACATGCTTCAATGTTCTCCCATATCTTGTCATGTTATTTGATTATATGTGTTTTGTTCTCTGTTCAAAACATGTTATGATTAAGATTGGTTCTTAAACTCTTGCTTGAGGCACTTTTGCAGATTAGTCTAGACAGACAGAGCACTCTTTGATTTGATGGGTGATTTGCTAATTATCCTCTAAAATATCTTCTGTCATTGGCTCATTTATCTAATCAGTTTTAGCATAAATATTTAATTGACTTATTTGGTCCCATACTTACATCACATGGGATAATTTTTTTTTTTTGTTTTTCCATCATAATGATCCCTTTGATTATCTTGGCAAAAATCTTAAAGAATCTCATTCTTTTGTAGTACAAGTGATTGGAGTTGTTGGTACTACTACATTTAAGATAATACTCTCAAATATGAAAAATGGGAATTGTACTAACACATAATGGTTATTATGCTATGCACTAACAATTAATCAAATCTAAGATTCCAATTTTCAATAATAGCCCAACTCACACAATTAATTTGAAAGTCTTATGACGTGCATTCATTGTTCTAGTTATTTCTTGGTGCAAAAAGAAGAAATAAAGTATACATGAGTATCATCATCTTGTAGCTAAAAATATGATATGAAGGTGAGAATATTCAGAAGGAATAAGTGAATATTAATTAAATAAACATAATTAAATGATGGACCCATCATTAAATGGAAAATGGCTAAACGCCAGTGTATCGTATTGGCTGTAAATATGAAATATCCTTATCATCTTCATGAAGTAGGTACAATATTTTTTATGAATAAAATTGTCTTATGTTGTGATGATTTTGGGCAATGCTTTTAAGTTCTCACCTCTCACGCAGCTTTTTTTATAATTTATTTAAGTATTTTTGGCCCCGATTACAGAAGATTTTTTTTCTTTCTTTTATTGATGAAGCAATATTTGGATTCTGGGGAATATTTTCGTTTCTGCATTGATAGACTTCATCATATATATCTTTTACAATTGGTTAACATATTCTACTAATAGAAAAATATATTTTTTGGTGCTTATTGAATTTTTGTAAATTGAATAATTATGATTAACACGAAATTCAAAGTCTGGAATGGGATTGTACAAAAAGGGCGACAATTTTGTTGGAGGGGTAGCCAGCCCATACCATATTGGTAAACATTACAAAACCATGTTCATAACTTTTTATTTTATTTTATTTTATATACATATTCATGTATATAAGTGTTTTTTACACACCAAACTCTTTTACCCAAGATAATTGTTTATTTTGATATGTTTGTGTTTGATAAAAAAGACGATTTATATATATTACAATGATGATTATAATAATGTATATACACTATAAAGGGCAAAATTGTAATTTGCGTCTGCCAGCATATAGCAATAAATTAATGTATCCCCCTGGCCTGAAATCTCCAAATATCCCCATTTAAATAAATTATTTTTATTTTCTCCAAAAACCAAATTAGTGTTGTTTCGCCTTTCTTTCTCTCTCTAAAGTTTGCTTTGACCACCGTACATTTTAAACACCACTCTGCCTTTTCGCCGCCATTGATTCATCTCTCTCTCTCTCTCTGCATACCCATAGATATCTATATATTCAGTATTGAAGCAGACACACAGTTGCTATTATTCTCTTCTTCTCTCTGAATCGATAACTTTGATTTTTGATCCCACGGCTGAGATTCTCTCCTTGTCCAGTCGTGCACTTGGGGATCGCTTGTCAGGTACTTGTGTGAGTGAAAAGCGGAAAAAAGATAAAAGTTTGATTAACAAATCATTCACTGCCACTAAATATTATTACTATGAATAGACGTCTGATGTAGGGATTTTATACATGTACATTAAAGGAATTATGTATGTATACACATACCTTTTCCTTTTTTGTCGGTTAATATTGATTTTTCGCATGCACTTGACATGATTTTTACTGTGTCTTTGAATGTTTTTTTAATTAATTGATTGAGTTTTGAATTGCATAGGAGTTTTATATTCTTAAATCAGTTGTTTTTTTAAAGTTTTATTGGTGGTTTTGTGTTTTTTTTTTTCATTGCATGATAAGTGACTTTGCCTAATCATTATTGGGTTTTGTTTACGATTTGATAAGGGACTCAATTTTACCCTCTTTTGTTTGTTTTTGCTCTTGCTGGTGAAATTTGAAAAGTTAACTTTAAACAGAACTTTACTGTTTCTGTGAGTTGTTTCTTACTGCTCATGGACTACAGAAAGGTTAACTAGGGTTGTGAAAACTGCAAATTGAGGATATTTTGTTACATTTTGAACTTCTCCTGTTTGGGGGTTCCAATGACTTGTTTGATTGGTTGTTATGTTATAGCCATGTTACCATTGGCATTGAGAATGTTGATCTTTCTTAGTTGGTCTCTCCATCTTTTAGTCAAGGGATTCTACTTGGGTAATTCAAAAAATATTTGCTTTTCTTCATTTACTTTTATTTGTTGCTGGATATGAGTTTTTTAAGTTTTACTTTGTCATGATTTAGTATTATAGACAAGGAAATTAGTGGTGAAGAGTAAGACTCATAAAAATTTGAACCTTTTGAAGTTAGTGTAAGTCACTACGTGGTAAAAGACTAAAATCTGATGCATGGGATGTGATGCCAAACAAAAACTTGCTAACGTGACTATCATAGTTCATGAGGTTTTATCTATAGATTATGTTCGAGAGAGAGAACAGTTTAGGATTTGGTTTTGGGTAATTAATTCGTCCACTTGCTGTTCTTTACATTGGAGCTTTCATTTGGATAAGAAAGTCTATTGTTAGTGGCTGGCGAAGAATTAATTTAGGGTTTTAATTGTATAAGATATTTATGTTATGTAGAACTTCATGTTGGCTGGTCATTATAATTACTCTTTCTGTCTTCGTTGGTGTCTGAGAATGCGTAATTAAATATCATAGGCTATGGAACAATCAAATTTAGTAGTTTCCTTTTGTATATTATTTATATTTTATTCTTTATTGAGGGAAGTACTTGATGCCTTAGGAGAATATTTCCCATCTCAATTATTTTCATCTCCTTGCATCGATCACTCAAGATATTTAATATTCTAGGCTATGGAACAACAGAATGGTCATCGAAGAGGTAGAAGGAAGAATTTTATCGCTTATCAAAATGGTGATGCAAACTCATCAGGCAGCGAAGAGGAGCTTGATCCATGGACTGCCTGGGCATACAGGCCTCGTACTATCACATTGTTACTAATTGGTGCATGCTTTCTTGTGTAAGTTGTTTAATCTTTATATGGTTTGCATTCCATAAGCTTGGACTCCAAATATTGATAAACTTCTGATTATTTGGCTTATATTATGTTGATTTGTCTATGTTGTATTTCTTGCTCTGTGTTAATTGCAAAATTTTATGGCACTCATAAGCATTTGTTCCTCGAGGAGAGCAAAACCGCATGAGAATCATCACTACTACGTGGTATTAGTTGTGAAAATTTTCATTGTTTTTGAAGTTTTGTAATTTGAATATTCTTTCCAGATGGGCAAGTGGTGCCCTTGATCCTGAGCGTAATTCAGAAAGCGATCTTGTTACCTCTGTGAAAAGGTGTGCTTGAACAGCTTTAGCGTATTGCCTTGCCAAATATTTATTTTCTATTTACTTTCCTTGTCTTGTATGGCTTGTTGAAGACATCAACTAATGCGGCTGACTGCTTCTGTAGGGGCATATGGGCAATGATTGCAGTATTTCTTGCTTATAGCTTGTTACAAGCTCCTTCGACGTAAGTTGTTCACTTTCTTTTATCTGTCCACATGCAATATCCATTTGTGATTTCGAAAATAGATATTTAAGATATCCTAAAATGTTTCCTTTTGTTTTATTGCTGTTTCTTTTTCTTGGGTGAAGAAATCGGTGAAAATTATTTTCCTCATGTAATGGAGAAAAAGGAGAAGGAAACATTGATGCACGAGATGTTTTATGTACTCTATAGGGAAAAATTTATTAATTAGTCTCTCTCCAATTCACAATGCTGTTTTCTTTTTTCCTAAAAGATAGGGAAGTTTTGGAAGTGCCCATTATATGCTAAAACTGCTCCTCTTCTTGATTAAACACCACTTGTACCAATTGTTTCCTTATGTTGGGAATTTGTCAGATGGAGCCATGAAGTATTTTCAATTGGAGGGAGCTATTATCTCTGAAGGTATTAGATATAGGTTTATTGGCTTGATGTGGATATGATTGGCAAGGGTTGCCACATGCCAAAAGAACTAAGGAAGGGGCATAAGATAGTTTGTGGAACATCTTCATAAATATATGCATAGATGATTGAAGTTTTATGTGGACCTTTATATGCATTGTTCAAACCTCTACGTTGTTAAATTTGGAGTTGGCTGACATGCTTGCTTACAGGGTGCTTAGCCGACCGCATCCTGCAATTTGGCGTCTCGTTCATGGAATGGCTGTCATTTACCTTGTTGCCTTAACATTTTTGCTCTTCCAGGTTAGTTTTTTTTGGAAAAGATGAATGTATTTTCCTCCATTGCGCATATAGGTCATATTTTGGAGACGGACACTGTATTTAAGTCCATGAGTATAATGTATTTACTTCCGACTGATTTGGGATAGCTTCCTTAGTTCTTTTATGAACCCTGTGGAAATTGCTTTATACTAGAACATACACTAATTGCTGTTCCATTCTTATATTCAATAGATTCTGATGCACTTGTTAATTTTTCTATTTTCCAGAAGCGTGACGATGCTCGCCAATTTATGAAGTTCTTGCATCCTGATCTTGGTGTTGGTAAATGTTTGTACTTTTCTATTCTACAAATGCATGTGATTGTGTTGGCTATGCATATTTTTTAATAGCTTTGATTTTTACGGAACTTCTCTAATGCAGAACTTCCGGAAAGATCCTATGGTGCAGATTGCCGAATTTACGTGCCAGAAAATCCAACAAGCAGGTTTAAGAATGTTTATGTATGTTACCTTTATTTTTTCTCAAGCCTTCGACTACTCTATTTCCTGTACAGGAATTGTAAATAAACATATCCCTGATCCTGAAGCTAGACCCTTGTGTTTTTTTCTTTTTTGGTTTTTAGGACACACTTTTTGATGAGTTTGTCCTGGCTCATATTCTTGGATGGTGGGGAAAAGCTATAATGATCCGTAATCAGCCACTTTTGTGGGTACTTTCAATTGGGTTTGAGTTGATGGAGGTTAGCTTTTATAATCTGTTTGCAACTCTGTCTCTCCATTCATTCCTGAGCAAGTTGTGAAGATAAATTTATGTTTTCATTGAGTTGGTTTCATCATACTGGTTTTTTCAGCTTACCTTTCGCCACATGCTGCCAAATTTCAATGAATGCTGGTGGGACAGCATTGTTCTCGATATACTTATCTGCAATTGGTTCGGTAGGAACTCTGAAATCCTCCCCCTTTTCTAAACTATAATATAATGCGTGGTGACTTATTTTTACAACTTATTTTGTTTTTGATACGGTTGTTGGCGTGGAACATCAATATGTAATTTTGCTATCGCGAAGACATATTTGTGGTTTTAAGCTGGGTGGATGGTAAACTCGAGCCCACTAAACGTGTCCCATTTTCTTAAATCTTTGTCTTCTGAACATAGGATAAATTACATAGATACCCCATCCCTGCTTGAGGTCCTAATTACAAATATTATTTCAAGGTTTGTAAAATTGCATAACTTTCCTGTCAGTTAAAGGCTTAAAGCTCATTACAATTTTAACTTTTTATTGATGAAACCAAATTACGCTTTCACCCTTTGTTTTTCGAGTTTTCAAGCTCTTACATGGGTTGTCTTGGTAATTTGCAAAACTTCATGGGTTCGTGGTAATTGACCAAATAAGTGAGGGGGCGTGCGTGTATATTATCACTAATTTACTACAAAAACGAAGCATAATATGCGTTTATTTGGTCTGCAGGTATTTGGGCTGGAATGCGCACTGTTCGGTATTTTGATGGCAAAACTTACGAGTGGGTTGGTATAAGCAGGCAGCCAAACATCATGGGCAAAGTACGTTGGTGCCTTACAAAAATCTAATTTTTTCAAATTCAGTTGCTGTCTGTGATCCCAAATTTACTGTGGGGCCTTACTATTCAAAGGGTTTTATCTCAGGAGGATTATAATGATGCCTGGACATGTGATTGTTTTGAATTTTCAGGTAAAAAGGACACTTGGTCAATTTACACCAGCCAGGTGGGATAAAGATGAATGGCACCCTTTTCTTGGGCCATTTAGATTTATTCAAGTTCTCAGCCTTTGCATTATTTTCTTGACCGTGGAGCTCAATACATTCTTTCTGAAATTTTGCCTTTGGATTCCCCCTCGGAACCCATTAATAACGTATAGATTGGTTTTGTGGTGGCTTATTGCCATACCAACTATTCGTGAGTACAACTCGTATCTGCAAGACAGGTATTACACTTTTTTGTGTTTTTCAGAAAGTGGTGGTTGTTTTGGGTTTTTCTCACTTTCATATTTATTTATAGAAAACGGGGGAAAAAGGTGGGAGCACTTTGCTGGCTTTCACTTGCTATCTGCATTGTGGAACTCCTCATATGCATCAAGTTTGGACATGGTATTGTTTTTATCTACTCTTTTCAACTCTAGTTTGAGCTTCTGGCTATTTATTTATATTTATATAACTTGACTTGTGTTGTGTTGTGTTTCAGGATTGTTTCCTAATGCAATGCCAAAATGGTTGGTTGTGTTTTGGAGTTGTGTGGGATGTGGATTTGTGATATCAATAGGTGCATGGTCATGGCAACTGCACAGATTTATTATAAGGAGAAAGCAAAAGTAGATTCGTTTTTCTTTCTTCAAAGTTTTGGTTTTTCTTGGCTAGTTATTAAATACCCGGCCATATGTTTCATGTTTTAGGTTAGATAGATAGATAGATAGATAGATATCACAATTGTTTATGTGGTAGTAAACCTCAATTCTTTTACATTCAAAGGAAAAAAAAAAAAGAGGAAAATTTTCTGTTAATATTCTGCCATCTTTCCAAATTCTAGCATTGTTTGCTTCATTTTTGGTTGAGCTTATAAACTCATAAAATCATCTTGTAATGGCAACTTCTTTTTTCAACTAGTTTTTCCTCCTATTTCTTCATTGTGATTGTTTTCCCACTTAAATCACTCTCTCCCATTCCATATAAGAAAACACAAATTATATTATTAATACTAATTCAAGCTGAGCATCACTATTATTTTTTATTAAGGGGAAGTTTGAGTTGGTGCTTACAAATAAGTCGAGCTTGAGTTACAAATTTTTTTTAATAATTAATTAAAAAAAAAAAATTTAAATTTTGAACTCGAACGATTGGCACCTTAGTTTTGGGATTATTTATTAAAAATATATATATAGATATACCGACTTTGTTTCCATTTCTTTAGCAACTCCCGATGAAGGGCACCCACCCACCAACCCAAAAAGCGCGCAGCCGAATAAAACCCGCTTTTTCCCAGTCAAAATATCGCTTACGAAGCTCAGAATCAATCAGCTATTACGAGTCGACCGACACCTTTGTTTTCATTTTGCTTTGAACCCAAAATATTATTCACAGCCATGGTTAGCTCTGGAGCTCTAATTTACAATCCTCAACTCACCAATAACACTCTCTCTTTCAGATGCTTAAACTCGGATAGATCTTTTTTAAACGTTAAGCAAAGGAAACCCAAGCTACTGTCGTTCTCCAATCAGAATTATTTCAATAAATTTAGTAGAGTAATAGTTTGCTCTGCTGTTGATGATGTTACTGGCAAGCAGCAAGTTCTGAATGGAGTAGGCCCTTCTGTTGAGGATAGGCGTGGTAAATTACAGATATTTTTTAATGTTTATGTTCTATAAGTAACTTAGGGATTTGGTTTTGTGGGCGCTTTTATTGTTGAATTGGTCAAAACTGTTTTTATTGATTTAATCTAGTCGAGCTCGAGCTCAAATGAGCTTTAATCAAATCAAACACGAGCTGGAGTAGCTTGGTTTTTTACCACTCGAGTTGAGCTTCAATCGTACAAAAGGTTGTTGGAGCATGGCTCGATATACTAATCAAGCAAGCTCAAACGAGCTTTTAGCGGTCTATCTAGAACCGAATATCGAGTAGCTTGATACATCTTCAAGTTAGTTGAACAAATTAGTCAATACTAAAAGATTGTAACTTTGGGTATGCATATGATCTTGCTAAGTTGCTTTAGTATTATTTTGTGAATTGAAGACTATCATATGTGTTGAGGATAAGTATTGATTCGGATTGTAAGATATTTTTCTCAATTGCTTTATAGATTCTAGTGATGATGCGACCGAAAACCCGTTTCTGAACAATGAGGTAGACGAAGGAGGAAATTCTATATACAATTTTCTTTATCCTAGTAAAGAGCTTCTCCCAGATGATAAAGAGATGAGCATATATGACCATTTAGAGGAATTGAGAGATCGAATCTTTATATCAGTTTTGGCTGTTGGAGCTTGTATGGCTGGTTGTTTTGCTTTCTCAAAGGACCTCATCATGTTTCTTGAAGCTCCAGTTAGCACTCAAGGTGTTCGATTTTTACAACTTGCACCTGGCGAATTTTTCTTCACATCCCTGAAGGTAAGAGCCTTTCCTAATTTTTATCGTTTTTACTCCATAGTTTAAGTAGTTCAAGCTGTAATAGATCAGTAATGTGATGGTAGGTAAAATAAAAAGTCAGATATAGACTTTGTCGTTTCTGCTTCCACTTATCATGATGAGGCCATTATTTGCAACAATTAATCTATGTCACAGTATTAATTCTTATCTTTGATACTTTCATCTGACTGCATGCCCTTTTGAATATTTTTTGTTGTACTTGAGGTAAGTAGTGCATGTTGAGTTTATTGAGTTAATGTGTCATAATTCCGGAATGTTTCCATAACTGGATTAGATCGTAGCATTCCGACATTTTTATGGGACCGATCAGTCTTCAAGTAGGAAAGATATATAGATTCTCTTGTGAAAAAGATATATGCCATATTCTACTTCAGTTTACCACCAAATGATTTATCAGGTCCCGTGTTGAAATTTAAGCGTTAATTGTGCTCTCGGTATGTTTCTCTTGTTTTGGTTGATCCAAAAAAAAAAAAAACAATAATTTTGTAATTCTAAAAAGGATAAGAGACATGAACTATAGACTGAGCAAAGTTGCAAAAAATTATCACAATGTTGAGGAGGATGGTTCATTAGCCCCTCCAAAACTGCAAATTTGTTACTTGAGGCAATTGTGGGCTAAAAATAAAATTATGTTTTATGCAGGTATCTGGATACCTTGGCCTTCTGTTAGGAAGCCCTGTAATCCTGTATGAGATCATAGCTTTTATCCTTCCAGGTTTAACAAAATCGGAGAGAAAATTTCTTGCGCCAATTGTTCTAGGGTCCTCAGTCCTTTTCTATACGGGCATCACATTCTCGTACTATGTTCTTACCCCAGCAGCGTTGACATTCTTTGTTAATTATGCGGAAGGAGTCGTCGAGTCGCTCTGGTCTATTGATCAGTATTTCGAATTTGTCCTTGTTCTGATGCTGAGCACTGGATTGTCTTTCCAGGTAAAGTTGATTGAATTTATCAAATATTTCATGTAACCTAAACGGGCAGGGCATTTGTTGTTAATGAGACAATTGCGCATTCATGCAGGTACCAGTAGTGCAAATTCTTCTTGGACAAGTTGGTCTGGTATCATCAGAGCAAATGCTGTCAATATGGAGATATGTGGTGGTGGGGTCAGTAGTTGCAGCTGCTATACTCACACCGTCAACTGATCCTCTAACACAAATGCTCCTGGCTGGTCCTCTTATGGGCCTCTATTTGGGGGGTGCATCAATTGTTAAGCTTCTTGGCCGATGATATTTGGTTATTACCTAGAATGTTTTGTTTTGTACAACGCCTACTGGCATGTATTGGCAGTGTATCAGATGCATTAGCTCCACATATTTTCTATCATCTTTCATGATTGTGCATTTCTCAGCCCGAATTGATATATGATTCAGTAATTATGAAAAATCCATGTATTTGAGAAGTTACAGTATATTTCCCTATTACGTCACATGTCAGGAAAAGTTGATTATATAAATTCAGTCCCTCTATTTCTTGATTTGTCAAGATATGACATACTGTTTAATGGTGCAAAATTTCAAAAGAACTGCTCAATTGGCAAAGAGACTCAACACAGCTCTGCTTATGTTTACTATATCCTTCGGTTCTGCCTAAATGAGATTGTGGACAGTAATACTTTACATGTTCATGTCAAGCATTTCATTTTGCATCATAATTTCATCGACACACAACTAGATTCTCCATCTCGTTTACTAGATCACCTGCCAATTCAGATTCCAATTGTCTCAATGAACCCCTCAAACCTGTGCAAGTTTTTCCAAAATCTCCTGAAAAACCATTCAAATTTCCCAGCTCCACTTCTGCTTCACTAGTGAAGCTTGAAATTTTCTCCAAAGCCACCTTAATCGCAGAAATCTCTTGCGGTGGGTAAAGACATGCTCCAAGTTCGTCAACTTGTACTCCAATCCCTTGGCAAAGCTTCAGAAGTTTTTCAAGAGAATCTATTGATATAGCAGAGCCATCACTACTTTCCTTCTGAAGCAAACCAGTAATGGATCGAATTAACTCCTTAATCACCATTAGCGTATCAGAAACAATGATGACCGTTAACTGCACAATCTTCATCTCCTCGGGTGACAGGTCATTGCCCAAATCTGCATCACAGGCATCATCACTGTCGTTGGATCTGTCTTCTGCTTCATCGGACTGATCAGAGGAAGCGGGCTTGAGTTCCTTCATTTCACGAAGAACATCTTTCATGGAAACTGCAACTTGCGTCATTGCTCGCCCAATAGCTGTTATATTTGTGGCCGGAGATTTCTTCAGGGCAGAACAAGCTTCCCAGACGGCACCTACTAGTTGCGGGATTGAGAGTTTCTGAGCTTTATTTGGTAATCCTGCAAACTCATTTAGGAGAACACAGTTACGCGACTTTTGCATACATGGTCAAGTTTTCAAATGGTAAGTACAAGTCAAATGATTGCATTGGCTGATAAATTTGCAGGGGAGTAACTGAGCAACAACAACAAAAAACATGTAGAGTCAACTTGCGGGGAGAAGTTTGAACTATTATTGCAGCATCAAGAAAATGAATATGATTATATACACCCAGTGTTGAACACCAAACAGTAAATAGACCACGCCATGTCAACAACACGGAGACTATAGAAGCTTTTTCTTCAAGAAAAAAAAAACAAGACATCAACGTTGCCAAGAAATTAAGGATCTAAAGACAGATGCTCCGTTTTGTAAAACTGTTTCTTTACACGAGATGTTACATATACCAAAAGGGTGTAGATACGCCACATCAGCAATAGTCTGTTCGACAACGGGTGTAAATAAGTATTTTCCCTATTTTTGCGAGTGTTATTTCCATTTCCAAAAATAACTTACCATTAGTACGTATCATATATGGAAGACCATAAAACTCTATTTATCAGTGAACAAGTATGTGGATCATATTTTCAGCTCAAAAGTCAACTTCCTCTCACCAAGTTATACAAAAGATGGTTCCTTATACACACAGACACGGAGCACATATACACGAGTACTTAGGCATACATGCACACACAAGCAGAGATAGAACGAAAGGTACCGTATGAGGAAACTGCTTCCTGTAATAACACGAAACTACTGTCAACAACTTGTTTTACAGATTTATGAATGCATGAAGAGAGGGTTGGTCCTGCACCCATTGAACTTGCATGGGAGAGTAAAAGGAACCCTTGCAGCATATTGAAGTATGCAGCCATGTTTTCTTCAAGGGCTTTAACTCCAGGGGTTTCTCCAGTATAAAGCATCCCGACTAAATTAAAAAAAAAAAAAGGATCAATAATTCACAAGTACAAGATAATATAAGTCTGTAAACAAGTAGGAGATGGATCCACTAACTTGACATCAAACTGATAGTTACTCAATTGTACAGTGAAGAATCAGGTAGATATAAAACAGAGTTTGAAATATAAGGGAAAAACCAAAGAGTTAGCCTTAGTAATAATCGTTGTAGAAATAAGGAGTCAAAGTGAAAGGTTCCTTGTATAGTTGTATAACTATTTTTTTCAAACAAATGAATCAACTAATTCAAAGTTACTCAATAATCGAAACTGCAATAAGTACATTAATGATTAACTTAAGAACAAAGTCCTACTCCAGCATTAAAATACGCATGTGTTTGTAGAACTGAGACATGGTAACGGCAATAGCAATTGAAGTAATTACAACATTTCTATAGTGTCATTTCTTCACAAACTAATTACAACAAATATACACAGATGAATCGAAAAGGTCTCCCACAAGGCAGTTTAACAAAAGCCATCACTCAAAGTCAATGAAGAATACAGAGAGAAATCACATTTTCAACTATACGGAGAGAAACAGAGAGAAAGATGGATAGATAAGGGAGAGAGACCAGTAGTGGCTTGTTTGTATACTTGTTCTCCCAACTGAATCACCTCTTTCCAGCTCACTTTTTCAAGAGATGAAGCTGGGGTTTGATCCAACATCTGCATCAGTAAAATACAAAATTACAACCCAACACCAAACCAAACAGAACCCAGCAGTTTTTTTCTAATTAAAATCTGAATAAAAATGTTAACTTTTCATTAAAAAAAAGAAAAAGGGAAATTCTTGAAAACCTGAAAGGTTTCATGTATGTTGTTGAGATGCCCGCCTAGAACTCGGCTCAGATGCTCTCGAGCTGCTGTTGCCATCTTAGCTACACGCACAAATACTCACAGTGCGTGTGGAATTCTTCACTATTTATTTCAGGGTTTTTCTCGAGGGTTTCACATACACTATAATTATTGTACGATGAAAAAGAGAAAAATTATATAAGATTCAATCTACTGCATCTGTGTTAATGGGCCAATTGATTGGGCTTTACTTGATTTGGAAATTACTCATTTAAATTTTATGTTCCCCCAAGGGCTTTTTTGATATAACCCCCGAAGTATGCAGCTTTGGCAAATAACCCCCGAGGTTTGAAATTTTGGCAAACAACCATTTCTGGTTAGTTGACCGTTAGTCAACAGTTAAGGTCATGGGCAAAATTGTAATCTAATAATTCCAAACAAATATATTAATTTTCAATGTATTTGTTTGGAATTAATAAAATTAATATATTTGTTTGAAATTATTAAATTACAATTTTGTAAATAAATAAAATTAATATATTTATTTAATATATTTGTTTGGAATTATTAAATTACAATTTTGCAAATAAATAAAATTAATAAAATTAATATGTATTTATTTTCAATGTAGTATTAATATATATGTTTGGAATTATTAAATTACAATTTTGCAAATAAATAAAATTAATATATTTATTTAATATATTTGTTTGGAATTATTAAATTACAATTTTGCAAATAAATAAAATTAATAAAATTAATATGTATTTATTTTCAATATAATTCCAAATAAATACATTGAAAATTAATATATTTGTTTGGAATTATTAAATTACAATTTTGCCCATGACCTTAACTGTTGACTAACGGTCAACTAACCAGAAATGGTTGTTTGCCAAAATTTCAAACCGGGGGTTGTTTGCCAAAGCTGCATACCTCGGGGGTTATATCAAAAAAGCCCGTTCCCCCAACCACGGCAGGCATAGTTGAAAAATCACACTCTCTCTCTCTACATTTTATAATCTCAATTTCTCACGAACCCTAACTAGCACCCTCTCAGCTCTCTCTTGGAACCAAATCTCTATTCTCAATAATCATCATCTCTCCGCCATGGCTTCCCGGAGGCTCCTAGCCTCATTTCTCCGATCATCCGCTTCCAGGCGCTCCAGATCTCCCTTCTCCTCGTCTCCCAAACCTTCTCCTAGACCTTCGCCGGCCGGACACTTCCTCCACCGCTTCGCCGCCCATTATGCCACCCAAGCTGCCGCCACATCACCTCCGGCTCCTAAGGTAGCTCCCACCGGTGCGACCGGAGGTAAAATTACAGATGAGTTCACCGGTCAAGGCTCCATCGGAAAGGTGTGCCAGGTCATCGGTGCCGTTGTTGACGTGAGATTTGACGAAGGTTTGCCGCCTATTCTGACAGCGCTTGAGGTCTTGGATAATCAGATCAGACTTGTTCTGGAGGTGGCTCAGCACTTGGGAGAGAATGTTGTGAGGTGTATTGCTATGGATGGTACGGAAGGTTTGGTTAGAGGACAGCGTGTGCTCAACACGGGATCACCTATTACTGTGAGTTTGCAAGGTTTTGCCTTTTTGTTGGTTGAAATGTTTTCAGCTAGAGTTCGTTGCCAAGTTTATGTTTGTTAAATCAATTTGATTTTAGATTGGATCTGGAAATTGAGGTGGATTAAGGTGTCGCATATATTAGTTTTATTTTATGTAATTGTTTGATGCTTAGATCTTTTGGTTTTTGTGTACAATTACCGTGCAATTGATTCTGGAGGAGAATTTTGAATTTCGAAGTATAGTTTTTTTTCATGTTTTGAATTTTGATCTGGAGTTGTAGCTTTACTTTGTGTGTATTGCAGCTTATAGACTGGTTAGTTTCTACTAAGCAGTATTTATTTTTTGTCTGTAATTATGCTCTCACTTTATATAGTAAGATGGAATTCTAGCTTTAAGCGATGGGATGGTTCTTTTATCGAAAGGTATAGCCTTCTCTAGAAGATTCATTTTAGGTGATACGATAATCTTGATTGTCCACACAAGTACGCTGCTTGAGTTGAGTTTGTTGAGCAATGAAATTTACTCCTAGAATTGCCAATGTTCGAAGTTGCATCACTTGTTTAGTCTGGTTGATGGCTTCTATTCCTTTGATTAACTATATGGAGGCTTAATAGTTGATATTAACTGCCTTGATTTCGCTGTACTCTCTGGTTGTCGCTGCTTCTAATTAATTAGGGTGTTTTTTATATTATGGACTTTGTTAGTGATTTATTTCAGATGAAAGAGTTCATTGGGTTTGATAATAATTTTGGATCATCTTCTTTTGATCGCAGGTGCCTGTCGGTAGAGCAACTCTAGGTCGGATCATTAATGTCATTGGAGAGCCTATTGACCATAGAGGCGACATTAGTAAGTGATGTTGACTTTTTCTTTAAAGCTGTCTTAATAGTGATTGGAGGAAGATTGCAGCTTGACTAACACACAAATGATGATGCAGACACTGAACACTATTTACCCATTCACCGGGAAGCTCCAGCCTTTGTTGAACAAGCTACAGAACAACAAATTCTGGTTACTGGTATCAAGGTATTTTATTGAGTTGCTGTATATCTCCTGTTTTACAGTGACCTACTCTTTTACCACAGTGTTCCTACATTAATTGAGTTTCTTGATAGATGCTAATTTTCTGTGTGTTGTGAATTCTAGGTTGTTGACCTTCTTGCTCCTTACCAGAGGGGAGGGAAAATTGGGCTCTTTGGTGGTGCTGGTGTGGGGAAGACTGTACTTATCATGGAACTGATTAACAATGTTGCCAAAGCTCATGGTTGATTTATGTTCGGATGCATTATATATAATAAAAGCTCTAGCGTGCTTAACGCTCTGGGATCTCACTGTTTGTTATTTTTCTTGTCAGGTGGTTTCTCTGTCTTTGCTGGTGTAGGAGAACGTACCCGTGAGGGTAACGACTTATACAGAGAAATGATTGAAAGTGGTGTCATTAAGCTGGGTGATAAACAGGTCAGCATCTCTTAAATCTCTGTATTGATTTTTATCTAATTTGTCATTACCTGTTGCCTTAGCTCTGTCTGTTTACCCTATCAGGCTGATAGCAAATGTGCTCTGGTCTATGGTCAAATGAATGAGCCCCCTGGTGCTCGTGCTCGTGTTGGACTTACTGGATTGACTGTGGCTGAACACTTCCGTGATGCAGAAGGACAGGATGTGCTCCTCTTTATTGACAACATTTTCCGTTTTACCCAAGTAGGCTTGAATTGTTTTTTCTTATCATTATTCAATGAGTATCCCGAGTTTGTCTCACATTTTGCTAATGATGTCTTTGTTTTGATCGTTTTGCAGGCTAACTCAGAAGTGTCTGCTTTGCTTGGGCGTATCCCTTCTGCTGTCGGTTATCAACCTACATTGGCTACAGATCTTGGAGGTCTTCAAGAGCGTATTACTACAACCAAGAAAGGTTCAATTACATCTGTCCAAGCCATTTACGTGCCAGCTGATGACTTGACAGATCCTGCCCCTGCAACCACCTTTGCTCACTTGGATGCCACAACTGTGTTATCTCGACAGGTATATAATTTTTTCTTGTAATCAGTGATAAAATATGTTTTTGTCTCTGGTTTTGATTTTTGGTGTTTTTTGTTACAGATCTCCGAACTTGGTATTTATCCTGCGGTCGACCCTCTTGACTCAACATCTCGCATGCTCTCCCCTCACATTTTGGGAGAGGAGCACTACAACACAGCCCGTGGTGTACAGAAGGTTCTTCAGAACTACAAGAATCTTCAAGATATTATTGCCATTTTGGGAATGGATGAGCTCAGTGAAGATGACAAATTGACTGTTGCTCGTGCTCGTAAAATTCAACGATTTTTGAGCCAGCCCTTCCATGTTGCAGAAGTTTTCACTGGTGCTCCTGGCAAATATGTCGAGTTGAAGGAGAGTATTAACAGCTTCCAGGTAACATGTTATAAAATTCATGCAATATTTTTAGCCTCAAATGTTTATACATTGTTGAAGATGTTTGCATATTGTTTTCTTATGGGATTGATGTATGTGGTTTTTTGGTTGAATGTTTTTGCAACAGGGGGTGTTGGATGGAAAATTCGATGACCTTCCAGAACAGTCATTTTACATGGTTGGAGGAATTGAGGAGGTCCTTGCCAAGGCCGAGAAGATTTCCAAGGAATCTGCTGCTTAGATATAATATAGATCCAACAATCGAAAATAATTTAGTTCTTGGCAACGTCTTGCCAACATCGAGAGTTTTATTTTTGTGGAACCAAATTTTCCAAAATTTAATTTCATGTTTCGTTCATATGTGCTCTACAAAGTGAGCGAAGAAAGAAGCCTCCCTGCCATGAAGCCCCCATTTGTTGTGTCGCCCGACTTGGTAATAAAGTGGGGTTTGAGATGATGTATATTTTCTTTTTGCTTTTAAGTGAATTTCCAGAATATTGGATTAACCACTCACTGTGATATGTTCTTATACTCACTTGTCAATCCGTGTTTAATTTACTATAGTTTGTTGTGCTGTGGTATTTAGAGCGAGTATGGAGTCTTCGCAGTATTAATCCAATAATCCAACTAAGGTGGTCGATGGTTCTGATTGTCCAGAGCTGCGTATTTGTAGATGTAGGAAACAGTAAGAGTCGCATTTACAGTTGGAATTCAATGCAGATGATAAAATCGGGTTTCTACAAAGGTGGTGGTGACTTGGTACGTGGGCCATGATAGGCCCATTGATTTTGAATGGTAGAGATTTGTCTTCTATTTTTATTTTTTTTTAATATTCGCTTATACACAAAAAACACATTTTTCAATTTTTATTTATAACATTCTGGTGTAATACATTACAACATACAGCATATGATGAGTGTGTATATGAATGCTTGAAAATGCGAAAATGTAACTTATTAAAAATCTGATTTCAATTTATTGGGATCTCATACAACTTCTCCAATCCCAACATTTTAATCAACTGTGCCCCACAATAAACAAATGGTTCACTATCAACACGATTTTTTTTTTCAAACGGCCATTCAATTCAACCCACAACACAACCGCATGAAGGTTCAAGCTCTATTGACTGACACATTTACATATAACGAATCAACATAAGTTCTTTGGAACAAACATGATAAAACTTGTTCTTTAGAGAATCACACAGTTCCCACTATTTTACACTTCAACAAATTTTTCTTTAGCTGTATTCTGTAATTTTTCAATCGATAACAAGTTGCATATAGCTAAGCAAAAATCAATTGGAAGCTTTTTCTTATGTCTTGTTTTGAGCATAGATTGATGTTTGGACAGCATGCTGGCGTGTCAAAGTCTTCCCATTCACAAGCACTTGCTCCAAGAACTCGACGCGGACCGATTTGAACTGATACTCCTGATGATGGTGAAAACAGATGATTATGTGGTTATCATCTCAACAGAATAGTAATAGTAATTTGCAATTTGAATTTATGCATACACATCTCAAAAGTAGTGTGTATCATAATGTATAGATGTATCATTTCTTGTTGCTTCTATATGCACATCAAACTTGAAAAGATAATTTTAAATCTAAACAAGGGTGGGAAACTAATAATTAGGTAGCAAAAGAAATGTCTTTTAGGGATTCTCAAAATTCCCAGACAACTCGTGCGTTATTGAACCCCCGCATTTGGGTCCCCACTCAAAGTCCAGTGATATTAAGAATGATGCTAGCAAAATATAAGCAGCATACCTTTCCTTTCCATGAGATATCAACATAACGGTAAGAAGGTTCCAAAAGAGTCACTTGATCTCCTTCTTTAATCTGAAATAATAATAATAATAGTAATAATCATCGTCATCATAATTAATTGACTATAGAGTAGCAAACGTATTCGATGAACAAAAATATTCAAATGGCTGAAGGAGTGCAAAATTACCGCTTCGTTCTTTATCCCGTATACAGACATGACATAACATATCAGACTTGAATCACACATCAAATAGTAACTGCAATAAAAATTTAGCTTGTGGGCTGAGATATACATATAATTGACAAATATATACCAAAATGGTGCTTCTAAGGCAGACTATGCATGATATTAAAAGAAAGAAGCAAACTCACAATGGTGTCACATTATCGTGCTTAACAAAGAATATTACTTTTCCTACAACTGCAACTCCTCTGTTAAGGCCTCCCAGCAGACGATCTATGCTTTCTCTTCTGTATGAAGGATTCACTACAGAGGAAGAGGTTTTAACTCAACTTTTATACCATATTCCACCTAGTTTAAATGATTTCAAAAATTCAGATTGCTTACAGTTAACACTAGCAAGCGATGATGCCAAGGAAGCTAGTCGTTTAACCTTTTGTCCCTGTAAAAAAAATGGTGTATGCATATTAGCTGCACCATATCAATGGTTAAAAGACGCCCTAGTTAAGCATTTGATTAAGGCATAACAATGTAATAATCATAAATACCAAACTCGTCACTTGCGTAAGAATATGGTAAAATACTATCAAGGAATCACCACTTGCGTAAGAACATGGTAAAATACAATCAAGGAATCGCCACAATGTAAAAACTAGAACTTTATACATACAAAACAAATTAATGATCTAAGAGGCCAACAGGAAGACTGACAAATAAGGTTTTTGGATAATAGATTAGAGTAATTCGTAGTTGCTAAAGCGGTGTGCATCTGGTTTTCATGAATAAATTCAAGAATATTATATCCAATGAATCATTAACAAATTCCAAATCTGTGTGTTTACTAGCTAAAATAGTTTGCTAAAGACAAACATCTTACCCGAACTAAGTTCCCTATTTTGTCAAGGAGGTGAACAATCTTTTGAACCTCCTCTGTGGCATTGAGACCGGGATCCCTCAATGCAGCAGCTTCAAATCCACTTAGAGCTCTCTCATAGTTCTCTAGATACTTGTTTACCTATATTTATATTAAATAATGAAAATGGAAAACTTACAATTAGTAGTTATTAAAGGGAATCAAATGCATAGAAAACACCCACACATAAATATAATGTTTGTCATAATAAAGCAGACATAAGAGGAAAAGTGAATCAACTTAAAGAGAAAATGAAACAGACGAAAGAGCCTTACAGTAGCACAGTTGTAATAAAGATCGGGGTTTGACATCATTCTTTCATCTTTTTCCTGAAAAATACAAAATATTTTAGAACACAAAATGTAACGTTATAGTAGAAACTGCAACAGAGAACAGATAAATAAAGTTTTCAATATAATACGCACAGCATGTTGGTACGCTTTTAATGACTGCAGAAGCTTTTCATGATCCCATGCTCCAGTCACAAAGAAAGATGTGAGGTATGCATTCCCAAGGTTATCTGTAAAAAAGATAAGACAGGTAAAACTCCAAAAACACGAAGAGGTGTTCAAGTTCAACAGAATGGAAATCATTGTAACAGAATTCATAAGAGTATGTTCACAGTAGAATAAATCAGTCATCATACAATTCAAGAAGAATATAGAAACAATGCCTCTTGCCAATACAATCTTTAAGTTTGCTTATAAAGTCCTTGTTTAACACTTACACCAAGAGTTTCCATCCTTGACATCTAGAGTAATGGCTTCTTTTGCGTGCTTTATACTTTCACCAACAACTGTTACCTTGTCTTCAGCACCTGAGCATATAAATAAGATAAATGATATCAATCCTATAATTATCAGCCGAGCTAGGTCATAGTATAATAAATTTTCCAAGAATCTAACGAAAGGATAATTTTGAATCTTGCCTTGAGCCATCTTTCTTTCAAGCATTGATAATTGACAAAGAATCGCTTTATTTGGACCCTGTTAAAGAATATACATTTAGAACCAATAACATGAATTTCTCTTTAAAAGCTTATAGAAATTTCTCTTTATTATTCACAATTCACATGATGAAACAAAAAATTACCTTGCTTAAGCCAAGTGTAAAGCAATTCTTCGCTAAATCTAAATCATCCTTCTTCCAAATGCAGTTACCTAAGCTTAACCAAGCATCCGCAAGTGAAGGATTCAATTTCACCTATAATTAGAGTGACATCAAAAAAATCATAAAGAAAAATAAAAAACTATAAACCCACAATCATCAAATTACTATAATAGGAGTAGAACTACCAATAACCCTGTCTACAATCAAAAACTGCACAGAATAAAAGCAACTAACGGACCAAGCAAAAATATTACCCACATACACATGCACATAAATATATTCATTCTTTTCTTTTTTTTCCCAAGCTCAAAGGACTATAATTGAGCTACCATTTCAAGTGGTTTAGCTTTGATTTCACTACATCCCAGCAAAACTCCGAATAGTTAGCAGGGGAGCTTCTTAAGGAGCTGCCTTTCGATTTTCCTACAGTTCGTAAGCAAGTTAAAAAGCTCTCTGTATATTTCGGTACTATTCTATGAAGTTAATTTTTACACTTTAGTGAGATAGGTGTAAACAATTTCCATTGACATCTAGTGACCAAATTCTTAGACAGCCAAAGACAAACATAAATTAGTCACTAACAAAGAATAAATTCAAAAAAATATCAAAAATTCATGGTGGTAAAGCTGAAAAAAGAAACAGCAAATGTACTTAATATTGTATTACTTACAGCCTTAGAGAGATGATCCTCAGCTTCTTTCTTATACTCAGGAAACACATCCAACACTTTTCCTCTCAAATACTCATAAGTCGCTCTTACCAACCGAGTTTTCCTCTTCTCTGCGCCATAACGAATGACTCAATCAGTCAAAACTTATTAGGAAAAAAAAATAAAACCTAAATAAAATGTGTGTCCTTGGCGCAATATTGACCTGGCGGAATTTCGTCGAGCAACTGGAGTGCGAGATTTGATTCCGCAGCGAGCTTGGAGGTTTTCTCATCTGGATTAATTGGAAAATAGGTGTCTCGAGTGTTATAGAGCTCATCGACAGCTTTTGAGACATCGTCAAACAGATCATCTCCATTTCGTGTACCCTCACTGCTCATTTTTATGTATTGGCAATGAAATCAGAGAGAGAAACAAGTGTAGAGAATCAAAATCTCTCAGATCAGAGCTCTATGAAAATATAAGAAGAACAAATAGGGGGAATTGTTTTGTTTCTTCCCTTTTTTATTATTGAAATAGTTCAATTAAAACCTCGTTCTACCTTTATTTTTTTAATATCTTAAAAAATATTTTGTATAATAAGTTTTATATATAGACTCGTCTCTATTAATTAAAAAAAAAAAAAAAAACTACCTGATCAAATCAATATTTAAGAGAACCCAACAAACACATTCTATTCTATCTACAATAAAACTTGCTTAATAATAAGTAGAACCAACAATTAAATCAAGCAACTGCATAATATACCTAGATTGAGAATCGTCGTCGTCGCCAGTATCAGAAGACTGTATATCAGCTTCAGCTGTATTGATCGCCGCAGCACTTGGAAAGTACCTCTTATAGTTTAAGAATTCAATTTCCACCAATTCCCTACCCACATTTTCATTCATGATTGGCCGATTGGGATTGGGATTGGGTTGTACCCTAATCTGAGCAAGCTGTGAATTGGCAACATGAAGTTGTTGTTGAACATCAATCAACTTGTGCTTAAGTTGAAGGACCTGATCTCCATATATTTCCGGCTGGTCCGCCTGAAAATATGGGGCAAATGGACAATCCGGGGGGCACTCCTTCCCGGCAAATATGCATGTCACGCATCTGTTTGTCGACATGTTATTTTCAAGAAAATAATATTGGGAGATGAAGAAGACGATTGAGAGTGGTTATTGGTTATGTATATCATTCAAATCTGTATAACATAATAGGAGGTAGTTATATATTACTGTACTACTAACTGATTCAGCTTCACTGATCAAGTAATAGAATGAATTACATGCATGCCATGCCTCGCCTCTTCATTATTAGAATACAAAGTTTTAACTTTTAATAATTTATAACTGAGATTTTCGTCGTTAATAATCTATTTATAAGAGGTAAAATTATTTATTACGAGATTCATTAATAGTGTAAAATGAACCTTAACTTGAGTTGATGAGACGTTATCAATTATTTGTTAGATTGAATCATATTGGTGCAAATATAAACAGGAGAATTAAGTAGAAGAAGAAGAAGAAGAAGAAGTATGGGAATGGATGGATTTAGTTGAATGGAGCTCTCTATGGTTCATTTATTTTAACTGCTTCCCTTAAATATTGGTTGCAAACAAAGGGTAGATCCAAGAATAGACATTCAGAATGTAGAAGAGTTGGTATCTATAAGTGTTGTGCTCTCTGAGATTGATGAAAAATCATCATCATCATCAAGCTCAATCGAATGGAACTCTGTGTCGTCATAATTTTGCTGAAAATCTCTTTTCATTCGAATACCTTCCAACTCGACTACAACTTCTTTCATGCTCGGCCTTCTCTTACCATTCAAATGTAGACATCTTCTAGCAAGTTCAGCTATTCCCACAATTTCTTCCCTCCTACCTTCTTTAACAACCTTCGTGTCCACAATATCAAACAAATTATTCTTCTCCATCGTCTCCAAGAAATGCATGGCTAAACTCCTCCCCGTTTCAGCTCTCACTTCTGTAACGGCTTTCTCCCCTGTCAAAAGCTAGATCATAACCACACCAAAACTGTAAACGTCGCTCTTTTCAGTAAACTGGCTTGATCTGAAGTACTCTGGATCCAAGTAACCAAACGTGCCTAATACTCGTGTTGTCAAGTGAGTTTGATCGATAGAAATGGATCTTGATGTCCCGAAATCTGATATTTTGGCCTTATATTTATCATCTAACAGAATGTTTGTTGACTTGATATCCCGATGATAAATAGGCGTGGATGCTGCAGAGTGCAAGTACGAAAGTGCCCCTGCTATTTCTGTGGCGATCCTCACACGCATATCCCAAGATAACGGGAATTCCTCATCCGGATCATGAATATGTTGAGACAGTGTGCCATTCGGGATAAATTCATATACGAGTATGGGTACTTCAGTCTCTAAACAACAACCAAGTAACTTGATGATATTTCTATGGTTAATTTGTGACATAATAACAACTTCATTAATGAACACTTTAAGATCACCTTCATCTAACCTCTTAGACTTCTTGATAGCCGCGAGTCTGCCATCTGTCAGCATTCCCTTATATACAGTACCCTGTCCCCCTCGACCCACCACACGGTTTTCATTGTACTGATCGGTGGCTTTAGCCAACTCTTTTGAGCTGAACAACTTAGTGCTTTCCAAGCTATTATCATTTGAAGAGGACAGTTGCTGCTGCAACAACAACCCACCATTTCGTTTAAAAAACTTGTGTTTGCGGTTGGCTTTAACACGTCTTCTAATAGCTTTCATAGACATCCACAACCCGAAGAGGAAAATTAACCCGCCAAGCCCACTACCAATACTTATAAACACTGTTTTCAGGCGAGAGCCTGGATTTTGACATGTGTAATACCCCAATTGGTTTACACAAGTATATCCGTCAGGACAATTTGTTGCTGGATTGCTACACTCATCGATATCTTGGCACCCGTTTGGTAAATACGGGTTTCCTGCAAAACCAAACCCGCAATAACAGAGTGTAGTTAACGAATCCTGGTCATAAGCTGACGATGAAACTGATCTACCGCGATATTCACAAGCGCTATGGCGGGAAAGCTGTGGATTATCAAGTTCCCACTCAAGAACCATAGTCGCATTCACAAACTCTCGATCAAATGGGTTTAGCAAGTCACTACGCAGGCCATTATATGCTCTGTAATCGTCTCCAAACCAATTGTGATCAGCAAGGAAAGCGTACCCACAAAATGGAGTATCGTTGACAGATCTGATAGTCTGATAAGTAAAATTGAGTGTTTGAAGGCTAGGTGGAATTACTGTTTGGCAACAATTGACACCATTACAACCTGTGTCTGTAGAATTTTGGTCGCAAATAGCCATACATCCACCAAACGTGGATGTTTCATTGGTTCTCAACCAAACAGAGTTGCTGCAGCCTAAAACAGCCAATGAATTATGAGTTGCTGAGATGACGAAAGGACTTCCGATTAATTGTTGGCCGAGAGATTGGGTTCTAAGTTCATTAGAGCAGTTTAAAGGGGACACAGGCTGCATGACTTGGATTATACCATTTTCGATGGAAATGTGTTGTACTTGCAAATTGATGTTGTTCAAGAAAAGTGTGGAATTTTGGCATGTAAGTGAGAAGGATGAATTTACGCTGCACTGGGGGCCGATTCCGAAAGGATATGGAATAGTGATAGTTCCACACCTTTCCGGACAGCCAGGCATGGACATAGGTACTATTTGAGCTAAAGTTATTGTAACTGTAAGGAAAAGAGAGGAAACGAAAATGAGTAGCCTCATGCTAAAAAACATATGCCAAGAAGATTGATCCAATTCCTAAGTAGATAGATATATAGGAATCACAATTTATTTTTTGTGAATTGAATGATTTAAGTGATGGAAAAGTAGAAGATTCAAAGTTCAAATTAGACACGGTCTTGAAGACCAATAAATAAAGTTTGATGTTTCAACTCAATCAATCGATGATCATGTTACGTAGACTAATGAAACTGCTCTTAATAATTTTCTATTGTTCAACTGTTTGATAATGATGAAGAATTAAATGCTTATATAAGTTTATTAAGAGACCACTGGGTGCATGTATTTATCTTTGACTTCAAATAAGATTACAAACGATTATCTATCATAAACAATAAATATCTTTTTATATATAATTAACTAAGATTTTATTTCATGATATGCACTTATTTTCTTCCACAACTAAATATATGAATGTTACAAATGAATATAACCTTATTTTTGGATTCTTCACGTCAAAGCTGCACATATAATTTCAATATATGGCATCCAAGTTAGTGATGTAACCTTATTTTAAACCAAATCTCTGTAGCACAAAGCAACATTAATTTACAGCCCTACTCAACAGATTTACACACAGCAGCTTGAACACATTCTTATTTACAAAATAAGATGCATAACCTAACAATTACTCAAGCTAACACAACAGGAGGTTGATACAGGTCCACTTCACAGCCATATTAACATCGGATTTGCAGTTAGATATCCATGCCGTCAAATATTTCTACGTCTTCCTCATTACTCGACACATCACCATAAAAACCTTCACTCACCAAGTTGCTGCCACAAGTAGCCAAGTAATTAGCCCCAAAGGAATTATGACACCACACCGAGTAATAAAAGATAGATGTGAAGCCTCAAGTACCTTAAGCAACTAAAACGAAAGCTTACAACACGCTTGAGCTTTCTATTGTAGAAGAAGAAATGATATGACCATCTGGGAGATGAAATGAAAAGCACAAACATAAGAGGATTAAAGTAAATGTTCAAGATATACAAAGGCAAATGAGAGCTATCACAGAGTTATGTCGAAGCTTACATGGCTCCTTTCTCGAGGAACGGATCTACTTCAGCCTCTGGACTGTAGCTGTAGATTTCACATTCAGCTAGTTTCACAACCTGCATCCTCAATAATGTCATACCATTTTTAAGCCTTTTCTATTCTAGAAATGTTGCATATGTTGTATGTATAAAAGGTGATATTCTATTCTTCTGTTTCTTCTTTGGTTTCTATAAGGTTCAGCATACCTCATCTAAAGCCTTGAACAAGACCTCAAGTAAGGGACCTCCTTCATTCTCCTCAAGCCACTCCTGCAATTACAAGTTCATATAAATTGAGAATATATATAAGTATCGGTCTTCAGCTCCCACTAACACCACCAAAGAACCTAGAGATAATTACATGCACACCCTCACTTATTCGGTAACCACCACAAGCTCCCAGAGGTAATTACCACTTATTGGGCAATTACCACACTTTGTCAGAACCTAGTAACTCTGAAAACAGCGGGCAAAACTGTAATCTACTTTTCTTGGCAGAGGGTGAAACTGTAATATGTTATTACTAACTGGGGAGGGTATTATAATTTCTCAAATATGTTTATTGAAATCAGGGTCTCAGGGAGGGGTGTTTGTAATTTACCCAAGAAACTATTGTTTGAAGTTTCTACTGAGAGTCATTTTATTCCAAAATCAAGTCCTCATGAGTCATGACATTGCCAGTAGATAACAGTTAATGCTCTTAGCTACATTAAACATTTTTATCTTTTCAGTAACAAACATAATCCCAGTGCTTGCTCGACACTTAATTTGCAATACAATGTAATGTAAATCATAGATATGAAACTACCTTTGATGCTTCGAACATGTAAACATCAAAAATCTGCTTAAAGCTGTCCCAACTTTCTTCAGTAAAAAACTCGTGAGCTCTAACCGCACTGGTAAACCAAAAGTTGGCAGATTATAGAATATAAAGAACAGCAAAATATATCCAAGGAAAATTGCAGCTTCATTCGAACAAAATAAGTCCCCTGGCAATATTAGTCACAATGTTTACAAACATGCAATCCCATTCTGTGCACTTTTTTTATATTTAGCTCCAATCATCAAGAAACAGATGGACATCGTTATTTTGGTTGTGTGTGTTACATGTGGTCAGTAATAAGCTTAACAATGCTTGCATTTCGCTGACGAGATGTGATCAAATTGCGAAAAAAAATGCACCATGTGGGAATAATTTTGCAAGTATGAACAATGAGACTAACATGGCAACAGGGCTTATCTTATGGACATGCATTGCAATGTTCCCACACATTTGGAAGCATCTATAGATGCATAGTGGCAGTAGTACAGACAGCGAGACACAATTTCAACTGACAATATTATTGGGAAATGGAGAGACTTGAACTCTCAGCTCCTATACGAGCAACAGTAATCTAAACTGTCTGTCAAACCTTCTGACAACACTCCCAAAGCTGTAAAGAGAGGATTATATAGCGGGATGCCATGTCGCCAAGAAAGCTGACAATGGCATTACCCATAATCCTCCTTATCATCTCTATATCAATTAATAACAACATATTCCAACATAACATACAGCTTTACCTGAAGTCATAATCTGGATACATGTGATAGAGAGTAAGAAGCAGATAAATCAATGTCTTTCGGCTGTAAAAATAAGGAATGAGTTACAAATCCCACAAGTAATGAACAGTTGATGGGTTTTTTAAATTGACTCGGCAACCTGGATCTACTAAATAGATATTCAACTGGTGAAGATGAGTCAGAGTCCGAAGATTTTCCAAGATGACCAAGAATCTGGATTTTAGACAAAAATTGATGGGAAAGAATTCATGAAATAAGAACTCGAATATGTCCCAAAAGATATAGGAAGCAACCATGAAAATGTAATTCACCTCATTCTCCAAACTAAAAGAGAGCTTTTTATCTGTTCCAGTATGTTTGCCTAGAAAAGTCAAGAAATTTAATGTCCTTCAACTTCCAACTACGAACATATAATGAAATCTCATATTGGAAATTGTACTTACAAGAGTAAGCTTCGAGGCATCCTTTGATAGTTCGTTCTCCGAGATTCACATGACTCAAGAAATGATTGATTCTGGGGAATATGATGTAGTACTTCTCAATGTTCAAGAGAAAATTAATGGCAAAAGAAAAAAATTGAATGACATAAGAAAAGCATATACTCTATAATTGATGAGGACAGGTTTTGAGAACTATAAATAGTTGCAGAGATCATTAAAGTTTACCGCTCAAGAGGAGTGTATTCCAAGTACTTCATAATGGATGTCAATGAATGGCTTCACTCAAAATTTCAATGCCTGCATTAAAGATATAGTTCAGACCCTGAAGCCTTTCCAAGCACAAAAATATAACTAATTCACGACTTAAGCAATCTGACAGCATATCTTTTCATTAATTATAATGACTGCTAAATTTAGAGACCTTTATGATGCCAGAATTTTCCCCTGATCACACTTACAGCCTTCATTCAAATAAGAAACCATTAAATGTCACAATTACACATTGGATCAAAATTACACTCAGTTGTCGAGATAAAAACTCACAGTTCTCCTTGGAGGAAGTTTATTAGGCCAGCCATACAGGCACGCATATTCAGAAAACAAAATTCACATTAACAGGTCTACAGAATCACCATATATCATCAATCCAGATAGACAAGCCAAAGAATAGTCAAATATATGCTTCTAAGACCTCCTATTCCTAACTCTCATTGAATAAAGAAAAACATTATACAAAAAATCCAAAGAGAATATGCAGGCAACATGAAATTTGCGATACAGTCTAAGTTCCGGCAAGTTCAAATTCTACCCATCCTAATTACAGAAAAGTTGACAATTTTACACCATGAAAAACTTAATTTCACCATAAAAAGATCTTGTACTTCTCTTCGAAATAGAGCTAAAGCCAGAACAATCTCTAGAATTTATGCGCTTGACAGACAAAATAATACAGCCAAACCTTTCAAAAAAAAAAAAAAAGAAAAGCAAGAGAATATAAACAAAACGAAAGTAACACAAAATTACAAATGAAAAGGAGGCCTACAACACATTGTGAAATTAGTATTCAATAAAAAGCTACAGCAACATCAGGTGTTATAGTAGATCTACAAATAAATTGAGTTTCCGTAACATTAAGCATCAATAAACGTAACAGAGTGAAGCAAAAACGGAAGAAACGAGAGAGAAAAGCTTAATAATGATAATGATAACAGTACCTTTTTGAGAGACGAAAATGTTTAGGGAACGATGAGAAAATAGAGGAGGAGGAGATCTCGGAGTCGGAATATTCGGAATATGTTTATTTGTGTTTTGGATGAGGATGATTGATATGATGATGAGTGTAGGTAGGTAATAAAAGAAAATCTCGCAAAATGTATAAAAGCGTGCTGGCTGGGTTAAAAGCGTTTTGGAGCTCTTCCGTTTTGTTTTCTTTAATTTAATTAATGATTTTATTTAAAATGACCCGACCCGATTCGATTAGTATAGATTCTTGACCCAAATGGATTCTTGTTGCTGGGCTAATGTTTAGCGTCAATGGGCTTGGATACGGAGGCCTTAAGGGGCTCTGACATCTTCAAGCCCAACGTCCTTATCATAATTTACATTATTATATGGGCCTCAATACATGTGGGTCCAGTTTAGAATCTGATTCCGCCCACACGATTTATTATAGCTACTTTTAATTCCACAATTTGAATTTGACATTTCTCATTTTGTATTCCATTTCATATATAGCACAAATACATGTGAATATTATTATTATTATTATTATTATTATTATTATTATTATTATTATGTAATTGCACAGAGAGAGAGAGAGAGAGAGACTCCTAAATCAAAAGACTTGATGAATGGAATCTCTTAAGCACCTAACCCGCGTGATTAACGTCGTAAGTCGCTTTCATCGAACAAGCAATAACCTTTTACCAAATCAAGATTGTCAGTTAATGCTAATTAATTATCATCAATAATCATAATAGTCTTGCATGGACGATTTTAATACTCAAATAATCAATTCTTGCCCATGTGATGCTGGTCTTCTTGTTTTTCAACTATTTACGTGATTTGGATGCATGTTTACCATATATATTCTTCACTTTGAACATGCATGTTAAGTACAAGCTACACCAACACATGTTCGTTGACAAGTATTTGTTTGAAATTTCCTTTAATCTATTTCAATCTCATTTGATTATTAAATATTGACTTCACTTTCAATCAAATCAAAGAGTAGTATATACTACTTTGTGTTGTTTCCATTCCGTGTTCACAAACAGATGTATGACATTAATTACTAAACTAGATAATTAATTACTAAGTTATATGCAAATAACACCCACTAGAAAGACCACATTTTTAAAATTAATTAGGCGACTAATTGGAAAATCTATACTATTTATATTCTTCACCACATTTACACAACATAACTAAAGAAAATGATCTAAATGAGAATGTTTCTTTTGACCTACAATATAATTTCTTTCTACTATAAATTCTTATTGGAAGTTATGGAATGAATGACGCTTGTTCGATAAAAAATAAATAATATCCAATAACTTATAATAAGAATTGCATTAAAAATGTGATTTGGTACCTCAATAAATTTAGATATTATTGGATAAATATGAATAGTAGCTAATAATTCAATATAGAGTAGTATAAGGTATAAGAAATGGAAATTTAATAGATTGAAAAATGAAAGTGTGACAAAGGAGATCCATATATATATTCAAAATATGCACTCTTTTTGTTTGACCCGGATCCAAACAAATAACAACCGTACCCTCCTCTTAAAAGTAAAACCCTTCAGGGGCAAACCCCGGTAGAGTTGGTAAGGGCATCTGAACTTGTGGCTTAGGTCACGGGTTCGAATCCTGATGAGGGAATGCCTATTTGCCTTCTCTACTGTGAGCCTGTCAGCTATGGACAACCTAGGCTGGTTTACCTCTCTTGTGTGGTTTGCAGGCTATTACACAAGAGCGGGGTTTACCCAGTGCGCACCTCACGGTAGCGGCTGCGGGTTTCCCTCGTCATCCAAAAAAAAAAAAAAAAAAAGTAAAACCCTTCATATTTTGTTTATCATCAAACCCGGCCCTCATAACCTCCCTCACAAAACCTAAGAAACAGAATGGGAAACAGTTTGGGTGAGAAACGTTGAGTGTTAGAAAGGCATCCCCGCGGGTCATGTTCTGTTAGAGTCAAACATTACGGAGTACGAGCCAAGCCGCAACAGGAGCTGAAGCCGAAGGGCGGCTGCAGGAGAGCATGATGCATGGACGGAGTGGCGGAGCAGAATGTGGGTTACGATCGTGGAGGAGTGGTTAAACAAGCCACCAAGTCTCGTGATCAGGTTAGTTTAATATTGCTCCATTTTTCGTGGCATATAACTATTCCTGTTCCTGATAAGTATAGGCATAGCCCTCTGTCAGTCGTCACCAACTTCTTACATAAGGGATTTCGTTGAGTTGGAAAAGAAAATAAATCCCAACATATTAGGGAACTAAAAACGTGCATCCAAAGTCAAATCCAGCTGAAAAGTCGAAATCTTGAATTTTTCTTCGTCCCAGGACAGAAAGCTCGCATGTTTTGGGCGTGACTTCTGGTCACGCTTAATTCTGGTAACCTTTCTGCTTCCATCCATTTGCAAAGTCAATCTTATTCGTTTTTCACCCCTTTTTGCCATCTTTTCATTCCATTCTCATATAAACACCTAGACATGACAATAGAAGCATAAACCTATGAGATATGGACCAAAAACGTAACAATAAACGCACTATATCACATAAGAAACGTGTACAAAATACACGTTAACAAACACCCCCACACTTAAGCTATTGCACGTCTCGGGCAATGTTTGAATTTCAATTGCTAGCATGACTTTGAATGAGAACGATAGAATTGCACGTTTTAGTTCGACCAACCCACCATGTGAGCTTTTTGAAGCCTTGATTTGATTGCATATCCATGTAAAATTTTCTTTTCTTGTGTGAATCTTGCATGATTAGTACGTGTTCTAGAACTTGCTTTGAACCATTTCAAGATTACATGATTGCGTGCACATTCGAAAGTGATAAAGGCATTAGGATTTAACCACTTAGCCATATGAGCCTACCTTTTTATTTTCCCCTAGTGAGCCCACTTGAGCCTATTAGCCTATTTGTTGTTTTGAAAACCCGAACTTTGAGCATTCACCATTTTTTGTATACATTTTTGTTTTACCCGTCCACAAAATGAGTCGAACATCGAGAACATTACATTTGTTTGGGAATTAAGGACGACATTGTGTTTTGATTAAGTGTGGGGGACCTCGGAAGAAAAGAAAAAAAAGAGAGTTTATCGGAAAAAAAAAATATTTCGAACAAGTTCGAAAAAGTTCGAAGAAAAAAAGAATATAGAAAACAAAAGAAAAGAAAAGAAAAAAAAAATTTGAGGAAAAGGAAAATGATGAAGCGAGTCGCGAAAGAGGATGAAAATAATGGTATTTGGGTCCTTATTGCTAGAATTACCCAATAGCGTCTTGATGTTCTTCGAATTTATGGACTTAGCTTTTCATTACCTTTTTTCTCCTACCCCGAGCCCTAAGCCCCATTACAACCTTGAATAAAAGACCTTTTGATCCGTTTGTGCATACTTTCGACAGTAGTGGAGATTTCGGTGTATAAACAAGCCTATGGGATCGTATTAACATGTTAAGAATTGAGCGATACACGAAATATCCTATACACGAGTGATTGTAGAGGATTGTGAGAATGGTCGTCTAATTTCGTGCATTTTTATTTTTCAAAGTGAGATTGTTGTGTTGGTTTTTGGTTTTCATTATGGCGTTGATTTCCTTGATATTTGCATGTGTCAACTTAACATTCTCGATTTTGTCCTTTGGTTCGTGTACCTCTACTTGATCAAGTGTTTGAAGTTTGTTGATTTTGCGTTGCCCAAATGTCAAACATTGCCCGAGACGTGCAATAGCTTAAGTGTGGGGGTGTTTGTTAACGTGTATTTTGTACACGTTTCTTATGTGATATAGTGCGTTTATTGTTACGTTTTTGGTCCATATCTCATAGGTTTGTGCTTCTATTGTCATGTCTAGGTGTTTATATGAGAATAGAATGAAAAGATGGCAAAAAGGGGTGAAAAACGAATAAGATTGACTTTGCAAATGGATGGAAGCAGAAAGGTTACCAGAATTAAGCGTGACCAGAAGTCACGCCCAAAACATGCGAGCTTTCTGTCCTGGGACGAAGAAAAATTCAAGATTTCGACTTTTCAGCTGGATTTGACTTTGGATGCACGTTTTTAGTTCCCTAATATGTTGGGATTTATTTTCTTTTATGTTAGGAATTTTATTTTCTTGTTTTGAATAATCCTAGTTGGAATAGGATTCTTAAAATCCTATCTTTTATTTGTTTCCTTGTTTAGTTAGGATTCCCCTAGGTTTAAATAAATGAAATATTATTCCACAAAGACACCTTATCTTTTTCTACTATTCACGTTCGTTTTACTTTTCTTGGGGGGAATTCGAATTCATCTTTTGTAAGACGATTTTTGATTATGTGTTGCTAAACACATAATTCTAGTCGAAGGATTTTGGGGTTTGATTTCTTTTAATTTCGTGAGATTGCTTGTGCTTTTATTTTCATTGTTCTTTGAGTATTCACTCTTTCCCCGTGATTTCTTGACAATATATCATAATCGATTGATTAATCTGGCCAATTAGTTAATCATTAGGATTATATTCCGCTAATTAGGACCCAAATCCGTAATTGTTTGGTAAACCCTAATATTCGTAGCAGTTAGCGACGTTGATTATGGACAAGTTTTCGATTAGTCGTTATGGGAATTAGTGATCCGGTTTAAATAATCCGAGTTTGCGTGTTTATTGATTGGAATTAGTGTTTTTCTAGATATCGAATGCTATCGATAAATTAAATCCTGAGAGTTTATTTAGGGTTGTTTAATCGATAAGGGCAATAATCAAAGAGTTTGTTTTGATTATCGAAGACATAAGGAAAAACGAGGTTGTCAGAGTTTGTTGACAACTATAGCTAATTTACTAAAGAGCTTTGAACTATTTTATTTGCAATCAATGATCGAATTATAGAATCAATACCGAAATATCCGAAGACTAGAAGCTCACCTCTCATTGAATTCGAATTTTACCTTCTTGCTTGCGTTTTAATTTACGTTTAAATTGTTTTCAAATTATTTTTAGTTAATCAAATCCAAAAACCCCCCTTTTTATCGATATTAGTAATCTAGGAATTGAATCTACATTGTTCCCTGAGAATCGACCCTACTTATCGCTAATTACAAATTATTTTGAGTAGGCTATTTATTTTTGTTGGATTCGACACCCACCAATTTTCAGAAGAAATTTACCCACTATATATTAATCTATATAGATAATCAACAAACCCACTGTTAATAATATATACAACGATATATATATATATAAACCATTTAAAAACAATATTATTATGTCCCAAAAACAATTATAATGAAAATCAATTGTTGGTGTTGCAGAAACGAGTTGGATTCATGCCAATGCGTAGTGAAGGAGAGATATACCTTGCACCAGCTGCCTCTTAGGCTAGCACACAGGATCATGCAAGTAATTGAAGTCATCATCAATGTTTTATCAGCAATTAATTAATTATTAAGAATGAGATGTTTTTATTTTTGTAAATGATATATAAAATGAAGCTATCTAACACATGTATATGGATACTTTGGTTGGGCCGAGTGAGAATATATTTATGAATTTGTGTTGGGCTTCAATATCTCAAGTACGTGGGCTTGAGAATAGAGACCACAAACTGTATGTGCATTAATTAGTTCACTGCATGCCCAGTTACTGCATCTGCAATTGCATGCTTATCTATCTATTAATGTAAGAATACAGAAGAAACACATGAGCAGAGCAGAGCAGAGCATTTCTATTTCTTTCGTGTTTAACTTAATACGTATTTGTAGCCACAAGTAGTCAAACTCAAACTGCATTTAATGTTCAATAAATACTTGCACTCTCAATTATTTTGTCCTCATTTAACAATATTCATCATTATTATTATTATTATTATTTTAACCAAAGCCCACAAATTGCAACTTGCGAATTAAGGAAATTATAAATTGAAACTACTAATAAAGTGGAATAGGGGCCCATAATAAACAGTGAAAGATGCATATACCAAATTAAATGTGAATGAAATAAAGGTGTATTGTCATAACTCATAGGGCTTGGATTGGATCCCCTTATCTCTCTCTCTCTCTCTCTCTCTCTCAAACCCAACTTTTATATATGCATGGTCCCAACCCATGGCTGGCCATGTCCGCTATTCACCCAACATTCAACATGACCTCTCTCTCTCTCTCTCTCTCTCTCTCTATATATATATATATATATATATATATATATGATATGTATAGATGATATATATGTGTTTGTGCAATATATAGTTAGTATATGTAGTGTGTGTGTGTGTGTGTCATAATCTTCAAAATTAATGATATCCTCTTGTTTGCATGTATTTATTCTCATCTAAGCCACGGATATAGTTTTCTTGGTCCAAAGGCCACTTGCATGAATTTATTATATATTGATCTCATCATTTTATGGAATTACATAATTACATTTGATGTTATTTTGGCTTTGGTACTTGGCTTATATATATATACCCCTAACTTAATGTGATAATTAATATATATTTCCAGAATTTGACAAGACCATGTGCAAAACCACATCCATGCTTAGTCTTTGAAATCTTATTTTACTCGAAATTGTTAATTGGGGTATTGAACACTTGCTGTCTCGATTTCTCAAGTCTATAAAACGAATATAATCATGCATGTATATATACAATAAATAATGTTAAATAAAAAAAAAAAATAAGTTTTTCCGAGCTAGAGAAAAGCAAAATCCAGAAAGCTCTTGTGCCAAACTTTTCCTTCAAACTGAGTCAGTCAGTCCCTACACCAAGTTGGAATTCTATCCATTCAATAATGCATTGCTGCATGTTTAATTAATTATTTCTCCGGGAACCCTAAAAATCCATTCAATAATTGATTGGTTTTATCTATATAGCTAGTAGAGAATTAATTGTATCTTCGTGTGCATAGACTCATTGCATTGATTGAGATCCGAGTTGTGGTCCATTAGAATGTTTATCATATATCACTGCATGATAAAGACATGAATTTATGCAAGTTTAATTACTAGAATAATATATGAATTGAAGATGGTGTTATAATAATTATCATTTACGTAGCAAAGCAAAAGTATAACACCATCGATCGGTCCATATTATATTATAAGAGTCATGAAATCCAAATGCAAAAAAGAAAGAAAATGATGTACGTACGTATTAACTTGTTGTCTATAGAATAAAAATAAAATAAAAGAATTATATTGGGAGAGATTAAAGTTAAACAGGTCACGTGAGTGCTCCAATACCAATTTGCTTTTTCTAAATCTTATTGTGTGTCCCCCTCCAAGACGACATCGCCATCTATTGTATGTAAATAATATATATATACGCATTAATACCCATAGATACAATATTATCAAATCCAAACCAAAATGTGGACTCTTCAATAAAACTGATCAATAGGCAATATAGCATCCCCTTTTTGACCTACTTAGAGGAAATTAAAGCTCAAGTGCTTTTGTGCCTAAAAGTATGAATTACATACAACATGTAAAACCCTTCAATCATTCCAATTCCATCCTAAACCACAAACCAAGCAAATACATTAATGAAATCATGACCATCATGATGGGAAAAGAAAAAGAATATATAAATAGAGGGAAAAATTACACTATTCTTCTCTCATTAACTATTAATTAACTAGATAATGGAAGGACTAAAGCCTAACTGAATTAGAGATGATAATAGTTTCTAGATAGTTCCCTTTTTCATCTTTTAGTTTCTCCAGCAGCTGTCCTCCTCCATAGATGCTAGCTAGGGACCATGCATAAATAATCCTCATATTCTTCTCCATCTCTCAAAACCCCACCCAAGCTTTTAGTATGGATCTAATGTGTATGTCAAACCATTCAGATTTAGGTCTTTCAAATCTTACAATCCAAGAAGAATATAATAAACCAGGGTGATTGGTAAGGCGATCAGCATTCCAAATATGACCCTGAAATATATATAATAAATTGAAATAGATTAGCTAGCTAGATTTAGTCCTTGTGAATGCCAATGAGTTAAATTTACAGTAGTACTTACGCAGTGCTAAGAATTGCAGGATGAACATTGTACTCTTTAGCAAACACAAATGGAACAATCCCTTGTGGAAGTGCAGCCTATTAGATAATAACAACATTAACTAAAGCTGCAGAAATGAATCTGATGAATACACATGCATGCTCCACATAATATAATCTGGACAAAAACATTGGAATACGTACGTTCCCCATATTAGTGTCCCAATCCAACATTTAATAAACTGTTAATAAGAAGAAAGAGTGACCTGGACAATTGCGACGTGGAGGAGAGTGCCACGTAGACCAACAGCAATGGAAGCAGCTGCCATTACAGCTGGACCGGTAAGAAATCTGACGGCCATGGCGAAAGAAGCCACCTTGTTCCCACATGCGATTATCTTCGGTTGAAGGGCCATAAACAGACCTGTCAACAAGATTAGCCATGTTAAATTCCAACCACCTTTGCTGCACGCTAATGGTTAAAGGACCGCAAGTAGTCACATATTCAACATGGGGCCAATCTGTCAATCCATTTATTGCAGGTTTGAAATATTGTCACCAATAATGGATGGTCAAAATTATAACAGCATACAAACTCACTCACCTAAGCTAAACATAGCCATCCCAAGACCAGCATCAGAGAGTATAGAGATTGACTGCTCAATGATTTTGGGCATATGAACATCCCACCTGTAACCCACCAAATATACAGCTGAATTGGCTAATTACTACCACTAATTGACTGCAGTTTAGTGATTGATTAATTAGGTTTACCTAAACGAGACTAAAGACCAAATTAGGCCAATGAGGCTGGAGTATGTGTTGGGGTTTCGGATAAGTTTACGCCAAACCATGATCAAGATTAGGCGTGTCATGACGCTTGTCGGAGGCATAAGTTTTCCAGCTCCCTCTTTCTCTAGTCTTTCTTCATGCTCTCTCCCTGCAAAGCTGAACTCCTCCCCAGTTGCCGTAACACCTTCGTTAACAAAACAAAGACATTTAATCAAACAACTTATCCAATATAATTAACATAAGTACTGGAAGAAGTTAAGAAAAAAGATATAACCTTTGGGCTCCCCATTCTGAGGCTGATCAGCAACCAACATCCTGATTTCCTTGGCTCCGGATTGCTCTGAAGCAGCAAAATCTGGGCCGTGTAAACCACCACCGCCTTCAGAAACAGGCGACGCGCTAGAGCTCCACACAAACATATGAAGTTCTTTAGCATCATGATTATTAGATGACTTATTACCCCCCTGCTCCTTCAATTGATGATTACTAGAAGTTTTGGGCATTGCTGAAGCAATTTCAGGATTTGGAGCAGGGTAAGAAGGAAGGTAATTACCGAATTTTGGTGATGTGTTGTTAAGGCCACCTGGAGCACAATGTTCTTCGAAATTGGAAGGCCTAGGGGTTGGGCCTCGTGAGGATTGAACATTATCGGGTACGTTGAAATTGGAAAGTCTACCAGTATCAGAGTTTCCGAAGTTGGACAACCTACCTAGACCCATCATTGAGTAGAAATCTGAGTGATTAAAATTAGAGGCTCTAGGGGTAGGGTTTCTAGATGAACTCAAGCTATAAATCTCTGCTCCAGTTAAATTGGAGGGACGTGGGGTTATACCGGAGTAGAAAGAACGCCTCGAAGCGTTCGATTTCCTCACGGTCACGTGTAGCTTTCCGTCGTTGCCTATCTCAGCGTCCGTTTCCAGAAAATCCTGACCGTCCAAAGACACGACGTCGGATTCGACTTTAAAGGAGACAATTGAGGCGGCTGTTTCAGGAAACTGCTCCATGATGAGCATTTTGGCGCCACGATACTCGAATAAGAAGAGTAAAAGAGTGTACCAGATGATGCACTGTAGAACTACGATTTGGACCATAAGGCTACCGGAATATTCACCGTACATGGCGATAAGTAATGGTATGCCCATGACCAGAGTGTTTGGGAGTGTAGAGAGAGAAAATATGGTTATGGACCATTCAAGGCTGCCGTTCTTACTAAAATGAGCCCAAAAGGCGAGAACAACGAGCATGATGATCTTTTGAAGAGTGTCAGCAGCTATGAATCGGAAATTCATGGCGTAAATGTCATTTTTGGAAATGAAATGGAATGAGAGAAGGGGGACGGCGAAAACAGCAACGAAACGATTGATGCCAGAACACTGATCGGGGGTGAAAATTTTCCACCAGCGAACAGAGCCGTAAGCTAAGATCATGGCGACATAGAGGGGAATAACAGCAGTTAAGACAGTGTAAAGATCGTTCCAGCTTATCATTTTGTTGTGCTGCAGTAACTAACTAGTAGAGAATGGAGTACTGGAAATATATATATATATATAGAAGATAATGTATGTATGTATGTATGTATAGATAGGGGAAAGTGGCAACATCCTATAGGCAGGCTATATAACTAATAAAAATGAGTCACTTTCGGGTTTTTCTCTTAAAAAAAATTATTTTTATTCTCTTGTTTTTCTTTTACATAATGGCTCACTCGTGCATTCTTTTCTCATAATTATTAAATATTTATATATGAATAATAATCATCATTATTCTAAATTTGAAATCTCACAATACATAATTATCTCTTTAATAAAGTGCACAACCTTTTCTATTCTAATTAAAAATTCACAATACGTCTATATGATCATGTCACAATTTAAGGAGATACTTACTAACTAATCTAAGATTTACATAGGACTTTATTAATTAATTAAAAGGGAGACCAATAATGATTAAAGCTGCATTTCAGCAGTGATCTAAAGTTAACAAGAATATATGTACAAAAATCAATAGTTAAAGTAGATGATTCTGGAGTTGACAACTGAAGTGAAATTCGATTCTATATTATTACATGGTGTTTAGTAGCAAACCAAGACGACATCGGTTGTTTCAAACATCTGATCAGATTCATATAAATCTGATAATATATGTGAAGATACTCAAATTGCTAGAGCTATCCATATATATAATGGTAAGAAATAGATGTTACATGTGAAATATTAGTAAAACATTATATTGTATTTAAAATATAATAGGGATTAAGTGTACATCTTTTAAAGGTTTAAGTATAAAGTGCACATATTACAAATAATAATATTTTATCAAATTCGACTCTCACTGTTACTCTAGAATGATTGTTAGTGCAAAATGCATGGTGAAAACCTTATAATTGTTTTGATGTTAATGATTTTTTAAATTAAGGTGAGTCAACTTTACCTTTTTTGTATGACAAAATAATTAAGTTGCCCTTTTAACTTGAAAAATGGAATAGCATTTTAAATAATAATAATAATTGAAAGAAAATTGATGAGTGAAGAGAAAATGTGGATTCGGATACACAAAGAAGAAGATAAAAATACGAATCATAATTAGGTAAATGTCGGCCCCTCCAACAGCCTTCCAAATAATTCATTGCAACTGAAGACTTTGTGATCTTTGACTATAATGATTCTGAATTTGGCCATCAAACATACTAACATTTTAATTAATGTACAATGAGAATTTAAGCTTAGTCTCCTAAAGGGCACAAAGGTTGTCTCATACTAAGTTCAGCTTTGAGGTCAGGAAATTTCTCCAGATCATGAGATTCCTCCAGTACTTTCTGCAACCACAACAATATGGATATGGTTCAAAACATTAATTATCAACACAAATAACTTAACTCATCAGAATATATACTCACCAATGCAGCAAGATGAGCGTCCTGAAGAATATTCCCATCTATCTCTAACCGAGCAATAGGAAACTCCGGGAGATGACCTGACTGTTTTTTACCGAGCAAATCACCGGGCCCACGAAGGAGAAGGTCCATATTTGCCAGGTAGAAACCATCACATGATTTCTCAAGCACCTTCAACCGTTTTAGGCTACAAGATGTTGATGTTAATAATATACATTTTGATTTCCTCTCTCCACGCCCCACTCGACCTCGTAGTTGATGTAGTTGTGCGATTCCAAATCTCTCAGCGTTCATCACAACCATCATCGATGCATCAGGGACATCCACTCCAATCTCTATTACTTGTGTCGACAGAAGTATTTTTGTTTCTCCATTTCTGAACCCCCTTAATGCTTCATCTTTTTCATCGCTTTTCATTCTTCCATGTAACAATCCACACTTATAATTCGGAAATTTATTCGAAATAGTTTCCAGCTCAGCTGAAGCAGCACGAAGCTGAGGGAGCTGTTCGGATTGATCAATTACAGGATACACCAGATATACTTTCCCTCCCCCTTCTAATTCCTCCAACATCATCTGCAATAATTAAAGAAATCATAAAACACATACTTTTGAAAATATCATGATATTGTGTTTGTATTTACAAGTTTACCTGGTAAGCCTTCTCATATCCAACTTCATTTCCTTCAATTATGTATGTCTTAACTGGTGTTCTTCCAGGAGGTAAATCAGTAATCTGATATGTTAACTCACTAAAGGTCAAGACACATAACAAAACATAATAGAAAATCTGCATTTCCATTGCCATTTATGAAAACTTTAAGACGATTTAAACCAGATAAACGAGTACATACTTGAGTAAGGGACATGTCGCCATACAATGCCAGAGCAAGCGACCTTGGAATTGGTGTAGCCGACATTGCCAGGACATGCGGAGCCATGACGACATCATTCTTCGTGGCGTCATTTGAACTAGTTGATGTCAGTTGGGAAGTTAAGCTGTTGAAATATAACTGCGAAAATCATAGGATTTCAAAATGAAATAGTAGTACAAAAGATGGATAAATCAGAATCTTGAAGGAAGATCACAGAACACCCATCCAAGCCCAAAAATAGAAATAATCTATTATAAGTGTTTCTTTAAATATTTGATCTACCTAATATAACCCTATATAATTTAATTTTTTAATGGTAAAAGAGTCGCAAACAAATAATAAAACTAAATTTTAAGTATCTAAAATACTAAAACAATAAGAACCATAACTATATATTAGAACTCTACGATGGTTAAAGTTACTCCTATTTAACCAGATCTTGTGATTTTATCATATTTATAATATTCTTATGTAATTTAATTTTTCAATGGCAAAAGAGTGAGAAACAAAATATAAAAAGAATTTTTGAATATAATGTATAATTTATCGATTAGATTTCTTTTATCCAATTCTATATTTTAATGGCAGAGTAAAACATAAAAAAAATACATATTTGAATATTTTAACAATCAAATGTGTAATCACAGAACTATATAATATGATCACACATAGATAATTATATGTTTCAATGCCAGAAGAGTAAAAAATAAATAAATAAATTTTGACTATCTATCGTTTTCAGATCCCTTATATTTTTAATAATAGTCCTCTTGTATAGGCTCAAGATGATGAATTTTTTTAATAATAGTTCTCTTGTATAGGCTCAAGATGATGAAAACGAGAAACTAACTAAGCATTCAATATCAGATTGTTTTGATTAGTATATATTCTTTCACAAGAACCACAAGCTTCAATGTCATATAGAACAAGTTCACAGTTATTCAAGTTAGGAAACTAATAAAATGTTGTACCTCAAGATGAAAAGTTAGCTGAACATAAGAAAGTATAGGAGTTCACATATTTGCACACAGCCTCTTCTACAAGAGCACCCAAACAAGCATTTTAGGGTAGTCAGCAGGTAAAAAGCTTACTTTGCTGTTGAAACGTCCTCTTTGAACAACACCAAAACGATGTTGTTCATCTACAATAGCAATGCGCAAGGCTGAAAATTCCACTTTTTCAGCTATTAAGCTATGAGTCCCAATGACCAAAGAGATATCTCCACTTTGGAGACCCTATCACAACAGAAATATATAGCAAAAGATGAAATGTCATGTCCAGAAAATTAACGATACAATCTAGGTACACATTACCTTTCGAATAAATTGTGATTGCTTTGATGGGGTTGAGCCTGTGAGTAAAGCAACAGTAGGTTTTTTATTGGCCTGATCCATTTTCTCTAGCAAAGCAAGAAGGTGCTCATAGTGCTGGATAGCTAGCAGCTCTGTAGGAACCATAAAGGCTGCCTGCAAGTAAAATAATCCAATAAAAATATGTTATTTGAAATCTGAAACTAAACCTTAAGTTATATGTAAGAACAAATTTACCTGATATCCTGAGCCAATAACCTCCATGCATGCCAGAAATGCTACCGCAGTCTTCCCACATCCAACATCACCCTGGTGGGGGAGGAACGGATAGTTAAAGAATATATAGCTGAAATCCAATTTTTGAGAGATTTGCCTTTTAAATTGTTTACAGTTAGAAGAGGGGAAAAAAAGAAACACAAGATATAGAAACTAATTTCTTAACGTGGAGGCTTCATACACTACTGAACTTTTGCGTTTAACTTAAAGGCGGGATCGATGTCAATTTAGATAGATTTTTGTAACCAGAGCAGGGAGGATAATAAGAAATAATTAAGATGACAAGGATAAGGTGATTACAAACCTGTAACAATCTATTCATTGGCACTGGTCGTTTTAGATCCCATATGATTTCTGAAGTGGCACTTAGCTGACTGGATGTAAGCGTATATGGAAGAACTTTCATGAATTTTTTCGTGATACTGGACCATTCTTCCATAAATATTGTGTTTAATGAAGGCTTCGTGTACTTCTCGAGCAGTCCGTCCTTTTCGAGTTTTGTATTGAGCCCATCGAGCATTTGGAATAACTTTCCCAACTGAAAGGAATGTGCTACAAGAATCTAGTTAACAGAAGTGATTGCTAAAATGTTTTATACACCAACAGCATGCGAAGAGATTTTAAGTACAGTAGTACTGCCTTTACAAAATTGACCCAATATGAACAAGGCGCAACTATGACAGGAACAAACAGTTTACTTAAAATAAATTGGAATACAGGAAGTAAATGAGAAAGTTAAACATTTCATCATTACCTGAAGATAGAAGAACTCATCAAATATAAGCCTTCTGCGAGCTAAATCAGCAATGTTCAGATTAGTTGGCTGGTGAATTCCAAGATATGCCTGCTTATTGACCAAAATATAGTTACATTTGATGTATTAAGTCATAAGAATATGCAAATTTGTTTACTATTACTAATATTATCAAGTGACTTCTTTATGGTTAAACTGAAGCAATTGAATTTTTCTTTCATTAATAAACAACTTTATCTTTGATTTCCATTGTTGATTCAACAGTTTATGTATGACAACTCACACACGTGTACTTAAAAGTAAGAGCAGTAGCAACATATGACTCAGGGATTGCATATTCTCCATTTGATAAACCACTAAGTAATTTTATTAACAAACAAAGAAAAAATGCAAATACAATTGAGAAAGTAGAGCAAGGATCCAAAGCTAGTTTACATACATCATAAAGGGATAGAAGTCCAAAATCTCGAGTAACATCTTCAGGGAGAGGATCGAGATCATTAGGCAATGTCTTTAAAGCTCTGGAAAATGTACAAGATCGCTGTATTAGAGCCAGACGAGTGAAAACTATGAAATAACTGACTGAAGAGTAGATTCCAGTCGCAAATGTATCGCCCTTCCAAACCACAAATAGAGGAAATATGGGCCACTTACATGCACCTAAATGCATAGTTGAAAGAAGCCACTCAAAGGTTCCAAATTAACTTCAAGGTAAAACATATGTGAAGGATTACTGAAAGTAAAAAGACATTGAAATAAGTAGTTAAAGGTATAAGCACGCAAACCTTGAAATAACATCCCTTAGAAACTCAGGGTTTAGACCTTTTTTTGAAGGATATATTGAATACGGCCTCCCTTTTGCATAAATACATGAATCTCCTTCATCTTCAAGAATATCAATATTGTATTCCCTCATTTCAAAGTGATCTTTATTGCGCATGGTGCGCACCTTCAAAATAAACATTTATAGTAGGTTATCCGTAGGGAAGCAATTTGAAGAATCAAAACAAAAGAGTTGAAAACCGATCAGTTATCTAATCTAAATTTAAAACCTATATCCAGCAGAAGGTATTTTTATTGCAAGCCGCTTAACTGAAGCAAAAATGTAAAGTATTAAGAATAACAAATTGATCATTAAAATCCCACCTTGCCACTGACGCACACAATATCTCCCTCCCTGTGTTTTGCCTGAATACTTCTGAGAAAAGGTGTGTATGTGAAGCGGGTTCCACGGAAAAATTTCTTCAGATGCAAATATATTGTTCTTTTCCTTCTATTTTGAACTTCACCATCCATGCATTCAGAATTTAGCTCGCTGTCTTCAACCTCACAAGCCACAATGACCTCCAGAAATGAAAATGAACAGCTAGCCCGGATTCCCCTGGGTGAAAAGTGTCAAAAACCAATTCAGATGTTTAATTATATGCATAAACTTCTAAAGGTAAATTATTAACTTCAACAACAAATAGACATATCAATAATAATAAAAAAAACCTTACTTTGAGGACATGATTTTCCCAACAAAAATCAAGTACTGACCATCATCAATTTCCACCTCGGCATTCTGCAGATCAGCATAAGTGCGAGGAAAATGATGTAGCAGTTTCCTCAACTACAGGCAGACAGAACCCTTCCATCAGTCAGCAACATCTAAAATAAAATGCAGCATTCACCAAATAATTTTTTAGATGGTGTACCGTGTGCAAACCACAGTTTTCCAGCTGACTGAGCTGGCGTTTGTTCAACCCAGGTATGCAGTTGATATGTTTATCAAGAATTTCTGCTACTGACATGGCACTTTGTTGGGTCTCAGGCTCGGTATTGATGCAAGGTTTATCCACAGTCGATTGTAAAGCATTTTGCGTCTCCATTTTTGGATCAGTGGACTGAGTGTACATAGTAGATTTTTCGAGTTTCTCTTGAAGGATATAAGAGGCACTCGTATTAGAAATGTCTGCATATAAAGAATGCAGATTTTGGTAAAAACATTCTGGATCCACCCAATTAACATCAATATGACTAGAAACACGTCCTTCAAGAATTTGAGGCACTGTTGATTCTGTGGTTTGAGAATAGTATGCTGGTCCATCATATAATTCCACAGTTGGGAAACCACCTACAGTTATAGAAGGGAATTTTTTGCATGCCAAGGTGGCATCAAAATCAGTACTTCCGCCTTTAAGATTCTCACGGAACTTTTCTTTTGATTTATCATCGTCAATCAAGCTATCAAGACCAGTATAACCGATCAAAACCGATTCCTACAAAGTACAAACAAATTAAGTTGTACACAATATGAAAACTCCCTTAACTATAGGGTACTTCTCTGGACATATCAAATATATACCCTTATAAGTACTCGGTGTATATGAATCAATCAGACCCTATCAAGCGTGGTTGACTTAATCAATGACACTTACCTTTTCATAACCATCTACATCCTTCAACAATTTTTCTGATAACTTGTGCTTCGGTCGAAAGCATAATGTTAAAAACTTTGGTGCAAGAAAATTACTACACCTGCAAAGAATTTGAGAGATTTTGTAAAACTTATGAGAAAATAAAACGAACCATAACTAAACAAAGCCAATAATACCTCAGAGTTCTGCCAAATATATTCATATATGCTCTATGAGCTTCAAAATTTATGGCATGTCGCAAGCATTTCTCACTTAACCCCTGAGAGAAAAAAGTTCATTTTGGCAACTGTCATTCATCAATAGAGCGGACTAGGACCAATGAAATTCATAAAAACAAAACCAGTATAAAACTCGTGTAGTATTAAACCAAAATACATTATCCTCCATGTACGGCCACCTCTTAAGAACTATGCGCATTTTTACCATCAACTATACTGTTTATACACCAGTACCATCACAGTAGACTTTCTCTTATTACATGTCTAAATACTAGTGGTTTTATTTATTAAAAACAAACATACGTGTCAAAAAAAAACCCGAGAATGAAACAGAGTAAAAAATGAAGAAAACACTCGTACCATGCGAGACAAATGCACGCCCAATGTCGTCACTTCCATAAACAATCGGATTACAGCCTGAGAAAGAGCTGCATAGATCATACAGGCATTAAACCTGTACAGCGCCTTCCTTTCCACTTACGACATCAGCTTTAGCTTAGAAGGATCTGGAAACAGGCAGCATTTATTCAAATCTGCACTAGCCACCAAAAAACACTGTACAAAAAAACCAATAGCACACAGAATTCGAGCCTATCATACAGCTTAATAGAAACAGAAAGATAGAGTAACAGTCCAAAGTAGCTTACTGTAAACCAAAAGGTTAATAAATATCTCCCATGACGGCAATTCTTTAGACTCAATGAGAAAGAAGAAAAAGAAAAGCAGTCTTGACATCGCAGGCCTAATACTGAAGATGAAACCAGAAATTTGGGATGCGACAGAAACTTTGATAAAGAGCTCTATCAAGCCAGAAAAACTAAAAGCATCAGTTTTGCGTTTCTAGAGAGACTAAATATTTTTACTTGCAATAATTTTTCCCTAATTCAGTCAGTCATTGATCAAAAAATACACGAACAGCCTAGTATTGGAATGAAACTGAGAAGAAAGACAGCTCATTGTGATGCTAATTGATGAGATGAGAGTTGAAAAAATGAAATATCATCAAAAGGTAGGAGGTCATTAGTAGCATTAAAGAAGCCAAACAAAACCCAAAAGATATTATAATCAACAGAGTAGAAATAGATTACCTTTTGGACGGAGCTCTGATAGCTGTTGAGACTTGAAGTCAAGAGACTACTGGAAGTGGAGGATAACGGGTTTGGAAATCGGCAGAGAAAGGGGGGCAATGGTGTAATATGTTGAAATTAGGAGGCGCAAATATAATAAATACATCAGAAACAATTGTCAAAAACCTCCTTATATTTTAGCGAATAGCAAAAGAACCCCCTTTGTTGTTATTATTAGCATAGAGTATAGGGGTGTGTAAGCAATTACCCACTTTCTACATCTATTTAAGTCCAAGATGCTGACTTTGATTAGCCTTGAAGGCCCAAAAAAAATCTATTTCTAATCGTATTCATTTTATGTTCATAACTATATAAGGGGTGGGTGGATGCAAGAAGGGGAGAGCTCTGATAAAAACCTGCAATTTTTAGCCCCTTTACATTAGCAATATGGATGGCATGGTTTGTGCTTAAAATGGGGGTTTTTAGTTATTGATGATTGAGCTGTGCACTTGGTTATTCTTAACAAATCCGGCATTACATTCATAATTAGTTTCTTTCATACCATTACCAACCACCATGTTTATTATAAGTATAAGTTTGGTCTAGTTAGTAGAGTGTTTTATTCATCAGGAACAAACCATGATATTCGTGTCCAATGTTGAAACAAATGTTACATCAACGACAACTCAGACTTGCAACAATAATTGAATACAAACTTCTTCTTATCAAACTTAAATTACTCTCTGTCTTCTCCTGGAAGTGGAACCAGTCCTGCCATTACTAAACCTGCTCAGCCAAAAACAAGAAACAAAAATGAAAAGGGAACTAACTATAAACACAGTATGTATTGTAGTATGTAATAGAGAGAGAGAGAGAGACACTGACCTCGGCTGCTTCCATACCAACACACCTGGAAGCACTAATGCTAGCACTTCTCAGCAGACATCTACCACTGCAGCAGCTTGATTTCTTACCATCATTCTGCCTTGCTTTCACATCTTTAGACTTCCTAGGACTCTGAAGGCAAGGCCGAGGAATAGCAACCAAAGCTTCACTGTTGTTGTAATCACTATTTTGTTCACTATCCTCATCTATTGGTACACACACACGTTCTCTGCAAATCCCACATCTTATGTTATTACTATTACTAAGCTTAAGCAGCCAACCATCATAGTCACATGAATTCTTTCTTACCTAGGCAAGGAGGCATAGCGTCTTCTCAATGGAGGTTTTTCAGCTTTACCAAGATGTCCCTCCAGCCGGAAAAATTGTTGCTTGAATTGGTCAACTCCACTGAAATATATCAGAACTTCCATTTAGCTGATAATTCTTACTTGTATAGAATACCAGATAAGAAAGGAATAAGTTACTATGTTATAATAAGTCGAAGGGATATAAGAAAGTTTCAGTTCTTTAAAATACATAAAGGTGGAGACGAGAGTTAATAAGGATTCTTTTGGTTGGCAGACCTTGGATACATAAAGTGCATTTGGTCCACGCCACGGAGGTACTCCTGGAGCATCTGGGGATGATACTCCAAGATCTGTTTGCTATACAATGTAAGTAACACAACAGCTAATGCAATGCAAAAAATAATATTTTCATCCATTTAACAACACCCCATTGCTCGTACCTCCCTGTAGATTAGCTCCCTCACATCATCTTTTGTTAACTTTCTTCTTTCAAAATCAAACTCGAATTTTGAAATGTGTTGTGTTGATGGCTCATCTTCCACATTCGCCAACCCGTAAAAGTATGGATCTGCCAGTGCCTGTAGTCAGAAACATGTTAAATTTTAATGTTTTATAACAATGAATACTTATTAGTTAAAGATAATAATCTTACTTCTTCAGCAGAAGGACGATCTTTTGGATCAAATGCAATTAAACGTGAAAGTAAACGAAGAGCGAGTGGATCAATATGTGGGAACTTTTGCGTTAGAGGTATAGGTGATTTTTTTCTCATGCTACTCAAATATCTTCTGGCCTTTTCATTTCGAATCTACAAGTACCAAAAGAATCCAACTTTTCATTTTACGTATTTAGATTGAACACAGTGAAAACTGGAATATATCTGAGAGAACAAACCCTTGAGATGGCTTCAGCAGACGGGGTACCGAGAAGATCAGTTATGAGTTCCAATTGGTGGACCACATTCCTCCCAGGAAACAATGGTTTACCAGTGAGAATTTCAGCAAATATGCATCCGATGCTCCAAATGTCAATAGCAGGGGTATACTGCAAAAAGGTATAACTTTAATGAAATCTCATTCTCACGTTGAATGGACAAAGAAGTTTGTGCATTACAAATGGTATATTCAAATTGAGTAACAGTTTTCCTACTTCATGGCAGATTGAGATTAAACGATTGCGGCAAATCCAGGTATTATTTCGATAATTACTATCAACCGAGACATATTGACCCCAAAACAAACCACTTTAGCAAGTTACTCATATATTTTCGATAAGAAAAAAAAACAATGATCAAGAAGGACAAGCTCAAACATGTATTTGGAAACTGTAAATGCCAGAAGAACGGTGACTTACTTTGGAGAAAAAGGAACCACAAAGTTCAGGAGCACGATACCACCGAGTAGCCACATAATCCTACATATAATCAGCAACTCAGGACTATAACAATTAACATGTTCACAAACACTAATACTTGAGAATTTAATTACTTAAAACCAAGAAAAACATTTTGAAGGATAAAGAGAATTGAGTGGGGATATGATATATCAGTACACAAACCACATACAGTCCAAAAAACAGCAGACGGGGCATCACCAAATGATGCACGAGCGAGCCCGAAATCACAGATCTTCAACTTGCAGTCAGCATTAGCAAGGATGTTTTTTGGTTTCAAATCCCGATGAAAAACATTAGCTGCAAAAAGAAATTAAAAAAAAAATGTGAGGTAAACGGTATATATGTGGTTGGTAGCTAAGTAAACTATACCTGAATGTATATATTTTAAAGCTCGAAGCAACTGATACAAAAAGAATTGATGATGCCCAGGAGTGAGATCATCATTTGTCTTGATTACATGGTGAAGATCTGTCTCCATCAACTCAAAGACAACATATATGTCCTTGAATTCTCTACTGCATGGAGGGAGCATAATATGCTTTATTTCAACAATATCTGGATGTTTGAGTAATCTAAGGAGCTTGATCTCTCTAAGAATGCGAGTGGCTTCAGAAACATGCTCGAAAATATCGTTGATCTTCTTTATTGCTACCTTTTCTCCTGTGTGGGTATCAACTGCTGCTGCAACCACGCCGTAACTCCCCTTACCGACAACCTCTTGGATTTCATACAAATTTGTTTCACCATATTCAGTGAAGAAATCCATAAAAGGCATTTTCTGACATCACATAAATCAATATCAGCAACAAGATACTCGTCATATGTTGTATGAAGACCAGGAAAAGAAAAACTTGTAGTCAAAATTCATAAGCTATTATTATACATAAAATCACGGGAGAAAGATACTAATCTCAGAGAATAAAATCAACCAATTACTGTAGTCGAAATTAATAAATCTGATTCATCAACTACGGTATAAATCACAGGAAAGAGATACTCTAATTTCATTTCAGAGAATAAAATGAACGAGTTGAAATAATGAAAGAAATTAAGCAGCTGTTTACCTGAAACATTCAAAGAGAAATGGATCCAAAGGCGAATGGAAATAGAGTAGTCGTGAAGGAGAATGGCAGCTCAATGATAATTTCAGAGAAGAAAGAAAGATTGTTACAACCCCATGAAAGAGGAAATTCAAATTAAATAACCCTTTGACCAACAAAAGGAGTTGACATTAATTGGATAGAGACTTGTTTTTAAAACGTAAAAGGGCCAAAATTTGAATATTTCCTAGAAAAGAAAAATGAAAGCTTGTTCAAGACTCCTACTAATCTGTTGTTGTTGTTGTTGTTCTATCCACACATCATACTTAAATGATCTCAAGATTTGATCTTTTCCACACCTTCTGCGAACTTGATCTTCTGCTAACTGAACACTCCTCCGATATTCTTCTCTGTCCATATAATTAATATATACTTACTAAATGCTTTCTAAGATTTTGTTGTGTTTCTTCTCTGAGCTTATGACATAGTATACTAGTGTAAATGAAAAAGAGATAAGAGATGTGGATCGATCTATGCGTGTTGTGACTGTTCAGTATCTAGATATCCCATTTCCATTCATCGCTTAAAATATATATATATATATATATATGTGTGTGACACGGTATGATATGATGAAGAAGCTGAAAGGTAAAGCATAGAAAAAGGAAAATAAATAAAACAGGGGAAAAGGTCAATAAATATGGGCCTGAAAAAGTAGATACTAAATACAGCCTTCCCCGGGTAGATAGATTCAGTTAAAGTAAAAGACAAAGATGGGAGGGGCCACATCAGTGCATTGAACAGTGAGCCTTATCATCATCATCATCATCATCATTTGCGGGTCTGACTTTTTCTGAATCTTTTTTTGATAAACTTTACTTTATCTTAGCTCTCATTTCGCGGCGGAGAAACCTTCTCCCAGTTTGAAGATATCATATTATAATCAAGACAGGATTTTATATACATTTTCTATTTTTAGATTATTTCAAAACTAACAAGTCCATATCCATCCATAAAAAGGGGATCAAGAAATGACTTTTAAACATCCACTAAATGAACATTAGCGAATCAATAACATTGCAATAAAGATGCATGCATATTTGAGTTGAATAAGTTATCGTACAAGTATGTTTGAATTTTTATTAAAAATTAAAGATCGAATTTTTATTAAAATTTAAAGTTTGTGTTTAATTTTTTGTAAAACGAGTCAAGTTCAACATGATCTTTAACCTGGAATATAGAATAATTTAAGCAAATTCAAGAATAATTGGGTAACAACAACAAATGAAGTAATATGAGATGATTGATTAGAATAAGCAACAATCTTGGTCACAGTCTGCAAGTTCCGTATATACTTGTTCAATGAGTTATCTTCTCCATTTCACCCACAATTCCTCCTTCCCTCACGTTCGCGTCTGTAGCAGTGGGGAAATCATAGCTCTGGTTCAATCCTTCCTCCATCAACCTCAATCACCATAGCCACTTGACTCTCAACATCTTGATGTGCTTTGGATGAACCTTTATTCCTCTTGCATTTTGCTTCCATAGCTGACTAGAGCTAGATGCAGTGTACCGTGTATGTAGAAGTAGAACTCGAGCTGCAATGAGTTCAAACAAATTCCCGAAAGCGCTCTTCAATCTTCTGAGGTGGAGACTAGTTACCGATTTATTGCATTTCATTATTCAAGTCATCGCATAGCGAAATTATTAAGTATCAAACCTCAATAAAATTAGACTGAGCCATTGCATAGCGAAATTAAGAAAAGAACACACTAGATTCTTCAAGAACCGGTTTTATTACACATAAACATCTTATCGACCCCCATATACATTGACAAAGACTCAAACGTTGCTACTACATCCAGTCCAAGACAACCAAACAACTTTAGAAACAAACATATTAGATATTTATTATTCACCATTTTGTTGAGTAGCATTTTGTAGCTTTTCCCGAAACGAAGTAAGGCTGGAAGGTTTTCATGACTTCCTCATATGTTGGCCTCTTGTAGTCCACTGCCTGGTAGAGGTCACAATGAGCATTTCAATGGAGATTGGTATTTGTAGGTAGGAAGAAATATAAGAATACCTGCCTGCTCAATGACTTCTTCAGGGGTAGCCCATTTCCACTCTGAAAATTCAGGCTCTGTCTCGCCATTTGCTAAGTTGATTTCACTCTCATTGGCTGTCATTCTCATAAGAAACCTGTTAATTGCCCTGGTTATTCCTCATTGATAAAAACTCTTCCACTTGGGATTTGTATATAGGCTCCAAATTAGTCTAAGATGTTACAATTTGATTTTTTCATCTTGTAATATGAATTTCACATTTTCGATGCCGGCCAAGTGTATAATTAAGCAAAGGTTTGTACAGTTCTAAGAGCCATAAGAAGATGAAGTAACATTTCAATCAGAACTCAGGAATATACATGAGATCCTTGCACGTTAACGCCATTTTTTACATCAGGAAGTAGAAGCTTCTATATATATAACAACCTTTGTCGGTGAATATTTATGACGTACGTTTAAATGTGTCGGATTCTGAAAGAAGTAAACCAAATTGCGTCTGACGTTAAGAGTATTTCATAGGCTAACAATGGACCATGGCCACTCGTCACAGAAACGATAAATGAAATTCATTTGGCAGCACAAAGCACGCTATTGGGCTAATATATAATCCGACACGTAAGGAAGTTGTCGGTTTTTGATCTTATCATAATATTGCTTGTTTTATGGATATCACCTCAATAAATATAACCAATAAGATAATTTCATGTTTCAAACAAAGAGAGGAAAATTCTAAAAGTGTGACGCCGAATAGATTGATATCTAGAAGTAATAGGTGTTAAAACCTGCTGCTGACGTCTGAAAGAAAAGTCGATTCGTGCGTATAACAACATATAGAACATAAAAAGGCATAGACCAACCATTTTTGTGCCTGGCCATGCCATTCTCCACGCCAAACACGATTCACCTTCGCCTTTACAGCAGGCGGGAAGTCATAGGTCAACCATTGTGGAACCTGTTAATTCATAAATTTTTTCAAATAAATACAAATAGTTAGTTGGTTGACATAATAAATTACAAGGTTAAATTCAGTTTTGTTACCTCATCTACTATTTCAGCAGACACTATTCCGGTTTCTTCCTTTAGTTCTCTAATTGCTGCAGACCTCGGGTCCTCACCTTCTTCAATCCCTCCCTATTAAGTTCGTCTTGCAATTAATTATGGTAAAAACAAAGAATCTATAACAAGTAAAATAATGTGTAGAATGCAGAAAACAATAATTTACATTGTCCCAACCCAAATTACATGTTTATCAAGGCATGCATAGCATCTGGAATATAAAGATGACAAATTATTTTTCTATTAAAAAAATTTAGCAGCTTCTTTCATGCAATATAAAGATGACAAAATTAATATACTGTTTCAAACTAAGGTTAGTGGAATTACCTGAGGCATCTGCCAGGCGCCAGGAACATTCAATCTAGAAGCCACAAATACCTGCAAGCAAAATTCGAAACGTTAATGGGAATCTCATCGTTGATCCAATTACAAACTTCTTACTTCAAAGTATTAAATTTGTGTTTCGTTTTTATGTCAAAATTCATCCTTCAGATAAACCTATAGATTTCATGTATAATATTACCAAAAGAAAAGAACAACCAATTCGAACAAAGAAATGCTATTTATCTTCAAAAGCATCTAAAGGCAAAGAAGAACTAAAGATTAAAAAATTGTGCTTCACATATGACTAAAGGAGCAAAAAAGGTTGAGTTCCAATTTCATAAAAATAGCAAGAATACATTTTCCAGCTTCATAAACCTACACATAAAAAGAGCAAAAGAAAAGGAAAGAAAAATTCTTGCATACTCAAAACAATTATTTGGCAAACAAAACCCAGAAGAAAGATTGCATTTTGATAAGACAAAACAAAAAACAGATCAAAAAATTCTAGCTAGAAAGAAAATTAACCTTATAGTTTCCAGTTATAAAACACAAATAAACAGATAAAAAAGTAAAACAAGAAGTAGATCAAGAACAAACATGTTTCTTAAACTCAAGAAATGTTTGATTTTCTTACCATGTTATCATCATTGATAAGACAAACTCCAACGTTGGGGCGATAACCAGAGGGCAGACCCTCCATTGATTTTTGCTCCTTTTTTTTTCTTCTTAAAACTCGCTCAAAAAAAAAAAAATGAGAGAGAGAGAGAGAGAGAGAGAGAATGATATGTAAATCACTATCAGAATATAACTTTAGCAAAAAGTCAAACACATTCATATGTAGTGTGTAAGAATGAGGTGATGATGAGGTGGAGTGGGTTGAGACTTGAGAGTTTTAATTTTGCAATCCTGTGTTCTGTGCTTATCGTGCGCATCCAAATCTGGATTTTCTTTCTTTTTAATATACTACACTACAAAATGAATTTAGTGTAGTGGGAGGGAAGATATGGGAGTTATGATGGATCTTATCATTATGACATATGCATCTCTCTCTCTCTCTCTCATCCATAGATAATTTATGTTCTTATTTTCATTCCAATCATGATATTTTTTATTGAGAGCTTATATTTAGCTAATGTGGCCTTGCCCATTTTATATGAGAAGCTAAAACAACATGAAAAAGTAGAATATTTTTTGTTAAAGTGAATACATATCAAATATTTAATCTTCCTTTTCATTTGTGAACTTTGTTGAATGTGTACTCTTAAATATTTATAAATAACTACGTAAGTGGCTTCTTATCTATGTGATTAATAATAGACAAAATAGTGGAGGCCTGGGCGTTGACATTTGATCTTTGAATGGAACGAAGCATCTCATACTTTTTCTTCAACTTGCATTGCATTATATATATTATATATATATATATTATATTTTAGTGTACCTATTACAAAATATATATATATATATATATAAATAAAAGATATAATGGCAGCCTGTTGTGCCATAGATTCTCAAAGTCTACTTTACCTGTGATTGTTTCTTGCCCTTGTGACTCTTCATATATTCAAATCACTGTATTATGCTACTTTCAATTCAATTAAATTGTGGATAACTAATAAAATTAATTGAAATCTTATTCTTCATAATCTCCACTTACTTGGATCTAATTCCAAGTTCCAACGTTGATATAAATGCTTAGTGATTTCCTTGTTGGAAGGAATAACAATTAACATTACTCCAATTGAAACTAAGGAGAAGATATATAGTAAGGATTGACAATTCAGAGCTTTACATGCACTCATTCTATCAGGTGCAGAAATGATGGATTTCAGTCATCTGTGAACAGACTACACAACCCATCAAACCAGATAACCAAATATTTTTCAGTGTAACAAGAGATGAATGATTTCCAAGGAAAAGTTATTGTAGATCAAACAAAATAGGAACAGGATGATCCACAAGATCGTTCCTGCAGAGTTATATGAATGTAAGCAAGTGGGATGGATGTCACCGGCTAACTCATATAAAATATGTTCCTTGGTGTTTGGATTCATTGATTCAGGCTCATGGAATTTGCACGGATATGAAGATTTACTTAAAGTTGAATGGAGAACAACTGTAGCTTCGGCAAATATCTGTTTCAGGGTGTAAATTTTTAGCATCAATATGTGAACTAATTGCCAAAAGAACATTTTCGCCACGTGAAAAGTGCAGGCTATTGAGGTGTGTCTGCAAGTGCAAGCTAAGAAATAACATTCTTAGGCAGTTAAGTGTTAATTAAGAAAGACAACAAAAGTTCATACCATTTTTCTTCTTATCCTTGATTAATGTCACTCTTGCGCTTGAATCAGGGATGCTATAGCTACTTGTATGGTACTAAGAGATGTACAAGACAAGACTTCAAAACCTTGAATCTTGTGAAAATGCCAGAGCTGTGAAAATGGTGAAGTTAAAGTATGCATCCCCGAAAAGGAAGAAAAATAATCACCATGTTCTTACACAGCGAGGAGCTTTCCATCATGTGACACATATAAGCGGAAATTGGACCCTGGACAATGTGTGTCGAGCTTATCCTTTTCCACGAAGAAGTGTTCCACTTCACAATGCTACCTCCTTTATCTGTGGTAACTGGTACAGAACATAATTGACAAAGTCCCATTGCCAGAAATATTTCCTTGTAGAAAATGAATATTTTAGACGATACTAACCTTGCTTTGCTGTGAGTTACAGAACCTAATCATTTGTCAATTGTTTGTGAGAACCTACTACAGCCAAATATCTAAACCTGGAGTGGGTTCAGATAAATTTGGACCAAAAGTTAAATTGGTGTAACAGGTAGTTTCACTGGAAAATGAACACATTCGTTTCATATTTTGTAATTTTAGAGAGTTACACGGGATAGAGAGTCAACATAAATGAAAAATATCAGGAAAATATTCAAGCAACCTCTGCTCAGAAGCACCAAAGTAAACACTAAGTACTTCATCTTCGGATAAAAGCAGTTAAACAATGGAGTAATTTTGAGACCATACATCAGTTAGTTAAAACTTTGGCCCTAGTCATACCTGTTGATGATTACTTATATAGTATGCAAGAACAGTTTTTGGACTCAAGTCAATTAGCTTGAATTTTGCCGCTAATACAAGAACTAATACATGGTACATTCCCACAATAGTGACTGGAAGAACACGAAAAGGAAAAACAGTCTGATCATAAATACTATCCATCCCATGTGAGAGATAATGTTAAATGTCCCTGTACCTGGCGCTTTCACCCTTTAAAACACTGTCAGTAACAAAAGGCTGAAAATATACCACTTTTCAGATTTGATACAAAATCAAGCCTTTACGTAATGATGAAGGAAAATAGTATTGAAGCTAAAACTTTTGGTACCGATGGAGAATAACACAAATTCAAAAGAATGGTGCTGATTTTCTATTCAAATCATAAAATGAAATTTAAAGAAAATAATGAATGTGTACTCTATTTACGTAGGGATGGGGATGGTGACTTAAAAAATTCAAGCCCCAACAACACAATCATCATCACAACTCAGCTTACTATCTTTTTTTACTGCGGCGACGGCGGACTCTGGAACACGGGCAACGCCGTCGACACAATCATCATCATTAGCTCAGTCGTTTCCGTTGCTCTTCCCCATTTGAACTGCTCCGATTTCTGAGTGAACTCAAAACGAAGCAGCTCCAAATTATTTGTTGTTAATAAATATATATATATGTTATTTTATTGAAAGAAGCCCATGGCCAATGGGCCCATTAACTAACTTATTGGCTTGCTTTTACAGACTAGCCCAGTTTAAATTATAAATATAGCTGTTGAACAAATTAGGCCCAACAGTTACCAATGGTTGCCTCTGGGCTATTCCTCCTGGATCTCATAAAGGTATCTCTTTCTTCATATGAATGTTGAGTTTTCGTTTTCGTTTTAGATGGCCTTGTGAGAAGATTCATCAGAGATGAGGCAGGGGTTCACTTTGATCAGAAGGATTTTGTTCCTATTGAAGTAATTCATGGAGATCTTATTCATCAGAGGTCTAGTGCCTGCAGCCATAAACTCTAAAAATTAGTTATATGTTATATTAAACACATATTTTCTTTCTTTCTTGTGGTCGGTCGGTGTACAGTTTCGAGAACAAGTCTTCTACATCAAGGCATGCGTACAACTACAGCCTGCATGTGGTAGACACTGATGGCTGTAAAGTGTAAATGGAGCGTTGAAAAAATAATTAATTTTTCTTTCTTTCTTTATTAATTTAGTGTGTTATTAACTGTATTTTATGCTTCCTGAGGTTTGCTGCCTATGTTAAGTGTATATGGTTTAGTTGATGACTAGAAAACTTGTCTGTGTAACTGAATATTTGATTATTTCTCAAGAATCACTACAAGAAAATTGACATCTAGTAACGAAAAAATTTGTCACTTAAAATGACATATTCGTTACCACAACTATTTGTAACGATGTTTTCGTTACCCATGTTTGTCTTATAAAGCCCGTCGCGAGAAGTTCTTGCGACAAATTATTATTATCGTTACGAATGTACTTGTAACGAAATCCATTTCCTTACAATAGCATGGGTTTTGGTAATGAGAGTTTCGTCACAAAAGCTAATCTATGTCGTTACGAAAGAACAAGTTCGTTACTAAAAGTGAATTTTCTTATTTTCTTTAAAATGAATTTCATAAATGTAAATCGTTACAAAAAGTTATTGTAACAAGACATGGTCATTACCAAAAATCAACTTTATTAAAATAATTATATATTTTTTACATCAATATAGTAGCTCCAATGATACAAAAGTTACAAACAACATATGGAGAATGTTTCAAAGAGCATCATAGCTTTACAAAATTATCAGAATACATGGAAATTTCTGAAGTTTGAAGCGCATTCTCGGCGACGGTGTTTGCTACAAAAACCTGCAAATAAAATGAGAACATGTTAATGGTTTGAAAATGGACCACGAAATATCTTGATTTTCTTAATCAAACTTTACTAACTATAAAACTTGAAAATAATATATTTTGCTACTATGTTATTATTCACTACAGATTTTGGGCAGTACCTCCCAACACCCGAAGGGCCAGCTGGGAATACACCAAATCTAAATTGAATATGCATCTTCAGATGTACAAATTCACCAAACCTAAATCATACAAAGTGGAAGTTTAAAGTTAAATTAAAAGTAGCAAACTATATTACAATTCACAATGACCGTTTATGAAATAATGTTGAATATGAAATATGAGAATATGGTAAATGAAACTTATTTCAGTATTGGTTTTGGCCCTTTTCTACAGTTGCAATGTTGCATATGGATAATGAAAATGAAAATTTTAAACAAGCTTATTTCATAACATAGTTAACTGTATTTAAATCACAAACAAACGTTATTATACCTTGAATTATTCCGTGTCATAATGATTGCACAAAACTCGTCATTTTTGAAGTAGTATCCATTCAAATAGACTTCTAGCCTCGGGTCATCTCCAACTGCATCCACTTCTTCGCCTGATGACAATAATCTATATCTCCAATGTGTATAAGAATTTTAGAACATTTCCTCCTTATATTTTGTATATAGAAATTATGTTATGTATTAGAAAGATGAAAGTAAATCAGATATAGTTGGTCCCCGGACGCTGCCGGTTCCACCGGTTCCATGACAATGAAAGATTCTTCATTGTTTGAAATTCTACTCCTAGTTACAGGGCGACGTAGCATTACTTCCTTCGGTGGCATCTTCCTGCACATTTTAATAGATATTAGAACTTTTGTAATTAAACAATATGAAAATAAAACAATAATATTATTACTATCAGACACCAAATAATATTAAATCAAGTAAGCAATCACTGTCAAGATAAATAGTCGATTTCATGCCAAAAATGTCATAAAGTTTCCTAAAATACACATTTGTATTATCTCAAATTTGGGAAACTAAGTACAAAGATGCAAGAAGTCAAGCCAATTTAACTAAGACAAATCAATCATAAAACTTGTGACAAATTGAGAACAAACATGTATGGCCTAATTAGTTTAATGGTTCCTCATATCTAGTTTTCGCCTCACTTTAGTCTTTCATAAGCTCACAAATGCACCAACTAAATAAAGAACTAACCAAACTATAATCCTAAATATGAATCTAACAAATAAAACTCATACCTCTAACATCTTGTGATCTCAAGTACACCAAACTTCATCGAAATATTACAAAAAAATCAGTGTAAAAGAACAGTTGTCCATACCAATGCCTGGTAATTACGTTACCTATTTTCTCTCCAATTTCTCCTCAAATACCAATTAACTTATGTAAACATTGTAGTTTTTCTATTCTAGATAAGAGAGCAGTATTTATACTAAAAAATCTATACAAAAAAACATTAAGTTTCAAAACCCTAATACAACTTTTCTTGTAGGCCTACATTGATGGGTTATTTTCCTTTTACATTATTAAATAGAGAAATACAAAAGGGAACAGATTTATCTACATATTGTGCTCAAAGCTTTTGAGAAATCTGCAAAATGCAAACCAAAATTAAACCCATGAGAAAACAAATCGAGCACCAACACGTATGATTTTGAAAGAGCACCATCTCATACCTCTGTTGGGTCGTCGTTCTTTCCAGCCGCTCAACTGTTCGAGCGAGGGACCTGCACTATGAGCAAGCTGTGCGCAACGTAAGGGCGCGCGTACTCGTGTGAGGTCAGATCAAGTGCCGACGAGTCCCGCTGCCGACGAGCCCCGCTGGATGAAGAGAAAATAAACCCTTGATATTTTAGAAAGGGGGAAATGGGAGAACGGGCTGCTGGGTTTTGGCTGGAGAGAGTTGAAGATCAAAAAAAAACCCACCTTTATTTTGTAAATAGTTTTTATATATTTTTTTTGTATTTTGACCAAAAATTATTAAAGAAAATAAAAAAAAGACTGATTTGGCGCCCATTTTACTGCGAAAAATAATTGGGTGAAATTATAAAAGCTTTTTGTAACGAAATTATAGTTGTTACAAATAAATATTATGTAACGATAACAAAGTTTGTTACAAGAAGGTAAATAAGTTGTCACGATAGGATATAATCGCAACTAACTTTTATTTTTTGTAACGAAATTTTCCAATAAGTAACGACTTAATTATTTTCGTTACCAAAAAACAATCTTTGGTGACAAGATTTTACTTCACGTAACGAATTAGTAGAATTGTTACGACAAGGTTACATTTTGGTAACAATGTATATAATTTGTTACAAGAAAGCTAGTTGTTGTGACAAATATTGAGTTCATTACCATTGTTTTTGTCATAAGAAATACCTTTTTTTGTAGTGAATAAATACAGTATCTGTCTGTGTCGAATGATAATATCTCATAGATACACACACACACAACACAACACAACCATTAATGGAAAATTGAATTACTCCAAGAGCTTGTTGCAAGTGGCAACTCCAAGAGCAGCAGCAAGGTGCCAACCAGCATGTAGAAATGGGGTTTGAGGGAGAAGGTCATCAGCGATGAAGAGTGCACCACCTAATAGTGATGAAATCTTATGAACATTATGTACCATCCTTAGGCGACCTGGATCTTCAACTGCTCTCTTAGCAAATGCAACCTCCATCATTCCTGTGTGAACTGCTGAAACCATAAGAGGCTGTATTGGTATAAACAAAGCAGATGCTGCCATCACCAACTTTGGGTTCTCGTTCCTAACTGCTCTTGACAGGCACTGTCAATTAATTAAAACTCTTTCTTATCAATTTCTACTTCTGATGAAAGCAATATATTATATATATATATATATATGTATGTACTCACCATTGTTGCTGTGGCTATCATTGTATAGTCAGCCCATCTGAGGTACTTCTTCAGTTTCCCTCTTGATGCATGATACAAACTTGATGCAACTCCTACTCCAACTAATGAATTTGCATATATTTTACATTTTCTATTTTTCCTGCATCAATCATAAACAACACAACACATATAATTAACAACAAGTAACAAATTAAAATGATATAATTAATTATCTATCCACGTGACGTGCCTTGGTGTCTGGAGTCCTAGGGCAATAAATGGTAGTGAAGTAAGGACATTAACAACCGTTTCAGCAAGGTTTTTATCACCTGCAGGGATTGAGAAGAAGAAGAATAATAATAATTAGTTTATAAGAACAGAAACAAGAAAAGAAAAAGAAAAAGGAAAAGGAAAAACAGCTAGTGTATGATATATACCATTGCGACAACAATGGATTGGCCTCAAACAAGCAGGTCTTTGATGCCAAACAGTCCTGATCGATAAGATATTACAGTTAGAGATTATTTAGTCCACAAAAAAAGTTAGTGCAAATTGTTATATATCTCAAGACTCACTGCAGTACTATCAGCCGTTGGTTGGCCGCCCCAGATGACTGCAGATTGAAATCTGCATGTTGTTTTATCTCTTGCAAATGCACTCCAGTTAAGGCTTTACTAAACTTCAACGTCTTCTTCGGAGTCATAGTTGGACGGACTGGTTAACGTATAATAAGACCAAAAAACCAATAAAATTAGTATGCATAGAATTAAATCATCACCAGATAATAATGCAATACATAATTAATATACCTTTCAGTAATTGATTGACAACACTTAGCTTAGAATGTCAAATAAAAGAAAACCCGCGGATAGTATTTACATATATAATCAATTAATAGAGAAAAATATAATTGAGAAAGAAGGAATGTTGTGTGAGCTGCTTGGAAGAGGGAATTTATATATAGAATGAATATGGTATAGAAGAAGAAATAGAAGATGCGAATTAGAAATAGAGAATCTTCCGTAGAGGCAGCATATTCCTAGTCTTTGTTCGAATAAGCTTAGTTAATAGTTGGACATTAGTTTTTTCTGTTTTTTTTTTTTTTTTTTGTATGGGCTTGTAGTCAAATCATATGCCCCAACAACAAATCCTACTTCCACTTAATATTAGGCTGCACATACAATCTACATTTTGCATAGCCCCAATTTTATTTTATTCTATTAATATGCAAGTATTCAGATCATAACTAATTAAAAAATCTCTCTCTCTCTATATGCAGTATAATATTGTAAAAATAGGAATTATTATTTTACACTTTTGATGCATCTAAAATATTCTTATAAATCTAATTGGGATAACAAGAAATATAATTATATCGAAACATCTATTTAGGTTTTACTTTTATATTTTCTTTAAAGAAACTATTACTCTTATATTTTTATTCATTAAGAAAGGGTTAACAATTATTATTGCCACGTCTCTCAATATTCATCAATCAAAAAATAAAGAAAAGCTCATTAAGTAAATAGAGTATCTCTAATGTGATAATGATCTACTATTGGAACTACATACATATTTGGGATCATCAGCCTGCCTCACTTTGATGTTTGGGCTCAAACTTTGGGCCGGCAAGCTTTGGGATCATAATGAATGAGAAATTGGAATTTTGGGCCTTAACATACACTATATGATTTTATTACATTAAACTGCAAAACAAGTTGCTGTGAGAGTTCCAATTCTAAGTTACGTGCATAGGCATTGAAATAAATAAATGTGATTGTATTTGTACAACAACAACAACCTAAACATGTTGAAGCCTGCCTAAATAATAGGATAGGATTTCCTAGCCCGAAATTTACTCTACGCCGTGGCATTCTCGTAGTTTCGTGGAGGAGAGAGGTCAATTCTCTTCACAGTCAACCCACCTTTATTTACTCGTTTACTCTCCCATCCCATCCGATCCCCAATTTTCTTAACATTTCTCTTTCGCAATGGAACAAGACAAATCATTATCGGACGCAGCTACTATTCACCATTCCGACGACAACAACAACCACGGCTGGCAGAAAGTCACCTACGCCAAAAAGCACCGCAAGACTAACAAGCCTTCCCCCGATTCTTCTAGGATTCTTGGATCTGATCATAACTCCACCGTTTTCAAAGGCCTGGAGAAACACGCCGAGGAGCGTCGCCGCAATTTGCGTGTTGCCTCTATTTATGATGACGATGCCGATTTCCTTCCGGTTAGATCCAATCGGGGAGAAGACGACGACGACGATTATCTCAGCTCCGAGAACAATGCTGCACCCCAGATCACTAATAAGAAGGAGAAGCCCAAGAAACTTAAGAAGCCTAAGGTCTCCGTGGCCGAGGCTGCCGCCAAGATCGACGCTAATGATCTCGCCGCTTTTCTCTCTAGTGTTTCGGTATTTTAATAACAATCTTATTTTGTTTTTCTTATTGCTGGAATCTACTTGATCAATCCATGTATTTCTCTTTTATAATTATAGGACTCGTATGAAGAGCAACAAGACATTCAATTGATGAGGTTTGCAGATTATTTTGGGCGTGCATTTTCAGCTGTAACTGCCTCGCAATTCCCGTGGCTCAAGCTGTTCAGGGAGTCTGCTGTGGCAAAAATTGCCGATGTGAGTTGGTCGTTTTTATAATTAGTTTTTGTTTCCAGATCCATCTCTAGAAATTTTGAAGCATCGGTAGCTAAGTTGTACATTATCATGCATTTGGATTTGAGGATCTTATATGCATTAGCTACATATTATAGGGAGACAGGAAAAACAATACACTATAATTCACTGCTTCTGTGTCTATACCCGAAGAAAGAAGACGTGGCAATCGAAAATGTGATCTTAATGGTCAAGTTTCAATCATATTTGGTTGGCGGGCTATTAGGCTGAACTGAAGCTAGTATCGTGGTTTGGATGCGATAAATCTGGTCACTTTGATTCTCAATTCATATACAAGTAGAGAATTTGCAAATTTTGTGGTCTGATGATAGATATGGCTGATAGTCTGAGTTTGTAACTGATGACTATGTATTCTCTTGGGTGATTTTAATGAACTTTGACTTCCAATCTATCATATATATAACTATATATAAACATATATATGTATACCCTTCTTCTGTCTTACTTGCTTCTGTAGACAAAATTATGCACTGAACAGATCTCAGATCACCTGTTCTTTTGTGGGCCTTCAACATGGCATTATGTCAAATTTTGAGCTTATTAGTCAGTCTGTTTAATGGGTAAAATTTATCATCACGGTGTTTTAGTATTCTTCATTATGCTTAGAATATTTTTAGGGTTTTGTGGTTATTTGAGTCTGTTAATTGATTTATTTGTTATGAACAGGTGCCTGTTTCTTATATCTCTAATACTGTTTACAAGACTTCGGTTGACTGGATTAATCGCCGTTCCTATGAGGCACTAGGAAAATTTGTGTTATGGTCACTGGATGGCATTATTTCTGATATGGAAACCCAACAACCGGGGTCCAAGGGCACAAAAAAAGGAGGGCAGCCAGCATCTTCAAAGTCTCAGGTAAATATGTTTGATGCCTTCATCACGCCAATATTAGATTCATGAGCAAGAGTAACACTTTTATGAAGTCGCCCAAGTATGGCAGCAGATATACATATAACAAATCCACATGTCCTGCTTCTGAATCTGAGGAAACTAGTATTGAGAAAGTAATAATCATAGATTGCGTAGTAGTATGGTTCAACAATAGAAACTTCAACTACCATCTTGAGTTTCGAAATTGGTGCCCATCACATTTGATTTGGACAAAATATCATTTTCTGTATGTAGGAGGAAGTTATGGGTTAGATTACTCTGTGCGAGGATGTTTTTGGCACCACCCGCCACCATCAACATTAGCCTTTTGTTATTGTTTACTTCGTCAAAAAGATCTTTAGTATTTTCATACATATTTGTACTTCGTCAAAATTGAAAGAAGAGCCTCTACTTTCCAGTTTCCCTAAGCTAATGCAACTTTCTGTTTGTGCCTTTTGGGAGTAAAACGTGGAAAGTACAACTCGTTTTCATTTGGCAAGAAAGAAAGTGGGGTTTCCAATGGGGTGTATGTGTTCCGTGCTGTGTTACTTCTTTGTCTGATCTTACTATAGTTGTTATTAGTTTGAAGTTTAGCCACACCTCCTATATATGCAAGCTACTAGTGCATATTGTGGATCAAATTTCATTTGTTATCAGCCACTAATGTGCTATTGTTCTGTTTGTTGATATTGCAGGTTGCTATTTTTTTAGCATTAGCAATGGTATTACGCCGGAAACCTGATGTACTGATCAATTTATTGCCACAATTGAGGGAAAACAAAAAGTACCAAGGACAAGATAAGCTTGCAGTTCTGGTATGGATGACTGTTCAGGTGAGTTATGAGTTATGCATATTTTTCATATTCACCGTTGGTTCTGGCTATTGGAGCTCCTTGATAGTTATGCTTTGTGAATTTTTTGTTCCTAGCTGAAGCTGTACCTTTTGTATAGGCTTCTCAAGGAGATCTTGCTGTGGGATTGTACTTCTGGGCACATTATATTTTACCAATCCTTGGAGGAAAATCAGGGTCTAATCCGCAGTCCAGGGACTTGGTTTTGCAGCTAGTGGAAAGGTTGAAGTCTTGAATTATTTCTAAATGCTTGCAGCAATTGAAGCTTAATTGATCAATGTTCTTCTGTCTTGAATTAACAAAATTTCTTATTTATGCATCAGAATTCTGGCAACACCAAAAGCTCGTGGTATATTGATTAATAGTGCTGTTAGGAAAGGGGAGCGCTTGATGCCGCCTGCAGCACTTGATCTACTGTTGCATGTAACATTTCCTGCATCTTCTGCACGAGTTAAGGTAGGACTCATTAAGGAACTTTTAGAACATTGTTGAGAATTTCGAGCAGGTATTTTGTTTGATTCTAAATCCATTCTTCAGATTTCTATTTGCTGAATCATTATGTATTCTAGGCTACTGAAAGATTTGAGGCAATTTACCCTGTCCTCAAAGAGGTTGCTCTTGCTGGTTCTCTTGGAAGCAAAGCAATGAAACAAGTAGCGCAGCAAATACAGACTTTAGCTGTGAAGGCAGCTGGAGAAGGTAATGTTACGGAAATGATATTTACATCTTTAAGTCTGTCCTATACAGTTAGTTGACCAATGGTGCTATGCAGGGATACCAGCACTGTCTGAGGAAGCAACTAGCATCTTCACATGGTGTTTGACACAGAATCCTGATTGCTACAAGCAATGGGTAAGCTTTAGTCGTTCTCTATTCGTATGATTCTTTTACCAATCATTTGTTGTGGCAATAGGAATAGTCCTATTAAGTAAATAGATGGAAATTTTTAAGATTATATCTCTTGAAACTGAGTGCAACTATGATGAAGGCCTAATTTTTAATTGAATTTCTTACCTAATTGTATCACTCTGTGCTCGAGAAAAGGTCTACAGCGATGGAGCCCTACCTTTTCCTACAAGTTGTGCTCAATTTATAACCTTTTAAATTCGTTTTTGCCCTTTTGAGCAGTTAACATGTCTTCGCCGTTTACCCTCGCTCAATGATGGTATATATTTCATTTGGACAGGAAAAGATTTACGAAGATAATATAGAGGCTAGTGTGGCTACCTTGAGGAAGCTTTCTGAGAATTGGAAGGAACATTCTTCAAAACAGTCTTCTCTTCAAGTACTTGGGGAAACTCTGAAAGGCTTCAGGCAGAAGGTTGGAATCACATTTGTTTTCTCATACTTTGCTACCGTTTGTTTGTGCTTGATTCTTTTCAAGTGTGTTGAGACCAATGTTTTAAAACTCGGACTGAACCCGCCGATCGGATTGTCGACTGGCGCCTATAGCAGTCCGGTCATGTCATAAAATCGTGGACATCTCAAAACCGACCTATTTCTTAAAATCTGTCGGACCCTGTCCCAGTTGTTTAACTGTCAAACCGTGCAAATGGGTTGGCTGAACTGGTTGGACAAATAAATGAGGCTTTCATACCTTCTTCTCCACCATTCTCAGATTTTAGATTGTCGGTTTGTGAAAATGTAATTGAAAATGGGGGTTTGTAATGAAAGGATTTGGTAAAAGATATATAGACAAAAAAATTAGAAAGTAAAGAAGAAAGACATAAAGATTAGAAATGAGGAAGATGAAGAACAGAAGGCTGGTGGCAGCTTGTAAGTTGTAATAAAGAAGAAGGATTTGGGTGTAGGGTATTCTTGCATTATATTTTCTTCCCATTTGTAATGTCTTTGGACTTCTAATATCCACTTAGACCTATGCATGTCTCTGTCTGATCTAGAGCTTATCTAATAAATGTCTTCGACCTGCCTGATTGTACAGAATGAGAAAGCATTAAGTGGTGGAGTGGATGTTGCTCGCCAAGTTTACTACAGGGATGCAGATAAATATTCTAAGGCAATATTGGGAAAGCTATCCAGCGGTCATGGTTGCATAAAAACTGTGGCCTTTACGATTGTGGTGTTTGCTGTGGGAGCTGCCGTCATGTCCCCAAGCTTGGATGCAACGGATTGGAACAAGTTATCAGTTTTCTTCAAGGAAAACATAAGATTTTGATCCTCACTGAATGGGGGAAAAGTGAATACAGTTGCCTAAAGTAAAGTTGCCGAGGAGCTTTGTGTAATAGCAAGTCCTGGTGGGTTTATTAAAGTAGAATACTTCATGTTATGAGCATATAAAAAGACGCAAATTTAGTTTTACATTTTGAACTGATTTTATTTCCTTTATCGGCACTAATCTCTCTGGTTTGGAAAAATGAGCGCATATAGATGGATGGATGTACCTTTTTGGTTGCTTTGAATAGAGATTTTATTCAAAAGTTTTTTATGGAGACACTATCTATGATAGTCATCCGTCTGTTGGTTTAATTTCTTAGTTCATTATTTGCCTAGCAGTCATCTATTGGTTTAAGAGATTGGCTACTAAATGAACTCAGTGCTTTCTTAAGAAAGTATATGGGTGCGCAAGTTATGATATGTGTTGTATCCTAGTGTTTGATTTTTAATTCCCAAGACTGTTCTTTTGGCAGAGGTGTACTTACAATTTATTTCTGTCTGTGTTTCTCTCCCCTAGCTTCATAGTCGATAATGGTTTTTACTTTATATTTAATGAAGATGGTGACAACGGACAATGGTGTACCCGGTGAGTTTTTTGAGGAATTTTATTAGAATTTTCTGGGCGCCCCCCTGTGCAGTGCTCATTACAATAGAACAAAACTAGAAGGAAGCTCAGAAGTGAAATTATTGTTTAGGCTGAAATAAAAAACAATTTTTGACTTTACATGCTTGGTGAACTAGGAAGGAAGGAGATTGAAGTGATTACATGAGGCAAAATGCTATTCGTAGTCTTCGGGTTGAGCCCAAGGATACTTCAAAAATCCACCTTTTATCTCAGAAGGATTCACTGGTGTGGACCAAGGATACTTCATAGATGGATCTCGAGGGAACTTTCTGAAGTTCAGAAATGGTGCCCAAAGCAACACCCTGTCATGAAAAATTACTTGTAGTACAGTCAACACCCCTCTAACTGAATTGAGGACATAAAAATTAACATTTCTTTACATCCATCCATGATTTTCTGATGTCTGTGAACCAATAGATATATTTTTAGTTTTTCAGATGGTGAATGACCATACTCATGGACCGAGTATTGCATAGAAAGTTTCAAAATTAATAGAAATTTAGCCACTTACCCGGGATAGAACATAAAAACAAACATAAACTGGAAATACATTTCCAACAGGTTCCTCTTGTACCATCTGGTTCTAAGCCAATTCATTATGACGGGCTGCAAACAATACAATTCAGGTTATGCTACGGCCTACGTGTATTAAGAAGAGTGCGAATAGTAGATACACAGTTTTCACTCACAGGAACAACAAGGAAGTAGAAGAAAGCTGCAATTCCCAATTGAATAAGAACCCACAGCAGATCTTCTTCATCATTCACACCTGTTACAGCAAAAGCAGGCTCTGCAACCTGTTGACACGTATCAATAAACATTAAATTTTAGTCCCACAATTGCAAATATAAAAGCTTGGAAGGATCATACAATTCCTGCAACTTGAACTGCCAAACCAACAAGTTTAGCTCTGGAATCTGGAACTGTACATGCCTGTCATTGGAAAGACGAGTGTGAGATTCATATTTGATATCATTATCGAAATGTATAAAACTACAGATTACGGAAACCTGTTTCTTTGAGTAGGAGTAGGAGTTGTGCTTGGATTGTTTTTGGTGACAAGAAATGGAGAGAGAATGATTATTAGTATTGTTGCATTGGAAATGAGGGGAGAGAGAAGGCAGAGCCTTGGGGATGTGTTGGAAGCTCAAGGAGGAGGAGGAGGAGCTCATTTCTGAGCCAACTGTGTGTACTTCCCTTATCCTTTCTTGGTTATTACATAATCACAAGACAAGCCAATGCCATCCAGCAGAAATAATCTACTTACTATTTCCCAATTTTTTTAATTAAAAAATTGTTAAATAACAAATAAAATAATAGACAGACACATGTCACAAGATTTACAGGAACAAAGGCAAGAGGCCAAAAACTCTAGAAGCAACCGGGGCGGATAATATATATATTTAAGAAAATATATATATAATAGTATCTTGGTCAGGGAAAAGCCCATCCTCCCAAGACTCACCAGATTACTTGATAAACCCTTACGAAGCAAAAAAGAATAGCATATGGCCTTAACAATCCTAATTCATCTGAAATTCAAGCCCCCAAATAATGAGGGCAGCCGCCATGTGGAAGTTTTCTCAGTTAAAAGGCTTACTAAAACTTCAAGTGAGCAGCACTATTGTGGAGTTAGAAATCCCATGATGTTACGCTCCTCGTCTAAGGCTCGCAGTAATGGTGGTCAAGCTGATTCTTTTGCTGCCCAAACTCAATCTTCAGCTTCCTCTGTAAGCTCCTCTACTAAATTAACATCATGTTTTTTTTCCTTCTTGCGCATTTGTTTATATCCGTATCTAGTTAGGCGATTTTGTTGAGTTGAGTATGTGATGGTTTCATGTTTTAAGATGATAAAATTTAGAACTTTATCCGGGGAGTATCGGTTTCTTTTAAGCCTTGCTGCCAAGTCTTATATTAAGTCTCATGAGAAATTGATGATATTTGCCTCCCAAATTAAGAATTCTACTTCCATTCATGCATCCCTTTCTTTTATGCTATTGGTTCTTTTGAGGACTCCACTACTTATTTGTTCAGGAAGTCTGTTAAGCAACATATTTATGTATGTGATACATATTGATCACTGACAGTTTCTTAACATTTTATTCCCATGATAAATTAATTTTGCATTTTTCTCAGGATGTTGACGCATTGAGGGATGACTCATCAAGTTCACATGATGGTTATGTGGCATTGTTTGTCCGCATGCTTGGGTTAGACAATGATCCTCAGGATAGAGAACAAGCTGTTGTTACTCTCTGGAAGTACTCACTTGGCGGCAAGCATTGTGTTGATAACATTGTGAAATATACTGGAACTATCAATCTCATTGTGAACCTTCTAAAATCGGACTCTGATTCTGCATGTGAGGGAGCTGCTGGTCTTTTAAGGGTTATTTCCTCAACTGATCAATATAGAGACTTAGTAGCTGCCAGTGGTGCAATAGAAGAGACGACTGGCCTGTTGAGACGTTCTTTATTATCTACTAATGTATAGAAGATAAACAACATACTGTCATGTTTTGGTACTCTGCTGTTTTATTTTTTTGGGTTTCATGTTTTAAATAAAGCGCAAATGGATTTTTTCAGGTGAAGGAGCAGGGCATGTGTACTCTGTGGAACTTGTCTGTGGATGAGAAGCTCAGAAAGACAATCAGTAGCTCTGAGATCCTTCCTCTACTTGTCAAATTCATGGAAGATGAGGATATGAAAGTCAAGGAGGCTGCTATAGGAATTTTGGCAAATTTGACACTGAACCACTCAAACCATAAGATAATTATTGAAGCTGGAATCATACCGAAATTGGTGAGGCTCCACTCTAAGCTCCTCTGGAAACATCATAATTAATGAATCTTTCAGTATGCGCATGATTTACTGCCATAAAAAGGAGCCAAATTATGAACGGGTTTAAGCAACCCTGGTTTAGAAATCAATATTATGATATGTAACTCGTAAAAAGGTCTGTCAGATTCAGTTTTTAGTTACTTGCACTACTTAATTTCAAATTGTTCTCCTGTAAATAAGTTATAACCTCTAACCTAGGACCATGCTAATTGTAGTCTTAATTAAATACTATGATGAGAATTAATCAACAACATACAAAACAGGCAAAGCTCGTGAAGTGCAATGTAGAAGAATCTAAAGTCATCAGAAAGTTAGCAAGAAATGCATTGTTGGAGCTCGCTAAAGATGAGTATACTAGAATACTTATCATGGAGGAAGAAATGATTCTCGTCCCTCTGGTCGGTTCAGCAGCCTACAAGTCATTTAGACCATCTTTGTATTCATGGCCTTCTTTACCTGATGGCACAAACATTGAACAGACCTCAAAAGGTCCTTCTAGATATGGAGCTTCAGAACTACTACTTGGATTGAATATTGAAAACAAGAATGTGGAGTTAGAGGAGGTAAAGATGAATGCAGTAGTTGGACGAACACAGCAACAGTTTCTTGCTCGTATAGGGGCAATAGAACTTGAAGATGATAATAAATCTGACAATGAATGACCTTCCAGTCAGAGGTTGACGCTTTTGCCATTGGTAGATGGTGTTGCACGGTTGGTATTAATTCTTGGACTTGAAGACGAGTCAGCTATAACCAGAGCTGCAGAGTCCATTGCTGATGCATCCATCAATGAACATATGCGTATCTCATTTAAAGAAGCTGGTGCCCTTAAGCATCTTGTTCAGTTAATTAATCATCCTAGTGAGACTGTTAAATCGGCAGTAATCCGAGCTTTGGATAGGCTGTCCATCAGGTAATATCTTGCTGGCTTATTTGTGAGATAGAAGCAGTGGTCTGTGAATTTGTTGTGCATGTCAATGCGCTGATGTGGGTGTATTTGTATATATTTTTGTTCCTGTGACACACTAAACCTTTTATGTTTCATGCTCTAACCAACATCAAATTGACTAGACTTCGTTCTTGCTTATGTCTTAACATCTTAGCATAAACCACTATGCTTGCATTTGTTATGTTTTTATATCATTTTGTGATGATTGGTTGTCATGGACCAATTTGTATGAATCTTTCCCAAGTTTTATGGACTTGTTTTTTTTAAACTTCATTCACTATGAATTGACTATATTACTTATAAATCCTGAATTGCATTTCAATCCAGCAACCATGTTTGTCAGACAATCGAAGCAGAAGGCGTGTTGCACCCTCTTGTAAATTTGCTAAAGCAGTCAAATTCAGAGATCTCTAATAGCTTAACAGCAATGGTAGTGTAATCCGATTCACTCAAGCTCTATTACTAAAGGATTGTAATTTCTGTTGCTGAAATAAGAAACATTGTTACTTCGACCTGCAGATTCTAAATATTCTTACTCGGATTTTAGACCCTAACAAAGAGTTGAAATCAAAGGTCTGTGGATATTATCATCAACGGTGGCGAACCCTTGTAGTTTCTTTCTTTATGGAACAGTTTCTAATATTTGTGTGTTTCAGTTATATGTTGGACCAGTAACTGGGTCACAAAAGGGATGGGATACAAATATGCATCCAGCATCAGCTGCTGGAAATGAGATGATCGCATCAGAAATAACTTCCAGGTTCTCTTTTATTTGAGATACTAGCAGTGTACCGTATATTTCGTATTTGTAGATTTGCCATGTATATTAGGGTAGTATATCAATTTGAATGAAGCCCTCCAACATCAATTTTACCATGTCTGAAGTTTATGCTAGTGCATATGACTTGTGATTGTAAATTAGAAAGTAAGTTTTTATTAAGGACTCCTTTTCAACCAAAATTGATTAGGATTCACACAGAATAACTGCTTTGACAGAACTCAAAATATTGCTGGAGAAGACCTTATTGATTCGACCTTCCTGTCTAGCCTTGTGGATATCTTGAAGACGTTGAACCCTGATTTGCAGAGAAAAGCTGCTTCCATCCTCGAGTTCATTGTGGTTACTGAGCCTTCTGTGAGAAAGCTTATCTCAGTTGGAATTGAATCTGGCCTAGAATCAGTTTTTCAGCAGAAATCTTTAATAGGTTGGGGAAGTAATTTATTGCTATGTATTTCTCATGTCTGTTGTTGTTGTTACTAATTCATTGAAATGAATAGCAGAGGAATACGATACAGAAGATGGTGAAAAGCCAGAAGTGCAAATTTTAGAACTGGAAGAAGCGGGTCTAGCAGTATCTGCAGCGTCTCGGTTACTCACAAAACTGCTAGACCATGAGCACTTTTGCCATACTGTGAATTCAAATCATTTTACAAAGTTGCTTCGTGCAATCCTTGTTTCTGGCATTCCTCTCAGGTACAAAGATTGGGTGGCTGCTTGCCTTGTTAAACTCACCTCTCTATCGGGTCAGAATTTGGACATTAATATGGAAGTAACTTATTATGAAAGAATTCCGAGGTTAATAGAAGAGATGAAAAGCTCAATTTCCCCTGAAGTTGAAGAAGCTGCTGTTTTAGAGCTTCACAGAATAATATCCGAAGGGACTGTGGAGTCCACTAGAGCAGTTGCTTCTCAGGGAGGAATATTTTCACTGGTGAAGTTGATGGAAAATGGGAGCAACCGGGCTGGGGAAGCCAGTTTAGCAATACTATATAACTTAAGTATGGATAGTGAAAACCATGCAGCTATTATAGCAGCTGGAGCAGTTCCAGTCTTGAGGAAGATTGTGCTTTCACAAAAGCCGCACTGGATGCGTGCTCTTCATTTACTTAGAAACTTGCCTACGTGATGGAGGATGAATTACTTTCATCAACATTATATGTAATCTTGGTTCAATTCTATGTACAGTGAAAGATTACCCCTCCCTGTTATTGCCTTATTATTATTATTATTATTATAGTTTTATTTTGTTTTATAGCAAAGTTTGTATGTGCAATACTTGTTGTTAGGTCCAACACTTGGGACATTGTATGAAAAACAAATTAAAAGGCAGCTAAAGTTGACAATGAATTGAATTGGTATTTGTAGTGCGTTTTGCAGCCAAGTCCTTTGGATTCCATTTTGCTGGTAGACCCAAGTTTTTGTGGGTGTATCTATCCCCCGTTTGAGGGGAAATCGGGGTGATAATTGTATGTTTTTGCGAGGGTGAAAAGATTCTGTGACCCAACAAAGATTCCAGTGTTCATAGCAGCAGAATTTGTAGGCACTAATATGTATGTATATATATATATTTGCACTTCATTAGGAAAGCATATTGTACTTGCAATCTCATTCCTTTCATAAGTGATGATGTTTGCGTTGGCTAGTTGCACCAATTTATTGTAAAAACTAAAAACGTTTAAGTAAATGAATTGTTATAATTAATGTCTTAACATAATTAATTTTAATGGTATATTAATACTTAATAGTCATACAATTTAATAATAAAATAAAATAAAATCCATTTCTAATAACAAAATTTAAATGAAAAAGTTTCATAAAAATAAAGAGACAAAAATCTCCATCTATTATGAGTGACATATTATTGGATTTTTATATCAATTATTGATTATATTAAGGGTCATTACTATTGATCGTTAATCAAATTATCCTATTAAATCATAAATAAGCAAGTGAAGGGTCATTTTTACTTTTTATAATTGAAAGAAACATATCTCACTACTCAAACGTTATAGTAGTATAAAACTATAAATATAAACTTAAGATTTAATTTCTTTCTTTATGTTAATAGTGTCCTACAGCTAATAATTTCTTTAATTACTAAAATAATTTATTTAACTTAGAGTAATTTTATTATTGTATGAGACGGATTAGTTCGTTACAGAAGTACAAAGCACAAACATTAATGCATCATCTTTGAGTCTAACAAAATGTCAAAATCTTAAATCTGTAGTAATTCTCAGATATTCCGTCATTCAGAAGACCAAGCTACAAAGGTCAACACGCTTCTTTCTTGGAACTGTTATTCTCAGCTGTTTGGTAATCCACCGTAAGTCAAATTTGACGCGCATTCATGAAATCAAAATTTGGAATAATTCACTACCCAATCGCAAAATCTACTAAATGAAACGATATTTCATCAAAAAGAAATTATAGTATGAGATGAGTAAATCCAAAAGCTTCTTCCACAGCCTCATCAAGCCCTTCACATCAAACTCAAGTAAAGGTGATTCTTTTATGACCCACAAATTTTTCAGCTATATCGGTTTTTATTTCCGATTATCTTAATCTGATGGGTTTTATGGGATGTGTGTTTCTTAACTGTTTGATAAAAGACCAAAACGAAGTGGACTTGGAAAAAATTGCAGCACAAGAACAAAAGCAGTTTTCTTTTGAAACCCTTGTGGCAGCAACAAAGGATTTTAATCCCACTCTGAAGCTTGGTGAAGGGGGCTTTGGCCCAGTTTACAAGGTAAAGGTGTTATCAATATTTGAATTTTTATTAATTTTTTGGGGTTTTGTGAATTTTCTGGAGAAAAGAAATGAATTGGGCTACAACAAATGAAATATTGAAAAAAGATTTGATTTTGGGTTGTGGGTATGTTGAATCTTTTAGGGAAAGTTGGAAGATGGGAGAGAAATAGCTGTGAAGAAACTATCTCAGAGCTCAGCTCAGGGGAAAAAGGAGTTCCAGAGTGAGTCAAAGCTTTTGGCTCGTGTGCAACACAAAAATGTGGTAAACTTGTTGGGGTACTGTGTGCATGGCGCAGAAAAGCTGCTTGTCTATGAATATGTGGCTAATGAGAGCCTTGACAAGCTTCTGTTCAGTAAGTTCTCTTTGTTCATTTTGATGACCAATTTACCATTCAATTTCTGTGATGGTCTATTTTATGGTCACGATTTTGAAATTCCTAGGTGAAAACTTAATTGAATTGTTGTTCATCTTTGTTATGAAAGGGAATTGACGAATGAAACAATTGTTTATAATATGAATTTTGATTGTAAGGTTTTTGTATTTTTTCAAGGCAAATGGTTTCTATGTACTCTTTAAGTTTTGCTTTTGAAGTTAAAGAAAATATTGACTGCAAAAACAAACTAATTGTGGTCCTTTAGCTAGTCTTTACTGCAACCGACCCCTCTTGCAAGTTTTTTACTAAATTCAAGTAGCATCAATGTAAGATAAATACTGACACTAGGTTTTGTGTTACTGATTTAGAGTCTAATAAAAGAGAAGTACTTGATTGGAAACGAAGATTTGGCGTGATAACGGGCGTGGCTAAGGGATTGCTTTATCTTCATGAGGAAGCTCACTGTCGCATCATACACCGTGATATTAAAGCTAGCAATATCTTGCTTGATGATAAATGGATTCCCAAAATTGCTGATTTTGGGATGGCTCGCCTTTATCCCGAAGATCAAACACATGTTAATACCCGTGTTGCTGGTACTAAGTATGTCTTTTTCATACCCTTAAAAGAATTTTTGAAGTTTAGTTTCCTATTGTTATATAGCCATTCTAGTTAAATTGTATTAAGTTGCAAAAATTTGCACTGAAATTTGTGGCAGTGGCTATATGGCACCGGAGTATCTAATGCATGGCCATCTTTCTGAAAAAGCGGATGTATTTAGTTTCGGGGTTGTGGTTCTGGAACTGATAAGTGGACAGAAAAATTCAAGTTTTAATCGAGATCCTGAATCACAGAACCTGCTTGAATGGGTAAGAAGTTGATTCTCTCTTGGTAATCTAAAACTGCTATCTTGACCAAACTGTTGTTTCAGATGTCATTCTCATGATCGTCTTCTATTGGTGTTTGCCCTATTGAATTTTTACCTCTACAAAAATGAGATGGGTTAACAACCATGCTTATATTAATATACCAAGTTCTGGATATAATTAGTATTTGCAAAATAGTCCTTTAGTATTTATAAGAAGGTTCCTAACAATTCGATCCTCCCGAATCGGCCTAAATTGCAACCAACTGCAGGCATACAAGCTTTACAAGAAACAAAGGAGTTTAGAAATAATGGACCCGACATTATTGTCATCAGTAGATCATGATCAAATAGCAATGTGTATACAGATAGGATTACTCTGCGTCCAATCTGATCCAAAATCACGGCCTGACATGGGTCGTGTGGTGGTGACACTATCAAGGAAGCCAAGCATTCTCGAGGAACCAACTAGGCCTGGATATCCTGGATCAAGATATAGAAGGTCCCATCGTCCAACTGCATCATCTTCCATTACTGCAACTTCTGGTGCATCAAGTTCTCAATCATCAGGGTCTACTACTTCACGAACAACGACTCTAACTGGGAGTAGATCTGGATTTACAAGTCCCATATTAAGTCGACACGGGCAGCATCCTATTAAACAGTAGAGATGATTTTTTCCGTAAATATGAGAGCCAGATTAGTTATTCTTCTATATAATTTGTTGTTAGATCCAAAAATGAAATGTACGTATAATGGAGGCGAAATAAATGCCTTCTTCAGATTAATATTTGACAAAACGAAATTGATCCAAATTATTATGTTTGTTATTCTTAAAATCTTGTGTTCGGTTCAATGTCTTGAAATTAACTTATGGGTGTTGTTTTGGCTTGAAATACAATACCTATTTCTTTTTCTTACCAAATTGACAAAAATGATTTGGTACGAGCTGTATAATATTTTTATAATTCATGCTCAGCCTTACATTTATTGCACTCTAGAGACTAGAAAGTTCAAAATACCAAAAACACTCCATGTAATATAGTAAATGGTTATATATTTAAATTCGCTAAGTGGGAAAATTCGGTCTCACTACCATTTTACATAGAACTATAGTGATGGAAAATGTTAATTCAAAACATATCCATAATTAATAACATGACAAGCACAGTTACAATCTCCTCCTTGAGGACCTTGACACTACGAATCTCCCTCTAATTTTTCAAAAACAAAATTTTCACCCGCCAAAAGTCATATTCAAAAGTATTTCACGCTGCTTTGGCCTTTTGAATTCTCATAAAATAATTAATTCAAACTTGTTTTGCCAGAAAACAACCAAACAAAAAATATCCAATGTTCCAAAGCATTTCCCTTTAAATGCAAAAACATTCAAACTTCTAACCAAAGCTAAAGCAAAAGCACAAAAGTACCTAAAATAATACAACACAAATATATAAAACCATAAAAAGATGGGAAATGTTTACTTTTTAACCAAATACATGATTAAAAGAAAGAAAAAGGAGGAATATAAAATTTAAAAAAAAAAGTCTTTTTTTTTTCAAGAAAGGGAGAGAATCCTATATCATCATATATCAGGATCTCCATTAAATAACACCCAGGTTACAGTACAACAGCGCCTGGCAAGGCATCATCAACAACTACTTTTTCCACTTCGCACAATCCTAAGAACCAAAAATTAACACGAACTACAAGGACGGACTAATAATTAATAAAAATCAAAATAAACAAGAAATTAGCACTAAACACGGGTCTAAGTAACTACCAATTAAGCTCCTACAGGGGTAGCCACGGGTGGCTTCACTTTTGGCGGCCTTCCACGGCCACGGGGTGCTCCACTTCCTGTCGGCGGAGGAGGCACCGCCACATGGGCCTTGGGCGGGCGGCCACGTTTTTTCCCAGAAAGAGTAGCAGTCGTCGTTGTGGATTTTGGTTTAAAAGGAGGAGGCGGAGACGTTGGGTCACGCGATTTGGGAGGACGACCACGGGGGCGAGACGGCGGCGTAACGGCGCCCGGAGGCAGAGGATTTTTAGGCTTGGGAGGGCGTCCACGTCCACGGCGCGGCGGAGCATTTGGGTCGGGTTTGAGGTAGTTGTTCTTGACAAACTGGAGCTGGCCTGTTGATTTCATTTTGTTGAGGTGGTGAGTGAGGAGCGTGGAGTGGGCGGGAGGGAGATTGCCGTAGGTTGCTTCGATTTGCTTCGAGATTGACGATTTGTTTGAGCCGTTTGGCTCGTTCAACGCTTTTATTGCTGCCATTACCATCTGAGAAACAATAATACAATACTATTATTGAATTGTAAACATTCCAAGAAAAAAGGAAATTCCAAAATTGACTGAATAAAAATCAGATGGGCTAGCTTTCTAGTTCTACCTCAGGATACTGAGGCAACGTAGCTGGAACTGGAGCTGGAGGCTGAGCCTGATTATGGATAATATTATAACCCTGCTGTACTTCTTCACTCGCCATCAACACAAAATAATTATATTCACCCGAGATTACCTCCTAGATAGATCTATATAGGCCAATTAAAATTCTATATTGAAAGAAAGGAAAATATAGGTAAGGGAGCTACAGTGAGTAGTAGTAGTAGGAGATGAAGAAAGAAAATTGAATGAGAAAAAATAAAGAGGAAGGAAGGGATATAAAAGGGTTAAACAAATCGGAGCTGGATCCACAAGAAGCTAAACAAATAATACTACTACTAGTAAAAAGAAAAGGAGGTTGAGTATCATATCTACGGCTGGGGATTCTCCTTTGGTTCTGATCCAACGATTTTAGTTGCTTCGCGAAAGTGGCACATGGATTGATGATGTGGCTGTGCTATTCCTTATCTTATTTGGAGTTAAGGTTCGTTATGAAATGACAAGCTTGTCCACTGGACCTCACCTAATTTCACTTCAAACATCCCACGTACGTGTCCATAATTGATTGGTTTGAGGTAAAATTGTCAATTGCAAAGAGCATGAAAGTGCGTGATCCGGGCCCGCATCTAGGAAGATATGAAATGAGGGGGGAGCTGGGTTCATGTGTATATGAGGAACACCGTTTAAGAAGGATTGTTGGGCTGTAGTTCAAGTTGGGCTTTTTTATGGTTTTAAATATGGATAGTAATTGGGTTGAATGGATTGGATTTGGGTCGGACCTTTTTAGGTTGGGCTTAAAGTGTTGTGGATCCAATGTCAAAATATATGCATTATAGTTAGACCCAATAAAGATCCAAAATGAACCCAATAAAGACCCATTATGAATCAAAGTGATGTAAGGAGTTGTTGTAAAGTGTAAAATGTAGATTATTAGCTCAAGTGAAAAATAAATCAGACCCAATTTAGACCCAAATTAGGCCCCATTTAAAACTCAATTGGGCCCAAATATTATTAAAGGTCAACCCAATTGAATCTAAAATGCTATTGTAATGAACATGAAAGTGTAGGCTCGTGTCTAAGCTTCGTAAATCATTTTAAATCATTACATTTCGATGTTCATCACTCTATTTATGATTGAAAAATTAAAAACTGCCGAAAATTGCAACAAGGCTGATTTGTTCGCAATTATGATCACAATAATGTATGAATTAGATATTCTCATGAACATGAAAATTGTAAGGCTCTGTGTCTTAGTTTCGTAAATCATTTTGAATCATTGTATTTTGATGTTCGTAACACTATTTATGATTGAAAAACCAAAAATTGCCCAAAATTTCAACAAGGATGATACGTTCACAATTATGACCAAAATAATGTACGAATTACATATTATTATGAACATAAAATTTGTAGGCCCATGTCTTAGCTTTCTAAATCATTTTGCATTTCGATGCTTGTAACTCTATTTATGATTGAAAAAACAAAGATTGCCCAAAATTACAACATAGGGTTTAGGGTTTAAGGTTCAAGTTTGTGAGAGAGAAACACACACACTACACCTTCAATGTGCGAGAGAGAAAAAAACACACTACACCTACAAGTGTGTGAGAGAGAAAAACACATACTACACCTTCAAGTGTGTGAGAGAGAAAAAAATACACACTACACTTTCAAGTTTGTGAGAAAAAAAAACACAAACTACACCTTCAATGTGTGAGAGAGAAAAAACACACACTACACCTTCAAGTGTGTGAGAGAAAAAAAATACACACTACAACTTCAAGTGTGTAAGAGAGAGAAAAATACACACTATACCTTCATAGTTGTATGCGATTTATTTATTTATTCATTTAAAGAAGAAGAAAAAGTTTTATCTATATATACATTTGCATGCACAGTAACGTTGACCATGAGTCCAATCACTAATTACTCCTGTTAATTTTTATTCAAACAAAGTAATATTTTAACTATTAATTAAAGAATTTTTCTTACTAAGCAATAATTACTAATTCTGATAGTGATTATTTGGTATAAAAGAACGATTTCTCTTTGTGTTGGTCTTCCAAATGCACAAACTCATATATAGAAAATAATCAAATTTAAAAATATTTAAAGACATGCAATATAATATTCATTATATATAAAAGAGAATTTAATTTGCGTTTCTTTCAAATCTATTATCTATTATCTATTATATATATTATAGCAAAGTGGTGTGGGACCCACTTTGCTCTCTATCTTTTTTCTCATAATTTTGAATTTTTTTAATTGTCAAAAAGTATGTAATTTGAAAAATTGAATTTAAATGGATAAGTTAATTAACATAATAAATGGATGAAAAAGGAGAAAATAACCTAATATACATTTATGATTGATAATAATTATGGTACGTTTTTTATTTTAATTAACATAATAAATGGATGAAAAAGGAGAAAATAACCTAATATACATTTATGATTGATAATAATTATGGTACGTTTTTTATTTTCTAAATCTTTCAAAATCAAGAAATCAATATTAATTTCCTAATTTGTAGCCATTCATTTATTACATAGACATAATCAAATTCAAATCTAAAAACATATGAAAGAAAATCAAATTTTCAAACTTTTGTATCGTTTATATAGTTAAGATTAAACATTTTAAATTAGAGGTTCAAAATTTAATGCTTAGGAATTTCAAAAAGAAAAAAGAAAAGTCACAATTGAGACAAAATTGTTTTAGTGGAGTTTTTAATTCAATTTGGCTTAATCCATCTTAGCATTTAGAATTTATAAAAATATTTCTATTGATTTGGAAAAATTGAATATCATGAAGTTTAGTATGAAAATGAGAAAATTAATTTAAATCTTCACTAATTTAGGGTATTTAATTGGTGGGTGTCGAATCCAACAAAAATAAAATTACCTACTCGAAAAGATTTGTAAATAGTGACAAGTAGGGTCGATCCACAGGGAATGGTGTAGAATTAATTCCTAAGTTACTAATATCGATTAAAGGGGGGATTTTGGATTTGATTAACTAAATAAGATAAAAAAACGTAAAATCAAAAGCAAAAATAAAGTAAAATTCGAATTCAATAAGATGAAAGTTTCTAGTCTTCGGATTATCTCGGTATTGATTCTACAATTTGATCACTGATGCAAGGATAATTCAACGTTATCAAATAAATTGGCTATAGTTACTAACAAACTCTAGCAACCTAGTTTTTCCTTAAGCTGTCGGTAACCAAAACAAGCTCTTTGATTACTCCTCTTACCGCTTAGACAACCCTAAACAAGCTCTTAGGATTTAGCCTATCGATAGCATTCACGAATAAGAAAAACACCAATTCTAGCCAACAAACACATAAGCTCGGTTTATTTAGACTAGATTACTAATTCTCATAACGACTAATCGAAGACTTGTCCGTAATCAACGTCGCTAACTGCTACAAATATTAGGGTTTACCAAACAATTACGAATTTGGGCCTTAAATAGCTGAATATAATCCCAACGATTAAATAATTGGCCAGACTAAATAATCAATTGAAATATATTGTCAACAGAGCTCAGAGAAAAAGTAAATACCTGATTAACGAAGAAATTAAAGTACAATTCGATCTCACAAATATTATGAATCAAACCTTGATGAATCCTCAACTAGAATTATGTGTTTAGCAACACATAATCAAAAACATCACCAAAATATAAAATTCGAGAACTTTCATAAAGGGAAAAACGTCTGCTTGAATTAAAAATAAAGTGAAAGTTGTCTTGTGGAATAAAATTCCACTTATTTAAACTAGTAGAGTCCTAATCCAAGAAGGAAACTAATTAGGGCTCTAACAAACTTAACAAACTTGGAATAACTAGAAATAAGGAAATAAAATCCTAACAAATAAAAGGGAATAAATCCCAATAAATTTAGGAAAGAGAAAATATTAGAATAAAATCTGAATTCCAGTAGAATAGATCTTCAAAACGTCCAGTTGTCCCGTCCTTAGCCAAAGCCTTTGTGGAATTAAGCGTGGGCACGCTTAAGTCTGCAAAGTGTTCGCTGTCCAGTTTTTATGCCCACTTGATTTTCATTCATTTTCACCTCTTTTTGTCTCTTTTGCCTTCATTCTTCGTATGATCACCTAGTAATTCAATACCAACATAATTCCATCAAATATAAAGCGCAAATATGACAAATAACGTGATAATGAGCATGTAAAATACGTACAAAATACAACCTAACAAATACCCCCACACTTATGCCATTGTACGTCCTCGGGCAATGCTCAAAAGTTGACTATGTAAAAACTACTCAAAACAGTATCATACGACAAATTAAACCATTTAGCATTGTGATCAAAAGAACAAAATCAAACTCGAAAGAACGAAACACGTAATCAATCGAAATTCTCGATACCACATTAATTTTATGCCAGAACAATGACATCAATTGAACAAGAAAAACAAAAATTTCAGCCGACTTTCGCTCAAAAACTCTCCAACTCTCGTGTATGGGTAATATGTGTTTCGCTCAAGTCTCGACGTGTTAGTGTTATTCCATAGGCTTGGTTATACACCAATGTCGCCACTACGGTTGAGAGTGTGCACAATCGAATCAAAAGGTCTTTATTAAGGGTTGTAATGGAGCTAAGGTTCGGGGTAGGAGTAAAAAGAAAGGTCTAAAAAGGCTAAGTCCGAAAATTTTATCGAGCATCGAGATCTCATTGGGCATATTTGACGTTAAGGACCCAAATACCACATTTTTTTTTCGGGGTCTCGGTACCTCATCAATTGTTCATTCCTTTTTCGAACTTCTCTTTTATTCTCCCTTTTTTTTTTCTTTTTTTTTTTTGAATTTTTTTTTGTTTTTTTTTTCGATTTTTTTTGATACTCTTTGTATTTTCCACGAGTTTCCCCCACACTTATTCAACAACATCATCTTCTTGACTTTTCGTCCCCAAATAATATACAACCTCCATGCTCGACTTATTTTCTAGACGGGTAAAACGAAGAGGCATAAAAACGGTAAGGGCTCAAATTTGGGCAATTCAAGAAAATAGGATAAAAAGGCTCAAAGTGGGCTAACTAGTGGATGATGCAAAGGTACGGTTTATTTTGGCAAAAGTGGCTAAATCCTAAATACCTTTATCATATTCAATCATGCACATACTCGTGTAATTTTGACAAGGTTCAAAACAAGTTCTAGAATTTCAAAAACACGTGAGTCACACAAGAAGAAAGAGATCATATCGTGAATTATCGATCAAATGGCATAAGTCCTCATAAGGTAGGGTAATCGACTAAAACATGCGTTCCTATGCTCGCTTTTAATCATTGAACATAACACAAACTTCATATGGCACAAAAACTCAATCAAAGCATGCTCAATTATCCAAGTCTAATCGTTCAAAAGAAACACAAACACTAAAGTTTAAGATGCCAAAAACGTAAATCCGAACATTGAAAGCGTAAATCCGAAAAAATTTCACATAGCCACAATCAAGCAAAAGCACAAAGAAGTACAATAGCGCGAGAAACCACTCCCCCCACACTTAAAACATGCATTGTCCTCAATGTAAAAACGATAAAATAACAAGCAATGCAACAAAATAAAAGAACAAGGAGGGAGACTTCCCTACGGCATCACTCGGTCATGATGCCGAAGTGATCAATGAGCAGCTTGAGGTGGGCGGTAATTGTGCTTCGATCGTGTAGAGTCGGGCATCAATTGTATGTTTTATAACTCAAATCAACTACATTACTGGCTCTAAAGTTATGTTTCTATCTTCATGTTTGATTGTTATGATTTGAAGTAGACTGCAAAATACTTTTTAAGAACTTGCAATGCATTTTTATTCAACTTTAGATTGGATGCTTCTTTCATTTTTTTAGTTCTATTTTACTTTCATATGATTTTGATGATTCTTTTTCACATCTTCATTATAGGTAAAGTAATTATATTTTTCTTTCCATTTGGCTTACTTTTCTCCTTTTGCTTTTAGCATTTATTTTGTATTTTTCATTTTCAATAGTGTTGTTTCTTATGAATTGTTTCAATACTTCTGTTCATATTCTTTATTTTAAATTTTTTGAATGATGAAATTTGATATTTTTCCATTTGCTTTTCGTCCTGGTCATACCGATTTTCTTCTTTTGATATTTAAATGCCACATTTTCTATTTCATATCACTGAATGTTTAAAATTTATTTTTATTGTTATATTATATACATAATATTAATATTTTGCTCCATTTGCTTCACATTACATTGTTGTTCACTTCATTTTGTATACTTTGCATTTGATAAATTTATCATTTTCTCTGTTTTTAATAGTTATACTAATTTTATTCTAATGTTTAAATTAAATATTTTTACTTTTCTTTTTTTAGATACTTCAAGTTCTTCTCTTATACATATATGGTTTTATGTTTTTTGTCTCTCATTTTGTTCTTTATTTTTTTCCTTTTAATGTTTCTTTCATAATGTTTTGGAATATTTGATAAATAATTTTTAAATTTAATTTTAATCGTCTTCTTTTTGTTTATATTCTTTCAATTGTCTTTATTATCAAACTTTTTTTTTATTATCTTCTCTTTGTTTATATATCTACACAGTCATTTGTTTGTCTATTGTGGTTCCACTGCTTCAATGAATTTTGTTACATTTTTCTCTTATATATGTTGTGGTATGCATGAGAATTAATTATGTTTCTTTAGATTTATACTTGCATGTTTGATGTCCTACATCTCAACTAATATTGTATTTCATTTTTATTATTTTATTTTTATTACGTATTTTAATTTTTAATTGAAAAATATTCATGGTATTTTGATATTTATTTTTATTCCAATTTTTCATTGTTCAATGATCATAATATTTAATTTTTTGTGCTAATTTTACTAATGTTTCTATGTCATATTACTTTCTTAAAATTTCTTTTTTTTATTTTCTTTATTATGTTCTCCTCTTATTTTTTCTTATCCTTACATTATTATTTTTCATTTATCGAATTTTGTGTCAATTATTACTCATTCAGTATATAGAATTTTGTCTCTAATTTTTATGTTAAATTTAATTTTTCAGTTTTTTTATTTTTTTAATTATATCTTTCATACATCAAATTTATCCCCGTCTTGACTTTTGATTTCCTAATCATAATCATAATTTTATTTTTTAGATTTCTTTCAATATATTAAAAAGTGAAGTATGTATTTTTAATAATTACCATATTAAACATGATAAATAATATTATTATTAAAATATTTGAGATTGGATATGTATATATTGTATGATTTATAAATTAAAAAAATTTCAGTATAAAACATTTTGAGAGAACAAATCAGTTGGTCTATTCTTCACTTAGTAATAGAGTAATTTCTTTCTAAAAGTTGTTAATGTTAACTATTAAATTTTTTTGAAATAAAAAGTTTGTAGGATGTTTATTGAGATTGATAAATATTTGCAAATTCTTTTGGATACAAAAATTCATTTAAGAGAGACTTAGTAATTCTTTTAATTCATGTTCATTATTTCTATTTTATTTAGTAAATTAAGAAAGGATGAAAATGAAATAAAAATCACAAAAATAATATTAACAGGTAAAAATAGTAATACATATAATTGTTTATGCATAAAGGGGGTGAAGGCCATATTGTAATCATGAGAACCTGTCTTTGCCAATGTGCAATACATCAGGGGGAGATTGCTGCAAATAATCCATTTAATGATCAAATTTCATTTGTTAAAATTATAATGTTGCGATTAATTTTAAAATTTGAATATAATGGCAAATCAATTTCATGAAGTAATATTTTTTTTATTCCTCAGTCTCCCTATCTAAACACCCTAAAATCTTCTGCTTTTCAAGCCTATGACATTCTATTTTTTTAAAATTAGAAGTTGATTAGAAAGTTAGCATATAGCTCACTATCAACGTGTCAAACTGTGTTTTAAGGTTACATATAAGGATATTTTAGTTATTCTTCAATTGAAAAAAATTGAAATGGTATTATCAAGTTCAGAATTTAAATATAGCAATCATTTCCGTTAAGTAATTCCGTGCATAGCACGGGTTATACGCTAGTTCTTATATAAGTGAAACACAAATAGTGTATTGACAAAAGTCTAAAACATGCAATGTACATTATGGCGTTAATCATAGATATCTCACCAAAATACAGAATATCTGATGGTTGGAAGTAAATCGTAAAGATGCAATTGAAAACTATGAATGATAATAAATTAGCCAAAGATTCACTGACAGTGTTTAACTAAACTTATTATATAAAGCTTATGAGGTTTTAGTGCTTATAATATATTTTTTTTGGGAAACTTATAAGCTTCATATCCATGTTACAAATACGTCGTTAAAGTTAGTGTAAAAACATGTAAACAACTTATAAATGGTTATCATGTTTAGTATAAATACTTACAAGATCTTTGTAGTGTACAACAGTCAAAAGTACATGTCAGTATAAGGGTATAATTCTTGAAGCTTTTAAGTATCAGAATAATAAATACATTATTATAGCCAATATTAACATATACTAATTTCTTAAGTTAATAGATGAAGGGCTATAATGCACGGACACAGGACACGGCGCACGACACGACACAGACACGGGACACGATATTTTTAAAAAAAATTAGGGTTTAGGGTTTAGGGTTTAGGGTTTAGGGTTCAGGGTTTAGGGTTCAGGGTTCAGGGTTCAGGGTTCAGGGTTCAAGGTTCGGGTTCAGGGTTCAGGGTTCAGGGTTCAGGGTTCAGGGTTCAGGGTTCAAGGTTCAGGGTTCAGGGTTCAGGGTTCAGGGTTCAGGGTTCAGGGTTCAGGGTTCAGGGTTCAGGGTTCAGGGTTCAGGGTTGAGGGTTCAGGGTTCAGGGTTCAGGGTTCAGGGTTGAGGGTTGAGGGTTGAGGGTTGAGGGTTGAGGGTTGAGGGTTGAGGGTTGAGGGTTTAGGGTTGAGGGTTTAGGGTTTAGGGTTTAGGGTTTAGGGTTCAGGGTTGAGGGTTTAGGGTTTAGGGTTTAGGGTTTAGGGTTTAGGGTTTAGGGTTTAAGGTTTAGGGTTCAGGGTTCAGGATTCAGGGTTCAGGGTTCAGGGTTCAGGGTTCAGGGTTCAGGGTTCAGGGTTCAGGGTTCAGGGTTCAGGGTTCAGGGTTCAGGGTTCAGGGTTTCATTAGGGTTCAGGGTTTCATTAGGGTTCAGGGTTTAGGGTTTAGGGTTTAGGGTTTAGGGTTTAGGGTTTAGGGTTCAGGGTTCAGGGTTCAGGGTTCAGGGTTCAGGGTTCAGGGTTCAGGGTTCAGGTTTAGGGTTCACGTTCAGGGTTCAGGGTTCAGGGTTTGGAGTTCAGGGTTCGGGGTTCGGGGTTCGGGGTTCGGGGTTCGGGGTTCGGAGTTTGGGGTTCGAGGTTCGGGGTTCGGGGTTCGGGGTTCGGGGTTCGGGGTTCGGGGTTCGGGGTTCGGGGTTCGGGGTTTGGGGTTCGGGGTTCGGGTTCAGGGTTCGGGGTTCGGGTTCGGGTTCGGGTTTAGGGTTTAGGGTTTAGGGTTTAGGGTTTAGGGTTTAGGGTTTAGGGTTTAGGGTTTAGGGTTTAGGGTTTAGGGTTTAGGGTTTAGGGTTTAGGGTTTAGGGTTCAGGGTTCAGGGTTCAGGGTTCAGGGTTCAGGGTTCAGGGTTCAGGGTTCAGGGTTCAGGGTTCAGGGTTCAGGGTTTAGGGTTCAGGGTTCAGGGTTCAGGGTTCAGAGTTCAGGGTTCAGGGTTCAGGGTTCAAGGTTCAGGGTTCAGAGGTTCAGGGGTTCAGGGGTTCAGGGGTTCAGGGGTTCAGGGGTTCAGGGGTTCAGGGGTTCAGGGGTCGGGGTCGGGTTCGGGGTTCGGGGTTCGGGGTTCGGGGTTCGGGGTTCAGGGTTCAGGGTTCAGGGTTCAGGGTTCAGGGTTCAGGGTTCAGGGTTCAGGGTTCAGGGTTCAGGGTTTAGGGTTTAGGGTTCAGGGTTTAGGGTTTAGGGTTTAGGGTTCAGGGTTTAGGGTTTAGGGTTTAGGGTTTAGGGTTTAGGGTTTAGGGTTTAGGGTTTAGGGTTCAGGGTTTAGGGTTCAGGGTTCAGGGTTCAGGGTTCAGGGTTCAGGGTTCAGGGTTCAGGGTTCAGGGTTCAGGGTTCAGGGTTCAGGGTTTAGGGTTCAGGGTTTAGGGTTCAGGGTTTAGGGTTTAGGGTTCAGGGTTTAGGGTTCAGGGTTCAGGGTTCAGGGTTCAGGGTTCAGGGTTCAGGGTTCAGGGTTCAGGGTTCAGGGTTCAGGGTTCAGGGTTCAGGGTTCAGGGTTCAGGGTTCAGGGTTCAGGGTTCAGGGTTCAGGGTTCAGGGTTCAGGGTTCAGGGTTCAGGGTTCAGGGTTCAGGGTTCAGGGTTCAGGGTTCAGGGTTCAGGGTTCAGGGTTCAGGGTTCAGGGTTTAGGGTTTAGGGTTTAGGGTTTAGGGTTTAGGGTTTAGGGTTTAGGGTTTAGGGTTTAGGGTTTAGGGTTTAGGGTTTAGGGTTTAGGGTTTAGGGTTTAGGGTTTAGGGTTTAGGGTTTAGGGTTTAGGGTTTATGGTTTAGGGTTTAGGGTTTAGGGTTTAGGGTTTAGGGTTTAGGGTTTAGGGTTTAGGGTTTAGGGTTTATGGTTTAGGGTTTAGGGTTTAGGGTTTAGGGTTTAGGGTTTAGGGTTTAGGGTTTAGGGTTTAGGGTTTAGGGTTTAAGGTTTAGGGTTTAGGGTTCAGGGTTTAGGGTTCAGGGTTCAGGGTTCAGGGTTCAGGGTTCAGGGTTCAGGGTTCAGGGTTCAGGGTTCAGGGTTCAGGGTTCAGGGTTCAGGGTTTAGGGTTTAGGGTTTAGGGTTAGGGTTTAGGGTTTAGGGTTTAGGGTTTAGGGTTCAGGGTTTAGGGTTCAGGGTTCAGGGTTCAGGGTTCAGGGTTCAGGGTTCAGGGTTCAGGGTTCAGGGTTCAGGGTTCAGGGTTCAGGGTTCAGGGTTCAGGGTTCAGGGTTCAGGGTTCAGGGTTCAGGGTTCAGGGTTCAGGGTTCAGGGTTCAGGGTTCAGGGTTCAGGGTTCAGGGTTCAGGGTTCAGGGTTCAGGGTTCAGGGTTCAGGGTTCAGGGTTCAGGGTTCAGGGTTCAGGGTTCAGGGTTCAGGGTTCAGGGTTCAGGGTTCAGGGTTCAGGGTTCAGGGTTCAGGGTTCAGGGTTCAGGGTTCAGGGTTCAGGGTTCAGGGTTCAGGGTTCAGGGTTCAGGGTTCAGGGTTCAGG